>OX422207.1:30498534-31991034 GCA_949130495.1 Sambucus nigra | reverse complement strand
GTGCACCCCATTCGTTCCGCTCGTAACAATCC
Organism: Sambucus nigra; assembly: GCA_949130495.1. Classification (NCBI taxonomy): domain Eukaryota; kingdom Viridiplantae; phylum Streptophyta; class Magnoliopsida; order Dipsacales; family Adoxaceae; genus Sambucus; species Sambucus nigra. Next base: position 31,991,002 of record OX422207.1, on the reverse strand, counting down.
AATTAGTTCTTCGGGTTAAAAAAATATTAGACATTCCATCTTCTAAAACCAATATTTTTGATGTTATTTGACGTACAATAATTTCTATATGCCTATTATGGATTTACACCCCCGGGATCGATAAACCTTTTGGATCTTATTAACCAAAGAGATATGACTTTTCACTATAGTTAGCTCAGCACCAATTAAGAATCCCCAAGGAATTCCAAGAATTCTTGTTATACATTCGTTCCAACCCTCAACCCTTTTTTGGAGATTCATTGATATTAAATCAATCGAACGAACTTCTAACACTTGTTCCACTTTTGGAAGACCTTGTGTTATATCACCAGATCTCAATTTTTCTTATATAAATGTAACTAATGTATCTCCTTGGTTGACGGTATTCTGCCTAAATAGTAGACACATGTAATAAATAAGAGAATACTAAAGATTCGAGCCATATAATTTCTCAATTCTGACACAAGGTACTTATTATATTTAGATTGAATAAGTACATTCGATCTAATAGAATGATATTTCCATATCCAGACCAATACCAATCCAATCCATTTCATGAATAAAATGTGACCAATTAACTAACCAACAAAACTACTTGTTAGAAATAACATCTTCTTGTTGGATCAAAACATATAAATGTTGACTAATCTGGCTAACATTGAACTTGGTATAATGAAATGGTTGAATAATTAAAAAAAGAGATTATTCAGGAATACAAATTGAATGCTGAGATTAGGCATTGAATTTTTGGTAGTAGATCCATAATCAAAAAAGTATTTGTGATTATTGTAGAAGAAATGAAACAAAAGATACGGTAGAGCTAGGACAATCAATATACGAGGTCTACCCCATGCTAGATGCAGAGGTGCATAATAGATTGATATAAACATCATGAGTTGTCTCGTAATAAAACCAGTTGTTGCTGATACCTTTTTCTCGATTCCTTCTTCCATAACCTGAGCTCGGAGAAGGAAGAGATAAGGGTCCCTATGGAGAATGTGGTCAGAAATCCATAATAGAGTTCGACCACAACGACCGAATTGATTATCTTTATGTATAAGGATACTAGATTACCTAGTAGAAAAGATTTTATAATCATCACAAACCTCCCTTTTTCTTTTCTATTGCAATTTATGTTGTTTTCTCGATGTTTTCTCACGTTTTCGATAAAAGTATTTTAACAATATTTTCAGTGATATTAGTCGATGTTGTTCAAACCACTCTTTTTCTATCCATATCAGCATTTCGTATAGAGGTTATTATGTCAGCAATAGTATCCCAACCCATGATGAATTTAAATTATTGGTGCCTCCAAATTTGGATATAATGAACACGTTTTTCTTGTCTTTTTACTTATTTATTTTTGAATTTAAATTATTAAAGGTATATGCTTGAGACATAATCTACTAATTAAAATGAATCTAAATTTTTTTCTTTAAAATAACCTACTATAACCATATTGTAGTCTCGTTTTCTATTTATAATACCTCAGGAGCTAATGAAAATATTTTAGTAAAATTTAATTGTCTCAATTCTCGGGCAATCGCACAAAAAACTCGAGTTCCTTTCGGATTTCCTTCTTGATCAATGACAAATGCAACATTGTCATCATATCGTATTATCATACAGTTGTCACGTTTGAGCTCTTTACAAGTACGTACAATTACAGCTCTGACCACTTCTGATCTTTCTAGGGTAATATTTGGCACTGCTTCTTTGATCACAACAACAATAACGTCACCAATATGAGCATATCGACGATTGTTGGCTCCTATGATTCGAATACACATCAAATCTCGACCCTCGCTGTTATCCGCTACATTCAAATGGGTCTGAGGTTGAATCATATAATTTTTTTAATCCTTTCTTTCAATGCAAAGCAAAGGACGAAGAAAAAAAAAGAAATATTGTTTGTCCAAAAAAAGAAACTTGTGCCTGGGATTTTTTTAAAATCCCCAAAACCTATTTCCTTTGATTATCCATTTTTATCCTGAAATAATGAATTGAGTTCGTATAGGCATTTTAGACGCAACTATTGAAATAGCCTTTCTGGTTATATTTTCTGGTACTCCACCTATTTCATAAAGTATTCGACTTGGTTTAACAACAACGACCCAATATTGAGGGGATTCTTTCCCTGAACCCATACAAGTTTCTGCAGGTCTTACTGTAACTGATTTATCTAGAAATATACGTTCCCATATTTTTCCACCACGACGTGCATTTCGTGTCATTTCTCGTCGACCTGCTTCTATTTGTCTAGATGTGATCCAAGCGGGTTTAAGTGCCTGAAGAATGCCTCTAATAACCAATGAATGGCAAGTTCTTTTCCTTGTGTAGATCCTATTTCAATGGGAACTTGATGAGTCGATCCACCTACACGCCATGCTTTTACTGCTATATCGAGAGTTACTCCACGTATTATTTGACGTAAAATAGATAGTGGATTTGTTTATGTATTTTTTTGAATCTTTTTCAAGGCTCGATAGATAATTTGATAAGCCAATGATCTTTTTTCGTGTTTCAATATACGGTTAACTAACATGTTAACTAATCGATTAAGATAAATTGGATCAGATTTTGCAGTTTTTTCTTCTGCAGTACCTCGACATGACATGAGCGTGAAAGGGGTTCAAGAATCAGTTTTCTTTTTATAAGGGCTAAAATCAATTATTTTGGATTTTTTACCCCATATTGTAGGGTGGATCTCGAAAGATATGAAAGATCTCCCTCCAAGCCGTACATAAGACTTTCATCGAATACGGCTTTTTGCAGAATTCTATATGTATCTATGAGATCGAGTATGGAATTCTGTTTACTCACTTTAAATTGAGTATCCGTTTCCCTCCTTTTCCTGCTAGGATTGAAAATCATGTATTTTACATATCCATACGATTGAGTCCATGGGCTTTCGAAATAGTGTAAAAAGAAGTGCTTCGAATCATTGCTATTTGACTCGGACTTGTTCTAAAAAAGTCGAGGTTTTCGAATTGTTTGTTGACACGGACAAAGTCAGGGAAAACCTCTGAAATTATTTCAATATTGAAGCACATAATTGGTTGAAGATCACGAAGCATTTCGAATAAAAGAAGACGCCGTTTATTTATTATTTCTAATTTTTTTTATATTTTTATTTGTTATAATTTCTTTTTTGTTGGTACCATCAGTCAAATAAAATGGATCATTCCTTTGGGAAGAACCAATCAAAGAATTTCATTATATCTCTTCTAAGCGTTCTATTTTCGTCAGGTATTTCGTAGGGATAAAGGATACACAGATAGAGTACAAAATATACTTTGTTCTTATCTTTCTTTTTTTTTTCTCTTGAAATGAATTATTATTCAAACTTATAAAAGAGACCTTCGAATCACTAAATATTATATATATATACCAGGATATCTCTTAGTAATGGCGAACGGCTACTCCCGTGATTTGGAATAAAGTAATAGTAATATGTTCTATGTAAAACATGAAGCAGCTCCATCTAAGAACTTCTAATTGAGATATGAATATACACTAAGTTGCACAAAAAGTCATTTTTGTATCAATCCAAAGCCCTAAAAGGATTTTATAAGAGAAAAAAGGTCCGTTGAGCGCCTCATGGCTATGTCATAATAGATCCGAACACTTGTCCCGGATCGACTTCCAGATCATAATTGCTTTAGTGAATAACTAAAGAAAATAGATAGATGTGAGATAGAAAAATAGAAGAGAAACAAACTAATTACTAATTATTTATATAAATTAAATATCTCTCAGAGATTCACTAATGTTGACGGGTCTCTTTATATGTGTTGTCCGGAAAGAGGAGGACTCAATGACTATTCGTTCGTCGAAACCAGAAGTCAAAATTTTGGTAGATAGGGATCACATAAAAACTTGTTTCAAAGAATGGACCAAACCGGGTCATTTCTCAAGAACAATAGCTAAAGGCCCCGATACTACCACTTGGATCTGGAACCCACATGCTGATGCTCACGATTTCGGTAGCAATACCAGTGATTTGGAGGAGATCTATCGAAAAGTATTTAGTGCCCATTTCGATCAACTTACTTATGATACTTAGTTGACATTCATAAAAATTATGTAATGAATTATGAGTTCAATACATCCTGTATAGTAGAAAGACGAATATTCCTTGCTCATTATCAGACAATCACTTATTCACAAACCTCGTATGGGGCTAATCGTTTTCATTTCCCATCTTATGGAAAACCCTTTTCGCTTCGCTTAGCCTTATCCATTGGTAGGGGTATTTCAGTGATAGGTTCTATAGGAACTAGACGATCCTATTTGGTCAAATACCTAGCGACAAACTCCTATGTTCCTTTCATTACGGTATTTCTGAACAAGTTCCTGGATAACAAGCCTAAAGGTTTTCTTATGAAGTTCAACAACAAAAAAAGAATAGGCCTTATTATTCCTACGCGTTTCATTAGTAACATTCCCTTTAGATGTTATTACATATTTTACTTGTGTTTAGTCTTTATCGATTAGAAATCATTTAGGAATTTTTTAGAAGTGTATTTATTGGATTGGTTCATCAATAGTGTTCGGTCAGAATCCCTTTTTGACTCTGTGTCATTGATTCCACTATTATTAGTGAGCAATAATGGAATATTTCCTTCTCCGAGATAAGGGACATAATTCACGTGGATATAGTAAGTCTCGCTTGGGTTGCTTTAATGGTGGTCTTTACATTTTCCCTTTCACTCGTAGTATGGGGAAGAAGTGGACTCTAAAGCTACTACTAATTGTTTTAAGGAATTAAACTCTATAAATTGTTTTATAGATCGTTCTGCAACGCGTTTTGAACTATTAAAAAAATATCTTCAAAAGTAAAAAGTAAGACGATTATTTCAGATTGATCGAAACAAATAGATGTATCAAAGAAAGAGAATTGGGTCCTATGTCAATTAGATATGTGGAATTGAATTTATAGCTACATATAGGAAGATAATATTGTAGAAAATATTGTAGATTGATCTATATTAAGTTTCCATCTTTATCATAAAGTACCACTTTATACACCGGATAACTTTGCACACTACAATAGCAGCAAAGGCCCAAAGCCAATCCCAGGGAACAGTGAAGCTTCATAGGGTCTTTCTGCCCAGGTGCAGGTGTTCCACAACTTCACAGACCTGTCTATTTCATCGAGTCTATCTTCGAGACATTGCCCAGATCGTTACGCCTTTCGTTCGGGTCAGAACTTACCTGACAAGAAATTTCACTACCTTAGGACCGTTATAGTTACGGCCGCTGTTCACCGGGGCTTTGGTCGTCAAATCCCCTGTTATCAGGTCACCAACTTCCTTGACCTTTCGGAACTGGGCAGGCATTAGCCCCCATACAAGGTCTTACGACTTTGTAAAGACCTGTGTTTTTGGTAAACAGTCGCCCAGGCCTGGTCACTGCGACCCTCTTTGTGAAGGGGCACCCCTTATCCCGAAGTTACGGGGCTATTTTTCTGAGTTCCTTAGAGAGAGTTATATCGCGCCCCTAGGTATTCTTTACCTACCCACCTGTGTCAGTTTCGGATACAGGTACCCTATTATTGAAGGTCATTCGAGCTTTTCCTAGGAATATATATATATATATATATATGTTTTATGGGGTTTATTTGAGCTTTTGTACGGATTGGACTGCTATACGATGCAAGTGTGCACTTTTCGAGGAAGTTATAACGCATTATGCATCTTCAGGGATAATTTTGTCATTACTAATTCGAGATTCCTACCCGAACTCTTCACGAAAGTTGTATCTCTCCGAGTAAACTTCGCATAGATTTTGACGGCGTGTCAATCCAATTCCAAACGACCAAGTTATGGTCAATTCATTCTGAGGCCCCTTGTGTGGAACAAAAAGGCGAGAGGAATTCAAGAAAATAGAGGACCGGTCGACCGACCCCTAACTAGTGGTCGACCGGTGGATGAGATTTTTCCTTTGGTTTGAAGCAGTGTGTTTGTCCCAAGAAGTCGTCGATTGGTCCTTGGATCGCTGTCGATCGATTACCTCAGTCCTCGAACACTTTTGTCAAGTGGTTTGGTTCCCACTTTTTGTTTTGATTTTGAAACGTTTTGTTTTATGGTTTCTTCACACTTACCATATATAGTAATTGGTTTGGAATTAGATATGATCGTTTAATCTTGCAAGAAAAGAGAAGAAAAGAAATTAGATATTTGTTTTATCTCTCTTCTCTCTCCTAGGGCTTGTGATATTTCCCTCTTATTTCCATCATCTACTTCATTATTTGTAAGTTAATTCCTATTTTACTAGTAGCTTATTGACTTTTGACAATGTTTGGGTAATTAATATAGTGATTTTGTATTGAATGCCCTCTTTTGCAATAGTTTATTCCCTTTTTATTAACTCCATGTTGTGTTTGTGCATAGTTGGTGCTAGAGCTAATTTCCTTAGGTTGGGAGCATAAACCCTCCTTGGATGGTTCCATTTCTTGATTCGTTCAATGTTTCAATCCAATATATAGGTGTATGTGTTGATATTGAAGTTTCATAGGATTTTAACCTCTCTTAACATGTAAGGGCGATATTTAAGACTTAACTCCAACATCAACACATTTGTTCAATAATATGTTGAAACCTTCATCTCGTATCATGTGGGTGATATACTTCTTGCTGGATTGTTGAGACCGATATCTTATTCCTATTTGATTGTGATTCAATCAGAAGAATAGCGACGGTTGTGATCATCCGAGGTGGGGAAATGTTCCTTGACCTTTTGTTAAGAATCGTTTTGTAATCCGTTTTATAAATCTCGCTTATTTCTATTTAGTCTTTAGTTAAGTGGTTCCGTAATTGTGATTCTCTTTGGTCCGATATAACAATCGAAACTTTAATCATCTTTTATTTTATCTTTTATCTTGTATTCTTGTTTATTGACCTTTACCAAGAGGAATATCTTCGGTACTTAATATACTTCGATTTTTATCGGGTTTTTACTACTCTCGCGATTAATGTGCACTTGCGTTATACAATATTCTAAGCGAGTCAAGTTTTTGGCGCTGTTGTAGGGGAATTATTAATAATGATTATATTAATTTAGTTATTTGTTCATAAACCCTTTGCATTTAATTGTTTGAGATGGTGTCGTTTCGAAGCATAGGCTCTCTATGCTGATGAGCAATAATTCGAATCGAGGGTTCGGCGGGCCATACCTACCACTATTATCATCAGAAGGCTCAAACACTCTATTGAATAACTCTGGGACTTCATCTCAATATCGTTACATGCTTAATACGGCTCCATCCCAGACATATTTTTCGTCCGTATCATAATTCCCTAGTGTACCCCCTTGGTACAATTCATTGAGCCTCCTATGGAATATAATCATGCACCCCCACGTGGTATTATTCCCGTGTGTCAGTCATTTGGTGATTACCTTCGCTCGGAGTCGGTCTCTTCACCTAGATGTATTACATTCCCTTTCAACCACGCAGTCTTTCATTTCCGAAATGGCATGATCAACCCATTGCCTTCCTTTCACGGAATGGAAAATGAAAACTCGTACCGGAAAATTAGAGACTTTGAAGACGTGTGCAACACTTTCTATGACCAAAATTGCACACCCGATCTTATGTGGCTTAGGCTATTTTCTTTTTCCATTAAAGATAAAGCAAAAGATTAGTTGATCACACTTCTTTCCAACTCTATTAGGATTTGTTAACAATTAAAGACCTATTCTTGAAGTAATTCTTTCCCACGCACTCATAAAGAAAATACAAAATTTCTAACAATATGACCATGGGACATTTGACAAGTGTTGGGAATGTTTTAAGTCTTTGAAGCGGTCTTGTACACACCATAATTTTGATCAAATGCGATTAATCTCTATTTTCCATAGGGGTCTAAACCCCTTGACTAAACAGTTAGTCGAAACAATGTGACAGGATAGCCTTCTAGAGTTAAGTGGCGAGGAATTTGAGGCCCATTTTGAGTTTGTCTCAAAGACATCTCGGGTATGGAATACGTCGAACCCATATGACCGCACTAGTCGGGATAACATCAACCCTCGAGGGAAAACTAGCGGTGTGTCTCTCTTGCAGGAAAATCGGGATACCCAGACCAAATACGGCCAGTTATGTCATAGGATTGATGCATTGCAACTCACACAAGAATCCTCACCCGTGGAAGTCTTCTAAAAAGTTTTTATTATGGAGGAGGTTGTGTGTGTTATTTATAACAACATTGGACACCCAACGAGAAAGTATTCTTCACTCCCTAGCATTAAGATACAGTTGCACGAGAAAGCGAATGATATATAGGCATATAGAAAGCAATATTCCAATTCCCCTTTTGATCCCCACCTTCCTTACAATCCAAGTTGGAGGATGATACATCCTCTTATGAGTTGGAAGGACCACAATTCCCAAACTCCCCAAACTCTAGGTTTTCCAGGCCCGTGTCCATCCCCGTCCCAGTAATTCCAACAATAACCTCCCCCATATCAATCACCACAACATCCTCCTGCGGGACCTCACGATTCTATTTTCCTCCAAAGAGAAGGCATAATGAGGAATAATTTGCCACTGTTCAAAGAGTTTCCCAACTTGAACAGTCCATCTCTCAAATGGCGTGTTCTATGCAAGAGATTCAAGTATCTCTTGCTCAATTGGTCCAAAACTCCCAAGGGTTGCGAGACCACTTTTACCAGCACAACATTAACCCAACCCCAAGGGACAAATGGGTAATGAGAGCTCCAACTCGAGCACATCGATTATTGAGCATGCTAAGGGTTTTACCACCCTTAGGAGCGGTAAAACGATCGATAACCATGTCATGAGGCCCTCACCGGAACAACTCATTACCAATCAATCCAAAGGAAAGGCCATTGCTCCGAAGTTTGTGCAACCGTACAGTCTCGCTGCCATAGGCGATGGAATACCCGAAGAGGGAGAGGAGCCTTTAGTTGCGAAGGACGCCAATTGTCCCGTACCGACCCATTTCCACAAAAGGTTAAATGGGAAGGCCACAAAAGCCTCTGAAGAGGGTTTTTTTGAGCTTTTCAAGCAAGTAAACATGAATATTCCCCTTCTCAAGGCAATTTAGCACGTGCCAAAGTACGCTAAGTTTATGAAAGACTTATGCACGGTTAAAAGGAGACAAAATATGCGCAAAAGGCTTACATGTGAAAAACTTGTTACTTAGGTCGTTTAATATAAGATTAAACTATTAAAGTGACTCCGAACTATTTTTTGAATAAACTCTTTTCTTTAAATCAAAACTAGTTAATCACAAGATGTGTTTATTAAAACATGCACGAGATTTGTTCAAGATTATGTAACTAGTTTTGAAAAATAAAACTAAAAGATTTAAATCAGCACACCAGCAAGAATGAGATGAGGAGATGTAGAAAGATTAAGGACAAGGCATTTTTAACATGGTAAAACCTCACCCAACTGAGGAAACATCCACGGTGACTTCTAAGTCACAAACCAAAAATCCACTAAAACAAAATATACAAGTTATAAACTATTTAACACACATGCAAAATAATCAGACCTATACAAGTTTAGAAATGTACCCACTGGTTTAATTTTAACTTCTCTGTAGTTCTGATGTTGATGTGGCTTTCCCAGTTTGCTAACTTTTCCACTTTGTTCCAGTCTTTACGTCGACTCTTGAAGATTCAAGATCTTATAGCCAACACTTATGTGTTGTAGTGTGACAAGTGTTTCTGAAAGTGATCTAACACATGCATGCGCGCACACACACACACACTTATTTTATACAAACAGTCCTATCAAATTACAGATTAGATCTAAATGATGTTGTTTTATGTTTCTCCCCCAGGAGATAATGTCTCCAAATTCGAAGAGCAAATACGACTGTCGCTAACTTCAAGTCGTGGGTGGGGTAATTCTTCTCGTGAGGATTAAGCTTACGGGAATCATAAGCTATAGCCTGACTCTCCTGTTGCAATACACTCCCAAGTCCTAGTAAGGACGCATCGGTGTAGACTATATACTCAACTCCCGATCTGGGCAATGCTAACACTGGTGCTGAGGTTAACTTCTCCTTTAACTCGCCGAATGCCAACTGGCAGGCATCGTTCCAGATAAATGGCACACCCTTGCGAGTCAGATGTGTCAAAGGACCCGCTATTTTCGGGAACCCCCGAATAAACCTCCTTTAGTATCCTGCTAGGCCCAAGAAACTACGTATCTCAGTCGGTGGCGTGGACTGTCCCCACTCCCTCACAACTGATACTTTCCCGAATCAATAGATATTCCCCTGTCCGAAATGATATGCCCCAAGAACTGAACCTCCTTCAGCCAAAATCCACACTTCTCATATTTTGCATACAACTCGTTCTGATGCAGCGTCTGCAAAACCTGCCTCAAGTGCTCAGCATGCTCCTCCTTTGTCTGGGAGTAAACCAGAATGTCATCAATAAATACAATGACGAATTGGTCTAGGAACTCTCTGAACACCCTATTCATCAAGTCCATAAACACGGCTGGGCATTGGTTAGGCCAAAAGGCATAACCCTGAACTCGTAGGAACCATATCTTGTCAAGAAGGCAGTCTTCGAGATGTCCTTCTCCCTGATACACAACTGATAGTATCCTGATCTCAAGTCCATCCTTGAGAATAAGGCAGTTCCTCTCAACTGGTAGGATAAGTTATTGATCTGGGAAACAGATACTTATTTCGTATCGCAACTTTATCTAATTCCCGGTAATTGCCACACAATCGTAAATGCCTATCCTTTTTCTCCTCACAAAAAACACGGGAGAGCGCTAAGGTGAGGTTCTCCTCCATATGGAGATTTAACCCAAACGTTGTCCAATCTGGACTTGTAACTCTGAAGGTTCGATTGGGTTAGGCTCATTCAGCCTAATAATTGTAGCTATAATCCTCCTTGTCGCTTTCATTCACTCACGAGGTAAGACATTCGACAACACTTAAGTTATCGTTTCCTTTGTGGATGACAACTGGGGTACTAATTCGTGCACTAAAGGCCAATTATTTTCATCTCCTGGCGTTCACTAGGTTTCATGAGCAAAATCCAGACAAGGAACCCCCCCTGATACACTACTAAGTAGCATTGTTGGTTAATGAGATTTTGGGCCTTCGGTATCTGACTTGTGTCCCTTATCCTTACTTTTTGCTACGAAGTTAACTTACCTACTCTCATGACACGTGAGGCTACACTCAACACATTCCTCCCATTATCTTGCCGTTAGACTCTAATATATCTACGAGATAATCCCCACGCTCAGAAAGATTTTAACAAATCTTGAATTTCCTTAATAAACATCCCTACCCTCCGGAATTAGATATAACCAGACGACGTTCTTTACGAAGTCTTTATATGTCACCATATGAATATATATATATATATAAGCATGGCCTTGCCTCCACTCAAGCGACACTTCGTACAATTTGTAATGAACGCTAAAATATCACTATAATGGTCTATTAACACTCAAACTGTTGTAGCTAATTCAAAACGTAACAGGATAAGAATGCATTTTACGCTCACATTTCTCAATGCATAGGAATAAACTGTAACGCATCTAAGTTATTCGAGATTTCCCTTTTATCCAAAAGGATGCAATTAATAATGAAGTATCGTACCTCCAAACGCATGTGGTAGTTGCGGTACCAATGGCATAACCGCATATCGGGCATTATAGACACATCCATACTGTACTCCTTGATGTTGTTGTGGTGCCTGCGATGTTGGGGTAACTATCCAGGCTTCCTTATACTGGCCATCCTTCCCTGGTGCTTTATCTGGTTGTGGGCAGTCCCTCCATTTGTGACCCTACTGTTCGCACTTATGACACTGACCCTGAAACACTTTCCTTCTTATGCCTTGTTGTCCTTGCCGATTGGGATGAGGTTTGTCACCAGCCGAATCTGGGCAGGCCCGATGTGTATGGCCATTTCTTCCACATTTAAAACACCTATTGTTGGTAGCCCTCTTCCCTTGGCTTTGTTGTCTTTGGCGGGTTTGGCTCTTCCCGCAAATTCCATTGCCCTTTTGTCCTTAAAGACTCTGAGGCACTTGTTGTTTCCATGGTGTTGTTTTCCCTTTGTTGCTAACTTTAGAAATGTCCTGTTGATCAAATTTTCTCGTTATTTTGCCACTTGCAAGCTGAACACTGCTATTTTGGTACTGCAATATTGCAGTAGTCACTGCTTGTACCACGATATTCGCTATCTCAGTGATTTTCGTTCTTTCTTGGTGTACCTAAGGTACTCGTTGGTCTTGACCCACAGTTTCTCCCTTAGTAGTGTTGGTTTATACCTCCCTCATGAGCGACATCTGAAATTTCAAATAATTTATATAAGTCCATTGACTATACATAACATTGTAGCAGAAGAACGTAGTTTACAAAATGTAAACAAGGAGTGCAACAGTCCTAATAATAGGGCTCTATATCAAAAGACGTTACGCGGAAACATGACAAGCCGTACAGATCCTAAGGACACTAGAACCTGATGCTCTGATACCACCTGTGACACCCCGACTAATTAAATACAGGGTATCTACTCCTTTATTCAAATTAATACAAAATGTCAATTTGGTTCATTTCATAGCATCACTGTCGAAAACATTTTAAACAATTACTAGCCACCTAATATTTAAAAATTGAGTTGTCAAATTTTATTTAAATTAGATTAACATGCAGCCAATTAAATTATTAACTAATGATACCACAATCACATCACAGTCACAACAGAATATAAATGGAATAATAAATGAGTCTGGAGTAACACTCCTCCGAATAATCCAAATACTGAATAAAACCAAATACAAAGTCTAAATAATTAATTAAATAATCTCCAAAACTGAAATGGAAACTGAAAGTATGATAAATTTGTCTCTAAAAGAAAAGGGAGAAATGCCCTAACAGATGAATAAATTTGAAATTGAATCAATGTAGAATGCGGAGGCATATACTATCGAGGTCATGTAACTTCCACAGCAGCTACATCACGTTACTAAAATGGAACTCTTATGCTTGGCGTCCCTGTGGCTGGGCACCTAAAAGGTTTTTCAAGAAAAATAGATTTGAAAGAAAACGGATCAGAGCCCAATGTGAAAACAGTTTAAAATATAGCAAATGTTTAATTGCATTAAACAGTGAATATTAAATACATGTTAGTTACGTATTCTCACATGAGTTTCTCGCCTCTCAGCTAGTGTGCACGCCTAACGTATATCCGTAACCCGTTCTAGTTATATCATTAACTATCAAGCCTGTACCACTTCCTGTCCTCACATTCTAATATAGGGGTTTATTCAAGACATTCTAACATAACCTGCATGTATCTAAACTTTTTATTTCCCAGATTAATTTATAATAATTATTATAGGAAATTCTCATTTTTAATCCTTCTCAAAATGTATGAAGTATTCACATTCACTTTAACAAAGAATCTGTTATAATTAAAAATATATTAATCTCAACATAAATATATATTTAGGTCACCTCTAGGCTAAGCTGCGGTGCACGCATACTCTGCTATCGAATCCCGGTACATCACGTACATAAGGACTACGAGTTCCGATTCTCTCAAGAATCGTTTCAATAAGCAAAATCACACATATTAGAGGCGGACATAGTTCACATACCCATGGGTCATGTACATACCTACGCTCCCATGGATAGCTGACTTATTAACTCACAAATAAGTCATTCACGGTCCTATGTACTTAAGGTACCAATCTAAATCCCCCTGTAGGCACACAAAGATTAGATGGCCCTATTCCGAAAGCCGACCTCCCGTGATAGCAAGTATGGTAGGTATATCACACACACAATAATCCATATGCTAAGCATTCACACAACTTAGATAACTTATAATATTTTTAAAGGTATGTTCTCAATCCCCATACCGTTACTCCAATTAGTACATTTTTATACTTCCGGATAATATATAATATAATCCACCGATACGTCTCACGTCGTATAGTTTCCAGTACTTAAATCTAACCAAAGAGGTTACTACGTCTCCTATTATTCGCACATATTATTTCAGTACTCTTAACTCCTTATTTATGTCCCAAATCCTAACTTATTACTCCTAAGGATTTAAATCATGCTCTCAAATCTTAAAATAGACAATTACTCGTCAGACCTCGAGAATTCAATGCGATAATTCAACCTAATTCTAATGTATTCCGGTTTTCAAATATAATACCCTACTGGTCTTCTTCAAGTCCTAATGCATTCACATAATCCCAAACTACAACATTCGATGGCCGAAAACACTTAAAATCAAAAAGAGAAAAATCACTCTTTCTGGGGGGATCGATCGATCGATCCTGATCGTCGATCGATCGATGGTCGATCGATCAACCTATGAATGTCGATCGATCGATCATACCAGATGAGGCTACGGACTTCTTTACTTTCCAGTCCCAGATTTGTCCCAAAACCTCATTACAAGATGTGAAATTCTAATATAAGTATATAGGATCATTGTACAACCTAAATACATGATTTTTAACTTCCCAAAACCTTTAAACCATTAACAATTAGTCATTACTTGGATCAAATCTTCATAAAAACCCTAGTTTCCTATTTTCTTCAAGAACCATAATATTTCTCTTCTTAAATACGTTTTTAGTTCATCAAGGGTTATGTTTTGGTTACTGAATTTCGTCCAGAACTAATCTACATGCAATTCTTATCCAAGATTTAGGGTTTTACTCCAATTTTATGAGTTTTCATCATCTTTCAAGGATATTAACAAATCCTACACTAGCATGGAAGAATTATTCGCTGAAAATTAATGAAATCAAATCACTTGTCTTAGGTTTGATGTTCAGATTTGCTGGTGATGTCAAAGGCTGGTTCTTTCCTTCTCTCCGGTCACAATTTCGTCGAAAGTGGTGGTGGTGGGTGGTGGTTATGGCTTGTGACCCTCCTGTAACCTCTCCTCTATATCACGTAGCCCACTTCTTACTTTTTGACTAATCATGGCCCTAATGGCCTTCACAATAATAATTAAATAAATCCTAAAATTCATGGGTCTAATTTCCTTAAAATGTAAAGTGACTAAAATACCCTCCCGGGTTACCGGTTTGGCCTTAAATGCCCCGAGACCCAAACTAAACCCCCGACTAGTGTTTTATGACTATGTCAATCCCTACGGACACGTTGGCGCACTCAAAATCACCATACGGATGATAAAATTATAATTTACTTTTTAATCTAATTAGATTGATTACTGACGTGACTGACACGCGCGTCCCAACTTAATTTCTCTAATTGTCGTATTTATGACTCGCGATAATTTTAATAATTTCAATAATCATATATTACCATATATACTCAATATTATCATCATAATAAATTAGCAACTCACGTCTCGCTAGTATTTAAATCCGGGTAAATAAAAAATATATCCCATTTAATTTAATTAATCCCATTAAATAATATCAGTAAAATTACGGGGTATTACAGAACCCCCAGGGTCCCTCTACCGCAGAAAAGCCACATTGGATAAGGAACCACCAGGTTCCCTCAACCGCAGAAAAACTCATATCGGAGAAGTAACCCCCAAGGTCCACCAAACTCCGGAAAATATTTGGTCATAGAACCCTCAAGATTCCCCTCCCTCAACTGAAAGAACACATTTGGGCGAGGAACCCTCAAGGTCCTTAATCAAAACCTGGGGCAAGGTACCCTCAAGGACTTCCTCCTAAGTTTCTAGAAAATAAGCTAGGATGAGGGAGTGTCTACCATGAGTAACCCTTCATCATGAAAAGTCATTCTTTAAAAGAACAAAAGTACTAACACTTTCTTTCTTTACAAAATGGTTTTCTTAAAAGAGAGGGTCCCCAAGGCCCCTCTCAAGAAAAATGATTTTAGAGGAGAGGGGTCATCAAGGACCCCTTCAAGAAAAATGATTTTAGAGGAGGAGGTGCTTGAGGCTTCCTCTCTCAACTTTACAAAGCTTTTACCACAAGTTACCGTTTCAAAAGATATTTACCAAGTCATATATTTTGTCTTCAAGCGCAGACATATTTGCTTTTTGACTTTGGTTGGTACCAGGTGGCACCTGTCTTATAGGACAGGTTGTTGCACACAGGTAGGGACAAATGGTACATTTCATACCTCATCCCTCACCAACCCTCTTAATTTTGGCGCCCAAAAGTGCCAAATCATCCCTAGTGCCCTAGTATAAATAGGACCCCTGGGCAAGGTCAAAGGGGCTAAAAAAATCAATATCACTGTTACTCTGTCAAAATCACAGCATAACTTCCCAGTATTTTCTCCCTCCTCTCTCTCTAGTGCTAAGTGACTTGTTCTTTCACTCCTCACTGACAACCATCATTCTCAGGAGCTCTTCTTAAGAAAAGTTACTATTATTATTATGGAAGTTCATCTTCTTGCGGGTAGGGAGTTCCAGCTTGAGCTCCATTTTTACCAAAAGTAGAAGGTTTCATTAGAAGCTTCTCTAGAAGTTCTTGAGAACCTTACAGACAACGTCCATTCATAGACCCCGATCTCACAAACCTCTTACACACATAAAGATCGGGATGTTTTGTGAATTGAAAATAAAAAGGATTAAACCCTAAAGGAAGAAGACAAAGTGTTCTGCTGATTTATAATATTTACAGAAACTAAAACGTCAGGTCTTCTTCATGAAAACAGAGTGGCTTAACACGCTTTATATAAAAAGCTTAAGACGGCACGACGCTCAAACGAAAGTTGTTGCTCGAACGATATCGTGCGATATAAGGCTGTCGCTCGAACGAAATTAAATAAAAAATAAATTTTTATTTCGTCTTTAAAAATTTGCCTTAACACTTAGAAATATATTTTTGATGAAAAACTCTACTCCAACACTTAGAAAATATTTTGTAAAAAATATCCCAACACTCTAAGTTAAATGCCAAGGTATAAAAATACAGCCTTACCAAAACTAATCTCACAGAGGCTTGAATGTTGAGGAATGCCGCCATAAGTGATAGTGATACGGAAGAAGGAGAGAGTTCCCCCAATGAGATCAAGTTTGTTGCTTTCTTGGCATGTCATGTGAGCGACGACGATAAATATTTCCACGAAGATTCTCATGTGCATGACACTTCCGAGGCCGATGAATCCAAAGTGAGTGAGGATGAAGTGAGTGAGGAAGAGGAGGTTGATGTGAAAGAGTTGCAAGTTGCATTTAATGAGTTGTATGTCGAGGCAATGAAAGTGAAAAAGGCTAACTCTAAATTTTAAGCTAGGTTGAATGAGCGTGCCATAGAAAATAATGATGCTTTGATTAGGGTTCTTAGGGAAAGGGAGAATAAGCTTATGGAGAAGCTGGAGTATGTTGAAAAAGATAGAGAGAGATAGTCTTCGTGGTTTGATGGAGACTTTAAAAAAGGAGTTGCTAGAGTTTGAGGAGTCTAAGTGTGTGTCTGATCCTAGGATTCGTGAGTTGGAAGAGAAATTAAAAGACTCAAGTTGTTAAGTTTGACTTTTAATCTAGGTCGGAGAAGTTAGATAGGATGTTAGACACCGTCCAAGTCAAGATTGAAACGTTTGGTATAGGCTACGATGATAGTGTTCCCATTCTCAAAGCCAATACCAACCGTGTGAGAGATCCCACTAGGAATGTGAGGAGAGGTCGATATTTTGGCAATCATTCCCACCACCTTTACACTTTCACACATTGCGGTAGTAAAGGTCACGTTAGATGTTGTTTTCATGACCTTAGGAATGCTCCTAGGAAGATTAGGAATAAAGTTGTGTCGGTTCCCAACACCTCCACCTGTTATTTCACACCTACTTGGGTTAAGAAATCGTACTTAGTGGTTTTAGGACTAAAACTTCATGTTTCTCATTTGGTTGCACTTGATTCTTCCCATGCTAAATCTAAAGGTTAAGTATGCTACATATTTTATTATATTTTCATTTATTGAGTCTTATTTGAAAAATACACAAAGATTTTGTTTTTGAAAAAGTTTGAGAAAATACAAAAATATTTTGCATTTATTTGAGTCAAAATATGTTGAAAAAGCCAAAAAGTTTTTTGGTTTTTATTTTTGAGTTTACATGCTTGATATGGCACATTGGTGTGCTTGAACCCCCTTACTTTCATTATCCATGTGGCTAGTACATTTGGTCATAATTATTGATACTTGGAATGATATTAACCATTGTATTATGGGGTTGTTTCGATGTTTATATGCATTTTTATTCGACTTTGTATATATGCCATCTTTGCACACATGCACGATTTTATATGGATGTTTGACATCTCTTACATATCTGAGTTTGGTGAGACGTTCTTATCTCAATTTTGTCATTTATGCATAAGTAGACTGAAGGATGAGGTGTGCATGTAAGAACCATTTACCGTGAGGATTATAATTGAAAAAATGATGAGTGTTCACGGGAAAGGGCTGCGAGAGTGTAATATTGACTTGTTGTGAAAGCCACCGTTAAAAAGAGCCCAAAAAAATGGATAGGCAATAAAAAGATTCATATGCCAAGATTGGGGCCAATGTGATTTTCGTTCATTCAAAAGATAATAAGATATATATGAGGGAGTTTGGATGGATAAATTAAATGGATTTGCACAAAGAATCCTCACGTTAAAATATCGTTTCGTGATGCTATTGTTGGTAGAATCGTCAAAATTTTGGATTTATATGCATGTTTGACTGTTTAGTTCATTAAGCTCACACTTTAATTGTTACATATGGATAAAATAAAGTTTGGTGATTTATCGCTATCAATTAGAGCTTATTGATCGTTTCAATGTGTTGGAATTGTTATTCATTTGTCGTAGTCATACATTTCATGTTCCTGTTTGAGCACATTGACACTATGTTAACATATAACTTATTTTTTTGGTTGAGTTTTATGTTTTAGCTACTGAAAAGGCACTGTTTTGGATCTCTCAGGCCCTTCCTGGTACTTTTTTATAGAAAATTTTTCACTGGGCAAAATTGTTTGATTTTCTGGGCATTATAGGAAAGTTTCATTTTCTCGTTTGAGCGAGAAATGATTTTGTTCCAGCGATAAGTTGTCGTTCTAACGACAAGGAGTTTTGTTCGAGCGACCTGTTTGGTTTTCTGAGTTATTCTGTTTCAGTACCCTGGTGCATATTGTTCATATTTTTGGTACTGGATTGCTTTTGAACTAATTGTTTATATGCAGATTCATATGATCACATAGTACGCTACATTGATTCGTTTAGTCAGACATGCGTAGATTGATTAATTATTTTGTGTGATTATTTGTTTTCTAGCTACAGATTCGATATTGTTCATCATTATTAGCTAGTTGTCTATGTTTACCTGGATACGTTACATATCGGTATATCTCATGCTAGGTAGTTTATCTTTTCACCGGATTATTTATTCGAGATAAAAAAAGGGGAAGAGATGTATGTGATGTAGGGGGAGTTTTTGTGATTTTATTGTATACAAATTGGTATCATGCATTATTCATTTATCTTGGTACCATGCTTACTCACTTAACAAATGATATGGATTTAATTTTGCATATTATTTTTAATCATTTGTTCCTCCATACTTCACTACGTATTTGTTTGTCTCATGTGTGTAGGTATGTTTAAAGAGATTGAAGATTTCAAGTCTACATCACATTCAGACATTCAGAGACAGTTCATGCTTGCTGGACCACATTGTACTAGTCTTATCCTGTACTTTTTATTTTTGGGTTGATGGGATGGGATTTAGGTGTCATACGGCTTGATGGACCGACTAAGGCATTTCACTGTTGGTTTTGTCCCAGAATAGTCAAAGGGGGAGATTTGTAAGGAAAAAAATTTCAATGGACTCTTAATGTAGTTTTGACTTATTCATGGAACAAAACACGTTTGTGTCATAGGTCTATTTTTTATGTGTCACGATCCCACATAGGCTATGACATGTCGAAGTTTAATTGAAGTCGTTGAGATAAAGCTTTGAGGAATTTAATTATGCTGAAGTTTATTTTGTGCGGTTTATTCGTCTTTAAAGTTTAATTGCATTCTGAGGTCACTCAAGTATGAGTGCATAATATTAATGGGAATCGGAATTAAATTTTATAAAAATAAGGATGTTACCTTTATTAAACAAATGCTTTCTAAAATGTATTATGTGTTTGAAACTCTTTACACTTCGTTTAACACTGATAAGGATAAATTGGAGTTAGAATGGTTTTGGACTTTAATTAAGAGCGTCGCTCAAACGACTTTGCCAGTCGTTAGCCGAGATGTACTGTCGTTCAAACAACATACAGTCTCGTTCGAACGACAAGCAATGTCATTGGAATGACTAGCCGCCTTAAGTACCCTATTTAAGGCGTGTTTCTGTTGTTTTGAAGTGCGGGCAAAACGAATTTCACTGTACAAATAGTATATTTTTCTGCAATAGTTTTCTAAGGTTATACAAATCAAAACACATCCTTAGAGTTTTTAAAAGATCTGAGTATCATTGGTATATGTTCTGTGATCTTATTTGCACCAAGAGAAGGTTTCAATTGAAGAACAATTGTTGGTTTTGAGGTGGAGTCCGGTTTCAACATCGTAGACGTTACAAGCCATGTTGGTGGACACCGAGACATATGTGGACGTGCGTGTTATGGACATGCACCATGGAAGAAAGTTTTTGTGTGGTCACCATGAGATGAGTGGTTGAAGATCATAGGAGCGTTAAGTCTCATGGGTGGATCGATTCCTTGAGTTAGACTACCGTCTGTCTTTGTAAAACCATATTCATAGTGATTATCAAGCTTGGGCCGTCTGAGGTTTTTCCCGTTTGTGGTTTTCCTATTACATCCGGCGTTGTGAGTACTATTTACTTTATTTTACTTGCTATAATCACTAGATGGATGCTTAGAATTAATCAAGATAAAATTTGGTTAAGTTAGAATTTATTCACAACTTGGTGGGAATTAAAAATTGGAAAAAGTTTTTTCACAAAAGTAAAATTTGTTTTGTCATCCTTAAAACACTTTCCGTATAAGAAATTAAAAGGGAGCAAAGTTGCGATGGAATTGAGGAAATGGTTGAAATGGTGGCTTTCATTCGTACTTTTGTCTAAGAATATTTTGACCGCTCTCATTTTAGAAATCCATTAGAAGCGTGTATTTCTAACTCCTTGGATAGAGATTTTCTCATCAATGATGAGGGCTATAAAAACGCCCTCAATGCGAATTTCTACTCACTGAATGAGGAGTAAATGGACATGTGCAATTCCCTCGAGTACATCGAGGATGGTAGCATAGTGGGAAATGGTGAACAAGAGCTCACAAATGATAAAAGTAAGGGGGTTATTAAAAACCCGATGTGGATCTCCCACTTTGAGAAATTGCACCCATGTGACTCTTTTCTCTTCCCATAGAGTGTTTCAATACCCAAAATTGAGCTCCAAAACTTGCCAAAGGAGATAAAATATGTTTTCCTCGGTGGTGAGAATACATTTCCAATGATTATAGTGGCAAACCTTGATAATTGTCAAGAAGAGGCTTTAACTGGGGTGTTGAGGAAGCATAAGAGTGCTATCGGGTGGTGCAAATTCGACTTGAAAGGGATCAATCCCTCTATTTGTACTCATAGCATCTACTTGGAGAACGATGCCAAACCCACCCATCAAATGAAAAGGCGATTGAATCCGGCCATGACGATAATGGCGGAGGTGATTAAATTATTAGATGTGGGGATAATCTACCCCTTCTCCGATAGTAAGTAGGTGAGCCCAACACAAGTTGCGTCGAAAAATTCGGGTGCTATAGTTATTGAGAATGCGGAGGGTGGATTTTTTCCCTCGCATATTCCAACTGGCTACCGTGTTTACATAGATTATCGAAAGAATGACGCGGTCAAGAGGAAAGACCATTTTCCCTTACCTTTCCTTGACCAAATTCTCAAAAGGGTATCCGAACATAAGTATTATTATTTTCTTGATGGGTATATGGGGTACAATCAGATTGAAATAGCCCCCGGAGATCAAGAAAATACAATGTTCACGTATCAGTATGGCACTTTTGCCTTCCAAAGAATGTTTTTGGGGCTTTGTAATGTAACAACAACTTTCAAACAGCGCATACTTAGCATCTTTAGTGACATGGTCGAAGACATAGCCAAAGTCTTCATGGATGATTTCAATATTTTTGGTAATACTTAAGAGGGATGCCTAGACAATCTCAAAAAGTACTAGGTAGGTGCATTGAGGAAAACCTCATTCTCAATTGGGAGAAGTGTCATTTTATGGTGACACAAGGGATAGCCTTAGGTCATATCGTCTCCAATGAGGGTATTCAAGTCGGCAAGGGTAAGATTGAAGTTATCGCCAACCTTCCCAGTCTAAAAAACCTCATGGATGTGAGGTCCTTTCTTGGCCACACGGATTTTTATCGATGTTTTATTTAAGACTTTAGCTTGGTCGCACGCCCCATGTGCGCCCATCTTGCTAACGATGCTCCATTTTTATGGAGTGATGCGTGCCAAAAATCATTTGATATGTTAAAAACCATGTTGACCATGGCCCCCATCATGCAATCTCCCGATTAGACCCTTCTATTCGAGCTCATGTGTGATGAGAGTGACTATGTCGTAGGGGCAGTGCTGGGTCAACAGTGGGACCAGAAACTTCACGTGATATCCCATACTAGTCGCACACTTGATAGTGCGCAAATGAACTACTCCACTACGGAGAATGAGTTACTAGCCATAGTGTTCGCGTTGGATAAGTTTCGGGCATACTTGAAAGGATCCCTCATAGTCTGCTTCACCGATCTTGTCGCTCTCAAGTACCTTCTTTTTAAGAAGGATGTTAAGAATAGACTCATTCGTTGGGTGCTTCTCCTCCGAGAGTTTTACCTCTCAATAAAAGACAAAAGGGAGTGGAAAATGTAGTCACGAATCACCTTTTTTGGCTTACGTTCGATCACGATCATATCAATCCCATCCCTATCAAAGAGTGTTTCGCAGATGAGCAACTCATGGCCGTTTCGATGTTGCCATGGTATGCCAATATCGCGAATCTCCTCGTTATCGAGGCCTGCCCACCGCAGTTTTTGGCCAATGATAATGAAAGACTTTCGACATTGGCCCGATCATTCTTCATAGATGACCCATGCATGTTTAAATGAAAGCGGAGAGGCTCCCAATTTAAAAATCTTATACTTTAAAATCAATTTCCTTTTATAGATATGCGAAAGCGTGAGATGGTTCAAATTAAACAAAACACAAATTTTAATTTCTTTGTAAATTAAAATTAAACCAAGTGAAATAATATTAAAACACATACTTAACACAATTAATTAACCCAAGTCCTATAAATTTGCCTAAGTCATGTTTTTAATTTTACCAAATTAGGCCAAACCAATTTAACAAATTAAATTAATGACTTGAATTAACTACGCATTACCCAATATTTATTTAGCACCAAATTAAACAAGTAGTGATTAAACTAAATTTTATCTTTTTACCTAAGCATGCGTTCTAGGTGATATAGCAAGATAAAATTAAACAATGAATCACTACGCTGCGATGTACGAGAAAAAACCCACAAAGGAAAAAACCTCGGACGACCCTAGCCTCAAATCCACTAAGTATGGTTTTATAAATACAAGACAGTAAGACTTACAACACTCGACTCGATCCCTCTCAAGCCCCGACGCTTCTTCTTATATACACCTCCGCCTAGCGAATAACCACGGAGCTCCACCGCGGTCTCGAAATCCACCGATCGGACTTTATATGGTCACCGCCACCCGAACAAGGAGCCTTTCTCCAAGTGGGTAAATCAACGCAAAATTCTTCTTCTTTGTGGGATATAGAAGCAAACCCAAACGAACTCTTTAAACGGTAGAGTAATACCTAGTGCCAAACACTCCAAACAATGATATATATATATATATATATATATATATATATATATATATTGGAACTTGGAATAAACAATATGGGTGTAAACTAAAGTGTTACATGATTTTTCCTTGAAAAACTTGGACACTCAAAACATGAACTTTTTCCTTTTTAATTTTGCTCTCAAACTCTCTCTTAGAGATGGAATGGTATGAAAAAGTTAAGTTAAAAAACTTGGTTCCCGCACTTACATATTCAGGTAAAAAGTGAGTGGGAAAAGAAGTGAGAAAGTGGGAAAAAACTACTTAAAACTGCCAATAAACTGTTCCCACCAAAACTCGTTCGAACGAGATTTTCGTTCGAACGAAGTCTCGTTCGAACGAGCCTTCTAACGAAGTTCCAGTGTGAACTCGTTAGAAATCTCGTTGGAACATCATGTTCGTTCGAACAACACTTCGAACGACATTCCAGTGGCCAATGTGGGAACTCATTGGCAAACTTCGTTCGACCGACATTCTCGTTCGAACGACAAACTCGTTAAAAAAAAACTTGGTTCCCGCACTTACATATTCAGGTAAAAAGTAAGTGGGAAAATAAGTGGTAAAGTGGGAACAAACTGCTTAAAACAGCCAATAAACTGTTACCGCCAAAACTCGTTCGAACGAGATTTTCGTTCAAACGAGCCTTCTAACGAAGTTCCAGTGTGAATTCGTTATAAATCTCGTTCGAACATCATGTTCTTTCGAACGACACTTCGAACGACATTCCAGTGGTCAATGTGGGAACTCTTTGGAAAACTTCGTTCGAACGACATTCTCGTTCGAACGACAAACTCATTCGAACGACAATTCGAACGAACTTCTAGAAAGTTGAAATTTTTTATTTTAGCGCAGAAACTTTATATACTTTATTTTATATTTTAATAAAATCTTTTTGAAAATAAAGTTTTAATAAAATCTTTCTAAAAATAAAAAATAGTTTAAATAAAACGTTCACCCAATGAAAATGTTCCGAGCTCCTATATATATATTCAAATGCATTCATACCTTAGGAGCAAACGGAACATTGTTGATGACGTAGAAACGAGGCACAATAAACTTGGCATTTTGATGAAGCTTTATGAACTTGGCTGCTACGTCTTCAACTTTAGAATGTGATAGGCTTGAAGGATGGTCAATAACTCTATCCTATGACTCAAACGTTTTTGTATGGAATTGAGCCAAAACTAAAAAGGACTCAATTGGAAATGTGTTCTTACAAATCTCCCCCTTTGGCTATTCCGAGACGAAAACCAACAAAAAATCCTAAAGGGCCGTCAAGCTCTACTAGACTAACAAAAATGTCCCTCCCAAAATAAAAATACATTGCTTGACTCAAACAACCCAAGGATCAATATAATTGCCAGTGAAAGTGAAAACGCAGGAGTTTATGGATCCCCGGATTTTAAACAATCTTCAATTAAAATCACAAACATGAAATTTCCTTTATATTTATAAACTGAAGTTGATATGCGGAAGCGTTATAAAGGAGGTGATGGTTCAACAAAAGAACAACAACAGTTTTAATTAATCTCAAGTCCTAGAATTTGCCTAAGTCATGATTATTCATTTAACAAAGTTAGGCCAAACCAAATTAATGCAAGTGACTTGAATTACACATTTTTACCCAATATTTAATCTAAGTCCCAAATTAAATATAGTGTGATAATTAAACCGATTTTATCTTGAATTAATCTAGCATGCGTTCTAAGTGAAATAGAGCAAGATAAAATAAACAGTCACACTACACCGCGATGTACGAGGAAAAACCCACTAACGGGAAAAAATCTCGGGACGGCCCTAGCCTCAAATCCACTAAAAATGGTATTACAAAATACAAGACAAAAGACTTACTTCCTAAACTTGAACCCTCTCAAGCCGTGACGCTTCTTCTTGTATCGACCTCCAATTAGCGGATAACCAACGGAGCTCCACCGTGGTCTCGGAATACACCGATAGGACTTTAAACGGACACCGTCACCCGAACATGGAGCCTTTCTCCAAACGGGTAGAATATCACCAAAAGTCTTCTTTGTGATGGGGTATAGAAGCAAACCCGAAATGTCTCTTGAATTCGGTAGAGAAAACCGGTGCCAAAAACTCCAAGTAAAGATATGTATATATGGAACTTGGATAAACAACTATTGGGTGTAAACTAGAGTGTGTATGAATTTTCTTTAGAAATTGACACTCAAAACATGAACATTTTCCCTAAAAAGATTAGCTCTCAAACTCTCTCTAAGAGATGGATATGAAATGGAAAAGTTGACTTGGAAAATGTGTTTCCCGCACATAATAAAGTATGTAAAAGTTGGTTAAAAACCAAGTGGGGAAAGTGGGAGAAAACTGCAGAAAACTGCTCAAAACTGTTCCCGCCCTGGCGTCTCGTTCGAACGAACTTGACTCTCGTTCGAACGAGACTTCTAACGAGCGACCAGCCTGGGCTCGTTAGAATCTCGTTAGATATCTCGTTAGAACGAAAAACTCGTTCGAACGACATATCGAACGAATGACCAGGTCGTTGGCAAACTCGTTCGAACGAACTTGGTTCGAACGACAAAACTCGTTCGAACGAAACTTGGTTCGAACGAAAAAACTCGTTCGAACGAAACTTCTAACGAACGACCAGAAAGTTTGTAAAATTTGATTTTGGCCCCGAAACTTTTATAAACTTTTATATACTTAATTTAAAGTTTCAATTTGATTCTTTCTGAAAATAAAATGCAGTTTTTATTTCTCCTAACACCCAATACATATTGTTCCAAACTCCTATATAAATATTATTACATTCATACCTTGGGAGTATGGAACCTTAGTTGATGACGTACAAACGAGGCACATAAACTACGGCATGTTGATGATGCTTTATACTTTTTGCCGCTACGTCTTTAACAAACACTTCATAGGTCTTGAATATTACAATAAAATAAAATCCTATGAATAAATGTTTTTGTCCGGAATTGAGCCAAAACTATATATGGACTCAATTGGAAATTTGTGTCCTTACAAATCTCCCCCTTTGGCTATTCCGGGACAAAAACCAAACAAAAAAAATCCTAAAGGGCCGTCAATCTCTACTAGACTCAAAACATAACCCGCCCAATCTTGACTCAACCCAAGGATTAAACTCTTTGCCATAGAAAGATGCCACTTTAGTAGAATACCTGCACACTTAAGCAAACTCATCAAATGCATAGGGAATATCAAAGTATTAAATGCAATTAATTAATTACTCCCCCTAAATTAATTCTCCCTTTAAACACATGACCTACTTAGAAAGACGTCTCCCCCTAAGATAAATCTCCCCCAAACTAAGATACGATAATAATAGGATTAGATACCATTTCTCCCCCTATCATCATTCTCCCCCTTTTTGTTCGGGAATAGGCAAAGGATAAAGAACTAATAAACCGCATGTGAAAGCTTAAAGTGTTAAGACATGAAAGCATATGGGCAATTAAAAACAAGGCAAAGATAAACAAATATCATATATATATATACTAGAAATATATCAATAAACCACTTGCATATATATATAGATATAAACACACACATGACACAAAATACAATAAGTTTGCACACTCGTATGGCAAAAATGTGTCATATGGAAACGGAAGTGTAGGGGTGTGAACAAGCAACAATTAAATTTAGACCCAAACACTTAAGAAACGTTCACGGAGTTCTCATTTGATTGCAAACTTCATCACAGTTAAATATAACCTCATGTGACAATATAAAGATTGAACTCAATGAACAAACATACACAATGCATACAAGCCTAGCATGATGATGATTCTACAAATCAAATAGAGTCATGACATTAAAGACAACTAGGATAAACGGACATTGTGCAAACCGTTGATATACCATCCAATTCTCCCTCAAAGAGCATATATATTCTTTTATTTGTGAATGAATATATCAAACAAACATAGGCCTTGGCAATTGCTTTTCGTTTAATGCCAAATATTCTGTTTTTAGGCCTTTGGATCACGTATTTCTTTTAGATCCAATCAACGGTGGCTTACTATCGCAAAGGACTTAATTCATCCTTTCGGAGCCCTTCCCCGTGCATATATTACTTTATCATGTTTTCATTTTTCGCACAAATCTCACATGCAACGGATTTTGACATGCACTAGTCCTCCTAGGTCATAGGTATGTAGATGACTAGATTGATAGGAGAACACCTCAAAAAGCTCAAATATAACATGTGACATTAAGATTTCAAAAGAGCTCGTGCATGTGTGAATAGAGGCATATAGAAATAGAATCCATTTGAACAATACAAAATCCAACTACTCCATATAAAACATGGTAAAGAACATTTTAAGGATTGAAAATCTAAACCAAAAGTTCTAGCCACATGGAAGCGTAAACGATAGGATTCAAACACAAATATATGCCACATAAAGTGTGTCAAACAAAAATACACACAAAACAAAATCTTTTTGAGTTTTTAACATTTTTAATCAAAAATAAATATTTACTCAAAAGGACAAACAAAAATCATTTGTATTTTTCATTAAGCTTAAATGAAATAAATAAAACACAAATGATAAACAAAAATCTTTTTATATTATGCAGTCGATTCAAACACAAAATATAATACAAAAAGATAAACAAGTCATAATTTCTAGCATGGGATAAGCATGGATTAAAGACTAGAAAATGATTAAACAAGCATACATTTAGCATATGAATATAGCATGAAGTACAAACGCTAAAGTATGCAAACACTAACACATTCATCCTTTAGATTTAGCAAGGGAGGAAGGATGTGAAAGTAAATGAGAATCAAAATCCCTATTTTGTAAGGCAACCAAGTCGGATTTCCTAACCCAAATAAATGAAGAATTACTATCTTGGGGTGTAGGAACATTAGCTATCGTGGTTACTTTACTATGGGATTTTCTAGGAATTCGTTTAAGGTCTAAACAAAATTGCCTAAGATGACCTTTTCGACCACAATGTGTACAAGTAAGAACATGTCGAAAAGATTTATCTAAGGAGTGATCATTAAATTCATTCCTAGAAGATTCTCCTAAAACATTGGTTTTGACTTTAGGGTTAAATTCATTAAAGGTATTGAAGCCTAAACCAAAAGTGTCATTTTTAATTTGGACCGTTCCTAACATTTTATCAAGTTTTTCCGAACGACATTCCAAATCAAATTTGACATTACTAGAATCTTTTAATTTATTTTCCAATTCTACAATGTTAGATTCTAGTAAAAAATTACGCTCTTCAAAAGCAAGAAGCTCCTTTTTCAAGGATTCCATTAAACCCCTAAGGCTATCTCTCTCGCCTTCTACGTATTCTAGCTTCTCTCGAAGAGTCCTCTCTTGTGTCCTAAGGTCTTCTATTAAGGCACTTTCATCAACGACCTTGACACTCTTTCTTAAACAAGCTTCTAACTTCAAATTAGTTCTTTTCAAATTAATAGATTCTTTATATAATTCATGAAAAGCATTTTGAAGTTCACTCTCATCAACCTCTTCTTCATATTCACTCTCTTTTTCTTCTTCACTCTCACTATCATCAAAAATAAGAGAATCATGTACAACGACCTTGGAAGTGGCATGTGCTATAATTTCATCATTCGATGAGTTCTCATCATCACTCACATGTCTAGCCATAAAAGCCACAAAATTTTTCTTAGTGGGGGAATCGGGCTTCTCTTCCTTATCACTATCACTAAGGGTTGCATTATATGAAACGGGTCGTTTACCCTCTTTCCTTAGTTTAGTGGGGCACTCAAAAGCCCTATGGCCATAACCTTCACAACCAAAACATTTATTAGACTCGTCCCTATCTAAATTTTCATTACTAGGTTTAGGGATAGGTTCGGCTTTAGAAAACTTCTCGCTTTTATCATGTTTAGAAGTATCAAATTTCTTAAAATCATTTTTAACTTTATCTTTGTTAAATTTAAGAAATTTTCTAAATTTACGAGCAAACAAAGCCATATCTTCCGAGTCACTATCACTATCGCTCTCTACAACTTGTTTAACCTCTTTTCGGGCTTTTAAAGCAATGCCCTTTTCAATTTTCATATCATTTTTAGAGGGAAACATATCTAGTTCATAGGTTTGTAAATCACCTACAAGCTCTTCTAATTTTGTAGAGGCTAAAGTGGGTAAAGAATTTAAAACGGTCACCTTAGGAATAAATCTATCGGGTAGGGACCTTAAAATTTTCTTTACAACACGGTCGTCAGGTATTTTCTCTCCCAAGTTAAAGGATGAATTAACAATATCTGAAAGTCTAGCATAAAATTTATCAAAAGTTTCTTTTTCATCCATTTTGATAGTTTCAAATTGAGTGGTGAGGTTTTGAAGTTTAGAAGCTTTAACGACACTAGTTCCTTCATGAGTTATTTGTAAAAAATCCCAAGCTTCTTTAGCGGTTTCACACGTCATAATACGTCGGAATTCATCCGGTGCGACAGCGCTAAATAAGGCATTTAAACCACGGGAATTAAAGTTGGCAAGTTTAAACTCATTTTCAGTCCATCTATCGACGGGTTTTAAAACACGTTCATTTTCAATAAGATGAGTTGGTGGGGAATACCCGTTAATAACAGACATCCAAACTCTCTCGTCGATAGATTTTAGTGCCGATCTCATTCGCGCTTTCCAATACGCGTAGTTAGAACCATCAAAAATAGGAAATTTTGAAAATGGGGAAAAATCCATTTTAGCCAAAAATTAAGGATCTTTAACGAAATAATTTATCGTTTTTGGCTCTGATACCAATTTGAAAACGCAGGAGTTTATGGATCCCCGGATTTTAAACAATCTTCAATTAAAATCACAAACATGAAATTTCCTTTATATTTATAAACTCAAGTTGATATGCGGAAGCGTTATAAAGGAGGTGATGGTTCAACAAAAGAACAACAACAGTTTTAATTAATCTCAAGTCCTAGAATTTGCCTAAGTCGTGATTATTCATTTAACAAAGTTAGGCCAAACCAAATTAATGCAAGTGACTTGAATTACACATTTTTACCCAATATTTAATTTAAGTCCCAAATTAAATATAGTGTGATAATTAAACCGATTTTATCTTGAATTAATCTAGCATGCGTTCTAAGTGAAATAGAGCAAGATAAAATAAACAGTCACACTACACCGCGATGTACGAGGAAAAACCCACTAACGGGAAAAAACCTCGGGACGGCCCTAGCCTCAAATCCACTAAAAATGGTATTACAAAATACAAGACAAAAGACTTACTTCCTAAACTTGAACCCTCTCAAGCCGTGAAGCTTCTTCTTGTATCGACCTCCAATTAGCGGATAACCAACGGAGCTCCACCATGGTCTCGGAATACACCGATAAGACTTTAAACGGACACCGTCACCCGAACATGAAGCCTTTCTCCAAACGGGTAGAATATCACCAAAAGTCTTATTTGTGATGGGGTGTAGAAGCAAACCCGAAACGTCTCTTGAATTCGGTAGAGAAAACCGGTGCCAAAAACTCCAAGTAAAGATATGTATATATGGAACTTGGATAAACAACTATTGGGTGTAAACTAGAGTGTGTATGAATTTTCTTTAGAAATTGACACTCAAAACATGAACATTTTCCCTAAAAAGATTAGCTCTCAAACTCTCTCTAAGAGATGGATATGAAATGGAAAAGTTGACTTGGAAAATGTGTTTCCCGCACATAATAAAGTATGTAAAAGTTGGTTAAAAACCAAGTGGGGAAAGTGGGAGAAAACTGCAGAAAACTGCTCAAAACTGTTCCCGCCCTGGCGTCTCGTTCGAACGAACTTGACTCTCGTTCGAACGAGACTTCTAACGAGCGACCAGCCTGGGCTCGTT
This sequence comes from Sambucus nigra, assembly GCA_949130495.1. NCBI lineage: Eukaryota > Viridiplantae > Streptophyta > Magnoliopsida > Dipsacales > Adoxaceae > Sambucus > Sambucus nigra. The sequence continues at coordinate 31,959,323 of OX422207.1, read as the reverse complement.
AGAATCTCGTTAGATATCTCGTTAGAACGAAAAACTCGTTCGAACGACATATCGAACGAATGACCAGGTCGTTGGCAAACTCGTTCGAACGAACTTGGTTCGAACGACAAAACTCGTTCGAACGAAACTTGGTTCGAACGAAAAAATTCGTTCGAACGAAACTTCTAACGAACGACCAGAAAGTTTGTAAAATTCGATTTTGGCCCAGAAACTTTTATAAACTTTTATATACTTAATTTAAAGTTTCAATTTGATTCTTTCTGAAAATAAAATGCAGTTTTTATTTCTCCTAACACCCAATACATATTGTTCCAAACTCCTATATAAATATTATTACATTCATACCTTGGGAGTATGGAACCTTAGTTGATGACGTACAAACGAGGCACATAAACTACGGCATGTTGATGATGCTTTATACTTTTTGCCGCTACGTCTTCAACAAACACTTCATAGGTCTTGAATATTACAATAAAATAAAATCCTATGAATAAATGTTTTTGTCCGGAATTGAGCCAAAACTATATATGGACTCAATTGGAAATTTGTGTCCTTACAGAAAGTTTCCGCTTAGAATAATTCGTGCACACTTAAGCAAACTATCAAACGCATAGGTAATATCAAAATATTAAAAGCAATTAAATAATTACTCCCCCTAAGTTAATTCTCCCCTTTATCAGTTGTGATCTACCTAAGAAGGTCGCGACTCCCCCTAAGTTAAATATCCCAAAATAAGATACGATGATAATAGGATTAGATACCATTTCTCCCCCATCATTTTAAACTAAGATACGATGACAATAGGATTAGATACCATTTCTCCCCCTATCATTCTCCCCCTTTTTGTTCAGGAATAGACAAAGGTTAAAGAATCTAAATATTAACTTATCTCCCCCAATTAAAGCATATATACCCTCTAAACTAAACAAGGGATAAATAGAATAGGATAACAAGCTAAACATGCATTAGTGCATAAAGTGATGAGAACATTAAAGCACATAGGCAACAAAATCATAACTAATCCAATGAATAAGAACGGATACCAACTAAGATGCAAGAAACTGATACCAATAGGATACATAAAGTATTAAGCATGTGATATCAACAAGGAAGGCAACTAGATAGATACCAAGAATGAATTGAAGCATAGATGGACTAGAAATCAAGGCAAAGACCAAATAAAATATCATATATATATACATACTCTAGATATACAAAAGATGCACACGCATATATATAGAGATATAAACACACAAATGACACAAAATAAGATATGCTTTTCACACTCGTATGGCAAACATGTGTCATATGGAAATGGAAGTGTTGGGGTGTGAACTAGTAACAATTAAATTTAGACCTAATCACTTAAAACATGTTCACGGAGTTCTCAATTGATTGCAAACTTCATCACATTTGAATATAACCTCATGTGATAATATAAATTGAACTCAATGAACAAACATACACAAGGCATACAAACCTAGCATGTTGATGATTCTACAAACCAATAGAGTCATGACATTGAAAGTACAACTAGGATAAATGGACATTGTGCAAATCGTTGACATACCATCCAATCTCCCTCAATAAGCATCTATTATTTGAATGAATATATCAAACAAAAATAGGCCTTGGCAATTATTTTTCTTTTTGATGCCATAATTCTATTTTTAGGCCTTTGGACCACGTATTTCTTTTAGGTCCAAACAAACGGTGTCTTACTATTCGCAAAGGATAATAAATCCTTTCGGATCCCTTCCCCGTGCACATTTATATATAATATTTTTATTTCTCACAAATCTCACGTGCAACGGATTTTGACATGCACTAGTCATCCTAGGTCACAAATATGTAGATGACTAGATTGGTAGGAGAACACCTCACAAAGCTCAAATATACATATGAAGTTTAAAATTTCAAATGAGCTCATGCATGTGTGAATAGAGGCATATAAAAATAGAATCCATTATATCAACACAAAATCCAACTACTCCATGTAGGCATGGTAAAGAAAATAATAAGGATTGACAAACTAAACCAAAAGTTCTAGCCACATGGGAGCGTAAAAGATGGGATTCTAACACAAGTGTATGCCACATAAAGTGTGTCAAACTAAAATATACAAAAAAAAAATCTTTTTGAGTTTTTGAAAATTTTTAACCAAAAAAAATTTACTCAAAAGACACACAAAAATCATTTGTATTTTTCATGAAGCCTAAATTACTATAGGATTAAACACAAATGATAAACAAAAATCTTTTTGTATTTTTTCATTTAATACATACAGAAATGAAGGAAATATAATACAAAAGATAAACAAAAATCATTATTCTAGCATGTGATTAATCATGAAGTATAGACTAGAAAATGACTAAACAAGTATACAATTAGCATGGGTGATATAGCATGAAGTACAAAAGCTAAAGTATGCAAATAAAACTAACACATTCAACCTTTAGATTTTGCAAGGGAGGAAGCATGTGAAAGTTAATGAGAATCAAATACCCTATCTTGTAAAGCTACCAAGTCGGATCTCCTAACCCAATCTAATGAGGAGTGACTATCTCGGGGTGTAGGAATCTTGGCTACCACGGTTGCCTTACGAAGGGATTTTCTATGACCTCATTTAAGATCAAAACAAAATTTCCTAAGATAACGATTTCGACCACAATGTGCACAAGTAAACACACGTCGAAAATTGGAACCTAAGGATTGATCTCTAGAGTCTTTCCTAGGTGATTCTCTTAAAACATTGGTTTTGGCTTTATGAGTAGATTCATTACACGTATCGAAGCCTAAACCATAAGTGTCATTTTTAATTGGACCATTCCTAATATTTTATCTAATTTCTCCGAACGACACTCCAAATCAAATTTGACTTTGCTAGAGCCTTTTAATTTACTTTATGTAACGACATTTTGTCCATTATTTATAAGTATGTCATAAGTCGTTACACCGTTGAAGAAATTCAAGATTCATATCGTCATCAATGGATCCGAATATCAAAGAAGAGGAGGATTCAGAATTCTGACAGGCCGGACCGGTCCGCCTATGAACCGATCCACCCTATACCCGAACCGATCCGCCTTGCTGAAGATCCAGTAAACCCCGGACTGGTAGAGAACTGATAAATCCAAATTTAAAACGAACCGGTCCGATCCCCAGACCGGTCGTCCTCAGATCCGGACCGGTCCGCCAGGGATAAAGTTGAACAGATCGTGTTCAGATTTTTTAGGCCAAGTTATTCCTTTATAAACCCACTACGGGGAGTTGGTTTTGCAAGACTTCTTCATACGATTTTCAGAGTTCATAAACAAAAAGTCTTCATTCTTGTGAGTTACCAAACTCATGTTTTGATTCACACAAATTTCCAAATCATTTGTGAATCATTTTGAAACCCTAGAACACAAACACTCTTGTTGTTCACACCCTTGTGGAGAAGACCGTTCTTCTTCTCCATTGCTTCCCTCCTGGAAAGGGAAACTTCCATCCACCGACTACAGATCCGACGCCTGCGGGTAATTCTGTGTCACTGTATTTTCATTGTAATCCGAGAAATTGTATGTTACAATATTATAGTGAAAATAAATGGTTTTGCCCATTTGGGGAATTTTTCCTCAATTTTGTGTGTTTGATTGTACTAGCTTGTTGTACATATTATTCAATCACACATAGTTGCATGTTTAGGGATTAATTGGGTTAAGCTGTGTTTAATTATATAATTTCCTATTTGAACGCAAGCGCACACTCTTTCAATATCAGAACAGGTTACGCTAATCTATCGCGTATTCCTATTTTCCGCAAAAAATTTCTAAGATATCAATTTTCTGAAAAAATTAACCTTTGAAAAAGAGCGTGTTCAAATGGAGAAATCATATAATAAAATGTCAGTTTTTGACGGGACAAATTATGCATATTGGAAAGCCCGCATGAAGTCGTCTTTAAAGGCCATAGATGAACGGGTTTGGATTTTAGTTGAAAGAGGGTGGACACCTCCCTCCATCACTGTTGAAAACGTGATCAATTTGAAACCTGTCACTTCTTGGACTGGAGATGAATTTAAATGGTCTTCTTTTAATTCTAAGGGTTTGAGTGCCATTTCCGGATCCATCACTCCCGATGAGTTTCGACGTATCATGACGTGCACCACGTCAAAGGAGGCATGGGATGTTTTACAACTTACCCATGAAGGAACTAATGCTGTCAAAGAATCTAAATTGCAAAATTTAACAACTCAATTTGAAACCATCACCATGCTTGAAACTGAATGCTTTGATGATTTTTATGCTAGGTTGTCTGATATTATTAATACTAGCTTTAATCTTGGTGAACAAATTCCTAATGCTAGAGTTGTGAAAAATATTCTTAGATCATTGCCTAAGCATTTTATCCCTAAAGTCACTGTGCTAAATTCTATGGGTAATTTAAATACGCTAAAATTGGAAGAACTTGTAGGAGACTTGCAAACTTATGAAATTGAAATGTTTCCTAAATCTGTCAAGTCTAAAGATAAGGGAATTGCACTTAATTCCCAAGAGAGAAAAAGTGAGGGGTCGGGAAGAAAAAGAGTTGAGTCATCTAGAAAGAGAGAGATAGTAATGTCTGATTCTGAGTGTGAATTTGACTTAGATGACTTGGATTTATTTGCTAAAAACTTCAAGAAAATTCTTAAATTCAAGAATAGTGGAAATTTCAAAGATAAAAAGAATTTTCAGAAAAATAAGTTTGAAAAGAAAAATGAGAAAGATTTCAAAGACCCTCCTAAGAAAGACAGTGAGAGATGCTTTGAGTGCGACGGTAAGGGTCATAGAGCATTTGAGTGTGCCACTCGTCTGAATAGAGAAAAGGGCAAAGCTGTCCTTAATGCTACCCTTACTGATGACAGCGAGGTCGAGTCGGTGGACTCGAGAGATGAGTCACCGAATGAGTGTAACTTCACCGCATTCATGGCTAGTCATGTGAATACTTCTAGTGCATCTCACGACGATGAGGATGCTACTTCACAAGGGCACCTCGATAGTGAGAGCGAAGTAAGTGAGGGGGAGGACGACGCAAGTGAGAACGAGAGTAATCTTCAACGCGCCTACGCTGAGTTATATAATGAGTCTTTTAAATATGAAAAGCGTAACAAAGCGTTAGTTCTTAGGATCACCGCGTTAGAAGAAGAGTTAGAAGAGACGAGAGAGAGAGAGTCCTCCACTTGCACCGCCATGAGAGAAAGAGAGTCTGCCAGTGTTAAGAAAGAAAATTTGTTTAAAGAGAGAGAGAGAGAGTCATTTTGAGAAAGAGAAAGGGGACTTGACGAAACAAGTGACTAGTCTTACGAGTGAGCTCCATTCCTCACTGGAGACTCAGAAGAAACTTGATGCCCTTGTTGCCCAGCTTACTCATGACCTTGAGAGGGCATGGAAATTCAAGGTACAAATCGAGGACAGATCTGGAAAGATGGGAAAGATGCTCCTCGGTCCTGCTTTAGGTTTTGGTGATAGGCAGGGAATAAGATTTGATGGTGCCTACACATCTCAAATTGCACCTGGACCAATTCCTGAGTTTACTACAACTCCATATGGCCATCGTCAAAATCCACGAAGGAGAGTTCGACCAAGAAAAGCAAACCAAGGTTCGCCTTTGACTGTGTTCTTTTGTACTTATTGCAAAAGAAAAGGCCACCTCAGGGAGTTTTGCTATAATATGGGTCGAACACGACGTACTACTGCTCCACCTCAGCATACTGATGATTTTACCAGTCTGAGAGAGCGAGTTGAGCTTTTAGCTTCCATGTCTCAGAGTTTAATGGAGGAATTCCAACGGATGTCTTTGCCGTCAGTGAATGCTTCTCACATTTCGGCTAAAACCAACAACAACAAGGGTAAACAAAAGGTTACCACTTCTTGGGTACCTAAGAAAGATAAGAAAGCCCTTGTTGTTCATGTTGCTCTCAAAGCATATAATATCTCACAGTGGTATTTTGATAGTGGATGCTCCAGACACATGACAGGTGATGCCACATTTTTTTCCTACCTTGAGGATTATAATGATGGTAGGGTCACCTTTGGAGATGGGAGCCAATCTAGCATTGTAGGACGAGGTACAGTAGAGTTTCCAGGATTTCCTAAGCTAGAGAATGTTTTGTACGTTAAAAGTTTGAAAGCAAACCTTCTCAGCATTAGCCATCTGTGCGACGCTGACTTTGCCGTAAAGTTTGACCGCGACGCCTGTAAGGTCTATAATCAAGCCGGTAAACTTTTAGTGCGAGGGGTGAGGACAAAGGATAATTGCTATGGGACTGAGCCCACATCCTCACTTGTCTGCAACAGCGCCACGATCACTCCTATGGATATGTGGAACCAACGTCTAGGTCACGTGAACGTTAGAGATTTGACACGTTTAGCCAAAAAGGACCTAATACGTGGCTTACCATCCCTTGGAAAGTCAACTTCCATGGTTTATGGACCCTGTCAGTTGGGAAAGCAAATTCGGAGCCCTCATAGGAAGTTTCATTCCATTACCACTTCCCGAGTACTTGAGTTGATTCACATGGATCTTATGGATCTTACTCGTACTGAGAGCTTGGGTGGCAAGAGGTATATCCTCGTGATGGTAGACGATTTCTCCAGATATTCCATCGTAGGTTTTTTAAGAGAGAAATTCGATGCTGTAGAGTTTTTAACAACCAAGTGTCGTGTCCTGCAAAATCAACATGGAGTCACTATTAACAGGATACGTAGTGACAACGGTACTGAATTTAAGGAAGCAAAGGTAGATTTTTATTGTGATAGCCTTGGGATCAAACATGAGTTTTTCACTGTGAAGACTCCTCAACAAAATCGGATTATTGAGAGAAAGAATAGAACGATCCAGGAGATGGCTAGATCTATGCTTCTAGGTCGTAAGGTTTCTAGGAGATTTTGGGCAGAGGCAGTGTCTACTGCATGCCACACGGTGAATAGGTCTACTTGCATCCACACACACTCAAGACGCCTTATGAATTGTGGACTGGTAAGAAACCCAACCTGGCATATTTCAGTGTTTTGGGGAGTAAATGCTACATCCTACGGGATAGAGAGCAATTAGGAAAGTTTGACTCCTGGAGTGACGAAGGAATATTGCTATGATATTCATCGTATAGCAGAGCGTACCGAGTTTTTAACCTGAAGAGCTCTAACGTTATGGAATCAATAAACGTCACTGTTCAAGATGATGAACCTCCGACGGCTATTGATTCTAATCTTCAGTGTGAGGATGAGGAGTTTACTGGGAGTAACCTACTTGTCCCTCACCCACACTCTGTGGACCCTACTCCTGTGCTAGGGGACACACCCGCTTGGGTTCGCAAGAGTCATGACACGTCTGCCATTGTTGGTGATCCCACTCTAGGGGTCAAGACTCGTGCTCAGCTAGAGAACGTTGTCAGCCATTTTTTCTACACGTCCAAAATCGAGCCCAAGAATCATAAAGAAGCTCTCAAAGATGAGCACTGGATATCTTCCATGGAGGATGAGTTGCTTCAGCTTAAAAAGAACAACGTCTGGGATCTTGTCCCCCGACCTAGTGATACTAATGTGATAGGTACTCGGTGGATTTTCAAGAATAAAATGGATGAAAATGGTACCATAATCATAAATAAGGCTAGGTTGGTCGCTCAAGGCTACACACAGATAGAGGGTGTAGACTTTGGGGAGACATTTGATCCTGTTGCGAGGCTCGAGTCCGTTCGCTTACTACTCGCCATCGCATGTCATCTGCACTTCAAGTTATATCAGATGGATGTCAAGAGTGCCTTTCTGAATGGCATTCTACAAGAGGAGGTTTATTTGGAACAACCAAAAGGGTTTGAATACCCTAAGCACCCGGATCACGTCTTCTATCTTAGGAAAGCCTTGTATGGTTTGAAGCAAGCACCCCGTGCTTGGTACGAGAGGCTTACTTCCTATCTCTTAGCCCGTGGCTTCAAGAGAGGGGGAGTTGATATGACATTGTTCGTTAGGAGAGATGACGGTGCTATTTTGGTTGCCCAGGTCTATGTGGACGACATAGTCTTTGGATCCACATGCTACCAGCATGCTCACCACTTTGAGGAGGATGTGAAAAGTGAGTTTGAGATGAGCATGGTAGGTGAGCTCACTTTATTCCTTGGTCTCCAGTTCGTCAGCTAGAGGATGGGATGTTCATCTCCCAATCCAAGTATGCTAGAGACCTTGTGAAGAAATTTGGTTTAGACTCCGCTAAGCATGCACATACACCTATGAGTACTTCTATGAAGCTTAGTAAGGACACTTCAGGCAAGGACATAGCGCAAACCTTATATCGGAGTATGATAGGTAGTCTTCTCTACTTGACTGCCAGTCGTCCCGATATAGCCTTTAGTGTTGAAGTCTGTGCGCGATATCAGGCGTCTCCAAAAGAGTCAGACTTACTCGCTCTAGTACGTATTATCAAATACGTGAGTGGGACTCTCTCATACGGTATTTGGTATTCCTTTGATACTGATGACCATTTGTCCGCCTATTCAGATGCTGATTGGGCCGGGGATGTAGATGGTTGTAGGAGCACTTCTGGTGGGTGTTTCTATTTTTGTTCTGCTCTTATCTCTTGGTTGAGCAAGAAGCAAAACTCCATCTCTTTATCCACTGCGGAGGCTGAGTACATCGCCGCCGGGAGTTGTTGCACGCAACTCTTGTGGATGAAGCAAATGTTGGAGGATTATGGGATTTCACAAGACACCATGATCATTTCCTGTGATAACACAAGCGCGATACACATATCCCGCAATCCCGTTCAACATTCGCGCACAAAGCACATCAGGTTACGCGAGCACTTCATACGTCAGTTAGTTGAGGAGAAAATCGTATCCCTGAGTTTTGTTCCCACCGACCATCAGTTAGCCAATATTTTCACAAAACCTTTAGATGCCCTTAGATTTGAGAGTCTTAGGATGTCTTTGTGGATTTGCACAGTTGACTGAGGGGTTGGTCCATGTCTAGCATAGGATGCATTATCATTATCATATCATCTGATTCCTATTGCTAGATTGTATCATCAGTTTGTTTTACTTTTGTTTACTTATTATTTCGTCAAAAGCAAAAAATTCCAAAAATATTTTTCTTTTTATAAAACTTTTGAAAAATTCAAAAAGATTTTTATTCTGCACCTTTTATGGATGAGAATTTAAGATAGCCGAGTCACAATTTCATTCTATTTTATTCATGTGACTGCTTGATAGAGATTGGAGATGCTATATCATTTTATTCATGTGCTTAACATTGTTTGGAGTCTTTGAGATGTGATTAGTGATATCTTCCTACATGTTTGACTCATATATCCTTTATTGCACACATGCACGGCTATATTTGATTATTGCACTTGACTATCACATATTGGTTTGAGTGTTTCCATCTCAATCATGTCTATACAATGAATAATATGCGATAAAACTTGACAAGATTGGACTGCATGTAAAAACCGTTTGGTGAGACTGTGTGTTTAAATTGATAACGGGGAGGGGCTGCGAAAGGTAATTATCTATCCTTTGCGCAAAAGCCACCGTTCAAAAGGACCTAAAAAGTGGAGGAATTTTATTATCCGAGGTCCAAAGAGGTTAAAAGAGCCCCGAAAAATTAAAGGCAATAAAAAGCAATTCATGCCAATCATGGGTCATTTAGGTATCACCATCAATTCTCTAAAGTTTGAGAATTTATCATACCTCTATTCAAAATATATATCTGAGGGAGTTTGGTTGGAGAATGTTTAAACAGGTTTACACTTCCTTGAAAGTCCTGAAAAAGCATGAAATCGTTTTGGATGTTATTGGTGTGAAAATCACTTTGAGCTTTGAATTGTTGATTTGATTAAGTCAGTGTCTTATATTGCCATTCTTTTACACCAAAGGAAGCATTTGAGTTCATTCGTTAGGAATATCCAATATTCATCGTGCACATATGTCATGTTTGTATGCATTGATTTTCCTATCGAGTTTGATCACACCCCTTCATTAACACTATCATAGACTTGGTTGTTTTGTGTTCATTCATGGTGTGATTTAGTCCTTGTGACACCCCGCACTTACTTGGTTGATTTATTTATATCATTTGTCTATTTTGGGACATCATAAAAAAGGGGGAGAATTAATTATCTTATTATGGGGGAGTTTTGAAAGTTTGAGTTTTCTCATAAATTGATATATATGTTTATCTCATTTCAAACTCGATACGTCACTTGGTATTTGCTTTTTCTCATGTGTTTAGGTACTACATGGATTATCATTGGATTGCACACCCTGATGAGAAAAGAGTTGAGACTCCTGAAGAGTTGAAGACCAAACAATGAAGTCTTATTCATATGTACCTTTTCAGTTTTGGGTTCATGGAAGGGTAGATTTGTATAGGCAATTTTATACTTGATAATTCGGATGTTTTTATGTTTATACCGGCATAGACATAAGGGAGATTTGTAAGGACATTTTGTCCATAATTTATAAGTATGTCATAAGCCGTTACACCATTGAAGAAATTCAAGATTCATATCATCATCAATGGATCCGAATATCAAAGAAGAGGAGGATTCAGAATTCTGACAGGCCAGACCGGTCCGCCTGTTTCAAAAAAGAACCGGTCCGCCTACGGACAGATCCGCCCACGGACCGATCCGCCCTATACCCGAACCGATCCGCCTTGCTGAAGATCCAATAAACCCCGGACTGGTAGCGAACCGATAAAGCCAAATTTAAAACGAACTGGTCCGACCCCCAGACCAGTCCGCCACAGATCCGGACCGATCCGCCTGGGATAAAGTTGAACAGATCATGTTCAGATTTTTTAGGCCAAGTTATTCCTTTATAAACCCACTACGGGGAGTTGGTTTTGCAAGACTTCTTCACACGATTTTTAGAGTTCATAAACTCAAAGTCTTCATCCTTGTGAGTTACCAAACTCATGTTTTGATTCACACAAATTTCCAAATCATTTGTGAATCGTTTTGAAACCCTAGAACACAAACACTCTTGTTGTTCACACCCTTATGGAGAAGACCGTTCTTCTTCTTCATTACTTCCCTCCTGGAACGGGAAACTTCTAGCCGCCGACTATAGATCCGACGCCTGCGGGTAATCTGTGTCACTGTATTTTTATTGTAATCCGAGGAATTGTATGTTACAATATTATAGTGAAAATAAATGGTTTTGCCCCTTCGGGGGATTTTTCCTCAATTGTGTGTGTTTTATTGTACTAGCTTGTTCTACATATTATTCAATCACACCTCGTTGCATGTTTAGGGCTTAATTGGGTTAAATTGTGTTTAATTATATAATTTCCTATTTGAACGCAAGCGCACACTCTTTCACTTTATAATTCTAAAATGTTAATAAAATATTGTGCTCTTCAAATGCGAGAAGCTCCTTTTCCAAGGATTCCATTAAACCTTTAAGGCTATCTCTCTCACCTTCTACATATTCAAGCTTCTCTCGAAGGGTCCTCTCATGTGTCCTAAGGTCTTCCACTAATGTACTATCATCAACGACCTTGACACGTTCTTTTAAACAAGCTTCTAACTTCAAATGTATTCTTTTTAATTTAATAGATTCTTCATAAAGTTCTTGAAAATAATTTTGAAGTTCACTCACATCTACCTCTTCTTCATTTTCACTCTCTCTTTCTTCTTCACTCTCACTACCATAAAAAATAAGGGAATCATAAACTATGACCTTGGAAGTGTCATGTGTTGAAATCTTATCAATAAAGGAATGATCACTATCACTCATATGACTAGCCATAAAAGCCACGAAGTTGGGCATAGTAGGGGAATCGAGTCCCTCTTCATTATCACTATCACTAAGGGTTGCATTAAAAGAAATTGGTTTCTTACCCTCTCTCCTTAGTTTCGTGGGGAACTCAAATGCCCTATGGCCATACCCTTCACAACCAAAACATTTTTCCAACTCGTCCCTATTTACATTTTCATTAGAAGTTTTAGGGATCTTCTCGGCTTTGTCATGCCTAGATTTTTCAAATTTCTTAAAATCATTTTTAAATTTATCTTTGTTAAATTTAAGGAATTTTTGAAACTTCCTAGCAAACATAGCCATATTTTCCGAGTCACTATCACTTTCACTCTCTACTACTTATTTTTCCTCTTTTCGGGCTTTTAAAGCAACGCCCTTTTCTATTTTCTTTTCTATTTTAGAGGGAAACATGTCCAGTTCATAGATTTTTAAATCACCTACAAGCTCTTCTAATTTCGTAGAGGCTAAAGATGGTAAAGAATTTAAAACGGTCACTTTTGAAATAAATCTATCGGGTAGGGACATTAAAATTTTCTTTACTACTCGGTTGTCAGGTATTTTCTCTCCCAAGTTAAAGGATGAATTAACAATATCGGAAAGTCTAGCATAAAATTAATCAAAAATTTCTTTATCGTTCATTTTGATGGTTTCAAATTGAGTGGTGAGGTTTTGGAGTTTCGAAGCTTTAACGACACTAGTACCTTCATGAGTGATTTGTAAAATATCCCACGCTTCTTTAGCGGTCTCACACGTCATAATGCGTCAGAATTCATCCAGTGTGACAGCGCTAAACAAGGCGTTGAAACCTCGAGAATTAAAATTTGAAAGTTTAAACTCATTCTCACTCCATCTATTGCCCGGTTTGGGAACATGTTCACTATCTACTAAATGAGTTGGTGGAGACCACCCGTTGACTACAGAGAACCAAACCCTCTCGTCGATAGATTTAAGTGTCGATTTCATACGCGCTTTCCAGTACGCGTAATTAGCACCATCAAAAATGGGAAATTTTGAGAATGGGGAAAATTCCATTTTAGCCAAAAATTATTTAAAGGATCTTAACGAAATAATTTATCGCTTTGGCTATGATACCAATTTGAAAGCGGAGAGGCCCCCAATTTTAAAATTTTACACTTTAAAATCAATTTTCTTTTATAGATATGCGGAAGCGTGAGATGGTTCAAATTAAACAAAACACAAAATTTAATTTCTTTGCAAATTAAGATTAAACAAAGTGAAATAAGATTAAAACACACACTTATGTTAATTTTACTTAAACACAATTAATTAACCCAAGCCCTATAAATTTGCCTGAGTCATGTTTTTCAATTTTACCAAATTAGGCCAAACCAATTTAACAAATTAAATTAGTGACTTGAATTAACTACACATTACCCAATATTTATTTAGCACCAAATTAAACAAGTAGTGATTAAACTAAATTTTATCTTTTTACCTAAGCATGCGTTCTAGGTGATATAGCAAGATAAAATTAAAAAATGAATCACTACGCCGTGATGTATGAGGAAAAACCCACAATGGGAAAAAACCTCGGACGGCCATAGCCTCAAATCCACTAGGTATGGTTTTAAAAATACAAGACAGTAAGACTTACAACCCTCGACTCGATCCCCCTCAAGCCCCGACGCTTCTTCTTGTATACACCTCCGCCTAGCGAATAACCACGGAGCTCCACCGCGGTCTCGAAATCCACCGATCGGACTTTATATGGTCACAGTCACCCGAATAAGGAGCCTTTCTCCAAGTGGGTAAATCAACGCAAACTTCTTCTTCTTTGTGGGATATAGAAGAAAACCCAAACGAGCTCTTCAAATGGTAGGTAATACCCGGTGCCAAGCACTCCAAGAAATGATATATAAATTGGAACTTGGAATAAACAATATGGGTGTAAACTAGAGTGTTAAATGATTTTTCCTTGAAAAACTTGGACATTCAAAACATGAACTTTTTCCTTTTTAATTTTGCTCTCAAACTCTCTCTTAGAGATGGAATGGTATGAAAAAGTTAAGTTAAAAAACTTGGTTCCCGCACTTACATATTCAGGTAAAAAGTTAGTGGGAAAAGATGTGGAAAAGTGGGAACAAACTGCTTAAAACTGCCAATAAACTGTTCCCGCCAAAACTCGTTCGAATGAGATTTTCATTTGAATGAAGTCTCATTCGAACGATCCTTCTAACGAAGTTACATTGTGAACTCGTTAGAAATCTTGTTGGAAATCTCGTTCGAACGACACTTCGAACGACATTCCAATGGCCAATGTGGGAACTCGTTGGCAAACTTCGTTCGAACGACATTCTCGTTCAAACGACAATTCGAACAAACTTCCAAAAAGTCGAAAATTTTGATTTTAGCCCAGAAACTTTATATACTTTATTTTAAAGTTTTAATAAAATCTTTCTGAAAATAAAGTTTTAATAAAATCTTTCTGAAAATAAACAACAGTTTAAACAAAACGTTCACCCAATGAAAATATTCCAAGCTCCTATATATATATATATTCAAATACATTCATACCTTAGGAGCAAACGGAACATTATTGATGACGTAGAAATCAAGTACAATAAACTCGGTATTTTGATGAAGCTTTATGAACTTTGCCGCTACGTCTTCAACTTTATAATGTCATAGGCTTGAAGGATGGTCAATAACTCTATCCTATGACTCAAATGTTTTTGTTCGAAATTGAGCCAAAACTACAAAGGACTCAATTGGAAATTTGTGTTCTTACATTAAAGATTATCCGAACCAAATTATTCGTAAATGTATCCCAAATGAGGAGTTCCCGAGTATCTTGTTGTTTTGCCAAAACGAAGTATGTAGAGGACTTTTTTCTTCACAAAATTCCACCCTCAAAGTGTTATACAACAGCTTCTATTGGCCTACTATCTTCAAAGATCTGCAATCTTCTCATTTCTAATCGATTGGGAAGGTTACCAAAAGGAACTTGATGCCCCTTGCCCCTATTCTTGTAACTGAGGTTTTCGATTGTTGGGGAATAGACTTTATGGGTCATTTCCTTAGGTCCAATCAATTTGAATGCATCACAGTTTTTGTCTACTATGTATCCAAATGGGTGGAAGTCGTGCCTACTAGTAAGAACACCGCGAAAGTGGTGTTGAAGTTCCTAAAAGAGAATACCTTGGCTCGATTCGGTACACCTAAGGCATTCATTAGCAACCAAGGCGTCCATTTTTACAACGATATATTCCATCGCTTGATGTCGCAATATGGTGTCACCCATAAGGTCTCCACCATATATCACCCATAAACGAATGGCCAAGCGAAATTGGCCAATATGGAGATAAAAGGGATTCTAGGGAAAATCGTAGATCCTTTGACAAAGGATTGGTCATATAGGCTAATCGACGTGCTTTGGGTGTATCGAACGACTTATAAGACACACGTTGGGATGTCCCCTTACTGATTAGTGTATGGGAAAGAGTGTCATTTATCTATAGACCTTGAGCACCAGTCATATTGGGCCGTCAAAAAGCTCAATGAACTTGAGGAGTTGAAGAACGATCAATACGAGAACTCTCATATTTTTAAGGCCAAAACCAAGGCCTTAAACGACCAAAGGAAAATGCATAAGGACTTTGAGGTGGGACACAAAGTCCTACTCTATTATTCTTGCCTTCACCTTTTTTAAGGGAAATTACAATCCCAATGGAACGGATCGTTCGTTGTACAAAAGGTATACGATCACGGTGTCGTCGAAATTCTGAACCCGAGGATTGAAACCTTGTCTAAGGTTAACAGGCAGACGCTCAAGCATTTCCTTATGGGGTTTAACCCCTAGCTTGCAGGAATTCCACTTGAGGACCCCCTGTGGGCCCTTCATTGGATGTCGCACCATAGGCCTCAGGTACTTTTTTTAGATTTCCTCGCTTCGTATCGAGTTCAAGGAAATCATGCATTTTCTCACTCGGCTTTATATGTATTGTTCCATCATACAATCCATTTTTGCGTGCTGGCCCTACTTTGCTTAGGTTGAGAGGTTGGGAGAAGAAAGGGCAATGAATCAAAAGTCCCTGCAAAGATTTTAGGGCAAAACTGAGAAGCACGTTCAACCGGCCCCAGCCAGCGGTCGATCGATCACCTCTGTTATTAGCAACAAATCATTTCATTTTCCCCATTTCTTCTTATGATCCCACCCTCTCCTCTTCCTTTTCCATCTGAAATCCAACAACGACATTACCCTAGGTCCCTTTTCTTCCATCAACCCCATAATCTCCCCCATTCAATTTTAAAGGTATGATTACTCACTTTAATCTTTGGGTTTAACGTATATTATTGTGGAAATATGTGATTCTAAGGTTGATATTTTGTGGATTTCTTGGTCAAAATTGACATTATCTTTTCATTTGTGTTCCTAGGATATTCTCTTGCACTCACACACACCTTCCATTGTTGATTATTTGCTTGTTGTGTATAGGGAATGGATCAACATATTTTGTTGGTAGGATTTGTTGTGATTTTTATCAGTGTGTACATATTTGCTGAAATGTTGCATATTCTTAAACATATATTGTGCACACTTGATTGTCAGATGGTGATTAATGAGGGTACTTATTTTTTTACACAAATTTGTATAATTCTTGGTTCATTTTGTAATGATTGGGCTGCCTTGTTTCACATTTTGTACACCACACCTCTTGTAAAACTCATATTAATTGTTATTGCTTGTCGAACCCCATTCATGGGAATTTATTGCTCATTCTTGGGATTGACATGAATGGGGGGTTCTTTTCGGTTTGAATTTTCCCAGCATCCATTACTGTTCTACACCGCACGCCAAGTGTTTGTCCAAACACTTCAATAATTTTAACTTCTTACTTTGGACATTTTCTCCCCGTTTTCACCTCACCATTGTGATTTTAGTTTTTAACTGCATTGTTGTACTAATTATGTTTTGCAAGTTCTAATGAGTGATGTCAAGAAATATGATCACTCTCATTGCGTACCCCCAAAAGGTGTGGATGGATTTAGGAGCTCACAAGAGAAGAAATGGTATGAGGCCTATTTTGCAAATTCAAAGCGTCCATTGGCCTACAAACTTGCATGGAAAATGAAAGGCCTCCCGACCGAAACAATGACTATCCTCAAACGGTACAAGTGGGACTCCTTTTTTGTCAAGCAATACACGATTAGCGAGGACTTGGTATGAATCTTTTATGCCTCACTAATCAAGTGTAAAGGGGAGAAGCACATTTATGAGTTCTTCGTTCATGGAATAAGGATCACGTTTCAGCATAAAGACTTAGCCTTGTGGATGGTCAACGTGGCGGACCCGGTCCCTTTTATGAGCCTTTCTGACGACGCAACCTTCAACTTGGACACACTAATTGTATATTTAGCGTCAGTCGAGGTTTGACTAAAAAGATTTTCCGATCAGCTGCAATTCAGGATTTACTGAGGCTCTTGCACTATATTAATGTCCACTGTCTAATGGTGATGGCCAACTGTTCTGACGCTCATCACAAGAGCACGAACTTCCTCTATGCCTTACTGCAACAGTCCGAACACATCAACATACCTTAGTACTTAATGGACCAGATGTATGAGACATCAAAATAAAAGGCGTGGAACGTCTCCCTTACTTTGCCAGGGATTGTCACACATATTTTTCGTCTTACCAGATTCCCCGAGTATCAGTCTGACAGATTAGTGGAGACCAAAGGTCTCCTAACCAGGAAAACATCAGGAGGTGCTTGGGACATTTCTAGGGTGAGCCACCAGTCCAAAAGAGGCTAAGGATAGTCATAGAGGATGAGGAGACCGAGATCTGGAGGGCAGAGCAAGGCAACAGTCAGAGGTACCACTCGTATTTTTTTAAGCTCGCTTTGTGCGTTCGAGGCACAGTAGGGCCAGCGGTGGGAGGAGACACAGCTGCGGTGGGCTACATTTGAGTACCGCTTTGACCAGGACTAGGAAGAGCAGCGCCAAGACCATGCAGAACGTCTTCAAGAGTTTCTAAAGATTCAGGCGATGATGAGAGATTTACATTGGTAGTAGCATGGCTCGGACGCGCCTCTCCCACCCCATTTACAGAGTCCTTATGATCCCATAACTCGGGGGTTGACTAGTGGTATAGCCTCTCGGCAGCTTTAGGGAGTTGCGGTTATTGTTTAATGGAAAAATTTTTGGGTCGAATATTATATTATATTCAACTTTTTCTTTAATATCTTTGATTAAGTTGTATGTTTAACTCTATGAAATTGGTAATGATAATTTAGTCGTTGTTGATATATTAGATTTTGATGAGTATACACTTTCATAAATTCAAATGTCCGCCATCAATTATCTAGTATTTGCACTTCAACCACTCTAGACTATTGTCACTTATGGCATGATTCATTTTAACTTAATCATTTTGGTACATATTTTTGTTTTTCTTATGTTTTTATAGGGCACATGTTGACTACCTCGAGGATCACTCCAAATTGGGGTGATTTATTTATATCCCTCTATTTCTCACAATGTCTTTAATTACATTGAGGATAATGTGTGATTCAAGTTAGGGGGTGTGATTATGCATCATAAAATCTTTTTATTCATCGTGAGCCCGTATAAATATTTATTAAAAAAATTCAAAAATTATTTTCTTTATTTCTTTTCTCTTTCTTGGGCCTTTTGCCCCAATTTCCTATGATAAAGTTAATAATTGCCCTTTCCAATAGACTAATAAATGATGCATGTTCTCGATTTTGGAAGTTATTAGCCTTTAGTCTCAAATGATTGATATTATAAATAACTTCATGATTTATACTTAACCCATGAGCACATGTGCTTTTCTTGCTATATTGATTTGGCTTAAAATTTTTATAACTTAGTAATCTTTTATGCATTATATATACTTCCATAAGTGAGATTAGAGACATACATTCATTTGTGAGTGTTGTACACTACTCTTTCCTCATTGAAAACTTTGATTTTGTTGGTAATCTCACTATTCTTTCTTTTGATCGTTTATTAATTGAGTTCATATATAAAATACGATACTTGAGCATGATTTTCAAAGTTTGTTTTGACTAAAGAATTGCGTATACTTTAGGAAATGATCATAGTCCATCTTTGTTATATCACCCATATTAGCATTGACCTCACCTTAAATGTTTTCTGTCGTCAACCCCTTTGAGCCTTAACATAGCCTTTCATTTGATAACCCCAAATCCCAAAACCAACTCCACATTGGAGTTATATGCCATATTTATCACCTTCCATAACTTTGTTGGGAATGATACTTGGGGTTGAATGATGCTCGCGTTATGTGGATGCAATTAAGCATGTGAGAAGTGAGAGAGAAAAAGAAAAACAAAACAAAATAAAGGAGAGAAAAAGAAGAAAAGAATAGAAAGAGAAATTTGTACATGTTGTATATAGTGTTCAATAAGCTTTGTTTACTCTCTCCATTGTTATATTCAATGCTTTTTATGGAAGTTATTTTTTCAATTTTAAAATTCGGACGGTCGAATTTCTAAAAATATTATTTTTACTAGAGAGTTTTATGTTTCGAGGACTCTTAGAGAGTTTTATGTTTTGAGGACTCTTCTAAATAATAAAAATTCAATCAAAACTCCATTTTAAATCCGATTTCGAAACCGTTTGAAATTCTCATCTTTAAATATAAAATGCAACATATTTTAGAAATAAAAATAATTTTACCAAAAACTTTATTTTCCTCTATATTTTGAAAATACCCCAAAATTACGCGGGTTGTTACACTTCCCCACTAACAATGGAATTTCGCCCTCGAAATTCGCTGAATACCTAACTCTCAAAAATCAGGCCAACAATCTCCAAAAATAATCTCGTCACCAAAAAATAATTTCCTCACATCTAATCTAGAGTCCTAACGCAAAACAATTCTCTAAAAATTTTCTATCTCCAAATTCGCCCCACAAAAACGCAACAGACCCAAAACCCAAGACCCGAGGGTTGTCGTAAACCTAAGCTCTGATACCATTCTGTAACACCCCGCCCGCCAGGGTAGAGCGAGCGGCGCGCTACTATGATAAACTAAATCAAATCCACAATATAACAAGGTATAGAGCATCTAAAACCCACAATGAAAATAGAAACCACTAATCTCAATTTCTTCAAATTAAATACAACCAATAATCTCTCGAAATAAAATAACTACCTATCTCGAAACAAAACAATTCTCCAATGCTCTATACATCAAAATAATATAATCTTCTCAACTTGTATTCTGGAATAATCCTCGCTATAAATCATCCCAATCAAATCTAAAGCGCCCAAAATCCGCGCTAACCTGCCACTAAAAGAAAATATGGGGAAGTACACAATACGACAGGAAAGATGCTCAACAATAATATGTTAGTGTTGAATAAAACGTCACAATACGAATACGATTATTCAAGTCAAATGCGAATCTCAATAGCATTTTATCAATAAATTTCTCAACAACACATTAACCGGGTCACCAGGCCTCACCCCATCTGCATATGCTTTATCAAGTCATAGCCTTTGGAAGCAGGAATTTTGGCGGGTATATTAAAATCTCATGACAACGTGCTCAACGACAACATGAATAATACCACATGAATCAAAATAATTTCAACAATTATTTTTCCAGATTTCAATGAATTTAACAATTCAAAATATGAGTTCGATTAACAAGAATTCGACGGAATAAACACTCGCGAGATTTAGGAGCATATTGTGTAAAACCCCATACCTCAAAATCATCACATGAATCATCGCATAATTTCAGCCTCAAAATCTAATCACACCATCATGTTCTTCTCGCGAAAATAACCAAATCTTGTTCTAGCCCAAACTCGAGAAAACACCAAATAAGCCTTCTAATCTAAGGTTGAAATCTTGAATAAGCTTGGGGCTATGGTTTGTAGATAAAAGGGAGTAATTTTGGAGAGGTCTTCTGGTTGAAAAGTTTGAGAAAAAGTGATTTGAAAAGCCAAGCCACGAATTATTTGATATATAAAGGGTTAAGAGTTTGATTAAGAAAAGAGTTCTAATTAGATACAAACACTAAAATTTTTATTCCGGATGATTGGACCATTGGAAACGCTTCAATTTTAGTATGTTGTAGCGAACGGCGAGACAGGACTTTTGACAAAAATTCAGCTTGATCGGACGGTCGAATTTCTAAAAATATTATTTTTACTAGAGAGTTTTATGTTCCGAGGACTCTTAGAGAGTTTTGTGTTTTGAGGACTCTTCTAAATAATAAAAATTCAATCAAAACTCCATTTTAAATCCGATTTCGAAACCGTTTGAAATTCTCATCTTTAAATATAAAGTCGAACATATTTGAGAAATAAAAATAATTCTACCAAAAACTTTATTTTCCTCCATATTTTGAAAATACCCCAAAATTACGCGGGTTGTTACACATTCATAGTGATTTCATTTGTTTAGCATAAAGCCCGGTGAGTATTGAAATTATGCATGCTTTAATGTTTATTATCCAGTCTATAAAAGTTTTTCACCAAATCATACTTTGCATGTGCTCGCTCCCCTACCACTTTTTAAGGTTTCAATTCTACGAAGTTCATTGTATAATGTCAATTACTACATACTTTTGTGTGAATTCATTCACTATGCTAATAACGTGTTTAAAATCTTTTTCATTATTGTGGGGCTTGTCGAATGTGATTGGGAATCTTTGTTGTAGGAAATTTTATGTTTATGGGTTTCATCCCTGTAAACTCTCTCTGATGAGACATCACTCTTTCACTAGGGTAACCTAGGGGTTTAACGGCTTGTTGCATTCGCTTAATGCAACCGTGCACCTGCGTAAGTGGCATTTTGTTCCATGTATATACTTTTACTTTTCTTACCACTTTGTGTGTCGGATCTTGTTTTGTTTCATCACTAGGGACTAGAAATGTCCAAGTTAGGGGGGTGATTAGTCGCGAATATTTTATATTTGCCCCCGTTACTTATGCATGCACGCACATTTGTTACCATTATTTCACGCATTAAAGCCCTTGTATTGTATAACCTGTGATTTTCATATATATATGTTTTGCAGGATTTATTTGAGCTTTTGTAGGGATTGAAGTGTTAAACGGTGCAAGTGTGCGCTTTTGGGGGAAGTTACAACACATTATGCATCTTCGGGGGTAATTTTGTCATTACTACATTCGAGTTCCGTGCCCAAACTCTTCACGGAAGTTGTAGCTCTCTAATTTAACTTCACGTAGTTTCCAACGACACATCAATACAGTACCAAATGATAAGTTATCGTTAATTCACTCTGAGGCCCCTTGTGTGGAACAAAATGGAGAGATGAATTCAAGAAAACAGAGGACTAGTCAGTCGGCCCCTAACCAGCGGTCGACCGGTGGATGAGATTTTGCCTTTGGTTCGAAGCAGTGTGTTTTTCCCAAGAAGAGGTCGATCGGTCCTTGGATCGCGGTCGACCGGTGCCCTCAGTCCTCTTACATTTTTGTCAAGTGGTTTGGTTCCCACTTTCTGTTTTGATTTTGAAACCTCTCATTTGGTGGTTTTTTTCGACTTACTATATATAGTAAGTAGTTTGGAGTTAGATAGTATCGTTCAATCTTGAAGGAAAAGAAAAGAAAGGAAATTAGATATTTGTTTTGTCTCTCTTCTCTCTCCTAGGGCTTGTCATATTTCCCTCTCATTTCCATTATCTACTTCATTATTTGTAAGTTTATTCCCATTTTACTTATAACTTTTTTACTTTTGACATTGTTTGGGTAATTAATATAGTGGTTTTTGTATTGAATGCTCTCTTTTGCAATAGTTTATTCCCTTTTTATTAACTCTATGTTGTGTTTATGCATAGTTGGTGCTATGTGTAGCTAATTTCCTTAGGTTGGGAGCATAAACCCACCTTGTATGGTTCCACTTCTTGATTAGTTCAATGTTTGAATCAAATAAATGGGTGTATATGTTTATATTTAAGTTTCATAGGATTTTAACCTCTCTTATCATGTAAGCGTGTTATTTAAGACTTAACTCCAACATCAATGCATTTGTTCAATAATATGTCGAAACCTTCATCTCGTATCATGGGGGTGATATACTTCATGCGGGATTGTTGAGACCAACATCTTATTCCCATTTGATTTTGATTCAATCGGAAGAACCGTGGCGGTTGTGATCATCCGAGGTGGGGAAATGCTCCTCAACCTTTTCTTAAGAATCATTTCGTAATCCGTTTTATAACTCTGCCTTGTTTCTATTAGTCTTTGGTTAAGTGGTCTCATAATTGTGATTCACTTTGCACTTCACCAAAAACAGTAATCTGGCACGGTTTAAAACTGTGCTAGATCAAATCTGGCACGGTTTTGAGTTGTGCCATAAAATAAAGTGTTCCAAAATGGCCATTTTTTGTGGCACGATTTAAAATTGTTCCAAATTTGGTCAACCATGAACACTTTTGGCACACTTTTGACACATTTTATGACTCTGCCAGATCGAGTATATTTTGATACACTTTTGACACAGTTCAAAACCGTGCAAAAATTTGATACACTTTGGGCACGATTTTGAACTGTACCAAATTTTTGGATCAATGACAAAAAAATAATTATTTGAAAACAAAAAAATTCACAAATTGCGAATCTCGCATGTCACTGATAAACTAATGTACATACAAACTTCAAGATATTACGAGTCTTAATAGTTCACAAACAAAAAAACGGGCAGAGTTTTCTCTATTTTGTGGACATTTTAAAACCTGCTGAAATATAAAACTTGTGTAATATAAAGTCTGCATGACCATAAAATATAACAATAAAATTACAAATGCCCAAACGGCCATAAAAGTTAATAATAAAACTACAAAAGCCCGCACAACAATAAATCAAAAAAATAAAATCTTCAATATTAACGACATTAAATAAATAATCCCTGTGTTGTAAACCATTGACTTCTTCACGTGTTCCACGTGGATAAAAGCTAATAATAAAATGTTATCCTACAAAAAAATAAGATACAAATAAGAGATGATATTAGTAATCAAGTAAGTTTTAAAAAATCTTATTCGGGCTGAAAAATTGCATATACGAGCTATAATTATTATATTCTCAAACCGATAGTCTTGTGACTACGCGGTCAGTACCTACGAGTCACATTAGTCCCATGCGAGGTGTTAGTGCCTCTTACGGAGCCGTTTGAGGACTGGTTTGAGTTTTCACCCTCAAACGACATGTTTTTAAACATAATCTAAATGTTTTCAAATTATCATCATATTCACAAATTGAGAAACACGTGACTATGCGGTTAGTTCCTATAAGTTACATTAGTACCATGCGAGGTGTTCATACCTCTTATAGGGCCGTTTGGGACTGGTTTGGGTTTTCACTCTTTTAACGACTTGTTTTTAAGTATAATTTAGATATTTTTAAATTATTATCAGATTCTCAAATCGAGAAACCCGTGACTATGCAATCAGTTGTTACAAGTTACATTGGTTCTGTGGGAAGTGTCCATGCCTCATATGGGGGCATTTGGGGGCTGGTTTGGGTTTTCACTCTTGAACATATAGTTTTTAAGAGTAATTTATATATTTTCAAATTATCATCATATTATCAAACAGGGAGTACGACGACTAAGCGATCAGTTCCTACGAGTTACATTGGTCTCAGGCGAAGTCTTAGTCCTCTTACGGGGTTGTCTGGGCGTTGGTTTGGGTTAACGGTATGTTTTTAAGCCTAATCTAGATATTTCCACATTATCATCATATTCTCAAACCGGGAGACCTGTGACTATACGATCAGTTCCTACAAGTTACATTAGTCCTGTGGAAGGTATTCATGCCTCTTACGGGGCCATTTAGGGATTGGTTTGGATTTTCACCCTTTAACGGCTATCTTTTTAGTGTAATCTAGATATTTTTAAATTATCTTCATATTCCCAAATTGGGAGCCCCACGACTACGCTATCAGTTCTTACAAGTTACATTAGTCCCCGTGCGAGGTGTTAGTGCCTCTTACGGGGTCGTTTGGGCGCTGGTTTGGGTTTTCACTCTCTAACGGCATGTTTTTAAGCTTAATCTAGATATTCTCAATGCGATAGACCCGTAACTATGTGGTCAGTTCCTACAACTTACATTGGTCATGTGCGAGGTGTCCATGCCTCTTACGGGACCGTTTGAGGGTTATTTTGGATTTTTACCCTTTTAACAACTTGTTTTTAAGCCAAAAGTAAATATTTTCAAATTATCATCAAATTCTCAAACTGGGAGTCCCGTTACTATGATGTCAGTTCCTGTGAGTTACATTGGTCCCGTGCGAGGTGTTAGTGCCTCTTACGAACCCGTTTGGGCGCTAGTTTGAGTTTTCACTCTCTAATGACATATTTTTAAGACTAATCTAGATATTTTAAAATTATCTTCATATTCTCAAATCAGGATACCCGTGACTATGTGGTCAGTTCCTACAAGTTGCATTGGTCCTATGGGAGGTGTTCATGCCTCTTACGGGTCCGTTTGGGGGTTAGGTTGGATTTTCACCCTTTAACGGTTAGTTTTTAAGCGTATCGGAGTCCCACGACTACGCGGTCAAATCTTATAGTTACATTGGCCCCGTGCGAGGAGTTAGTGCCTCTTATAGGACCGTTTGGGCGCTGGTTAGGGTTTTCATCCTCTGGTGGCATTTTTTTGAGCCTAATCTACATATTTTGAAATCATCTTCATATTCTCCAATCGGGAGACCCATGATGACTACGCGATCAATTTCTACAATTTATATTAGTCCCGCGTGAGGTGTTCATACCTCTTATGGGGACTTTTGGGGACTGGTAGATTTTCACCCTTTTAACGACTTGTTTTTAAGCTTAATCTAGATGTTTTCAAATTATCGTCATATTCTCAAAGTGGGAGATACATGATTACGCGGTCAGTTCCTACAAGTTACATTGGTCATGTGCGAGGTGTCCATACTCCATTCCTCTTACGGGACAGTTTAGGGGTTAGTTTGGGGTTTCACCCTTTTAATGACTTAATTTTCAAGCCAAAGTGTAGATATTTTTAAATTATCATCATATTCTCAAATCGGGAGTCCCGTTACTACGATGTCAGTTCCTACGAGTTACATTGGTCTCGTGCGAGGTGTTAGTGCCTCTTGCGGGGCTGTTTGGGTTCTAGTTTGAGTTTTCACCCTCTAACAGCATGTTTTTAAGACCAATCTAGATGTTTTCAAATTATTATCATATTCTCAAATTAGGAGACCCGTGACTACGTGATCAGCTCCTACAAGTTATATTGGTCCCGTGCAAGGTGTTTCTACCGTTTACAAGGCCGTTTGGGGGTTGGTTTGGGTTTTCAACCTTTTAACGACTTGTTTTTAAGCCTAATCTATATATTTCAAATTAGAAAATTAGAAAATTAAACCAATCAAGACTCCATTCATAATTGGCTTTATAAGAGAACTCATAACTTGAACCAATCCAAAATTAATGGCTTAAAACAAAAGTTTAGAGAGATAAGAGGTACCCGAATAAATCCAAACAATTCTTCCACACGTTTCGCTCCAGATTTGGTAACACATAGGATTTGTCCTTTCTATGAGACTTCCTAAAAATGTCTGTGCCGTGGTGTTTGGCCACCATCTTGGATGGGGTTGAGAGAAACTGAGCAAACCTTTGCAAGAGCATCGAAGAGCATTGGATCATCGAGCATATGTGGGGAAACCTGAGTAGATGAGTAACATGTGTAAGCACTAAGCACAAACTATACTTAAATATCACTATGCTTCTATTAAGTTCTTAGTGACAAGAGGGTAGTGTCAGTAATGACAAGAATCGGCCAATCTATGAAATTTAGGGATAAGTTTTCAAAATCCCTCCACGAAGAGAATTTATCACTTACGGTACATTTATGATAAACCAGAGAGAATATAATTTATTTATTCAATGTAAA
This sequence comes from Sambucus nigra, assembly GCA_949130495.1. NCBI lineage: Eukaryota > Viridiplantae > Streptophyta > Magnoliopsida > Dipsacales > Adoxaceae > Sambucus > Sambucus nigra. The sequence continues at coordinate 31,932,645 of OX422207.1, read as the reverse complement.
ATAATTTATTTTGAGATAGAGTAATTGGTCTAAATAAAATACCACAGAAATTGGTCAGTGGCCCTTATGAAAACTTGGGAAAATGTTATATGACTGTTTATATAACAGTTACATAACTGTTAGATAAACAGTTATATGGACTGTTATATAACTTTCATATAAATGTTATATAAACAGTTAGATAAAGTTTATATGTGCCGAGCTTGAACAATCCCCCAATTTCTAACTGTTATATTTGTAGATTTGTACCTTAGACGTAAGTACTTTGAATCAAGGTGGCGTGGGTGGAAGAGGATCTTGTGGAGAATCCTCTTGTCTGCATCCTTCATAACCGTATCTTGTGGATAATCCTCTCTACCTTTCAAGCGCCACCCTCTTGGCCATGAAATATAGATTGTTAACACTTTCTGCCCTAAAAGGAACCACTACAGAATTATTCCTAAAAGACCCCCGTATACCTGCAAAGTGAATAAATTATCCGTGTCAAAGCAGGCAAACACCAAAATAGTTAATGGATCAACAGAAAAAAATAATAATAACAAGAACATGGCGTGTCTAGAGAACCTGTTTGTTTATGTAGGAACAGCCATATATATGAAAGGAAGATCTACACCAACATAACAATAAATCTTAGATAACTCCAACCTAACTATTGAATTATAAAGGGCTTCATGTATGGTCGAGGATCAACCATAGACTAAACGATGGAAATATTAACATATAGTCAAAATAAAAAAATTATAACACTATGCATTTTGGTAATGCCAGCGACACAAAATTCATTAGTACTAAACAAACACAATAATAACAAATCTAAAATTCATTTTTACAATCAACTTATAATAGATTTCCAGAGGCAATAATACAATTTCATTATCATTCATGAACCTGAACTTTCATTTTGAAAACCCTAATTTTAGCAGAAAAACTCACAACATTTTTGTAACCAAATAAAGAATACAAGAATATCTACCTGAAATGGTTCTCTATCAAGACAAATGGCATGGTTTCACAGTGAGGGTAGCAATATCGGTGTGGAATCAAATACCCACTCGTAGTGTGAAATCGAAGACCCAATGACATGGTTTCATAGTATCTAAGAAGAGAAAGAGGATTACCATCACATCTCACATTGATGTGAATCAAATCTGTTACCAGATTTTCACACTATAATCACAATCATTAGAAATAATCTTGGACTTCTCCTTTAAATGATCCACCCTTAACTCACACTTAACCTTCATTCTGCAGTGAAAATGGAAGGAGTGCCAACACTCTGCAATGAAAATAACATGGCCATACCCTCTTTTCATTGTGCCCAAACATATGGAGCACGTTTTCTGCAATTTTAAAACAAATGAGCGTTAGAAATTATAAATATACAATTAATTTAAACAAACAGTTGAGCAACACATATTATCAAAGAATATATATTTGAGTGCAAGTTATATGCAATATGTATTTCATTTGAGTAAATCAATAAGAAATTAATGTTCAAATGTGAATTAGTAGAAAAAGTCAAAATGATTTAAACAATATGGAGATTTCTTCCAAGTAATTTAAGCCATACAAACGTAACAAATTCTTACAGATCAAATTAAGTGCATGTGCATTTTCCATTTGTTCACCATATAAACCCTTTGTAATAAAGAAAATATATTGTACATATATTTTTAAATTAGATACGACAACTACAAAATGATACACACATAAAATTAAAAGCAGACATGAACTAAAATTGAAGCCACCCATCGAAAAAAATAAATAAATAAAAAAGAGTCAGTCAATGTTAGTGCACATTTGATAATGAAGTTGGGAAAAAATCATTATAATATAAAAAATGGAAAGGGAGATGATGATTTAGCGAGATGAAGCATTTTATTACATGGAAAACCAGATAAGAAAGAGATGTCGATGACGTCAGTTGAGGCCTCGGATTGCGATGTCGTTGATTAAGTATTTTGGGGATTCCGATCAAAAAACTAAGTAGAGTATGGCGGCAGCACGGACGAATAAGATGATTAGGAGAGAGAGTGTACAGCAGAAACAATGGCAACAAGAGCTCCAATGAGGCTTTTTGTCGGCGTAGTTTTGAAGTCGACGGGTGTTTTCAGGTGGAGGATAGCGGTAGATTTGGTCTTTAGGGAGCTAGGTCTCGATTTCACATCTCACATCTCAAAGAGGACGATGGAGTGCAGCCTAAGGAGAGAAAGAGGGTTTACGTATAGACAGAGATTTTGATAAAGAAAGAGGGGGAGAAGGTTGTCCCTTCAAAATGAAAATTGGAATTAGTTTTACTATTTTTCTTAATAATAAATTTTGGCACATTTTTGGCACGCTTTTAAACCGTGCCATATTCTGGCAATGTTTTAAACTGTAATAAATTGGGAATGAACCGTGCCAGAATCTGGCACCGTTATCAACCGTGCCAAATTATCATTATCCAAGCGGGAAAGATTAGCATTTTTGGTGTAGTGTTGGTCTAGTATAACAATCGAAAGTTTAATCATCTATTATTTTATCTTTTATTCTTTTTTATTGACCTTGACTTGGAGGAATATCTTCGGTACTTCATATAATTCCCTGTTGAAATTGACTCTGGTTTTTACCGGGTTTACTACTCTCGCAATTAGTGCACTTGTGCTATACAATATTTTAAGCGAGTCATTAACCTCACACAACAATGAGTCAAGTAGATCTAGATATTGAAACACAATCTAACACTCCTAAACCTACTTTATCTAAAATTACTTGATCCAAATTCAATAAGATGAAATGTATGATCAAATGTGTTCATAACCATAAGAAATAATCACAAACTTACACAAGACATATTTACGAGGAAAAAAAAAACCACACGGACGTATAAAACTCAATGCACTCCAATTCTCATTTCTACTTGTAAATTTATAAAAGACAAGAAGGTACCTCTCAAACACTCTCAATCGTGTATTTACCTATTAACCTTTCAACTCCCCCTTTAGTCAATTAGAATCCAAAATAAGCTCTATTTAATGAATGAAGAAGTATATTCTCTTCCGTGGAAGTCGCGCAATGCTCCAAATTCTCCAATAACTTAAATGCATCCAATTTTATATCAAGAAGTAGGAGATCGTGATGAACCAAATATAGATTAAATATATCAAAGGCTAGTGAAGATATGATATAAACACTCAAAAATCTCTCATAAAACATAAGGATTAAAGATCATTTATAAGTTTTTAAAAATCTATGAGGAACGAGTGAAAATGAGTTTAGGAGGGAAGTGTAAGAGCTCTTTACTTTCAAAAATCAATAAGATATGTATTTCACATGTCTAAAATCTAGATCAACATAAATGGGAGGGTAAATGTCTTATTTATAACAAATTTTCAAAATATGACAATGTTGTGTGCACGGTGCACATTTTTTCGTGCACGAGCATAAAGTCATGTTGTGCGAATGCCACCATGCGCATGGGCTCAAAGTTAAGCCATGTGAATGGTTGAACACTTGTTAAAAATCTCCTTAACTTTGATTTTAAAACAAAACCAACTCCCAAAAACATTTTTCAAAAGCTCTGAGAAAGATTTGTACACTTTTTCCATCAAAATTAAAATCCTCACACATTTAAAAAAATATTTTGAGCGTGTGTGTGATTAGCCAAAGATAATTACAAAATATTCCACAAGGATATTGTCTTTAATTTGATATGATTTAATAGCAATGAAAAACTTCAAAGATCGTCATCAATGGTCTTCAATCTTCAAAGGTTCAATCTAGATACAAGATCGCACCTCACTTAGATGGATCAAGTCGATGTGGCATAATAGACTCAATGTTTTGATACAGGAAATAGCCAATCAATATATATTATAAATGTTTACATTTACAATATCCTCATTTGGGTATTCCGTGAAAAAAAACTTGATTACCCCAACAAGACTCACACCTCACTAGCCATATAGTGAGAATAGTAGGAAGGTAATGAACAAACAATCCATAAGTCCATGTTTGAACAAATGGGCTTGAGTCAAAATCCTCGTATATATTCCTGAAATCACAAGAAACAACAAAAAACATCCTAAGAGCAATAACATGCACAAAGAAAAACTCCCCCTTCGTTAGGAATTGTCTGAAAATTTTTAATGACATAAAGATGAGATAAATCATGAAAACACGAGGACTATAAAAACATCATTTCATATCACATGAACATCAAAAAAATATGCTCACAACAAACTCCCCTTAAAGATCATAAGCAAAGCATGTAACAATCATTGATCAAGAATATAAGAAATCATCAACCCCTAACAAAAATCATCACGAAAATGAATTAATGATATATAAGAACATTAATCATGGGAATTAATTAATGATATACAGTGAATACATCTCCCCCTTACCCTCCAAATATATGGAACATGCCTAAAATAATCATATAATTTCCCTCGTTTTATTACAGAGTAAGACAAAGAAAAGTATTTAACACATGCGTACAAGAGAGATATTCAAACAAGGGTAAAATTAGTGTAACGTGATAAATATAACTGAGTAACAATGTTGTATCAGAGCAGGAATCATCAGGGATCCAAAAACCAAACCCTAAAATAGGGGACTGTGTGAATGCATACCTTTTGTGTCGTGTAAAAAAATCATCCAATAGATAAAAAAAGATAAAATCATGTCAATTATGCAAAGGGGCAATATCTGGGACCATTCGAATACCTTACCCAGAAAATCCTTTTAAAATCCAAAAAACTGACTTCTCAAACACAAAACTTGTGAACAAGTTTGTTTCCAACCTTATCACTCCCTTAAATGACTTACTCCCCCTAAATCTATAAACATCTTTAACTCACCTCTTTGAACCATCCAAGAATCTCATTCACCCAAAAAAAATGTACAACTAAAATAACAATTTCATTTTTGAAATGCTATTTCATGGTTGATTTGAATTAGACTTTTGAATGCCAAACTAAAATAACAATTTCATTTTTGAAATGCTAAAGCCCTGTATTATTTTTAATGCCCGTTAAGCACTTGTCTTGTGTCTCTTTCCATCACATTAGCTTTTGACATTGATTGACTTTTCACACACCTAGTTGACACCTGCTCAATGATACTTAAATTCAAATCAAGCGCTATCACACTAATGGTAACCCTTATCAACGCTTTCAAAATGGTCCATATTCAACTCCAATATATAAAAATCTCACATTCCTCAAATATAAACCATGGAGGACTTTCTTTAAAACTCATTCAATATTTATTTCCAATTAAGTTTGTTAATGCTTGTAGAAATGACAGTTTAACATATAAATTGTGAATTCATGTGGTGTAAAGTGAAGACAAACAAGAAAGTCATAAAATACAAACTAGAGTCAATGTTTTCATGATATTATCAAAAAGCTTAAATTGACTAAACACATTCAACATTTGAATAATTAACACATATTATAAGGAATAAAACTCCATGTTATTCAATCTCGGAGATTAATCAATATATTTGTAGGACATCTGACCAAAACTACCGAAAATATTAAATCTTTTAATGTGTATTAAAAAATAAGCATGTGTATAAAAAGAAACCAAAATCAAATGTGTAGTTATGGAAATCTAGATGCACCTTTAATTCTCACAATTGAATGGATCACTCAATTTCATCCAACCACAAAAACCCCTAAGGAATCGAAACCTAGTGATGTCTAAAAGTTTAGTAAAGACGTCTGAAAATTAGTTATCTGTTGAAATATAGCTCATTGAGATAACAATTATTCTTGACTAAATCCCTAATGAAATAATGATGTAATTCGATGTGTTTGGTTCTTGAGTGTTTCACGAGGTTTTTGAAATGCCATTGGCACTCATATTGTCACAATAGAACCTTGATTCAAACCTTAATGTTGTAACATTTGCCTCATTCAAGAGTGTTGGGTACAACAACTTCCCGTCATAATATATTCGGCTTTAGCCGTGGAGAAAGAGATAGAATTTTACTTTTTGGATAACCACAAGACCATGGAATTCCCGAAGCAAAATCATCCACTCGAGGTACTCTTCTGATCCACGGCGACCCCCGCCCAATCGAAATTCGAGTAAGCTTATAAGAAATCATTAGTACAAAAGGATACCACAATCTAATCTTTTTTGTTCCACTCACGTACCTAATTATCCTATTTATGGCTTGTAGATGTGATTCTTTTGGTTTAAATTGGCAATGCGCATGCACACTTACGCTATTATAAATGTTGGGTCTACTCGCGGTCAAATACAATAAACTTCCCATCATTCACCTATAGGGATTTTCCTCCACATCCATTATACTTTCATCCTTAGTCAATCTAGAGTCAATTCCCATTGGAGTATTACCATGTTTTGCCTACTCTATACCAAACGTATTCACTAATTCCTTGGCGTATTTTATTTGAGATACGAAAAATCCAATTATTCTTTTGTCTCACTTACAAGCCAAAAAATATTCATTTTTCTAACTATACTCATTTTGAAATCATTCCTCATCTCTTTCGAAATTGTAAGCACATATATTCCTATTGTTGAGCCAAAGACAATTTAATCTATATAGACTTGAACTAAAAGGATGTGATCCTTGGTCCTTCTCACAAAGAGTGTCCTATAGACTCTACCATAATTAAAACCACTTTTTTAAAGTATGTCATTAATCTCTTATGACAAGCTCTAGAATCTTATTTGAGACCAAAAATATGATTTGGGAACTTTGGGCCTTCAAAAATCTTTGGTTTCTCCACATGAACTTCTTCATTCAAAATACCGTTTAGAAAATAATTTTACATCCATTTGAAAAGGTTTAAATTTCAATAAGCATGTAATGGCTAGTAAAATTCTCACGCACTCTTATCTCGTAACCAATGCAAATATTTCATTAAAATAAATTTCTTCGATTTGAGAAAAACCTTGAGCTAAGAGTTGTGCTTTTCTTCTCGTGATTATCCCATGCTTATCCAACTCATTTTTATAAACCCATTTTGCATGAATGGTGTTAAAAAACTTAGTACATGGTACCAACTCCTAAACTTTTAATTTCTCAAATTAATTTAGTTCCTCTTGTATTTTTCATGTCCAATTATCATCTAATAAAGCTTGTTTTATTTTTTTCGATCCAATTTTGGATATGAAACAATAAAACTTGAGTTCATTTAAAAGTTAATTTCATGATTTAACCCAACTCTCAAGATTTCCAATTAATTTAGACGGGGTGTGTTCACGTTGAACCCAAATCAGAACTTCTCTCTCCCTATCTCTCTCTCCCTCCATCTCTCTCACCTTCTTTACCATGAGATACATTTTGGAATTCTCTCTCTCCCTTTATCTATCTCTCACCTATTTTACCACAAGATACATTTTGCAAATAAATTCCCCCATTGTCTCTCCTAGGAGAACTATATTTTCCTACATCTTAACCTACCTTAGGATCTAAAACTTCCCATTCAACCTCATTATCAAGTGTCACGGCATTAAGCACATCATCATAAATCACCACATTGAATGTTTCCATCACCTTATTATTTTCCAAATTATAGAATCTATAGGCTTGGCTATTTTGAAAAAAATCGAGGAAAATTCCATCTTTGCTTCTTGAGTTAAATTTAAATAAGTATGCACGATCTCTCAAGATATATCACTTGCTGCCAAACACTTTGAAGTATTTGATAATAAGCTTTTTACCTTTTCTAAAGCTCATATGATGTTTTTTTTGTCAGGGGTCTCAAGAATACCCTATTCAATATGGGACATGTTGTTTACATTGCATGAACCCAAAATATCTTAGGTAAGTTCTTTCCCTCAAGCATACATCTTGCCATTACAATGTTCAATTCTTTCTCTCAACAACTCAATTTTGTTGCGGAGTTACAATGATAGTAAACTCATAAGCAATTCCAACTTAATCAGAATACTTTTCAACTTTTGAGTGTTTAAACTTGGTGTCATGATCACTTCTTATCCTCACAGTGGTAGTTGATGATGCTAAGATTTATCACCACCAGATAAGAGGTGGAGAGCTCAAACAGTAGCAATGGCAGCAATAGAGTTATATATACGTATAAATATATAGAAGGAGATGAATATAAGAGGAATGAAGACAATGATGTATAGTGGTTCAGCCAATCAGGCCTACATCCACTATGAGTGCGTGATCCACTAAATATGGGCACTGATGGCCTTGGATACATTGCTCATAAGATCACTCTCTCTCCACTGTGTGTACAAGCAGAGTTTTAGCTAGGGTTACAATTCTCGATCCCCTTGCAAGATAGGAGATGACAAATATATATAGGGCTTGGGTGGTGTAGTGTACCCCCCAAGCATGCATTGAGCATGTGAATAATGATCCAACCAATTCCCTGTTGACACCTGGACGTGCCACTACAAGGGGCCGACCCATCATCTAAGAGCAGACGACCCTATAAGGGGTCGACCCCTCAACATGGATAAGATGACACCTCAGGAGGTCGACCCTTCATAGCAGGCCAGACGACCCTATGAGGGGACGACAGTACGAGGCCCACATCTAGCCTGACCCACTGCCAGCTGGAACCTTACCCTCGGCCTAACATCATAAGCCGAGGGTGACATCATCACAGTGCGTGGTTTGGGAGAGGCATGGGACAGTGCGCCTGGGACTCATATAGCACGTGGACTAGGCCATTATAACAATATAATCCCCTCACATGAAGGAATATTATGTCATCATTAATCACAAGTGTCACGTCCAGGTGTCAACAAGGAATTGGTTGGATCATTATTCACATGCTCAATGCATGCTTGGGGGGGTACACTACACCACCCAAGCCCTATATATATTTGTCATCTCCTATATCTTGCAAGGGGATCGAGAATTGTAACCCTAGCTAAAACTCTGCTTGTACACACAGTGGAGAGAGAGTGATCTTATGAGCAATGTATCCAAGGCCATCAGTGCCCATATTTAGTGGATCACGCACTCACAGTGGATGTAGGCCCGATTGGCTGAACCACTATACATCATTGTCTTCATTCCTCTTATATTCATCTCCTTCTATATATTTATACGTATATATAACTCTATTGCTGCCATTGCTACTCTTTGAGCTCTCCACCTCTTGATAAATCTTAGCAACATCAGTAGTGATTGCTCGTTTTAAATCTTCTTGTATGTCGACACAATTATCTCAAATGACTCACTCTTCTCTCTCATAAAACCAACAAAGGAATATTTATAATAGTCATCTACCATCACAAAGCAATAACTTTTTCAACCAATGCTCTCGATTTTAGAAGAATCCATCAAATCAATGTATACTAGCTCTAGACACCTAGAGGTATTAATCCCATTTAACTTTTTGTAAGAATTCTTGGTTTTCTTTCCCTTTTGATAAGTTCCACAAATATTTCTCTATGATTTCCCTAACCTAAGTAAACCTCTCACTTTTGGTTTCATTGGCAAACTCTCTAAATTCTTAAAATTAATGTTCCCTAGTCATTGATTCCTTATGTCTATCGATTATACTTTCACGTTTTAACACACCACATTAGGATCACTCACCAACACAGACAAAGTTTTTCTCGATCTAATACCTCTCATAAAATCATCATTTTATTCCTTCCTAACCAAACACTCAACTTTAGAAAAACTCACATGATATCCATAATCATACAATTGACTTATGATAATGAGATTAGAGGTAACTCATTCCTCATACAAGACATTGGAAGTGTTGTGTTCTTGATTACCTTCATTGTTCCTCTACCACTCACGCATGACTTTTCCCATTACCAAAAGTGGCCATTCCACCATTATAGTCATCAAATGTAGTAAATAAAGATTTCATTCTCGTCATGTGCCTAGAGCACCTGCTATCAAAATACCATTCAATGAATATGACACATTAAATGTCGCAATGACAACGTAACAATTATGGTTTTCCTTTATTACCCATTTTGGTTTCACTTAAGCACTTTTCTTCATATCCTTTACTTATTTTTTAAGACTTTTCAATTCATTTCCAAGCTTTTCATTCTTTCCTTCAAAATCATTTCCTCTTGAGAATTTAGGATATGAAAATTTCTTATCTTTTTAGAGTTTGGAACAAAAATTTCTAAAGTTTCCTCTCATAAAGCAATAGGAGAACTTGTATGTTTAAATGGTTTAAGAGCAAAAAACTCTTTATCTTTTGAAATGACTTGAATTATGTTTAAGGTGAGGAATTTATTTTTCTAAAACTTTTCCTTCATTTTCTTGATTTTGAGGCTTTCGAACAAATTTAGATTGATTGACATTTCGCTTAATCAAAACTTTATCAACCATAACAATTGTAATTTTGACATGCTAGACCTTCTCCTCAAGTTCTTTTCATTTTGAAATCACTTTTTCTTTTCCAACTTAAGTAGAATTACTTTGAATATATTTTTTCTTTTCATGCACAAATGTCATTGTAGAGTTAGTATAAAGATCAAAATAATCAAATATAATTCCTTTAATAGCATTAGGAATTATAGACTTTTAATAAGCATTTTGTTCATTTTTACAAATCTATCCTCTAAAGGAAGTTTCCCCTTTAAAGCATTAGCCAAATCATTCTTAAGAAAAACTACCTCTTTTCTATGCTTTTTTTTAGTTCAAACATTTTGTGCTCCACCTTTAAAGCATTATCCAACTCATTCTTAAGAAAAACTACCTCCTTTTGATACTAATTTCTTTGAGTTCATTTCGCTTTCATTTTCAAGCTCGCATTAATTTAAGGAAATCACCTTTTTCTTTTTCAAACGAATAATTTTGATCATCGATCATTTCAACACACGCTTTAATTGAAAAACATTTCATCCTTTTCTTTTATCAATCCATTCTTCTTTTCAAACATTTTTATTGTGTCTCTCATTTTAATGTTCGATTTCTTCAATTTGAGTGATTCATGGAACAATTTGTTATACACGTGATTGAGTTCACTCATCTCTTCTTCATCACTCTCGTCATTCTCATTGTTATCAACCTCAAAACTAGACTCACTAGAGATAAGTGAAGTGTTCCTATTAAATTAAGAATGAAAGTTATCTATATTTACACTAAAAACATACATGTCCGCAATATCCATGGGAATACATAATTAAGCAAGAATACACACAAAACAAGGATCAAACTCAGGTTTTTAAGCCTAAATGAGAACCTTATCTCTGATACCAATTAGAAATATATGTCTACATAACCTACACCAAACCTAGAGGGGGTGAATATGTTGGAAAGGTTCATATGATCAATTTTTAATTTTGTAAAATTTTCATCAAATTTCAAATTTCTTGATAATAGTTTTATCAAAAACACTTTCCAATTGTCTTGTTAACGTTACACGGAAATGAATTAAATAGATTTAGATATGGAAACAAAATCAAAAACTCCTCAACTAATTTTATCCAAAATCACTTGAACTAAATTCAATTAAGGTGAAGTGTGAGATGAAATGTATTCATAAGAATAATAAATAATCACAAACTCACACAAGACATATTTATGAGGAAAAAAATCCCACCTAAGGGTAAAAAAAGCTTGATGCGTTCCAATTCTCATTTCTATTAAAAATAAATTACCAAAAGGCATGAGGCTACCTCTCACATAATCTCAATCATGTAGTTACCTATGAACATTTCAACTCTCCCCTGTTATCAATAACAATCCACAGCAAGCTCCATGCTATGAATGAAAAAGTCCATTCTCTTCCTTGAAAGTCGCGCCACACTCTAAATTCTCCAATAATTTGAAATGCCACCAATTATAGATCACAAAAGTATAAGATCATGATGAATCAAATGTAGAATGATGAATATATTAAAGGCTAGTGAAGATGTGATCTAAACACTCAAAAATCTATCACAAAACATAAGGATTAAAGCTTAGATTTATGGTTTTGAACATTTGTGAGGAACAAGTGAAAATGAGTTTCGGAGGGAAGCATAAAAGATCTCTACTTTTAAAAATAACTCAGAGATGTATTTCACTTACCTAAAATTCATATCAAAACAAATGGGATGGAAAATGGCATATTTATAATAAATTTTCAAAACTTGATGATGTCGTGCACACGGTGCACATTTTTTTATGGGCACGATTATGGAAAGGGCGGAATCTAGATTAGGCCCATATACACGGGGACAAAGTGGTTTCATGTGAATTACACCATGCGCGCAAGCTCAAAGGTAAGTCGTGTGAACGGTTAAGTCTTCAAATTGTTCAAAAATGTCTTGTCTTTGATTTTAAAACAAAACCAACTCCTAAAAAAAAATCAAAAGCTTTGGGAAATATTTACACACTTGTTTGAAAACCATTATTTAAAATCTTACAGAATTTAAGATGGGGTGAACCACTAAAAAGTTACTTAGGGGCTCATCCCATATTAGTTGTTCTCATTCGTAGGGAAATGTTGATCAGCTAGTACCTAGTTGTGTATGAAAACGTAGTGAGAATGACCTTAGTTTGCGAGGGGAAAGAGTTAGTCTCTTATTTATTATCTCAATAAGACCTTTTTCAATGTGTAGAGAAGATACCTCCCACTCGAAAAGTTATTGTAATTATTAGTAATCTCTTCCTATAAGGATACAAATTTCCAATTGAGTCAATTTATAGTGTTAGCTTAATTCTAAACAAAACAATTTGAGTCATAGGTTAGACGTTCATGATATATAGCATGCCAATGACATTTGAAGAAGTTGAAGACGTAACGGCCTAGCCTATAGTGAATATATCATTAGTGCCGATTTTCGTGTCAAGTTTAACGTCATCAACTTTGTCACATTTTTCAAGGTCTCCAAAGGTATGAATGCACTAATATATATATATATATAGGTGCTTGGAAAATTATTTTGGGTGTTAGTATTTTTGTTAATTTTTTTTTAATTCATACTCTCTAAAGTTTTTGTTCTCGGACACCTTTTCACGAAAAAATCATAACTAATTCAAAAAAAATATCAGAAAAATACGAAATTGGTGGCCACGCATTCGTATCAAAATTATCTAGAATCAAGGACTGAAATTTGATTAGAAAAGTCGTTCGAACGAACTTCGAAGGAGATTTCAGAAAAAAAAAATTATTTTCTCGTTAGAAGTTTCGTTCCAACGAATTCGTTCGAACGAAATTACGCATTTTTTGACAGTTTTTTTAATAACTTCCCATTTTCCCACTAATTTTTTCCACTTCTTTTTTATGATAAAACATGAGCGGGAACAACTTTGTCCATCTTTTAGAGAGTTTTGAAAGCTTAATTTTTCCAAAAAAAAGTTTATTGGTTGTTGTTAAAAATGCTTAACCTTTAGAACAAAACCAAGTGCTTTACACCCAAGATATTTGTTTTGTTTAAATCCAAGTTCTTTTATATATATATCTTTCTTGGAGATTTTGTTTGGCGCCGTGTTTTCTCTACACCAATAATAAGAGAGTTTGGGTTTATTCTCTACCCCATAAAAGAGAAGAAATTTGTTTGCTGCGACATTCTCACATGGTGAAAGGCACCATGTGTGGTTGACGGTTGTTGTGCCTCCATTGGTGGATTTAAAGATTCTGATGGACTCTAGAGTTCTATACGAAGTAGAGGTTAAAGAGCAAAGGAAGTGTCGGGGCTTGAAGGAGTCGAGCCGAGTGTTGTAAGTCTTCTTGACATTATTTTTGTAAACATACCGTACCTAGTGGATTTGCTAGACAGGGTCGTCCGAGCTTTTTTTCATTTGGGTTTTTCTTGTACATCTCGGCGTAGTGTGATATTATTTATTTTATCTTGCAAATATACACTTAGATGCATGCTTAGGTAAATTAAGATAAAACTGGGTTTAATCACACTTTAGTTTATTTTGGTGCTAATTAATTTGTGTAATAGTTTAGTTTAATTTAATTCAAGTACAGAATTTAATTTGATAAAATTTGGTTTGGCCTATATTAAAAATTAGAATAAATCATTGTGAGGCAACTTCAAGACTTAGGTTAAGTTAACTTTGTGTTAAATGTAAAATTCACTTATTTGACTTAGTTTAATTTTAATTTAGAGAAATTAAAATTTGATATATTTAATTGTGAATTTGAAAAAGAAAATGTAATTTAAAAGTTTGTGTGTGTTGTACCATCATATTCTTCACTTAGAAATTTAAAGAGTTTAAAATTTAGGGGCTTCCGCGTTTTCAAATTGGTATCACAGCTAGCAACGCTAAGTTATTGCAAAAATGGAATTTTCTCCATTTTCAAAATTTTTAGATTTTGATGGTTCTAATTACGCATACTGAAAAGTGTGCGTATAAAATCAGCACTAAAGTCCATAGATGAGAGGGTTTGAATGTCTATCGTTACCGGGTGGTCTCCATCTACATGTTTAGTAGAAAATGAGCATGCCCCAAACCGGTAGAGAGATGGACTGTGAATGAACTGAAATTCAAAAAATTTAATTCCGGAGGCTTGAATGCTTTATTTAGTGCGATCACACCAGATGAATTCCGACGTATCATGACGTGTGAAACCGCTAAAGAATCTTGGCATATTTTGCAATTCACCCATGAGGGAACTATTGCCGTAAAATCTTCGAAACTCCAAAACCTCACCACTCAATTCGAGACCATAAAAATGCTTTAAAAAAAACTTTTGATGAATTTTATGCTAGACTTTTCGATATTGTAAATTCATCTTTTAATTTGGGAGAAAAGATACCCGACAACCGAGTACTAAAGAAAATTTTAAGGTCCCTATCCAATAGATTTATTCCTAAAGTGATCGTGTTGAATTATTTATCCACTTTAGCCTCTACGAAATTAGATGAGCTCGTAGATGATTTACAAACCTATGAACTTGACATGTTTTTCTCTAAGATCGAAAAGGAGAAAGATAAGGGCATCCCTTTGAAAGCCCGAAAAGAGGAGAAACAAGTTTCGGATGATGAGAGTGAATTTGACTCGGAAGATATGGCTATGTTTGCTAAAAAATTTAGAAAATTTATTTAGTTTAACAACGATAATCTTAAAAGTGATTTCAAGAAATTTGATAAATCTAAGCATGACAAAGCCAAAAAAATCCCTAAAAAGAAAAAAAATGAAGATCTAAATAGGGACGAGTCAAATCGTTGTTTCGATTGTGAAGGGTATGGCTATAGGGCTTTTGAATGTCCCACTAAACTAAGGAAAGAGGGCAAGCAACCAATTTCATACAATGCTACTCTTAGTGACAGTGATAAGGAAGAGGGATATGAATCCCCCATTGAGTGCAATTTTATCGCGTTCATGGCAAGTCATGTGACTGATAGTGAGAGCTCGTCCAATGATGACACTAAAATACATGACACTTTTGAGGCCAAAGTTTATGATTTCCTTATTTTTTATGGTTGTGAGAGTGGAGAAGAGAGAGAGAGTGAAAGTGAAGAAGAGGTTGATCATAGTGAACTTCAAATTAGTTATATGAAGAATTAATTAGATTAAAAGGTCTAATTTGAAGTTAGAAGCTAGTTTGAGAGAGCGTGATAAGGTCATTGATGAGAGTGCTTTAGTGAAAGACCTTAGGACACGTGAGAGAGCTCTTCAAGATGAGCTTGAGTATGTTGAAGGTGAGAGAGATAGCCTTAGATGTTTGATGGAAACAATGAAGAAAGAGCTTCTCATTTTTGAAGAGAGGAATGTTGTGCTAGAGTCTAGGGTCTTAGAATTAGAAGAAAAATTGAGAGACTCTAGTAAGGTCAAATTTGATTTGGAATGTAGGTTAGAAAAACTAGATAAAATCTTAGGCACGGTGACACTTTTGGTATAGGCTTCGATTCTTATAATCCTTCCACTAATAAAGTCAAAACCACTATTTTGAGAGAATCGTCTAGGTACACTTCCAAAGATCAATCCTTAGATTCTAGCTTTCGTCGCGTCTTTACTTGCTCACATTGTAGTCGAAATGGTCATCTTAGAAAATTTTGTTTTGTTCCAAAAAGGGATCCTAGGAAATTCAACGGTAGAGTCACCGCGGTTTCCAAATCCCGAGAGCGATAAGTTTCACTAGTTTGGGTTAGGAAATTCGATTTGGCGGCCTTACAAGGTAGGATTTATGGTTCTCATTTTATATTACGTGAAACCTCCCATGCTAAATTAAAAAGTTAAATGCGTTAGTTTTATTTTCATACTCTAGCTTACATGCATCATGATATATTCTTTTGCTAGTTGTATGTTTTGTTTGTCATTTTCTAGTATATACTCCATGCTTAATCACATGCTAGAATTATGATGTGTGTATATCTTTTATATTTAGTTTATTTGTTCGTGTCTTATTGAGAAAACTACAAAAAGATTTTGTTTTTCTTGTTTTTCTTGTTTTTCTTTTGAGTTGAATTTTTGTTTCGTGAATTTTTTTTTAAAAACTCACAAAAAAAATTGTGTATTTTATTTTGACACACCTCATGTGGCATATACTTGTGCTTGAATCCTTTTCCTTTCTTCTTCCATATGGCTAGAACTTGTGGGTAATATTGTCAATCCTTAAAATGTTCTTTGTCATGCATGCATGGAGTAGTTGGATTTTGTGTTGCTTAATGGATTCTATTTTTATGTGCCTCTATTCACACATGCACGAGTTCTTTTGAAATTTAAACTTCACATGTATATTTGAGTTAAGTGATATGTTATCCTATCAATTTAGTCATCTACATTTTTCTATGACTATAGAGGAGTTGTGCATGTAATAACCGTTTCCCGGATTTAAGAAATAGAAAAATATGCGTATCCGGTGTAGTTGTTTATCAATGGAATCGGACTACGAAAGACAAAATTACTTTGCATGAAAATCCACCATTGAATAATAGGTATTAAAAAATGTGGCATTAAAAAGAAGATTTGCCAAGCCCAAAAATAGTTTAGGTAATATGTTCAAAAGAAAAAAGAAAAATTACTAGGAGTTTGGTTGGATGTATTAACGGGTTTGCACAATGACTTTGTATCCTAATTAATCTTTTACTGTCATGACTCTATTGGTTCGTAGATTATCTAAATTCTAGGCTTGTGTGAATCATATATGTTTATTCATTGAGTTCAATTTATATTGTCACATGAGGCTATATCTAAATGTGATAAAGTTTTGCAATCAAATGAGAACTTCGTGAACATGTTTTAAATCATTGGGTCGAAATTTAATTGTTACTAGTTCACACGCCTACACTTCCGTTTACCACATGCATTTCGACACATTTTTGCCATACAAGTGTAAAAAGCTTAATGTATTTTGTATCATGTGTGGTGTTTATGCCTATGTATATGTGCGTGTACGTTAGTAATATTCATTATGTATACATATATATGGTATAATTTTTATTTTTTGAGTCTTTGCCTTGTTTGCTAGTCCATATATGCTTTGAAGTCATAATTAGTTCCTATATTATTACGAATTTTGGTTGATATTCCATCCTTATGTGTAATACACTTTAGTTGGTATCATTTTTGTTCATCGCACGTGATTGGTATTTATTTTTCTTGATTGTGGAATAGGTGCTTGTTATTTGTTGCCCGTATGCTTAATTGTTCTTGTCACCTTTGAATGTTTAACTTGTTTTTCCTTAATTCATATCCCTTGTATAGATTTAAGGGGAATAAATGGTATTTGCATTAAATTGTAGGAGAAATAAGTTATTTATTTATTCTTTAACCTTTGTCTATTCCTGAACAAAAAGGGAAAGAAATAATATCTAAACCTTTAGTTTAGGAGATCTAACTTAGGGGGAGAGCACTGTCTTTATAGGTAGATTATTGTTAGATAAAAGGGGAGAATTTAATTTATGCACTTTATATTTTTTATATTCCCTATGCGTTTAATGGTTTGCTTAAGTGTGCAGGAAAATTATTTTAGCGGCATCTTTAAAGCAAAAAAGCAGTTCATCCTTGGGTCGAGTCATTGCGTTTATATTTTTTTTTTGTTTTGGGTAGGATGTTGTGTCTAGACGAGCTGGACGGCCCCTTAGGAGTTTTGATTTGGTTTTGTCCCGAAATAGTCAAAGGGGGAGATTTTTAAGGACACAAATTTCCAATTGAGTCAATTTATAGTGTTGGCTTAATTCCGGACAAAACAATTTGAGTCATAGTTAGACATTCATGTTATATATCAAACCCATGACATTTGAAGAAGTTGAAGACGTAGCGGCCTAGCCTATAGTAAAGATATCATTAGTGCCGATTTTCGTGCCAGGTTTTACGTCATCAACTTTGTCACATTTTCCAAGGTCTCCAAAGGTATGAATGCGCTAATATATATATATATATATATATATATATATAGAGAGAGAGAGAGAGAGAGAGAGAGTAATGCTCTTGTGCGGACTAGTCCACATTTTAAGAGTGCGGACCGGGCATGTGTCACCTGGCGGTGAGCCCAGAAAAGAGAGAGAGAGTGCCTATAATTTAGCCAATAATTTTTAGGCTCACCGTCAGGTGACACATGTCCGGTCCGCACTCTTAAAATGTGGACTAGTCCGCGCAAGAGCAGTATTGCATATATATATAGGAGCTTGTAAAAAAAAATTCGTTGTTAGTATTTTTGTTAAAAAAAAAAATCGAATTCATAGTATCTAAAATTTTTGTTCTCAAACACCTTTCCGTAGAAAAATCATAACTAATTCAAAAAAATCAGAAAAATACGAAACTGGCGGTCACGCGTTTATATCGAAATTATCTAGAATCAAGGCCTGAAATTTTGTTAGAAAAGTCGTTCGAACGAAATTACGCAGTTTTTGACAGTTTTTTTAATAACTTCCCATTTTCCCACTTCTTTTTGCTGATAAAACATTAACGGGAACCACGTTTTCAATAGAACTTTGTCCATCTCTTAAAGAGTTTTGAGAGCTTAATTCTTCCAAGAAAAAGTCTCCTTGATTTTTGTTAAAAATGCTTAACCTTTAGAACAAAACCAAATGTTTTACATCCAAAATATTTGTTTTGTTTAAATCCAACTTCATATATATATATATATATATATATATATATATATATCTTGCTTGGAGAGTTTGTTTGGCACCGAATTTTCTCTACACCAACAAGAAGAGAGTTTGGGCCTATTCTCTACCCCATAAAGGAGAAGAAATTTGTTTGTTGCCGCATTATCACATGATGAAAGTCACCATGTATGGTTGACGGTTGTTGTGCCTCCATTGGTGGATTCCAAGATTTCGGAGTTATCTACAAGACAGAGGTTGAAGAGCAAAGGAAGCATCGGGGCTTGAAGGAGTCGAGTCGAGTCGAGTGTTGTAAGTCTTCTTGTCGTTGTCTTTGTAAACATACCGTACCTAGTGGATTTGTTAGGCAGGGTCCTCCGAGGTTCTTCCCATTTAGATTTTTCTCGTACATCGCGGCGTAGTGTGATATTGTTTATTTTATCTTGCAAAAATACACTTAGATGCATGCTTAGGTAAATCAAGATAAAATTAGGTTTAATCGCACTTTAATTTATTTTGGTGCTAAGTAATTTGGATAATAGTTTAGTTTAATTTAATTCAAGTCCATAATTTAATTTGATAAAATTTCATTTGGCCTATATTGAAAATTATAATAAATCATTGTTACGCTACTTTCAAGACTTGGGTTAAGTTAACTTTGTGTTAAATGTAAAATTCACATATTTGACTTTTAAAGAGTTTAAAATTTAGGGGCTTCCATGTTTTCACTTCCTGTTCGAGGCATTACTTTGAGTGCCCCCCCCCCCCCCCCCCCCAATAGAAACTCTTTATAAAGGCCATAAATATGTTATAATGTCCAAATGGTCTTCAAATTTAGGAATATTTGACTTGACCCAAACATTCTAGTGTTCGTGGTGAAGTGCAAACCTCAAGAATGTAGAATGGATCCCAATGAATTTTTCAACAATATAAGAAAATCAACTATAGTCGAGGCCAAGAACCAACTAATCCCTAAGGATACATGGACATTATTCATTAACAAATCGAGAAATATTTAACGCACCATACTAGGCATTGTATTGGTCGCCCCAACAGAGGGGAATAAAAGAGCAGGTTATACTCTTAGGCTCTGACCATCAGGGTACTCTATGATTCACAACTTGTATTTAAACCAGTGTTACGAAATTATTTTGAGGGGGATAACAGGATGTCGGCTTACCTAGCTACAGCCCAACAACTAGTCATCAAATTCAAAGATGTTCTTATTAAACAATTTCACAGGGGAAACAATAACAAAACTAATGAATTATCTACATGTGTCAATAGTCAATATTGGCCTTAAATGAACCGTACAAGTGGAGTATCTAGCTCATCTAAGCATTACGGTTAGGTCCGACATGGTTGAACTGGTGGAGTTCTTGACTGTGGAAGATTCATCCGATACCAGATGAATAATGTGCTCCCAAAATACAAAGGAGGCACATAAAGTATGAGTAAAATTTTCTTGCTTTAAACTTATTCCATAAGGACTAGTTGTATCGTGCACCTTCACATGGCCCGACCTCTAATAAGCTCCTTTCGGCAAGGTAAAGGAAATCTCATATGAGTCACATGAGGTAATTTGTGTAGTCATGTTGGTGGATACTCCCTGTCCTTCTTAGTGATCAGTGAAGAATATTGATGGGCTTACATGTACAAGTATATAAAGCAATATTTTTTTTTTATTTTTTTGGTATAGAAGGGTAATCCCGGGCCAGCTTACGCGCACCTCAGACTAATCTCTCCTCCCCGAACAAGGCTTTCTATAACAGGCGTTTAATTCATGCGCACCTCGGACTAATCCCTCTGCCCATGTACCTTTGCTCAATAGGAGATGGATATTGTGGATCCTCTGCCCATCACCTCAATAGAACAATCGATACCCATTCATTTGGAGGTCCACCGTTCCACAATGAAAACTTCACAAATGGAGGAGTTATACCTCGACAATGAACAAAGAGACGCCAACAACTCGTTAAGCAATAAAATTTTGGGATCTTAAGTATTTAGTCCCATTTATAAAGATTTAGTTGTGGTCACTCCCATATTTTTATTTTTTTAGTTATTGGTCCTATTATAACGAATATGTGACATGTGTCATTTTCTGCATAAAGGAAAATGGTGGTTATAGAAAAGTTATGGGTGATTTTGGATTGTTATGAGACTTTTTACAATTTTAAAAAAATATGGGAATGGAACCTAACAAATCTCTGGTCATGGAACTAAAGCCAAAAAACTAAAAAAAAATCATGTGAGGAAAAAGAGTTTAAGGCCAAAGACTTTGTCATCAGGAGAATAATGAAATGTGCGAAGAACCCTTTGATGAAAAGTTAAGCCCTGCTTGGGAAAGCCCTTTTATGAGTAACAACGATCGACAAGGACGAAACCTATCGCTTTGAAATAATAGAGGGCGAAAATTTACCAATATTAAGAAACACAACCAACTAAAGAAGTTTTACTTTTAAGTAAAGCATCATATTTCAATAAAAAGAAGTATTTATAGCCAAGTTTGGTTCAATTTTTATCTATTTATTAAGGCCCGTTTGGTTGTCCCAAAATTGTAAATTGGATCATTAATAAATTGATCCATTTACAAATTGACTCATTAATTGTGTTTGGTTTCATTAATGAAATGATTCATTAATTGCCCCATTTTAGCTCATTTGCAAAATCTGAAATTCGATCATTTCACAAAAAACATGAAATGAATCCATTTGAAATGGGAGTCACATAAAAGTGCACGTCCCCTCTCCCTCTCCCTCTCCCTCTCCCTCTCTCTATTCCCCCCCCCCCCCCCCCCCCTCTCTCTCGATATGTTTTTACCTTTTTTTTTATACCTTTTTTTCATTAATCATTAACATCAATTTGAAATTACCAAACATCGTGTAAAATTGGATTTAACTCACTTAAGTGTGATGACACTACCTACGAAGTAAAAAATAAGCCCAACCAACAACGAAGGAATAATGAAATGTCAATAGCAAAATATGTGTTTATTATTTGCATTCAAAAACCCCAAGTACATCTATTTGAGGGTTAAGTTTTGTTCACTATTTTTTGTTCAAAGTTGTATGATTATAGTGTGCACTTAGAACAATTTGAAAAGAACAAAAATTTAGTTTCAAATATATTAGAAACATTTCACAATTTTACCTTTTATCATGGTTAAAAATAGGGCTGAGTATCAGTCGGTTTGGTCAGTAAATCGCACATACCAATACCAAACCGATTTTCATATACTAAAACCAAAATTATCATTTTTACCGCACGGTATAAACCAAAACCAAACCATACGTTTTGCGATAAAACAAGAAAAGCAATATGAAGCTTCAAAGCTCAACATGTGGGACTTTAAGGAAACTAATAGACAAACATTTTTATCATTTACTACTTACACTTTAAGTATATTATGTTTTAGTAATTTATAAGCGGTAATTTCAGTAAATTAATTTTTGAAATGTTTAAACCAAAACTAATCACAAAAAATTCAGTAATTTCGATTTCGATAATTTTCGTTTTTGGTAAATAAAAAATGTAAATCATCATCAATTTTTTTCGATACAAAATAGTACAGCAGTTAAAAACCTACCTTTGCCCTGAACAAGACAAACTCTAGCAATCTTGAGGCACGCATGACCAAAGTGCGATATTAGATCCTTCGATGTAGAAAAAAGAATAATTATGTGTGATACAATTAAGATAACCACAATTAATGACAAAATTACAAATCCATTGAAAAATATTTTCCCCTTGCTTATAAGATTAAGATTAAATTGGACTTAAGCTCGCATGTTAGGGATAAAGACGAGGGATCACGACTTTGTCCCATATAAGATTATTTGATTGTGTCCGATCCTAATCTTACATACTTTCATTTTTAATTGTTGACAATGTTTAATAGTGATTATGCATTTCATAGAATAAGTGCGAAAACCATCTAAATAGGATTAAACCCAAATATTCTATTATCAGAACCCTTATAATTAATGTCAATTGTTTCTTTCAAGATAATTACTCAATCTCCAGATATTTTGTGCATTTTTTTGAAATTCCGACAGGCATGAAAAAAAAGTGCTTCCACACTTAGAGATGATCTTGGAGTATATTTTTAGATGCAATTAATAACATATAACGTTATCTTATCCTTGCCAAACAATCACAAAACAAGATTGTATCCAACCTTTGCACAAGATTGTGGAGGAAAAAGTAACACTACCAAGTGCACCCGTTCATTTTCTTAGAGGTCCAGTCTATATGTACACATTTTCTCAAGACCTTAGGAAAAACCCTCTCCCCCCTACCAAAAACCCAAAAAAGCATTTACAAACCACTAATAAACCCCTCCCTTAAACTAGGTTCTCCACCTTCAATTTCCCTTCCACCACCACTGCCGCCACATCTATCGCCTCACCACCACCATTGCTGCCGCTTCACCTCTCCCACTCCCACCCCCAACCGAACCCAAACTCATGCACCTACGACAAACATACCTAGCAGGAACAGCATCAGAGTCGGGTATCCCCGTACACCTAGTGTGCCGCCACACCCCACACGCGTCACACGCCAACATCCTCTCTCCATCATCGTCTTTCGCCCCGCAACAGCAATCCACCGTCCATCTCTCCATCCCTCTCTCCATCCGAAACCGACTCAACCCGTTTTTCCCTACACCACTCCCTCGAACCCTAACAAACTCTTCGCTCGACCCCAAAAGGAGTTTGACTTGGGTGGACTCGTCAACACCTCCATAGCCAACTAGCTCCTCCACTTGGAATCTCCTCAGAATCAAATACACTTCTTGGAAAGCCTTTGTTGCCTCTTGTTTTAGATCTGATATAGTTGCATTGGCGGGCAATGTGATTATTTCAGGGGGTGGGTTTAGGAGAGGCTCTTCGGATGATGGGTCCGTGAGGTCTACCTCACAAGAGAGGTGGATCGCGGATGGGTTGGACACTCTGAGAGTTCTTTCAGGTTTGTAGTTTTTTACGAATTGTTTGCAGTCAAGGAGCTTTGTGGCGGATTTGAATGAGAGGTCATATTTTGAGTGGGGACCGCAGTTGAGCATCGTTTGGGGATGTAGGATGGATCCATACAAGTATCGAAGATCACGCAAGAGACGGTCTTCAGATGGGCAACTTGTGATTGGAGGATTGTTGCTAGTTGCACTTCCATTAGATGGTGCATTTCCAGGTTCAAGTCTGCATTGATCGGCAAGAACAAAAATTAAATTAGATTAAACAAAAAGACCTGTTCTCAAGTTTGAAAAAAAAAATTGATTAGATATAACTGTCATATATGTTGCTATGCAGACTTCACTTTTTGTTGCAAACCCCCATTTGAACTATTGCATTTTATTAACAAATGAGAATTCAAGAGGAATTTTTCCACTCCCCATGTGAGAATAAAAATAATTCAGTTTAATCCCCACAGTTATATGATCGCTTTCATGTTACACCGAAAAATTAGAGTTCTAATAAAAATTCAATTTCAGCCCCCCAAAAGTGCGGCAAAACCAACAAAGTGACACAAACTGTGGGGGGGGGGGGGGGGGGGGGGGTATTATGTTGCAATTTTTTTCAAAATAGGGGTGGGGTGTAACTGAAAACAGATCATAAAATTGGTGATTAAACTCGAAACAACCCTAAAGAAAACAACTTAGCCGTGATATTTGAGCAAAAGAGTGAATATAGTTCAAAAGAAGTACAATCGATTTAAGACAAAAACAATAAGAACGAACTACTAACCTGTACTCAATAGCACCTGAGTCTGGAATGCAACGAGCATTAACAACCATACCATCAGCCGCCTGTTTACCCTTGAGGTTCTTAAGGCAATAATCCAGCAACTCGGGAGAACCCACTCTACAAGCAGCACCCTTAAGAGATCGCCAACTCACCCAATTAGGCCCCGTAACGGCGCGTAGAACTCTAAACATTGCTTCTTCTACGCGTGAAACGTCAGTTGTGGTCCACGCGCATAAGACCCTTGAGTCGCATGCGCGACCTTTTTTACAGGCAGCAGGATCAACCTTCAAGGGGGACTTGTGAGCGTCGTTTATCAAAGTCATCAAGAAACAGAAGAGGTCTCGGGTATTTACAAGCTCCCGTTCTGATAAGGATTGATAAAATGCGATCAGGTCCTGTAAGAGTGTTCGGGGTTTCCTTCCTTGTGATAGATATATGGATAACGGTAGGTTGGAGAGGGTTTCGACTGCTGTGTTGTAAGCTTCGCGAGTTAGGGCAAAACTACCAGCGCCAAACTCATAACCCCAGTCGCCGTACCATGGATGGCCTTTGGTGATGGCATGAAGTAGACGGAACTCCAAACCGTATTTTTTTGACACGTCCATCACGCTGACCTTTCTGTTCAAGTTCAAATGGGAAACAAAGAAGCAGAGCTTAATTCATTTTCTTCAAGTTATAAATGATATTGATTTTGCCCCCTATGTTATAAGTCATGATTTGACTTTGCACCCTGTTGTCCATCACTAAAGCTAAAAAAGTGTCGCTAAAAGCAAGTGATCGAAACATAGGGTTTAAAGTCAATAATTTGCCACAAGCACCAAGATAATTTAAATGGAACTAATATAAATAACACCATAAGTGGCATGCGAAGCCCTTTTTCTCCCTGAGAAGCCCTGAATATCAGGATCTTAAAAAAAACTTCAACTTACTAAAGCCACATAAAATTCATTCAAGACTAGGACAATGCTCTGAAACATTTTTTTTCCATAAACGACAGGTCTGTACAGTGAAGGACATCACACTATTTCACTCAAATTCAAAGTTTCCGAAATTCTTGAATAGGATTTTCAATTATGTGTTACTCTTAAAACCTTACAAGATAACCACAAAGGGGTGGGGATGGGGGTGGATATAGATAGATATATAGAGAGAGAGTATTTTGTATCAATGGCAATATGCTGGACAATGAAATTTAAAAAAGCAAAACTGAGCAAATCAGATACAGAAGGGTCCGATAGCGACTTGAATCATTTTCATGAGTGCACAAACAAGTATTGCACAAGTTATAATAGAAATTAACATTATTTCTCTCAAATTCAGTGCGTTTCTCAATTTTTTAAACACAACCAACTTACAAGAGAGAGAGAGAGAGAGAGAGAGAGAATCAATGGCAGCCAAACAATGAACTTCAGAAAAATGAACTTGCGGTAACCAGATATAAAAGGGTATAAAAGCCTTGTGAGTTTCAACCACAAAACGTGTGTGTGTGTGTGTGAGAGAGAGAGAATTCTAAATCAATGGCAGCCAAACAATGAACTTCGGAACTTATTATATCTTACAGCAACTCGAATCATTTTCATGAGTACATAATTAGCAAATAATAACACACGAATTACAATGAAAAATCCTACCTTACGGCAAGGATTTTACAGAGACGGTCCCAAAAGTCCATTATATGACGTCCAGGAAGAACCCTAGACCCACCTTCTCTGCCATTGACTCTAAGAAGGTGTCCAAAACCATTTGCATGAACCACGCCATGTAGAAGATGAGTTGTATCCTCTAACTGGCTATACATCCAGTCTTCAACATCTTCAGTAGTCATCACATGGTTGCATGTCTTGCACCTGCATGCATCAAATTAAAAAAAAAAACATGATATTATAACCACATGTCAACAAGAAGAAAGTATACATATTAAAGAACTAACATAAACAAGTACCAAATAAGTAAAATATCATGTTTCTTATACAAGAGCAAATCAAAAAATAAAAAATAATCCATGCATTCTCTATTGAATATAGTTTAAACGCGTTTAATCATATAAAGCAGTGATCATACACCCCACCCCGCCCACATACATGATATTTTCCTTGCCTGAAGACATAAAATATGTAAAAATAGTTGGGATTTGCCCACATACATGATATTTTCTTTTACAATTATTTAACATCTCTTCAAAAAATAGTTGGGATTTGCACAAAACAAAAAAGTTTTCAAAAAAACACCGCTCATTTAGCATCAATTGAGAAAATTTGGCAAAATTGAGAAATCATAATATATATATATACAACTTAACTCAACAAAGACTTTTACCAATTATTTGGGGTTGACTACATGAATCCTATTTTTCCATTCCATTACGTTCAGACAACCTCGGAATACTAAAATTTCATAAACAAACAGAACTTCATTCAGTGAATAAGACCGGTATAATTTTGGCAAAATGGGGAAATCAAAAATATAAAATTAAATCCGATAATTTTACGATATTTTCGGATTACAAAGTACGGAATTCAGAAAATCCTAAATTAACAAAGATAAAATTTTAGATGACTATCCTCATTCCTCACCTTGATTCAGACAACTGAAGGACCTCACCACAGCCTGCACATGACTTGTTATACCCACCAATGGAACCACCATCTGCTTTGATAATGAAATGATACCTCTTTGCACATACTGGGTTACCACTCCAACCTTAAACAAGCAATTCAAAAAAAAATATATTAAAACAATATATACAGTGACCAAGTGAATATTATTAGATAACATATCCAAATTGACTATTATTTGGCCCCACAAAATAAACTCAACAATCACATTCAACTTTGTGGCCCCTATTAGTCTTGTTGCAAGGTGATTACGGTAACAGTCATAATCAATGAATTTGGATATCATATCATAATTTGACCATTATTTGGTCCCCTGGCCAGGCCATTCATTCAATCTTGATAAATTAATAAAAATAATCACGCCAGATATTCAACGGACAACGTGTAGTCCACCAAAGTCCACGTGTGGCCAACTGATTGTTCCACATCACAGAAGTCAAATAGGGGAATCAAATATAAAACAAAACTTGATATTACTAAAATACCCTTACAAAGTGATAATAGCTGTCAAGCTGTAACCCAATAAAGAAAAGTAGTCCCACACCAGCCACATGTCAGAAGCCCTGCGCACGGGTCCTTGTCCAATAGTGGTGGGCCAACACCCAACTACTTTTGTCTGTGGCTGTACACTTTCTCACAGCCACCCATTTTATCGTACCACTCACGTCAGATAATTATACCCAATTAAATCAGGTCCGTCCATCTTAATGGATGACTAAGACATACTTTTGTCAATTTAAATAGTTATATTTTATCAAACCACTCAAAAGTCCACAGTGGAATTTCCAGATATTTTCCTCAGAACAATACTACAGTCTACAGTCCAGAATGATCAGGTTCTATTTTAACACTGAATTATGCTATAACCTTTCCAGAAAATGAAAGAAAAAATGGAAATTGTCTATTCAATTACCCTTAACAAGGTTTTTACACAAAAAAAAAATTTAAGTGAAAAAATTAGAATTACAAATGTAAATGTTGTAATTTATTATATCATTCAAAAACCAACACTCCACAATGAACAGCTTAATATTGCAATATTCTCCCCATAGTCTTACAATTGTTGATTTGATTACTCCAAACGACGGATCTAGAATTTATGGTCGGGAGCCACATGCCGTGGGGTTCGGAGACAAGGGAACCCACGAGATGAATTTTTTTGGTCAACTTTTTTTAATTAATTCGAGTTTTATAAAAATTATAAATTTAATTTCTAGTTTTCTACAAACTTGTTACGTTTTTTACCCTAAAAGTTGTTAAAAACTCGTTATTTATGCTTTTCAACTTTCTATCTTTGAATATAGCACCCCCCAAAAAAACATAGGCCTCAAGTGCATCCGCCCATGACTCTAAACGACCTCTATGCACGGTACATAAAGGTGGAATTTGCAATATTTACCAAAGAAAATGAAAATTGCAACTATCCATTTAATAATTCTTAACAAACTATTTTCAATATTAGACTTAAATTCAAATTAATCAATATATTAGATTTTAGAACATTTTTTGTAGTTAAAAACGACAGCAAATATTAATTTTAGCGATATTCATTCATGAAAAATGTACGAAATTAGAATAATCTAATTAATTAAGATTAAAGTTTACAACATATTATAGTCAAAAATACATTTTTCGTACAACATAACTTTGACATTAATCAAGGCGCAAAAAAAATCAAGAATTCAAATTCCGGACAGTAAAATTTGAAATATTTTCCAGAGAAATTAAAAAAAAAAGAAAGCCAGAAAGAAAATATTATAACTGTTCATTTTATTACTCTTAACAAGCCTTTTTACACTTTTTTTACACTGCAAGTTTGTGAATAATTTAAATCACACAAAATTCAACTTGCAGGGAAAAATAGAGAAAAAATTAAAAAACTCACCAACAACACGGCACTGGTCACAATAAACAGATCTAGCCCTAGCTACATCCTCCTCCACAATGTCCAAAACCGCCGCCGGCGACGAATCCTCGCCAGCGATCAAATCTCCGACGCGAAATAGAATCTGCCACGTCAGCAGGTGCGGTAACAGCGCCGACGGAGCGGGTAAATGCGCGTGGTTGGTCAAAAACGACCTCACACGCCACCGGAAAGGTCCGCCGGCGACGGCTCTATCTTCGGCCGGAAAAGTCAGAAAGTCGTTTAAATCCGCCGTTACTCTTCTCTTCATCCGCTTCAAAGGACGGCCATTTACGACCATATCGATTTTCCTCTAAGATCTGAATAACAAAAATTTCAACAAACAAATAAAAAAAAAAACAGATTATAACAAACATAACATTTCCTCTAAGATCTAAATAACAAATCCAAAAAAAAAACAATCAGATTATCACAAACACAAAACATTGATATCTGTATGCGTCAGAGAGAAAGATACAAACGTTTTAGCGATGAAAATTAGGGTTTACAATGTTACAAGAAGTTTTTGCTACTTTATTAGGCGTATCTGTACAAATATATATATATATATATACACAAAAAAAAATTCATATTCCTTTTTTTGTAAGAGAGGAGAGAGAAAACTTAATTTACAACGTTTACCGGCGCGTGAGATCAAAATCAATCGAATTTTGGGCTCGGTTCTGAACAGCTGTATTTTAACAAAAAAAACTTATAAATATTGAAAAACTAGGGTTTGCTAAATATATACATATATATGTATATATATAAGAGTTTTGCTCTATTTGGGGAGAGGAAAGAGTTCAGTCCTCAGGCGCGTGAGTACAATCCACAGGCGCGTGAGATCTAAATAAATTCATTTTTGCTACTTTATTGTGTATCCGTACAATTATATATACAATCTTTTTCGGCTATATCTGGAGAGAGGAGAGTTTTGAACATTAACCGGCGCGTGAATTTTACTCACCGGCGCGTGAGGTTGAATCGATGAAACTTCGACGCAGATCTGAATATTTGTGGTACTTCTTAGTATTTTTTTCCATTGTTCCTTGTTTAAGGGAGGAGAGAGAAATTACAAAAAGTTTTGTACATTCACCGGCGCGTGAAGAATAAACACCGGATTTTCGTCTAAGATCTGAAAACTTTCAACAGATTTTTATCCTTTTCATGTATTTTTAATAGAGAGAGAAACAACAACCTATTTTGATACTATAAAGACTTAGTTTGAAGATTTTTCAATTTTTGCCGGCGCGTGAGACACAAATCGATCGATTTTGTTCTTAGATCTCAAATATTTCGTTTTTCAGATACAGAAAACTAAAAGAGTTTCAAAATTTTACCGGCGCGTGAAGATCTATCACCGGCGCGTGAGATCAAAACCGTCGGGTTTTCGTCTGAGATCTGAAGAACAAAAATTGAACGATCAGTTGGATTATTTGATATGTTTTGTTGAGAGAGAGAGAGAGAGAGAGGGAAAAAGATACGTTGTGGTTTGCAGAGAGAGAAAATTAGGGTTTGGTTGGTTTATGGAGGATTTTTTGGTACTTTGAGTTCTTATATATGTTCCATTTTGTAAAAACATTTAAAACTTAGTTCTTAAGCGTTTCTAGCGGTTTCAAAAACTTTTGAATAATAAATGAAAACAAGTGCACAAAAGTACCAAAATACCCTTCTAATCGGAGAGGAATTTTCGGGGAAGGTTCGTGAGAAGCGGTTGATTTGTAAATGTTGAATAGGGATTTACCCTTTTTTATGGTATAATGACAATTGACCATGACCAAGTTTAAAAGGTAAATTTACATCAAACATAAATGAGATTAATTTTTTTAGATGAGTTTGTTACATCCTATTAATTTTGGATACGCAATTAAATATTAATTAGGTGCGATAACGGATTGAGGGAGCGATTAACTTCGTTCTCGTATTTATTGATGTAAACTTACGGTACAGACACGTAGCACATACAGGTTTAGGATTACCTGATTTGCGGAATATAATCCTCTATCGAACACCGAAAAATCTGATACGTACTTTTGTTCTTTCTCCGTGTACACTTTGCGACTCGTGAATGTCTGGGTTGGCTACTAGAGTTGCCTCTTGATATTCACGATCACAAATCCAAGGTCCTTTGATGATGAACCAAGAAAGAGGGAAGAGAATCACATAGGAAAGAAAATATGAGAGAGGTTTAATGTCCAACAAATGTAACACTCGTTTTTTTTAGGGTCCCCAAATAGATATATATAATAGATAGGGGTGTTCACGGGTCGGTCGGGTCGGTTTTGGGCGGGTTTTTTGAGCCGAACCGACCATGTCGGTTTTGGGAAGAGAAAAACCGAACCGAACCGAATTTGGTGAAAAACCGAACCGAACCGAATGGAACAGGGTCGGTTTTTGACAGGGCCGGTTCGGTTTACCCGTCGATTTTTTACAGGGCCGGTTTTTCACAGGGCGGTTCGGTTTTTTCATTTATTTTAATAAAAAATATTTTTTTTAATACCTAAGATAAATATAATATTAAAAAATATAATATAATATGCCAACACTAATATAAATATTATATAAAATATAAAATTAAAAAGTATAAAAATTAATTCGGTTCGGTTCGGTTCAAAATCGGGTTTTTTATGCCAAAACCGAAAACCGAACCGACCCTGTCGGTTTTATACCTGATCAAACCGAACCGAACCGACCCTTAAAAAAACCCGGCCCGAAAATTTTCGGTTCGGCTCGGGTTTGTCGGTTTGTCGGTTTGGTCGGTTTTTTTGCACACCCCTAATAATAGATGAGTTATAAAAGTCTTAATCCCAGCAAAATCTTTGGACTTACTTATCGGTTATAATGACTTATCCAATACTCAATTGGATAATCCATATACTATGTGGATAGATAATGTATCCGGGTAAAATACCCGACCCATATATTAACAATTGAGAATTAAGGTCTCATGGGGACATTATTTTATTGGTTTTTTAAGTATTTAGTCTCATTTTTTTAAATTCATTTGTAGTCACTCCCATGTATTTCTTTTTGAAGAAAATACACTTGGGTCCCTCGCAAACAAATTTTAAACACTAAAGAAATTTTGACAAATTTTAAACACTTAGGTCCACTAATTCTCTTCTTGTAGAAGTCCACGCTAGTCGCATAACAAGTAGACTTAACACTAAATTGTCTTTAAATGTTTAAAAATTGTCAACGATAGATTTAATTGTAAATTTCCCTTTATTTCTTTAGTTATTGCTCCCGTTGTAATAACTATGAGACAAGAAGAAGGTTGGTTGAAGGCGATTAGGGGTGATTATGGAACTTGATACAAATTAAAAAATACATAGAATGAGAGTGAAACAAAACTTTAAAAATGGGACTAAACTCAAAAGAACTATATAAAGAATTTAATAGAATTACTCTTACTTTAAACTATTAAATTAATTTGGACAATTCGTTATATGATATGACTATCTCTCAATCCACAGGATGTACAAGTGTTTTTTTAATCCGTATTTTTACATATAGTGTTTATTTACAAGTTATATTATTGAAATTTAATCATCACACGTTTCTATATAAATAACTTTTGTCTTAATTCTATTAATAATTTGTCAACATGGTACACGTAAATTTGCACATTGTTGCACGTTATGTCAGTTATAAACCTACCACTCTTGGTGTCTTAAGAGAAATTCTCAATTACCTTTTGTTTGTTAAGTGTAGTAGTGGCAAAATGGGCCCCAAAGAATAAAGCAATCCATATTAGCCCAGTCATTTAAATATGTGATCCATTTTTAAAAGTGATGAGTTAAATATGGGGGTCATATTTAAAAGTTAGAGTAAAATATAGGGCCCATATTTGAAAGCTATTAATCAACTATGAAGTCCATATGGAGTCCATTTTCAACAGCTACGAGTCAAATACAAAACCTATTTTTAAAATTTAGGAGTAAACTATGTTTTTTTTACATATATTTGGAATTATAATACTTATTTTAGAGCGAAAAAACGGGTTGACCCAACCCATATTTAGCGCAACCCATATTAGGCCCAACCCATATTTAGCCCAACCCATATTTGGCCCAACTCATATTTGACCCACCCACATTAGGCCCAACCCATAGTTTTGTCACTGCTAGTTAAGTGTATCATTCTTTTACAATGGTATAAATATTTGGCTTCGGGACAATTACCACTTTTATGTAAGTTGTTCCTCTAATTAATAATATATAGCCATTTTATTTTTATATAAAGTAAGATATGGTGTTAAGACTAGATCGAGACCTTACCTCACCATATGATCTTCTTAATAGATTGATGATTAGGATGTATAGTGTTTGATGATACTCACAGAGGTTTTAAATGATGGATCATTATTCCAGACCTTAAGAGCGCAACTAAAGCTCTCAGGCATCCAATTTAAAGTCTTCCCTCGCATGTGGAAACCTAAGTTGTACTACCTCGCACCTTAATATCTCTTCAAGAGCAAGGACTATTGTCTCGTACCTCTGAGGGTGAACCTCAAGTGTAGCCAAGGTATGCGAAAGTTCG
Source organism: Sambucus nigra (assembly GCA_949130495.1). Lineage (NCBI taxonomy): Eukaryota > Viridiplantae > Streptophyta > Magnoliopsida > Dipsacales > Adoxaceae > Sambucus > Sambucus nigra. Next base: position 31,898,929 of record OX422207.1, on the reverse strand, counting down.
GTTAAGGATATTATTCACCTCATCATACCTTAGCTCTACAGTAAGGACCCTACCAAGATCTTGAGATTATCACTACGATTTTCATGGCTTCTTATTACTCAGGGCAATCAGATTACCTCAAGGTCATGCCTATCACACAAGTTTGTTATGCAACAGTCAACTTTAACTAGGCTTAGAAAATCTCAACTACATCTTCTTAACTTCCAAAAATCATATATCATTATATGATCAAAGATAATTTGAGAAAACCAAATGAATCTCTCTTTTCCAATTTGACGGGTTGATACCAAGTACAATCATCGTGCAACGAACCCCTAGTCACTATGCAACACTATAATGAACCATAAATCATATTTAATAATATGACCAACTGCCACCTCAAACCTAAAACTATTTCTCCAACACTTCATTGTTTTCTCTATGTTCACCAAACCTCGAGACACTCTTACCCATGTTGTTAATGTCACTATTCACTTTTCACATATTTCTCCTATAAATATGGGACTTGGGAAAAGCTTCATGGATCGAACATTCAAGCATGAATAACTATATTAGCACTTAAAGAGATAATTATGTTATCTTATTTAATGCTCTTGTTGTTTGATAATATATAATTAACGTGAGTGTTTTTAATTTAGTATGTGAGTTCTTAGTGCGTTAAAATACTCGTGGGTGTCATTCAATTACATTACAGTGACTCCTTACCAACACAAAGACCTCGAATGGCCTTAAATAATCTCGACCTTCAGCCTGAGGTTTGTCATATTTGTAATCTTTATTATCGAATGATGTGAACATGAAGTGAACCTTTGTAGTGGACATAATCCCCTTATTAAAAGTGTTAAACCACTCTACATTATCTATTATTATTGTTTATATTATACACCTCATTCCCCCGACACATTGTGGGAATCATGTCGTGAGAATAAGGTCTCTAGCTAGTCTTGGCATAAGTTTGTAGCCCTTTTATGGGAGCAATTATTCTCTAAAGTAATTATTGGTAAAGCTTTTTTTATTCACTCTCAAATAATGACTAACGCCAAATTGGCTCACGACATGAAATAAATGGAAGTTAGATGAGAGAAGTTACAAGAGCGGCTAGCTGAAGTTTTATCCACGCTTCCCCTGATTGTCCCTAGTAAAAAGGACATTAAGTCCCATCAAAAAAATAATATGGGTGATAAAAAGGATGAATACGGGAATAAATTGGGGGATAACGAAGGAAATTATAAAAATAATATCCCCTATAGGTCAATTATCCTCCCTATAAATCCTAAGTGAGAGTACCTGCCAAGTATGGGTTATATAACCCTAGTAAACACTCGTATATGGGGTCTATTACCCAAGCTATGAGATGATAAGATCAATAACATTAGTGACCAGTTGGTTAACTTCCTAAACTAATACAAATCTTGAATGTCAGGCACCATCGAATAGTCCCTTCAGAAGACATTGTCTTCATTTTCCAATGAGATACAATATTTTACACATCTTTATGTGAAAGATACCCACGGTAAATCCATTTGACGGAATCAAGGATTCTATTGACCATATAAAGATCTATATACTACTAATGGTGATAAAAGTTACTTCATGTGAGGTTTTTTACAGTGAGTTTCCTGCCACTTTAAGTGGAACAAGCAAGAACTGGTGTGTCGAGATTAAGATATGGACGATCAAAATCTTCACAGAGTGGCTCGATTATTCATTATCCATTTAAGCAAAGCTAATAAGACGGGAAGATACTTGTATACACTTCATTATGTAACTCAATTCCCTTTTGCTAATGTTTTTGGATCCCCCAATAACATCCAAGCTTTTTAATACACCGTGTCATTCTCCAAGCATGGTACTTTATCATATTTATAAGTTAAATGAAAAATAAACCTTTTTCAATATTCAAGAAATCCAAAACCTTCAAAATATAATTTAAAATCCCTTCACCCAACTCTTAAACTAAGTTAACCTATGGTAACTTTGGAACTTGGGAAGTGTCAAGCATTAAAGGTGTAAATCTTTGGATTATCTTTCTAACGTTGAAAATCGCATGCAAATAGCACACCCAAGTCAAGAGTTTTGGCCAAATTATAAAAATGGTGCAAACCTCAAGGAAAGGGTGTCGATCGTCACCCCCTATGGTGCTAGTGTTGGAAAATGGATTTTCACCACTTAGTTTTGGTCAAATTTAATATAAATAAAATGTAGGTCTCATTCATCCATTGGGATGGGTTTGCATTGGAACATGTTATCCTTTATGAGGAGATAAATGTGGTATATATATACGCTTAAATCCATTAATGAGGGTGGGAAATTGGCTCTAACATTATCGAGTTGAAGTGGTCAAATTAGGTTAAATGTTGGTAGAATTAGTTTGTCCCGTATATAAACTGTACCCAAAATGTGAGTGTTATATCTAACCTCAATAATGAACATGGTTTTGGACGTTAACCCCGACAATGAACTTGGTCATTGACCCAAAAACCACACAAATATGCATGGGGGACCACCGTTGTCGATTTGGCATAGCTCGTGCTCATGTACAGGTATGGGAGTCGTAGGCCTTTTTGGAAAATATTATTGGGACAATAATTGAAATTTGGGTACGAAAATGTGGGCTAAATTCTATTATCTTGTCAGTTTATTTCTTTATATATAATACTGAAACGCCGCCAATAAAGGCGTGAACCTAAATCATTGCCAATAATAGTGCTCTAATCCGAAGCGTCATTAATAATGGAAAGAATTAAAACATCCTTAAATGAAGCAATATTGTAGACACCCGATTACGCTCCATCAAAACATCGGAAGACTAAAATGCAAACCATCACCTTCCAATAAGCTCAAATAAATCAAAAACCTTATGTGACAGGCCTTGGCAACCCAAGGAAGAATCCAAAATGCACAACAATCCCATAATCAAGGGTAAAACGCTCGATGGGTCCTCAAGACCTACGCAATGACCAACATTTCCTTCTAGGGTGGACCAATTGGTCATGCTCCCCCAATAGTTTGCTTATAAATAAAGGCATCACCAATCACTTTAGCAAGTAATAACTACGCCTCTTAATTGTTGTTTTTTCGTTTAGCTACTTTACCCTACATCCCGTATAAAACCCAATAACTCAAAACCTACTATATCTTTCAATAAATTTCTTCATTGTTAAAGAAGCTTCGGATATACTTCCTAATGAGGCGACCTTAAGTCGGAATGCTTCTAAAATGAAAAAGCACTCGCGTGACATCAAATGTACATTTACTCTAACTACATTTACTTTGGAAGCCCACGTATAGGGGGGTGTTGGAACATTACCTACCATCGTTTTCTTCATCTTCTCCATTTACTACTGGTCATGTATGAACTACGTTCACTTTGATTCGATTGAAGGCGGGTACTAGAATACCCTTTAATTATTTTATCTAAAATTAATTAATTAAGTAGGCTAATTAATTAAAAGAATACTTTAGTTAAAATTTGATTAAATAAAAAAAGATTTAAATTAAATTAAGTCCGCTGAATTTTTGGTGAATTGAATGAATTTTTTAGCATTTAATTAATAGTGTAGTGAATTGGTAATTTAGTTTGAAATCACGGGTGTAATTAATTAAAATTGATTATTCCGTTGGAAATTGAATTAAATTAAAAAGGGATTGTATTTGGATTGAATTTGGTGATTTCTGTTAATTAATTCGAATTGTGACGCATTCACAAGGAGCTTTTTGTAAATTTTAATTATGCTGGAACTTTTATAGTTGGAAAATTATTCTTACTGGTGGTTTTGTTTTACTTTGATGATTGGATGTCGGGAGGTTTGGTGGGAAAACAAACCACATGTTATTTGGGGCATACGAATTGAGAGAGAGAGAGAGAGAGAGAGAGAGAGAGAGAGAGAGAGAGGTTTAACATTTGGGGATTGATGTTGGCGCCTAGGTGGGTTTCTTTTTCTTATGCGTGAGTTATTTTTTATATGGGATTGTTGGTATTGTGTGGTGCGTGTGTGTGCACTTTAGTTAGCCGGGGACTCTTTTGAGTCAACTTTTGATTTATTTAAAAAGACTCTTGCACCTGAAATTAACACACGCAACCCTTTTTCAAGGAAGAACCTGCATATTTTATTTTATAACCCTAAACATTCATTAAAACAAAACTTCAACTCAAATTTGGGAGGCGTTAATCATATGTTTTCAAGAAAGCTAAATAACAAAATTATTTATTTTTGTAAGATGAACGTAGTCGTGCACTCAAATTCTAAGAATAATTGTTTACCACACAAGAATGCCACTATTGTTCTCCTTAAGGATTATTTGATTTAAATGTCGCCTAAACATTAATTACGTCCGTTTTCTTAATACAGTTAACAACTTAATTAGAAAAAATGATAACCCAATTTTAAATTTATTTTTATTAACTTCTGAAATTGAATTTAATACTCAAAATACCGCATGCTTAGAAGACTGTCCTTCGTTATTTTATGTTGTTGGGACAAATCGCTTGTAAAATCAAATATGTAATTCGATGTTATCTGTTGATTTATAAAATCACGTAAACAATTAATGTGGACATCCTCGCCCCTCGTCGATTCTCTTCGCACAGGAAATTGGTCACAGATTAAAAATATGGGACTATAAAATGGTCATTGTCAATGAATGATGTGTGTAAATGTGTAGAGATAAGAGTCGTCAGTATATTTTATCAAGAACATACAAAATTATTAGCCATCTCCAAAGGGACAAAAGCTACTAATTCATATGAAACCAAACAAGATGTGGGTTCAGATACTATATTACAGGATGAGAAGGTGTTAGGCACCCATTATGCCCTTTTCGGTCTCTCACGGGCAACAAAAATGTTCTCCTTCTCTCAAAATGTGTGAACATGTGTATAACGTTTAAAATGTGTTATGCGTGTAAAGTATGCAAAGTGAAAATGTGCGTGAATGTGCAAGTGCGTGTGTGTGAGAGAGAGAAAGAGAAGTGAAATCATCATATATGCATCATGAGAAAGATAGGAACAAATCACTTAAGAGATAAGTTAACAAAAAAGTGTGTGGAAATGACTAAAGTGTGAGCAGAATTCCAAGACCGTGACATCATTATAAAATAGTGAGTATGTATGATATGTTATCGCTAAGAAGTGATAAATGCAAGAAAACTAACTATAGGAATAAAACGTAATAAATATGAATAAAGCACTAATGCATGGATATGTAGGGACGGAATCAGGAATTCTCATTAATGGGGGGTATATTAATGGTGATTTTCGGTGTTCAGGGGTGGGAGTCCCCAGGCGAATTTTTTTGAGGTTATTTTTGAGTATTTAACAAAAATAACATAAATTATTTAATCCAGTGGAAAGAGAAACAAGTATTTAAACCAATATTTTGGACCCAAATCTACACTAATAATTTCCCTAATTATCCCCTAAAATTAACGCGAAAATAAAAACCAACAACAACATGAAAGCAAACTCTAACAAGCATTAACATTATAACCCAAAAATAAACCCCATATTTTAATAGATAGTGGTGTGGATGAAGTACTTATCCATAATTTAATCCCACAACATCAAATTTAAACTATCAATTTCAACCCCGAATTTATATCTACAACATCAAGCTTAAACGAATCATTAATCCTAAAAAAATAAACCATAAATACTAGAATTTAAACCAACCAACAATATCACTAAAAAAACATCAACCAATTTACATTAATTTAACCATGACGCTCACATTAGTATTTTGATTTAACACTAACACTACCATTAATTTAACTTAACCAAAAATTGACTAACAAACTAATACAAATTAACCATTTAGTCTAACTAACAAACTAACACTAATTAACACAAACTAGCAAACTAAACGACTTTGTTTTATAAATAGAAAAATAAATGTGATATATATATATATATATATATATATAGAGAGAGAGAGAGAGAGAGAGAGAGAGAGAGAGAGAGAGAGATGGAGAAATAAATTGTTACCAATTGAGGGAGGGGTGGAGGTATGTTAGGCCGGAGAAGCAGTAGGGACAGTGATGTTACCGACGAAGGTAGGGGATGGTGGGTAGTGTGTTCAGTAGCTTGGAGGAGTTGGGAGAGAAATGTGTGTTCATTATTGTTTTGTGGGTGTAAACGGTTAATGGGTAAGTGCGGTTAGGTAGGTTAAATTATAACTTTGTATATTTACATATATGTCCCAACTTATTTATTAAGTATTATTTTACACCTCAAATTCTCTCCCTCTCTATCTCTCTCTCTCTCTCGAGAGAGAGAGAGAGAGAGAGAGAGAGAGAGATAATTGTGGGGCTACAACCCCTACTCGGCTTAACATACCTGTGGATGTGGATAAAATTACAAGAAATAAGGAAGGACTCTAATCCCAAAATAATTGTGGGATGCCTAAATAGCCAAAAATGGCATCAAATTCCACGTAGTTCGCATAAATACTAAGTTTGGGGTTTAACCAATAATTCAAAATTAGAGTTTCTCCTTTGATTTATTAAAAATTCTGCACAGTGTGGTGAAAGTGTGAGAAAATGTGAGATAACTCGAAATTGGGAATATATGTAAACCCCATTTTTGTTTTGTTTTTTATTTATAAAATATATTTGAAAGTGTATATATAATAAAAAAGGGGGGTTAGATTAGTGTGAGAAATGAGTGAACTAACTAAGACGACATTAAACACTAAAGCATATAAGATGGAATTTGTTCAGCAAGTGAAATTTATGTGAATTTTAACCCCCAAGATCTTCGAATTATATTTTTGATACGTTTATAGGCAGATTTTAGAGTGTAGGTAATGGTGGTGGAGTGGTAGATAATGGTGGAAAAAGGATGATGTAAGGCAAAGTGAAAGGAGAACGATGAAACTGATATGCCCTAAATTTGGGGAAAGTTATCGCACTGAAATCGAGGTTAATATCCATCTCATATGAGGCTAGGGTTTCCTTAAATATAATAACCCTAATTGGATCAAATGATAAAATTATCCTCAGGGACATACCTACGGGTATACTCCCTGCCCTGTCTACCAGTAAAGCGACCAGACTTTGTTGCTAAAGAAACATCCACCCGCCAGTAGGTAGAAAATGTGAACTGTAACTTCGATTCACACGCGATCAATTCCGTTGGAAATGGTATTCAGATCTATATGAAAGTGTGTTGAGGGACTCTCAGATTCGATAGTTAGCTAAGGTCAAATGAGCCTCAAAGAGTGTGTGGTTGTTCTCTAGTTAGGGTTTAAATAATTATCGGGGTTTCAGGACTTGAAGGAACCTTTTTGGACCCAATGGTGAGTTCAGGGGTGCTAGAATGGGGTGTTTACAGAGACCTTCAATAGGAAAACTTAGGATAAGAAAAAGGTCATTGAATGATAGACAACTGAATGAATCTTGTGAGTGTTGAGTCCCTATATGTCAAAAATTTCGTGGGGATTGGAAGGTGGGGATTTTTAGAGATCCTGAGGTGAGTTACGATGGATTAGAAGATTGATTTTATGGTCTTGATGTGTAGGAAGAATGAAGCCTGATTTTGTGGACCTAAATGTGTATGAGGAATGAAGCCTGATTTTGTGGGCTAAAAGTTATTGGAAGGATGATGCCTGATTTAGTGGTTTGGGAAGGTGTAAGAGAACTAAAACCTAATTTCGAGGGATTAAAGGATATCTTGTGGGGGTTAGGAGAGTGTGTAATGATTTTGACCTGGATCTGAGGGCCTAGAAGTGAATGGTAATGATTGTGGCTTTCCTTTTAGGCCCTCAGATCCAGGTCCAAACATTTTCGGGTGGCTTTCCTTTCAAACATTTTCGGGCTTTAAACCAGTTAATGTTTGAAAATATTTTGCAAATATTAGTTGCTTTAAACCAATAAAACATGTAGTGTATTACTTTTATAATTAATTCACTAGTCGCATTCACATGAGACTCATCATCACCTCTCATTTACAGTGCCCATCCAACACATTTATTTTATTATCCTAATTATGCTACCCAATCTAACTAGGATAAAAACCGCTATCAAATCCCATCCCACTAATATTCACCATTAGCTAACCAAATGCTACCCTCACTAGGTACACTTTCATAAATAATAACATAGTTACACACTTTCTATAACTAGAGGTACACACGAATACAATAACATAGCTATACCCACGTTGTAGACAAATATACTCACAATATAATAACATAGTTATGCCTGTGGTATAAATAGATATACATATCACATCTCATACACGTACATATATAATACTCGCTCTATACGTATAACCGCATCCCCAGAGTTGAGACCTTGCAGATGTATCCCTCGTGTGCTGTCAGGCTTCAGACATATTACACATCACACGGAGCCACCAGGTTGGAATCTCATCACCGAACCCAAACTTAAATACATACAATTGTAATACCCCGTATTTTTATGACTTTTAAATTTGGGAATTTATTAAATTTAATTAGAGATATTAATTTAATATTAATCCGAAAATCATTTAAATATTTACTAGCGTGATGAGAGTTAGTAATTATTGGAAGTTTGTTGTAAATTACTTTATGGGTAAAGTAAGATGTGTAATTAAATTTAGTAAAATTATCATGAGAATCTAATTTGATAATTTTGGAAATTTTATCGGGACGCGCCTGTGTCGTGTCGGGATTAAATTCAAATTATTAAAAGTGAATAAATTATAAGTCACCCATAGGGTCATTTGGAGTGCGTCAATGTGTCCGGAAGGGTCGAGATAGTCAAAATAATGTACCCGGGGGTTTAGTTTGGGTCTCAGAGTGTTTTTAGGCCTAATTAACATCACGGAAGGGCATTTTAGACATTTTGTAATTTTGGGCATGGAAACCCACGAAATTTCTAAGGTTATATCAGATGGTAGGGGTTGTCTTCTAGGGTTAGAATAACCAAAAACCAAGGACGGCCATTGGAGAGGAAGAGGAGAAGCTTTCCAAGTAGTTCTATGCCAAGAACTCCACCGTTTGCACCGCCGTCACCGCCAAATTGTAGATCGCGCGACGAGGATCACAACCACACCAATTTATTCCACAAATCTGAAACAAATATTTCTAGGCAAGTATCTATCTTGATTTATTTTAGTTAATGCTTCAATTATATTAGTCTAGGGTTGATTTTGTGTAAGAAAGCATATATTGGAGACTAGAATTTACATATTGTAAAAGTGAAAGTCATATTCTGGAAATCTATTTCATATGTAGAGGTTGAACCACGAATTTGCATTGAGTTAGGAGTAGAAAATCTGGAAAAAGAATGGGAAGAACTAAGTTAAAGAAAATATTAGGGTTCTTGAGATTTATATAGATTTTGCCCTTTTAATTCGTTATACTTGATGAAAACTCACATGTCTTACGTAGAATATTAATTATTTGGGTATATAACACTTGTAGTATCATTTGTTGGGAGTTTGGGAGTCAAAAATGATGATTTGGATGAGTTTGGAATAGGATTCCCGTAACTGGTATTTATGCAGTTTCGCCATAACTACTTGATCGATCGATCGACCAAAGAGCATCGATCCATCGATGATCGATCCATCGACCCACTACCATCGATCGATCGACCCCTCCTGGAAGATTTATATTCATCTTTTAAATAGTTTATTTCGATTAAAATGAGTGGTAACCTTTGAACATTATTGTTAGAACATTTTGGGACATAAAGAGGACCAGTGGGACTTTACAAAAATGGAGCATTTAATGTAAAGGTAAAATTAGTGTTAATGGGGAGCGATTTACACTTAAGGAATAATGAGAACGTGTGTCAAAAGGAGTGAGACTCGTAAGGAAGTTACGTCGTGAAATAAGAGAATACCTACTGAAATTATACTTAGGGAGATAGGATATTACGAGTGATACGAAGTAAGTTGGAATAATCCCATAAATAAGAATAAAAGAGACGAGCCGTTATACAGAATAATCTAGTAATGTGTACTAAGAACAAATATCATATGTATGGGTCGTGGGTGTACCTAATTTAGAAATGGGAATGGTAGTATACCTATATATTACTGTGTTTGTGCATATACTATATACGTGTAAAAATCATGCCCACGCTACTTGCTATCACTGAGGTTACCGCTCCAGGACAGTCTTATCTCGATGGGACCTTTATGGGGGATATTGAATCTTACCCTAGAACATAGGAATCCTTGGTACAGGCTATCTGATCGATAGCCAGACGGTCCTAAGAGACGTGAGGGTATGTGCTGACCTCTTAGTGACTTGGAACTATGCTTCGCCTCAATTTGTATGTGTTTTGTATTAATACAGTTCGAGAGTGATTCCGAACTAGTATTTCCCTTAGTACGAGTGATACGGGGACTTGATAGCAGAGTATGTCAGCACCATAAAATTTTGTGGGGTGTCGATAGTATATATATATATATATATATATATATACATTATGAGAGTGATTGATATATATATATAGACTTGAAATTGGGAACTTTCTACTGTGACTAAAAGTAGTTAAGTAATGAATAAATATTTCGACTTTAATATAAGTGTTTGAAAAGTTTGAGGTAATACTGAAAGACTTTATAATGAAATGAAATTCTCATGAAAACTTTACTCTCATAAATTAATTATTTTAGCCCTAGTAATGGTCGGCATGAAACCCTATGAGGAATTTAAGATAAGCTTAACTATGTGGAGATTAATAATGTGGTAGGTGTGCACATTAGAAGAGAGGTGAGAATTTCTCAAGAGAGTGCCGTATACTAATATGATTGTTGCATTAGCCGGTAAATATTTTAAATACTTGCTAAACTGAATTTTTAAACTGTTTTACAATCGGGATCTGACCCGTTTTCTGTTATCTCTTCTCTCTTTTATATATATGTATATATTACAGGTGCTCAGCCACAGGGGCGTCATGCTTAGAATTCTTTGGAAGGAACGTGCTGCAGCTTAGGTGGAAGTTGCAGGCCTTGTTCTTAGACGACCTCATTATTGATTCCACTCCTAGTTCTGTTTTATCCAGTTGGGCATGTGTCGCCCTGTTTCCTTATTCAGTTGATTTTTGTTAGAGATTGTGCTTCATTTACTTTCAGTATTTTTATTTTGGGATTTGTTACTGTCAGGATGTTTTTTTTTTTCCTTTGAAGTTTTAAAATTGGAATTAGTTATTTGAATGCTTAAATTGCTTGGATGATCTTTTCCAGTCTAGTTATTTGTGTGACTCTTAAACTATGAATTATGAAAGGTTTTTATTATTGGGCTTAAATTAAATATGGAAATAATGTTTTAAATGGTTTTGACACTTAGCTTAATTATTTAGGGTGTTTAATTTGAAAAGTTATTTTGCGACAGTGATGCTAAGAATGAACCAACCGTTCACCTTGGTTATAATTTAATAAAGGACTGATCACCCGGTATTTAATTAGGCGGGGTGTCACAACAATGAAGGCGGCCATAAACATACGTCCGGGGTATTGCAACTATACCATATCGCGCCCCACCGGCCTCCAAATTGACAATTATCCTTACACATGGATAATAACCATACAATAGTACTATTACATGGGGAATCGATTTAACACCTATTGGTCAATGCCAGAGTGGACTACCCACTATACGCAACCTCCTAACGATAGAACTACCAAGTAGATATGTTTAATACAAACAGGTAATAATCAACCCCAAGTCATCCCAATATGTATATACATAAAGTAATGACCTCGTATGCAAATCCCACAATGTATTAGTCTTTCGATCCTGAAGAACAAACCGACTTCTCGATTATACAAATAAGTGTTCAGTCAAATGAATTCCCGTTTCGTCTCACCCAAACCCATCTCCGTTGGCTTAACATGCTTACCAAACCCTGGAAACATTCTCCAATAGTCCCAATCTACTCCAGAAGCCCCCTACGCTCATTATCCAATCTCTAACGGGTTAAAACAATACGTAAAACAAATTTGGACAGGCTTGGAAGACTGAACTGATTTGATCAACTGAACCAATTCACTCCCCTAGTGGATCGGCTCGGTTTGCTGGGTTGCTAATTGCATTCTTCCTCAGGTTTTCAGCTCTAAGACCCTCCAATGGAGGTCCCAAGTCTCCACAAATATAAAATTAATATCCCACATCACTATAATATCACCCCAGAAGTATTCCATCATCAAATTAAACCTGAATCCATTCCTGGAACCCTAGGATTCCAAATCATTAATCAATTCATTCAAACCCATAATTAATAAAACTTGAATTTTTATTTATTCAAACACCCTATTAATGTTAAACACGTTCATACTTGTAAACCTAGAATTTAAATCACGAAATTCTCATACGTTCATCATCAATTAATATCCAGTACAAATCAGAGGTTACACAACTTGAATCTCCTCATTCTCATTCTCAAAGTATGATCTTTAAATCTCATATTTTGGTTGTTCATTAATTATGAATGTAATTAACTACAAAATTGAATCTAGAGCAAGTAAATACTTGTCTCTTATATATGAATTCGAAGTCTCTCTCTTCGTAGTGATGATTCTGAATTCGGAGTTGCTCTTCTCCTCTTTTTCCTAAGGTTCTTCTCTCCATTTTTTCTTTTTTTCTTCTTCTCTTAAACTCTTAAATATGCAGAGATTGAAAAGTGGGGCTCCCATCCATCCCTCTAAACCTTATAAACTACCTAATTAAACCTTAATCCTATTTTTCATTAAGCCCTAGGTGTAAAAAGACTATTGTATCCTTATACGGGTCTAGTTATGTCCAAAAAGCCCTCGAAATCTAATCATAACACTGGGTAACCATTCTTGACTATTTCGACCCCTTTCGGATCACTGGTGCACTAAAACAGGTCATCTAAGTTCCCCAACTACAAATATACCAACATCTCAGTAATCAGGTCCGACACGTGTCTAACGTACGCGTTGCCCATAAAATATACAAATTCGCCAATATTAAGTCTCTATTGACATAACATAATACACCGTCGCTTTTCACTCATAAACGAGATATAATAAATCACATCTCTATTTACTTATCACATGTAAGTAAATAATAATAATAATAATAATAATAATAATAAAAAATAATAATAATAATAATAATAATAATAATAATCATAATAATAATAATAATAATAATAATAATAATAATAATAATAATAATAATAATAATAATAATAATAATAATAATAATTGTAGGTGCAAAAAATCTCACCCGTAGGAGGGTGTCAATTCATCACAATACAAGTATAAAAATAAATACGAGAGAGACAAAGATTTACGTGGTTCGACCATGAATGGCCTACGTCCACGGGGCTGCTGATGTGTTTCATTAGAAGATCAGAGAGTTTTACACGAGTGTGTTTCTCTAACTTCTAAGCCCCCTTTCACAATGGGGGGTATCCCATTTATATAGATTTAGGGGTTACATTAGGGTTACAAATATGGATGAGTGGAGTTTCATTCCCATTCTCTACTGCTCCTCAGTCTTCTCGTTTATTAAGGACTTTAGTCGTCCCTATATTGCTGGCACGTCGCCATCTTCACCGGGGTGCTCCCCACACGTCATGCTATTCTGTAGGCATATATTTTGCCCCCACAATAGCCCCACAGGTCGCAGTTCAGCTAAGTTGATTCTGAGATGAGCTGGGAGCTGGTCCACAATCTCTTTAAACGTATGCAGTTGGTGGTGTGAACTGGACTGGCATTCTTTGATCTGTCGTTCAACTTTTAAGCCTTCTTTGGTTGATCTTCTCGCCTTCATAGGTTTTTAGATGAATGCTTGGCTTGAGTTGAGAAGCGTTCAATCGATATGGGAACCGGACTCGAGAGTGTCGAGCTGCCTACGTACCCTCTTGGGATCAGGTCGAACGTAGTTCATTGTCTGTTTTATTATATGGCCCAATTTGTGAGGCTGACCACAGGCCTGTTCAGAATTTATTTGTTGAGGCTTTATCGAGCGTGCATCAAGTTTAGGGCGTCTCCCTGTATTTTGGTCTCGTATGGTCCATTTGTTGAGGCCGACCACAGGCCTATGCGTCGAGTCTTGCTCGAGCATGTACCTAGTAGGGGTAAGACCCTGCCTTAGGTTTTTCACATGGTCCAATTGAAGAGGTCGACCAGAAGCCTATGCGTCGAGCCTTGCTCGTGCATATACCTAGTAGGGGTAAGACCCTGCCTTAGGTTTTTCATATGGTCCAATTGGAGAGGCCGACCAGAAGCCTATGCGTCGAGCCTTGCTCGAGCATGTACCTAGTAGGGGTAAGACCCTGCCTTAGGTTTTTCATATGGTCAAATTGGAGAGGCCGACCATAAGCCTATGCGTCGAGCCTTGCTCGTGCATGTACCTAGTAGGGGTAAGGCCCTGCCTTAGTTTTTTCATATGGTCCAATTGGAGAGGCCGACCAGAAGCCTATGCGTTGAGCCTTGCTCGAGCATGTACCTAGTAGGGGTAAGAACCTACCTCAGGTTTTTTATATGTTCCAATTGGAGAGGCCGACCAGAAGCCTATGCGTTGAGCATTTCTCGAGCATGTACCTAGTAGGGGTAAGACCCTGCCTTAGTTTTTTCATATGGTCCAATTGGAGAGGCCGACCAGAAGCCTATGCGTCGAGCCTTGCTCGAGCATGTACCTAGTAGAGGTAAGACCCTGCATTAGGTTTTCTTAACATGTGATATGTAATCGGTATGCTTATTGTACTTAGGCTTTTCCCGCAATTTAATGTAATACTAACTACGTTTACATTTTTCCATTTTCTAATGCCTCACATGTAAATATTCGCCTATTTTACCTTTTAGGTTGTGCCATCACACTTCCTTAGGCCTAAAAGGCGATGGAAAAAAAATGCACCTGGTTTAAGGGTCATCCACCCGTTCAGGATTTTAACCGACCAACATAGTTGGCGACCAACCTGAGTTGGCTTTTTGCCTAGGAATCCCCCGCAGGGCTTTTATTATTGCCTGGGCAACTCGTGAGGCCATTTGTGTTTGGAGATAACAAAGGCCTGTAGACATGCTTAATTTAGTGGGAACAAGCAAGAAGGCAGTTGTAACTAAATCAATCTTGGTCTTGATCGTCATTTGAAAGACTAATTTCGGTGTTAACCATGTTGGCATCTGTCCTGAGTTGACCTCTTCTATTTTGTTTAAATGTTGTAGTGAATCTATTCACGTGTCATCGCTGCCATAGAGCCCCCAATCGGGCTGTAAAGAGAAGACTGCTCGACCATCCATCGGGTCATTTGATCTGTATAATCGGGATGATAAGTGTGCCCGATCGCTCATCGGGCTTCGTTGCGTTTAAGAGTGTCGCGTTGATCGTTCGTCGAGCTGGATATATTTAAGGATTATCTTGCTCGTATAGCTCCACGTATTGTATCATTCCTCGGGGCACACTTGTTCGCTGACCATGCATGGTGGTTCCAGGAAGCTGTGGAAGACTCCATATAGCTCGTGCACCTAAAGAAATTGATATGAGTTCAAAGCGTCCTTGTGCCGAAATGCGTTGATCTGATATGGCGTTCAAGAAATGTTGTTCCTCTAGAGTGGATATCTTAGTGTTGACGACGCGTTAATTCGTTGCTTGGTGATTGTCAAGCACCGTGGGTTATCTGATGATGTTGCTCGATACATTCAGGGTGGTCTAGTGTTGTTATCAACGTGTCTTGCTCGTTGACTGTGATTTTGCTGGATATGTGACTTCTTACAGGTTGGATCTGTCCTTGTTGATAAATACAGTTGATCGTTGCTCTTCATGCTGCTTTATGTGTTATTGGATCTTTGTGATACAGATCGCCCAACTTTTCATTCGACGAGGTTGAATTAAATAAGAACTACATTGTCCAACTGTTTATTGGAGCTTGAGACGTGATCGAACAATGTCAACTATCCATCGAAGCTGAGGGTCCGTCGAGGAAAAATTGCAAAGGACCTAGTAGATGTTGTGAACGATCCATGCCCGAGCATCTGTCGGAGTATTGATAAGATAAATGATGCATGAATGCCTGTCAAGGCAAAAACTATAGAGGATTTGGTAGATATTGCGGGTGATCCACGCTCGAGCATCCGTCGAGGCAAAAAGGACCGAGCAAGTATTACGAATGATCTTGAATTGTTAGTGAAAATTAACCTTCCAATAAATGCAATGTTGATTATTAATCGGTTGTGCCAACCATATGTTGGGACTGAATATAAGAATTATCCCCACCAACCATTTGTTGGGGATAAAATGCGACATGTGTGGCAAATATCCTCAGGACTAAATATATAGAAATATTTTGCCGAGCATTTGCTGAGATGAACCTTGAATATGCCTGATCATCCTTCAGGTCAAGAATCATAGAGCCAGATAATCAATATTGAAATTGGAGAAATATCAACGTCCGAGCATCCGTCGGTTATCACAAATAATGTTGCCCAAGAATTTATTGGGTCCAAGGTGGCGTAACGTGCTCGACCATTCATCAGAGCATTAACTAAATAGGTGGTGCCTGGGTCGTCTGCCAGGGCAATGTGTCCGAGTAGATATAGAGAGCGATCTGTGCTCGAGCATCTATCGATGCATTAATAAGACTTCCAAGAGCTTAAGATTATGGCCGAGCATTCGTCGGGACTGAATCTTATACCTGTAGAATTTAATAAGTTGCTCGACCATTTGTCGAGGCTAAATCAAAATAGAATTTATCATGCAATATGATGTGCATCTGTTCAAGCATGTGCTAAGGAAAATATTCATAGTATTAAATGAATGACAAGAATGATCCCATAATTTTTGTGATAAAATCTCACGAGGATGGCCGCGCCCAAGCATCCGTCGGGGCTACACTAAGTATGAGTAAAGATATTACACCAACCAGTCATTGGTATAACCAATAATAGCTAGACGATAATATTGAAAATTAAATGACCGGATAAATGACATGAGTGCTCTTTAAGTGCGCCCCAATATTTATGTGGACAAAATAATTGTAACAAAGTCGAATGAAAGAGGCAAAATTCATCAAATATATACAGTTGTATGGCACATGAGTTAATTTGGAATTTGTGCAAATAGATTTAAGCAAATACTTAAAATTAAGTTGGTTTCAAAAAATTATTTTCACAGAAAATTTGTGTAGTGGCAATCAATTATTTTTATCATGTGGAGTATAGAGTATAGATAGCCCCCTGCTAACAAATTTATGATGATAAAAATCGTGAGCATAATTTGTGAGCAAATGAAGTATTATGAGATGGAAATGAACAATGTACAAATAAATGTGTGTATCCATCAAGTGGGGTTGTGCTTAAATACAAGAATTATCCTGACCAGCTATCCACCGGGGATAAAATGCGACATGCGAGGCAAATATCTTCGGGACTAAATATATAGAAATATTTTGCCGATCATTTGCCAAGATGAATCTCTAATGTTCCTGACCGTCCTTCAGGTTACCGAATCATAGAATCCGAGCTTCAGTCGGAGTAATAATAATTTTTCCCAAGCGTTTCTTTGGGTATAAGGGGCTATTGTGTGCTCGACTATCTGTCGGAGCATTAATAAAATGAATGGTGTCTGGATAGTCCGCCGGGAAAAAGTTGTAGAATACCAAGTAGATATAGCGAGCAATTCGTGCTCGAGCATCCGTCGAAACATCGATGAGATTTCCAAGGACTTAAGATCATTGCCGAGCATCCGTCGGGACTGAATCCTGGACCTGTGGAAGTTAGTAAATTCCCGACCATCTGTTGAGGCTAAATCAAAATAGAAGTTATTATGAAAATGATATGTTCAACAAAGTATATAAGATATGCATCCACTCGACCATTTGTCGAGGAAAAGATTCATAGTCGCGTATGAATGCAATAAAGATCCAATGATTTTTATCATAAAAATCTCACTGAGATAACTATGCCCGAGCATCCGTCGGGGCTGAGCTAAATAAACAATAATCTCGCTCTGGTGAGATTAAATTGTTGTAGCTGGATGACAATATTGAAAATTAAAATGTTCCAATAAATGACATGAGTGCTATATAATTGCTCCTCACTTATTTATGTGAGCAAAGTAGTTTGTAATAAGGTCGCATAAAAAAGTGCCAACTAAAATTGTTGTAACAATTGTAAGAAAGTCACACGATCCTCTAAATTTTTCTTTTTTTAGAGAGAACCAAGTAGTGCAAATATTAGTCAAGTATATCCCGAATGTAAGATATAGGGCTGATTTAGAATTTTTGCAAAAAGCTCTTAAGCAAATAATCAAAGTTCATAAGCTCCAAGTAAATTGGTTGGTTTCAAAAATCTTTTTCCACTTCAAATAGGAGGGGTGGTACTGTCCTTCAACAACAAGTGTTAGTCTCGACAAAGTCAAAGGGGTTGCAAACCATCAATCCTCAATTTGACTTGTGCCCTTGTATATTTCCTTATCGTGCCGCCGACCAGCGAAGATGATCCAGTGGTTACAACCGTGATGGCCGACCATGCAGGGTCGTCCGATGGCGTTGTTGATGCGTGGAAAACTACATGTAGTCCGTGCACCTGATGAAACTGATAAATTGCCCAACCGTTTGAGATGTGGACAACTTCAAAAGACACGTTAATTTGAGGTGGCATCCAAGAAACACGATTTTCACTGAAATGGACATCCCTGATGTCATACTCATCTATATCATTGATTTGTTGTGGGATTACGTGTCTGATCGGTGCTGAGTGGTCAAAAATGACCGGAGGATACGGGCGGAGGTGTTACTGATAAGACGGTTCAGTATTGATCTCCCTCGAGCCCGTCGCCTGTTCGCGGGTTCCAAGTCGTCCTCATCGTGGTCGCCGAAGAAAACCAGCCTCAAAGAGATTTTATTCTGTGTTATAATTTTTGCACGGGGTTGAGCTCATCACTGCTCGTCCTCACCGCCGACCAGATGTTGTGCTCGTCCTTGCTTGTTTTAGCCATCGACCAGCTGATGGTAGTCACAACCTGGTCGCTGACTACCATCCGTCGCTGGTGACGTCACTGAGGTGTAGTATACTTCGCATAATGGTCGTTGACCTATGGCGGCATGAAAGATGGGTCCTCCACAAAAATCTTGCTCACCACCACTGGTTGGAGAGGAGAAGGAGCTAGTCGGTGTGATATAAAAAAAGACAGGAAAATTCTTGCTGCTTCAGAACATTTTTACATAAAAGAGCAAGCTTCAAATCGGAATTTGGCTGTTGGCTCTCCGATGTTGGGTCGCCGGAGTTCGTACTCCTTATGATTGGTCGCCAGTAGGTCACAAACAGGTCGGCGACCACTGGGGCTGCTCGACCAGGAAGGTTACAAGTCGGAGAGCAACTGGAGATGTCCACAGATTTCATACCGGAGATGACTAGATCGCCCGTTAGTTTCCTTGTGAAAACATGAATTGATGGCTTGATCGTGTGTCCAGAATCTGTATAGCTTTGTGAAAAAATATCCTTCTGTTGTGTAAAGATGTGTTCAAGATCTCCCATGAGAGAGAAACTCTTTTTTCAGTTACCCTGTGCCAGAAAATTAGGTATATGGGAAATAAGATACAATGTAACCCAGAAAGATCTTAAAAGAGTCCAAATATTTGGAGAGTCCTCATAGACATCTCCGATAGTGAATTTCATGTGGTTTAAACAATGAAAGTTGTCTACAATCAAAGCTGTTATGCAGATTTGCAGATAAAAATTGAATACAGAATTTATAAATATAACTGTATGCAAAATCATGTATCAATGAAACGATATTTGTTCAAAACAAATAATTATATATGAAATACATAACTGCTCGTGCACAGATCAAAAAGGAAAACTTATCTTTTGGTTATGTGCGTAGTGTAGGCACCATTGTTCTTGAACGTAAACCTAGATCTCTTCTAGCAAGAAGGGGAAGGCCTTTTGTGCCGCTTCCCACAGACGGCGCCAATTGTAGGTGCAAAAAATTCACCCGTAGGAGGGTGTCAATTCATCACAATACAAGTATAAAAATAAATACGAGAGAGACAAAGATTTACGCGGTTCGACCATGAATGGCCTACGTCCACGGGGCTGCTGGTGTGTTTCATTAGAACATCAGAGAGTTTTACATGAGAGTGTTTTTCTAACTTCTAAGCCCCCTTTCACAATGGGTGGTGTCCCCTTTATATAGAGTTAGGGGTTACATTAGGGTTACAAATATGGATGAGTAACAAATATGGATGAGTGGAGTTTCATTCCTATTCTCTACTGCTCCTCAGACTTCTCGTTTATTAAGGACTTTAGTCGTCCCTATATTGCTGACACGTCGCCATCTTCACCGGGGTGCTCCCCACACGTCATGCTATTCCGTAGGCATATATTTTGCCCCCACAATAATAATAACAATAATAATAATAATAATAACAATAATCCTTAACTCGCTAATTAATATTTAATGAAACCAAATCAATTTTCCCAATTAAATTAACAAATCCTTTGCACACATGGAAATTAAATACTCATAAAACTCATAAAAGTATGGGGTGTTATAGTACATGTCTGATTTTGAGGACCTAAAGAGTGTGTGCGACCAATACGGTGATCACGGCTTAGTTCTGTGGGCCTAGGTATAATCTTGGGGACCTAAATATTGTATTTGACCAATACGGGAATTGCGGCCTAATTCAGAGGGTCAAGTTTTGATTTTGAGGACTTAGGGAGTGTGTGCGAAC
This sequence comes from Sambucus nigra, assembly GCA_949130495.1. Lineage (NCBI taxonomy): Eukaryota > Viridiplantae > Streptophyta > Magnoliopsida > Dipsacales > Adoxaceae > Sambucus > Sambucus nigra. Next base: position 31,878,286 of record OX422207.1, on the reverse strand, counting down.
AATACAGGTATCACGACCTAATTCTGAGGGCCTAAGTCTGATTATCAGGATTTAAGGAGTGTGTTCTATCAATACAAGGATCACAGCCTAATTATAAGAGCTTAATTCTGATTTTAAGTAGTCAAGGAGTGTGTGTGCCTAATACGGTAATGGTGGCCTAATTCTGAGTGCCTAGGTCTGATTCTGAGAACCTAAGGAGTGTATGATAGTCTTGGAACGGATATGCGGTGTTGAAATAATTTTCTAAAAAGTTTTGGAATTTTTGAGAGATTTTGTTATTGTTTATGACTTTGCATGTTGGTGCAATATTAAATTTTGATATTTGTTATGAAAAATATGTATTTTTTTTGCAAATTTTGATACTTATGATTTTTGGGAATTTTGGTGATTTGGGGGGAATTTTTAAACTTCTCGAAGAAATTATTGGAATGTTTTTAACAAAATTCGAGGGGGTGTCTGCCGGCATGGGGCAGTTTGTGCCTACCGACAGGGGACACGAATTCTAAGGGTTTTGCGGATTCCCAAGGGGTACCTATTGACATGTAAGCATAGGGGGTGCAGACCTCGGGCCCCATACCCCTATATATAGCGGGATGAGGCAACCGCATTCCTCACCTCTCAAACTTGAATTCTCTATTTATCTCTCGATAAAAAGGTGGTTGCGAGTATTTTTAATTTTTTTAAATAAATGGCTCTAGATAAATCTATGCATGTCGATGATTGGGGAAATATGGGGTGGCGCACCTGGAGGGAATGCCTATGGGAGATGAGAGGGTTCTTATAAACAAGCCTCAGACGCATCATTATACTACTGTGAAGAACCCTAGTGGCTATGTAAGAGTTATTTTGAATTTTGTGGACTTTTGTTTACTATTCATTTATTAGTATTCTTTATTTTTCTTTTTTGAAAATTTTAAAGGTATTATAGAACTTATTTTGGGTCATGCGTTTTGTAGGAGAGGGTATATATGGCGTTCATCTGTGCTCGAGGATTGAATGGGGTGAAGGTTATCTGGGAGCACCATCACGATGAGGTGTGGGACCTGAGTGGGGTGAAGGCTTTGGCAATTTGGTGAGGGTGCTAGATGACACGTTGTGATCTTTATCGGTGTTGTGTGTCGTTGGTGAGATATGGTTGGACACCACCCACCTTTAATTTTAGTGTGAGTGAGATGACCATGACATCAATGGATATGTATAAAATTCTTCAACTATCATGCGAGGGGACATAAATAGTGGTGGTCTGGTCCTTTTTCTTGATAAATACGGTGATTCAGGCGACATTGGGAGCGATAAAGAGAGTTGTCTCAGGGGAATCAGTTTTGGTGACTCTTCTAAAGGATACGTTGATGAGTCGGGTGGTGAATGTGGAGAATGATCAACACGTACGACATGCAACTTATCGTTTTAGCTTATATCAGCTGAGGAACACACTGCTGGCAAAGAGCAGTAATGACGTCCGTTTTTTGGTTCCTTCATTTCTTGTGGGATTTCACGCGAGTTTGTAGCTACAACTGGGGGATCTTGATGTAGGAGATGTTGTATGCTTCTTTGGATGTTTTCAAACGTTGAGGTCGGACGAATTTCATGGGGGTGTCGTACCTTTTGGAGGTAACCTTATTTTTATGCTATTTTGTTTTATTTCTTGATGGGATTCGGAGAACTTGATGGATGAGGTGAGGACGGTGGCGATGACAGAGGAGCATTACTCTAACGGTGACGAACTATTACTTGGACTTTTTGATGAGTCAGTTGATACTAGCATCTATCTACGATGTGGAGGGAGCTCCATCCCGCAAGTGAGGATAAGAGGCAACAGGGTCAGGGGTGTCGGCTCATGCATCAAGGAGTGGTGTTAGGGCAGTGGAGGTTCCTCGTCTTAGGGAGTATTCGCTGCCTTTGTAGTATGAGCGACTAGAGGGGGAGACACTATAAATATTCCTTATAGTACCCATACTTTGTTCAAAGGCCTTCCTCCTATGACAAGGGGGACTACCGACTAGGGGTGAGGGTATTCACCTTTTTCTTGAAACCCTGTCCCCCCTAGCATTTTCTAATATTGATATTTATTGTTTTCTATCTCTTTGTAGACTATATATGTGTGACCTTCTTGGGTACAATTATATGAGACTTTATGGCCTCTACAGTTGAGCAGATTCGGGTGATGGCTCGTTCATATCATACCCCTCCAATAAATTTTAATGATTGTGTTCCTCCTTCGAGCTCTGGGAGAGGGAAATATACCTCCCATTGCCGTGAAAACATCCTCATTTTGGTTATTGAAGCCTTTGGTAGTTTAGATTTTTAAGGGAGAAAATCTGGGTTGCATCCCGATAATTTGTTTCTTTTTTTTCTTTTCTTCTTTTATTATGTACTTGGAAAACTTGAAAAGAAAATATATAAAATGATGCATTTTTATTTAATTCTCTTGATTTACTCTCTTACTATACATGCACTTTTAATTTTCCACTAAGGGTTTTATGGAATTTTGAGAAAAATAGTATGAGGTTTATTTTGGAATATTTTGAATGTGCTTTTTGAATGTTTGGATAAATAAATGCCAGGGGGGTTCTGTTATGAAAAATCAATCATTGAAAGGCCTTACTTCGATAAAATATGCATAAAATAGGAAAAGGGGGAACTTCCTAAACAGGGTGTACATGTCGGTATGGACCTTGGCCTACTTGCTAACATATCACTCTAGGTACCAAGATTTTTAGCCTTTGTCCCCTCTTGTTGCACCCTTAGTCCTTTGATTACTGCACAAATATAGGTAATTTAGTTGCTTCAAAGTTTCGTGGGAGGTTCTTTTCTATAAAAATGGCTAAAGATTGGTATTTGGATCATCAATATCTTCTTATATTGTCCCTTATATTAAATTTCATTTCTCCCAGGGGTTGTTACCATATCTGAATCTTCTACATATCTTTATGGTTTAGAGGCTATGCGAATGTATAACGTTGATTATGTTGTGTTCAACTTGCACCAGATCACTTTATGGAGTAATCGTTTATTTAATTGTATTGTATTGGAAGTAAACTATTAGTTTTAGTACCTTGAGGACCATATACACCATTTCAGGTTGGACGAGGTGTGTCTAACCTATGAGGAATTTTCTATTATGCTGGGTATCTACCCTCACGTTCTAGCTACCATACATGAATATCCACATTCTCTGCTGGAAGTGTTGGATGAATTGTTAATCACTTCTCTATCTATGGCTCAATCATTAATGCTTGTGGAGTAATTTATCTCCCTACGGTGCTGGAATCTATACGACACTGGGATTTTTAAGATGCATGATTTAACGGGGTTGTGGCCTTAGGCTTGACTACAAGAACGTTCCTTGTGATGGTTAGCATGAGTGCGGACACCCAGTTAATACTATAGTTTTGTGGACGCGTTGTCATTATAATTCGTCTATCACTATTCTGGCGGAGATGTTAAACAACCTCGATAACTTTTACTTTTCCATAGGGAAGTCTCGTGATGTTGTACATATGGTCAGTGGAGAGGTTCCGTTTAGTTGTGCACCCTCTATTTCCTTCAACCAGTGTGCATAACTTCTCTCTTGTCTTGTACAAACTTTGGAGAATCTATGGATGATTGGTTTGACTGACTGATAGAAAATAGGGCTAGTTCCCTTCGTTGGTCCGTGCCTTGGCAAGGTGAGCTGAAATTCGTTCTGCAATCAGATGATTATCGAAAGGTCTAACTTTTAGGTCTACGTAAAACTTATTTCTACCCTCTTGGAGAATTTTGCACCAAGTAAGCTGAGAGCAGATTGTCCCACCTCGTAGACCCGCTCAGTGTTCGATCGTGTCTATGGGGGAAGTTTTAGTGGTTTTAAGTGATTACTTGAAATGGTTATGGAAGGATTTGGTTTTAAAGAATTGTGTAAAGGAGTGTAGTTAGAGATGCTCGTGGTAGTTGAGATTGTGAAAGAGGGTGTAGTGGTTCTGACTAAGCTCTTCATGATGTATCATTGCATGGGGACCTATATAAAGTTATGATAGTTGTTGTGATGATGATGAAGCAGGTCCATCTAGCAGTTGTGGAAGATTTTTGTGAAGCTTTCTGGGGGAAAATGGTTGAATTAGTTGTTAGGTGTTGGTTTTTGGTGTGGTTTTTAGTGTCAATTTTAGTGAAGGCCTGTAGTATTATTAGTTTGGTATGGTTATGGGTGAAGGTTTGTTGTTGAGTAATATAGGTGTTTGTGAATGATTGTTGTCGATGTGTCATATAAAAGCCTGTATTTTTTAATAAAAAGTGTTGAAATAAATGTCAATTTTATCATATTTTGTCGTGCCTTTGTGGAAAGTCACTTATGTAATGTACACATAATCCTTTTATCCAATATGTACCTTGATGAAAGAATGAGAAAATATTTTGTGAAAGAGAAAAGACCGTGCCCAAAGTTACTTTATTGGATGCCTTCGTATCTCTATAGGATAAAAAAAGATTTATTTGGGAAATATTTGAGAGGATAAGGGCCTATGTAGTTCTCGTGGGGGGAGAGAGATTTTTTTTTATAGTAAAAGATGGTGAAATGTAACACCCCGTGATTTTGGACCGTAATATATACATCTGTTTACAAATTAAAAATTAGGAAAAAATATTTTTTATTTGACTTAATTATTTCTGGTATTTAAAATTTTGGTTTTGATATATAAGAAATAAGGTTTTAATCGGATTTGAAATATGGAGAAAAATCAGAATTTTTTAAGTTTTAATTTAAATCGACAAACTTGGGCTCTGCACAGTTTCCGGATCGATTCAGCCCTAGGGGCAAGTCGATTTACACTGGGGCAGAGTTGTGAATGGTTTATTTTAAAATGTTTATGTTGGTTTTAGACTCTTTTATTTTCCTATATTAAAAAGGCTAAGGTTTAGACTTTTTTCAACACGTTTAACTCATCTCAAAAAGCATTAGCCTCCCAATTATTATGTTTTATCTTCTACAAAACTTAAACCCCATTAAAAACAAGTTCCAATTCAAGTTTTGAAAATTCAAATCAAGTTTTCTCAAGATCAACTAAAATGAATCTTTGTTATTTTCATGAGAGGATCTCAACCGTGCAATCTAAATTTTGAGGCGACTTCTTATCAGGCAAGAATATCTCCATTGTTCCCCTTAAGTGTTGTATATTTTAAATGTTACCCAAACCTTAATTAATCATGTTTTCTTAAAAATAATTAGTAAGATTAATTAGGTAAATTGAAAGTAAATTCGGAGCTCTTTTTATTAAATCTAATAATATGGTTTAAGACTTGGAACAATCGCATGTTTAGATTAGTGTTTAGGGTTATGGTAGAATTGTGGGACGAATCACATGTTATAATAAAATATGAAAATAAAATAATGTTGTGACTTGTAATTCACGATTTTATATGTGTATATGTATAACAAAACTTGAGTAAATTCGTACCAGAGGGACGATCGCTTCCTTCAGGTTTGTCATTTTCTGTTTGAGCTTGTGAAAAAAATCCAGCTACATTACTTTAGAAGAGGTAACTTGATCCACTAGTATCTTATAGGGGTGTTTGCGGTCCGGTCCGATCCGGTTTTTTGTAAATTTAAGGACCGGACCGATTAAATCGATCCTAAAAAAATTGGACCAAGATCGGACCGATTAAATCGGTTATCCGAGCTTAGCCGGTTCGATTTTTTGTATGGCCGGTCCGGTCTAACTTGTCGGTTTTAATCTTATTGAAATAATCTTTTTAAAAATGAAAATTTCCCTTCAAAACTGTTCAAACTGATGGAGCATACTGATCTGAAATGAAATAGCTCCAAGTTCTAACGGTTATGAAACTACTGAAATGAAGCTACCCTTTAACAATCAGCTCCCTTTAATAATGAGAATACCTTTTAACAATCAGCTCCAAGTTCTAACTGTTATACAGATATTCTAACTATTATTCTAACTGTTATATTCTACTAATTGTTATGTATAGCTCCCTTTAACAATGAAACTACCCTTTAACAATCAACTCCAAGTTCTAACTGCTATACAAATATTCTAACTATTATTCTAACTGTTATATTCTACTAACTCTTGTATATATATATATATATATATATATAAAATAGGAAGAAACGACAGTATATTTATATAAATAGATACATACCGTAAAGAAGGAGGCTAAGAAGAGCGGCGAGGGGGCTGAGAGGAGACGAGGGGCGGCGAGGAGGCTGCCTGGTAGATGAGTGAGAGAGGGGGGCTTGACCGTTTATCTTTATCATTGTGTGAGAGAGAAGAGAACGACAGCATGAGAGAGTGAGTGAGTGAGTGAGTGAGTGAGTGAGTGAGTGAGTGTTGTTATAGTTAGGGTATTCTAATTTATTTTTTAAAATGATGAATTTATCCTTAGTTTTTTCCCTAGGATCAAATATAATAAAATATATATATTTATATGTAACCGGTCCGGGTCGGTCCATATCGGTTATTTTTTATGACAGACCAAGGACCGGACCGGTTAAACCGATTTGCCAAAAAAAACTGGACCGGTCCGATTAAAAAAAATGAGAAAATTAATGCGGTCCGGTTCGGTTCGCCGGCCTAATCGGTTTTCTGAACACCCCTAGTATCTTATCCATGTCCCAGTTTGCAATTCTGAGAGTGATTACTAGTGCACCGTGGTACGGGATCCTCACCCTGATTAAATAGTCTTCGGTGAAGATTGTGTTTATTGTAGCCCACATTCTCTGATTGCCTGCATGGCTTTGGGCGGGGTCAATTTGGAAGGCCTCCATCATTGTCCCGACCTTCTTGAGTTCCATCCAAATTATGTTGCCCTTGATCTGCTTGAGTTCCGATGCCCCTTGAATGACAATAAACTCGTGCCCCACCTCAGCGTCCAGAATGTTATCTGGTTTTGGGTCAGCGTTAGTGGCGACCTAATTAATTTTCTTTTTTATGTACTCACTCATATACCTCGTCTGGGCTAACTCCTCCAGATGGGACTTCAAAGATTTTCAATTCTTTATTTTGTGTCAATTGTCCTTGTGGTAGGCATATCTTAGTGCATTATTCCTTTTACTTGGATCACCATGCATCTTTTTCGGTCACTTGAGGAATTATTGGACCTCAAAGATTTTATAAATTGACTCCTTGAAAACAATATTAACTACTTGAACACCTTGCACAAGTAGGCTTCGTTCCCATTTTTAGATCCTCAATTATGCTTTTTGGTATCCTTCTTTGGGGTGTTTTCCTTGTCGTTTTCTTTGGTCACCTTTGTGCGACCAGTCTCTCCTTGGCTGAGGTTGACCACACTATCAATTTTAGCATACTTCTCAATGTGTGACATGAGATCATTAATAGTGTCTGCCTCTTTCTTGGTGAGGGACTGATACAATATGGAGTTAGGGTGCAGGCCAATCTTGAACGATGCTACAGTAACCTATTGTGATCAGTTTTAAAACTCAATGAATGTTTTTCAATAGGGTATGGCATATTCTCGTAATGTCTCTTGTAATTTTTCCACACGGTGAGTCGAGAATCCATCCTCTTCGAATGTGAGTTGTTAGTTATAAAGAGAATTGTGAAGCCCTATGTAAGGGATTTGAACCGCTTAATCGACTTACGGGGCAGTCTCTTGAACAACTTATGGGGGACGTTTCCCAGGCTAAATGGGAATATATGACACATGAAAGCATCGTTGTGGTTCCATAGAGTCATCACTTGCCTCTACTGGCACACATGATCTATGGGGTTGGCCTTTCCATCGTATATCTTTAACCTTGGGGCAGTGAACTTCTTAGGGGGATCCCCATCTTCTATTACCCTGAAAAGGGGGATTGTGTTTAGGTGATGAGTGCACTCCTGGACATCTCTTTTGTGGATTTAGCCCCAAGATTGAGCTGGGTGTTGATCCACTTCTCTTAGGACCAGACTTTGTATGTGTTGCTTATAGCGTTCTTCATCTCGGTTTTATCTGGTCAGGTGACTCCAGTGCTCTGAACAATCTTGCTCATGATCACTACTCATTAATTGACTATAAGTTTTGCTCACCTGAGGACTAGGCATCCGACCACGGTGCTTACGGTTTCCCTTATGGAGTTCTTTTTCCATATTCTCCAGACATTGCTGAAGACGTGTGTTCTCCTCCATTTGGAGGCGTATTGCCTCCACGTACTGATGGAGTTATTCCTTATAACCGTCGACCAGTCGTGAGATCTCTATTAATTTGGGTTGCTCATTGCTTACTCCGAAAGTTATTCCTCTAGGCAAAACATTAGATTCTTGTCTCGATGAACCTCAGATATGATTCTGAGTAAAAATAACTCTTCTCGTATGTCACCAGCAATGGGTGTACTGTATGGGTGAGATTGTTTTCACTCTTTGGTTTCAAGTTGCTTTTAGAAAAGAGAATTTCTCATACAGACGACACCAATTGTAAGTGCATGAAATTATAATTATTAATTCTAAAAGAAAATGAATTTAAAGAGCAAATAAAGATCACAACGCATAGGATTTATGTGGTCTGAAAACTGCCTACGTCCACGGAGGGTTTCTCAGTTTTTAATAATTCTTTCAAAGGTTCAAAATTACATGCCCATGCACCAGGGTGAGGGTGAGGGTTTTATTTATAGTTATTAAAGTCGTTGAGCTGTGAACAAACTCTCCTAGCTCCTTATTATCTCGTTAGTGATTCATGTTTATCTCCTCCGATAATATAGGTAACCAAAACGAGTCTTCATTATTACCCATGTGATAAATTTTTATGATTATTCACGTGTTGTTAAATCTGACTCGAGCAGCACGTAGGGCCAGTTTGGGCTATCGAACGTTGTGCCTTTATGGTTTTTCACCCACAAAACCTGATTAAGATTTAATAATTAATGCCTAAGATAATAAACGGGTATTAAAAATGGATTTGCATCACCAATATGTGCATAACTAACGATAATTGGGTTGGCTGGCTATAGTGACGTGGATGTGGATTGGCATCACTAATATGTGCAGGGCTAATGATAATTTGATTGCCTGGCTATAATGATATGTCGTGCTCGAAACATCGCATATATGTGCAAGTCTAATGAAATTGGGTTGTCTGGCTATAGTGATGGTAATGGGTATGATGTGTTGATAATTTTAGGCATGTCCGAATATGTGCAGGATCAATAGAAAGATTGGATGGCTATAGTGGAGTTAATAATAATTGGCTAATCACATTAAATTCAGTTAATGGATTTAACACAACTAAATGTCAAAATAACATGACTCGTTTTGAATAATGGGGTGGCTTAACTATGTGGGTAATTAGTATTATTTTATTTACTCGCATCTTCTTATATCATTTAGTTTTCTCTATTTTAATATTTATCTCATATGATGCTTATATCTGGATTCGTGGATCGTAATTGGGAGGAGTAGCTAGCATTCATGCGGTGGGCTGTGACCCATTCAGTTGAATAACTTTCAGGTATAGTTGTTGAAGTAGCTGCATAAATTAGATTGAAGATTCGTGGAGTGAAGCTGGCTTTATTTTATTGCTTTATTAGTTTAGATTTTCCATTTGTAGTTTTATTTACGAGACGGTTATTTATGAATTTGGTGGGACATTCGGTTCCACAGTTGTTTACGGTTGGATGGATGATCTCATTTAAATATTAATTTATCTTTTGGAGTTGAATTTTATTGTGGAATTAGCATGGTGATGGAATTCATTGTGTAGATGTTTATATTCGTTGCAATAAATTCGTATTATATCTTGTGGAAAAAGTTTTTAATGTCTCATATTTCTATCATATGCTAAGAATGATATTTTAATTTTAACGCTTGACGTAGTTTGGTAATGGGGACTAGCGACCTCCGATGTTAAAATATGCGGGATGTTACAGTTGGTATCAAAGCATGGTCTTATGTCTCGTAGGTTTTGAGTCCGTTATAGATTTCGCATTATCTATCTTTGATTCCTTTTTTTAATAATTTGTACCCTTTAGGTTTTTCTGAGTATGATGTTATTTGTTCCTATTTTTTTTAGACTACGATCATTAAGAGATCTGGAGATAGGAGAGAGGGTTTAGTTCCTGGCCCCGCAGTTCAAGAGAGACAAGGACACTTTCTTTTGGGTGCAGAAGAGTTAACGAATATCATTCGTGAGGCCATAATGGTTGGTATCTAGATAAGGATACATAGGTGGGGAAACTAAGGAGCACAGTAACAGGGTACACCCACTTCAGTTTGGGACAGGGTAAGGGTCAATTTACACAAGGGAAATCCTCCCACTTTTTCTTGGGGATCTGACCTAACTTTTGTTCACTAATGAAGGCATGATATGGAGAGACATTTGAGGATGGTCGATTGCACGAATGTACAGAAAGTAGATGCTAGCTACTTTTAAGTTGATTGGGGGTGTGTTGCAGTGGTGGGAGAGTGTTACCCCATCTGAGGATAGAGATCGACTGAATTGTGGAGAGTTTTTTATAAAATTTAATAAAAGTATTATCCTTATTTGATTAAGAGTACGAAGAAGAAAGAGTTTATAGATTTAGAACAGGGTTCGAAGTCGGAGTTCACAAATATGTTGTTGTTTATACTTGAGGAGGTGAATACTGAGGAGAATAATATGGAATCTTTCACCAAGGGTCTGACATGGTCTATTAAGCAAATTGTTTTGAGGAATCCGATATACACAACTTACACCTAGGTTGTTGACATCGCACTGTTGTTATGGAAAACAGTTTTGAATTTTAAAAGTAGGTAAGAGGTATGAGCCGAGTGGTCAAGATAGGACCAATGTTGGAGGGGAGAATAAGGATCACAATGACTAGACCTGGAAGAAGCAGTGAGCACTGCAGGAGCAACAAGTCTTTTCGCAAGGGAATGGCGTCCCATAAGGCCCTGATGGACAGGGACAGAGCAGGGACAACAGGGTGAACGAGCGCCAGACAGACTTTCAAGACATTTTAGGAGTGCACTTTTCATTTGTGGAGAGATAGGGCATTGGGCTTTCAAGTGTCCGAAGGCACAGGGCTAAGGGCCTCCAGCACCGGGAGAACTAGGTGCACATAGAGCGCCAACAGCACCAATGGGGTACACAAGGACATGTTATGCCAAGGGTGTATGCACTTCCTGTTTTAGGACCCTATGCATGGGAGGATCAGTAAGAGCCAAATCATGGCTAGTGGGAAGGGGTGGAAATCGTGTTATTTGGTCGGGTTCAAGATTGACCCGACCCGACACGAAATATATTTTAGTGACACAAACACGACATGACCCGATGTCATGTCATTTTTTCACAAGCCGAACACGAATCACTTCTAATACGACACAACATGATTGACATGACTTATAATTTTGATCTAATTAAACCCAGTTAACATAACACGATTGGCACGGCACAACACGACATGATTGGCATGGCAAGATTTATAGCAAATTTTAACAATTCATGCTTTCAAATGCACGAAAAAATAATTTCATCACAATTTAATTACCTATGAGCCCATGAAAGATTTTTATCTAATATGCTTTTAATGTTAAATCTCAACTAACAAAGGTTCTAAAACATGTATAAATTATATTATAAGCATGAACAACTAAAAGTTATATCACAAATCATTACATCACAAACCACTAATAAGCTTGCACAACTAAAAATTATATAATCTCAACCACCAAAAATCATAACAGTAGAGGTACATCACACCATCTTACAATAAATCACAATAATAAACAATCTAAAATAAATAACTTCAAATGAATAAATAATCTGAAACCTTACGAAATAAACACCCACTCACCTCATTTTTATTTAATTCATTTATATGGGGTTTCGAAAATTTTACCCTTTTTTCCTAAGAATTTCAAATGATTTTGTCCTTTTTTTCTCATTATCATTGGATAATGTTGATTTTGAGTTTAGTTGCCAAACAGAAATGAATTCACCGAAATGAAGGCGATAGATGAAGTCACTAAAATGAAGACTGGACAGATGAGTATTCAAAATGAAGTCACCTAAATCGTGGCTGAAATGATCGTTTAGGTGGCACCAGACAGATTTCCTCGTCGATGGGTACAGATCGGGGCATCGGACAAATCGTGTAGGGGCAGGTCTACTGACAGAGGGTGGGTAGGTTAGGGTGGCTTCGTTCTTGTCGTGTACATAGGGTGGATTTAGAAGGAAAAAAATGGTTGACCGAGCCGAGGAGGGATGAAATAAGGCATAGGACAAATGAGGTGACCCTGAGCAGGGAGGGATGAAATGAGGCAGAAGACAACTGAGGTGACTGTGAGGAGGGAATGTGAAATGAGGGTAACCACGTGTTTGTGGTTAATTATGGTTGTGGGTTGGGATTTTTAATAAAAGGCATTTATTTCTTTAATGGAGTTAATAATGGGGTAATAACGGGTCCATAATGGGTCTTAATGAGGATCCTATCGTTTCTTTAACAGGAACAGGCCCAATTTTGTGGCCAAAATAAACACGAACACGACACGACATTACTGTGGGTCCAATAAACAAGATTTGAACACGATAAGTCGTGCCAATTTTGTGTTAATTTCGTTCCGTGTCATTTCGTGTTGTCGTGTCATTTTTTAAATTGTCACCCCTACTAATAGTGGGGTAGCATGGTATGTTTTATTTTCATAGCTATGCTTATATATAGAGAGAGTTAAGATATATATATTGTATTTTTTCACGAGGTAGGTGTGTGTAGGATTGGGTGTATGGGCGCCCAATCGCGACATTCTATGGGTATGCATGTGTGAGCCTTGTTTTATTAGCACGACTTTACATTTTACGTTTACGTTTTGTCGAATGTCGAGAACAAAATTTCGGTATTAGTGGGGTAGAATATAACACCATGTGATTTTAGATCGTGATATGTACATCTTTTTATAAGTAAAAAATTAGAAGAAAAAAATATTTTTATTTGACTTAATTTTTTTGGTTTTTGATATATAGAAATAAGGTTTTAAACGGATTTGAAATATGAAGAAAAATCAGAACTTTCTAAGTTTTAATTTAAATCGGATGACCTGGGATTCGCTCAGGTCCCGAGTCGATTCAGCCATGAGGGCGAATTGATTCACACCGGGGCAAAGTCACGGGATGACTTAATTTTTTTAAGTGTTTATGTGGGTTTCAAACTCTTTTATTTTCCTGTATTAAAAAGGCTCAGGTTTAGACTTTTTCCAACACTTTTAACTCATCTCAAAAAGCATTAGCCTCCCAGTTATTCTTTCATCTCTTCTTCAAAACCTAAACTCCATTAAAAACAAGTTTGAACTCAAGTATCGAAGATTCAGTTCAAGTTTTCTCACGATCAACCAAGAACGAGTCTTTGCTATTTTCGCGAGAGGATCGCAAACGTATAACCAAAATTTTGAGGCGACTTCTTATGAGGCAAGAATATATATATTGTTCCCCTAAAGTATTGTACGTTTTAAATGTTTCCCAAGCCTTAATTAATCACGTTTTCCTAAAAATAATTACGAAGATTAATTAGGTAAAATTAAAGTAAATTCGGAGCTATTTTTATTAAATCTAATAATATGGTTTAAGGCAGGGAACAATCGCGTGTTTAGATTCGTGTTTTAGGTTACAGTAGATTTGTGGGGCGAATCACATGTTAGAATAAAAATATGAACTTGAAATAATGTTGTGACTTGTAAATCACGATTTTATATGTGTGTCTAAATGAAAATTGTTGTTGGGTAACGTTGTTAATACGCCTTTTATAATGGTATTATGTCTTAAATCTTTGAAATACCACTCGTGTTATAATTATGAAATTGGACAACCTGTGTGACTATTTGGTAGAACTTGATTATTACATGATTAAATAGACGTGATTTGAATGGAATTGAAATCGTAGGATTAATTGGAGGATTGTAATGTGAAATTAAAATACGATTTTCATGGAGATTATTCGTGTTAATATTTCGATATCGTGGGAACATTGGGATTCTTGAGAGTGGTTATCCTTTCACTCGTTTTAATAGGTTGCTTGCTAAACGTGGGACTAGTAGGTGGAATTGTTGTTGTTGGAACTTTCTAGGTATGGACTAGTAAGTGCATGCTTGTATGGTTGTGTATATCTTGGGTGGAGCTAGGTAGTACGTTCTTTTATTATTTCCTTAGCCCAGGTGCAAGATAAGGTTATAATTTTGTGTAGTTATTCTTTCTAGGTGATAGACTAAGTAATACTTATAGTTTGTTTATCTCTAGGTATGGGACTAGAGATGGTTTTAGGTTGTGATAACCGAATTATGGGTGGGGTTAATTGAGAATAAAAAGAACCCGATTAAGATTTAATAATTAGTGCCTAAGATAATAAACAAGTATTAAAAATAGGTTTTCACCAACAATATGTCCAGAATTAACGATAATTGGGTTAGCCGACTATAGTGACGTGGTTGTTGGCCGGCATCACGAACATGCGCAGGGTTAACGATATTTGGTTTGTTTGGCTATAATGACGTGTCGTGCGTGGAACATCACCAATATATACAGGGCTAACGAAACGGATCATTTGGCTATATTGATGGGAATGTTTGTGATGTGTTGATAATTTAGGCATGCCCGAATATGTGAAGGATTAATAAAAAGGTCAGCTGGCTATAATGATGTAGCTTTAATAATAATTGGATAATCGCATTAAATTTTGGAAATGGCTCTAACAAAACTAAATGTCGAAATAACATAATTAATTTTGGCTTAGCTATGTGAGCAGTTAGTATTGTTATATTTTACTCGCATCTTCTTATATCGTTTAATTTAAAATATTTTATTGTAATATTTATCTGATATGATGCCTATGTATGGATTCACTGATCCTAATCGGGAGGAGTAACTGGTATTCATGCGGTGGGCTCTGAACCATTCAGTTGAATAACATTTCAGGTATAGTTTCTGGAGTAACTGCATAGATTGAATTGGAGATCAATGGAGTGGAGTTGGAGTTATTTTATTGCTTTATTAGTTTAGATTTTTCATCCCGTCAGTTTATTTATGATACAGTTATTTATGAATTTGGTGGGCCATTCGGTTCCACAGTTTTTTACGATTTCTTTTCAGTTAGAGTTACAATTGCATTATTTCATTTAAGTATTAATTTATCTTTTGGAGTTGAGTTTTATTCTATAGTTAGCATGGTGATGGAACTTATTGTGGCGATGTTTATATTCATTAGATTAAAATAGGATAATATCTTGTTGAAAAAGTTTTGTATGTCTCATATTTTTGTCCCGTGCTAAAAATGATGATTTAATTCTGACACCCGACGTAGTTTAGTAGTGGGGACTGGCCACCTCCAACGTCAAAATATACGAGGTGTCACATGAGGGTTGCGTACTACAACGGGATTCAAATCAATGATATATCTTCTTAAGACGATCTAGGTTGGCTGGGCATGCCATTTCTTCTCCATTAAGACCAGTGATCAGAGTGACACCTCTTAATAAGATCTTCTTCACAAGGTATAGACCATTCCATTTAGTTTACTTCGTTATAAGATCCCATATAGGTTATATGATTTCTTTAAAAGTGAGGTTGCCTTCTCGGGCAATGCATTCTTTTATTTTCTTGTTGAACGAGGGTGGAATATGGTGATGATACCCTTGTATATGATATAAAGACTTCACTCTATTTTTATCCAATAGTGTTAAATCATCATAATGGATGTGGTACCAACCAAATTCTCCTATTTGTCTCTCAACCATGACTCACATAGAAGGTATCTCGAGTTCAACAAGCAATACTACCTCCCTACCATAAACTAGGGAGTACAGAATAACCCTAGTGAGCATTATAACAAACGTGCAGTAGCCTCATAGAGCGTGAAGGATCATGTTGGCCCTAGGGGTGTTCGTGGTTCTGTTCGGTCTGATTTTGAGGTATTGTTAGGACCACACCTCATTAATCGGTCCTAGAAAATTATAGACCGAGACCGAATCGGAATAGACAGTCTTAGTCCTATTCGATTTTCAGGCGGTCCGGGTTCGGTCTCGATCCTATTTGGTTCATAAATGACTAATATAAAAATATAATATCCCATCCATCCAAGCCTCTATATTATTTCAATATAAAATTATGAAACAAGGTAGAAAAAATATTATTACATAAAGAGATAAACATCACGAAACTTCTAAAACCAAATCCCCTGTTTTAGTTGAAAAACAACCGAAAGAAATGCATTATGTTGAAAGTCAAAGCCCACAAATTTGGTAATTTGCTTATACTCAAATGTTGGAATCAGTGTACTGTGTTAAATGGGTTGGTATATATGAATGTAATTTACACGAATCTAGTAAATTCTACTGTAAAAAAAGTGTACAAAAATATTATTACACAAAGAAATAAACATTAGAAAATGAGAAGTGAGAGAGGAAATTTTGACTACCGGTGGGTGGGAAGGGTTAAACCTCGACTGCTGGTCGGTGGGTTTATGTCGGCAGGAGTTGTTAAGACCGAATTTGAAAAAAATAGCAAAAGTATGTTTGGTTCGATTTGGTTTGATTTTTTCAGTCCATTCGGGTTCGTGCACACCCCCAGTTGACCCAGTCTTTGTAACTTTCTGTCGTTTGACTAATTATCGATTTGAGTTTCTTATTCACATATTCAACAACCCCATTAGTTGGTGCCTCTAAATTCCATACTTTTCGATCACTTCTGTGACTTCAGCTTCAAAGTGTATATCATTATCCGATACGAGCTCATAAGGGAGCCCATAGCGGAAAAGGATATTTTCTCGAATGAATTTGGCCACCTTATTTGCATTCAACACTACATATGACTCTGAGTCAACCCATTAAATGAAATAATCAATGTGACCAAGATGAATTCATGCCAATTAGATTCCTTGGGAGTAATTTTCCTGATGATATTGATGCCCCTAATCGAGAAGGGTTATGGAGAAGTCATGTTGTACAACTCACGGGGAGGTAAATGCTAAAGATTATCAAATTGCTGACATTTGAGGCATCTCTTGATGTACGTTACATAGTCCTAGACAATTATAGTCCAATAGTGCCCTTTTCGAATGATCTTTTTCGCAAGTATATGGTCGCTCATTTGGGGTACGCACTCCTCACCATAGATTTTATGCATGATTTCTTCATTGGCAGTCCCTGTTATGCATTGCAAATGGTTCCATCGAAGTTTCTATTGAATAAAGCTTTATAAAAAAGATGTATTGGGCTTCAAGTTTACGAAGGATCATATGTTCTTTCTTGTCATCCCATTGAGGGTATTGACCATGTTTGAGGAGGCACCAAATATTGTAATACCATAGTGTGACACCCCGCCTAATTAAATATCGGGTGATCAGTCGTTTATTAAATTAAATCAGAATATCCAATTGGTTCATTCTTAGCATCACTGTCGAAAAATAATTTCTTTATTAATTCACCTAATAATTAATTAAGATAAATGTAAAAACTTTTCCATTTTTATTTTTATTAAATCCATTCAACAATACGGAACAAAATAAATTATCATCACATCACCACTGAATTAAAAGTAACAATAATAAATGTAACTGGAATAAACTTTCCAGTTTAAATATCTCAAGATCATCATCCAAACCAAAATGATAATAACAGTACCGACATAAAACTAATACAATATTCGAAACAAAAATGAGATAACTAGAATCCTAGGAAACATGCCCTAAATAAGACATGTACTACAATTATAGGAATCAATGAAATGAAACGTCTAATCCAAGTTTGCATCTCCAGAAGCACGTCGAAATATCCATACTCTAAGTCGGGCGTTCCTGATGCTAGACACCTGGTGTAATAGATACAATAGAGAAACGAATATTCAAGGAAATGGGTTAGAGCCCGATTGTAAAAGATTTTTAAAATAGTAAGTGCTTAACAAGTGCAATTAAGCAGGTATTATGTACATGTTAGTTCTCGGGCTCTCAGTTGAGAGTCTCACATCTCATCTAGTGTGCACGTCTAACGTACATTATTATCTCCCTAATTAAGGTTCTTAATTATAATTCCATCCCTTATCATTTCTTGGTATTTCCCACGCAATACGTATATTAATTAAACATGTTCATTTCTCTTTATGAGGAACTAGGCTTTCAAGGATTAAGTATTCACATGCTTAGTTCAATTCACATATCATTATACATTTTTATCCTACTAATTCACAGAGTAGATCACAGTATATATATTCATCACACTATTATATATACTAATACGGCACCTCCCAGACACAGCTGCGATGCATGCATACTCTTCTATCATATCCAGTTACATCTCTCACTATAAAAAGGACTATTAGCTCGACGTCTCTCCCGAACCATAAATACCATAACATACATATTTGGAGGCGAGCATACTTCCCAGCCGAATGGGTCACGCACATACCTACGCTCCCATTCAACCGTTGAAACTATCATTCCCATCGATAGAACATGTCCAAGGTCCTATGCTCGAGGTACGAATCTAAAATCCCCCCAAATGGGCTCTTCAGGATAAGATCGAGCATAATGCGAAACCTCCATCCCGATAGCAAGCAGCGTAGGTATGTCATACACAATAAAAATTATAATATAGGTATTCACCCCACCTATATATATATATATATAAGGTATTCGCATAACCCACGTGACTATTCCATACTTAGTATATTTTTATCTCTAATATCCTACTTATTTATAGATTATGACTTTACTTTTTAAAATATATTCCCGAGCTTTCCCAACACTCAAAGGGTATCAATTTCTTCTCATATAAATTCAGTAGGTATACCTCTACACCTTCCTAGTCCATGTCATCCCAATTCTCGAATTTTCTAAGTTGGGTTTATTCTTTGATAATCTCTAATTTGATTTTAACCCGTTATTTCATTTTCAAGGATTAATCCCACACATTAACATTTTTTGGGTCTTAATCACCACCCTACTGACCTTCCCTAAGTCCCATTATTCTCAAATTAATTAACACTAAGAATTCTTAAAATTTAGGATTTAATCAAATCTTAAAGAAAATAAATTGCATTTTCTGGGATCATCGATCGATCGATAAAAAATGTATCAACCTATGTTTCTTCATATTTTTGCCTACGTGTTTAATCATTTTCCATCCTCAAAACCTCTACTATATGATACCAAACTCCTTATAAATCATACCAAATGATATAACAAGATACATAAGTGATTTCTAATCATTAAACAACATAAATCCATCAAGAAGTTTGAATTAATCATGTGTTTCCCTTAAAATTCAGAAACTCCTTATTATATCACGCATACAAGAACATCCATAAAACCTTGATTTTTCTTCACCAAATGATTTACAAATTTCGTGGATTAAAATATATTTTCAAAAAGAGATTAATCCTACATAATTCTCATTTCAAGAACTTAATCAAAATCACCATATTTTATCTTTGAATCATGCAACTTTTTAGAATTTCATAACTATCCTAACATGGATAATATACATTATAAGTTTGCAAAGGTTAAATCATTTACCTTTATATTATAGGTCTAAACCATTGGGAATGATACTTTACTGGCGGTCCTCCCTTTTTCGGCCAACTTCCGGCGGTGGTGGTGGTGCAGGATGACTTTTGGTCTTATGGCTTCCTAGAGTGTCTCTTCCTTCCCTAGAGAAGTCCCTCAATCTCCCCTAAGTCTTTTCCTCTAATTTTGGTGAATGAATCTAAATCTTACCACCTTTAGACTTATATAATAACACTCAATTTTCGTGGGTACTATTCACCTTATTTGTAAAATGACCAAAATACCCCTCCAGACTGTCTATTTGGTTCCAAAATGTCCCGAGACCCAAATCAAACCCCCAAGTAGACTTTTTTGACTATTTAAACCCCTCTGCACACTTTGGCACAGTTAAAATGGCCATTTGGATGACATAAAAATAATTTGCTTTTCATTCCAATTAAATTTGCTTATCACTCGCGACAATTTTATTAAATCGTAATCATAGGTAAAGTCATAATCATATAGTACTTGTAATCACTAAGTAATATTCAACATAAATCACATATTACTTTATTCTCTAGTAATATTTAAATTCAGATTAATTAATTATCCCACAATTACTTTTAATTAATCCCATTTTAAAAATTATTAAAAAAATACGGGGTATTACACATAGTCCAACTTTTTCAGATTTTCTTCGTTGGCGAGCTTGATGTGGAAGCAGTGAGTTGGTCTAGACTGATTCCGAAGTTGTAAGGGGTCACTCCTTATTCCCTCGGGATGTCAACTATGGAGGCTAAGGTCGCCAGTACATTGGCAAAACTATTTCTTGAACCAGAGAGGTAATAGAAGGTGACATATTTAAGTCGTGAAGTGATTTCTTCAAGATGAGCATGAAACGGTAAGAGTTTCCTATCGTTGATTTTCCATTTTCGAAGGACTTTTACTATGATAAGGATTGAATCTCTATAAACATCGAGGTGTTGTATTTTCATTTTGAGAGCAATCTTATGGCCCATAGTGCATTCCTCATATTGGTGTAAGGGAAATCTAACTTGATGGCGATGGGAGTATAAGAGTCATCCGGTGCGATCATAAGTATCCTAATACCATATCTTTTTTTATTGGCATCTCTATGAAAGAACATCTGCCACCGTAGTTCCATGAGGTTAGTGCAAATATTATCTTCATTTGGGAATTCAGATATCCATACACTCACTTCTTCCATGGGGTGATCCGCTAACTAATCAGAGACGCCCCTTCACCGATGACTTTTTGCATGATGTAAATGACGTCGAACTCAGCTAGTAAAAGCAACCATCGAGCCATATAACTTGATAAAATGGGTTTCTCTGGTAAATACTTCATATGATCCATTTGGAACATAACTTGATAAGGAAGGAAATCATGTAGTGTGGGAGCGACCCAAACCAATGCGACACAACCCTTTTCAAATATGTTGTGTAGTTCACTTCATACCCTACCATGTTTTGACTGATGTAGTATCTCGACCTTCCTTTACGTCACCCCTCAATGTATTAGGCTAGCATAGCTCCACCTGCAGTATTGGTGATAATTAAGTACATAAGGAGGGGTAAACCAAGCTATGGTGGCATGAGCACCGGTGGTTGAGTAAGGTACTGCTTGATTTTGTCAAAGGCTTTTTAACACGTCTCATTCTATACTTTAGTTAAATCTTTTTAGAGGTGATTGAAGACGAGTTCACAACTAAAATTGTTATGGGTTATGAATTTGCTAATGTATTGGAGTTTTCCTAAGAAACCACATAATTCTTTCTCAGTCCAAAGTGATGATATTTTAATAATCGCTTTATGTTGGCAAGGTTTGCTTTGATTCCTCCCTTGCTAATCGTGAAACGTAGGAGTTTACTTTTTGTGATACTAAAGGCACATTTTTACAGACTAAGGCGCATCTGGTATTGTCGTAAGCATTCAAAGAACTTTCTGAGGGCAGGGATATGATCTTCTCGAGTTTAGGACTTGATGATCACGTCGTCAATGTATACTTTGACTTCTTTATGGATAATATCATGTAGGATAGTCATGGATGATGTTTTATATGTATATCCATTATTCTTGAGATTAAAAGGCATGCTAGTATAGCAAAAAGTTCCCCATAGGATAGTGAAAGTGGTCTTATCTTAGTGATTGCCATGCATCTTAATCTGATTGTACTTGACGAATCCATCGATGAATGACTTGAGAGCGTGATTGACAGTTTTTTCAATGATCAAGTTGATATTAAGCAGAGGACAGTCATCTTTTGGAGAATCTTTGTTCAGATCTTGATAGTCGATGCACATATGAAATTTCCCTTTTGAATTTGGCATATGGACTATGTTGGCGAGATAAGTTGGATACTTGACTACGTGAATGAAACTCATATTCAATTGTTTGACCACTTCATCTTTCACTTTGAGATACCATTATGTCTAATCTTCCCCAACTTTACGGGCTTGCATTGAGGGTATGTAGGAATATCATGTTGCATAATTTTTGGTCCGATGTTAGGCATGTCGTTGTAGGACCATGCAAATACGACCACGAACTATGTCAAAAGTTCTTCAAATTGTGATAGTTCTTACTCGTTGAGAGTTAATCCTATCATAATCTTACGTGGAGTGCTACTTGAACAAATATTAATGAAAATAATCTTTACGTTATTAGTTTGAACGAGGTTATTTTTTTCGTTATTGATATTAGTTTCATTCATTGAGTAATCTTCATTAATTATTTGGTAAACGAAATTAGTGAAATTAATATAAGGCACAACAAGATACTTAAAATCTTCATTTATTTCATTAACATTATTTTTAGGAAAAACAATCACGAGGACCTCCTAAAAAGAAGCATCATTTATATTGACAACAAAAATAAAAAAGTAGTAATAGGTATAGGGTCGAGTTGATAGACAATAAGGTCCTTGACTGGTAGGGTCGTATTGGTTGATACACTCCACCATTTAAAGAGAGGTTTGTTAGTAGGAAAGATCTTCTTGGTAGGTTCAGATGACTCATATTATGTGCGGCTCATGCAGATGTCCATTCCCAATTATGCGGGGATAAAATATTCGTCGTTATTAGTACTTTCAGTGCTTTTGCTGTCAGATGAGCTTGAATTAAATGATTTGATGGACAACGACATTACATAGTTCTTGGATACCTCACTCTATGTAATGTTATCCTCAAAGAATATTTCAAAATTGGGTTTTATCCTCTTTTCCCCAACGTCATACCATGGTTCTGGAAAGCCATAATAGGAGGATTTTTTACCCTCTCTCATGAAGTTGCCATTTAGAGAGTTTATAGAAATGACTTACTTTCTCTTCAACACATTCTTTATATATGGTTGGTGGAGAGACATAAGTTTTGTGGGCAGGGTTTATACCCTAGACTATGCGGCGGATAAGCTATTTTTAAGGAAATTGGCTCGAGGATTCCCTATTGTCTACGACTAAGCCCCCATCCCGAGCATAAAGTTCATCTTATTGACATTAACTTTTTTAAGAGGGTTATATTCAGGATTTGCCCTTTATTTGAAATTCTCTTCAGCCAAGAGAGGGAATGGACCAATCCTGAATCCTGAGAGGAACATGTCATTAATGTCATGTTGATTTTAAATATAGGGTTGTTGTTGTCGATGCCATCTGAATTATCTTCGGCCCCAGTGATAACGATGACTTGATTATATATGGAGAAATTTAGTTGGTGAAAGGAATAAGTAACTCCTCTAATATTGTGGAGTCATGGGTGGTTGGGAAGAATATTGAAACATGTCGGGACATCAATCACTTAGAATTCCACTTAAGGGAAAATTGGACCAGCCTTAAGTGTAAGGAGAATTAACCCCATAACCTCTTAGTGGGTGTTATCACAAACACATACAACAATGGATATAGGAGTGAGATCACTGAGTTATAACTCCAAGCATCAGAGCCTTTGAAGTGGCATACATTTAGGGTGGAAACATTATCAACAATTACCAATGGAACCATTTTATACTAAACCTTGACTGAGATATTGAGAGCATAGTTGTGATCAAGGCTGAATTTAAGGATTCCTCATTAACAAAAGAGATGAGCCTTTTGGAGGTTAGATTTCCAACTATATGAATGGTCTCGTCAGGGGATGTATAAGGAGGTATTGTAGCTTGTGTGAGAAACTTAATGATATAAAACTCGTGAAGATGAGAGGAGATGAAAAGTCCCCACGGGGTAATATTAGCTTGAGTATTCTTCAGTTGTTCGAGAATCTTTCTTTCCTTAAAGGTTATCTCAGTCATCGACATTTCTTTAATAACCTTTTCCCCTTTATCTACGAGTGTGTTGTCAGTGAGAATAACTGGATCTTTGTAATATCAGTCCGACCTGATCATGTGGTTTACTGATGATGGGTTGAACATAAAGCCGATTTCATCATCATCATCATCATCATCATCATCATCATCATCATCATCATCATCATCATCATCATCATCATCATCATCATCATCATTATCATCATCATCATCGCCGTCGTCGTCGTCATCATCCTTATCTTAATACCATCACATGGGGTCGGCCACATGGATTCCCCTTTTCCTTTTTAATCTATTATAAGTAATATTATCGTTTAAATTTAATTCCTCAAGATCTCTCCTATTAATTCTTCCCAAAATAGATTACGATGGCCCCTTTGTATTTTTTCTCTATTTTTGTAGTCTTCCTCTTGTTATAGGTGCATCTAATGGTCTACACAACACATGTATATACCATCTAAGTCTACTTTCTCTTAATTTATCACTAATGGGAGCTACTCCTAACTTATCTCTCATATACTGGTTTTTAATCTTGTCTTTTCTAGTAATTCCTATCATCCATTGGAGTTTCCTCATCTCACGAACATGTATATTTTGTTTATGTTTTTTCTTTAAAGCCCAATACTCCGCTCCTGAGATGGTCACTGTCCTAATAACACTATAAAATTTTCTTTTTAATTTATTAGTTATTCTCATATCGAATAACATCCCACTCGCTCATCTCCATTTCATCCATCTAGTTGTTATTTTATTCGTAACATCCTCATCAATATTCCCATTACGCTGTATCACTGAACCTAAATAATGAAAAATATTAGTTTGGTTTGTCACTTTTTCTTCAATCTTTACACTATACTATCACACGGTTCATTGTTAATTTACATTCCATAAATTCAGTTTTATGTCTACTGATTTCAATTCCTTAGACTCTAAGGCATTTCTCCAAGTATCTACTCTCATCACTAAGGCCTCCTTTAAATTGTCTATTAAAACTATACACTCCACTACTTCAAGTGCTTTAAAGTATAAATATTCACATATCGAAGAGAAATAGTTTTGAAAAGGGAACAAGTACCCCTTTCGCTTCATGGAAACTAGTAGATCGGGAGCTTCACAGATTATTCCCTTATTGATACTTTCCTCCATTAGGATTTGGACAATGTTATCTAATCTGAATTCTTTAGGAGGTATGAACTCGTCAAGGGGTTGGAGATCCCACTTATGAGCTTCCATGTAGAGATCACTTATTCTTACACATTCTTCCTCTTTGAGGATCAGTTTTAGCAAAAATTAATTCTAAACCTTTTCTACTATTCAATGACTGGGGGTAGATTCGTGCTCTTTATTTCTTATTTATTACAGACAACTATACAAGATCTTTTCATCAAGGAGAGGGACATGTCGTGGACTGTTTCAGGATGCAACAATTAGGTTAAGGATATTTGAAGAGTGATTAAGGATTTATCTAGGTTGATGGATGAAGTGGGACTATTAATTGGATGGATTTTGCTTAAAGGGTCGAAATCGATATTTTTATCAATGAGTATAGCATTCATGTTGGCTTTATGTATTGACAAAGGATTTTGGCTAGTGTTTGGCTTTGGGTCCGCAGGAGGGGTAATGATATCTTTGTCTATGAGACCTTTTGTGATGTTTTTAATCTGATGGAAATGATCGGTAATATGGCCAATAATTTAGTGAAAGTCATAACGTACATTATGATTGAAATATCAAGGTTTAATAAAGTTACGAGACAAAAGGTCTTGATATAGTTTAGTAAGGGAGGAATTGAGTTCAGTGTACTATTTTCTTATGGAAGAAGGCGGGATTCTGGTGCCCAAGAGGTAGACCTAGAAAAATGACATATAAAACGATAACACGACACGAATTGACATGAATTTATAAGTTAATATACGGAACCTTGATAGTTTCATGTCATATTATGCCAACCTGATAAGACACGATAGTTAACGGGTCAGGTTAGTGTTGAACCCCTTCACCCGTTGATTCCCATTAAGAACCGTTATGATTCATTAATTTTAATAAATAATAAATATTATTGGGTGTTCCAAATAGTTTATGTAGATTGATGTTAATGTATTCATATTAAATATTACTTAATGAGAGTTTTAGTAGTTTAACAAATAAAGAGGTCTAATCGTCTTTAATATTGGTCTAATGTATCAACACATATACAATTCAAAATTATTTATTATCTTAATGGCTAATAAAGGGTAAACACGACACAACACGTTAAGGTAATAGGTCGAGTTTGGATTTATTTTTTACACATGATAAAAAATCCACCTGTTTAGACATGAAGCCGATAAGATCCGAACATAGAATAAAAGACACTAATATGACATGTTGCTAGGTCTACCAAGAGGTGGTAAGTTGGGAAGAAATGTTATTGATGGCAACAACAGTGGGCTTCTTATTTTATGAGGAGTAAATTGACTTATTGGCATTTTCACTTTTGGTTTTGTCTTCACATCTGACTGGTTATATTCTCTTCTATCTCTACCCCAGCCTCTCGAAAAGTTCTAAAATGAGGGTAATACTTGTTACCCTTGGTGTTTTTGATGTGTGATATAAAGTTCATCTTCATAATACTAACTTGCTCTTCTTTTTATGGGATATTGGTCATAGCGTCATCTTTTTCTCTTCATCTAGTTATAAAGTTGTTAACAAATTCCTAAGGCCATTGCTTGAGTAGTTTAAGTTCACAACAGGTTATTTTTAGCTCTTTGGCGTACTTGTAGTGAACTATGAATTCCCTGGTGACATTTTCCTAACTTTGGATTCGAGAATCTTATGGCGATAAAAACCATCGGAGTGAACTCTCTTTGAGTGTTTTACTGAAACATCTCGGCCATAGTTTCTTCCATATTCCCTAGCATACCCATAGTTCAGTGGTAGTTTCAGAGATGCACAATGGGAGGATCGCTCCCTCCAAATTTCTTAATATCTAACATCTTGAATTTCTCGAGCAGGTGAGCTTTCAGATAGGGAGATATGTGAGCTCTTCACTTGGTTAAATTTCCAGGAGGGCATACTAAGGTCTTTTTTTACCCTGTTGAGTTTTTATTCTTTAGGGTCTGTTAGAACAGGCATGGGTAAATGATTAGGAGGTGGCCCGTTGACGGACAGGACGTATAGAGGCATTCCGATGTGCGGGACATGCTGGTATTCTTCGGGGGCCATATGGATTCGTACATTTATGGTCCCATGATATGGGGTAAGGACCTCTTGACTACCAGGGCAATCATTCATCAGTACATGTGGAAAAGCCATTTGATATACCTGAGTGTACGTGAATTGCCTCACGATATGCCTCGTGATGATAGTATGTATGAGTGAAAATTCAATATACTTGATGTACGTGAATGCATTCCTGCTATATACGTCTCATCGTGAGTTCGGTCAAGAGGTACGTTGAGGGGTGACCGTTCAATATACATCGAGGGTACTTGGCCAGTGGAGGTGGGAGCCTATTTCTTAGGTTAACCACTTATCGAAGAATCGAAAACCCATTATAAAATGACTCCCCAGTACGGAACAAATATATTGTAAATACTCAATACTCTTCTAATATAGTCTGTAAATGCACGAGTCTTAATTTGTAACTTAATAAAAATTATTATGTATGCTAAGATGGACATGTATAACTACTAAGTGCGAAGTAAAAAGGGGGAATATATGCAAGTGGCATGTGATAAAGTGCTAACTTCTCAAGTGAAAGATGTGAATATGTATAAGTGACATGAAATATGTGAACATATATAAATGGAATGGAACATGGATATATGTACAAGTAGAGAAAAGATGGAAATACGTAAAAGTGGAGAAAATATGGCGATAATCTACAAGTAATGTGAAGCATATGATATATACAAGTAAGACAAACCATGGGTATATATACAAGTGGAGTAAAGCATGGATAAAGCATGTGCATATGTAGAAGTGGAGTAAACGTGAAGTATGTCATAGAAAATGTGGTATATACGTGTGATAATAAAGTTAGTATGTACATGAGATAGAGATAAATATACATAGATGGCCTAATATGACATGGCATAATGAACATATGATCATGAAGAATATACAAGTGGGGAAAATATATACACACGTAGAAAGTAAAATAGGAGAAAGAGAACATTACTAATGTAAATAGAGAATAGTCCTTAAAAATAGTTCCACAACAGAGTCACCATTGTGGCCATCCTGGCCCCTCGTTAATCTGCTTCGTATGGGGAATTGGTTACGTGCTGAAAATATGGGACTATAAAACAATCATCGTTAACATTACGAGGTGTGTAAATGTGTGGACATCGAAGTTGCAAGCCTATTTTACTTAAGATAGACAAAAGAAGTAGCCATCTATAAAGGGACATCATAAAGAGAACTAGTATGTGCGAAATCAAACAAGATGTGGGTTGGAGACTGTATTACGAAATGGAAACGTAGTAGTCATCCATTATGTCCCTTCGGTCTCTCAGAGGCAACAAAAATATTCCTCTTCTCCCAAAGTGTGTGAACACATGTGTAATGTGTAAAATGTATCGCGTGTGTGAAATGTGCAAAGTGAAAATATGTGTATGTACACGTGTGTGTGTATATGAGTGTGAAGTGAAATCATCGTATCTGAATAGTAAGAAAGATGGAAACGAGTCATCTAAGGAGATAAACTAACTAAAAAGTGTGAGCGGAATCCCGAGGCTGTAGCATCATTGTAGAAAAGTGAGTACGTATGATATGGTAACACTAAGAAGTGATAGAGTTAAGAAAACAAACTATGGGAATAAAACATGCTAAATATGAATAAAGTACTATGGGGACCTAAATAATTAACTAGTCCCAAGTGAGAGATGGTCCACTAAGCCCAGTAGAATGTGAACATGTCCAACCTAACTACTCAATCAGTAAGTACTCTTATAACATAGATAAATACGAACATTTATCACGCCAACCTTGATAGCTCAAATGGTTACTAATAATCTCGAAAGAGATATTCAAGGATACCACACACACCAATAACAAGCTGGGGGAGAGAACCTAATAGAAAAATATTGACCTCTCCATGAATGTAGACAAGTTGTCAAACCACGTGTATTCTTGTGTTGTGTGATCGACATCTCTTTATTTATTCTTTAATTGATTTATGGAATCCTTTTTTTATTGTGATTGATTTGCACTCACAATTTGGCGTTATTTATGGGAATCGACTTTCCTTTCCATGAGAGCAATCTTCTAAAAGAATAACTACAATGGCTTAATAACCAAACAGTTCGCCTTAACCTGAAGATGTGCAGGCGTGTGAGGTTTGCTAAAACGGGAACCCCAGGTTCCGACCAGAAGAACAACCTTTGGGAGGAAAGTCACGGGTAACCTTGATCTACTCATATATCATGCCTGGTTGACGCATACGAAATAATGCTTCAGCATCATGAGGAGGAAGCTAACCTTCAAGTTAAAGATAATTCTCGCCTTCAATGGAAAATAAAAGAGATGTATAAAGAACTTGACCAGAACCGAAAGCACCGACCTCGGACTCCTAGACCTCAGGCGAAAAGACTTGTAGCTAAGGAAGAAGCACAGGGCGTGATCAAGAGCGCTCAGTGCATGGAAGTTATCAAGGACGGCACCACAGAGATGACGAGTGCCACAAAGATTCCATAAGGAGTTTAGTTCGAAGGGAAGTTGACCAACATCAGCTCATAAGTAGGGCAGGTAAACCAAGGAACTAACAAGGAGAGCCCTCATCACCCATATGAAGTGTCCCTTCTCAAAAACCATTGAAGAGGAGGAACCCCCTAAGAAATTTATAACCCCTGGGTTTAAGATATTCGATGGCAAGACTGATCATATTAACCATGTTCGTGTGACACCCTGCCTAATAAAATACCGAGTGATCAGTCCTATATCAAATTAAACAGGAATTTCATCTGGTTCATTGTTAGCATCACTGTCATTAAATCATTAATTACTAACCACCTAATCTTTCATTAAGCTGATGCCAAATTTTATCTTTATTAATATAACCCAACCAATATACTAGGAAAGCAAACAAACTAATACAAGAAAGAAACTAAACATGTCACAAAGTAAGTACAAGAGTTTTTCGAACAACATCGACTACAAGCCATCCACAAAGTGCAAGTATAAAAGTATACCGATACATGCCAAGACTGAATGTAAAAGTACAACTAAAAAAGTCCCTATCTAGAGATAGAATGAGACAAGCGTTTACACAAAGAACCCGCACCAATCCACATAAGATGCAGTTGCACACCCTGTAGGAAGAATCAGGTCTGGCGCCCTTGTGGTAGGACACCTAAAAGGTTTTTGAAAATAATTTTATAGCAAGGGTTAGAACCCAAAACCTTTGTAAATATTTAGCAAGTGTATTTAAATGCAATAAATAAAAATGCAAATGCTCTCCATATTTAAATTAGTATCACGCACTCCCTTGAGTATACCTCACCCCTCAACTAATGCGCACACCTAACGAAACTATATATTACCCATCTAGCTAATCCTCCGCAACTAGTCTTGTCTCATATATCTCACTGTTTCCACTATTCCAACCTAAGGGGGTTTAGTATGCTTTATAAGTTATTAGTCTCATTAACTTATTTAAGTAATTTCGCACTTAATGCCATATAACATTCTCACGAGTTATACCACTTAGACGATTCACATTACGTATATGAGTTATAAGTTATTATTCAAACTAACTTATTAAATCAATTCCCATTCAATACTATATAACCGTTTCACAAGTTATATTAATTATACCATTCTCATCATGTATTATACCATATATAATTATACCATATATACGTACAAATCCAACAACATTACATAATCATGTCGTAGATATATACTATCCCCCGAGTAGGTACTCATCGGGTGTTCTCTAGATGCTATCATAGTCGAGTATACTCATCCACCCGAAATCCTGATACGGTTAGCTCCCCATTTTAGAAAAATGTACAAACACATTGGAGGCGGCCATAGTTTCTCACGATAATGAGACCGAATCATACCCAAAGCGTCTCATTCCTGAACCCAAACGCTATGACCTGGGGATTATAATCACTTTGCATTCACTAGCCAGAGGATTCAACCACATCGCACAACCTCCCCTGATAACACTAGAATAGGTATGCTTTACTATAAATATTATTCACACAAATATTTATAAATCATATATATACTACATCACCGTATATATATATAGAACTCTAGGCTACCGGTGTACTATGCCCATACACAAAGCTTAAAACATTTAAGTCGATGGTCCGACTTCATTCCAATAAATTAACACTAATTAATTTATCATTATTTTGGTGTCACCTTACCAATTATGCCCGGACTCTCTTTCTCAGCCCGAAATCCAATATTCCCAATTCAATGTTCAATTTCATCCAATTAAGTTTCCCCCACTTAATTAACAAGGTTTCAATCACTCAATCATAAACCTTAATCTTTCCAATTTAATTAATCCAATGGTAATTAGTATCACCTATCAATCTAGGCAATCTCCAACGGAATAACAACTAAAAATATTTCTCAAAATTTGCCTCACGAATTTGCCCAGATTTTTAAAATGCCATTTTGGGGCATTTTGGAGCCGTTTTTGGAGAAAACGTATCAGAGAACAAAAGTTAGAAAACACGATTTTCTATAGGACATCGAGGACAGAATAGTCATTAGAACAGTAAATACCTCAATTCTGTAAAGATTTCTACATCAAAACTTTACAAGATTCATCATAAATCCATCCTTTTTATCATATTCAATCTAACCCTAACAATTTCATCAATTATGGCATCAAATTCATCAAAACTTATCACCTATATGGATTTATAACTCCCATAAAAAGGAAATTCCCAATTTGCTCAAGAACAAACCCTAGAATTTAATTGAATTCCACCTCTTTTAATATGAAAAGGTAGATGCAATTTAATAAACACCATTTACACCACTTACCTAAAAATGAAGATCTAAGGCTTTGAATGAAGGTGTTGAATTGCAATTGAATCCAACTCTCCAAGATTCCCAAGATCCTCTTCTCTTTTGCTCTCCCCCTAAGCTTTTTCCCCTTTTAGTCTTCCAATGTGATTTTAGTTGCCTAACACTTACATACTTGGGGTTAAAAACCCTATTCATGTTTTTGGGCCTTATAAAAGGGTCCATACTCTCTATATGGAGCTCACATATTTTTAATTGGGCCCCAATACCCAATGTATGAATGTAACCACTCATTTCGGGCTATTTCGACCTTACTGGACTCAACCGCGGGCTTAAAATCGCCATTCGGAATAAATTTCTAAAATTAACTCTCACTCGTTAACTTATTTAAATATATTCACTTTTAAATATTTTCATTATCTAATTCTCATTAATTTACGACACAAGTGAATTACTAATTACTAAATTAATTAATTAAAATAATAACCCAAAAATTACGAGGTGTTATATACTTCCCCCCTTACAAAGGAATTTCATCCCCGAAATTCGGACATATCTGCAGTAAATAGCTCTGGATACTGTTCTCGCATATCCTCATCATGCTCCCCAGTGGACTCGTCGGCACTATGGTGACCCAACTGAACCCGAACAAGCGGTACTACTTTTGATCGTAACTTGCACTCACTGCGATCTAAGATTGCTACTGGCCTCTCCTTGTAAGAAATATCGGGTTGCAAATATATTTCCTCAAGAGGGACATGCCAAAACACCCTTGGACTACTCTTATATTTCTTCAATGACGCAATAAGAAATACATCATGGATACACTGAAGATGATCGGGCAAACCCAAACAGTATGCTATTGGTCCAACTCTCTTAATAATGGGGAAAGGGCCCACATACCTTAGCGCTAACTTCCCTATTTTTGGGTCAAATTTCATCACCCCTTTTATAGGGGATACCCGAACTAACACCTAATCCCCGATCTCTAACTCTACATGCTTTCTTTTCACATCCGTGTAGCTCTTTTGTCTATCTTGGCCTATACGGATACGCCCCTGAATTAACTCAATCTTAGCGGACATATCCTGAATCATCTCTAGCCCCAAAAGTTTGTTGTCCCCCACCTCCAGCCAACAAGCGAGTGAGCGACAAGGCCTACTGTACAACGCCTCAAATGGGGCCATACCTATAGTAAATTGGTACGAGTTGTTATATGTGAACTCCACCAAAGGAAGGTACTGCTCCAATCCTCTTCCACTTCTAATCACGAATTAGTGGTAAAAATCGGATTAATTAACAAGGGCGCCCATACACACTGTGCCGGTATTTAACCGCACGAAATGAAACCCGACTTTTACCAATACTTAAACTGTAATATAACTTTCATCCCACAATTACAACATTCCCAATACCCCTCTCTCAACATAAAGTTATACATATCCACTCTTATGTAAAAAGTCAACACCTACTATCGCGCCCTTACCATCGCTAGTTTCCTTGCGCGAAAGTAAAACCCGAGCTATATTAAGTCCAACCACTCGGAATCACATCAGAGGTGTCCCTACTCTCCGGGATTTCAATTTTAATTATATTAGTACATTAGCATGCAATACATTTTAACATACATTACCGTATATATACGCTAGACCCTCTCTCAGGTGATACCTAGCAACGATAATTCATACCCTATTACCGTTAACACCCAGTCTTACTATGGCCATTCACTATAACCCCAACTATAGCTACACCGTTGAAACTTGGAAACATCCACACTACTCCCATAATCCTCGAAAGTAAAAATCTCTTGTATAATGAAATTATCCTCTTTGTGTAAACCCCACCCTCACATGGTTAACACCAAGGAATCCCCACTATCCCATATATATATATATATATTATGGCTATTACGGCCAATACATCCACTAATATCTGTCTCACTCACGAATCCTAGTGGTAGCACACCATAGGTTGTGATGCACTCACTGTCACTTCCAAACACCCATGCTTCATTATTGCAAAATTTTGAAACCTTTTTCCCCTTTTAGTCTTCTAATGTGATTTTAGTTGCCAAACCCTTACATATTTGGGATTAAAAACCCTATTCACATTTTTGGGCCTTATAAAAAGGGTCCATACTCTCTATATGAAGCTCACATATCTTTAATTAGGCCCCAGTACCCAATTTGTGCACGTAACCACTCATTTTGGGCTATTTCGACCTTATCAGACTCAACCGCGCGCTTAAAATCGCCATTCGGAATAAATTTCTAAAATTAACTCTCACCCATTAACTTATTTAAATATATTCACTTTAAATATTCCCATTAATTAATTCTCATTAAATTACGACACAGGTGATTTACTAATTATCGAATTGATTACTTAAAATAATAACCCAGAAATTATGAGGCTATGACCTTATGGAGTCATAACGATGCACTGATGTGTCGTATTTTTACCTCCGGCTTGGGCAACGTCGCCCAGAAATTGTTCAAAAACTCCCTCATAGTTCCATCAAAAGTTTCAAGGTACTCGTTGAATCCAACACTGCTTGTTTATCACCAGCAGATCTCATCCTAAAAGAATGAACTCGCTGCTCACAATGAAAAAGAAGCTGCGGGAGTCCCTGTGCGAATACATCAAATGCTATCGGGAAGACTTCAATGAGGCAGAGGATTGCTCGGAGCACGATGCCACACCAACACTGTACCAATCCCTTTCTAAGAAGGAAAACAAAACCATTGATGATCTCATGTCACACATTGAGAAATATGCCAAGGTGGACGATGTAGTCCCCTATGGTTAAGCTGAGACTGGTCAAGCCAAGGCAAATAAAGGGGGTGACAAGTAGAACCCCTTAAGAAGGGGAACAAGAAGCAAAATGGTGCAAAAAATGAGGACATAACTGGTCCTTTAAAAAATTTCAAGCCGTGAACACAGTTTTCAAGGACGCGATCTATAAGATTCTTGCAAAAATCAAAGATCAGCATTTCCTCAAGTGGACCAAGAAGACGGGTGGTGATCCGACCAAGAGGAATAGTGCACTCAAATGCGCATTCCACAAAGAAAGTGGCCACAAAACTTGCAAGGCGCTTAAAGCTCATCTGTAAGAGTTTAAAATAACCTAAACACCCTAATGTATTTTAGTTAATAAATAAACTCTAACTCTTTTAAAATTCACTAAAAGAAAACTTGATTGAAACTGTTGAACACACACACACAAAAATTAAAACCAGATTTGTGATGATGCTAGCCAAATAAAGAGATTTAGAATGGGATGAAGAAGAGCATATTGTGATAGATTATTTGATAATGAGGAAACCACCGAAACGAAAAACCACGGTCCCTTAGTACCCGGACCACCCACCCACCCAAGTCCACTATTACCAATGATTAGTTATAAATTACAGAGATACAAGTGTAAATAAACTAACTTAATCAATACAACTAGTACACCAAGATTAAGTTAAACAACCCCACAATCTAACTAAAATAGAGCACTAATCACACTAAGGCAGTGAACACTTGGAACACACACACACTACACACTCAACATAAGAAAATCTGTGAAGATGTACGACAAGCATAATTAATATAATGAGAGTGTTTTTAATCAAAACATAAAAAGATTTTCGATTACTAAAAGATTAAACACACACAAGGTTTTTCTTTTCAGTAAGAAAAATAATCAACATTAGTGATTAAGAGTAAAAACAAAAAGTTATGTAAAGGTCCACACACTAGTCTCAAAAAGTGTATAAAAAATTATAGTATTACACCACTGAACACAAATAAACCCAACTCTGGTTTAAAATGGTTTAACACACTCAGTTTGAGTTTAAGTCATATTTTCTTTTAACCCGAGATTAAGTGACAGCTGTAGTTTTTTTATAAAAAACTTAAACACAATTTTGAAAACTTCAACCAAAAACCAGATTTGAAATATTTTTATTATAAAAAAACACAGGTTGTTTTAATGGTATTAAACAAAAAAATATTATACTTTTCTTTTAACAAAGATTGGATCAGTTTCAAACAAAATAGTAGAGTCAGAAAGTTTAAACAGATCTTTACAAACAAACACAAATGATTAGATTTGATCTACACAAGAAAATACAATTTTAGACAAGATAAAAGACAATGATTATAGATTTGAACAATACCACCAACTAGCCACTGATTTAGATAAAAAAACCAAACCAAACCAAATATATATATATATATATATATATATATATATATATATAGGTAGATATATAAATATAGAAGAAGAGTAAAATGAGTCTCACTGAGAAAGCCCAAATGATAAACTGCAAAGACTCCAAAATGTTCAAAGGAACACCACAAAATAGAGATACATCTCCAGCAATCTCGAACCAGCACAAGAGCCAGACAGGTTAATTGAGTTCCCAAAAATCAGTAAAGATTACTCACACAAACCTCTCAAACAACACTATAATTAAGGAAGTATCGACGGGAGAAATCAAGCATACAAATCTCATAAATGGTGGTTAAAGATCATAGGAAATAGAGAGAGAAACTGAAAAAACAAATGGACAAAATTTTGGTTGATTTTTTAAAATATCAAACCCTAAATAAATCAACACCCCGCACTCTTTATATATAGGAAAACCCTAATGGCCTTGGTTCGTCAATAGAAAACCACGAAACATATGGGTAGCCACGACATTCCATATACCAGGTAAGGGGTAAAAGAGGAACACCACAAATAAGGGGTACATGTGACAATTGCCATCTCAACAGTGAGGACAATAGGGTAAAAGAGCAGGGTGAGAATGATGAGTGGACAGAGGGGTTGATAGTCGACGCGTGATGAAATCACGTGAACAAAATGAAAGTGTCCCATTAGTTTACACGGCTACACAAGGATCTACCAAACAACCACAATTTGGATTAATCTCAACCGTTAAAAAAACATTGAAAAAAAAAGCTCAGCCTTTAGATTTTGGTTTAAACACTTAAATAAATAAAATTAATTTTTGTTTAAATAAAGGAATGCTCAAACACACAAAAAATAGCAAAATAAATACAAAATATATTTTAAAAAATACAGAAAATATTTTTAAAATACATAACTGATAATAAAAATAATTTTAAGTAAAAAAACAATATTAAAATGAAATGTGATTTAATAAAACTGTCTAAATAAATAATAGAACTAAAAGGGAACAAAATGTTGTAACCAAAAACAACAACATAAAGTCTCAAAATTGAGACAAACAAGTAGGGACAATTTCAATCTCCCCATTTAGCCAATTTTGAGACAAGCAAGACTTTGAGACAAAAATACATAACTCAACTAATAACATTTTGAGTTCTAAAAAATAATAGAAGAGTACATAGCTCAACTAACAACATTTTGAATCCTAAAAAGAGAAGATTGCATAACTCTACTACAACATTTTTTCCTAAACGACCAAAAATGACACACAAAAGAGTCTCAAATTCTCTCCCTGTTTGTCTAAAAGGGACAAAGGGAGGAAACTAAAAACCAAATTAGGTTGGCAATGCACGCACAACAATTTCAAATCTATGATTATACAAAGATTTGGTAAATAAATCTGCTAATTAATCTTTAGTATTAAGATATTCAATGCAAATTTCTTTTTTCTCAACATGTTCCCTAATAAAGTATTCACGCTTTTTGATATGTTTGGTACATGAGTGAAAAATAGGATTCTTAGAAGTACTAATAGCACTTTGATTGCCACATTAAATAAGTGAAGTGGGTTCAATTATACTATAGTCATTTAACATTTGTTTAATCCACAAAAGTTGAGTACAACAACTACCAGCAACTATATACTCGCCTTCAGCGGAGGAAAGAGAAACACAATTCTGGTTTTTAGAGGACTAAGAGACTAGGCTGTGACCTAAGTAAAAACAACCACCGGAGGTACTTTTACTATCATCGGCACAACCAGCCCAATTAGCATCCGTATACCCAATTATTTTAGAATTAGTGTCAATCGTGTACATAATACCAAAATTTAACGTACCATTAACATACTTTAATATGCGCTTAACCGCAAGCAAGTGGGATTCTTTAGGTTCACATTGGTATCTAGCGCGCGCGTACACACACACACACACACACACACTATATATATATATATATATATATATAATGCTGTTGTGCGGACTAGTCCGCGTTTTAAGAATGCGGACCGGATATGTGTCACCTAACGGTGCGTCTAGAAATTATCGCCTAAATTATAGACACTCTCTCTCTTTTCTGGGCTCACCGCCAGGTGACACATGTCCGGTCCGCATTCTTAAAATGCGGACTGGTCCGCACAAGAGCAGGACTATATATATATATATATATAGTGTCAATCGTGTACATAATACCAAAATTTAATATACCATTAACATACTTTAATATGCGCTTAACCGCAATCAAGTGGGATTCTTTAGGTTCACATTGGTATCTAGCGCGCGCGCGCGCACACACACATATACACTGTATATATATATATATATATCAGGTCTACTAGCCGTTAAGTAAAGAAGGCTACCAATCATGCTACGATAAAAAGTAACTTCAACTTTTTTACTTGATAAATCTTTAGAAAGCTTAGTAATGGAGCTCATAGGAGTCCTAGCAGTTTTTGCATTTGTTAACCCAAAGCGTTTGACTAATTCAGTAGTGTATTTAATTTGAGATATAAGAATGCAATCCGATTTTTGAGAAATTTGTAAACCTAAGAAAAACTGTAACTCACCCATCATAGATATTTAAAAATTATATTTCATACTGTTAGCAAAAATTTCAGCTTCTTGAAGAGATGTAGACCCCAAAACAATGTCATCCACATAAATTTGAGCAATAAGCAAACAATTTGTGTTTCTTTTGATAATCATTGTTAGGTCTACTCCCCCTCAATTAAAGTTATGGGTAATGAGAAAAGTGGTAAGACGCTCATAACAAGCACGAGGAGCTTGTTTGAGGCCATGAAGAGCTTTCTTTAATCTAAACTCGTGATTGGGAAGAAAAGGATCAACAAAACCTTTAATTTGTTCAATATAAATTTCTTCATTTAAAAACCCATTTAAAACTGCAGATTTTATGTCTATTTGGTATAATTTAAATTTCAAATGACAAGAAACATCAAGTAGAAGTCTAATAGACTCTATTCTAGCAACAGGGGCAAAAGTCTCATCAACATCAATCCCATCAATTTAGGAGTACACTTGAGCTACTAGTCTAGTTTTATTGCGCAAAACATTACCGGTTTTATCACATTTATTTTTACATATCCACTTAGTTCCGATAAGATTAGTATGAGTAGGACGAGTAACTAAAAACCACACATCATGGATCTTAAATTGACCCAACTTTTCTTGCATAGCAAGGAGACAAGATTCATCAACAAGAGCATCTTTTATATTTTTAGGTTCTACTAGAGAGACAACATAAGAAATTAAAGCTTTTAGAGTTTGAGCATTAGTTTTAATTTGTTCTTTAACATTATCCAAAATGTTCTTCTTAGGATGATTTGCCCAAACCTAATTGGGAAAGTCAAGGTCTTCTGGTGGAAGGGAGTATAAGTAACTATCCGTTGATTATTTTGGTAAATCATTTGAAGAAATGTTTTCAACTTGTAGAGATTCCGGGCTATCTTTTACTAAAGGGGCAACACAATCATTTATCATAATAATGATAGACTACATTATAGGCGTAATTTTCAAATTATAGACTCTATTAGCCCAACTATTTTGAGAGTATCCTAAAAAAATAGCCTTGTCACCTCTAGTGTTAAATTTAGACAAGTGTTCACGATCTTTGCACACATAGCATTCACTACCAAATAAACTAAAATATTTCAGTTTTGGTTGCTCACCATACCATAATTTATAAGGAGTTTGTTTAGTATTTTTCCTTAAATTAACACTATTAATTATGTGACAAGCTGTTTGAGTGGCTTCAACCCAAAAATATTTTGACAAATTCTTAGCATAAATTAAAACACGAGTCATTTCTTGAATGGTTCAAGTTTTTCTTTCTACAATACCATTTTGTTGTGGTGTCTTGGGAGCACCGAATTCGTGTTGATACCCATTCTCAATATAATAATTAATGAAATCAGCGTCTTTGATCACTTCGAATACGAGTGACTTGAGTATCTTTCCCATTTTCAATTTTTAGCAAAATTTTCAAAAAATGATTAAAAGCGTGTGAATTTTCTTTCATAAAAGCTACCCATGTGAATCTAGTGAAGTCATCAACAATAACAAGAATATAAGAGTTACCACAAGAACTAATTGTCTTAGAGGGACCCATTAAATCAATATACAATAATTCTAAAAGGTGAGAAGTAAAAATATCAGATACTTTCTTATGAGGTGCCTTGTGTATTTTACCAATTTAGCTCAAACCATAAACAAAATGTTTGGCTATAGATATTTTGGGCACACTACGAACAAGATTTTGACTAGTTAATTTAGACAAACCATCATATTGTAAATGTCCTAATCTTTCATGCCAGAGATCTAAATCATTCATTCTATAAAAAAGATAATTTTTAGACTCATGTTCATGTTTAACAGCATAACAATTGTCTATAGTCCTAGTTTTACACAAAATAGTATTCCTATTTGGGTCTAAAATTGTAACGACCCCTATTTTCTCATGTAAAGGCTGGTCAGGCATGATACGTCGAAGATAG
Source organism: Sambucus nigra (assembly GCA_949130495.1). NCBI lineage: Eukaryota > Viridiplantae > Streptophyta > Magnoliopsida > Dipsacales > Adoxaceae > Sambucus > Sambucus nigra. The sequence goes on along the minus strand of OX422207.1, from coordinate 31,837,877 downwards.
GGCTTGCTTGTCAATTAATACCATCCTTAGCACCATTTATGAATATAAATAATTTATAATTTAAGGCCCAAGTTTGAAAAGTCACAAACACATCTATAAGAAATAAATAGATCCAAACCATCAAAATAATATGAATATCCAACTAGAGTAACACAAATCTCCACTAATATAAAGTAAAAGTTTTGGGCTTATACCTTTACAATGTTCCAAATAAATAAATAACTAAAGTTGAGAAGCACATATGCTAGAACCAACTGAGCTGAAACCGGATGGCAAATGAGACGGTAAGAATGCTATGAAAAATTCAGCTATCCCTGTTTATGATCAAATAGGGGGAAAACATTTAAATTTGGGTCAGAGCCCGAGGTATGCCACAATTAATTTGAATAATTTTTTATTACAATAATGCAGTCAATGCACGATAATTACTCCCCTTTTCGTCATTCACATGCATATAACACATCACCTCTCATCTAAGTGTGATATTATTCGCACCCCCCAATATATCTCAAATAATAAATGGTGACATCATCACAATTATGGAATGATTATATTAATAGTTAATTAATCGAATGTAATCCTACATTTAAATTTATCAACTTATGTTAATTCCAGTCTCATCAGTATCAATTATACGGCATAAACATCTATTATGCATTATAGGGTTAAGAATAATATTTATTGTCCGCATCCTTAGACAATTCAATTTATTTTCATAGTCTCTGGGTCATTAATAATATATATCCTTCCATAGATATGGCACACAAGGGTATCTACCGTTGGTGTCTAATTTGTGCTTTATCGACAAGTTCAGAGGAATCCCTTATACTAAGAGGATAATAAAAACACACACAAATTTGGGGGCGGTCGTTACGCAGGACACCTGTACACGGTCCATACCTAGTTGTGATACAGGAACTGTCAGTGCCAATCCTACCTCTAGTGGGTGGAGCCTACACGTAATACCTCTGTGGCCTACACATCGTCAAGCCCACCTGTGCCAACGTGTGGTGCGCGACCCGAACGCGTGAACCCTCAAGCTAATAGGACGGTCCACTGGTATGTCCACACACAAATATATATATATATATATATATATATATATATATATATATATATATATATATATAGTACATATTATTATCCCATATAATATATAAAGGTGATTATTCTATAATTACAATAAAAATCCATTCAAAGTTCCACCACATTCCATTAATTAATAATTTACCATCTAATAAATTATTAATTCCATTTAAAAAAATATAATTACTTAACCATCTATTTTATTGTAATTATTAATAATTAAAGGGGTGTAACAATATTCCCCTAATTTATTATCCCACAAAAAAAAGAAACTCCTTTACTATTATTTACATAATTGTTCCTCATTAAAGATATAGTGTTTCTAACCCGGTTAACCATTGCTTCTATTAGAATTTAGGAGGTTTGGACTGAGCCAAAAAGGGGTGAACTATTAGTCATGAAATCACATCACTCGAACAACTACAACCCTCGTTCACGCGACATTGTAAGTCATTCGAACGAGGTCCCACATCGTTTGAACGTCCTTGCGTCGTTTTCCCCACTTTCGTTCCTCCATACTGCTTTCCCTAAACAACTCAGAGAAACCCAAAAAATATATGACGAATCCCAGCAAAGGGTTATGGCAATGTCTAGAAATTTACCCAACAATTTTATATTTTGATCCAATGAGTTCCAACAATTAAGGTTTTCTACCAATGAGATATATTTCCAGTCCCCAACGTTATATGATTTCAGCAGTAAAGGTTATTCATCTAAGGATTTACACAAAGATTTCAGACATTTAATTACCATAACAGTCCCCACATTGGTTATTCACTTTGTCCCCAATTAGTCATCCAAACTTAAGGAAATCTAACATAAAAAAATTCAGATTTTTAATACCTAATTTCCGGGACTATTCCTACATGTAATTCATTCCTCTACATATGTGGTTTATCATCAAATCAACATTCTTATATCTAATTCCCAAAAATTTACAAGAGATAATTATATGCATCAAGAAAATAAATTGTAGAACATAAGTTATGCAATAAATTCTTGCCTTAAAATGGTAGAGGCAACGTCCCTTGATTCTCCCTTGATTTCTCCCTTTCCTTGGTATTTTCCCTATTCCTCCCGTAACTGTAGTTTTTAGGTTGTGGGCGAGTGGTTTACCCCCACTTAAACTCTAATCAGGTGATTAATCTAGAGTTAGACCCTAAGCCCAACTTTAAGACCCCCAAATGAGCCCGAATCCATTATCTAATTCACCCGAAACTTTTCCAACTTATAGATAATTGACCCATGACTATTTCTAAAGGCCTAAATCATCTAAAAGAGCCCATATGAGCTCGAAATGTGTTCCAAATTATTTATACCATTAATAATTACTTTTAAATTTGCGTCGCACATAAATTATGTATTTTCTTTTATTATATGCAAACATTATATTCATGCACATAAAAATGAATCATACACAAGTATACTAAACAAAAAATTTCAACTTGACATTTTCGAATAAAAATATTTATTTAGGTCCAATTTCCAAAATTAATTATTTATTCTAAGAAAATAATATTTCATTATTTATTTATAAGAAAATACGGGGCATTACAAAAATTTTACAATCTGATTTTGAAAAATTCACAACATGATCTGTGTCACAAAATTGACTAATACTTAAAAGATTTACTTTTAAACCTTCAACAAGTAAAACTTCCTCCAAGTTAGGGAGCCAATCCGTCTTAATCGACCCTTTGCCTATGATGTGGGACATCTTTTCATCACCAAAAGTTACAATTCCACCAATAAAAGATTTTAAAGTGGTTAATTTGGATTTTTCGCCCATCATATGCCTAGAGCCAACGGAATCTAAGTACCATTAAGAGTTTTTACTACAAGCATTAAGTGATGATAAAACAACTTTACATCTCATTGTGTCATTCGATTCAGACTTTTTAACCCAGGTAGCCTTAGTTTTCAAAAATCCAGTTTCGGTTTGTAAAGGCTGTTTGTTGGACAGATTGGGCTTCTTAACTAGTTTAGTTTTACCGTAAAATCGACTCGACTTGTTCCTAGCATGCAACCTTTTATAGCAGAAATCTATCAAATGTCCACTTTTATGACATAAATCACAATGCAGAAATTTCCTATAAACAGGTTTAGATGGGACAACAGGTTTGTGGATAGGTTTATAAGTAAACAAGTTTGCCTTTTTAAAACAAAATGCTTCTAAATGACCCTTTTTCGAGCAGAAACCACATCGAAAAATAGGCTTGGCAGTTTGAATTTTCCTAATATTTCCAGTTTGCCTAAATTTGCCTACCACAGGTTTATTTTGTCCTAATTTCTTAAAATAAAACTTTTTTAAATGTCTAGTTTTGTGACAAAAATTGCATTCAAACACAGGTTTAGAAGGAGTAGAGCAGTCCTCATTTTTTACATGTTTGTAAGACATCCTAATTTGAGTTAATAAAATTAATTACACCAAATTCTTTACCCTCGAATCCCAATCCATTTGTAGACTGTTCATAATTCAAATTTTTATTTATAGTTTTTACCGCATCACCAGCATTCCAATAACCCTTTAATTTATTCAAAACAACCTCCAGTTCTTTTTGTGAATCATCATATTTGAACAAAATTTCTTTGTTTTTAGTCTCAAGGGAGTGATTAATTCAGTTAATATAACTGTCCTTTTTCAAGTAAAACTATATTTTTTTTCAATTCTTCAGTTATTAGTCTGATTTGACTATTTAAAGCATCAATTTTTGCTAATAACCTAGAATTTATTTCACCCAAGTGTGCTGTTATCAAGTGTGTCATTTACACAAATATCATACACACACTCTTCAACATTAGCAGACATCTCTAACGGATCAGATTCATCCAAATCAACATAAATATTCCCAATGTCAAAAAGAGAAGTCGTGACAGTAGGGTGATTTTGAGCAGGAATGATGTAAGACAAATTTATAAATTATAAATCACAATTGTCTACACACAAATCCGAAACATCAAAAAGAGTAGATAAGTTGCAAAAAATGTCCTCCGATTTGATAGTACACACAGAGGTAAAGGCCATAAGATTGTCAAAATGTTCCTCATTATCACTATCAGAATTGTCATCTCACATTTTAGACAAACGTGCTTTATTAAGATTCCCATTTATTTTTAGAAAAACACTTGTTAGCATATTGTCCATATTCATTGAACTTTGTGCATTGAATGTGGCTCAAGTCCTTTTTAGGTTCAGATTTTTCAAAGCTTTTCTTTTCAAAATATTTTTAATGGGGTATATTAGAATAACTGGGTTGACCTTCCTTTGAAGAAAATTTATTAACCTTAAAAATTTCTTGAAGTTCTTAGTCATGAGAGTAATTTCATTATCCAAATAATCTAAGCAAATTTCAGATTCTTTTAAATTAGTTAAGGAAAATACAAAAGCCAAACTATTTCACTAGAACTAAAATTCAGTTTATTTCGAGAATCAGTGTGTGTAGGTGCTTTTCCTCTTTGTTCATCTCTTAAAGTGTTTTGATATTCAAAAGCTTTAAGTTTACTACACAAGAGATGAGGGGTATAACCATTATCTAAGTTTTCACACATTGCATGAACAATCAAATCAAAGCTCTTAGGAAGTGATCTAATGATTTTATCACATATTTTAGAATCAACATAAATCACACCATTAGCATGTGATTGATTTATAATATCTAGTAATTTTAAGTAAAAATCATCAAATTTATTATTATCTTTCATATAAAGAGAGTCATAAAGTCTAACTAACATTTGAGACTTGGCTCTTTTAACCCATGCGTCTCCTTCATGAGTTGTCATAAGAATGTCCCAAGCCTCTTTAGATGTGGTGCAAGCTGAAACTTTTTTAAATTCAGTTGCACTCATCGCTTGGAAAATGGCATTTATGCCTTTGTTGTTATACTAGGATCTTAACTTTTCCTCTTTAGTCCATTAAGAAAGAAGTTTTCGAACAAAAATTTGAGTAGGAGCAGAAAAAATAGTTTCAATCATATCCCATACCTCATCTCCCAAGTGTTGGAGGTGTGCAACCATTCTTACTTTTCAATAAGCAAAGTTTTCACCATCGAATATGGGAGGACGTACGAAAGAACCATTTTGGTCACCGATAATAAAAGGTTGAATTTTAAGCTAAAGAGTTCAGGATCATTGCGAAATAAAAACTTTAGAAAGTGAATCCCGACGCTCTGATTCCACTTGAAATAACCTAAACACCCTAACGTGTTTTAGTTAACAAAAAAACTCTAACTCTTTTAAAATTCAGTAAAATAAAACTTGAATGAAACTGTTGAACACACACACAAAAAAAAATAAAAACCAGATTTGTGATGATGTTGCCCAAATAAAGAGATTTAGAATGGGATGAGGAAAATCAGACCGTGACACAGTATTTGATAACGAGAAAACCACCGAAATGAAAAACCTCGGGTCCCTTAGTACCAGGACCACACACACACCCAAGTCAACTATTACCAACGATTAGTTACAAATTACAGAGATACAAGTGTAAATGAACTAACTTAATTTATACAACTAGCACATTAAGATTAAATCAAACAACCCTACAATCTAATGAAAATATAGAACTAATCACACCAAGGTAGTGAACACTTGGAACACATGCACACTACACATTCAACACAAGAGAATTCGTGCAGATGTATGACAAATAAGATTAATATAATGAGATTGTTTTAATCAGAGTATAAAAATATTACCGATTACTGAAAGATTAAACACATACAAGGTTTTTCCTTTTAGTAAGAAAAATAATCAACAGTAGTGATTAATAGTAAACACAAATAGTTATGTATACAAAGCTGAACAAAAATAAACTCAACACTCGTTTAAAATAGTTTAACACACTCAGTTTCAGTTTAAGTACTATTTTCTTTTAACTCGAGATTAAGTGACAGTTATAGTTTTTTAAAATAAACTTAAACACAGTTTTGAAAACTTCAACCAAAAACCAGATTTGAAATATTTTTATTGTAAAAAGAAACACAGGTTATTTTAATGGTATTAAACAAAAAACCAGTATACTTTTCTTTTAACAAAGACTGGATCGCTTTCAAACAAAATAGTAGAGTCATAAAGTTTAAATAGATCTAAACAACCTAACACAAATTATTAGATCTTATCTACACAAGAAAATACCGTTCTAAACAAGATAACAGACAATGATAACAGATCTGAACAATACCACCAACTAGCCATTGATTTAGATTAAAAAAACATAACCAAATCAAACAGAATATATATATATATATATATATATATATATAGAGAGAGAGAGAGAGAGAGAGAGAGAGTAAAATGAGTCTCACAGAGAAAGCCCAAATGATAAACTGCAAAGACTTCAAAATCTTCAAAGGAAAACCACAAAATAAAGATGCATATCCAGCAAGCTCGAACCACCACAAGAGCCAAACAGGTTCTTTGAGTTCCCAAAAATCAGTAAAGATTACTTGCACAAAACTCTCAACCAACACTAGAATTAAGGAGGTATTGAGAGGAGAAATCAAGTATATAAATGTCATAAATGGTGGTTAAAGGGGGTTAGGAAATAGAGAGGGAAATTAAGAAAATAAATGGACATAATTTTGGCTGATTTTTCAAATATCAAACCCTAAATAAATCAACACCCCGTACTCTCTATATATAGGAAAACCCCAATGGCATAACTTCGTAAATAGAAAACCATGAAACATAAGGGTAGCCACGACATTCCATATAACAGATAAGGGGTAAAAGAGGAAATCCACAAATAAGGGGTACATGCGACAATTGCCATCTCAACAGTGAGGGCAATAGGGTAAAAGAGCAAGGGTCAGAACGATTGAGTGGACAGAGGGGTTGACAGTCCATGCATGATGAAATCACGTGGACAAAACAAAAGTGTCCCACAGGTTTACACACCTACACAAGGATCAACTAAACAAACACAGTTTGGATTAATCTCAGCCGTTAAAAAGACACTGAAAAAAAAGCTCAACTTTAGATTTTGGTTTAAATATTTAAATAAACAAAATTAATTTTTGTTTAAATAAAGGAATGCTCAAACACACAAAAAAATAACAAAATAAATACAAAATATATTTTAAAAAATACAGAAAATATTTTAAAAATACACAACTGATAATAAAAATAATTTTAAGTAAAAAATAATATTAAAATGAAATATGATTTAATAAAAATGTCTAAATAAATAATAGAACTAAAAGGGCACAAAATATTGTAACCGAAAAAAACATAAAGCCTCAAAATTGAGACAAACAAGCAAGGACAATTTCAGAGTTAACTCAAGCTGAGCATCTGAACGAGTTTATTGAGAAGAAGTCTGACCAGGCCATAGCCAATGGCGACCAGAAACCAGACAATGTCCTTGATGATGTCATGGGCATGAGTTCGTCGTCATTCACAGAGCGTACGACCATAAACAGATCCAAGGGAATGCTATTCGGATAGAACTCAAGAAAGTTACAGTTGTAATAGAAGCTTTTCGGATTGATCCCGCAAAAAGAGAAGTTGGCAAGCACCGGAGACCAGAGGATGTTAATTTTAACAATCACATTGTATTCACAGAGGAGGAATTGGTTGGATTACAAACCCCACACCACGATGTGCTAGTATCCACTCTCAGAATCATGAACTAGGATGTGGAAAAGCTTCTAGTGGACAAGGGGAGACCTTTAGAAGTGATGCACCTGGAGCTCTTACACTAACTCAATCTTAATATGTAAACCCTCAAGGAGGCAACCGTTCCTCTGGTCGACTTTGCCGAAAAGATGACGATGCTGTTAGGGAAGATGGTTCTGCGAGTAAGGGCAAGGAATATTTCAAAATTCATAAAAATTTTAGTGGTAGACGTTGAATTATCTTACCACGCCATTTTGGGCAGAGGATGGCTTCATGCCATGAGGGTTGTCCCTTCCACTTACCACTATAATCTTAAGTAATGGAGATAAGAGGTGATTAAGCGACTGCTCAAAAGTGCTTCATCATCCCCATTAGGCCTCGATTGGAAAATAAGAAAGAGAAAGACATTTTTCTAAAGGAAGTCCAGTATGGAGCTCCTCTATCCAAATAACAACTATGGCATGGCTGACCAGGGGTGAAAGAGACTAGGATCCACCCCATTAGGCCTGTAAATTGAGCGTCCGAGGCCCGAAGCCCGCCCGTTCGGCTCGCTATTTTCGGGCCGAGCTTTATTTAAGTTTGAGCTGAGCCGAGCCTGAGCCAAAATTTCAAGCCCGAATGAATTTTGGGCCGAGCTTGAGCCGAACTTTTCCAAGCCTGAATTGAGCCCGAAGCCCGAACTTCATATTTATAAATAAATAATTTATATAATATAACATATTTATGTTAACATTGTTTAATTAGGTTTCGTTCTTTTATTTCATTTACTACTTTAAAAAAAATCATTTGTCATAATACATTAAATTACATGTGATTTTATTGTTAATCTCGTTATGGGTATTTGATTTAATAATTGCTCAAATCACAATAGGCCTTTGTTAGTAATCCAATTTTGCCAAATGTATGAAATTTAATAGGATTTTTAGGTTTTCACTCTTATTTTCCTTGTTTTAATTTAATACATTTCATAATTATATATTTTATTTCATGAAATATCAATTAGATTTTAATATGTAATTTTTTCCATGATGGAACTACAAGAAAAAAAAATTAATTCAAACTTTTTTAACAAAAAAAATTGAAAATTGGGCCCAAAGGCTGTAATATATATGAGTCGAGTTCGGGCCTAGGTGGGAAAAAATAATTCGGGCCGAGCCTGAGCAACCCCAAGCCCGGCTCACCCAGCCCGATTTACAACCCTACACCCCACTGATAAGGTCATCGAAGACATGGAGGCAGTTATCTTTGACAAATATATGCTAAATTATTTTTGATCGGGACAATATAACTGACCTTGAAAGGGAGGAGTTGATCGCCTTCCTCATATAGATCTTGGATGTTTTGGCATGGGAACCATACGATATGCCTGTGATTGACCCTGAAGTTGCCTATCATCAACTCCATATGGATCTAATGTTCAAGATGATCATACAAAAATCCCATTAAAAATCCCCCCCAAAGGCAAAGGAAGTGGAGAAGGAAGTAGGGAAACTTATAGAGAATTTCAATTCCCAAAGTGTTTCTCAAATTCGGTCATGGTTTGAAAGAGTAGTGGGGACTGGAGAGTCTGCATAGATTTTATCGACCTCAATAGGACTTGTCCCAAGAATAGTTTCCCCTACCTAAGATAGACTAGTTGGTCGATGACACCGTAGCTCATGAGTGGATGAGTTTCCAAGATGCTTATTCGGAGTACCATCAGATTCCTTTATTCGGACCTGACCAAGATAAGATTTCATTCATAATGCCAGTTGGTCTGTATTGTTACAAGGTCATGTTATTTGGCCTAAAAAATACAAGATTTGCATATCAGAGGTTAGTCACTAAGATGTTTCAACACCAGATAGGGGAGTCCATGGAGGTATACATAGACGATATGCCAGTCAAGAGCAAGAATAAGAGCGACCATCTCCAAGACCTAGCTAACGCCTTTGAAATCCTTAAGTGTTACCGAGTGAAACTTAACCCCAACAAGTACTCATTTGGGGTCCAGTTAGGAAAATTTATAGGTTACCTAGTTAGCAAGAGGAGAATTGAGGCCAAACCAAATCAAATAGAAGCGATCAACAAGGTCCAGCCACCAAAGACATTACGCAAGGTACAAAAACTCACTAGAATTCTTGTAGCACTCAACCGCTTTATTTTCAAGTCGTCCAAGCACTACCGACCATTCTTCTATCTGCTCAAGAAGGAAAAGGGCCTCACTTGTAACGACGATTGCTCCAAGGCCCAAGGGGAGATCAAATCCCACCTCAGCAAGCCTCCACTTCTACCGATCCCCAATCGGGGGGGGGGGGACCCTTTTTACCTTTATCTCATAGTATCAAGTCACGCAGTTTGCTTGGCCTTGGTCTGCAAAAGAGAGATAAAGTAATTCCGTGTTTACTATGCTAGTAAGACACTATTGGATGCCGAGAAATAATACTTGCCTTTGGAGAAACTGATTTATGCATTGGTGATCACTTCATGTAAGCAGAAGCACTACTATGAAGCCTATTCCATCACTATAATCACGTCCTTCCCCCTTAAATCTATCCTTCGCAAAGCTATTCTCACGAGACGGATGTCAAAACGGTCGGTAGAACTTGGTAGGTTTAATATTCACTTTTAACTAAGGATAAGAATCAAAGGGCAAGTTTTGGCCGACTTTGTTATAGAGTTTATTGGAGAGGGTCCCACCGATCAATAGCTGACCAATCAATCGGGGTTGCACGAACAGGATCGTGGTAAAAATCTAGACGTTGTATGTTGATGGTGCATCCAATTTTAAGGGGGCAGGCGTAAGGATTATCCTCGTGACTCTAGAAAATTCTCTGATTGAGCAAGGGATCGAACTGGTATTTGATGCCTTCAACAACGAGGCTGAGTATGAGGCGCTCATCATCATACTTCATAAAGTATGTTTACTCAGGGTAAGAAGACTCAACATTTATTGCGATTCCAAATTGGTGTCCAATCAAGTCGGTGGGGATTTCAATGCCAAAGATGACAGGATGGTAGCCTACCTTACAGTCGTATGCGAGCTAGTTATGAAATTTAAGGAAGTTCACATTCAATAGTTCCCCTGGGGGCATAACTGTCATGTTGAGGCTCTAGCAGTGCTAGGCTCAGTAGTGGAATCAGATCTCAGGAGAACCATTATAGTGGAATTCCTCGCCAAGCCCAATATTAACAAGATAACATACCCCCAACACATCCTTTCTTTCAACAAAGGTCCGAGGGATAAGCAATATCATAGCATACTTGCAAAACAAAACGTTGTCGATCGATAAGAAATTGGACCACCATATCAGAGTGAAAGTTGCACGTTTTTTCTTGGACAATGGGGACAAACTATATAGGAGATGCTTCACAGGCCCATACCTCCAATGTGTACACCCAAACGATGTCGAGAAAGTTTTCTCAGAACTTCATGATGGAATTTATACCTGGAGAAGAGGGAACAAATTGCTAAAACTCGCAGACGATGGAAGAACACTAAGAAGCTTGAAACGGTAACAATAAAACGCTGCTCAAAATGACTTTTAAATGTTACTTATCATCGCGCACAAGACACGAAGCAACTGCCGCCTAAATCAGTCCTCGAACTTTGGGAAGAGTTATGCGATATGCAAAAGAGCCATTATGATAAATCATTTAAATTTATTAAGCCCAACTCGAGGCCCAACAAATTTAGGAGCAATTGTGGGTACCCAGATTTGGCATTACGGGCCCAAACAAGTAGCCTAATTAAAGCGGCCCAAAGTCCAGACCCCTTACCTAAATTGAATAGAATTACGATTGAGTCTTCTTCCATGTTCTTGTCAAGAGATGTTTCAGGAGAAGATGGTAAACATGGGGGAGTCCAACACCCCCACTCCCCGAAGACAAACATGTATATAATAAACCCTAAGTATGGGGCAAAAGACACGCACTGTATTCTCTGTAAATGCTCCTCGGAGTATATAAAAATAAAACTAACTGCACCACCGTGGACGTAGGCATTCTTGCTGAACCACGTACATCTCCTGTTGTGTAATTGACATTTTATCTTCTTTACTTTGTTTGGTGATTGCGCTTCTCTTATCTATTTGTGTTGAAAATATTTGTCACCATAATTGGCAATGCAGGAGGAAGATCCTTAGCATTTTGAGCAATTAAAGAAGGCTATTGGTGACCGTACATGTTGAAAGATTCAAGTGTTTATGTTCGGTAGTGCTAAAAGTGCCAGAAATTCTCTCCTAGTCCATCAACCGACCAATGATCTGAAGTCATTAACCAACCCATAACCATTTGCACAATGGGGTTTGGACATCATGGGACCAACACCTATGTAAGTACATAAATTTCTAATTGAGTCCTTGTAGTTTTGACTCAATTCCAGATAAAAACATTTGACTCATAAGATAGTGTTCATGTGTATCCTTCAAGCCTATGACACGTTATTTGAAGACATAACGACCAAAATTTAAAAGTTCATATCTTGCCGGGTTTCAAAGTGCCTTGTTTTGCGTCCTCAACGGTATATTTTCTAAGACTCCTTAAGATATGAATGATTTATATATATATATATATATATATAAAGTTTTATGAGACCAAAAGGCCTCATTGGTGGATTCCAAGGTTCCGGTGGAGTTCGGAATTATCGACTAAGCAGAGGTAGATACAAGATGATGCGTCAGGGGCTTGAAGGAGACGAGTCGAGTTGTGTAAGTCATCTGTCATGTATTTGTAAAATTCTGTACTCAGTGGACTTAAGGCTAGGGGCCGTCCGAGGTTTTTCCCATTTTTTATTTTTCTCGTACATCGCGACGAAGTATGATCTTATTTATTTTATCTTGCAAATCACCTAGAATGCATGCTTACGTAAAAATATAAAATTTGGTTTTATTATCACACTTGTTTAATTTGGTACTAAAATTAGTTCGGGTGAAATTTAGATTAATTTAATTCAAGTCAAGATAATTTAATTTAAAATTTTGGTTTAGCCTTATTTACAAAAATGAATTAACCTGTGTAGGCAAATTTTAGGACTTGAATTGAGTTAATTGGTTTTAGTGAAAATTATTGTGTAAGTTAATTTTAATTTGAGAAAATTAAACTTTGTAGGTTGTATTTAGTTGAATCATCCTATTCCACACTTTAGGATTTATTTTTAAAGAATTTTAAAATTCGGGGTCCTCGTGTTCCCACAAGTGGTATCAGAGCCGGAGCGCTAATTTATTGCGTTAAGGTCATTTTAAAATTTTAGTTAAAAATGGAATTTTTCCCGTTTTCTAAATTTCCTATTTTCTATGGTTCCAATTACGCGTATTGAAAGGCGCGTATGAAATTGGCACTAAAAGCTATAGACGAGTGGGTTTGGTTATCGGTTATTAATGGGTGGTCCTCATCGACTATGTTAGTTGAAAATGTTCGGGTACCCAAACCCGTCGAGAGATGGAGTGAGAATGAATTAAAACTTGAAAATTTTAACTCCTGAGGTTTAACTGCCTTATTTAGCGTGGTCACACCGAATGAATTCCGACGTATCATGACGTGTGAAACCGCTAAGGAGGCTTGGGATATTTTACAACTCACTCATGAAGGAACAAGTGTCGTAAAAGCTTATAAACTCTAAAACTTCACCACTCAATTTGAAACCATCGAAATCAATGAAAAAGAAACATTTGATGAATTTTATGCTAGGATTTTCGATATAGTAAATTCATCATTTAATTTAGGAGAGAAAATACCCGACGATCGAGTTGTTAAGAAAATTTTAAGGTCCTTACCCGATAGGTTTATCCCAAAGGTGATCGTGTTAAATTCTTTACCAATTTTAGCCTGTACGAACCTAGAAGAACTCGTAGGTGATTTACAAACCTATGACATGTTTCCCTCCAAAAATGAAAAGAAAATTGATAAGGGTGTCACTTTGAAAGATCAAAAGGAGGTAAAGGTAGTTTCAGATGATGAGAGTGACATCGATTTCGATGAGATGGCTATGTTCGCTAGAAAATTTAAAAAATTTCTTAAATTTAATAAAGACAATATTAAAAAAGATTTTAAGAAATTTGATAAATCAAAGTATGACAAAGCCGAAAAATTCCCTAAAAAGCATAATGAAGATCTTAATAGGGATGAGTCGAATAGATATTATGGTTGTGAAGGTTATGGCCATTGGACTTTTGAATGCCCCACTAAACTAAGGAGAGAGGGTAAGTAACCTATTTCATTTAATGCAACCCTTAGTGATAGTGATAAGGAAGAGGGACTCAGTTCCCCCATTGAGCTTAACTTTATGGCGTTCATGGCTAGTCATGTTAGTGAGTGTGAGATATTTTCCGACGATGACACCTTAAAATATGACACTTCCAAGGCCTTTGTTTGTGAAGCTCAAAACGATGATGGTAGTGATAGTGGATAAGAGAGAGAGAATGAAAGTGACGAAGAGGTTGAAGAGAGTGAATTTCAGATAGATTTTGGAGAATTATATGAAGAATCAATTAAGTTAAAAAGAGCCAATTTGAAGTTAGAATCTAGTTTAAGGGAATGTGTCAAGGTCGTTGATGAGAGTGCGTTAGTTGTTGATCTTAGGACACGTGAGAGAGCTCTTCGTGAAAAGCTAGAATATATAGAAGGCGAGAGAGATAGCCTTGGAGGGTTAATGGAATGCATGAAAAAAGTGCTTCTCGAGTTTCAAGAGAGAAATGGTTTGGTAGAGTCTAAGATTTTAGAATTAGAAGAAAAATTAATAGACTGTAGTAAAGTCAAATTTGATTTGGAGTGTAGGTTCGCTAAATTAGATAAAATTTTAGGAACCGTCCAAGTAAAAAATGACACTTGCAGTTTAGGCTTCGATACTTGTAAGGATTCATGTAATAAAGCTAAAACCAAAGTTTTGAGAGAATCGTCTAGGAACATAGTTAAAGATCATTCCATAGGTAAGTCTTTTCGCCAAGTCTTTATTTTCTCACATTGTGGTCGAAAAGGTCATCTTAGGGAGTTTTGTTTTGATCTTAAATGAGGTCCTAGGAAATCCAAAAGTAAGGCAATTGAGATAGCCAAGATTCCTAAATCCCGAGATTGTCATTCTTCATTAGTTTGGGTTAGGAGATCCGACTTGGTAGCTTCACAAAATAGGGTTTTTGATTCTCATTTGCTTTCACATGCTTCCTCCCTTGCAAAATCTAAAGGTTGAATATGTTAGTTTTATTGGCATTGTTTAGCTTTTTGTGCTTTATATCATACATGTTTGCTAGTTGTATGCATGTTTAATCATTTTTCTAGTCTATGCTCCATAATCAATCACATGCTAGAATTATGATTCTTTTTTATCTTTTGTATTATATTCTTTCCATTTTTGTTTGCATTAATTAGAAAATACAAAAAGATTTTGTTTGTCATTTGTGTTATATCTTAGGAGTAATTTAGACTTAATGACAAATACAATTGATTTTTGTTTATCTTTTGAGTAAATATCTTTGTATTTAGTTAAAATTTTGAAAAACTCAAAAAGATTTTATTTTATGTGTATTTTAGTTTGACACATCTTTTGTGGCATAGGTTTGTGTTTGAATCCTTCATTTTGCTTCCACGTGCCTAGAACTTTTGGTTAAAATTATCAATCCTTAAAATGTTCTTAGTCATGGTTACATGAAGTAATTTAAGTTTGACTTGCTTAATGGATTCACTTTTATATGCCTTTTCACACACATGCACGAGCTCTTTTGATATTTTAAGTTCACATGTATATTTGAGCTTTGTGAGATATTCACTTATCAATCTAGTCATCTACATATCTTGTGATCTAGGAGGATTTGTGCATGTCAAATCCATTGCACGTGAGATTTGTGTGATAAAAAAATAATATATGAATGTGCACGGGGAAGGGATCCAAAAGGAAAAATTTATCCTTTGCGAGTAAGCCACCATTTTCTATGGACCTAAAATAAATACGTGGTCCAAAGGCCTAAAAGAATATGGCATTAAAAGAAAATACTTAGCCAAGGCGTATATTTGTCTAGTTTGATAGTCATTAAAAAACATATGCTTATTTTGAGGGAGTTTAGATGGTATATCAGCGGTTTGCACTATGTCCGTTTATCCTAGTTGTGCCTTCATTGTCATGAATCCATTGGTTTATAGAATCATCAACATGCTAGGCTTGTATGCATTGTGTTTGTTTGTTCACGAGTTCACTTTATCCCGTCACATAAGGCTAAATCTAGTTGATAAAGTTTTGCAATCAAATGAGAACTTTGTGAACATGTTTAAGTGATTGGGTTTTAAATTCATTAGTATGTAGTTCACACCCCTCCACTTCTGTTTCCATATGACACATTTATGCCATAAGAGTGTGAAAAACTTATAGTATTATGCTTTGTGTCATTTGAGTGTTTATATCTATATTTGTGTGCTTGTACATATTTTATATCTATTGTGTATACATATATATGATATTGTGTTTGTTTTTGAGTCTTTGCCATTCTAGCTAGTCCACCTATGGTTTAATTCATAATTGGTACCTAACTTGTTGCAACAATTTGTTTTGATATCTCATACTCAGTTCCTTATTTTTCAAATTGATATCATTTTGTTTGTTGCATCATAGTTGGTATCATTTAATATTTGTATGGATTAGTTCAAATTTTTGTTGCCCTTAGGCCTTAATGATCCTATCACTTTATGCATGTTTTACTTTCTTTCCCATATTTATATCCCTTATGTAGTTTTTAGGGGGTGAAATGGTACTTCATTCAATAGGGGACGGAATGAGTATTTAATTAATTCTATCACCTTTGTCTATTCCTGAACAAAAAGGGCGAGAATGATAGGGGGAAATGGTATATAATCCTATTGTAATCGTATCTTAGTTTGGGAGATTTAACTTAGGGGGAGACGTCTTTCTAAGTATGTCATATATTTGATAAACGGGAGAATTAATTTAGCCGGAGTAATTATTTTAATTGCATTTAATATTTTGATATTCCCTATGCGTTTAATGCTTTGCTTAAGTGTGAAGGATTTTTAGCGGCATCTTTATATCTACAAAGATAATTATCCTTGGGTTTTGAGTTAAGCATTCTATTTTTTTTTTTATTTTGGGTGGGATGTTTGTTGAGTCTAGTTTCGCTTGACGACCCTTTAGGATTTTTGTTTGATTTTTGTCCCGGAATAGCCAAAGGGGGATATTTGTAAGGACACAAATTTTCAATTGAGTCCTTGTAATTTGGGCTCAATTTCGGACAAAAACATTTGAGTCATAGGATAGTGTCCTTAAAGCATATGACACGTTAGTTTAAGACGTAGCGGGCAAAATTTAGAAGTTCATGTCTTGCCGGGTTTCAGAGTGCCTTGTTTTGCGTCCTCAATGGTATATTTTCTAAGGCTCCTTAAGGTATGAATGCTTTATATATATTTGTAGGAACTTGAAATTTTTATTGGGTGTAAGTTTTATTTAAAATGATTTTATATTTTTAACTAGGTATAAAAGTTTTATGGGCTTAAAATGAAAAATGCATATTCTGTTTTTTCGTTCGAAAATATCGTTCGAACGAGATTGTCATTCGAACAATATTTTTGTTCGAACGAGTTTTGCCAACGAGTTCCCCTACTTCCAGCGAGTTCATTTGAACGAAGTTTTCCAATGAGAATTTTAACTATTTTATACCAGAAATCTCGTTCAAACGACCTAAAAATGTCGTTTGAACGACATTTATGGCGGGAACAGTTTTTTGCAGTTTTTGGCATTTTCCCACTACTTTGTCCCCACTACTTTGTGACAGGATTTAACCATTTCGGGACATAATTTTTCCTAAGACTTTTCACCTGATTTTGAGAGCTTTTGAGAGAGAAAATTATTGTTTAGAAAAGTCCTTTTTATGTGTTTAATTTAGATGGCCTAAATTCTCCCAAAACACAAAATTATACACACATTTGTTTTAGATTAAGATTTAAGTTCTTCATACATATATATATATATATATATTTATTTATTTCTTGGAGTTGTTTGGCACCGGGTTCTACTCTACCTATGAAAGAGTTGTTTGGGCTTGCTTCTACATCCCACAAAGAAGAAGACAAGTTTGTTGCTGCGCCGTTCCCACTTGGAGAAAAGCTTCGAGTGCGAGTTGACGGAAACCAAAAGGCCTCATTGGTGGATTTCAAGGTTGCGGTGGAGTCCGGGATTGTCGACTGAGCAGAGGTTGATACAAGAAGACGCATCGGGGGCTTGAAGGAATCGAGTCGAGTTGTGTAAGTCATCTGTCTTGTATTAATAAAATTTTATACTTAGTGGACTTAAGGCTAGGGGCCGTCCAAGGTTTTTTCTGTTTTGGGTTTTTCTCGTACAGTGCGACATAGTGTGATCTTATTTATTTTATCTTGCAAATCACCTAGAATGCATTCTTAGGTAAAAAGATAAAATTTGGTTTAATTATCACACTTGTTTAATTTGGTGCTAAAATTAGTTCGGGTGAAATTTTAGATTAATTTAATTCAAGTCAAAATAATTTAATTTAAAATTTTGGTTTGGCCTTATTTGCAAAAATTAATTGACTTGTGTAGGCAAATTTTAGGACTTGAATGGAGTTAATTGGTTTTAGTAAATATTATTGCGTGTGTAATTTTATTTCACTTTAAGTTGAGTTTAATTTTAATTTGAGAAAATTAAACTTTGTAGGTTGTATTTAGTTGAACCATCCTATTTCGCACTTTAGGAAATTATTTTTAAAGAATTTTAAAATTAGGGATCCTCGTGTTCCAACAACCTACCGCACCTGGGAATTGCAAGTACTTGATGTTGTGCACATACTATTTCACCAAAATATTAGAGCCTTTGACATAACAGCTTAACAAGGCTTATCTGGAAAAACATCATAATGCGCTTTGGGGTACCAAGGACCATTATAACTGATAACGACACACATTTTGAGAGTGGAATTTTTCAGGATTTCTACGATGAGCATAAAGTCAAACATCACTTCAGTTCGGTGGTATATCCCCAGAGCAATGGTCAAATAGAGGCCTAAAAAAAATAATGCTCGATGGCCATACGAAAAGGCTGAAAATAGCAAAAGGCACTTGGGTGGACGAGATCCCCCATGTTCTATATCATACCATGCCTAGAAGTCCAACTGGAGAGACACCCTTCCCACTCACATATGGAATGGAAACTGTCATACTACTTGAACTTGACCGACCAAAGACTAAACGATCATCCCCTATGCGAACAAAGTTGACCGACCAAAGACTAAACGACGATTCCCTTCGCGTTGAACTTGACCTGGACGTGAACAAAGAGACAAGCTGTAATCAAGCTCGCCTCATACCAGAAGCAACTGGTAAGGCAGTACAATAACGGTTCAATCCGAGGATGTTCCAACTAGCGTATTACATCCTCGAAAAAGTCCTCGGTAGTGCTATAAAGCCGTCTGATGGCAAGATAGGGCCCAACTAGGAAGGACCATTCAAAGTGATCAGGGATGATCTACAAGGAGCCTACCACTTAGAAACAACGGAGGGCAGAGAGCTTAGAAATAATGGAGGGCAGAGATATACCCAGAGCATGGAATGTGGCCAACCTTAGGAAGTTATACTTTTAGTTTTCTTTTTACTTTTCAGCACTTAGTTTATGCAAATTTTCATTTTAAAACGTATGTCGCTTTCAAGTTATGATTTTGGTCATGAATAAAGCCCGTTCTTTCCATATCTTAATGCTCTTAAGTTATTTGATTACTTTACATTGTTTCTAGAGTAATGGGCTTATAATTGATTCTTTGTATTTAAAAGAGTATTGATCAGGCTTTAACTTGATTACTACGATAATTTTTGCTAACTGTAATTAAAACTAAACCAGGTCCTCGTTATAACCAACACAGGCGACCTCATAAATTTTCCAGGCAGGAAAAAAGCCCTACGGGGGATCCGTAAGTAATAAACCAACTTGACTTGGTCGACTAAAATCCTGAATAGGCGGGTTGCCCACAGACTATGTGCATTTTTTCCATTGTCTTTTCTAGTCCTAAAGGAATGTGACGACACGACCTAAAAGGTAAGAAAGGCAGAATAACGCATGCAAGGCATAATGAATGGAAAAATGCAAAAGAATTGGTATTAACTTGATTCATTCTGCAGAGTCTGATTATAAAGAGTACCAATCATATGTTAATTACAAAAGCCCAAAAATTTACAACAGTTTATGGCCGACGAGCCATAAATTATTCTATTTTCTTCCTCCATCCATCGTTAGGGTTAGGCTTGTATTTGTCATCACTATGATGAATTTCCAGGTAACTCTCGACAAGTTGATGATGAAACATGTCTAAAGGAATCCAGGTCTCATCATAACCAAAATGAGGTCGACTGTATGCAGTATAATAAACTTGGTACATATACTAGTGCTGAGAGTCCCGGGGTTCCTTAATAACTTTGAGGCTGCCATGCTTATAAGCGGCGTATTAAGCTTCTTGCACCCTCGCTAGGGAATCTTATTAACCCTCCTCATAGCTTGTCGACCACGCCGCTCGGTGACCAATCCTGAACAAGTATCAAATATTTTTATTATCATGACTTTGACCCATCACTATGGCATTGCTCCTTCGAGCTTGTTCTTTGACTTCCAAAAACTTCTTCTCCAAGTCATCATTTTATGAATGGACGAGAGCGCCCACCTTATCCACATCCTTGGAATCCACCAACTGGGCCTTCAAGTCATTTATTTCTCTTTGTATGGAAGTTTCCACATCTTCTAAGACCTTGATATCATCCCTCAATGTGGCGACCATAGTGGATTGGTCTTTGTAATCCTTAGTCCTCTTCCTTAGAGCCTTACATGCTTTCAGGAATGCTCGGTGAGCTTGCGTGCTATCATCTTGCCCAAATGGAAAAAGGATTTTCCTCGGCATCAGTCTACAACGTCAATGTAGAATAGGCAACAGTTTATCAGAAAATAAGCGAATTGGCACACTCGAATGAAAATAATATTTTTATTAAACAAAACAAAGGGTAGGCAACGCCATTACAATCCAAGGAAAGAAAAAATAGTACAATACACGAGAAAAGAAAGAAAAATCCTAAAATTATAGGCTTAACTTCTTCACATGCTCTTCTATCTCAACCCCTATCCCCTTGGGTGCCATTTCCTTCTCTTTAGGCACCACCTCCTTCACCTGGTCGGCAGGATGGATGGCAAAAGGATCCTCGTCAACAGTAGGACGAGAACCTCATTGGTGCGTTCCATATAGCTCGAATTCATAAGGGAATATGATTTCCACCAAGTCCTTGTCCCATCATTTCTTAAATCCCACCTTTCAAGAATAGGCAATCTAGACTCTGGCATCGTCATACACCTTATTTAGCCTTGCTCGAAGCTGGCGTCCTTGAGGGATGGGATCTTCTCTACCTTCTCGTTTAATCTATAATTCTCTACCTTCAACAAATTGTGCTTGCATTTCAGTGAGGCCATTGCTTCGAAAATGGTATACTTTTCCTTCTCGTGGGCCTCCTAGGCCTGGAGTATATACTCCTCTAACTTTCAGAAGGCCTCAGTCGGTTTATTATTTTTTCGGAATGGTCAAGATGACCATGATAATACGTAAATATTACGTATTTCATCTCTCGAACCTACGCATTTTAGCCCCCTTAGATGCCTTAATCTCTATATTTAAGACCGTTAACCAGATAACCTCAGTTTATATTGTTAACATGCTATATGAGGTATAATTGGGCCTTTGTAGGTATTTAGGTACTAAGTATAGAGTTCGGACCCATTTCGCTCAAGTTCCGTACCCAATTGCACGTTCAAGGAAAATTCGGTCAATTCACAGTTTGGGCACCTGGCCCAACTTCTACACAGAAGTTGTGGCCCTCCTCGCAAGCTTCGCGTGGCCATAAATGGTGAGCGATTCCGATTCCTAACGAAGAAGTTACGACATTTCTAGCGGAAGGGAATTCCAAAAATGCAAAAATAGAAGGAATTGAGAAGCAGCCCTGCTTGATCGATCGATCGATCGATCCTTCACATTTTGGCCATCGTGGGGAGACAGTAGGCTTGATTTTTTGCCATTGATCGATCGACTAAAGGGGTCAATCGATCGATCCTCGATTTTTTTGAGATATTTTCCTTTTCTTTTCTTTCTTCTTTTCTTTTATCCCAACTTACTATATAAGGGATTTTTGTGTAAATATCAAATATATTCAGTTTTCTTTAGTTTTAGGCTAGGGTTTGTGGGTTTTGAGAGCTTGGCTTCATTTGTCTTTGGGATGACAACCATTTGGGCTTTGTAAGTTGAACTTTTCATCTCATTTACCATTAGTAAAGTTGTTCTTGTTGAATTATTGCTTTATAGATTAATTTACATGCTTTATTAATTAGTTTACTTACTTTATTTCTTGCTTTCCTAGTTTAATTAGTATAAATTAGTTTAGTTCATGTATTACCCTTAGATAAATAGGGTCGGGATTTCGTTCTGCCATTAACGGGCCCCGAGCTCCGAAAATTAGGTTTTGTGTAAAATTGCGTCTAATTGAACCCGCGCGAATTAAAGTCGGATTATTACGCGTTTAAATTTCTCTCTCATGAAACGTTAGTGTATATAGCGATAATCCGAATTTAATCCGCGTGTGACCAATTATCGATTAAATGTTTATTCACGCAACTTGGGCTTAAATTCCTTATTGCCCGAAGTTTATGATTAATTGATAATGCTCGATTAAATTGCTCTCGAGACGGAATCTTGATTAGTAGTTGTTTCGATCTGTATGGTTGGATGCTATCCCGATCCTCGCTTTACTTTTATTTAGACTTAACTTCTCTCTTTTCTTTTATTTACAACCACCCATAACCCTTTTACACTTTTATTCCTGAATTAATAATCCAATTAAAATCTGTCGAACACTCCCTGTGGATTCGATACCCGACTTACCGCTATACTTGTATCGCAAGTGTAGTCGTAATTTAAGTTTATTTGTATTATCGCGGTGAAACAAAACAGCGATTAGAGTTTTGACTCGACACTACTTTTCACGCGTGATCACACTATCCAAAAGACTAGTAAACTCTACCACAAACTACAAAATGTGAAAAAGATCAATTATTAGAAGATTTAACAAATAGCCGTCTAGAAGACCTGATATAGTAAACAAAAAAACCAGAGACATAATTTGGGATGCTCGGAGAGAGAGATGGTTCGGGCCCAACATCCTCAGCGGCTATCAGTCATACATGAGCACTTCCCCCTCAACAGATCGTGGGAAAAGGTTGGATTATGGGCCACAGACTGGGCCTCAAGAATGCTAGGGAGAGAATGGGGAACATTTTTCTTCTTTGACGAAGCTATAAGAGCTTTTTTCTTCCATTCCTCCTTCTTTTTCTCTTATTTCTTCTTCCTCTTATCTTTCTCCTTATTTTTGGTGGACAAGATTGGGTCACCAGACTTAGTGGATTCACCCTCTTCCTTCTTTAGGGATTTGGCCCTGGTAAATAGGAGCACACCATCATCATCATTTTCAGAAACCATGAGGACTCTCTTTCTGGTAGGAACTATTGGACTCTCACCCTCCTCCTCTAGCTGAATGAACCCAATGTCTAATGGCTCAAAAGAAGAAGAACTTTCCTCATCAGGAAGAGGAAGATTAGGTGTATCGTCCACCAGGCGAGCAGTGAAGCTGCTGTTTGTGTTGGTATATTCAAGCAAAAGGTACATTGACCGGGGATATTCACCATCGAGAAAAATATTTTTGACCCTCCAAGCTTTCAAGAGATCCTCAACTCTAATGTCTTTGAGGGAGGACTCTTTATTTTTCTTTTGACCTGTTCACAAGACAATAGAAAAACAAAATTAGCAGAAGTAAATAAAATAGTAAAGCAATAAGCAAATTTGAAAACCAGGTGTTAACCTATGTGATCATCCCCTATGTTAGGGCATCGAAAACCTGTGTATTCTTCTTCCTCAGGGAGCGGTGTATATTGCCAATTCCTGACACCCTAATCCCAATATATCTTGTTGAAATCAAGGAGGTTTACGAGAAACACCCTATCGGTCTTCCTCGCCTTCAAATAGCGAAAGGAAAATCTGATCTCTGGGATACCCAAGTTAGTCCCATCGAGCTAATTTTTATGATTGACCTCATTGACTATTCGCCAACTATTGGGGGCACACTGAGCAGGGACCACCCCAAATAATTCAAAAAAACTCTAAAAATAAAGAGTTTAGGGGAAATGTCAACCAGTTGAACCACAACCAAGGTGTGAATTCAGTGCCCCCTTCGATGTCTCTGACATCTTTAGGCATGGGTGCAAAGTCGATATCCACACAGGAAAAAATGGAATAAGTTTTTCTAAACTCCTTTATGCTCTTCTCATGAATGTTTGACATAATTGGAAGGAATATAACTATCATTACTAAAGACAAACACTAGAAAGAAGAAGAAAACTGCGAGAGGAAGGAGTAAAGATGAAGACTTACAAAGACGAAAGAATGCAAATGAGGCTCTAAAGATTTTGATAAGTAGAAGATCAAAGGCAAAGTGACGGTTTTGAGTATAC
Source organism: Sambucus nigra (assembly GCA_949130495.1). Lineage (NCBI taxonomy): Eukaryota > Viridiplantae > Streptophyta > Magnoliopsida > Dipsacales > Adoxaceae > Sambucus > Sambucus nigra. The sequence continues at coordinate 31,813,663 of OX422207.1, read as the reverse complement.
CCGTTATGTTTGAATCCTCATGCACAATCATAATACGTGACTCCCAAGATGGATTTTGGCACTTCACCTACTACTCGACCTGGCATACCCTTGGGACTTCAGCATAATTATGAGACTTTCATGCCGGTTTAAATTCACCAGCAAGTTTTAAGAATGATTGGGCCCAAATAGTGAATAAAATCCATTGGCGTAAACAGGTTTCGGCCCAGAGATTTTATTGGCAATTGTGGGGACCTAAATAATTAACTAGGCCCAACTGAGAGACGACTGACCAAGCCCAGTAGAATGTGGATGCGTCCGGCCCAACTACTTAAAGAAATCAATACGTACTTTTATCAAATGGATAATTATGAACATTTGTTACATCAACCTCGATAAGCTTAAACGGTTACCGATAATATCGAAGGAGATATTTAGGGATACCACACGAGCCAATAATAAGCTGGGGGAGTTACTTGTACAACTCAACCACTTTACACTACTATAAATATTACCCTTATCTTAGGGTTAAAGGGGATATAAATTCAAGACTTAAGAGAACTTTATAGAAATACAGTGACCTCTCCATGGACGTAGTCAAGTTGTTGAACCAAGTATATTCTTGTGTTGTATGATTGGCATCTCTTTATTCGTTCTTTAATTGCTTTCTAGAATCCTTTTTACTGTGATTGATTTGCACTCATAAGTACTAATACGTGGATATGGATAGAAATGTAAGAAATAAGGAGGGACTCAATCCTAAAATGATTTTGGGATGCGTACGTAGCCAAAAATAACATCAAAGTCCACGTAGCTCGCATGAATACTAAGTGATGATGCTAAGAGTCATCATTTAAATTTATATATAAGAATATCAAGCTCAAGCATAACACAACAATAGAGATACATAATAGAACAACAATATAAACAGGAGAAGGAGATGAGGAGAAGAGGAATAACACCAGGATTTAAGTGGTTCAGCTGTATCAACCTACTCCACTATGAAGGTGAGTGTAGTTTTCACTATACAAAAGGGGTTCTAATGGTCTGCGTTGTATAACACTCAAGCTTTCTCTCTACTACAAGTGAGATAGAGTTTGGCTAGGGTCTTACAATTTCTGGATCCTTTCTTTTAGGGAAGAAGATGAATATTTATAGTGCTTGGGGTGCATAATGCACCCTCAAGCATGCATAGAGCGTGTACCTTATTAAGCATCCAATGAGGAGTAGACACCTGTCATGAGCACAAGTTTGTAATGATGATAAAATATCCCCATCACGTGTTCATGTGATCTTGTTATAACTGTTTGTCCACGTGGATTAGTCATGCTAGAAACCTATCTCACACGTGGTTGTATGTCATCTTGGGGGGTCTCGGCCTAGCCGAGGATGATACCTCTAATATCCTACTTGAGCAACTAATGGGTAAGACTGAAGTGTGGTCTTAGCTGCCTGGCGGTGCCAAGACGAGACGAGACTTGTGAGGGGCCAATGGGCCAGTTGACAAGTATCGGCCCAGAAGACTGGATGGGGCTGAGACTGCTAATGCAGGACCACTGAAGAAGGTCCAATAACTGTCGATCGTGATGGTCTATAAGTTCAGCCTTCACCGAGTGAGTTCCAGGCTGGGACGAGGTCATATTTGGGTATATCAATCACCCTTGCCCTTAGCCTTCAAATTGAGTAGAAGGATGAGGGGTAAAAATGTCTAAGGGCGTATATTGATTAGACGTCTCTAATTGATGGTTGAGATGTCCTTTCAATGTCATGTATGAAATGATGAATAAGAGTTGTGGAGTGACACTTGGCATGCACCCTATGGTTTGGCATGTTGTCCAAGGATGGGGGATGCATGCTTGCTTGGGGAGTTATTCCCTAATGATGAATGCCTTGGAAATTATGTGTAATTATTTCCACTATTTAAATTTATTTGAAACCCTCCACCTTTTCTTTCTTCTCCATTTCTCTTACGCCCAAACTCTCTATCTCTCTCTCTCTCTCTCCCTCTCTCTCTCTACAACCAAACTGGTTTCCCCTCATTTTCTCTCCTCTGATCAAGCTTTTTTGGCCAGATTTAGGGTTCATCCTTTGTTCTTCAGATGTTTTCCTCCATTAGATAACCTCCACCACCCATATTCCTTAAGTTTTCACCATTTTTTTTTATGATTTTATTCTTTTTTTGTTTTTCTAGTGAGATTTTGAGTTTTTCGATAGCCTTCTTAGGTGTCTTTAGGGCTATTCGGGGTGGTTTTAGGAGAGGTTTGGGGCTGAGGATTGTGGTCATTGTCTTTCCCATTAATTTTTCATCTTCTTTTTTATTTGTAAGGGTCGCCGAATCTACTCCGGTTATCTTCTTCGGTGACCTTCAACCCATTGTTCTTAAACTTTTCTTGACAAAAATGATCCAACTTCTCTTTTTGATCCTTTAGTTAACTTAAGTAAAACTTCTTGAATGTTTAAGACTCTTTATGAATTTCTTGATCAATTTGCCCATCTCCAAGGTCATATCTTTAGGGAAATATGCAAGGGTTACGGTGAGGCTAATGCCGAGGCTAGAAGGAAAGTAGGGACTAACCTTACACGTCCCATATTCCCTGTCCCTTTAGCTGTAGTTCATCCTCCTATAATTGACATAAGTGAGGATTCTATGAGTGAGAGATCGTCTTAGAGTGAGGGTACTATTGACATCTCATCCTCAAAGGACTGTAGCCTTTCAACTTCTAGGGTCTCTAGTGAGGTCGACTCTTATGAGCAAGCCATGAAGGTCCCTGGCTCTTGCATGGCCGAGTCAGGGGATATTGGGTCTGGTAAGGATGACTAATTTGTCGAGATTTCGATTCTTGAGGGGTAAGAGCTACTTCTTCTCAACCTCTTATCCAGTCGACTGTGGCCATCTCGTCAATAATCGAGGGGGAATTTCAAGGTAGGTTTCCCGATGAAGTACTAACCATCGAAATTGTCTACTCCGGAGATGATACCGAGGAAACATTTGATACGTCCTATGCTTAAACTTTTCAGAGCACTGTGATGGGCATTGACCTTCTTTACCGGAGGCACATGTATGGGATCAAATATGATATTACAATCAGGATCCTGATAAGGTCGAGAGGGAGCTTGATGGATGACCTGGTAAGATTTTTATCTATAAACAAATGTTCATGGTCAACTTATGCCTTCTCGTCCACACTACTATACGGACGATCCTCACCATTACGGGTCTAGCCCCAACCCATCTTTCTTCCAATACGCGGAGGATTCTGCTCGACTTTATATCTCTGCTGAAGTACTGTCATGGCACCGACTTTCCAGCTGATGTTTTCAAGGCATGTTACAATGCCTCTTCTATATAAAAGCCCAACCTGTCTACTATCACTTCATATCTAGGAATCCGACAAATAAGGTTATTTTTGTTAACCAAAATGTTCAACCATCACTGGACGCCGAGATATTTTTGTCTCTGGTGCATGAGAATTTATGCTTAACGTCGCTTTCTCTGCCTCAGAACCGAGGGTCCTACAAAAATGGGGAAAATCTTCCATGGCTGCCAAACTTGACCCTGGCCTGAGTGTAGACAAATGAGATAAGATATAATAGATCAGAGTGTAAGGGGCGATCGTGGATTATTGAATTTGATCAACTTATGACCCTCTAAGTCCTGGACGAAACGAGATTAAGTGTTACCCCCTGACTGAAATGCCTAAGTCTTTCCTTCTGACTGTAGTCTTGTCTTTAATCGATTCTTACCGTAAGACTTATGAATTTCGATTATGAACTATGGTGTCGTCTATGTCTATATCGTTTTTGACATTCTCCAAATTTTTGTAGATCAATCGAACTATACTCTTGAGGCTATTTGGAATATGGTTGCCCCCAACATCTCACCGATGCTTAACTAATTTGGAAAGAAGTCATATCCTCTTGCCCCGACAAAGAAAATAACCGTAAGCGAACCCGATAATCTTGAGGCTTTAAATATAAGGAAAGAGGTGGCGGACAATACTACAGTTCACTGCCCCAAGAAAAAGAATAAGAAGGAGGTCCCGATTAAGGGAGGATCCGATATGGCAATCCCAATATAGTCTAATGATGCTCTTACCTCCTGTCTTTCCCAACTGAAACTCAACGATGAGACTCTGATTGGTGATGTCAAGAAGTCATAGGCCGCTATTACTTCAATGGTGCCCAAAGTTAACGGACGCTTTTTAAGTTTAACAAGTGTTGTCTCATACTAAACCATTTTTTTAAACTTTTTTACAGCCTCTGATTACCCTCACCCGCCTTGGTGACTGGGTTGAGAAAAGGCTTCCTCTAATCCAAAACGAGAGGGATGCTGAGAAGTCGAAGAAGAGCTTGAGGGACAAGCTGGCTACCAAATACACCGACCACCAAAAGGCCGTGGCTGAAAAATCTCAGAGGCACATGAATGAGATGAACAAGCTAAAATAAGAGCATGCCAATGTCCTGAAAGGGGTGGCCGACAAGAGGCAGGCCCATATTGATGCATCGATCAATGAAGCTCTGGACGAAGCTAAGGCACAAGTTGTGGTCGAGTTCAAGGCCTCCGATGAGTTGTGGGGGGTATGCCTTTGAGTACCTCAAAAGGGGCGTGAAGATGGTGTGCCTTTGAGGGCCTCAATCTTTTAGACCTCTCGCTCGACAATGCTCTGACCAATGTCAAAAACGTTACGAGCACCCCTGCAGAGATAACACTGTAGCTCGCAGTCGAGATGACTGAGCAGGCCGGGGATGAGACGATCGAAGGTGAAGCCAATGACGATGGGGCCAAAACTGAATTCGCAACGGACAATGTCGTCATAAACCCAGATGATGCTACTCTGGAAGAGACTCTCTGATTTTTCTTTCTGCTATACTCTTTGGGCGACCGTCTGTGGCCTAACTTGCCCTTTCCTCTTATATCATTTTGAATAATGTTTAGTGGTTTATTTTTTATACTGTATCATAATTTGAACAACATGTCTTTATTAATTTTGTGATGTGATGAATGCAATTAAAAATCTCTTATTGCCAGCTCTTATGTGTCATCATCATTTTCTTATTATATCCTATCTACTTGCTTTATATTGTTTTTTTAATTGGAGATCTACTCTCGTCCTTGGCCGAGATAAACAACCAACTTAATGGTTTTTAAATTGGAGACCACGGGGTGAATGAGGTAAATCTCAAGTCAACTATCATCTTAGCCGAGAGATAACTAACTAACTTAATGATTTTTAAATTGGAGACCATCAAATTAATGATGTTTATCTCAAGTCTGCTCTCGTCCTTAACGGAGAGATAAATAACCAACTTAATGATTTTTAAATTGGAGACCACCAAATTAATGATGTTTATTTTAAGTCCACTCTCGTCCATAGTCGAGAGATAAATAACCAACTTAATTATTTTTAAATTGGGGACCACCAAATTAATGATGTTAATCTCAAGTCCACTCTCATCCTTAGCCGAGAGATAAATAATCAACTTAATGATTTTTAAATTAGATACCACTAAATTAATGATGTTTAAGGTAACCATAATGATATGATTTAAATAGGATATCACCAAATTAGTGGTGTTATTTCTCTAGTATATTCTCATACTTAGCCGAGAGAGATAACCAACTTAATGATTTTTAATAGAGTTTGTGTTTTTCACTACCTTAGTGATGTTATCACACCATTCCCCCATCTCGGTGTTATTGAGAACCCATGGATGAGGCGAATCTTGCACGGTTTCTCGTATCACCTAGAGTGAGTCAATGTTAATTCACCAAACAAATGGTGTTGTTTAGCTTAAGACAATTCAAACCATGCATATGGACAACTCGTACCAAAAAGATATCAAGAAACACTTGGAAATCTTTTCATTCATTGCTTTCATTCGTTGCTTTGAATATTTAAAATACAAAGAGAAATTTACAAAAATAGCATACAGAAGAGTACTAATAATACTTTTTTAAATGGTCGACATTCCATGGATTGAAGAATGGTTCTCCCTCTAAGTTCTCCAGCCTATATGTCCCAGGGACAACCTCTTCAGTGACCCTATATGGGCCATGCCAATTCAAGTGTAGATTATTTGGCTTCTTTAAACCTTCTTTGGAACCATGTCCTACACAACTATCGGCCTAGGTTTGACTTTTTTATTTTAGAACTTGGTCATTCTCTACCGATAAACTACTTTTCTTACCTTGGAATTTTCCCTCCTTTCTTCTATCAGATCTAAGTCTATCCTTCTTTTTTCGTTGTTTGCTTCTAGAATATAAGTCTGGACTCTATGGATGGGCAGGCCGAGTTCAGTTAGTATCACATCCTCCCCAACCATAAGCCAGCACAAAGGGGCTATGTCCTGATGGCATCCTTTTTATCCTCATATAAGCCCGTAGGACGACATGCACCTTGTGACACCCCGCCTAATTAATCCCGGGTGATAAGTCCTAAATCAAGTTATAATAGGGTTTCTCAGTTGGTCCATTCTTAGCATCATTGTCGTCTTTTTAATTACTAACTACCTAAGTGAGAAAAGTAGACTGGTGCCAATTTTTATCTTTCAATTAATTAAATAAAACTCATGCGGAACATAAAATAATACACAATCACAGTTAATTAAAATAACCATCCACAAATAAAATACCTAACCGAATAAAGCATCGGTCCAAATATCCAATACAAGTAAATATCAGAAGAAGATCTCAACAAGTCTAATACTGATAAATGAACTATGAGCGACAAGCTCAGATAACTACTAGAGAGTCTCTACACGAATGAAAGAAGGAGGCGTCTATCAAAAATCCCGCAACATCCACATGTGCTGCAGCAAAGGATACCTGGAATAGAGTCAAGCCTGGCGTCCCTGTGGTTGGACACCTAAAAGGTTTTTAAATTTTTTATAGCAAGGGTTAGTACACAAAAACATTTGAAAACTTTTAACAAATGATTAACTTGCAGTAATAAATAAATATGCTTGCTCTTCATATTTTAGTTAGTGTCGCACTCTCTTGAGGACTTCCTCACCCCTCCTCTAATGTGCACTACTAAAGCTTCCATTTAATTTACTAGGTCCTATGCTCCTGACCCAATGCTTATTTTAACCCTTGAATTTTACCTACTCTAACCGAGTATGCCTTAATTCATGATTTTTAAGTTATTATAAACGTCAAACTTAATTAAATCATTACTCCTTTTAATTTTATATAACATTCACACCTGTTATGCACATAATACATTTATCACTATGTATTAATTATCCCATATATAATTATTTACCTAATTATATATTTAATCATATTACAGTATTCACAAATATACTGAAATAACATTTAATACAAACTTTCGACCGAGTAAAAATACTCACAAAATATAAATTTTCCCAAGTGCTATCCCACTAGGTGTATTCACGTAACCTAGTTATCCAAGTTAGATTCGCTCACTAACTTAGTTTAAGATACGAATTGGAGGCGGTCATATTCCTTCCCTGGAAGTGAGATGCCCCTCACCCATATAACGGACGCTATGACCTGGGATTATACTCGCCCTACTCCTCAAGCTAGGGGATTCATCCACTGCGCGCAACCTCCCCCTATAGCACTAGAGTACATACTAATAATATTCAATCACTGATATTAATGCACACACTATATATATATATATATATATATATATATATACTATCACACTCCGTATATATATATATATAAATATAAAATGTCCCGGCTACACCATGTACAAAACCCGTAACATAAGTCTATTTAATTTATTAAGAGTTTATGGTCCAACTCTAATTATTAATTAATTCGCACATTAATTAATTAAGTCACCTTTGGTGTCGCCCCCACCATAAAATTGGACTTACTCTCGAAGTACGAATTACCCTCACCCGAGTCTAAATTCTCGACTCCCGAATTATTTAGCCTTTACCTAAATAAGATTTATCACTCGGTATTCCTCAACCGTTATTCACGGACTTGTTCACTACATCTATATTTAATCCTTTCGAACACCTTCCCAAAAATTCAACCTTAGTGTGTCACACCTAATTTCTCCAAAACCCAACAATTTTAAATTATGATGTCACACTAAGTCGTCTCCAAATTCTAAATTAGCTTTATTCACCATTAATTAGATTTAAAACCCACGTATAAATTTCTCACCAAATTAATTCATGGAAAAGATTAAATTAAAATTTTCTTCATATAAAAGAAAACTGGGCGAACTGTCAAAATCTTCCGACCATCGATCGATCGACCCCAGACCTTCGATCGATCGATCGAGCAGGTCTTCGTCTTCTTCGCGAAGACAGATTCAGCCATGGATGATTTTTCCCAAACCCTAATTTTCTCTACCAGCAACCTTAAGCCCTCTTAACATTAATACATGTTAGAAACCTTATTAGGGACCTCCAGAATGTCCACCAACATCATTAATTCGTCCATTAACTACAATTTCTGTATTTGGGGAAAAATCCATCTTTAACCCTTTACTCATTCACAACCCAAGTTCGATCATCAAATTTGTTTCTAATTATCCAGATAACATCCTACCAGATATATATTAACATACAAATTTCAGATTTTTACATAAACCCTTTCCAAATTCCGTAAATCAGATTATTATCTTCAAAAATCAGATTTTGCCATTAACACCCAAAATGAATTTCCTTAAATACACACATCACATGAATATGAATCGAAATACATTTTTACATGCTACAACAAGTTAACACTTGACTTAAGGTTCGTAGAGTCTGAATTTGGAGATGAGTTCCGAGGTTGAAGATGACCCTTGTTGGCTTTCTTGTGATCCCCAAATCTGCCTTTAACTGCTGTTAGGGTTTCTTAACACACTAACCCTTTTCCTAAACTCACATCAACCGTTTTCTTATTTCTTCTAATTCATTAATTTACCTAAATCCCGTTTTTTGCCTAATGGGCCAAGCCCAAATGACCCAATTGCCCCCGTGTGGGCCCGGCTATGTCTAAAAATGCTCCGTGACCCGTTTACTACCCCCGGGTACACTTTTTCGACTATCTCGGCCCATCCGGACTCAACCGTACACTCAGAATTGGCATCCAAATTAATTTATGAAAATACTTATCCCCCCACCCCTTATTGTCTATACCGACTCCCGATTGAGATAAGTGCATACCCTGTCATTAATACTCGAAATGACTTAAATAAATAATTACTATTCACTTAGTAAATAATTTCCCGTAAATATTAACCATTCACTCCCCAATTAATATTTAAATAAAATTTCCCTAATTAATTCAATTAAAATTACGACTCACAAGTAATTTTCAATTCCTGAATTAATTAAATATTTAATGCATGAAAATGCGGGGTGTTACACACCTCTTCTGTCCATTAACCCTTGGAGTCTTCTAACTTTTTTTAATCCCATATAGAATCATTCTGTTAGTGACCTTTGTCTGGACATTTGCTTGGGGTCAGCCTGGAGCTGAGTAGAACTACTTGATGTCAGCCCTTCCATAATAAGCCTCAAGGACTTGTTCTTCAACTATTTTCCATTATCTGAGATCAGAATGTGAGGTAGACCATATCTGTAGATGATATTCCTCCAAATCAATTTGAAAGTCTTCGTCTTTGTGATAGAAACCATGACCTCAGCCTTTACGTATTTCAAAACGTAATCGATCGCCACTATCAGGTATCTGTAGTTACATGCAGCCCTAGACAGAGGTCCACCAAGTCAATCCCCCATAATATGAATAACCAAAGGGTTGTAATAGAAGACAGAGGTTGACGGGACTGATGGGGGATGTAGGCGTATCTTTAGCACTTATGACATTTTTTTACATGGTCGATCGTATCCTTAGCGAGGGTCGACGACTAATAGCTCTGCGTCACTATCCACTTTGCCAAAGACCGTCCCCTATGACTGGAGCATGATCCCTCATACATGTAATTAAAGACATACTCTACTTTTGAGAGGTGTACACATCATAGTAGGGGGAGTAGAAAACCATGCTTATATAGGAAATCTCTTGGGATAGTGAATTTTGCTCCCCTGTACTGCAATTTCTTCCTATCGGTCTTTGACTCTAGAGCTCCCCGTCTCTGATATATCTAATGAGAGGGTCCATCACTGAAGCTCCATGATTCAAATTCAAACAAAACTCAAATTTACTATCGTCTTCATCAATGCTCGATTTTTGTCGATTCTCAACTGGGATGGTTCTCTTGATTTCTGTTATAGTGGTCGAAGCTAATCTTGCCAATGCATCAGCTCAACTATTTTTAAGCTGAGGAACTCTCTTCATTTTCACTTATCTGTAGTACGTCAAAGCCTTCTCACCATGGTAAAGTATTTGGCCATCTTCTTATCCTTAGCTTCATAAATCCACAAAATCTAGGTCACCACCAACTAGGAGTCGCTGTGAACTATCATGTGGCCACCATTTAATACCTTGGCCTGGTCTAATATTGCTAGCAAAGATTCATACTCAGATTATTTATTTGAGCCCTTAAAGTTGAACCTCAATGTATATTCAATGTCAGTCCCGTCTGGAGCTGACAGTATGAGCCTCTGCCCCACTGTCGCTTTCACATGAGGAGCCATCCACAAATAGTCTCCAAATTGGGCTGTTAATCGAGAAAAGCCCTTCATCTTCTGTAATATTTCTGAAAAAAAATATCTTTCTCCATATGGTCGACTATTGTACTAGCGGATGTGGTCGGACCCGTAGTTTATTTTTCTAGTAAAATTACAATCTCGTCTTCCTTGGTATCGACCTCGTACCAAGTGAACTCAGCCACAAAGTCGGTCAATGCCTGCCCCTTAATTATAGTTTTTGACCAGTATATGAGGTTAAAATCCCCTAGATCAATTGATCAATCCACTAGCCTACCAAATTTCTTGATTTTATGGATGACTTGTCTCAAAAGAGTGTCGGTGAGCACCACCTTAGTATGGGCTTGAAAGTAAGGCTTTATCTTCCTTGAGGCATGTATCAAAGCATATGCCAACTTCAACATATTTGGATATTTTATCTTAGTCCCTTGAAGAGCCTTATTATTGAAGTATGCTGGTCTCTACACCCCTTCATCGTCTTAGATAACAGCTGCACTAGTTGCCAACTTTAATACTGCTAAGTACAAAAATAACTTTTCTCCTTGGACGGGACTAAATAAAAGCATTAAAGAACCCAAGGAAGCCTTAAGCTCTTGAAAAGCTCTCTTACAACCCTCATTCCACTCAAACACTTTCCTCTGAATTTTGAATAAGGGCATATACTTATCTTTGGCCCTTGAAACGAACCTGTTGAGTCCAGTGACTCTTCCCGTCAGACTCTGCACATCTTTGATGGTCTTTGGAGTCTTCATTTCAATTAAAGCTTCGATTTTCTCTCGATTTGCCTCAATACCCCTCTGGTTAATGACGAAGTAGAGGAACTTTCTTTCACCCACATCGAATAAACACTTGGTCAGATTTAGTTTCATTTGGTACAGATCTATCGTGTCAAATGTCCTCTTAAAGTTGGCCACGTGGTCCTCGGCCTTGAGGCTCTTAGTCCATATGTCATCTACGTAGACCTCTACAGTCTTGCCGATCTGATCTTAGAATATATTCTTGACTAACCTCTGGTAGGTTTCCCCGATATTATTAAGGCCAAAAGGCATGACCTTGTAGCAGTAAGTTCCTTGATTAGTGATAAAGGAATTATTTTGTTAAGTCAGCCTCGTTCATAAATATCTGGTTGTATCCTGAGTACGCGTCTATAGAACTCATAAAATCATGCCTAGCTGTGACATCAACCATTATTTATACGAGGTTGAGGAAAATGGTATTTAAGATAAGCTTTGTTTAGATCAGTGAAGTCGACGCACATTTGCTACTTTTTATTAGACTCTGGGACTATTACAATGTCAGACAACCACTCTCGATAGAGCACCTCTCTGATGAATTTAGCTGAATGGAGTTTCTTAACTTCCTTTTGGATAACACCATGATTCACTCTTTTATAAGTCCTTCTTCTTTGTTTCTCTGATTTTTGCTTTTCATCAATGTTCAGCTTGTGGCAAATGACCTTTGTGTCTATTCTTGGCATGTGTTTATGGATCCACGCAAACACACTTTGCCTCTTTCTCAGTAATTCTATCAGCTTTTCTTTCACCTTATTTTTCAGTGATGATCCGATTTGTATGGTTTTTTCTGGCTCGTGCTTATTGAGGACAATGGATTCTACCTCCTCTATGACTCCGCCCTTCTTTAATTTTCTCTCGCCCCTTTGGTCAAGAGTATCAATGTTGTATGAGGTGGTGATTTTTTTATGGGCCTCTCTCTGCTCCGCAGAGCTGAAGTAGCATTCCCTGTCCTCTACTTGATCACCTGGGACTTCCCCTACTCCATAAAGAGTCGAGAATTGAACAATCTAGTGTACGATAGAAGGCAATTCTTCAATTTTTTTGAGGGCTACACGATCAAGAAAGATGTTATAGGCCAAAAACACATTTTCATCCATTATAAAAAAAATGACCTTATTTGTTAGTGATATACCCGTATATATCCTCGGCCTGGCTGAGGATTACCTCCAATCGGACGACCCCTCGGGGCCGACCCTTCATCAGGCTCCGGACGACCCCTCAGGGGGACGACCCTTCATCAGGTTCCGGACGACCCCTCAGGGGGCCGACCCTTCATCAGACTCCGGACGACCCCTCAGGGGGCCAACACTTCATCAGGTTTCAGACGACCCCTCAGGGGGCCGACCCTTCATCAGGCTCCGGACGACCCTCCGAGGGTATGACAGTACGAGGCCAGAATTAGGACAGACTCATTACCGGAAGAACCTTTGCCCTCGGCCTCATATCAAAGGCCGAGGGTGACATCATCACAGCACGTGGTTTGGGAGACGCGTGGAATAGTGCGTGTGAGGTTCACATGGCACGTGGGAGACCGTTATAACAAAACCACACCCTCACGTGAGGGAATATTATGTCATCATTTGGCATCTACAGGTGTCAACAGGGGATTGGCTAGATCATCATTCACATGCACCATGCATACTTGGGGGGTACACTACACCCCCCAAGACCTATCTATATACTTGTCACCTACAACCCTACAGGGGGATCGATCGATTACTGTAACCCTAGCTAAAACTTTGCTTGTACACACAGTAGAGAGAGAGAGGAGCTTATGTGCATTGTATCCAAGGCCATTAGTGCCCATACTTAGTGGATCACACACTCACAGTGGATGTAGGCCAAATTCGTTGAACCACTATACATCATTGTCTTATTTCCTCTTATACTCATCCCCTTCTACATACTTATGCACTTATACATCTTTATGGCTGCCATGGTTACTACTGTTTGAGCTCATTATCACTTATCCGGTGGTGCTAAATCTCAGCATCATCAGTTTGGCGCCGTTTATGGGAACGAGAAGACAACTCTTCCCTTGTACAGCTTGACCTCGCTGGGCACTCTGGTGGTGAGCCAGCTCTCCCCCGGAGAGGACATGTTTCACCATTGAAAGAGACCCACTAAGGTTCCCAAGCTCACCAGTCTTTTCTTCAGTTCAGCTTTTCATATCTCAAACACATGGCACCTAAGATGCCACCACCACCACTTCCCCCGCTGGATGATGGGGGAGGACCCAGTTCCAGTCAGCCACCACCTCAGTCTGAGATGGCTGATGTGGCGGCAGCCTTAAAGTCTCTGGCAATAAGCCAGCGGATGATGCAGGAGCACTTCACAGCTCTAAGCCAAAACATGCTAAGACCACCAGGGGTTTCACCTGAGATGATTACTCCGGCAGCAGCTCCAGGACATCATGAGGCCAGGGGACCACCCCAGGCATCACGCATAGACCTGTCACCCCTTCAGCGGAGTAGGGATGTTACTGACCCCCGGCGTCTACACCTGGGGAGGTAAGGAAACCCTTGCCCTGAGGACATGTATGACGATCTGGAGGGAGAGGAGGCCCCTATAGAATGCTGGGAGCCATATGAGGTCTCCAATAATAGTGTACGACCTCTCCAGGATAGTAGAGAAAAGTGCGGGAGACCAAATCCTAATGATCGCCCGAGAGGCTCTGCTTTTGATCGCTTGAGAAGGGGGTCGGCCTTTGAGAGGCTGGGCCCAGTAAATGACCTGCGGGAAAAATTATCCAGGTCAAGAAGTGCTGTGAGGTCCAGGAGGGAGGCAACAGATGGCCAACCCCAAGGACGGGATGACGGCCAAAGGGAAGTAAACAGCCGACACAGGCCTGCCGCAGCAGAACCCTCCGTCCACCTTAAAGAGGCTTCAGGGGATAACATCGGCCAGGCCGACCCTGTGAGGCCCTGGAAAACTTTGTTTAAAACCATTAATTTGGTGATTAACCCTCGGCTATGATGAGGGCCAGTGGAGGGGACGACCCCACCACTGTCCTTAAGAAAGACGAGGGAATACTGTGTTTAAAACCATTAATTTGGTGATTAACCCTCGGCTATGATGAGGGCCAGTGGAGGGGACGAACCCACCACTGTCCTCAAGAAAGACGAGGGAATACTTTGTTTAAAACCATTAATTTGGTGATTATCACCCTCGGCTATAATGAGGTCCCATGGAGGGGACGACCCCACCATGGCCCTCAAGAAAGACGAGGGAAAACTTTGTTGAAAACCATTAATTTTGTGATTAACCCTCGGCTATGATGAGGGACAGTGGAGGGGAAGACCCCACCACTGTCCCCAAGAAAGACGAGGGAATACTGTGTTTAAAACCATTAATTTGGTGATTAACCCTCGGCTATGATGAGGGCCAGTGGAGGGGACGACCCCACCACTGTCCTCAAGAAAGACGAGGGAACACTTTGTTTAAAATCATTAATTTGGTGATTAACCCTCGGCTATAATGAGGTCGCATAGAGGGGACGACCCCACCATGGTCCTCAAGACAGACGAGGGAACACTTGGTTTAAAACCATTAATTTGGTGATTATAACCCTCGGCTATAATGAGGTCGCATGGAGGGGACGACCCCACTATGATCCTCAAGATAAACGAGGGAAACTTTATTTAAAGCCATTAATTTGGTGATTATAACCCTCGGCTATAATGAGGTCGCATGGAGGGGACGACCCCACCATGGTCCTCAAGACAGACGAGGGAGGGGTTAGTGGCATTAACAAAGACAACACAAATAATACAAGAGGCAAATATGGAAGACAACAAAGGAGATGATAGTATAAATGAAATATCAAGTGTTATACAAGATTGAGTACAAAAATGTTAATTACATCATAAGGGTGTGGGCTACAGACAGCCACCCTATGGGACAATATCAGAAGGCAGGGCCTCCACATCCACAAGAGGGGTTTCCTCAATGACCACGACTGGATGATCTTCAGACATGCCAACCGCCTCGGCTTGCACTTGGGATTCCACCTGGTTTAGAGCCTCGGCAATCAGGGGGTCGTCCAGTTGAACTGCCTCCAGAGAGGGGCGGACTGAAGAGACGACATTGCCGAACTTGAGGACGACCCACCGACAGGCCATCCTAATCCCTCTCTCCAAGTACTCAAGGCCGAAGCCTTGGAACTCATCAGAGAGTTTATAGGCTTCCCCAGTGTCTGCCTCGAATTTCTTCACAGCCTCAGATAGCTCAATCTTAAACTGGGCCTCCCGATGGGTCATGGCTTCATCCTTCTCCTTCAAAAGTAAGTCTTTGGCCTTCAGGTCCTCATCATACTGTCTCGTCAGCTCGTCCATAATTTGTGCATGTTCAGTCCTGGCACTCTCTAGCTCAGCCTTTGCAGTATCTAAGTCAGCCTGCAGGTCGGCCTCATATTGGATGGCCCTCTCGGCCTCATGGAATTTCTCCTGATTCTCAGCCATCCATTTAGTTGCCGAGGTAAAGGCGCATACAGACTGCATAGAAAGATAAACAGATGTCAAGAGGCCGAGGAAACAGTTATTGAAAGAATGCAATTAAAAGAAATGAATCAAGACCGATACCTGGGCTAGAGCGTGCAGACCATAGTCATACACTTTGGCTGGAGGCATCTTTGACAGAAAGTCATAATCAGCAGCCGAGGGAGCATAAAACATTAATGCCTTGGCTGTCCTCAAATTTGCGATGAGTGATGAGGGCTCGGCCCTCAGAAGTGCCAAGTTCTGGGACCAGAAGGCCCCCATGCTGGATGAAGAAGCAGTCCCTTCAGATGCTTCGACCCTGGCCCTCGTCCGAGAATCCGGCCGAGGGTCAACAGGAATCTCAGGCTCTTTTCTTTTGTGGCTATCAGCTGTCGGCTCAACAACCGTCGGCCCCACGGCCTTCGTCTTCCTCGGAGCCTGCTGAGACTCCTTACCCTTATTCTTTGCCAAGCCTGATAGTAAACTGGGAGCAGTCATTTCCAGAGATAGTCTAATACACCAGCAGGATGACCTGATAGGGGGACGACACGTGAGAAAAATGCAGAGATAAAAAGGAAACACTTGAAGAAAGTAAAGAAAAGTACAACTCACATAGTTCTGTAAGGGGGCCGACCTTCAGACCAGCTTCCTTGAGGAACCGAGGGGTCATCAGATCTTCAAACTTTGGAAGTTCACTCCCTCGCCCTCATCCTCTCAGATATTCAACAATATCTTTCTCTTCCAGGCTAAGTCCGGGGTCTGACCTGGCCTTCATTGACGGGTTAGACCATCTTCGGGGGACCCTCGGACCATCGGCTATAGGAGATGCCTCGGCGGAGAACTCCCACTCCCAAGAGACGAAGAAGAATCTCTTCTTCCAATCGTGGTTGGAGGTTTTTGCCACGTGGAGAAGTTTTTTCTCAGACCTCCTCGCCCCTAGATGATAGTACCCAGGCTGTTTGGATGAAGAGGTGATATTGTAGCAGGCCAAGAATATGTCAGCCGAGGGCTCATCAGTGAAAGCATTCTTCCACAAGGAGATGTAACCTAGTATCGTCCTCCAGGAGTTGGGAGGAAGCTGAGAGGGGGCAATACCGAGGGCTGATAGGATATCTACGATAGCAGGATACGGAGGGAACCTGATGCCAACTTTGAACATTTGTTCATACACTGCAACCTCACCCTCTTCACCCTCAAAAACCTTCTCAGACTCAGAGGGAACCCTCATGGTTATGCCGAGGGGCACTCCATAGGCATGTCTCCACAATAAGAGGTTGCGATCCCTAATGGAGGAGATATAGGACGAGGCATGGGAGGTATCAACCTGGTCATCTGAATCATCACCCTCGTCCTCAGTCCCCTTTCCCTCGGCCTCGTCATCTGCCAGACAACCATGGGGAAAAGACATCTGGAAGGCATGTGGAGATAGGGTTGTCACAGGGACAGCCTCAGAGGGGACCATACCCTCGGCCTGTCGGCCTGGGCTTAGGTTAGATGTCTCTATTCTACCAGAAGGTCCAACGCCAGTTGGCGAGGATGCTCTCTCGTCCATATCACTTGAATGACACTCGGCTGGACGATGGGACGACCCACAAGACTCAGACGATTGTGGCTAGAGGAATAGGAAAGATGGGTCGTACCCAATTAGGGTCGGCCCCTCGTCTCCTCTCCTCCTCTTCCTCTATTCGTCTGATCTCAACAAATAATTTCTCTCTCAGGGAAGGGAACTCCTCAGCTAAGCTATAAAGCCTCCTAAGCATCAAGGGGGAGACCCTACACTTGGAGGAATTTGGGGAACCTAACTACAAACAAGTTTACAGTTGACCAAATTAGACTTTTGGATTAAAACAAAGGGAATCGATGGTTTTCACTCGAGAACACCCAAGAAACTCAAGAACACTCAAAGGACAATCGCCGAAAAAGCTGTAAAATGGCCTAAATTAAGCCCTACAAGCCTAAAACAGAAAAGCAAAAAGAGAAATGAAAGGAAAGAGGGCGTTGGTGGTGAAAGATTACCTGAAGAGAAAGGGCGAAGCTGCTAAGTTGAAGGTTCGAAAGCTGCAGAAATGGCAAGAAGGCTGGAGACTAGAGAGAGAGAAAATTGGGCACGAAGAAGAAGAAGGGAGTGAAGGGTTTCAAAAATCACTTAAATACCTTAGTAATGAGTGGGCCCATTAACCAAGAAGGGCATCATTAGGGCACGAAGCCCCAGGTAAAGTATGCAGCTGCCATGCCTTGGAAACTGAAATGGCAATGAATACCCGTCTAGGTGTCACACCAGCTTAACAGGTGTCACTCACCTAACTGATCATACACGTATCTCAATTACAACACTATCCCTCAGCCACCTCAACAAAATCAATGGCTAAGAGCTGGGGGTGATTGATATACCCGTATATATTCTCGGCCTGGCTGAGGATTACCTCCAACCGGACGACCCCTCGGGGCCGAACCTTCATCAGGCTCCGGACGACCCCTCAGGGGGCCGACCCTTCATCAGGTTCTGGACGAACCCTCAGGGGGCCGACCCTTCATCAGGTTCTAGACGACCCCTCAGGGGGCCGACCCTTCATCAGGCTCCGGACGATCCTCCGAGGGTACGACTGTACGAGGCCAGAATTAGGCCAGACTCATTACAGGAAGAACCTTTGCCCTCGGCCTCATATCAAAGGCCAAGGGTGACATCATCACAGCGCGTGGTTTGGGAGATGCGTGGAAGAGTGCGCGTGAGGCTCACATGGCACGTGGGAGACCGTTATAACAAAATCACACCCTCACGTAAGGGAATATTATGTCATCATTTGGCATCTACAGGTGTCAACAAGGGATTGGCTAGATCATCATTCACATGCACCATGTATACTTGGGGGGTACACTACACCCCCCAAGACCTATATATATACTTGTCACCTACAACCCTACAGGGGGATCGATCGATTACTGTAACCCTAGCTAAAACTCTGCTTGTACACACAGTAGAGAGAGAGAGGAGCTTATGTGCATTGTATCCAAGGCCATTAGTGCCCATACTTAGTGGATCACACACTCACAGTGGATGTAGGACAAATTGGCTGAACCACTATACATCATTGTCTTATTTCCTCTTATACTCATCCCCTTCTACATACTTATACACTTATACATCTTTATGGCTGCCATGGTTACTACTGTTTGAGCTCATTATCACTTATCCGGTGGTGCTAAATCTCAGCATCATCAGTTAGGCACATCGGGCAGGTGCCAATGCAAACATCCATTTTAAACACTCCAAGAAGATGCAATTTCTCTCCACTAAACCCTATCAATCTTGGTGGTAAGGAATCAGTCTCTTCTTTTTGAGCTTTAATGCTTTGAAATATTCCCAAAATATGACATTGGTTGAGCTGGCGTCGTCCATCGAAATTGTGGATATATAATACCTATGAACCCTGGTGCTGATGACTAGAGGGTCGTCATAGAGGGCCAAGATGCCCTTGAAATTTAACCTGGATAATCCCACAATCATAGTGCCCATATTCACCTTTTTATCTTCCCCGGCTTTGGCTCTTAAGTAGTTGAGTTTACTTCCATTCGCCTGGGTGTTGACTTGGCCTCTACGGCGTGCACCTTATGATCTATCGGCTTTGTCCCTCCACCATCCATTCCCCCACTGACCATTTTTACATCAAATGAAATCATATTGCAACGTCCCTTTGGCTTTGGAATTTTTTAAGGGAGTTCGGGGTTGGCTTCATCATCATCAGACCGCTCATCTTTCTTATCGGTCTAAGGATGTAGCCTCGGCCTCTTATCTCTCGACTCGCCGTGTATCTTCTGAGCGTCATCCTTGGAACCACTTTGGTCAACATACTTTCGAAGCTTCCCTTATTTTAATATGTTCTCAATCTCATATTTTAATGCACAACACTTATCGGTGGTGTGGCTGTGGTCTTTGTGAAAGTCACATCACTTGCTCTTATCTCTGTTTTGAGGAGGGGACCTAAGCTTTTCAGGCCATCTCAAACCTCTATCATCTTTGATCTCATTTAAAATCAAATTAGGACTTACTGTGAGTGATGTGTAGTCACCAAATTTGTCATCAGCTGACCTCTTCTTCCCATCCTTTCCCTTCGCCTTTTGAGATTTACCCCCCACCGACTTCCTTTTCATCCTCTCCATTGGCCTCCATAGCCTCCTCGACATTCATGACTCTCCCAGCCATAACAAGAAGTTCTGACATGGATTTTAGAGGATTTTAGGCCAGCTTCCAAAGTAATTTTCCTTTCTATAATCCACCTATAGAAGCGATCATAGTAATATTCTCCTCATAGTCTTCAACCTCCAGCTTCTCTTTGTTAAACCGTGCAATATAGTCTATGAGAGACTCATTCTTACCTTGATTTACATATAACAAATGGGTAACCTTTTTCTAGGGTGTCATGCCGAAGTAGAAGTTGTGAATGAACTTCTCAGCTAGTTGTTTAAAATTTTCTTTGGGGCTTTTAGAAAGAGAGGTATACCATAAATGAGCTGCACGGGTTAGAGTGCTAAAGAATGCTCAGTATCTCATCTTATCAGAAGCACAGTAGATGTCAATTGTATATTGGTACATTTTTATGTGATGAACTGTGCAGACACCAGATTCTATAGCCCCTACGCCTCTCCTTAGGTCCCTAACACCTCCCTAATTCACTACAAACCTTAGGTCATACTCCGAGTACTGATCTAGAGGCCAACGGGCGATCTCGGGCCTCGTTTGACTTCGGTCAACTCCATCTACAAAGCAAAAGCATAATGAATCTTCAAATGGCTCAGAATCCTCTTTCCGACGGTTTGTCTTATGCATGAATTGGCATAACGGTTCGAACAAACTTACCATCTTAATATCGAAATTCGATCTGGAGGCCACTGAGCGCTTCCAAGCCTCGATTTGACCCCAATCAACTTCATCATCAGAGTGAAAGATCAATTAATCTTCGAAAGGCACTAAAACCCCTTTTGAGCGGTCCACCCCATGCGTGAACGGTATAACAATAAGGACGATAGATTCATTTTTTCTTGAAAATTGATTTGAAGGCTCCTGGGCACTCTCGAGCTCTATTTGACCAAGGTCAACTATTAATCTCAAACGATGCTGAATGAATCTTCAAAATTCACTGAATACCCTTTCCCACGGTCCACCCCGTGTGCAAATCAGCCTTACAGTACAGATGAACGATCCATTTTTCTTCGAAAGGACACTGGGCACTTTTGGGCCCCGTTTAACCATGTCAACTCTCCGAACTGAGAGATCCTCTTTGGAAAATCGAAGTTCCTTGAATAACCTTTCCAATAGTTCGCCCTGTGCACAATACAATCTTACGGTTGGGAAGAACGATCCATCGTCATCTGACAATATCCTATCTAAAGGACCGATGGGCGCTTCCAAGCCCTGTTTGACCTAAAGTTAACTTTTGGATCCAGGGAGGCCCAAAGTATTCTCAAAGGTCTCTGAATAACCTTTTCAACAGTGTGCCCCGTGCACGATTTAGACTTATGGATTGCGTTTTACGATCATTTTTCTGGAAAATCTGCACACGAGACTGCCAATTGGTAGGTCCATTTCCCTGCCTATCGACAGTGTGTCTAGGGTTACCTGCCGACAGGTAGGACAAGGACAATGTCGATCGGCAGTACTCCAACATTATATAAGTAGATCATGATCTCACCTTCCAAGACACCTGTAGAAACATCAACTTCAGTGATATCAACAACATTCTTCTTAAGTGAGCGACATTTCCTTGTTTGAAACCTTTCTCCACCTTTCATTCCCATCAGTTTTACACCAAATTTAGCAGAAATCCTCCTACACTCTTAATTAACTTTCAAGGAAGCTCATCATCAATTAAGATCAATCTCCAAGTCTCCAAAGAAGGTCCTAATATTCTTCTCTCTCTTTAAATTTCTTTACTTTTGCACTAGTTATATAAGTTCTTAATTTAGCTTTTACTTTTGATCATACACATATTAATCTTCTATCCGTTATTTCACATAATATATTTTCTATAAAAAAAATGAGAAAATAGGGTTACACCTATAAATTCCAACGGGATTTTATACCAAATTCTCTCAAAACAAAAAACATATTTTTCTTACACACACATATATAATAAAATTCCCATTTGAATTTATGGGATAAACCCCACCCTCCTGTCGTATGCAAACTACATGAGCTTTGATGCCTTTATAGGCTACGTACACATGTTCTATTTTCATATTTTCATCTTTTTCGTATTTTATCCATATATATCATATTTGTGATTCATACTTGCGTTCTATCTAACACATATTATCGTTTCATTATAACGATCAATATTTCGATAAGCACACATCATATATTTTTATTATTATTCTTGGAACATTGCTATGGATGACCTCACTCCATCTTTTCCATGATGCGAGTTTAGTGATTCCAATCTACACTTACATATACACGTGCACACACTACACGGAGAAATTAAGGAAAATAGTTACATAAGCCCACGAGAAACCGAAAGGGCGGGATGGGTGCCTAACACCTTCCCATTCCGTAACTTATCCCCAAACCTCTGATCTAATTGATTTCGCAAGCACTAGTTTGTCTTTGATGTCACTCTCTTGAGGAGACAATATGTTCTTTTGCATATTTTGTACAAAATAGGCTGACGAATGTATCTCTTTACATCACCCCACATCTACGACGATCGAAGTGTTCCTAGAAAGGGCGTGAGGCCTCTCTCTCTCTCCCCATGTGCGCGCGAGCTCCAATCTTTGAGTTGGATAAGGAGATAAGGGAAGCCCTCCAAAGCCATGGAGGGATGTCCACAGTGGCGACCCTATGTTTATATCACCTGTCACTCACTTTTCACTTCACACACTTGTAGATACTCTCCATGTACACCTCTCACTACCTACACTTGTATATAGGTTCACTTATATCCACATATTGCACACACCACATAGAAGATCCATGCTTTCGTGTGACTAGTACACACCTCCACTTATCACACTTATACATTCTCACTTCCATTTATCACATGCCTTGTAACACTTATGCATGCTCACTCACTTATAGATATTCACACATCACTCACTAACACATACCCATGCGTAGTGGAATCTTCATGCCCCGTGCTAAGATTTACTTTTCATGATACTTGTACACTCTTCCTTATTAGTATAGTTCTCATCATGCCAAATAAAATACTCTCTCCATAATGTACTAATTAAGAATCATGCATTTTACACACTAAATCACCAAGATCATGGCTATTAACCAAAATTTTGTCTTGTACTAGGGGTCACTTTGTGATGGGCGTTGGTCTGAAAAGTCATAGTTAGTCTATGCAATATGCCTCTCACCTTCAATTAGCTAAGTAGCATAAACGTTTATCAAACGGTTCCCCCCGCATCATATCGCTTGATCAAACTCACGACGGGAGGTATAACAAGGAACTCGTTCACGTACGTTGAGTATATCGAATTTGCTCTCACACATACTCTCCCCACGAGGTATATAACGAGGCATTTCACGTACACTCAACTATATTAAATGACTTGTCCACACGTACCGATTGCCCTCGAAAGCAAGGCGTATGCCGTGGAAGTCATGCCAGGGGAGGGGGGGGGGGGGGGAACCTTTCCATTAACTCAACTGCATACCCTCATATAGGCTTCAAACCCAGGGCACTCATATTTAGTTTACTGGTTACTACACGAAACTCTTTCGAAACGCTGGGTCTATATGCAACCCCAATTTTCACACGAATTCATCTTTTTTCAAAACGGGATCCTATCCACGAGCCTGGCAGCAAGTCAAATCATGTTTTACATATTTTCAAACCCAATTTTTTCCAAGCTCGGATCCCGTTCTACATTTCTTTTTGTATTTAGGTAAACATAATACAAGTGAAAACGTAATTAAAAAAAAAAAAAAATAATAATAATAATAATAATAATAACAACAAGAACAACAACAACAACAACAACAACAACAATAATAATAATAATAATAATAATAATAATAATAATAATAATAATAATAATAATAATAATAATGAGACTCTTCTCTAGTTTTTCCTCATTCCTTACCAAAAGTGCTAAAAATATTTTTCTCCCTTTTTCTCAAAATATCAAAAAATATTTCACCCCTCTTTTATCAAAATACCCAAAACATGTTCCCTCATTAAATATACCAAAAACATTTTGTCCTCCCCTCTCCAAAAAAATTATCAAAAATATTTTCCTCTTTTTTAATAAATAATTATTCCTTTTCTCTCTCAAAAATAAATTTGAATCTTTTGCCCCCTCTGGTCGATCGCATACCCGACCCTTGGCTTGTCTCCCTATTGCCTTCGGCCTTCCATCGAACCACTCCGAAGCTCCATCAGTTGTCCTGCTACTTCCTACGAGTCCAGAATCCACCTTCATGAACTCTCCATGGAGAACGCAGACGAAGTACCGAATGTGCAACCTTATTTGATAATAGTCCTAGTCCAACTTACCGCCAAGATTGACAACCTTCAAATCGAGGTTCACGAGATGCAGCAAAATAGAATCCTAGTTCCCAAGGAGCCCAAGGTCCTATTCCCTCACGCTTTGTGTCCACCTGCACCTGAGACTGTTTGGGTCTCTAAAGAATATCAGTATGTCCCACGTGCACCTCTTGTCAATGGCCCACCACCAGATCAACTCCTTATATCGAATCTTGCTCAGCGGGGGGCTAACCTGTTAGTAGCTATTGATCCTAAGGAAGAAGAGTTAAACAAGGTAAAGGAGGACCTTAAGATGTTAACCAAGAAGTTTGACCAAGTTCAAATCTTTGAGAACTACATGGATTACGCCCATATGTCTCCCAACCCTAAAGCAAGGATGTCAAAAAAATTCAAGGTGACTAACATTGAGAAGTTAGAGGGTAGTGGGTCCCCAATTGTTCATCTTCAAAGCTACCATCGATCCATGACTCTCCTAGGTGCCTTCGAGGAAATAATGGCCAAGATGTTCCAATAGACTTTGAAAGACATCGCTGTTTGTTGATTTCTATCCCTCGAGGAATCCAAAATTCGCAGTTGGGAGGATGTCTCCCATGAATTCATATCGTAGTATAAATATAACGAGGAGATTTATAACTTCTTAAGAAGAACCCTGGAGAAACTGTCAGTAATTTCATAGCAAGATGGAGGGAGAAAGTGACCACTATGACCAACCGACCTTCTGAAGAGGAGCAAGTTATTATTATAATACCCCATATCCGAGCGATGATGGGAGGATAGTATTACCCACATTTATGAACCCTCCGGGAAGCAGGAGTGGAAATTGAATAAAGTATTACTAAGACAGAAGTTGAACCAAAGAAAGTATCCTAACAGTTCACTCCAAGAAAATATGAGAAGTCTGCTACAGTCTCAACCATCAACAATATCTCTCAGCCCGCTACCTCTTGGGTGCCAGAAAGCCATGATAATCGAGTCAGGAAAGAATACACAGAGCTTCATGCTCCCCTATTTAAAGTCTACCAAGCCTTGTTGGGCCAATAAAACATCAAACCTTTGGACCCAAGTCTACTACCAAACCTACTTCCCAAAATTTTTAAACTGTACGCACATTGTGATTTTCACCAAACTGCTAACCATACCACTGATCAGTGCTTCCATATCCAGGATGTAATCTAATGTTTAATTGACTAGGGTGTCATCCCCCCCGGCCAATCCAAAACCAAACACCACTCACAACCCACTTCTAAACCATACAAATGCCATCTTCCTAGAGAATGACTTGGAATTCGATCCATATACCCTTATTATACTCAATAAAGCACCCATTATACCCGTATTTTCATCCAATCCCCTTAAAGTTTGCCCATATTTTCTCCTACACCCTGCCTGTTTTGCTGATCAAGCTCTGTCACTTCTCGCGAGAGATTGTATTATCGTTCGTACCCGGTCCGGACGAAAAGATATGGAATTGCCAGCAGTACTGAATCTACTTTTAGAATTTGAGCTCAAATTTCCCTCTGAAATGACTATTGACTGTCAAAAGTTCAACATCTTGTTAATGAAACCCCGAAAGGGGGATCGAGAGTTAGATAATTAAGTGGTAGCCATTGACGAAGTCAGTTTAGACGATGCAGTACAGATTATGGCACTCTTGTTTCGACAGACCGATAAGATTTGTAGTATATCTGAGTTACTCGTTGCCTTAAAGCTACAAGGGCGATTGGTCCCTTTACTTCTGCAGCTCCCGATGGAGTGGAAATATCAATATGAAGAAGTCATTGAGGTTGTGGAATGCATTGATTTTTCATGGAAAGACGATATCATTTCCACCAGAAGGGGGGATGAATTTAATAGCTCAGATGAAGAACCAGGCCAAGAAAATGTTAGTCCGATAATTAGTATGTGTGGGACGATATCTTGTGAAGATCTGCTAAGGGAAATTAATAAAGTGGTCGAACAACCCGAAATGGATAAAAAATCAAATTTTTGTTCTTTTCTCCTTCATAAACGATATGATAAGATTTAGGAGGCACTACCAGAGTTCGAATCCTCAGTCATCAGGGATAGATAAAGGAAAAGGATTTGCCAAGGAACTCCCCGTACTAGAAATAACCATCGAGGAAAATAAGATCCTTGACCCGCTCAAGAAAACTCAGGCCACATCACCTTGTGGGTAATCTTTATGTCTTTTTAACTACATCGAAACGCTTTGATAAACTTACATTCCGGGCCCACGGTCCCTCCTTCCACCACTCCATAAGAAGTCGTGAACCTGGTTAGGTCTTTACCCTCTACCATATTACTTTCCTTCTCTGAAGAAGATATCCCAAAGTTTGGTGTTAATCATAACTATGCTCTCAACATATCCGTTAAGGTAATGGGGAAGATAACCCCACTCTCACTCATCAACAACATAATAACACTTAATGTTTTCCTGTTAAGGACCTTCAACTGCCTGGATTTGAAAGTAAGAGACCTTGCTCCAAATTCTGCTGCAGTGCGTTCCTATGACAACACTCGTTGAGATGTGATGGGATCCATAAGACTCATAATATGGGATGGACCTATAAATCGCGTTATCGAGTTCCAAGTTATCGACATACCTACTTATTTCATTCTATTGCTCAATTGACCATGGCTTCACTGCATCAAGGGGGTATCTTCCTCTCTCCATAAAAACTTGAAGTTCTTCGCCAAGGGGTAAGTCATCATCATCTTGGGTAACAATAATAAAATTGAGAATACAAGCACCGATAATCCGGTATAAGAAATAGAGCCTGGGGTGACTGATATATTTCTTTTTGGCTTCCGAGTTGAACCACTTCCCCTCCCAGTAGGGAATAATTTTAAAGGCCAAGTATGTCTAGAGCACAACCCTCACAATAATGTCAACATGATACAGATGTTCAAGAATATGCACTTTATGCCCAAATTAGGGATGGGACGTCGACAATAGGGGATAGTGGATCCTATAGTCCTTAAAAAGGCCTTTCCTCCATGTGGCCTAGGTTATCAACCATCGTCAGAGGAACTCAAAATGCTTTGTCAACCACGATTGAAGAGAAGTTTAAAAGTGCCAAGACTGTTTTGGGGGATTCCTTTAACGAAAGATTCATCAAAGAGGGAAAAGATCTTCCCTTTTATGGTTTTCCCAAATCATAGTACGATCATGTGGATAATAAGATGAAGCCCGGGATAGAGATATTCCTTCAAGACAGTTACTCCTAGGATGAAGACTCCCAGCATCATATGCAATCACTCACTGAGAAAACTACAACTGATATCGAGATTTATAAAAGAAGTGACTCCGAGGACTCATTCAATCTGCAGATACTGGGACTGACACTCTGCATGATCCATTCAAATGCTACATCATCAGATCCATCCATCCTGATTAAGGTCGCTGATGAACCCCTCCTCAACTGGAATGCTATAATAGTTCCACTGATTGAAATGTAACCCAACCCAAATGTTTATCTTATATCTTCATCTTTTATTGTTCCTCCCTTTTCTGATAATAATGTAATCGATACCTCCTCTGACGAGGTTTTCAATGTTGTTTTTCTTGAAAATGAAATAAATGAATATTTTGAGTATCTTGTTGTGCCTTACATTAATTATCTTGATTGTAATCAAACTCTTGATGATGATGATTTTGCAAATGAATAATTCTTGACTGATCATAATAAGGTTAATAACAAATAGCATAACCGCATTCAAATTAATGAGGATGAAACTATTATTATCAATCTTGGTTCTAGTAGCTAACTGCGCGATGTTAGGATAGGGTCCACCCTTGACGAGCATGAGCGTGCATAACTTGAAGAACAACTGAAGGAATTTGTGGACGTCTTTGCATGGCCCAACAATGACATGCCCGACATTGATCTTGAGATAGTTAAGCACGAGATTCCAACTCTCTCGGAATGAAAATCGATCAAATAGAAACTGTAAAAGCTTCAAACTGATTGGCCAATAAAAGTTAAAGAAGAGGTAGTCAAACAGTTGGACGTAGGCTTCATCTGGGTGATCGAATATCCCACGTGGCTAGCCAATATTGTACTCGTGCCAAAATCAGGAGGAAAGTCTGCATATGAGTTAACTGCCAGGATTTGAACAAATCACATTTGAAAGATGATTACCACTACTCAATATTGACATGATTATGGACAATATGGCCAATCACGCTCTCAAGCCATTCGTTGACGAGTTTACCGGACAAATTCAGATCAAGATGTCCTCTGTTCATCAAGAAAATAACCACATTCATCACCCTTTAGGGAACCTTATGTTACACAGTTATGCCATTCGGTCTAAAGAAGAAGGAGCTACCTACCAAAGTTCTACCACACAATCTTGTATGATCTAATACACAGACATACAGTTTGGATGAATGATCCATCGCCGTCCGACGATCTTCTTCCCAAAGGAGTGATGGGCGCTTTTGAGCCCCATTTAACCCAACGTCAACTATCGAACCCAACATCGGCCCAAAGGATTCTCAAAGGTCTCAGAATAACCTTTCTAATGACATGACCAATGTGCGATTTGGGCTTGTGAATTGCGTTTTACGATCATTTTTTCAAAAAATATAAATGAGACTGCCATTTGGCAGGTCCATTTTCCTGCCTATCGGTAATGTGTCTAGGGTTACCTACCTACAGGTAGGGCAAGGACAATGCCGATCGATAGTCCCCTAACCTTATATAATGAGAGCATGAGCCCACCTTCCAAGACACCTCAACAAACATCAACTTCGATGACCTCAAGAACATTTTTCTTAAGTCAACGAGGTTTCCTTGTTTGAAACATTTCTCCACCTTTCATTCCCAACACTTTCACACCCAATTTAGCAAAAATCCTCCTACACTCTTCATTCACTTTCAAGTAAGCTCATCATCAATCAAGATAAATCTCCAAGTCTCCAAAGAAGGTCCAAACATTCTTCTCTGTTTATTTTTGCATTAGTTATATATATAATTTAACCTTTACGTTAGATCATACACATATTAATCTTCCATCGTTTATTGCGCACAATATATTTTCTATAAAAAACAAAATGAGAAAAAGAGGGTTACACTTACGAATTCCAACGGGATTTTATACCATATTCTCTCAAAACTAAAAACACCTTTTTCTTATACACACATATAATAAAATTCCCATTTGAATTTATGGTATAAAACCCACCCTCATGCCGTATGCGAACTACGTGAACTTTGATGCCTTCATAGGCTACGTAGGCATCTCAGGTTAAAACCCAAGATTCGAGTCGTATTCCATATTTTCATCTTTTTCCTATTTGATCCATATATTATTCATATATATCATACTTGTGAATCATACTTGCGTCTTATCTAACACATATTATCGTTTCATCGTAATGATCAATATTTTGATAAGTGCACACATCATATTTTTTAATTATTATTTTGGAAACATTCCTATGGATGACCTCACTCCATCTTTTTCATAATGCGAGTCGAGCGATTTCGATCTCCACTTATATATACCCGCACACACACTTTACGAAGAAATTAAGAAAAATAGTAACATAAGCCCTTGAGAGACCGAAAGGGCGGGATGGGTGCCTAACACCTTCCCATTTCATAAGTTAGCCCTCGAACCTCTGATCTAGTTGGTTTCACAATCATGAGTTTGTCTTTGAGCGATAACATGTCCATTTGCATGTTTTGTGCAAAATAGACTGGCGACACTTTCTCTTTAGATCCACCCACATTGATGACGACCATAGGATTCCTAGAAAGGGCATGATACCTCTCTCTCTCTATCCAACGAACGTGCGAGTGCCAATCCCGAGTTTGAAAAAGGAGATAAGGGAAGCCCCCCTAAAGTCACGGAGGGAGAGTCACAAATAGGGTTTGTGCTCCCATCGTACTTGGGTTTTACACTTGGCTACTTAAACTTGGCCGGATTTAGGTATGTTACAGTCCTCGCTACAAATGAACATACTTACACATACCCTTTTTGAATGGGGTCTTGGTTTTTTTAGAGGTCATCGATTTTGTCCTCCAGCCTCTAGATGGAACTATTCCACGGTATCTCGAACGCTGTTGCATTATCTCCTTCGGCTTCCACAGCATTATCCCCGGTTCCTTCTCTGTCGGTTGGGATTGTACTGGCTCTCAGCCAGCTGTCTTCTGATGGATATTTACCTCCCTTTGCTCTCCCTCTTGGACTAGTTGAGGCCGATGATCAACATAACTTCCATTCCCCCTAAAGGCCATAATATTGTATAATTTGGAGAGTCGATCAAAAGATAACCCACAACTCAATCTGTTAAATGCTAAAGCTGGGGTTGGCAATCTCAGCTCGATCAACCATTATTTCCTATACTAGCTGGGACTGGGCGCACTATGTTTACAGAAATTTCATAGGGTGCTCCAAAGTCGTCCTCATCACAACACTGGTCATCTAGGTTTTCTTGCTTCTGGCCTTACTTTCCCTTGTGTAATCGCCTAGGTATTGTCACATCTTTATGGATGTGGAACTTCTTTATGTGGGGTAGGGGGTGGTCCCCCAATCACTGAAGCCACCTCTCTAGCGGTCGCAGTTAACATCTCCGCTACAGCTTCGACAGGTCTAGCCATCATAGTTTGGCTAAAGGCAACAAACTTTTCTTGCATTTTCTATTGGCTGGCCTCTAACGAGTGAAACGCCGCCGCCACCTCAGTCATTTCTAATTGAGGAGGCGCCTGGCTAGAGCTAGGGTCAACGCCATGAGACAAATTGGTGGCCATTCTCTCAAGTGAAGGAACATAATAAAGGGATGAGCTGGAAAAAGCTTGAATAACCCAATAAGATCTATTTCAATGGTGATACAGACCCAACCAAGTGTGGAATTGGATCACCACCGGAGAATTAAGTGAGAAACAAAATGAAAATGAAAATGAAAAGGAAGAAGATGATGAACCTTTGTTCCCACAGACGGCGCCAAAATGATGACACTAAGAAGTAATCATTTAAATTTATATATAAGCAGGTCGAGCTCAAGCTCACAATGGAGATATATAACAGAACAATAATGTAAACAGGAGAAGGAGACAAGGAGAAGAGGAATAACACCAAAATTTAAGTGGTTCAACTGTATCAGCCTACTCCACTTTGGAGGTGAGTGTAGTTTTCACTATATAAAAAGGGGCTCTAATGGATTATGATGTACTACACTCAAGCTTTCTCTCTGTACTTCAAGTGAGACAGAGTTTGGTTAGGGTTTTACAATTTCTAGATCCTTTTTTCAAGGGAATAAGATGAATATTTATAGTGCTTGGGGTACATAATGCACCCCCAAGCATGCACAGAGCGTTTCCTTGATGAAGCATCCAATGAGGAGTAGACACCTGTCATGAGAACAAGTATGTAATGATGATGCAAATATTCCCCTCTTGTGCTCCTGTGATCTTGTTATAACTTCCTGTCCACGTGGATTACTCATGCTAGAAACCTATGTCACACGTGGTTGTATGTAGTATTGGGGGGTCTCGTCCTCGCCGAGGATGATACCTCTAATATCTTACTTGAGTAAATGATGGGAAAGACTGAAGTGTGGTCTCGACAGTCTGGATGTGCCAAGAAGAGATGAGATTTATGAGGGGCCAATGGGCTAGTTGACGGGTCTCGACCCAGGAGACTAGACGGGTCCGAGACTGCTGATGCAGGACCACTATAGAAGAGCCCATAACTGTCGTTCATGATGGTTTGTAAGGTCATCCTTGACCGAGTGATTACTGGGCCGGGATGAGGTCATACTTGGGTATATCACTAAGTTTGGGTTTAACCCATAATCCAAAATCGAAGTTTATTCTTCTATTTATGAAAAAAGTGAAAAAGTGAGATAACTCTAAATTAGAAATGATAGTGTATACCTACTTTTTTAGGGTTTTTGATTTATAAAAATATATTTGAAAGTGTATATATAATAAAAAGGGTGATATTAGTGTGAGAAATGAATGAACTAACCAAGACAACATTAAAAAATACAACATATATGATGGAATTTATTCAACATATGAAATGTAAGTGAATTTGAACCTTCGATCTCTTTTAAGCTTATTTTGTAGGACTTTGTAGTCTGATTTTGGAGTGTGGGTAATGGTGATAGAGTGGTGGATAATGGTGGGGCAAGGATGGTGTAAGAGAATTTGATGAAAGTGATATGCTCTAAATTTAATGAAAATATCGCACTAAATCAAGGTTGAGGTCCTTCTCATATGATGCTAGGGTTTCCCAAAATAGGAGAACCTTAATTGGATAAAATGATTAAGTGTCCTCATGGACATGCCAGCCAATATACTCCCTCCCTTTCCAGCTGGCAGGGTGGTCTGACTTACTGGCCTAGGAATCCTCCATCCGCCAGTAGGTAGGTGAGGTGTCCTGATAATAAGAAGACTAAAATGGTTTCTAGCCATAAAATGCGAGTCTTGAGTCTGATTCGTGCACAGTCATGTCCATTGTAAAGAGGTATGAAAGTGTGTTGAGGGACTCTCGAGTTAAAGAGTTGATCAAAGTAAAATGAGACTTAGAGAGTGTGTGGTTGTTTTTTGATTAGGGTTTGAAGAAGGATCAAGGCTATAGGACTTTAATGGACTTTATTAGAACCCTATGGAGAGTGCACGAGTGCTTGAATGGGATGTATACAATTAATATGATGTAGAACTTATTGATTTATTGTTGAAAATTAATAATACACATATTTGAATTAGATTTTGATTTAATTAGATTAACTTTCACTCGTATTAAAGTATTAAATTTGGATAACTTGTTGGGTTATTTTGTAGAACTCATTTATCACAAGATATAATTTGAATACCTCCCATGAAATTGGACTTGTATAAATGTGAAATAAAGAATTGTAATATTTCCTGGAGAATGTAATAAATGTAGCGTGTTAATAAATGGACACCCTTGGTATGTTGTGATTTATATGGGTAGTTATTTTCTTTGGGTCTTTTGCGGTCGCTTATACCAATATATATATATATATATATATATATATATATGTGTGTGTGTGTGTGTGTGTGTGTATGTGTGTGTGTGTGTGTGTGTGCGGTATGTTTTACGTTTTGAGTCTTTGCATTTTTATTTAATACATGATTGTCTTATACTTAAATGCGTGCATTATTATTGATATCATTTGCTCGTAGTTAGGATTATTTGTACTTGTGTTGTCGAACTGTTTGTCGTTGCATGCCTACTTCACACCATTGCATGATATATTTATTTCTCCTTTATGATTCCTATGCTTCACTTAGGGGGAGATTTGGTTTTCTTGGAGAGAAATGTTTTAACTGTGCACCTTATTCTTTATCTCTTCTTGAACAACAAGGGGGAGAAATGGTATTTAACTCTTTTCATGGGGGAGATCATTAACTTAGGGGGAGACGTTATTTCTTAGGTAGAGGTAATTAGACAAAGGGGGGTCATATGCGGTTTATATATTTTTATATTCTCTTTGAAAATGATGAGGCAAAGGTTTACACAAATGCAAAGCTACTTGAGTTTTGTCAGTCAGGTGACTGTAACTTTTTTCCTTTTGGGGTTAAGAATTATGCCTCAGCGAGCTTGACGGCCCAATAGTTTTTTATTTTGAATATTGTCTCCAAATAGCCAAAGGGGAGATTTGTAAGGACAAATTTTCGAACCAAGTCAATTTGTACGTATTGGTTTAATTTCGTGTTAGGACAAACCTTGTCTGAGTTATAGGTTAGGACTTTAGTTATTTGTCTTTCAAGTCCGTGATGTGTTATTGAACACTGTAACGGCTAAAGATAAAGTGACACCGAGTGTTCATTATATTTCGAGCCGAGTTTTATCTTCAATATTAGAGGGATCTTAATGAGGTATGAATACATGTTTATATTTGATCCCTGTATTTTGTTTTGGATTTTAAAAGTTTATAAAATATTTTTTAAATAATTTTATCTATTTTATTTTTTTTTGAAGAAAACTACATTTTTCACTAGGTCGTTAAAATAAAATCGGTATGTTGTTTGAATGAGATATAGTACCTTGTTAGAACAAATTTTAACGAACTTCGAACAAACCATTTCCTTGCCTCTCTAGAATGTCGTTGGATAGTTCGTTAGATAGGTGTTAGAACGAGATACTATAATTCGTACGAATGAAATATACCTCGTTCGAATGAGTTAGAAAAGTTTTATTTTATTCAAGATTTTAAATGACTTTTCATCTTTATCTCATTTTTGGGAAACCTTCAATAAATAGGAGTGCAGAGAAACAGTTTTAGATGAGACTTCTATAAGCCTTTTGAGTTCCCAAACTTATTTAAAAAGCTCTCCATGTTCATGCACTACACCAAATGTGTTGACTTGTTACGATCTTTGACCATGACAAGTTCATTAGACTTCTCATGGTCCTGTCCAGGTCATAGACTGTGACAATCCAAAAAATTATCACGGTCAATGACCATGACAAGTTTCTTTATCGCGGACTTTGACCATGATAATTCTGGGCAGAATTTAAAAAAAAACTACTAGGCAGTATGGCCACTGCCACTTCCCATTAGTATATTTGTACCTTTTATAGCAAAATTGTACCGGTCCAAAAAATATATATCCAAATAAAATATAAATAATATACCAAATCATGGCATATATAATCCATATCCAAATAAAATAGAATAGTAACCCAGGGGTTGTGGTGGAGTGGTAGGGACTCCTCCTCCCTTAACCAAGTGTCGGGGGTTCGATTCCCGCCTTGGGCATGGAGCAACTTTAAATCTCTGGGCCAGCTGTCCCACCCTAAGAGGTGCCTACAATCAGCGAAGGGATTAGTCACTGTGGTACAGTGGACACCCTGGTATTACCAAAAAATAAAATAAAATAGAATAGCAAATATCTTTATCCAAACCAACATGTACCAAAATCAAAAAAATATAAATACAATCCAATATCCAAATAAAGATACATAAATAATGTCATGAAGAAGGGTCTTTAGAAAATCGGAGGAGGAAGGAAGGTCGCACGACATATGAATTGATACACCTCGCAATATGATGCACGCCACATCGTTCTTGTAAAACCACACAGGTGAGTTCTCCTTTTCTTCCACCACATGCGTGACGCGCACTCTTGCCTCAATGTCTTGGAGGGGATGTCCATGAACCAGCATACCCAAGAGGAAGT
Organism: Sambucus nigra; assembly: GCA_949130495.1. NCBI lineage: Eukaryota > Viridiplantae > Streptophyta > Magnoliopsida > Dipsacales > Adoxaceae > Sambucus > Sambucus nigra. The sequence continues at coordinate 31,778,165 of OX422207.1, read as the reverse complement.
TCGGATCCCTCAACCCCCTCGCTATCGGCTGCCCGTAATATATGTCGAGTAGATGCACACTCGACAAATCGAGTGTTGATATAGGCCGATATACGGGGTCACGATGGTAAATGGACCATCATATGGAGCCGAGTCCATGCGTATCGGCAATGAAGCATTGGTATCCTCGTCCTCGTCTACCTCTGCCTCCTTATCCTTCCCCTTGGCCTTGCCCTTGCCCAATTGACGCTTCATGAAAGCGTACATATCTAGGACCGTCGCCTCCCACCTTGATAGCCTATCGTCATGCGTGTGCACCTTATGTGTCAAACCGCTGTTGCTGGTCTCCATGCCGATGATCCTAAACTTTCCCACCCGTGAGCTCACCCCCTAGTCCTCCCCTTGCGATCCGCCCCGAGCACTTGGTTGAGTGCGTCCGTAGCTAAAGGTGCTTTGTCGATTTCAGACCGTGACTCATGCACTTCCTTAAGCTTTGTCTGAAAAGACAAAAAGTACACGATTAGTTAATTAAGTAAATAAAAAAATTATAACATAATTTAAAAATTTAAACATTTATAACTTACAATGGTGGCTGCGACACTATGGGGCCACCTCCTTGTCTTTGCCATTTTTTAGTCTTAATAACCACATAGGCATCGAGCCTCTGTGGCCTACCCCCAGGGCCACTCCCCGTGTCCTAAAATAAAATAATACATAATTCGTAAGTAACGAAAGTAATGCTAAGTCAAAACAACTAAAATTAAAGAAAAATAAAAACTTATCATCTTGTGCTCCACCTCGGCATAAGACATCCACCCGGAGTAGTGCACATTCGAATTTTTTGCTCGGTTGTCCCTCCCCGATTGGCGAGATGCCAATTGCCACTCATTGGTCTCATTGTCGATAAAGTTTTGCCACTATGCCAATGATATCGGCTCATTGGTGGGGAGAAGTGTCGCGTAGTCTCCGAATGGATTCTCGGGTCTTCCCAAAGTACCGTGCCCGCAAATTCTTCTTCTACTTCCTATATTTAACCCTAAATTTCTCCAACGTGGAGTCACGAAGATATGCAGACAGGCCGAATTGTTCCTATCAAACAAATACAAACTAAAAAGAAAGTAAGTGTTACAGTTATAAATGTAAGTAAAATATAAATATAAATATTAAATACACAACCTCTAGTACCCCTTAGATGTTCAACTTGAGGTCAATAGGCATGACCCTCCAATCAGTGTACTCGGGGCCAACAATCGTCTTCAATAACTCTAGCGCTCTAGCCAATAATGTTGTCTTATTCTCGACGACGCACCCTAATTTGCCCCATTTGGGGGGCCTACTCACCGAGGAGCCTTCATCGCCTCCACTACCGCGCCCTAATGAATTCATTTTCCACAAAAATTGTTATTATTAGTTCAAACATGTATATGAACTTTTAATTAATGCTAAAATTCGATAATAATAATACGTACCGATACTAATACCAATTTATACCAAGTTAATTTTTATTAATACCAATACCAATTTATACCAATACCAATTTCAATTTATATACACGCACACTGCTCCCCCTCCCCCCTCACTCCCGGGTCATGGACTTTGAAGTAATGCTTAAATTGATTAAAATTCTTGTAAAAGGCGCTACATCGGAATAAATGCGACTTATCAAATAAACCAATTTTAATTGTGTGCTAACCAAACCAGTTTTAATTAAACCGAAGTTTTAATTCAGTCCAACACATGCATATAAGTGATATGAAATCATGAAGCAATAAGCATGTAAATAAAATCACATTTTAGGAAAAAATACCCCACTGGGGCAAAACCTTTTATCCCTAGAACTTTAAAAAATTTACAAGACTATTGACTTACATACAACTTCCCTCAAGTGTAACGCAAAGTGCCTTCGTCAAACCTTCAAAGCGTCGGCTAGAAATCTACAGTGGTTCACACGCATCTATACCACAAGGACACACAATCTGATCAACCCAGGAATACCCATAAGCACTCCCCATGACACGCAGTCAAAAGGCTGTATAGAGACTCCCTCCACAATAACACGTAGCCCTCCGGTTGTAGAGATCTCCCCACAAAGTATGAGCAATAGCAAAGTTCTGGTCTTGGGTTCCAAAATAATTCACACAAAAAGATATTGGGATTTTGTGAATTGTAAAATAAGAGATTGAACTCTTAAAAGGTTGGAGAATAAAGTAAAACACTCAAAATCGTATTCTGTTTAAAATCAGTGTTTCTCCACATGAAATCAGAAGTCTGACACCCTTTAAATACTAAAAATTAAGGTGGTGACGTGTCAAAAAAAACTCTTTTCGTTCAAATGATATCCTATCTCGTTTGAACGACCTATCATTTTAGGCCATGATTGTAGATAATTTCGATACGAAGGCGTGGCCACCAGTTTCGTATTTTTTTAATTTTTTATGAATTAGTTATAATGTTTCTACGGAAAGGTGTCTGAGAACAAAATCTTTAGATAGTATGAATTAAAAAACAATTAATAAAAAACTTTTAAAGCTCCGCTCCAACACTTAGAAAATATTTTATGAAAAATAATCCCAATACTCTAAGTGCATTATTAACGTACTCTAAAACGTAACCTTACCAAAGTTAACCTTGTGGAGACTGTTTGTTGAAGAACCTTGATTATTCAAATCCGTCTTGATGTGTATGTGATCTTGATCTTCTTTAACGGTGTAGCGGTATACGACATATAAATTGATAACGGACAAAAATGTCCTTACAAATCTCCCCCATGTCTATGGCGGTACAAAATAACAATATCCAAATTATCAATCAAAATATGATTACCCTCCCATGAACCCAAAACTGAAAAGGTAAATGACAAGTCTTCAAACTTTTTCAATCTTCAACAAACTTTAAACCTCAAAGCTTTTCTCATCAGGGAGTGCAATCCATTAATTTCCAACTTTGTACCTACACACATGAGACAAAGCAAATACCTTCGTGACATATCAAGTTTGAAATGAGATAAACATAAAGTCAAATCAAAACATATATAAAGTCTCAAATCTCCCCCATAATTCAAAAACTCTCCCTATAAAGTCATAATTAGTTCTCCCCCTTTTTATTTGTCCGAAATAGACAAGGAAAGAGTAAACACAATAAAGCAAATTGGGATGTCACGGGAAACAAAGCAAACAAACTATTTTAAAATTTTTCAATATTTTCATACAAAAATGTAATAATAATTTTACAAAAATCACACACCATGAATTTTACTAAGATAACCAAATCAGGGATATGGAATAAATATGTGTGAACAAATTCAATAGGTAATAAAACTCAATCAAGCATATGTGCACGATGCATACGTGTACTCCTATCGAATGAACATCAAAAGCATCCTTAGGTGTAAAGTTGTTGAATTTAGATGATATAGACTAAATCAAATCAACAAATCAAAGCCTAAGTAATTTTCACACCAATAACATCCAAAACTTTTTAGTGCCGTTTCGAGAACTTTTCAAAGGACGTGCAAACCCATTGATTACTTTCCAAATATGTAATAAAGCAATTTTTTATATTTAATGAGGTACTAAATTATCAACATGGAGAAAACCTATTGGCCCATTATTGGCATAATATTCTTTTTATTGCCATAACTTTTTATGTGGGCTCTTTTCAAACGGTGGCTTTCATGACATAATAGTTATTCACTCGCGGCCCTTTCCCGTGTCACTCATCACTTTTTCAAATTTAAACAAATTCCTCAAGGGTGATGGTTTTTACATGCACTACTTTTATTACTCTCATATTATTGCACTTGGTTTCGTTTTAAGGACATGATTAAGATGAAAACACTCGACCAACATGTGATATACAAGTACAATAATTAAGCAAATTCGTGCACGTGTATAGTAAAGGACATAATGAGTCAGACATATATGAAGTAACAACTGATTACATCTCAATGACTCCAAACATAGTAAAGCACAAAATGATATGATATATTGTCTCAAAACACTATTAAATTGTCACATGAATAAAATGGAATGAAATTGTGACGTGGTCATCCTAACTGTCAATTCATATAAGGTGTAAAACAAAATACAAAAATCTTTGTCTTTTTCAAAAATTTTCAAAATCGAAAATCTTTTTTTTTTCAAAATATATGACAAATGTAGTACAATCAGCAACTGGCATAATATCAGCATGAAAGTCATCCTATGCTAGAAAAACATAAATCACACAAATGAATCATTATTCAAAGCAGGCGTGATTAAAGAAAATATGCAGTGTTATCAAATGAGCATGAATATCAAGAGAAGTTGCATATAAACTGTTCCAGAAGCAAACATCCGTACCAATAATGTAACCAATGAACACAGGGTACTACAAAAAGAGAGAAAAAATCTCAAGGGGTCGCTCGAACGATAAGGAATCTCGCGAGAAATCTCATTCGAACGAGATATCAAATTTTCACAGTTTGCCTATAAAGTCATGCAGTGATGACCAGTGAAAAAATTCCAGAAAAGGATGCCTGAAAGATGCTGACAGATTCAAAACAGTGGATATCATAAGAAAAACAATTTAAACTACAACAAAGTGAGTCATAACACTAGTAAAAGTATATCAAGACGCACAGCTAGTGTATGACAAAAATCAGCACAATCAACCAAAAGATCTCACGTGGGGTGAATCGCGTGCAAGCAAACGAGAGTCGTGAACAATAAGACCATGAGCCTCTAAATCCAATTTCTTAACCCAAATTGATGTGTAACGGGGCGTGGGGGTTTTGGGAAGCGGTGTGACTCTCTCTTCATATTTCCTTGGTCCATTCAAAAGTTTATAGTAGAAACACCTAAGATGGCCTTACCTACCATAATGTGTGCAAGTGAAAATCGGGCGGTGAATGTTACCTAGCGGTGGCCCTCTCCTCAAATTGCTAGGTTGCGCTATCCTCAAATTTATAGGTTCCTCTTTCACGATGTTCCTAGATGGCTCTCGCTTGACAACCCTCGATGTCTCTCTCTTAATAACCCTAGGTGCCTCTCTCCTAATAACCCTAGGAGGCTCTCTAACACGTATGGAATTGGATTTAAAATGGCTGCGACACTCTCATTGAAGCCTATACCACCCCTATCCTCATAAATTTGGACAGTCCCTAAAATTTTATTAAGCTTTTCAGACCTAGCCTCCAAATCGAATTTCACTTCACTCGAATCTGTCAAACTTTTCTCAAGTTCACTTATCCTAGATTCAAGTAGGTGCCTAGAATCCTCAAACTCGAGAAGCTCCTTTTTTATACCTTTCATCACGCCTAGAAGATCATCTCTCTCACCCTCGACATATCCAAGCCTCTCTCTCAAAATTTTCTCTCGTGCCCTAAGTTCTTCAACTAAAACATCATTATCATTTTTTAAGGCACGCTCTTGTAAATGGGCTTTCAATTTCAAATTTTCTTTCTTTATTTTCAAAGATTCATTATAAAGTTTATTGTAACCAGTTTGCAAGTCACGATGATCCTCACTTGTGTCGTCCTCACGTTCCTCATTGTTATCACTAGTCACACGAGTGGGAAACTCTTGCCTAGAAGAAAAAAAACTTCTTCTTTCGAATCACTGTCACTAAGTGTAGAAACACGAGATGTCAGTTTATTCAATCTCATCCACAACTTTTTGGGACACTTATCTATCGTGTGACCTACACCCTCACAATCCGAACACCTCTCAAATTTTTTTCAACGGAAGATTTAAAATTAGAGTTCGTGTGAATTTTTCAATTAGATTTTTCAAAAAATTGACACCGAAAATCATCAAAACCACCAAAAGCAATTTTTGAGAGAAACATGATCAAAAGCTGATTTTCAACACAATTTTTGAAAGTAAGATCAAATGCAATAGATTAGCGATACCCACTCTGATGCCAATTTGACGACGTGAGTAGTCAAATTGTATCAGGGAAAAACTTTTAAAATCAGGATCACTCGATAACTTAGAGTAACCCGCTCTGATACCAATTTGTAAAAGACGCTATAGCGAAATAAATGCAACTTATCAAATAAAATAATTTTAATTATGTGCCAACCAAACCAGTTTTAATTAAACCCAATTTTTAATTCAGTCCTAACACATGCATCTAAGTGATATGAAATCATGAAGCAATAAGCATGTAAGTAAAACCACATTTCAGGAAAAAATCCCCCACAGGGGCAAAACCTTTTATTTTTAGAACCTTGAAAAATTTACAAGACCGTTGAATTACATACAACTTCCCTCAAGTGTAATGCACGGTGCCTTCGTCAAACCTTCAAAGCATCGGCTAGAAATCTACAGTGGTTCACGCACAACTATACCACAAGGACACGCAGTCTGATCAACCCAGGAATACCCACAAGTACTCCCTATGACACCAAGTCAAAAATATTTATAGAGACTCCCTCCATAATAGCACGCAGCCCTTCGATTGTAGAGATTTCCCCACAAAGTATCTGGTCTTGGGTTCCAAAACAATTCACACAAAAAAGATAATGGGATTTTGTGAATTGTAAAACAAGTGATTGAACTCTTAAAAGGTTGGATAATAAAGTAAAATTTCCAAATCGTATTCTGTTTAAAACCAGTGTTTCTCCACTCAAAAGCAGAAGTTTGACACCCTTTAATACTAAAAATCAAGGCGGTGACGTGTCAGAAAAAAACTCTTCTCGTTCGAATAACATACGATGTCGTTTGAATGAGATCCTTATCTCGTTTGGCGACCTATCATTTTAGGCCATGATTGTAGATAATTTCAATACGAACGGGTAGCCGCCAGTTTCGTATTTTTCTGATTTTTTATGAATTAGTTATGATTTTTCTACGAAAAGGTGTCCCAGAACAAAATCTTTAGATAATATGAATTAAAAAAAAATAATAAAACTTTTAAAGCTCCACTCCAACACTTAGAAAATATTTTATGAAAAATAATCCCAATACTCCATGTGCATCATTAAGGTACTCTAAAACGTAACCTTACCAAAGTTAACCTTGCGGAGACATTTTGTTGAAGAACCTTGATTATTCAAATCCGTCTTGATGTGAATATGATCTTGGTCTTCTTCGACGATATAGCGGTATACGACATATGAATTGATAACGGACAAAAATGTCCTTACAATTCTTATTAACATATTCACGTGGTTAATACAAGCATTAAAATGATCAAGTACAAATGAATAAAAGGCATTAAATTGTCATCTGATAATAATAAAGCACTAGAATAATACAACCATTGGTCATTACAAATAATTTGAATACTTATTACAAATAAAAAAATTGTTTGAAATTCGGGTTATCATCTAAAATGGATTGATATTCGGTAGGTGTAGCCAAGTCATCCACACTACTGTTTAGACGCTTTGGCACATGTAGGACGATTAACCACGGCTCATTTTTGATATACTCCGAGTAAAACACTTTCTTGACCTTTTTAAAAGCACAAACAAACGTCTCATCGCCCACTTGTTCATTGCTCTTTAACCTGGACAAGTCAACCATGATCAAATTGGTGTCAAGATCAACTTTACAAGCATTTTTATCCTCAACTCTTACCTAATCAATGTAAAATACAATCTCTTTAAAGTTTACATAGTCCAATTCAAATATATTTTGAATTACACTGTAGTAAGTCATTTCAACTTCAATGAGGTTTTTATCTTACGTGCTCGCTCGAAAGAAAGTAAGAGCCTTGGATGAAATGCTTGAGTTCTGTACAATTATATTTTTCTCGTTCAACCTTGCACCGAATACGTAATCATTAAATCGATACTTTTTGTACTCTTGTGCCATGAACAAGGGTCCAGTGGCTAGACGAGCAAGCTTTGATGTCGCATCACCCGTCTTTAATAGCTGAGTATATTAATAAATTAATTAGGTTAGTTATAAAGCTTTCTTATAATGTGACATTTAATAACAACCATTTTCATTATAATTACCTCGTGTGACAACCACAACCTAAATTCATTGTTTGATTGTGCCATTGTTTTTCATCTTTTATTGTTCTCACAAGCTTCATATTTTCTGCATAGATTGTGACGAATGTATTACAAAATTAATCATGTAAAAATTAAAATAATTTTAAAGTTTAAATAATTTAAACTTACTTTTTCCATTTTCAACATCTTCATGTGTGTCAAATAGATAACGAGCAACTTGTTCATGTTGCAAACTCATTAATTTCACTCGTTTGCCCATCACATGACCACCCTTATCGACGAACTCATTATTGCCATCCACGCTGGTCGAGTTAGGCATATATTCCTGAGTGTAGATTGATGACTCTACGGTGATGTATTCATCTGCAATTGATCCTTCAATGTATCGTGTATTATTGACGTAATCTTTGAAAACTTTAATCAATATTTCAAATGGATACATCCACCGATATCTAACTGGGCCGCAAAGAAGTGCCTCATCACATAGTTGTACCAACAAATGAACACTTATGTCAAAGAAAGATGGGAGAAAGTACTTCTCCAAGACATAAATCGTTTCATTAACCGTCAATTTTGCAGCCACTGTGTGATCTGGATTGTCTATCTTATCACATAAAAGTGGCAAGAAGATACTAATTTGCATAATAGCCCTTCGTAAATCCTTGTGCTTGGAGAAACAGTGCTTAAACAATAGAGGAACCAATTGCATGATCACATGCCAATCGTGGGACTTACACTTATGTAAATCACGGGTAGAATAATTCACAATCCTTTGCAAGTTGGATGAGAAATTAGATGGAATTTTCAAATTATATATTGTGTCTAAAATCACCTACCATTCCTCACTCGTCAAAGTAAACACACTAAGGGGAATTATCATCCTTCCCCTACTATCTTCTTTCAACCATAGTTGTGGCTTAAGTTTCAACGCTTTAAGGTCTTTTCGTGCATTTTCTCTATCCTTTGATTGACTCCCCCCAAGTCATATGCCCACAATATGTTCAGTGATGTTCTTCTCTGTGTGCATCACATCCAAAACATGGCGCATCAGGTTATTCTTCCGATAAGGCAAATCAAATAAAATTGATCTCATAGACCATGCCTTTCTTGTCTCAGTTTCATTCCCATTTGGGGTCTTCTTATGCTTGACATTCTTAAATTTAGGATTCTTACCTGACATATTAGGTCCACAATCAGAAGATTTACTTTCAACTTCTAAGCCTTTAAGTATTCTCGATCGTAGCCTATATTCAACCCCACCCGGTAAAAAATTAGAGCCTTTATCAAATCTAAAACTACGAGAGGGGGGTAAAAACCTCATATGGCAATGATATACATTTTTTGAGCTAGCGGGGAGACTAAGAGATTCAGTCTCCTCTCCACAAATTGGACACGCCAAATAATCATGTTCTACATAACCAGATAATGTCCCATAAGCTGGAGAATCATGAATTACCCACCTCAACATAGCTTTCAGCATAAACTCTTCTTTTTTAAAAGAGTCAAATGCTTGAAAATCCTCTTCCCATAACTCATTTAATTATTCTATCAAAGGATCTAGGTAGACATCGATGTCCTCACTTGGTGACTTTGGCCCAGAGATCAACAAAGACAACATCGAAAGTTCAGGTCTCATACACTATAAATGAGGGAGGTTGAGTGGGGCTAGGATCACTGGACATACACTCTAATTGGCGCTTAGATTTACAAATGGGTTGAAATCATCTGTTGATATTGCCAAATGAATGTTATGCTACTCTCGAGAAAAATCGGGGTGCTCAAAATTCATCCTCTTTGGTATAGCGCATAAGATTTTCCCCTACTTCTGCCCTACCATGGCAAGTAATTGCCTCTGCTATCCATGGTACAGTGAAAAAACTCTTTAATCTAGGCCCACCGAAAAAATATTTCAACACTTTTTGAGGCACTTTTGAGCTTGTGCCTTTCTTGCTAATATATTGGACATATCTAGGTTCATCGTATACCTGACATCGATAGAGAATTTCATACTCCTTTCGGAATAGTATGCAGTTATACACACAAGCATGAATTTATTTATACTTCATTCCCAAACCTTTCAAATTGGTTTTCATAGTAGGATAGCTATTTGGAAGCGTATTCTTCTTGGGTAGTGTTGATACCAAATTTAATCTGCTGACATGGACCAGTCATAAAAATACATGTGTCCATTTACATGGTGAATATAAAGACTTTGGAAGAATAAGGTCCAAGAAACTTAATCAATCCGAGAAACTCAAGAGATCCGAGCAACTCAAGAGGGTCGAGCAACTCAAGCGGTCCGAGCAACTCAAATACTTGTGGCGTACGCATCAAGTATACCAGAAGATAACTACGCATTATATGTGCATTTATTATCATACAGACGTATACGGATGCTGGAAAACAACGCATTATTCTTTCACTCGTACAACCTTAAGGCTATAAATACGTTGTAACATCCCCATTAGAAGGGGACTCGGAATTTCTTGGTAAATCACTTATCGAGAATTCTTGGCAAGCAATCAGCAATACAAAAATAGTGGACGTAGGCCATTTTATTAAGGCTGAACCACTTTAAAATTTGTTTCCTTATTTACTTATTCATTTTTATCTGTGATTAAAATAATTAGATCGAATCTAGTTTTTTACATCAACAGATTGGCACCGTCTGTGGGAATCGACTGTAATTAGCCTTTTTCACCAAAATAACTCATCATCAATGGCTGATAATCCAGAATTCAGTAATTGAAACACTGGGATTCCTCCAAACCCTTCTACTGCCCCAAATTTTTCAGATCTGGTGGGTATAATGGCTAATTTGGCCCAAGACTAGACGACCATGCAAGAAACCATGCGACAGCTTATACAAACCGTTCAAGGCGGAGTGCCGACTCAATCAGGACAACGAAGTGTTCAGAGAAATACTCGTTTACCCTCTTCACGAACTAGGCGAGCGCTATTCCCCGAAGAATCTCAATCTCGACGCACTGAATCATATTATACTAAGAGATCTAATGATCCTTCTTATAAACCTGGCCGGACTTCCTCAGTACGAGCTACAGACACTCAACAAAACATCACTCTATCTCCAGAGAGGAAAAGTGCTCTTGAAAGGTTGAGTAGAGTCTCTCCTTTTGATCGTTTGGGTCCTTGGAAGAATAGAAGTCCCCATAGGATTGTGTCGAGGAACTCTCAACGACCATCTGATTTAAGGGAAGGCTCTGCCCAATCACGACCAACTACTCGTCATGAAAGATCCCAAGAGGCAAATTCAACACGATCAGTTGCTCGAACCAATAGAACCGAGGCGGGAAATGATGCATGTAAGGGCTTAATTCAAAGGTTGGAGGATAGATTAGGGGAAATGGCTAAGGCCAAAAATCCTCTACAAGGAACTTTTATCCAAGGAACACCATTTGTACAGGCAATTGTGGATTTCCCCACGCCATCAAAATTCAAAGCTCCTATGGTGATGCCTAAATATGATGGAAAAACTGACCTTATCCTTCATATAGAACAATACCAAGATGTTGTTGATATCTATGCCGTTCCAGATGAGATGAGATGCAGGGCATTTTCAGGAACCCTTATCGGATCTGCTCAGATGTGGTATAATAACCTTCCTCGGGGGAAAATTGCGACCTTCTTTCAGCTAGCAGAACTCTTTATTAGAAATTTTTGTTTTGGAGAAAAGCCAGTCAAACGAGTGGCACACTTGCTAAGTGTTAGACAAAAGACATGTGAAAGCACCAGGGACTATATTACTCGTTTCAATAACGAGAAACTGGAAGTAATTGATTACGAGGAGAAGACAGCGATTACTTCTCTGATGAGTGGTCTACTACCAAACAAATTGTATTATACTTTGGCCAAAGACCCACCTAGAACCATGGCAGAACTGATGGCAAAAGAAGCCAAAATTATGAATGCTGAGAAAGCCATGGCTGCAAAGAAGAATTCAGATAGTAAGGAGATTAAAGCCGAGGTTGCTAAAACTGAGAAGAAGGAGCAGAGGAGCAGTGGTGGTGATAGGCAATCAAAGGGCAAGCAAGCATTGGAACAGATGAAGAAATACAGAAATTATACTCCCTTGAAGGTGGATATAAATCACATTCTGGAAGAGATCAAGAACAGTGAGGAGCTAGCCTGGCCAGCAAAAATAAAGGCAAATTCTAATAAAAGAGACAAGTCCAAATATTGCGAATTCCACAAAGATCATGGTCACACGACCAAGAATTGCATAGCTCTTCAGAATGAAATTGAAGCACTCATTAGACGAGGAAAATTGACCAAGTATGTTGATCGTCAAAGCGGTGGTCGAACCAGCGAACGAGGAAAGCAAAGGTCTAAAACTCCTCTTCGGACAAAAGATGACAAGAAAAGAGATCATAAAGATGATCCGAAAGATGACCCCGATCTCCCCAAAAGACCAAGACAGCCAGAACGTGAGGTATTTTCAATCCACTTTGGATCATTTGAGTGTAATGTCAATACAGGTGGTGATGCAGGAGGAGGAGATCTTATCGCAAAGAGGAAAGCTTACCTTAATGAAGCTCAAGCTTGCTCATACATACAACAAATAAATTTGGCTGAAGATGATCGTCCGAGGAAGGTGAACAAGGACAAACTGGTCATCGGTTTCTCTAAGAACGACCTAGCAGGTGTACTATATCCTCATGATGACCCAGTGGTGATCAAAATGAGAATGAAGGGAGTAATGATCTCAAGAGTACTGGTGGATAATGGCAGCTCGACGAACATCATGTTCTACTCATGCTTTGACAGCTTAAATCTGAAGTTGGCCCAGTTGGAGCCTTATCACAGGCCCCTCCTCGGTTTTACCGGAGAATTTTTTTTTCCACTTGGGACGATCAAGTTGGATATGCTTATTGGTACATGGCCTACTTGTCGGCAGAAAGAGTATGCTTTTTTGTAATGGATAAAAATGTCCAATCATCCAATAATATTATCATGGGAAGGGTAGGTCTAAAAAAGTTCGAAGCAGTGCCATTTACTGTACATCAATGCCTGAAATTTCCAACTAATTTTGGAGTAAGAGTTATGAAAGGCGATCAAAAAGTAGCTCGGGAATGCTACTATTCATCTATCGAACCGGAAGAACTGTAGGAATCCAGGAAAAAGACTACTACCTATCAAGTGGATGAAGGTGCGGAAATTGAAACATTAGATCCTAGAGACGAGTCGCAGCTTGTAAAAGGCCAAGTGGTGGAAGCAACTGAAAATGTCATTCTGGACGATGAACTCCCAGAACGAACAACTCAAATCGGTGCGTCGTTGGATGCCTCACTAAAATAGGAATTGATAACTTTCTTAAGAAGCAGAAAACAAGCTTTTGTATGGAGCCACGATGACATGCCAGGGATAGACCCAGCCTTCCTATGTCACGAGCTTCATGTGAACAAGGAAATCAAGCCAGTGAAGTAAAGAAGGAGAGTGTTCAGCCCTGAAAAGAACCAAGCTATACAAGAAGAGGTCGATAAGCTTCAGAAAACCTATTTTATTGAAGACGTCAGATATCCGGACTGGTTAGAAAATGTGGTGATGGTGAAGAAGAAGAATGACAAGTGGAGGATGTGTATAGATTTCACCGATCTTAATAGAGCTTGCCCAAAGGATCATTTTCCTTTACCTCGCATCGATCAGCTCGTAGATGCTACTTCGGGCCATGAATTATTAAGTTTTATGGATGCTTATTCTGGTTACAACAAGATTAAAATGAAGCCTGAAGACAGGGAGAGTACCTCTTTTATCACCCCAAGGGGAACTTACTGCTATAATGTTATGCCTTTAGGTCTTAAAAATGCAGGTGCGGCGTATCAGAGGCTGATGAATAAGGTGTTTGCAGAACAGATAGGTCATAACATTGAGGTGTATGTTGACGATATGCTGACAAAGAGCAAGAAAGCTGCTGATCATCTAGTTGACCTAGGTCAGACCTTTGATCAACTGGAGAAATACCAAATGAAGGTGAAACCCACTAAGTGCATATTTGGAGTACGAGAAGGAATGTTCCTCGGATATATTATCAACCAACGTGGCATTCAAGTAAATACTGAGAAGATCAAGGCCTTATTAGAGCTAAGATCTCCAACCACAAAGAAGGAGGTGCAAAGTCTCACAGGGCGAGTAGCAGCACTCAATAGATTTGTGTCACGAGCAACAGATAGATGTCTCCCATTCTTCAAAACACTCCAAAAAACGTTTGAGTGGAATGATGAATGTGAGGAGGACTTTCAAGAACTGAAAGAGTATCTAGGAACACCTCCTTTGTTATCTATACCAGTGATGGGAGAGAGATTGTACTTATATCTGGCAGTTTCAGAGAACGCGGTTAGCTCGGCGTTGATAAGAATGGAAGGTGGAGTGCAGAAACCAGTCTACTACACTAGAAAGGCCTTTCGAGGAGCATAAATTAGATATCCAAGGTTGGAGAAGTTGGCATTAGCGCTGATTGAAGCATGCATAAGAATGAGACCATATTTCTAATCCCATACTATAGTGGTGTACACTAATATGCCATTAAGGCAAGCTCTGCATAAACTGGAGAAATCGAGAAGATTGATGTACTGGGCAGTGGAGCTCGGTGAATATGATATAATTTATGAGCCCAGGTCGTCGCTCAAAGGGCAAGCAGTAGCGGACTTTATCGCAGAGTTTACTCAAGAAAATGCCTTCGAAGAACAGGATTTGAAAATTAATCAACCTGTGGATGTTACAGGATCATCAAATGCAAACCCCGACCAACTTACGTCGATAGGCAAGCGGCAAGAAATGCCAGTCAAGCAGGAAAAGATGACTGACGAGCAACGAGAAGTACTGGAAGAGAGAAAGAGGAAGTACCAGATATTCTACCGAGGAACTCTCTCTGATCAAAATTTCAATGATAAGTTACCCATATGGAATTTGTATGTGGATGGCTCTTCGTGCACTGCGGGCAGTGGAGAAGGGATTGTTTTGAAAAGTCTGGATGAGATTGATATGGAGTACGCTCTGCGCTTTCAATTTAAGGCTTCTAATAATGAGGCCGAATATGAAGCAATGATTGTAGGTTTAAGTCTAGCCAAAACGATGAAGGCAGAGCAGATTGTTGTATTCAGCGATTCATAGTTAATCGTAAATTAGATTCTTAGAGTGTATGCAGCAAAGGGAGAGTTAATGATCAAGTACCATGTAAAAGCAATGGAGTTGGTATCAAGTTTTATTGTTGTTCAGCTGGTTAGAGTATCAAGATTGGAGAATGTAAGGGCAGATGCCCTAGCCCGATTAGCATCAGCCACCCGCACCGAGCTACGAAGAACAATCCCAATAGAGATTCTAGCTGGTCGGAGCATAGACGAATATCTGATCATGAACTTCATTGCACTTGATTTGGGACCATCTTGGATGGATCCCATCAGGGTGTATATTGAAGAGGGAACTTTGCCAATTGATAAACTCGCAGCTAAGAAATTAAAGTTCAAAGCTGCTCGTTATGTATTAACCAATGGTATCTTATATAGACGAGGAGTTATAGCAGCGCTACCAAGATGTGTTTATCCCTTCGAAGTGAAAGACTTGACCGAAGAGGTTCACGAAGGGTCTTGTGGAGCCCATGTAGCAGGTAGGATGCTTTTGTAGAGAATAACAACACAGGGGTACTACTGGCTAACAATGAGAGCTAATTGAGTGGCTTATGCCAAGAAATGCGATAAGTGTCAACATTTTTCCTCTGTTCGAAGAACTCCCCAAGCATTGCTAACACCCATCATGTCCACTTATCCATTCTCTATATGGGGAATAGATTTGGTCAGACCACTACCAACGACTAAAGGAAGATTCAAATACTTAGTGGTCGCAGTGGATTATTTTACTAAATGGGTGGAAGCTGAGCCTATCATTGATATGACATACAACAAAGTCTATCAATTTATTTGGAAAAATATAATTTACAGATACGGCCTCCCACATGCGTTCATTACTGACCATGGAACCCAGTTTGACAACGAGGAGTTTGCTGCATATTATCATCAATCCAATGTATTGAAGGTCCACTCTGCACCAGGCCATCCCCAGAGCAATGGGTAAACTGAGGTGACAAATAGAACGCTGCTAAATGGTTTGAAAAAAATGACTGGATGATGCAAAAGCAAATTGGATTAACGAGCTACAATCTGTGCTTTGGGCCTATCGTACCACACCACGAACAGCAACTGGAGAGTCCCCATACATGCTGGCATTCGGGAGTGAAATTGTCATACATGTTGAATTAGGCCTACCTACACATAGGGTACTTAATTTCAATTCTCCTGTTAATGATTTGATGAGAAGATTAGACCTGGGTATGCTAGAAGAAGTCAGAGAAGAAGCAACTATCAGGAATGCCGTGTATCAACAACGAACAACTTCGTTCTACAATAAAAGAGTTAAGAAATGTGATTTGAAATAAGGGGATTATGTGCTGAAGAAAGTCATCCAAAAGCATAATAAATTGGAAGCCAACTGGCACGGACCCTACATAGTGACATAATTTATTCGTCCAGGGACATACAGGATTGAAACCTTGGAAGGAGAAGAATTCAAGAATGCACGGAATGCAGAGCATCTACGAAAGTATTATCAATAGTTGAAATTCCTATGTAATACAATTTCGTTAAATTTTTTTGGAATATTAGTGCTACACACTATACAATTCAATTACCACCAACTCCGGTTGGTCGGGAAGCAAATTACCATCAACTCAGGTTGGTCAGGAATCAAACACCACCAACTCCGGTTGGTCGGCAAATAAATTACCACCAACTCAGGTTGGTCGGGAACTTTATACCACCAATTCCGATTGGTCGAAAAATAAATTACCAGCAACTCAGGTTGGTTGGGAATCAAACACCACCAACTTCGGTTGGTCGGTAAATAAATTACCACCAACTCCGGTTGGTCGGGAAGCAAATTACCACCAACCCCGGTTGGTCGGGAATCAAACACCATCAACTCCGGTTGGTCGGTAAATAAATTACCACCAACTCAGGTTGGTCGGGAATCAAATACCACCAACTCCGGTTGGTCGGCAATTCAATTACCACCAACTCCGGTTGGTCGGGAACTTTTTACCACCAACTACGGTTGGTTGGCAAATAAATTACCACCAACTCAGGTTGGTCGGGAATCAAACACCACCAACTTCGGGTGGTCGAAAAATAAATTATCACCAACTCAGGTTGGTCGGGAAGCAAATTACCACCAACTCAGGTTGGTCAGGAATCAAATAGCAACCAACTCCGGTTGGTCGGCAAATAAATTACCACCGACTCCGGTTGGTCGGGAATCAAATACCACCAACTCAAGTTGGTCGGCAATTCAATTACCACCAACTCCGATTGGTCAGGAACTTTATACCACCGATTCCGGTTGGTCGACAAATAAATTACCACCAACTCAGGTTGGTATGGAAACAAACACCACAAACTTCGGTTGGTCGGCAAATAAATTACCACCAACTCAGGTTGGTCGGGAAGCAAATTACCACTAACTCAGGTTGGTCGGGAATCAAATACCACCGACTCCGGTTGGTCGACAATTCAATTACCACCAACTCCGGTTGTTCGGGAACTTTATACCACCAACTTCGATTGGTCGGCAAATAAATTACCCCCAACTCAAGTTGGTCGGGAAGCAAATACCACCAACTCCGGTTGGTCGGCAATTCAATTACCACTAACTCCGGTTGGTCGGGAACTTTATACCACCAACTCCGGTTGGTCGACAAATAATTAACACCAACTCAAGTTGGTCGGGAAGCAAATACCATCAACTCCGATTGGTCGGAAAATAAATTACCACCAACTCAAGTTGGTCGGGAAGCAAATACCACCAACTCCGGTTGGTCGACAAATAAATTACCACCAACTCAGGTTGGTCGGGAAGCAAATTACTCAGAAAGCTAAAAGTTTCTTCATTAAAACCAGAACAGATTGCATATGATATAAATTACAGATTGCATGTGATATCAATTGAACAAATTCTACTCCATGGGTTTCTTTTCCTCTGCCTTTGACACAGGGTCTACCCCAGCTACAGGATCATCAAGACTATAAGGAGAATTTATGAAGTTCAGATCTTGCAGTATTCTGACGTTCATTATAGATGGACGATCAAGCAGGTGTTCTGGGCGAGATATTTCAAAATCTGAATGAAGACTATAATCATCAAGATACTTGGAGATCAGAACGCGAGGAATTTCTCGGGATGGAATCCAACTAAGGTCAAGCTTGAAAGGAGGCATAGGTAGATCAACAGGATTATAGTAATCCCACAAGAAATGACCTCTCTCCAATTTTAGAACACAAAGAGCATTCAACCATCCCTGTTTATACCCTTTGTTGTTCGACTGTTCTAAATAAGCATCAAGATGACAAAGTGCTTCGTTATACCCAGCAATCCAAAATTCTTTGGGGTGCTTATGGAATTGATAAGTTAATCTCTTAAGTTTCTCATTGAGATTCTTCACCAGAATTACTTTACTCTCCAGAGCAGAAGCTTGATTGGAAAGTTTCTCGAAGAGGTTCAGAATTTCTTTAGACATCTCTGCTAAGGCCTGGTTCTTCGCCATCAATTGAAAAGCCTTATTCTCCAAAACTGATTGAGTCCTCGCCTCTTCAATTGAAATTAGAACAACCCTTGCTCATCCTCGAGAAGAAGATTTTGCTCGTCCATGAGTAGACGCGGAAGGTCCAGTTCTTTTCAAAGTTTCCAACTCATCTCGTAAGTTGGCATTTTCTATCTCCAAGAAAGAAAAACCTTTATCGTTAACAGGGACTAAAGCACCCGAAGAAGATGTAGTGGATTTGAGTTGCTTTATTTTTTCCTACAAAAGAATGTTCTCTTGCTCCAATAGCTTATCAATATTCCTGTGCTCTTCTATTTCAAGCTTTAGAATACTCTCCCTCTTCTCATGGGCCGAGATGAAATGGTCATACCCTTTGTCAGCACTTAATTGTTGATATTTTTTCTCATATCCTTGATGAAGAAGGGTTGTAAATTCTTTATATTGCTGTTGAAGGCCTTCAATCATTTCATAATAGGCCACATTGTTGGCCACGACGCGATCAAGTAAGAACTTCAGGTACTGGTAAGCTTCAATTGCTTGGTCAGAAGCACCTGATCCAAGGATGTCAATTATCTGGGCTTCACTAAGATTTGCATGACCAACTTTAAAATAATCGTTGCATTTTTTCATTAATTCTGTGTCATGAGCCGATAAGAACTCCATCCTGGACATAAACTAGCAAAGAAAAAGAAATGAAAAGAATCAATGATGATACAAGCAGAGCAAGGACAAGAGAAAGTCAAGACGAACAACCGAAGTTCAAATTTTATTTCATCATAAGAAGAAGTCCATAGTCCAAAGTTACATTTAACAAAATAGCAAAATAAAAATTCGAACAACTCTACACCTTCCCTGGTTTCCTAAGACTTCCTCGGAAGGCTTGGATGAAGAGGTTGGTTGCTCGAAAGACAAGGAAAGCTGCTCGATAGAAGTGTTTGCTAGTTGGGGTTGCTCAGAGCAAGGTTGAACAGCAGGGACCTGGTCTCCAATTATCATGGAAGATTCCTCTGAGGCAGCTTCATCCTCTTCTTCTTCTCCAAGAGAGGGAGGAGGGGCATGAGTGTGTCGCTGGAATAATTCAGAATTCTCAGCAACTTTCAGCTCTTCCAAGGTTGCGACCCATTCATCCCTAAAATATTTAAGGCTGGCATACTCCATTTGCGAGGACATGGCAGCCAGGCCTTTATTTCAGCCTTTATCCCAACCAGCACTAAAAGACTTTTTAACTGCCTTTTTCCTCTTTTCCTTCTCCGAGGAGGTCCTTTCCCTAAGAAGCTCCTCGGTAGCCTTCAATTTCTCCTCCACCTCTTTTTTTTGTCGCTCAACATTCTGAAGAGCAACAACTTCATTTTCAGTAGTCTTGAGTTTAGCCTCAATCTCCTTATTGCTCTGCTCAAGATTTTTGTTGCTATGATCAAATTCTTTCAACTTCTTCTCCAATTCCTTGGAGGCATTCTCAGCTTGATTTTTATCCATCTCAATGGACTTGAGTTTCTTTTCCCAGATAATCTTATCTTCCTCGTACTTTTGACGAGAATATTTTAAAGACCGGGTCAGACCAACAAAGGCTTCCTCTACTCCTCCCGAGGAGCTTGCAGCCTTGATTGCTTTATCTTTCTTCAAAAGGCTGTTGAAACACATCACCAACTGAAAAAAGAAAGCATTTTAAGTCAATACAGGAACATAGTACCAAAAATGATGGGGTTGAGTTAACAATACTTACTGAGGCAATGTGTTGAGCAGCCAAAGTAGTGATTCTTTCGCGAGAAAGAGTGTCTTCAATGCCCTGGACTTCTGGGATAGTCCAGGATTTCACCATGCCCACAACAGAGCTCGGAGCAGCAAAGGATGGAATACTACCTTCAACATTTGGTGTTTGAGAGACAAGTTCATCAGGTCTCTCGGAAGAACTCTTCTTCAACCTCTTCAGAGGGGCAAGAACATTTTCAACCAAAGACGTTGCCTTTGTTGGTGATATGACAATAACCTCACTTGGAGGAGAGAGAGCAACAATCTTGCTCGGAGCCACAGGGGGCTTCTCGCCAAATTTCTTGACATCATCAAAAGGGGGTACCTCTACAGTCTTTATACCCTCTTCTGGGACATCTTGTTTACTTCTCTTTGCCTCCACAGCAGGAGAGGCAGACTTGTCGAAAAAGGCAGGAGCTTTTCTTCTCTTCGTTATATCACTAATGGGAATATTCAATTCAGAAGAAGAACCTTCCACACTAGTATCAGCAGCTGGTACTTGGTCAAGGTTAACTACCACAGGACGAGCAATAAAAGATGAGCTCGAAGTTCTGTATTGCAGCAAATAAGATGCAGACCTAATATGCTCCCCAGCAATAGATTGATGCAAACTCCAGATAAGTTTTAAGTCTTTTATATTGACGTCAATCTCTTTTGGGGGCTTCCTTTTACTATCAATTGTAACAAACAAAATCAAATGTCAGTGAAACATTTTATCAAACACAAAGAAAACATAATTTCAAAAATAAAATAAAAATAAAAACAACTGATCCCATTGCCATACAGTGGACACTTGGGACCTTGGTACACATCATTTCCATCAAGTGAAGGGTGTTACCAATTTTTCATCACTACCCCATGATCAAAATAGTTTTGTTGGTATCAAGAAGATTGACAACTAAAGCTCTACTTAAAAATCTAGTTTTTAAATAAAAAGTACTATCACTAGTGACCCATCTATAGCAATACATAATTTCTGGGATTCCTAAATGAGTCCCATGGATTTGATTCAATCTATATACACCGTTAACTACCCTCCATGTATTTGGATCTACTTTTGCAGGTACAATATTGAAATATTGGCAAAACTCTAAACACAGTGGATTTGGCGGGAAAGAAAAGCCACATTCGGCTATAAAGATACTTGGGAACCAGTGTCCCTCAGCCATGGAAAATAAATCAGAAGGACCGGATAGTTCTTCCAAAATAACCCATGAAGGGATTGAAAACTCAGACCAAAACTTGTCCAACGACTCAACAAGATAAACCATAGCGAATAAAGAAATTAAAGAAGAAGGAAGAAAATCTTATAGAGGAAATAGAGATCAGTTGTCAATAAATGATGGAAAGAACGAAGGCACAAGATAGAGAGAAGGTGAAGAGTTCAAAGATACAAATTTAAAAAGTGAAAGATGATAGGATTTTCTGTAGCACTTAAATACCTTACCTTGGGAATGGAGAAAAATAATGATTACCGAGAAAGACGTTTGAGTTACCGGCAGTTAAAAGGAGAAAAAGGGGCACGAAAACCGAAGTGGATGGGAAAATTCAAAATATTTATGAAGTCTGATTCTATGTATTCAAAGAAGAATTATATACAAGGAAAACATTCCTAAAATTCAGGATGACTATTAATCCCATCATATTTCGAGAAGAATGTTCCACACTCCTTCTCAACCTCGAACTGTGAAACATTGGGGGCTTCTGTTGATACCAAATTTAATCTGCTGACATGGACCAATCATAAAAATACATGTGTCCATTTGCATGGTGAATATAAAGACTTTGGGCGAATAAGGTTCGAGCAACTTAATCAATCTGAGAAACTCAAGAGATCCGAGCAACTCAAGAGGGCCGAGCAACTCAAGCGGTCTGAGCAACTCAAATACTTGTGGCGTACGCGTCAAGTATACCAGAAGACAACTACGCATTAAATGTGCATTTATTATCATACAGATGTATACGGCTGCTAAAAAATAGCGAATTATTCTTTCACATGTACAACCTCAAGGCTATAAATACGTTGTAACATCCCCATTAGAAGGGGACTCAAAATTTCTTAGTAAATCACTTATCGAGAATTCTTGGCAAGCAATCAGCAATACAAAAACAGAGGACGTAGGCCATTTTATTAAGGCTGACCCACTTTAAAATTTGTTGCCTTATTTACTTATTCATTTTTATCTGTGATTAAAATAATTTGATCGAATCTAATTTTTTATATCAACAGGTAGCAAGCCCTTCACCTAATTCAAAATTCTTGTCACACTAGTACCAGGCAAACCCTATTGAGTCTTCAAACTATGCAAACCAACCATGGCATGTAAAGTTGTTTGATCTTTCTCACAGTCAGAGTATAATGATTGGCTCGCCTTAAATTTGAAACTTTACTAGTCATCGTCATGGTTTATCCCGATATCTTCATAAGCACCTGAACCTTGTACATAATCAGTGACCTCATTCTCTCCCACTTCATGAACTCCATACGCGTCATTAACTAAATCCTCTAACATATTATGATCTACATTATCATCGTCCCCTTGTACATCTATCATACTTATTAAAGGTTTCCCATGAACAAAAGGGACTTTTAGTTCCCCGTGAAAAACCCAAATTCGATAACTATTTTGCATAGCCCATCTTAACAAATGTAGTTAAACTATTTTCCACTCAAACACCTTACCGTTCTTACACCTAGCACACGAACACAGAAACTCTTCATCATCATGACATTTTTTGCGTATTTCACAAATTCATTAGCACCTCTGCGAAACACATCCTCTAATTTATTTGTCTCACCCATCAACTCTTTGTACTTAGGATATACCATCACACCTACTACAAGCAATCACCAATTATGGGGAAACAGAGTATATTCTTGGATTAGCATAAACAAAAGTGTGAATATTTAATTCCCATTAGTATAAACAATCACCTATTGAATGCTTACGCAAAAGAACTAGAAGTGTGTTTCTTTGACATCATTTTATGCATGCATTTAAATTCAATTTTAATTTGAAATTGAAATTAAAGTTCAATTTATAATATTAATTCCTATTTCGTCCATCTCCTCTAACGGGTGAGTGGTCTTATCCCATTCGAGGCCGCGTATTTCTGTAATATACTTAACAGCTCATGCACATTGTTCCAATTTGAGGAAAATTCTACATCATATCCCCACAATTCTCCAAGTACACAACATGGTTTCGCAAGAGTGAGTGCTATTTCAATTTATCAATTGAAATAACACTTAATATCGCATCATCTAGTATGTACCAAGAGAACATTAGAATACGACTACAGAACTTCCCCCAAAAGTAACAAGTTTAAGCCACTAAGAATATTATTATACAAAAATTATGCAGTTCCAAACTGTCCAAACGGAATAATTCGAGAGATCTCATTACAGGGGTAATGTCTCTCGAATGGGTCTAAGGTCTATTGAATGCATACACATAAGAACTAGAAGGATAATATCTATGCGCAGTGTATGTAATTTAAAGTATGTTTCGTATCACAATTCAAGAGATTTCATTTAATTATGTAATTTAAAGTGTGTTTCATTTAATTTAAAGTACGCATAAGAACTAAAACTTAAACCAATTTAAACCAATATCAATACCAATTCAATTTCAATTTCAATTTATACCAATATCAATACCAATTAGAATTCAATTTCAATTTAGAGGAACGGATCCTATCGAATTACACATGTTTAGAGAATTTCATATGTTCCAGTCCATTTCATAAGGAGCTAAGGGGATGGTAACACAGTTTGGGCAAAGTATAAAGTCCACAAACAACATTGACATTATTTTAGGAATCATACACGCACATGTGACATCCCCAAATTGAAAACAACACACTAAATTCTCTTACACCCCACTCACCCCCTGTCCCACCATTTCCACCCCCACCCTTACACCCACTGCCACCCATCACTCCCCCTGCCCCACCATTCCCCCAGCCCCACCACTGTCCCCCCAAACACATACACGCACACACACCAGCACCCTCCCCCCATATACACACACACACACACACACACACACACACACACACACACATATACAAAGGAAAGATAGAGAGAGAAAAAAAACATACCTAAAAATAGAGAGAGAGCAATCGTACGAGAGTGAGAGAGAAAGAGGGGGGAACGAAATGGTGGGAAAAAAAGAGGGGGTAGGATTTTTTACCGACAAAGTTATCATGGACAGACCTGTCAAGGTCTTTGACCATGACAACTTTCTTAAGTTGTCACGGTCCGTGACAACTTCACTTGTCACGGACTTGTCACAGTCAATGACTGTGATAAAAAACGTATGTTCTGGCCGGTCCAAAGGTGACAATTTGGCCTTTTTGGTGTAGTGATGTGTTTATTTTGAGAAAAAATCTTCAAAACTAAAAATCTATTTTACACCCATATATGATATCCAAGAATTATACATATATATGTCTTGTAAAGATCTCCTTGCTTTGCATCAAAGTGATTTTCTCTTCATACTGTGAGCATCTCTTGCGATGGATATTGTGTTTGGTGTTGTACGACGGCTGTATTGATCACGAGATAAGTAAGATCTGTGGGATAGCGAGATGTGGGAAATTTCTTGTGTTGTGTGGTCGTTAGAAGGCATCCAACAGTGGCTGAGAAGAAGGTAATAAGGGGTGAAGAAGCACATCGAGGATTGAAGGCATCGAGTCTGTGAGTAGGTCTAATATGTCCTTGTAACTATACCTGTATCATAGTGGACTTGTGTGTTTAGGTGCCATAGTGAGGTCAGTATGGACTGATCTCTAAATTGCAAAAGGAGTCTAATCAAACTTTTGTAGCCAAGAAATTAAACAAAGTCAGTATGGACTGATCTCTTTAGCTTTGTTTGCACATAGCGTAGCTGTTCCCTGGAGGTTGACGGGATTGATAGATTTCTTCCAGGCCAAAGAGAAAGTACTAAATGTTATATACGAAAGAGAGTGATGTTTATTTAAATTTATGGTATAAAAAATGTTGACTCAAATATGTCGTGGCAAAGCTTCTTTATATAGTACATAACAATGTATTTGAAACACATAGCTGTTATGATTAACAATTCAAGTTGTGATTATGCCAATATATATTATTTTGCTCTTGACACAAGCTTGCAATGGGTTTAGAGGCGTACTTATGGATTAGTATGTCATTTGGTGGAATTCTATTTTATTTGCATTAAATTTCGTGGTGGAATTGTATCGTCATTTCTTTTACTATTCTAATTGTAGGATTTGTTTGAATTGATTGAAATAATTTTGATATTTTGCTTGGAGGTGCATAATTTTCTAAGTATTTATTGATGTATTGATTATATTGGTACTAATTTAAATTTCAAATGGTTTAAACTTCTGGGGTTCTCTATTAATGTATTACAATTAATCAGTTTTCAAACAATTTATTGGCCGACTGTGATGTCAATATTTTTTTTATCATTAGACAACAGAATGAGGAAACAATATTTCAGTAGGGTCAATTCGTGTTGAGTCGAGTGTTTTGTCTGTTTACCTTTTTAGTAGTTTCAATTAAAGATTTGAGGCCTCATTTTATCTGTTCAGTAATAATAAGATTATCGCTCTACGCTCCATTTGATCGCCAAAAGGCGTATGATAAAGTAAGTAGATTATTTGGGTTGCGATAACTGTTTTTGGTTGGCGTTGTAATTGTAAGATTTTAATGTCATTCCTTTTCTGGCAATTTGTCAATCACAAGTAGTGTATGTAATGAATGGTTATTTTTGTTCTGGAGGCTTTTATGGCGTCGGACGATTTGATCAAACAATTTTTTCTAGGGGTATCAATTCTATACACAACTAACACGAATAGGGCTCGCAAGACTATCCCATAAATTATAGATGATGGATTAAACATGGTAAATAGATATATAAATATATGAAAATTTGCTCAAATTGTTTTCAATTATGTGTTGCAAAAAAAACTTTTTGATATAATAGGTTCGTACGAACGTGTTTGTATGTATGTATGTATATATGTACATAAACACAGTGGTTGTATGTATGTAAGCAAAAAATATTACAATATTTTTTCATTTTTTTTAAATTAATAGGTTCGTACAATAGGTTATATAAAAAAATTATTTATCTATTGCGAACTAAATGACGTATGGTCCAATCAACGACGTACACTTTTGAAAATTTGCGTCGTTCCGATCAATTTAATTATTTATACTCGATTAAATAATTTTAAAAAAAATTTCGTCCTTCAGAAAAATTGACCACGATTGATATTTTGAAAAATTATACTATAATACAAAACTTTTATGACTTGAGCACACAATTTATCCCGGGGAGAACCGTCGTCGTGCCTTCAGGCACGGGCATTCCGCTAGTGTGTATATATATATATATATATATATATATTAGATTTGTTTATAAATTATCTTATTTTATTTATTTGTGACTTAGTGAGTCCATAGGTATTTCTTTTCTCAAAGCTCTTACATCTTCTTAGATTTGAAGAACAGTGTTATTTGAATATAGATTTATGTATTGTTATCTTGATTACCTACATATACTAATATACATTAACATTCTAACGGAATAGGATTTTTGGTGGTGATTAATGGTGGTTTCGTGACATTCGGCACTTTCACAGTTAGGTGGTTTTGTGTTTTGACTGGGGTTTTTACTCGTGATTATATATATATATATATATAGAGGCAGGCTCCTGTGCACACTAAGTTTGCACATTACCTTTTTAAAGTAGTAAAAAAAATATTTTTGAGTTGATTTTTTTTTGTGATATTTAAACATTTCAAGGAACCCATATAAAAAAAATCAGCTCAAAAAAACTTTTTTTGCTAGTTTTAAAAAATCGGTCAAACTTTCTATGCTTTTAAGCCCTTTAAAAACTGCGAAAGTTTGACCGATTTTTTAAAAATAGCAAAAAAAGTTTTTTTGAGCTAATTTTTTTTATGTGAGTCAGTTGAAATGTTAAAATATCACATAAAAAAATTGGTGTGCGCCAGCACTCAAAAATATTTTTTTTACTACTTTAAAAACTTAATGTGCAAACTTAGTGTGCAAACTTAGTGTGTACAGGAGCCTGCCTCTCTCTCTCTCTCTATATATATATATATATATATATATAAATGTGTGGGTGGGTGGGTGGGGTTATTCTTACATATTCAAAATTTGGTTAGCATTTCTCTAATACTTGTTTGAGGGTGACATTATTGTTTATTTTACTGTGGCAATGGAGATTTGTATTATGGATTTTAGTGTGTGTGTGTGTGTGTGTGTGTATATATATATTTTTTTTCTCCTCATACAACTTTAACATAAACAATAAAGCGGAATAGTTGTAACTAATAATGAAATCAAAGTTAAACATCTAAGACTTTCTCTATATCAAAATAGCCTTTGTAGCCTCTACTATCCTTCGCAATCTTTCATACTCTATTCTACCACAAAATATCTCTGTCGCATCTATCATTTCATTGTGGGCCGCCCAAATCGAAATAATCCGCCACATTCAAATCCTCCATCACATTCAAATCGTCCATTGCAATTTCGGGGCCAATGGGGACGGCGAAATCGATATCTCCACCAAAGCTTGCGGCTCCTCCAGCCCCGCCAACACCGTCGCTGTCGAGACCAAGTAAGATACACATATCAATTCCTAGATTGTTCACAAATTCAAAGGACCTCCGGGTGGGTAAATATCCCATGTAAATGATTCCCACTGGCATGCATGAATTATTATGTCCTTGTTTGGATTTGGTCTTCCTCTTAACAGTCTACGTAACCTTGACAAAGTTACGTGATTTGTTATTACTCCCAAAATATTTCTTAGGTTTTCAGTATATATATATAAAATATTATTTGATTAGTTTTAAAATTTTAATTTCTTTTATCGCATTGAAGTTTAAGTTCGTGCTTCCTTTTTCAAAAAATAAATTTTTATTCTTTTATAGCATTATTATATTTTCAAAAGAAGAATACTTAAAGTAGGTTTATTTTTTACTCTAAAAATAGTTAAAGGAGCTTTGTGTTGGAGACAATTTCATAAATTTACTTGAAGGATTTTTCATTCTTGTTTTTTCCTTTCTTGATGGACTATTTAACTAAGGAACTCTCATTTTTTGTTAATAATAGTTAATTTAGAAATTGATAAACACTATTTTTAGAGTTTAAATATAAACTAACAATTTAGAGAGAGAGAGATGGAATATACTTATGTAGTTAATATGATAATCCCTCATCTTGACAATATAATCAAGGTGTGCTTTGACCCCTTAATCAATTATTATAAAAAAAATAACTATTATACTCAATATGATATTAAAGTTCTTAGCTTTTTTTGTTTGTCCACATGAGCATCCCACCTATATATAATCATCCCACCTCCTTAATCAATGGAGATTGATTTACATGTATGATAAAGATTGATTCTCTAGAAGGTTCCCACCTTATCAAGGGAAAATATACTTCCAGACATTATAACTAAATTCTAAAACACCCTTACCAAAATCACCTACAACAATCCAAATCATTATAGACTAGACTACATATTAGTACTATAATACTCTACAATGTTATAGAGAATTTTTCTTATTAGATGGAGACTTTGGAACAAAAATTTCTCAAAAATAGGCGATGCATGACTCATATCTATATTTGCTCTATTAATGAGTATTTGTCTGAGACTCGAGAAAAAACAAAAATTATTGTAAAACAATCATTAAGAATCTCCGAGGATATACTAAAAAAAAGTGATGAAATTTTATTGGTCTTTTCTATTTGAATCTGAAATCTAGAAATAAATTCAAAATTTTATAGCCAAAAAAAGTTTATTATTTTATATAAATGAACCAATTGATTTTTTAAATTTAATGTGTAACTTTGAATGTCACCCATTTGGACCCAAATATAGGTGTCAAACTCTTAGTTATTTTAAAAATAAACATTAATTAGTACCATTTACGTCTGACGATTTCAGAGGCAAAATAATTAAACAGTCATTATAAAAGGAAAGATGAAGTTGTATTAACATCGCACATAATAAAAAATAATTTAACATGTTTAATTATGTAAACTAGGATATTGGGCTACATACATCATTTTTTGCCGCTTATTTATGGAAAATAATAGAATTTATGTTTAAAAGATATTTATCTAGGCCATGGAGTCCTACATGACTCGACCTCTTTTTATTCTCTATGAATGTATCCCACACTAATCGCCATTTAATTTTTATTATCAAGAATTGATCATTAAAGATAGATAAACACCCCATGCAAGTAGGAACATTGTTGAACCATATACTCTGGGTACCTTCTTAGTCTTTTAGGCCCATGAGAGTAGCTGGACAAAGCCCAATTAAAAATACAAGATACCTGGCCCAAATTATTGGATGCTCTAAATAACAGTTAGAATTAAGGATTTGAACCATTCTATCCCCAAAACTCTCGGAGGAGATATTCAGGGGATAGTGGGCTAACGGGGTGGTTATCAGCGCCCCTCTTTTTCTTATGGAATATATATTGTACCCCTGACCCAGGGCAAAGAGCATATAGAAAAACTCCTTTTGAGAGATACTTAACATAACAGTAGACCTCTTCATGGATGTAGGCTGTTCGCCGAACCACATACATCTATGTGTTTTATGATTGCGATCTTTATTGTTCTTCTTTTCCTGGTGATTGTCTTTCATTATTATTTGTGTTGAGATATTTGTCACCACAATTGGCGTCGTCTGTGGGAAATGGTTGTTTTTCGTTTAAGAAAGCTTTCACCAGCATGGACCTGCAATGTTCGATCACATCAGCAATTCCCCTCAAGAGGGGGATATTCAAAAGCAGCCTATCCCTCATAGGGTAAGGTTCAAAATTCGTCATTCAAACCAGAGGTTTCGTCGAGAGAGTCAGCTCTCCAAAGAGAGCCAGGGGCCAGTTAGATCCACGCAGATTTCTAGGCTGATAGATCCACACATATTTTTCAAGAAAATTGGAAGCATTAAGGGTTTATGAAAAACAAATGACTTGATTCCCCAAGAATGAAAGAGAAGAAATCTTATTTGTATTTATAGTTTGTTTTGTAAACAGTCCTTGCTTCAAATGTAAATACTCTCTATAGCACAGTAAGTTCAACTTGCAAACTCTACTAAGATAAAAACTCGTTTCAAATCATAAAGGATACATAATATCTCTATGATTATTAGTTCGAGTGTGCAACATGTAAACCAACTGAATTTGTTTAATTTCGTCAAACTTTATATGGAGTGTTCCACACAATATTGATTATCAATAGTGGGCTAAAAAATCTAACATAATAATCGAGAGAAATAAAATCAGATCATAATTTGTTAAAGATATGAGATAAATTGCTCACTACATAAATGCTTTGATTTGATAACACATACGTTAATATCTCGCTAATACATAATGTGCATTTTATTTTTCTCATTAGTAACCATTGATTATCAATTATATGAGGCTTGTAGATACTGGAGTACTAAATATACATGATATATACATTTATAATGTATATGATAGGTAGAGTTCATTCAATCAGTCAGAATCAATTCCTTATAGGGAATAATCTTGTGTGATGAGTGAACTCAATATACTCCACATTTACAAGCATCAGAGGTTACTATTGCTATCATATTTACATTTAATATTCATTTTCATTATAGTTGGGTCATTGTGTTGACTACCAAATGTTTCATAATATGAATATTACATTAAGTAAAGACTACATACACAAGTCAATAAATTTTCCACTTATGTTCATTAAATATCGCATGAGCAATGAACTAAATTATTCATGTTTGGGTTTCACACTTAATTGGTGATATCATGATGAAAGAAATAATGACATCTTCATTTGATGACCATTATTGCCTTCCCAAAATATATATATATATATATCACCACTTAGTTTTTGCTCAATAATTGTAATTGGTCCTGTAGGCTATCGAATCACAATAATTGAATAAACAATAATATTTATGCAACATCATAAATCTTAGCATTCAATATCATACACGGACTCGTAGGCAATCCAAAATATGCATGATATCAACGCATTAGACTAATATTTATCTATTATGGAATGGAGTACTTTAACCAACACCAATCCTTACATTATATAAATATTAGAGATAAGCATACAAGTCTAAAATACCCGTAATATAGAATAAATTATATAATTGTCTATTTTATAATTTGAAATTCACAAAAAACAAAACTATACATAATGGGAAAATCAAATAGACAAGGAGTTCACATGAGATATTACACAAATAATAGTAAATAAAAAACATGAATCATTTACTTTCTCTTTATCACTTATGTATGAGTTACAAATAAAAAATATTGACCCAAATCATTCATGGTCATACTAATTCACAATACGGTTATAATCACAACTACCACACTAGTGGCTATAAGTTTTGATGTCAATTATTTAATATTCACAAAATTCCAATGTTTATTTGATTCAAATTTCAGTATGTGTTGCGCTTCAATTTAATCTTATAACAAACATTAGGATAATCTGAAATGACTACAAGTATAATATCTTCACATGTAATCTCGGCCTGTAGTTGGACTTTGATTAAACTGAATGAATACCTAGTTATGAGTCTCAAAATTGCATGCTTTCAAATATGCATGCATGCAATGAAATCATAAATCTAGTATCCACACATATGAATTGTGGCCTAGGTTTGGCATTTAATTCAACTTAATGGGAGTACTATCATTAGAATAAAAAATAATTATGATATTCAACTACATGAATCGTTGGCTTGTATTTGGTACGAGACTCATTAAAATACGAATATCATAATATTCAACAATATGAATCATTGGCCTATGTTTGACACGAGACTCATTAAAATACTACAATTAATAATAACGTAATATTCAATAATATGAATCGTTGGCCTGTGTTTGGCACGAGACTTATAAAAAATATGAATATCAATAAAAACATAATATTCAATAATATGAATCGTTGGCATGTGTTTTGCATGAGATTCGTCAAAAATATGAACATAATATTCAATAATATGAATCGTTGGCATGTGTTTTACACGAGACTCATAAAAAATATGAATATTAATAAAAATATAATATTCAATAATATGAATCGTTGCCCTGTGTTTGACACGAGACTCATTAAAATATGAATATCAATAAAAATATAATATCATATAATATCAATCTTTGGCATGTGTTTGGCACGAGACTCATAAAAAATATAAATATCATTAAAAACGTAAGATTCAATAATATGAATCGTTGGTATGTGTTTTGCACGAGATTCGTCAAAAATATGAACATAATATTCAACAATATGAATCATTGATCCGTGTTTGACACGAGACTCATTAAAATACGACAATTAATAATAACATAATATTCAATAATATGAATCGTTGGCCTGCGTTTAGCACGAGACTTATAAAAAATATGAATATCAATAAAGACGTAATATTCAATAATATGAATCATTGGCATGTGTTTTGCATGAGACTCATAAAAAATATGAATATTAATAAAAACATAATATTCAATAATATGAATTATTGGCATGTGTTTTGCACGAGACTCATCAAAATATACATATTAACAATAACACAAGACTAATATCCTACCATATAAAATATGTTGACTTGTGCTTAGCATTTAAATGCACATAAAACAAGAATATTAATCTCAAAAATATATTCATACAATCAATATTCACGAAATGATCATAAGATGTGTTTGATTTCTAATCCAACACAAACATAAATTCATGAATAAATAAAACAATCCCGATAGTGAAAACACGCATAATATTTGACAAAAATCATAACTTTTGCCAAAAAAAAAATTGTTAACATTGTAGGAATCTAGATAATTACTCCAAAATCTCGAAATAAATTACGGAATTCTAAAATCAATTTTCTGGAATGAGATATTGTCGTAAAAATTATTTATGTAAAATTAATGCCTCCAAATATATCATACTCAAAACTTAATGTATAATTAAGGGTCCAAAAATAGATGCATACACAATAATCTAATATTTACAATTATAGATTAAGACACTTTAACGTCTTTTCCATTTAACATCATATAAATATTAGTTTCGAAACATCAATTCGGGCATTTGAGCTACCAAATATAGATTATGCAAAATAATCTAATTTACCGAAATGTTATTGTCAATCACATAATCATACATCTAATATTCCAAATTTTATAATGAACCTCTTGGTCAATACAAATAATACATAACATGAATATTTTAAAAACCCATGAAGAAAGAAAACAGCCCCCGTGATGGAAAAATACACAATAATAGGAAAAATCGTGATTTTTGCCAAAAATAAAAAATTTGAGTTAGCACCACATGGATATAAAGAATTACTCCGGGATCACTCTCCAATTTGCAGAATCGCAAAAATTTATTTTAACCGAGAGTTATTAGTATTGACGTTATTACCCAAAATTGCAAAAACGCATTTTTAGGAGTCTAAACGACGTCAAAACACAAAACTGGAGTGGGGCCCATTAAAATAATGGGTTTTATTTATTTCGACGTTTCCAGTCGACCATGGTAGTTTTAGAAAATTCCGATCATGTTTTGACCTTTCAAATTTCGACTAGTGAGTATAGGCGACAGAAGAAAATTGTCACAAAAAAAATTCTCTGGCACACAAAAAAATTGATTTAATGTAGATTATATTATAGGCAAACACCAATAAAGGAAAATCATGAGATCTTAAACTTTGCTCTGATACCACATGTAAAATAATTTTTAAGAACACCATAATATTAATCAGTAATACATTAATTTGATTAAATTTTCACATACAAATGTTCTTAATAAAAGGATCTTGGATCTTCATGATTATCACATATAAGCATTATGCGGAACATAAATGGTGTTAAAATAATATACCTCCATAATTATCAAAATTTAAAATATTGATGGAGCAGTAAACCTTAACGATGTCTGATCGGGCTGAATTTTGGAACACAACTTCGTCTTGTATGTAGCAAGAACATACTCCCATTTCAACGCATTCCAAAGGTTAGATCTCCCAGTATGGACAAAACACTATTTTAAAATTTACTCTCCTTGAGAATTTAGATTTCTCTCCCTTTATTATAAATTCATTATGTTGTCATTTTAGAGTGTCTGGAAGATGGAAATCAGTCACTTATTTATAGGCAGGGACAAGACCTAAATCTCCAACAGTCACTTAATATCAACCGTCCATTAAGGTAGATGCCCAAGAGTCCTTTTGACTCTTGGTATTTGGAGTACCCTTTCATTAACCAAAGTAACTCTTAGAATTAATATAATTATGGAACACATAGTGGAGAATTATATTAAAATACCCCGAGATTTTTGGGACAATAATTTATTTATTTTGGGAGAAATAAATATTAATTGATTTTGAGAATAATTAAATTGGCATTTGAGGTCAAAATTTGAAGATGTTAGAAAATGATTCGGATGACAATTTTGAGGGTGCGGTTGTTTCCGAAAGGGTTGAGATAGTTAAAATGACTGTACTTGGATTTTATTTGGGTTTTGAAAGATTTTAAGTTCGTTTCGCTCAAATTAAAGTGACCGAGTCATTTAAAGTGTGTATTATCATTTAAAGTTGTGTATTTTGGGAGATAAGGCTTAAAAAACCTACGGGAGAAACAATTCTCCTTAGAGAGAAAGAGAAAGAAAGAGAGAAATAGAGAGAAGAAGAAAAGAAGAAGAGAAAGAGGAGAAAAGTGGAATTTCCGGCCAATCCGTGATTTCGAGGACGAATCAGACTCTACGAATTTGAGGCAAGTGATTAAACTTGCTAAATAATTATTGTGTATCATTTATTTCATGATTTGTGGATAAAAATTATGAATTCTGAGATAAAATGTTAAAACCTAGATTTTGGGTAAAATCTTAGATTTGATGTGTATATATGGATTGGAGGTTATAAAATAGTTGGGATGAGTTATACAATGAATTTTGATGTTATATATATGTTTGGATTGATGAGAAAGGTTAGAAGATGATTAAAATGATTTTTGGGAATTTTGGGTTTTGAAGAAATCAACCCATTTCGTAGCTTACTGTCCAAACCGAATCGATTCGCTCCTTCCGAATCGATTCGGTAGGAAGCATACTTATAGGTCCTTTGGCCCGAATCGATTCGCTGGGTCCGAATCGATTCGCTGTTGAGACCGAATCGATTCGGAAATGAGGCTGTTTTGAGAGGTTTTTCTGGAGTGAGTTTTGTTCAGTTTCATTTGAGTTTATCGATTGGGAATCTCTATATGAGTTATGAGAAGTGTGTTTTGGAGACTTTTAGGGAGTTTCCTTTATGAGAAATTATTGGAGTCGTATTGACTTAATTCGAGAGAATATCGATTAGAGAGTATTGTATCGACAAAGTGGGGAAGACCACTATCATTGAGATTTTGTGTGGAGATAATTATGGGTTTTTAAGAGAGAGTTAGGATGCGCTTAATGATAATGGATTTTAGAATTAAATCCCAAACGGGATAACTTTGAAGGTTCATATGATTTATTGAACCATATTATGGATTGACAATAATAAATGATGATAGACGTGCATACGGATATAGAGAATATCCTTCACGTAAATTAAATTGGGAGATGTTTCATAAATGATAAATGTTGATCAAGGTGCATTAGGATATAGATAATATCCTCAACGTAAATAGAATTGAGTGACGATTCATACAAATAGAAGTGAGGTGTCAACTTCAAGTGAGAAATAGTATCGTGTATGCAAAGTGGGGAAGTTATGCGAAGTGTTGACGAACAGTATATCGAGAGTAAAATATACTAAATAATGATATTATTTCATCTACGCCTAAGAGCGTACTGTGAGTATGTAAATAGTGTGATATATATACCTTTTGTGATGGTATACATTTATATGATGTGATGATGTATGTATATCTTGTGTGAATGATATATATATATATATATATATATATATATATATATATATGTGAAACATACCCCCTCTATGCTATCATGGGAAGTTGCGCAATGTGGGTGAGGCCCTTGGCTTGAGGAGCAGGGTGCGTATAGTCCCCAGGTCATAGCGTACATTTATTATTATGTGATTTTTGTTAGGGGTGAGACGTGGTGGGTATGTTTCGTCTCATTTTCGGGGAGGAACTATGACCACTTTTCCTACGTTGTGATATGGTTTTTTCCAAGGCGGTGTGAGATTCCGACCGTTAGTACCAAGGATGATATGCGATTGATTCCCTGATAGATGATAGCATTGAGAACCTGCATCCTCGAGTTATAGCTCGCTGGGATGGTTATTATTATACTTGTGTGAATAGTATATTAATTGTATATGATTATGTGATATCATTTATCTCTAGAGTAAAGAGATATTAAAAGATTGATTGAATCTCATTCCGGGAGATTTTAACTGGACTAATAATGTGATGAATATGTAAAATGAAAATGAATAGTAGATAAGTAGTGGAGTATATATAGTACTTTGGGTATCAAGTGCATAATGGACCTCAACGACCAACATTGCCAAGAAGTAGTGTATTTGGGGGGTTCCTTATTTAGATTTCGCTTGCGAGACGTCCCACGCACGAAACGCAGCGCAATGTTGGGAGTGAGGAGAAGTTAGTCCTTAGTGCCCATATATATATATTAATATGTATATCGACAATCGACAGTGCCAAGGAGTGGTGTATCGTGGGGGTTCCTTGTTTGGATTTCGCTTTGGAGACGTCCCACGCACGAAACGCCGTGCACTGTTGAGAATTGGGAATAATTAATTAAGCATTTATCGTATACAAGAAAATTGGGTTATACGCATCATGCATTGAGGGCATAATGAATCTTAATAATCAATACTGCCAAGGAGTAATGTATTGGGGGAATTCCTTGTTTGGATTTCGCTTGTGAGACGTCCCACGCACTAAGCGCAGTGCTGTATTGAGAATTGGGAGAAGTTTAGTCCTTAGCACTTAGATGCTATTAACTCATATTTATATTTACGTCAATAACTAGAATATGAGAAATTCTAGTAAAAGAGAATGTTTATGTATATTTTATATGTTTAGAAAGTGGGAGAATATTTGAGATTGGTAATAGTAGAAGTTAAGAGATGATTTAGATGGATATTATATGAGTTTAAACTGGGAGTAAGTTAGATTCCTTTGCCCCTAGATAGATTTGGGAAATTATTTGGAAATCGTGTGCATACGTTTAGTTGCGCGCTTTAGTTGAGAGGTGATTTGGATTTTATGGAGAGTGCGACTCCACTTTAATCATGTCATAATGCATTTATAATTATTATGGATTTTAATGCACTTGCTAAATGTTTTTCACACCTCGGTCCCTAACCCGTTCATATTTTTTCTTGTGTTGTATATATATATTGTATTATTCTAGGTGTTCCTCCGCAAGGACGCCATTGATGTTACCCATCCAGTGTATTCGTGGAGCTGTGGAAGTAGCGGACTGTTGCGGTATTTTATTATAGTCATTTCCTATCTTTCGTGTATCTAGATCAGGATTCAGTTTGTGTATCGAGTTTATAACCAAGTGTTGTGGTGTAGGACTTTTATATTTTCTTTCTCAAACTGTTGTATCGTCTGTGACCCGACAGCATATTCGGGTAATTTTTTTTGTACATTATGTCGTACTCTTATATTAGTCTCTTTTATATTATTTGGGCATGTGTGCATCTCTTATCATATTAGAGTTATGTTATTGGTTAGTTATTGCATGGTTGGTTTTAGTAAGTGTTATATAAAAATGTTTTAAAAATTTTTGATACCCTCTTTTTGTAGTAATGGGTAGTTAGCCGTGTTTATTTTAGAATCGTCAGTAGATGCTGAGAATGATCCACTAGAGATTCTTGATTATTTTAGTATAGGGCTGGCCACCCGTTATTATTTTAAGTGGGGTGTCATAGTTGGTATCAGAGCATCAGGTTCTAGTGTCTTTAGGATCTATGTGGGTTTACTGCTATTTTTCGTAAACGTTCTTGATGTAGAGCCCTACGATTAGGACTGTTGTGTTCATACGTCCATATTTTCTTCTGTGATGAGAAAATAATTGAAAGGCATTCTGATACAATTGTTCTTGTTTTAGATGACACCGAAGAGAAGTCATTCAGGCAAGGAAAATAAAGGGGCTGAGAGTGTAGAATCCCAATTGTCTCAAAGGATTATGACTACAGATGAAGTTGCCAGTATTGTGGCACAAGAAGTAACTGCTGCCATTTCTACGATGGTGCATCAACCTGCAGTTCAAGTAGCCCAAACCCATCCAGGACCGTCTTTGTGGGAAGGAGTATGGGAAGATTTTAGTAAGGGGCATCCTCCATAGTTTTCAGGGGGAGTTGATGTGGTGGCTGCAAGTCGATGGAAGAATAGTATGCAAAGACACCTTCGTATGGTTGAATGTAGAGAAGTGCAGAAGAAATTTCTTGCCACCTTTAAGTTGAAGGGTGCGGCTCTCACTACACCAAATCTGCACTATTGTCACGGTCATTGACCTTGACAAGTTGGACTTGTCAAGGTCAATGACCGTGTCAAATTCTGGGTGAGACAAATTTTTTTATCACGGACGTGTCACGGTCTAAGATCGTGACACGTTTAGTCACGGTTAATAACCGTGACAAAGTCTTGTCCCCTTTTAAAAAATTGTCACGGTCAATGATCGTGACAAGTTCGTGACAACTTTTGTCACGGGATTATCACGTCAATGACCGTGACAATTCTGGGCAGAATTGAAAAAAAATTTGCTGGGCAGTATGGCCACTGCCATTGCCCAGCAGTATATTTGTAGTTGTTATATCAACGTTGTACCTATTCAAATTTCATAAATCCAAATAAACTAGAGATAACGCAAATATACATTCAAAATAGAAACTATTTAAGAAGAAACAACATCACCATCAATTATCTCAAATCTATAAACTATTTAGTTGGAAAAGAGATTTTGTACCGCGACGCTCGGGGACACCTCCTTATCCTTCCCTTCTCGTCCGAATAGCCACATAAGTATCGAGCATATGTGGCCTACCCTCAGGGTCACTCCCTGTCCCCTGAATTAAAATAAAGTAAAATTAGTATCCGCCCCGCAAATATAGATAAATATAAATAAAAATTGAAATCAAAATTGAAATTGATATATAAATATAAATACATTACTTGTAGTGTCACCCAAACAGCTAACTTGAGCTCATATGGCACCTCCTTCCAACTAATTTACCCCGGGCAATCGTGTCAAATATAATTCCCTTCATATCTGAACACTAAGAAATGCCATAATCCTATGGAGTTATGCACTTCAAATTCCTTCCAACCGTTGTGTAGCCAAAAATCAGCAGTTGAAGTTGTCAATTCCACCTTTCAATGGTCTCCCGTGTTTTGCTAGAGGTTCCAAGTAGTGGGGTATGGAAAGTGGAATTGACAACTTCAACTGGTGATGTTTGGCTACATAACGGTTGGGAGGAATTTGCAGAGCATAACTCCATAGGATTATGGCATTTCTTAGTGTTCGGATAGACGAAGAGATTCAGTCTCCTCTCCATAAATAGAACACCCCAAATAACTATGTACTAAAGGTAAGAAGCGTATATTCATGGATTAGTATAAACAAAACTTAGTTGTAGTTGGAATATTTATGTATTAGTCTCCTCTCCACACACGCACACCACACAAGAGTGAAAATGATAAAGTGCAAATCAATTAAAAGCATTAAAAATGGATGTTTCAGTACAAATTGAAATATTTATTACAAATTAAAAAATTATTTCAAATTCGAGTTATCATCAAAAATGGATTAATATTTTGTAGGAGCAGCCAAGTCATCCACACTACTATTTAGACGCCTTGGAGCGTGTTGGACAATTGACCACGACTCGTTGTTGATATACTCCGAATAAAACACTTGCTTAACCTTTTGAAATGCACAAACAAATGGCTCATCCTCACGTGGTCGTTGCTCTTCAACTAGGACAAGTCAACCATGATCAAATTGGTGACAGGATCAACTTTACAAGCATTTTTATCCTCAACTCTTACCCACTCACAGTAAAATACAACCTCTTTGAAGCTTATATAATCCAATTCATATATATTTTGGATTACACCATAGTAAGTCATTTCAGCTTCAACGAGGTTTTTATCTTTTGCGCTCGCTCGAAAGATAGTAATAGCTTTGTATGAAATTCTCGAGTTCTGTACATTTGTACTTGCCTTGTACACTTTAGCACCGAAAATGTAACAGTTCAATCGATACTTTTTGTACTCTTGTACCACAAACAAGGGTCCAGTGGATAGACGAGCAAGCCTTGATGTCGCATCACCCGTCTTTAGGAGCTGAGAATATAGATAAATTAATTATATTAGTGGTAAAATTTGAGTGTAATGTAACATTATATAACGATTGTTTTCATTATAATTACCTCTTGTGTCAACCACAGCCTAAATTCGTTGTCTGATTGTACCGTTGTTTTTCGTCTTTTATTGTTCTCACAAGCTTCATATTTTCTGCATATTACAAAATTAATCATGTATAAAATAATCTAAACTAATGTTAAACATTATAATAATAGAAACTTACTTTTTCCATTCTTCGACATCTTCATGTGTGTCAAATAGATAACGAGCTACTTGTTCATGTTGCAAACTCGTTAATTTCACTCGTTTTCCCATCACATGACCACCATCATTGACGAATTCATCAGTTTCATCAACGCTGGTCGAGTCAGGCATATATTCCCGAGTATATATTGATGACTCCACGGTGATGTATTCATCTGTAATTGATCCTGTAATGTATCGCGTATTCTTGACGTAATATTTAAAAACTTTCATCAATCTTTCAAATGGATACATCCACCGATATCTAACTGGACCACAAAGAAGTGCCTCGTCACATAGGTGTACCAACAAGTGAACACTTATGTCAAAAAATGCTGGGGGAAAGTACTTATCTAATACACAAATCGCTTCGATCACAGCCAATTTTGCGGCCACTATGTGTTCTCGATTCACTACCTTCTCACACAAGAGGGAGAAGGTAATACTAATTTGCATAATAGCTCTATGTAAATCCTTGTGCTTGGAGAAACAGTGCTTAAACAATAGAGGAACTAATTGCATGATCGCATGCCAATCGTGGGACTTACACTTATGTAAATCATGAGTAGCATAATTCACAATCCTTTGCAAGTTAGACGAAAAAGTAGATGGGCCCTTCAAATTATATATTGTATCTAGAAGCACCTTCCTTTCCCCACTCGTCAAAGTAAATGCACAAGGGCGAATTATTGTCCTTCCCCTACTATCTTCTTTCAACCATAGTTGTGGCTTAAGTTTTAACAATTTAAGGTCTTTTCGTGCATTTTCTCCATCCTTCGAATGACTCCCCCCAAGGCAAGTACCCACAATATGTTCAGCGAAGTTCTTCTCTGCATGCATCACATCCAATACATGGCGCACTGGGTTATTCTTCTAATAAGGCAAGTTAAATAAAATTGACCTCCGAGACCATGCCTTTCTTATCTCAGTTCCATTCCCAGTTGGTGTCTTCTTATGCTTGACATTTTTAAATTTAGGATTCTTACCTGGCATATTAGGTCCACATTCAGAAGATTTACTTTCAATTTTTGAAGCCGAAAGTTGTCTCGGTGGTAGCCCATGTTCAACTCTGCCCAATAAAAAATTGGAACCTTTCTCATATCTGAAACTATGAGCTGGGGGTAAAAACCTCCTGTGGCGATGGTATACATTTTTTTAAACTAGAGGATAGACGAAGAGATTCAGTCTCCTCTCCACAAATAGGACACCCCAAATGACCATGTACTACACAACCGGATAATGTCCCATAAGCTGGAAAATCATGAATTGCCCACATCAACATAGTTTTCAGCGTAAAATCTTCTTTTCTAAAAGAGTCAAATGATTGCACACCCTCTTCCCGCAAATCATTTAATTCTTCTACCAAAGGAGCCAGGTAGACGTCAATGTCATCACTTGGTGCCTTTGGCCCAGGTATCAACAAAGCCATCATCGAAAATTCAGGTCTCATACACTGTGAAGGAGGGAGGTTGAGTGGGGCTAGGATCACTGGCCATACACTCTGATTAGTGCTTATATTTTCAAATGGATTAAAACCATCTGTTGATATAGTCGAACGAATGTTGCATTATTCTCGAGCAAAATCGGGATACTCAAAATTCATCCTCAACCAGGCAGTAGAATCAATAGGATGACGCATGATATTACCCCCTAATTCTGCCCTAGCATGCCAAGTCATTGCCTCTGCAATCCATGGTACTGTGAAAAATCGCTTTAATCTTGGCCCAACGGAAAAATATTTCAATACTTTTTGAGGCACTTTTGAGCTTGTGCCTTCCTTACTAGTAGATTGGACATATCTAGGTTCATCGCATACCGGACAATGATCAAGATTTTCATACTCCTTTTGGTATAGTATGCAATCATACACACAAGCATGAATCGATTTATACTTCATTCCCAAACCTTTCAAACTGTTCTTCATAACATGATAGCTATTTAGAAGTGTATTCACCTTGGGTAATAAGCCCTTCACCCATTTTAAAATTCCCGTCACGCTATTGCCAGACAAATCGTACTGCGTCTTCAAACTGTGCAAACCAACCATGGCATGTAAAGTTGTTTGATCTTTCTCACAACCAGAGTATAACGGTTGGGTCGCCTTAAATTTTAAACTTTGGAAGTCATCGTCAAGTTTTATCGTGTTATCTTCACGAGCACTTGAATCTTCTACATCATCAGTAACCTCATTCTCCTCTTCTTCATAAACTCCGTACGCATCATCAACTAAATCCTCTAACATATTATGATCTACGTCGTCCCCTTCTACATCTATTCTACTTGTTGAAGGTTGTTGTGAAGGTTGGTCGGGGACAAAAGGAACTTTCAATTCACCGTGAAAACTCCAAAATCGATAACTATATTGCATACCCGATCTTAACAAATGTAGTTCAACTGTTTTCCACTCAAACACCTTACCATTCTTACACCTAGCACACGGACACGGAAACTCTTCATCATTATGACATCTCTTTGCATATTTCACAAATTCGTTAGCACCTTTGCGAAACACATCCCCCATTCTATTAGTCTCACCCATCCACTTTTTGTATTTCGGATATCCCATCACAGCTACCACAACTAAACACCTATCAAAGGTATATAAAACTTAGAATTATAGTATGTTTTATTTAATTATCCTATCATTTAATTATCCTATTAAAGGGTGAGTGGTCCTATTCCATTCAAGACCGCATTTTTCTGTAATATACTTAACAGCTCATACACATTGTTACGATTTGAAAAAAATTCGACAGCATATCCCCGTAGTTCT
Organism: Sambucus nigra; assembly: GCA_949130495.1. NCBI lineage: Eukaryota > Viridiplantae > Streptophyta > Magnoliopsida > Dipsacales > Adoxaceae > Sambucus > Sambucus nigra. The sequence goes on along the minus strand of OX422207.1, from coordinate 31,734,460 downwards.
CCAAGTACACGACGTAGATTGGCTGGTGTGAGTGTTATTTCAATTGATCAATTGAAATAACACTCACACCAGCCAATCTAGTATGTACCCAGAGAACATTAAGATACGACTGCAAAACTTCCTCCAAAAGTAACAACTTTAAGCCAATAAGAATATTATACAGAAATTATACAGTCTCAAACTGTCCAAACGGGACAATTCGAGAGATCTCATTACAAGGGTAATGACTCTCGAACGGGTCTAAGGTCTATTGAATGCGTACGCATAAGAACTAGAAGGCTAGTATCTATGCGCACTATATTTAATTTCAAGTATGTTTCATTTAATTATCATACTATATATATATTGTTCGATATACAGAGTAATTTTCAAAAAAGGTTGAAAAATTCCACCCCCATATGGACAATAATCCAGTGGTCATGCCACTTTTAAAACTAACCAACCAAACATTTACTAAACAAAATAATCCAACAGCAATGTCAACAACAAATGTGTATCCCGCACTCCTTCTAATTCACCTACTCAATTAATTCATTTCATCAATTAAACTAACAATTAACGTATAGAATTATTAATTTACTAATTTACACTGAGGGGCAATCATACTTTCATATGAAATGGGCACTAATTATTAATTTACTTTCATCTAAAACTGTTTCATTTATTAATTATATTTTAGTGGATGTAATTATAGAATCTATGGACGGATTCAATTTAATTTTACTATGTGAATGTTTTTATCTATAATGAGTTAACCTTGAAACAATATATATTATCTCATAGAATCATCAAAACACGATATTAAGAGAATTACAATGGTACCTTGACTTACCCCCCCCCCCCCCCACCCACCCACCCACACAAACGAATTGACAAATTCATGGGTTATTTCCAACATATAAACATCATATACACCTAACAAACATACACAAACATATATTCACGAGTTAGTTTCAACAAAAGTGCAAAAAATTCAAGAATCCGTATATATACAAATACAAAAATAAATAACTCGTGAATTTGTCAATTTGTTTGACAAATTCATGGGTTAATTCATGGGTTAATTCAAATACAAAAATGAATTCATGGGTTAATTCAAATACAAAAATACAAATTCATGGGTTAATTCAAATACACACACACACACACACACCCGCCCCCACCTCCCTCCACACCCTCACTCACCACATACACACACACACACACAATAGCCCCCCACCCTGCCCCACCTCCCTGCACACCCCCACCCACCACACATATACACACACATACACACAAAACAGCCCCTGCCCCAACCCCTACCCCCACCCTACCCCACCCCCCACACACGCGCACACACACATGTACATATATACACACACACACATATATATACACACAAACATATATATAAATGGAAGAGAGAGAGAGAGAGAGAAATAAACCTGAAAGTAGAGAGAGAGAGAGCAGCGTAGAGAGAGAGAGAGAGGGAGGGAACGACGGGATGGAAAAAAGAAGGGGCAAGGGTTTTTGTTGTAGAAGTTATCACGGTCGTGTCAAGGTCATTGACCGTGATAATTCTTTGTCACGGTCGTGTCAAGGTCAATGACCGTGACACAAAACGCGTGTTTTTTGTCACGGTCAATGACCTTGACAAGGGTGGCCGGCTGAAAGGTGACAATTTTGTCATTTTGGTGTAGTGTCTCCAGTGGTGGGAGTCTGTCACCACATCTAAACAGAGAGATACATTACCCATAATGTATTTTTGGGAACTCTTTGACCGAAGGTATTTTCCTTCCGCGATTCAGAAGGAGGCGAGGAGGAAACTAATGGATGTGTTTCAAGGTGATCGAACGGTGGCCGAGTATGAAGAAGAATTTACTCGATTGGCAAATTTAGTACCCAAGGAGGTAAATACTGAAGAGAAATGAATATCTAAGTTCATGCGAGGTTTAAATGGGCAAATTCGGTAGCATTTGTTAGGGAACCCAGCGTTAGAGACTTTCACCGAGGTAGTGAATGCGGCACTGTTACAGTGTCATGAATATCGTCTTCGTTCGAAAGGGCGTAAGAACTTTAGAGATTCGGGTTCATCAAGTAGGTTTGGTGAAGAGAATACCAGTAATGCCAGAGGGTATAAGTCAGACTATAGAGGGTCGCAACAACATTATGTTCCTCAAGATGGGCAGAGAGGATTTGCAGGTAGATATTTCTTTTGTAAACAAATAGGTCATAGAAAGAGAGATTGTCCTAAAAGAGGTAAAGGACCACGTTTTGAAGAAGTTTTGGATGTGAAACCCTTACAGCAGATTCGAGGTCATTTTAGGCCAGGGGACTTTGTGTGGGAACCCAATGATGAGGAGATGAAATCGGACTAGTGAGGTATGATGTAAGTTATTTTCCTGTGTGAATAGGATTATATTATATGAGACTTTGGGAGTATCGTATGTGAGATTGTTATTAAAGGGTAGTGCTATAACCCTATTATTTATGGAATGGCCCGAAAGGTAATGTTGAGCAAGTGAGGCTCTTATGTTAGTATCTTTTGAGAGAATCGATTATTTTGTAATGTGCTCATAGAGAGCTATAACTTTGTTGTGAATGTAATAATTGTTAAAATGTGTTAAGTAGAAATGGTAAAGCTATTTGGTTTATAGTCGTGCTAGACTTATATAATTGTTGTATTCCAGCTATGGAAGAGCCTAGTGTATGGCAATATATTAATATAATGAGAGAGATTATTACTGAAAATAATTTAGAACTTTGTGGATTATTGTGGAGCAAGAGAATTTAGCTCATAATTATGTTAATTTTGAGAGCTATATATTATTATGAGTATGATTATTACTAAAACCTTGTGTCATGGGCATAAGGTATTTTATTTAAATGTCGAAAGACATAAACTGAATTCAAAATAAAACTTTTTATAAGCCTTTGGGCCATATCAAAAATGATTTACACAAACTATTTTTTTTAAACTTTAGTCCGGATCTAACAAACTCTCAATCCCCGACGTCGCTACATATTACTGTATTGGGAGGGTTCCTTGTTTGGATTCGCTTGCGAGACCTCCCCCTCATGAAAGTAGCGAATGTCAGGAATTGAGAGGAGTTAAATCCTTGGACCTTTCAAAATTTTTATGTTATTAGAGTTATTGTACTATTTAAGGCAAGTGAAGCCTAATTATGTTTATACGAGTAGATCTCGAATAAAAGGTGTAAGGGCGCCCTAGTAGTTATAATTGGTTTTATAAAATTTAAAATAATTCCTCGTGAGAAGTGGGAGGATTGGGTATAGTGTTAGTGAGGATAAGTGTAGTAGGAACTAGTTGAGCTTCAGAGTATTATTCTTAGCTTAATTTCGAGGGCAAAATTCTTGTAAGCGGGGAAGTCTGTAATACCCCTAGATTTTTGGGACAATAATTTGTTTATTTTGGGAGAAATAAATATTAATTGATTTGGAGAATAATTAAATTGGCATTTGAGGTCAAAATTTGAAGATGTTAGAAAATGATTCGGATGACAATTTTGAGGGTGTGGTTGTTTTCGAAAGGGTTGAGATGGTCGAAATGACTGTACTTGGGTCTTATTTGGGTTCTGAGAGATTTTAAGTTCGTTTGGCTCGAATTAAAGTGACCAAGTCATTTAAAGTGTGTATTATCATTTAAAGTTGTGTATTTTGGGAGATAAGGCTTAAAAATCCTATGGGAGAAACAATTCTCCTTCGAGAGAAAGAGAAAGAAAGAGAGAAATAGAGAGAAGAAGAAAAGAAGAAGAGAAAGAGGAGAAAAGTGGGAATTCCGGCCAATTCCCACTTTCGAGGACGAATCAGAGTCTACGAATTTGAGGCAAGTGATTAAACTTGCTAAATAATTGTTGTGTATCATTTATTTCATGATTTGTGGATAAAAATTATGAATTTTGGGATAAAATGTTAAAACCTAGATTTTGGGTAAAATCTTAGATTTGATGTGTATATATGGATTGGAGGTTATAAAATAGTTGGTATGAGTTATACAATGAATTTTGATGTTATATATATGTTTGGATTGATGAGGAAGGGCTAGAAGATGATTAAAATGATTTTTGGGAATTTTGGGTTTTGAAGAAATCAACCCATTTCGTAGCTTGTTGACCAAACTGAATTAATTCGCCCCTTTCGAATCGATTCGGTAGGAAGCAGACTTACAGGTCCTTTGGTCCGAATCGATTCGCTGGGGACGAATCGATTCGCTGTTGAGAACGAATTGATTTGGAGGGGCCGAATCGATTTGGAAATGAGTCGGTTTTGAGAAGTTTTTCTGGAGTGAGTTTCGTCCGATTTCGTTTGAGTTTATCGATTGGGAATATCTATATGAGTTATGAGAAGTGTGTTTTGGAGAATTTTAGGGAGTTTCCCTTATGAGAAATTATTGGAGTCATATTGACTTAATTCGAGAGAATATCGATTAGAGAGTATTGTATCGACAAAGTGGGGAAGCCCACTATCATTGAGATTTTGTGTGGAGATAATTATGGATTTTTAAGATAGAGTTAGGATGCGCTTAATGATAATGGATTTTTGAATTAATTCCCAAAGAGGATAACTTTGAAGGTTCATATGATTAATTGAACCATATTATGGATTGACAATAATAAATGCTGATAGATGTGAATACGAATATAGAGAATGTCCTTGACGTAAATTAAATTGGGAGATGTTTCATAAATGATAAATGCTTATCGAGGTGCATTAGGATATAGAGAATATCCTCAACGTAAATAGAATTGAGTGACTAATCATACAAATAGAAGTGAGGTGTTAACTTCAAGTGAGAAATAGAATCGTGTATACAAAGTGGGGAAGTTATGTGAATTGTTGATGAATAGTATATCGCGAGTAAAATATACTAAATAATCATATTATTTCATCTACGCCTAAGATCATACTATGAGTATGTAAATAGTGTGATATATACACCTTGTGTGATGGTATACATTTATATGACGTGATGATGTATGTATATCTTGTGTGAATGATACACACACACACACACACACACACACACACACACACATATATATATATATATATATATATATATATATATGAAGCATACCCCCTTTATGCTATCATGGGAAGTTGCGCGATGTGGGTGAGGCCCCTGGCTTGAGGAGGAGGGTGCGTATAATCCTCAGGTCATAGAGTCCATTTATTATTGTGTGATTTTTATTAGGGGTGAGACGTGGTGGGTATGTTTCTTCTCATTTCTGTGGAGGAACTATGACCGCTTCCCGTACGTTGTGATATGATTTTTGCCAAGGCGGTGTGAGATTCCGACCGTTGGTATCCAGGATGATATGCGAGTGATTCCCTGGTAGATGATAGCAACTTGTGTGAATAGTATATTAATTGTATATGATTATGAGATATCATTTATCTCTAGAGTAAAGAGATATTAAAAGATTGATTGAATCTCATTTCGGGAGATTTTAACCGGACTAATAATGTGATGAATATGTAAAGTGAAAATGAAGAGTAGATAAGTAGTGGAGTATATATAGTACTTTGGGTATCGAGGGCATAATGGACCTCAACGACCAACATTGCCAAGGAGTAGTGTATTGGGGGGTTCCTTGTTTGGATTTCGCTTGCGAGACATCCCACGCACAAAATGCAGCGCAATGTTGAGAGTGATGAGAAGTTAGTTCTTAGTGCTCATATTTATATATTAATATGTATCTCGAAAATCGACACTGATAAGGAGTAGTGTATCGGGGGGTTCCTTGTTTGGATTTCTCTTGCGAGACGTCCCACGCACGAAACGTTGTGCACTGTTGAGAATTGGGAATAATTAATTAAGCATTTATCGTATACAAGAAATTTTGGTTATACGCGTCATGCATTGAGGGCATAATGAATCTTGATTATCAATACTGCCAAGGAGTAGTGTATTGGAGGGGTTACTTGTTTGGATTTCGCTTGCGAGACATCCCACGCACTAAACGCAGTACAATATTCAGAATTGGGAGAAGTTTAGTCCTTAGCACTTAGATGCTATTAACTCATATATATATTTATATATATATTTATGTCAATAACTAGAAAATGAGAAATTATAGTAAAAGAGAATGTTTATGTACAATTTATATGTTTAGAAAGTGGGCGAATATTTGAGATTGGTAATAGTAGAAGTTGAGAGATGATTTAGATGGATATTATATGAGTATTAATTGAGAGTGAGTTAGATTCCTTTGCCCCTAGATTGATTTGGTCATTTATTTGGAGATCATGTGCATACGTTTAGTTGCGCGCTTTAGTTGAGAGGTGAGTTGGATTTTATGAAGAATGCGACTCCACTTTAATCATGTCATAATGCATTTATAATTATTATGCATTTTAATTCACTTGCTAAATGTTTTTCACACCTCGGGACCTGACCCGTTCATATTTTTTCTTGCGTTGTATATATATTGTATTATTCTAGGTGTTCCTCCGTAGGGACCTCCTTAATGTTACCCATCCAGTGTATTCATGGAGCTGTGGCAGTAGCGGACTGTTGCGGTATTTTTTTATAGTCGTTTCCTATCTTTCATATATCTAGATCAGGATTCAGTTTGTGTATCGGGTTTATACCCAAGTGTTGTAGTGTAGCACTTTTTTTATTTTCTTTCTCAGACTGTTGTATCGTCTGTGACCCGACAGCATATTCGGGTAATTTATTTGGTACATTGTGTTGTACTCTTATATTAGTCTCTTTTATATTATTTGAGCATGTCTGCATCTCTTATCATATTAGAGTTATGTTGTTGGTTAGTTGTTGCGTGGTTGGTTTTGGTAAGTGTTTTATAAAAATGTTTTAAAAAATTTTGATACCCTCTTTTTGTAGTAATGGGTAGTTAGTCGTGTTTATTTTAGAATCGTCAATAGATGGTGAGAATGATCCACTGGAGATTCCTGATTATTTTAGTATAGGTCACCCGTTATTATTTTAAGCGGGGTGTCACATATATAAAATAATTCTAACAAATACTTCTCGGATAGATGGAACTGGTTTTCGACAAAGAATATGCCCTTTTACTTCATCCAAGTTTCGATTCACTCTAGCAAGGAACATGTAGACTCGGTCATTTTCTTCTCGCTTCCTAAATCTTGCACGGTCGTTAGCATTTTCCCAACCATCATCATAGCACTGGTCCAACTATTGCCATAGGTTTACCATCTCTTTGTAATATATGATAACCTCACGGTCACCTTGCTTGGATGGCCAAATCTGTGTCTTCAATTCGAATATATGGGAGGAGTTTTCTAGGTCAGAGTAGGTTTCACGTACAGAATCCCAAACATGTTTTATTGTTGTAAAAAATATATGTGGTTTGGCATTAAATGGCTCCATGGGATTGAGAAGACATGTTGTCACCAACGAATTCTTAGATCTCCATGTTATGAAAGTCATATCTCCTTCTAAAGGTTTTTTTACTTCACCTGTCAGGTATACCAATTTGCCTCTTCCATCAACAACAAACTTCTCTGATTGGGACCACTCCAAATATTTTTTTCGTTCAATTTATAAATGGTTATATGTAGAGAAGAATTTGCAGAGTTGTTAACATTAGTGATTGTTGAAACTGCAGCAGCAGATGTCACGTCGAACTCTATTGATGCAACTCTGGCTTCGGTCATCGCCATTTTAAACATGAGGAAAAAATTTAAAGATTCGTAGCTATGAGAAGGGACGGAGGGCCTGTGGGGGCTTGAGCCCCCACGTTTTTTTTAAAAAAAAAAAAATAATTTTTTTAGTAACAAACTTTTTAGGGGTAAAAACTGATTTGTGTATAAAATTTGGGGTAAAAACTGAAATATCTTACACTTTAAAAGTTAAACCTATTTGACACAGCACTCAGCCGCTTCTTCATTCTTCATCTAACTTCATTCTTCCTCTCTCATACCTCATTCCATGCCTCTCTCTCCCAAATGATTCTTCCAACAAACTTTACAAATAAGAGAGCAACTAGAGAATACATATAAATTGCTGAAATTTACAAGCAGGTAATAACTCTTCTCTATTAATGGCTTAAATTAACTCTATTATTAATTGCTGGAATTTATGTGTGTTAACAGTTGCTGAAATTTAATTGCTGAAATTTAAATGCTGAAATTCTCCATAATAATTGCTGAAATTTATTCTATGATTCATTGTTGAAATTTAGGACTAAAATTTAGCGCTGAAATTTAATGCTGAAATTAATAAGTGTTAACAGTTGCGAAAATTAATTTATTTAATTTATGTAGACTAATTTGAATGGGGTTTGTGGTTGTATTAATTTTATACCATCAATTTTTGGGGGATATTAATGAACCTATTTTTTTTGGGTATGTTAATGAACCTATTTTTTGTTTGTGGGGGGGGGGGGGGGGGGGGGGGATGCTTAGTGTCCCAAACAATTCCCCCAAATAGGCATGGGTCCCGCCAGAGCACAACTCATTAATACTATTTGGGGGATTTGTTTGGTACCCATAGGCATCACTCATTTTTTTTAGGATATTAATGAATCTAATTTTTTTTGGAAGTAACTAGGGTTGCATAATGAGACCATGAAAGTTTCTGATCTTAAGGAAGTAAGTAGGGTTGCATAAGAGAGAGAAGAACGAATATATCCATGTTTCATTATTATTCAATCATTTTAAAGAATATACATCAGTAGTGGATATATATGAGACCTGCAGTACCTCAACTAACTAAGAGAAAAAAAAGTTCAACCTAACTAATAGAAAAAATAGGAACGACCTAACTAATCCAAGCCATTTTCTTTGATCTTATTGAACAGAAAGTAACATTAATATTTAACTAACTTCATATATATTCTCAACACATTCTAATGGAAATCAGAGCATGATAATATTGAGCTCAAGTTTAGGATGCATTTTTCCAACCTTTGTGCATTTACCGATGTCACCGAGCGGGTTTCTGAGATTACTAATTTGTTCCCATTAAGGTTATATGGCTGCACCATGGAGACAAAATATGGATAATGAAGTTTGAAACAAGAAGATTTTTCTTTTATGTGAGCCTTGGATCGATTCTTAGAGATCATCTTTAACCCTAAAAGAAAAATCTCAACAAAATCACGCTACATGAAACGAAAAAGATATCGCCATAAATCAATTATCTACTCTATGAAATTGGTCATCAATTGGCATCTTAATTTTCTTACTCTAGATCATCAGTATCCAATCCATATTGTTAAAGTCTTATATAAAGTAAAAAAACTCTTTCATCAAATCCTAACATGATTATTACTTGGAAATCTTATGTTTTTAACTTAGAAATGTGATTAGACAACGAAATGCACATGGATAGTTTTATCAGTAGTGAAAAAAATGTGATGGTTATTTGATTAGTCACACACATAAACTTCTAAACGTACGAGAAATGCCTTGAACAAACACTTTGAATTCATTTTTTGATTTTGTACGTTTATTTTATATTATTTAGGAGTTGATTTTTACATTTTATGTAATTAGGATGTTTCTTCTTGTTCCTGATGTGAACCATATTGCCCAACACTGTTCAAATAGACCAACTATCCAAAGTTGGGTTCAAATTTTGATATTGATGGGGGTGAAAGATCTTTGGTAAAAATTTATGTCTGGGAGCACAAAAAATGTTATTGATATCAAACTTAAACCCCTTTAAAAACATTCACTCAACCTAATCAAAGACATCAAGATATCACTCAATTATCATGGATATATAACTAGAAAATCCCCATAAACTTTTAGATTCAGTTGATAAATTATATTGCTAACATTTTTATTCTGTTACTAACAAGAAAGAAAACTATGTACTCTACTTTGGTCAAAATCCGAATAGATCATGATCACTATTTTGAAAACATCTATAGTCTTTGGCATTCAGCTTAAACTTTAATCCGGAGTACAAAGGTCTAATGGTGTTTACATTTACACACATGAGCATTGACCTTTATTCATACAAATATTGGTTTCAGCAAACCCTTAAATTATTGACAGTGTAATCAAATTTTCTATTACTTGGGAGTTTATTTTATTTTTCAAAGGGTTATAAGTTTTAGCAAGTATAAAAGAGTTTCTTAAGTTTGGTATAAGGAGTAATACTTTAATTAGGTACCAAATATTTATCATGTTCTTATGAAGAATTTTCTTTATCTATCATCCGATCTATTCTCCTCTTGGTACATTTTGAGTTCATAGTGTACAAACATGAACGATTATTTCCCATTACCACGAGTTTTTCGAATTACCATAACAGATTTTCAAAAGCGTATATAGGGCCATTATTGTGTATATTATTATTTGATATTTATGTGTGTATTATATATTTCTTGATACGTGACTTATTAATGTAATGTTTATGACCATCAATTAGAGTACCATTATTCTTATTTGTTTACGTTTCTAGTGTTTTTTAAGGGAGAACTTTTTAAGTTTTTTCGTGATTTGAAAAGCAATGCCGAAAACAAGGTTATCAAAATGATTCAAAGAAATGTTTAAATTGAAGCTAACCCCAACACCTACCAATGATCCAGGTGTAGACTCAGTTTTTTATGGACATAAAGATGGCGAAGAGAGACCTTTCTATTCTAGGAGGGCATAGTTCTCCTGCAAAGATTAGGACATATATATACTTGAATTGATTGATTGCATCTGAAAGATTGGACCCGCATAACACCACAGTCTAATCCAATATGAAAGATGAAACATTTACTCGAGACACAAAAATATATCTACCAGAGTCAAGAATGAGAAACCAACATGAGCCCGCAGAAGAATTCTCTGTATTTTCACGATTTTTCTCGGACCAAGCTAAAAAATTATGTTTGTAACATGACTGTTGAGAGGTTCAGAACAGTCACATGCACTAGGGAAAATTATGTCTGTAATGATGCAAATATGACCATTAGTTTGGGTCTATAGGTTTGAGAAATAGGTTCCTTAATTCTATGTTGGTTTTGGAGTATTGGATGACTTGGTGATTAGGTTTTCGCTAAAATGTAGGAAGTAGTTTATTATTTTCTGTTGGCACGTTCTGAATGTGGGGAAGCACACTTTGGTTGTTTTATGCTATAAATAACCTTACACTAGCAGTTTGTTTAGTGCCACAAAATTAAGATTTCTTGCCTTGTAGTTTTTGGTTGTCTGCAGACCTCGGTTTCATTCATATTGTTCTTTATATTTTAGTTTAAAATTATCTATAACAACTATTTTTTCCAACATCAGAATGATTGGCTGTGGGAAAGCTTGTAAGTAACTACACTGACCCATTTTTAGAGATATGAACCATCATAATTTCAGTGGTCCAACTTTTGGAGGAATATGGAGTTTAGTTTTTATGACCTCTTTCGTTTTGCTATTTTCTGGCACTTTTTCTCCTTAAATTGTTGGTTTTGGATTTCTTAGTTGATAAATTATCGTTACATTTTTTCCATTCATTATATTTGAGCATGTTGGAGTGGAAAAACTTAGGCAAAGCTTTACCGATCACAGTACTGTCGTTGACAAAACCACATGATAATAGTTGAATAGTTGTCCATATATAGAAAAGAATAATAATCTTATCTATGTGCATGTCACTTAATGCATACACTCTTAATAAACCCCCACATATACCTCCAAAACCATTGTTATTGAAAAAATTGATTGGAGATCACCAACTAATAAGGATCTAAACTCTTACTACCTCGGCTATCATCTCATAAATTATAACATCTACCACTACAAACCCAGATTTTGAAATGATATAAAAATCATGAAAGTTGTACCCTGAAATTCCTTACGGTTGCTTTTACGCCCAAAATGAGATATGGCATGAGAGAGAAGAATCTTAATCACTAAGAATGGAATTCCTTTTCTTCCTAAAATTGGGATACAATCAAACAACATTATATATAGTGGATTTATGTAACATGGCACAAATTCTATCTAGGAAACAACTTGGGAGGTTGAGGGTGACAACTTAAGCCTATCTTTCAGCTGATCAGATGGTCTAAAATCCCAAGTAAACTAAACCAACCAAATAGATAAATGAGGCACCAGAAGTGATATGTAACTGATTTACCAATTGTATCACATCATGATCCAAGGCCCGCCACTCCTATTTGTGTTAGAATTATCAAATAATAAAATACCCATTTCAGTGGTTCAATATTATATTAAGTAATAAGTCATATTGGGTAAATAAAAGGTCACCAAAGTCTAGCCAATGATCAATTTCATTTTTGGTTAATTATATTAGCCAAATATTGATTAAAAATAAATTAAAGTAAACTCTTGAGTTAATCGTGATGGACGGTCAAGATCGCATAACTTTTGGGATTTAGGACCTCTCCCTGCCTATAAATTGTGGCCTAAACTCCATCATTTTGGCACTGCTAATGAGCAACAAAATATAGAAAGTCTAGGGGAGAGAAACCTTTAATAAATCCATAAAAACAATTTGGATCTCAAGTTCGAGGCACCTATGGCAACCTTTTCATCCGTCAAATCTAATGCTGACTTAAGTATGTTTATTTTTTTTACACTATTTTAGGCACATGTGATAATTATGTAGATTAAGGTCTTATATTTATATAACTATTTATATGTTCATGTATTATATTATTGATCCATAAAAACTATTAATTAATTTATTAAATTTAAATACAACATGTGGTATGAGAGCTTTGGTTTAGATCACATAATTATCCTTATGTCTAAATAAAAAAAAAAAAATTGCTTATGTTTAAGTATAAAAGTGTCTGTGGAATTGTGATTTTTCATCACTATGTTAATATTGTTGTGTAATACTTACTGCGACCTTTTAGTTTTATGTCGCAGAATCTGTTTGGATTCACGAATAAACTTTCTGCGATGGTTTATATTCTGTCACTGAAACTGTTAAGATTTGAGTGTGAAACTTTCTGCAAGGTTTTAGTTTTCTATCGCTGAATATGTTAATATTTATATATGAAAATCTTATGTGACATTTTTGTTTTCTGTCACTAAATCTGTCTGGATTTATTTCCGTGACGTTTTGAATATTTTCGTCCCAGATACTCATATAGCCTATTATTGGACTTTGTATTTCAAGCGATAATTTTTTTTGTGTCACCAATAAAAAAAGTGATTTGGAAATAACGTTTACTTTTATATCTCTCTCACGAAAATTATACTTTCTATTCCGCAAATTGGAGAGTGATTCTTATACGATTCTAAACATATTTGTAGTGAAAACTATTCTTTCCATTTTTAGACATTTTATAATATTCTATGTTTTACGAGATTTTTTTTTCACTACATATGTAATGTTTAGATGTTTTATGTACTTTATATCATTCCAAATCATTGTATGATATTTCTCGTGTTAAAAATATCATGTACTAATATTCTCATAAAGATAGGATAGATGTCCACCAAAGTGCCTTACCCTATGTTAGCGTATATTAGATTAAAATGGATAAATATTTGGTTGTCCAAAGGTACAAATATTATAATGTCTTGATCGTCAATATTTATTAAGTTGTTTATTTAATCATTCTAAATTAGTCTCCCAAAGGTATAATTTTCATGCTTAAATAAATATTAAGGGGTGACTCCAAAGATCCTAGTTTTCTTTAAAAACATTTTTTCCCAATAAAAGGTATAAATACAAAAATATTAACAGTCGAGAATATCCCTTGAAAAGTAATGTTTAAATATGTTGCAATTATCGAACTAATTTGTGAGTATAATTTATGCCAATGCATTAGGTTTCTCCAATGGTGTAAATTTCAAAGCATCTGATGTTCCGCAATTTGATGGAACAAATCTAAAAGAATGGGAGATGCATATAAGTTTGCAATTTGGCCTTCTGAACCTTGATATAGCTTTGGAATGTGACCAACCTTTCGAACCCGCTAATGAAAATAATGAGACTGAGGTAGCATTTTATGGAGCTTGGCATAGGGCCAACAAACTAAGTCTTGCCTTCATCATGGTTACGATAGTTCCCTACATTAAGAACTCCTTAGCCAAAACTTATACTACTAAATAATTTTTGATAAATCTTAAAGAACGATTTCAAGAAGCAGACAAATCTCTTATTGGGGCCCTTATGTTAAAGCTCACCACAATGAGTTTTGATGGTACCCGCACCATGAATTAACATATCAGTGAGATGACTTGCATGGCCACAAAGCTATAAAATCTTGGCTTAAAAGTTAAAGAGACATTCCGTGTCCAATTTGTCCTCAATACCATACCGGATCAATATTCCCCTTTTGTTGTTAATTATAATGCAATTAAAGACAAGTGGAATTTGAATGAAATTACCTCAAAATTGATTCAAGAGGAATTGTAGCTAATTTGGACACTCAAGCAAGTGGCAAGGGTAGCTCCTATAAGAAAAATAGCAAGGCCATCAAGCGCGGCCCACTGAAGATAATGGGAATCAGGCTACTAAGAAGAAGGAAAAGAAGGTAGACAAATGCCATTTCTGTAAGAAACCTGGGCATTTTCAGAAAGATAGCGTGAAGCGCAAAGCTTGGTTCGAAAAGAAGGGTAATTTTTTATCCTTTGTATGTTTCGAGTCAAATCTAGTTAATGTACCTTCTAATACTTGGTGGATTGATTCTGGAGCTAACACTCGTATATCTAACTGGATGCAGGGATACCTTCCTATCCAGAACACAAAAAACGGTGAAGGCTTGGTATATACAGGACCACTTATCGCCTAATTCTGGACACTGGATTTTGCTTATATCTTAATAAAACTCTTTATGTTCCTTCCTTTTCTCGTAGTTTAATTTTTATTTCAAAACTGGATTTATAAGGGTTTTGTTGGAATTTTGGCAATAACAAGCTTGATTTGCTTAAAAATTCTAATATTATTGGTTATGAGATTCATGAAAATGGATTATACCATTTGACGTTAGATTATAATTTTATTTAATCCCTTATCCGTCTGCATAATAATGCTGGCATTAAACGCACTTTAGTTAATGAAAATTCGTCATAAAAGATTAGGTCATATATCCAAAGAACGATTCCAAAGACTTGTGAAAGCAGGGATTCTCCCTAACATGGATTTTAATGATTTTGGAATTTGTTTGGATCATATTAAAGGAAAGAAAACCAAACAATCCAAAAAAGGAGCCACAAAAAGTAAAGAGCTTCTTGAAATTATTCATACTGATAGTTGTGGACCTTTTAGGGTTTCATCATTTGGTGGAGAACAGTATTTCATCACCTTCATAGATGATTTTCCCATTATTGTTACCTTTATACATTAAAAGATAAATCTCAATATGTAGATTTTGTTGAAATATACATAACGAAAGTCGAAAGACAATTAAGAAAGAAGGTAAAAATCAATAAGTCTTGCAGAGGGGGTGAATACTACGGTAGATATGATGAAACACGACAACACCCTGATCCTTTTGCTAAACTCCTAGAGCGTTTAGGTATTTGTGCGCAATACACAATGCCTCATACGCCCCAGCAGAATGGTGTAACTGAAAGGCGTAACCGTACTCTTATAAATATGGTTAGGAGTATGATAAGTAGAACTAATTTCCCTAAATCATTATGGTTATATGCTCTTAAAACTCTTGTGTACATCTTAAATAGGGTTCCCAGTAAGGCAGTTCCAAAGACTCCTTTTGAACTATGGATGGGCAGGAAACCTAGTTTAAGACACTTGCACATTTGGGGATGCCCAGCAGAAGAAAGAGTTTATAATCCCCAAGAAAGGAAAGTGGATCCTAAAACCATTAGTGGTTTCTTTATTGGATATCCAGAAAAATCAAAAGGGTATAGGTTTTACTTTCCTAACCACATAACTCCAATAGTAGAAACCAATAATGCTAAATTCATTAAGAATGGTGTAATTGGTGGGAGTGATGAAAATAAAGATGTTATTATTCAAGAATTTCGAGAAGTGATTATTCCGACATCTCAAATTCATAATGATATGGTTGTTCCTCAAGAAGTTGCCTCAAATGATAGCAATGAACAACATATGAAAAATCAACAAACCAATAAAGGATCACATAATGAACCCAATGAGGAAATCATCACTAATGAACTCATTGTAAAAACACTGTAGGAAGTTGCAACAAGAAGGTTGCAAAGGACTAAAAAATCATCTATTTCAAATGATTATGTGATGTATTTACAAGAGTCGACATTTAACATTGGAAAGATTGATGATCCGATTTTATATAGACAAGATGTAAATAGTTATAATTCTACTAAATGGATTGATGCTATGAATGATGAAATAAAATCCATGATCTTTAATGAAGTCTGGGAATTCGTTAACTTGCCTCAAGGACACAAGAGAATTGGATGTAAATGGGTCTATAAGACCAAATACGATTCTAAAGAAATATTGAACGACATAAAGCTAGACTCGTAGCCAAAGGATTTAATCAACAAGAAGGCACTGATTATACCAAAACTTTCTCACCTGTTTCTAAGAAAGATTCTTTAAGAATTATTCTTACACTAGTGACTCATTATGACTTAAAGCTGCATCAAATGGATGTTAAAATAGCTTTTTTAAATGGGCGTTTGGAAGAAGAAGTATACGTGGCCCAACCAAAAGGCTTTATTGAAAAGCGTAAAGAGGATATGGTCTGCCTTTTGAAGAAATAAATAAATGGACTCAAGAAAGCTTCCTGCTATTGGTATTTGAAGTTTCATCATACCATTACCTCATTGGGGTTTAAAGAAAACACTATTGATCGGTGTATATACCTAAAAACCAGTGGGAGTAAGTTTGAATTTTTTATTTTATATGTTGATGACTTACTCATATCAAGTAATGATATAGATTTATTAAAGAAAACCAAGGAAATTCTTTCTCAAAACTTTGAAATGAAAGATATGGAAAAGGCATCCTACGTAATAGGGATAGAAATATTCGATCACGTGGATGGCTAGGATTGTTGACAACCAGTGGCAACCGCGGCACAAGTGTATAGAGATATACGTCGATCATTGGTATCGGCTCGCTCTGTTATGCAAAAACCTAAACTCTAACTACACTTGCGATACAAGTATAGCGGTAAGTCGGGTATCGAATCCACATGGAGTGTTCGACAAATTTTAATCGGTTTATTATTTCATGAATAAAATTGTAAAAGGTGATGGGTGATTGTAAATAAAAGAAAAAAAATACAAAGTTTAAACTAAACAATAATTAATAAAACGAGGGTCGGGATCGCGTCCCCGCCATGGGCTAAACACGCAAAATTAGAATTTCAGTTTGAAAATATTTAATCGAGCATTTTTAATTAATCATAAACATCACACGTGAAGGAATTTAGGCCAACGATGCGAGATTAAATATTTAATAAAAAATGGTCACACGTGGCTTAAAGTCGGATTATCGCTTTAAATACTAACGTTGCGTGACAATGAAAGTTAAGCTCATAATAATCCCGTTTTAATTCGAGAGGTTTCAATTAAATACCATTTTATACGAAATCTAATTTTCGGAGCTCGACGCCCATCAATGGCGGACACACAACCCAAACCCTATTTAACTACTCACACAACATGAATAATTAAATTAAACAACTAATTAATAATTAAAGCAAGAAATAATTAAACTACACTAATTTACAAGGCAAGAAATTAACAAAGCAATAAATAAAAGGGACAAAACATAAATAAGGGGAGAAGAAGATGAATAGTGAAAATACCTTACATTAATTGGGGCATACACAACAAACATGGAGCTGAGGAGTGAACTCCAACACAAAAACCCCCAAATATCTCTTAAACCCTAAGTATCTAATACAAAATAAAGATCCAACTAATTATATCCACAAAAAATAAACAAGACTTGTTTTTATACTAAGTTGGAATAAAGAAAAGAAAACGAAAAAGAAAAGAAAAAGGTTTAAGTTACAATTAATATAACAAAAGAAAAAGGAAAAAATAAAATAAAAATAGAAAATGAAATGGGCAATAGGTCGTGGCAAAGAAATACAGAACACCGGTCGACCGTCGGATCATGTCCAGTCGACCGCGAAAATGTGAAAGGGTACACTGTCTACGAACCAAGGCATAAATGAAAAATCCGATCGACCGGCGGCAGGGGCGCAATCGACCGGCGGCGCCAGAACACCAACATCACAGCCACTGTGCTTCCAAGCCACACCTCCAATGATGCACAAGTCTCTCACCACGCTGCCCCAATATGGGTAAAGTCGAGACCCAAAATCAAGACCCACGCTGCAAATCAACACCCATAGTAGCTGACATACGGACTAGAACCGCATACATGGTTGCAAAAACTGAGAACCAAACTTTAATGGACGAGATCCATTTTCACCTTGCACCACCAAATTGGACCTGCTGTTGAATTCGACAAAACCCAAAACCATATGTGCGTGTGATATGCTCAAAAGCCAAAGACCAACATTTAAGGTCCAAAAATGACCAAAAAAACTCCATCTCCATAAAAAAATACAAAGCCACCAACATGTCCCCAAACCTCCATGGATGTAAAGATAAGGACCCATTTTGGGTTAAATACGAGACCCAGTTGACCCGCGCATAGTGCCAAACCAAAATCGTGTTCCAATTTGAACTCCACATGGACAAACCAAAAACTCGAGAAAAACCCGAGCAAAAACCCAAGTAGCCATAACCATTTGCTGCAAAAAAACGTTTTAGGGACATGAAAGGAATTATAGGATTTGTTATAAAAGAGAAAAGGGCCATAGGTGGAATTATTAGAATTGTTATTAATTTCTTATAATTATTTTTCGATTAAAGGTCCGTGTTTCCTTCGTTCAAACTCCGATTCGATCACAATTTGCGGACACGGGAAGCTTGGCCCGAGGGGTACAACTTTCATGAATGCTTCGGGAAAAAATCTCGAAGTGTGAAATTACAAAAATGCCCCTGAACGTGCGAATCGCGATGGAACGCGTTCAAACTTCATACTAAGCGCCACAACACCTATAAAAGCTCAATAATACCTTAAATAACATGTTAGCATATAAAATGGAGGTTGTCCGATTAATGAGCATAAATATAGACATTAAAGTACCCGATGGGGCTAAAATGCCTAAGTTCGAGGGTAATGAGTGCTATGATTCGGAACGAATCAATTGTCTCAAAGATCGTACATCAATAAAGTTTTGGAAAGGTTTAGCATGCAAAGTTATGGCCCAAATGTTGTTCCAATTCAGAAAGGTGATAAGTTTAGCCTCAAACAGCATCCTCAAAATGAATTAGAACGAGAGAGTATGAAAAATATTCCCTATGCATATATTGTGGGAAGTTTAATGTATAAGGTTTGCACAAGGCCAGATATTAGTTTTGCTGTTGGGATGTTAGGAAGATAGCAAAGTAACCCGGGACTAATGCATTGGAAAGCTGCGAAGAAAGTGTTAAGATATTTACAAGGGACTAAAGATTATATGCTCACATTTAAGAAGTACGATCATCTTAAAGTGATTGGGTTCACAGACTCAGACTACGGAGGGTGTGAAGATAGTAAGAAGAGCACTTCTAGTTATGTGTTCCTTCTCGCTGGAGGAGCAATTTCATGGTGAAGCTCCAAGCAAAGTGTTGTAGCACCGTCCACCATAGAAACTGAGTTCGTAGTATGTTTTGAAGCTAAAAATCACGGATTATGGCTGTAAAATTTTATTTCAGGATTTAGAGTTATTGATTCTGTATCTAAGCCGCTGAAAATTTATTGTGATAATGTTGCAGCAGTCTTCTTTTCGAAGAATGATAGGTGTACTAAAGCGATAAAGCACATTGAGATAAAATACCTATCCATCAAAGAAGAAGTTCAGGAAAAACGAGTGTCAATAGAACACATTAGTACAAATGATAATGCAGCAGATCCATTAACTAAACCACTAGATGTAAAGACCTTTTTACAACATGATGAAAGGATGGGTCTTGAAAAGTAGTCAATGAAATAATGATTTCCAACGTGCTTCTTATGTATTTGACATAATTTCGATATCAATAAAATTATATCCTGAATTTTCAAATCCTATCTTACAATATCTGTTTACATGAATGTTGATTGATTAAAGTGACAGGAATAGTCTTTATACGACAATTGTTGGTCCATTTTGATAGGCCTTATTATAGACCTTGTTAAATAAACCGTTAGTGACGTAATATATAGAAGGAACCTTACTATTGAATAAGTATGGAACCGCTATGATTCACATTGATGTTTTGTTTAATTAAGGTATTCATTAAAAACCATTAAAGATGACTATTTGAAATTGCGCCTTATGTTAATTATGAACCAAGTGGGAGAATGTTAGAATTATCAAATAACCAAATACCCATTTAAGTGCTTCATTATTAAATTAAGAAATAAGTCATATTGGGTAAATAAAAGGTCACCAAAGTCTAGACAAGGGTCAATTTCATTTTTGGTTAATTATATTAACCAAATATTGATTAAAAATAAATTAAAGTAAACTCTTGAGTTAACCGTGATGGATGGTCAAGATAGCATGACTTTTTGGATTTAGGAACTTTAACTACCTATAAATAGTGGCCTAAACTCCATCATTTTGGCACTGTTAATTAGCAATAAAATATAGAAATGCTAAGGTAGAGAAACCTTTAATCAATCCATAAAAACAATTTGAATCTCAAGTTTGAAGCACCCATGGAAATCTCTTTATCTATCAAATCTAATGCTGACTTAGGTATGTTGATTTTTTTACACTATTTTAGGCATATGTGATAATTATGTAGATTAAGGTCTTGTATTTATATAATATTTTATATGTTCATGTATTGAATTATCGATCCATAAAAACTGTTAATTGATTTATTAAATTTAAATACAACAATTTGTTCCTTGCACAAAATTTTGTTTCATTTATCTCTATGATCTTTGAAAATGTACCACTTTGTATCAAAAAATTAAAACATCATGAAACTTAAAGGAGACTCTCAAGATGGGAAGCATGAAGTATAATATAGCATTTTTTAATGTTAATTGTGACCCTGAATTTCAAAAACTGAACAATTTGGGTTATTATATGAACTCTTGAGCAATTTTCTCTTCCAACCCAATCTTTGAGTGCGAGTTGTGCCCATAGGTTCACTTTGCTCATAGAGTTTTGTAAATCTCAATCGTCCATTGGAAAAACAATCGACAAAAGTTAAGCCACATTATTGAATTGAGTTCAAAAGACAACCAAACTTTGAATTCATTTTTCAAGACTTGAGTTGTTTGCAATCGACTGAGATATTACTCTATCATGTAGAATGATTATTTAAATGTTTCATTTAAATTGATTCTATAACTATAAAGTAGTCAGATCCCCCTGACCACATAATCAAAAAATTAAGTAGTTGCGGACTACTATATGTATTTTTTGTTACTCTTTCCTTGAAAAACGACAATTAAGTATCCTGTAACACCCCATGATTTTGGAGACTGAGAAATTAAATTTTGGAAAAATAAAATTTAATTAAATTGGAGAATTTTAAAATTTGGGAATTGAGGCCCAAAAATAGAGAATATTTTAAAGTATTCCGCATGATTATTTTGAGGGTATCATCGATCCCGGAAGGGTCGAAATAGTCAAAATGACTGTCATTGGGTCTTATTTCGGCTCCGGAATGTTTTTAAGTTATTTTGACTCGAATTGGAGTAAACGAGTCATTTAAAGTGTGTATTAACATTTAAAATTGGGATGTTGTTTTAAAGGTTTATGAGGCTTACGGATTAATCCATTCTCATTTGAGATAAAGAGAGAAAAAGCCCTAGAGGGAGAAAGAAAAGAGAAAGGAAGAAGAAAGGAAGAGAGAGAGAAAGAAAATCTTGGAGATTTCCGGCCCAATCGCAACATCGAGAACGATCCAACCTCTACAAATCTGAGGCAAGTGTTTAATCTTGCTAAATAACTATTTGTGTATTTCATTTCATAATTTGTGGGTTAAAGAAATGGATTTTTGGGTATTAATATCAAAACCTAGATTTTTGGGTTTAATCTTGAAATCAATGTTTAAATTTGGATTTAATAGAACAGAAATGGTTGGGATCAACTTTAGGTTGATTTATTGGCTTAGAATCATGTTGTGATAAAGATTTGGAGGTTAAAATGGAAATTTTAGGGTTTAAATTCGTGGGTTTTGCTGAAAATGGGAAAATCGGCCAGAATATCTGGTATGGCCGGTAGACCGCGGTCTGGACACCGGTCGACCGCGCCTTAAGGGAAAAGCCTACTACATTTCTTCGTAGGAAAAATTTTGACCCGCGGTCGACCGGGGGTCTGGGACCCATTGACCGGTCCCCTGTTTTTAGCCCTAGTATGGGAAATCCTTTTCCCCCTTTTCTTTTGGAGTTTATTCTTAGGGGCTTCCTTAATGATTGTTTTATGGGGTTTATCTAGGAGGACTTATAGCCCTTTTTGGTTGGGTTTATTGATTTGGGGCTTTCTCTTATGAAGTAAGAGATATCTTTTGGTGACTTATAGGGGGTCTCTCACTTAGTATATGATAGTGGGGACTTCTTGGAATAATTGGATAAGAAATAACCATGTATGTTGTGAAATTTCTAGGCCGACATTTATGTCAAATCCTTATAAGGATAGGATATTGTTAAGATACAATTTGGGGCCAAATGGAAGAGAGTGGTCGCATACTCTTAAAGAGTGAGGGGTCTCATATCCTTAGAAATGTTTAGACTAAGGA
This sequence comes from Sambucus nigra, assembly GCA_949130495.1. NCBI lineage: Eukaryota > Viridiplantae > Streptophyta > Magnoliopsida > Dipsacales > Adoxaceae > Sambucus > Sambucus nigra. Next base: position 31,711,801 of record OX422207.1, on the reverse strand, counting down.
ACAATTGATAACTCAATAGGAGTAAGGGTTCCTGAGATTTATTCGAACCATAGGTGACATTGGGAACGCTTGGGATCGTGCTATCGACTAGAATAAGCTGTAGCATAAATTCTAGTTAGGATAGTTTACACTAAATTGTTGGGGATATGACCATTGAGATTCCAATACTTAAAACGAGGTTGGAATAATTTGAGGTTTTAGACTATTAAGTCATGTATGTGCCTATGGTTAAATAGTACTAAAGGAAATTATGTACTTTTGAAAATGGATGAAATGTGTAGTGAAGGATTCCTACACAAAATTTTGGGTGATAACTCTAATGTTGAACATATATATGTATAGATATATACATATGGTTTTGGGAGACTATTCATCATAGGAAAAATGATTGAATATGTTTCAAGTGAGGGATTGTATTCACATATCGAGGTAAATTTAAAGGAAATTGTGGTGATGGATTGTATATTGAGGATTATGTGTACTTATAGCCGAGTTTATATATCTTATACATATGAACGGGAATTAGTTTGTATATATATTGATGTAGCGATGTGTGAATATATGTACATATATCTATGTATGAATATGAATATATGGATATATTTATGTTGTGGACATACATGGTATGGATATTTAAACCGTATATGATGGTTTACTATTTGGTCATATGATGGGATCATATGGATGTATGTATATTGCGCATGTGAGCGATATATATACTTATGTGGTTAAGCATACCCCGCTCATGCTATCATTGGGAAGTTTCCGCGCAGAGGGTTAGCATCCTGGCATATAGAGCAGGGTGTGGATATTCCCCAGGTCATAGTCGTCCCGTGTGTTATTATACGATAGATATATATTTTGGGATGAGACGTGGTGGGTATGTTTCGTCTCATTGTCGGTTGGAGCTATGACCGCTTCCCGGGACGTCGTGTGTGTGAGTTATCACGAGGTGGGTGTCGTTGATCCCCACCAGGTGGTCCCCAGTTGCTACGTGAGTCGGGCACTGGGAAGATGATAGCATTGATGCAGTTTAACGGCGCTATATATAGCCGGGTATTATATATGCATGGCCATTGTACATCATATATGGTATGTACACTTGGTCATGGGTATGGATGATGGTATGTATATATATATGGTGAGAATAAAATACCTATATATATATATATTTATATATCCTAGGTGAAAATATATGGTATTTCAATGGGGTACATCTTGGATGATTATGGTGTACCAGATTAATTGGGGGTTGATGTATCGTATTTGAGGAATATTTCGGTTACATCATCCCAAGGTTATTATTGGAGATATTAAGTTGTTTTTATATTATAATCTAGACATAGTGATTGAAATAGTAAATTGTACGTTAAGTATTATGGATCTCTAGGATCGACATTGCCCAGGAGTAGTGTAACGGGGTGGTTCCTTGTTTGGATTTCGCTTTGCGAGACACCTCACGCACGAAACGTAGTGCAATGTCGAGATTTGAGAGAAGTAATCACATATATGGCATAATGGATCTCTGGTCTTGACATTGTTAAGAGTAGTGTTATGGGGCAGTTCCTTATTTGGATTTCGCTTTGCGAGACTCCCCACGCACGAAATGTAGTACAATTTTGTGATTAGAGAGAAGTTTTGCCAATAATTCTTGTGCATGTTATTTAGAATTAATTCTTATATATATATATATGGGTAATGTATTAAGAATTATAATAAATTAAATTATAAATCGGAATCCATTAAGCCTATTATGGCATAATTGTTTGTAATCATAATCTAGTAGGATTAGTAAAAGGGTGGATCCTTGGATTGAGATAGGAAGGCAGTTCTCGTGAGTATAGGCTGGGCCTATGATAAGTTAGGTTGTCCTAATAAAATGGGGGTAATTTAACTAAAACTTGAGGACGCGAATAGGTGCGCGCCTTTAGATGAGAGGTGAGTTGGGGTTCCACGAGAGTGCGATTCCACTTTTAATTATGAGATAAGTCCACCGATATTTATTATGCACGGTTAACACACTTGCTAAATATTTTTCACAACTCGGGCTCTGACCCATTTACTTTTCTCTCCTGCCTATATATATATATATATATATATATATATATATATATATATATATATATATTACTACAGGTGTCCTACCGTATGGGTGCTGGATGACTTTCTCTCCAGAGTCTTGGGAGCCGTGACAGGTGCGGACTGTTGCGGGATGTATCTGGTAGCCGCTTCCTACTTCTTTAAAATTCTAGGTAGGATTCATGTTGTATATCGGGTTTGTACCCAAGGGGTATTTATATACATGTTTATATTTATTCCATTCCAGTTATTGTATTGGCTGTGACCCAACAGCTTATTCGGGTCTATTCTTTTTGTAGTATATTTTGTTGTGGTTATTTATTTTGTTTTATTCTAGCATTTCTTTTCTCATAGTTCTTTTATGCATCTTTCTTTTCCTTTTAGTAGTGTTAGTTGGTTGTCTGTTGCACATTTTATTTAATTTTAACATCTCGCTTATATGATTTCGGGTAGTTAGTCCTATATTATATAGTACCGACAGTTGATGTTGAGACTGGACCATCTGAAACTCCTAATTTAATATAGTATAGGGCTGGCCACCCGTTATTATTTTAAGCGGGTTGTTATAGATGGTATCAAAGCATCAAGTTCTAGAGTCCTTAGGATCTGTGCGAGTTTTCTGCATTCTTCCGTTAACGTTCTTGACATAAAGCCCTACAAATATGACTGTTGTGTTCACTGCGTTGTTTTCTTCTGTGAAGTGTGTTCACTTGATCGATGTTCTGATAACAGTTGCTTCCGTTTCAAACGTCACTTAGATTATGTCGTCTAGGAAAGGACAAGATTAGAGCTACAATACCCATAATAGATTTTGGGGGTGCACTTTGATTGGAGGTAATTGTTTTCCTCAATTAAAGCGAAAAGAAGGAAGAGAACTCTAGCGATGGTTTAGGGTGTTCTATCGTCGGTTGAGTAAGAGAGGGAAAATTTACTCGAATGGCGAATCTTGGTCTTAGTAAGGTAAATCCGAGGAGAGGCATGTAGTGTAGTCCTTGGGAGGTTTAGATTGAGAATCTGTTAACCTTCGTTAGGAAACCTAATGTTGGTGACTCTTACCGAGGTGAGGTCGGTGGAGTTGTCCCAATATCAAGGGTATTGCCTTCTGGGGTGAGGGAGAAAGAATCTAGAGACTCCGTTTCGTTGTGTAGGACTGAAGGAGTTCTCGGTAGTCGCAATCGCGCCTTGCCCTTCAATATGGTTAGGAAGGGTTTTGAGGAAGATGTTTCTCTTGTGAAGAAATAGGCTTAGGGATAATGATTGTCCTGGAAGAAGTTGAGGACCCTGAGTTGAGATTCTAGGACGAGGGGAAACCATTGGGTTATGGAAATATAAGGTAGAATACCTTTCTTTGGGTTTAAGTTACGCTTTGTGCGATATTGGGAACGTCGCGCGTAAGGCGTGATGAGTAGCTAGCTGCTACACCGCTAGGGTGTATGGAATTTTCCTAGAGGAGGAAGTGAGCAAGTGTGGCCTTTGTATGGCGTCTTTGGAGATGATACACCTTCTCATAACGAAATAGTAGGGAATTTTTAGTATCCCAATGAGGGAAGAATTTATTTTTATGTAAAAGTGTTGATGTGATGTAGAGGAATTTCATAACTGAGAGGTTCAAGGTTTGGTAGATTTATGTGGAGCGGATAGTTTAGCTCATAGTTGTGCTAGTTTTGAGAACTAGGTATTGGCTAGAGTATTGTATTTGTTAAGGCCTTGTGTCCTAAACATAAGGTGTTTATTTGGCGTGTCGAAAGGCGCGGAATATATTTATATCGTATTATTGTATAGGCCCTAGGGCAATGTCTAAAATATGGAAATCCTTCTTTTTATAAAACCTTAACCCCGGTTCAACTAATCTTAATCCCCGACCTAGCTACACAGTAGTGTATTGGGAGGGTTCCTTGTTTGGATTTCGCTTGCGATACCTCCCTCGCACGAAGGTGGCTAGCGTCAGGAATTGAGGAGAGTTCAACCATTGGGAAATTTTAAACTTTTATATATTTAGTATGTTGTTATAGATCATATTGCTGAGGGTTATATTATGATTTGAGGCTAATGGAGCCTGATCATAATTTTACGAGTGGAAACTCGGATATGGGGTGTATGGGCACCCTGGGTAGTAGTTGCTTTAAGACTATATGGTTCGACATGAGAACCAGGAAGGATCGGTATAGTGATCCTAAGAGTTGATGTAGGAATAGATGATATTGAGGTCCTGTGCGTAATTTAAATTTTGCGAGCGAAATTTTTGTAAGGGGGGAAGATTGTAACACCCCACGATTTTGGAGACTGAGAAATTAAATTTTGGGAAAATAAAATTTAATTAAATTGGAGAATTTTAAAATTTGGGAATTGAGGCCCAAAAATAGAGAATAATTTAAAGTATTCCGGATGATGATTTTGAGGGTACCATCGATCCCGGAAGGGTCGAAATAGTCAAAATGATTGTCATTGGGTCTTATTTCGGCTCCGGAATGTTTTTAAGTTATTTTGACTCGAATTGGAGTAAACGAGTCATTTAAAGTGTGTATTAACATTTAAAATTGGGATTTTGTTTTAAAGGTTTATGAGGCTTACGGATTAATCCATTCTCATTTAAGAGAAAGAGAGAAAAAGCCCTAGAGGGAGAAAGAAAAGAGAAAGGAAGAAGAAAGGAAGAGAGAGAGGAAGAAAAGCTTGGAGATTTCGGGCCCAATCGCGACATCGAGGACGATCCAACCTCTACAAATCTGAGGCAATTGTTTAATCTTGCTAAATAACTATTCGTGTATTTCATTTCATAATTTGTGGGTTAAAGAAATGGATTTTTGGGTATTAATATCAAAACCTAGATTTTGGGTTTAATCTTGAAATCAATGTTTAAATTTGGATTTAATAGAATAGAAATGGTTGGGATCAACTTTAGGTTGATTTATTGGCTTAGAATCATGTTGTGATAAAGATTTGGAGGTTAAAATGGAAATTTTAGGGTTTAAACTCGTAGGTTTTGCTGAAAATGGGAAAATTGGCCAGAATATCTGGTATGGCCGGTCGACCGCGCCTTAAGGGAAAAGCCTACTGCATTTCTTCGTAGGCAAAATTTTGACCCGCGATCGACCGGGGGTCTGGTACCGGTCGACCGGTCCCCTGTTTTTAGCCCTAGTATGGGAAATCCTTTTCCCCCTTTTCTTTTGGAGTTTATTCTTAGGGGCTTCCTTAATGGTTGTTTTATGGGGGTTATCTAGGAGGACTTCTAGCCCTTTTTGGTTGGGTTTATTGATTTGGGGCTTTCTCTTATGAAGTAAGAGATATCTTTTGGTGACTTATAGGGGGTCTCTCACTTAGTATATGATAGTGGGGACTTCTTGGAATAATTGGATAAGAAATATCCATGTATGTTGTGAAATTTCTAGGCCGACATTTTTGTCAAATCCTTATACGGATAGGATATTGTTAAGATACAATTTGGGGCCAAATGGAAGAGAGTGGTCGCATACTCTTAAAGAGTGAGGGGTATCATATCCTTAGAAATGTTTAGACTAAGGAACAATTGATAACTCAATAGGAGTAAGGGTTCCTGAGATTTATTCGAACCATAGGTGACATTGGGAACGCTTGGGATCGTGCTATCGACTAGAATAAGCTGTAGCATAAATTCTAGTTAGGATAGTTTACACGAAATTGTTGGGGATATGACCATTGAGATTCCAATACTTGAGACGAGGTTGGAATAATTTGAGGTTTTAGACTATTAAGTCATGTATGTGCCCATGGTTAAATAGTACTAAAGGAAATTATGTACTTTTGAAAATGGATGAAATGTGTAGTGATTGATTCCTACACAAAATTTTGGGTGATAACCCTAATGTTGAACATATATATGTATAGATATATACATATGGTTTTGGGAGACTATTCATCATAGGAAAAATGATTGAATATGTTTCAAGTGAGGGATTGTATTCACATATCGAGGTAAATTTAAAGGAAATTGTGGTGACGGCTTGTATATTGAGGATTATGTGTACTTATAGCCGAGTTTATATATCTTATACATATGAACGGGAATTAGTTTGTATATATATTGATGTAGCGATGTGTGAATATATGTACATATATCTATGTATGAATATGAATATATGGATATATTTATGTTGTGGACATACATGGTATGGATATTTAAACCGTATATGATGGTTTACTATTTGGTCATATGATGGGATCATATGGATGTATGTATATTGCGCATGTGAGCGATATATATACTTATGTGGTTAAGCATACCCCGCTCATGCTATCATTGGGAAGTTTCCGCGCAGAGGGTTAGCATCCTGGCATATAGAGAAGGGTGTGGATATTCCCCAGGTCATAGTCTTCCCGTGTGTTATTATACGATAGATATATATTTTGGGATGAGCCGTGGTGGCTATGTTTCGTCTCATTTCCGGTTGGAGCTATGACCGCTTCCCGGGACGTCGTGTGGGTGAGTTATCATGAGGTGGGTGTCGTTGATCCCCACCAGGTGGTTCCAGTTGCTACGTGAGTCGGGCACTGGGAAGATGATAGCATTGATGCAGTTTAACGGCGCTATATATAGCCGGGTATTATATGTGCATGGCCATTGTACATCATATATGGTATGTACACTTGGTCATGGGTATGGATGATGGTATGTATATATATATGGTGAGAATAAAATACCTATATATATATATCCTAGGTGAAAGTATATGGTATTTCTATGGGGTACATCTTGGATGATTATGGTGTACCAGATTAATTGGGGGTTGATGTATCGTATTTGAGGAATATTTCGGTTACATCATCCCAAGGTTATTATTGGAGATATTAAGTTGATTTTATATTATAATCTAGACATAGTGATTGAAATAGTAAATTGTATGTTAAGTATTATGGATCTCTAGGATCGACATTGCCCAGGAGTAGTGTAACGGGGTGGTTCCTTGTTTGGATTTCGCTTTGCGAGACACCTCACGCACCAAACGTAGTGCAATGTCGAGATTTGAGAGAAGTAATCACATATATGGCATAATGGATATCTGGTCTTGACATTGTCAGGAGTAGTGTAATGGGGCAGTTCCTTGTTTGGATTTGGCTTTGCGAGACTCCCCACGCATGAAACGTAGTACAATTTTGAGATTAGAGAGAAGTTTTGCCAATAATTCATGTGCATGTTATTTAGAATTAATTCTTATATATATATATATATATATGGGTAATGTATTAAGAATTATAATAAATCAAATTATAAATCGGAATCCATTAAGCCTATTATGGCATAATTGTTTGTAATCATAATCTAGTAGGATTAGTAAAAGGGTGGATCCTTGGATTGAGATAGGAAGGCAGTTCTCGTGAGTATAGGCTGGGCCTATGATAAGTTAGGTTGTCCTAATAAAATGGGGGTAATTTAACTAAAACTTGAGGACGCGAATAGGTGCGCGCCTTTAGATGAGAGGTGAGTTGGGGTTCCACGAGAGTGCGATTCCACTTTTAATTACGAGATAAGTGCACCGATATTTATTATGCACGGTTAACACACTTGCTAAATATTTTTCACAACTCGAGCTCTGACCAGTTTACTTTTCTCTCCTGCCTATATATATATATATATATATATATATTACTACAGGTGTCCTACCGCATGGATGCCGGATGACTTTCTATCCAGAGTCTTGGGAGCCGTGACAGGTGCGGACTGTTGCGGGATGTATCTTGTAGCCGCTTCCTACTTCTTTAAAATTCTAGGTAGGATTCATGTTGTATATCGGGTTTGTACCCTGGGGGTATTTATATACATGTTTATATTTATTCCATTCCAGTTATTGTATTGGCTGTGACCCGAAAGCTTATTCGGGTCTATTCTTTTTGTAGTATATTCTGTTGTGGTTATTTATTTTGTTTTATTCTAGCATTTCTTTTCTCATAGTTCTTTTATGCATCTTTCTTTTCTTTTTAGTAGTGTTAGTTGGTTATCTGTTGCACATTTTATTTAATTTTAACATCCCGCTTATATGATTTCGGGTAGTTAGTCCTATATTATATAGTACCGACAGTTGATGTTGAGACTGGACCATCTGAAACTCCTGATTTAATATAGTATAGGGCTTTAGCGGGTTGTTACATATCCTTAATGCCTTGCTCTTCCCATATTGACTGATGTACTCACATCACACTCGCACACACTCTCAACCTCATTATATTGTAACTTGATATCCATCTACATTGAATGACGTACTCAGATCACACACTTGCACTTGGACACTCCCCGATGTAGGCTATGAGATTTTGTTGCACCAAAGCGAACGTTTAAAATGAGGCCATGGATAAAAAAAATCGCTAAAATCGTATAGATGCTTTTGAGAAAATAGCTATGATAAAAATGATTTTTATGTTGGTTTTGTAAAAATAGTCATAAATAATTTTTTTCAATTAAAAAGAAGTTGTAGGTAATATTCTTTGTTGACTTTAGACCCTTATTATGACGAATTTGAACCGTTTATTATCGATTTTGTAACAATCGTCATAAAAAGTTTCTTATTTTTTAGGGCCGTTAAAGTTGTCAAAATTCTTGGCCTAAGGCTCCTTCCCTCTCCTAGGTATCCGCTAATGTTCCCAGGTGAACTCTGATTGTGAATTGATTTTGTTTCAGTATGTTAATCCCAATGTTTTAAAAAACGTAATAGTGCGCTCTTGCTTTTTGCAAGCTAAAAACGCAATGTTGCAATTAATGTATTATGGGATGCTAAAAAAGCATGCACTATTTTAAGCTATTTGGCTCTTTCGTGCGCTATTTGGCGCAACAACATGACCAACCCTCATATTAGTTAAGTGGAGAAAAAAAAACTTCACCTTATTTCATCATCCGCCTTTGCATAAGTGAGGTATTCTTTGTTTCAAACCCTTAATTTACTTATTTACGAAGGTCTCAATGAAGTTATTTGGCGAGGTGGCAATTCGGGTTAGTCGTTTCATTTTCGAGTCGCGTTTATTTTGATTTGAGTATAAGTTTTGGGTAGTCTTAAATCTATAAAAGTTAATCGTGTCATGTTCGAGTCATTTCAGGTTATTGCTGTAAACGGGTTATCGTGTCAAAAATTGTCAGCCCTTTTGCTTATTTTACAAAGTTTAGTTGAAAATGTTACTGTTAATTAATTTTTTTCTTCCAAACTCTCGGTTTACTTTACTTATTTTCCATTTTTCAGTAAAAAAATATTTTTTATTTTATAATTTCCAGTTTTAAATGTTACTTGTTTTTCAAATCCCAATTCAAAATGTTTTTTTTAATAATTGTCAGTTTAAAATGCTATCCGTGTTATAAATATTTGTTTAAGATGTTATTTTTTATATTTTTCAGCTTTAAATGTTATTTATTTTTTAAATTTATGTTTAAAATGTTATTTATTTTATTATTTACAAATTTTAGATTAAAATGTTATTTATTTTATTATTTACAGCTTTAAATGTTACTTATTTTTCAGATTTCCATTTAAAGTGTTATTATTATTATTATTATTAGTAGTAGTAGTAGTAGTAGTAGTAGTAGTAGTAGTAGTAGTAGTAGTAGTAGTAACAACATTATTATTATTATTATTATTATTATTATTATTATTATTATTATTATTATTATTATTATTATTATTATTATTATTATTATTATTATTATTATTATTATTATTGATACCAAATTTAGTTTGCTGACGTGGACCAATCATCTGAAGAAACGTGTCAATCTAGGTGGAAAATACAACACTTTCAACGAACAACATACTATCACCGAGCTACTCTGGGCCCCGAGCAACTCAGGCGCCCCGAGCAACTTAAGCGGTCCAAGCAACTTAAGCGTTCAGGGCATCAGAATGAAAAGACAGCTACGCATTAAATGCGCTTTATTATTGTACAGATGTACATGTCTACCGGATAACAACGCATTATCTTTTCATATATACAGCCTCAAGGCTATAAATACATTGTAACCTCCTCATAGGAAGGGGACTTTTGAATTTCTGGGTGAATTTATCAAGGAGATTCTAAATAAACAGTCAGGAATAAAAAAACAGTGGACATAGGCCATTTTCCTCAGACTGAACCACTTTAAAAATCCTTTGTCATGTTAATTTATTTATCTGTGATTGATTAATTAGAGATATACATCAACAGATTGGCGCCGTCTGTGGGAAACGACTGTACTTAGCATTTTTCACCAAAACAATTCATCATCTATGGATGATAATCCGGAATCCAGTAATCGAAACACTGGGAACCCTCCAAACCCTTCTATTCCCACAAATATTCAAGATCTGGCTAGTATAATGGCTAATTTAGCCCAAGGGCAAACGACCATGCAGGAAACTATGCGTCAATTTAGACAAACTGTTCAAAGTGGAGTGCCGACCCAGTCAGGACAACGAAGTGTTCAGAGAAATACCCATTTGCTACTGACTCATATCGTACTGAAAGATCTAGTGATCCTTCATATCAACCAGACCGGACTTCATCAGTACGAGCTACTGATTCCTACCGAAATGTCACTCTCACCCCAGAAAGGACTAGTGCTATAGAGAGGTTGAGTAGAGTATAACCTTTTGTTCGATTAGGCCCTAGGAGGAATAGGAGTCCCCCTAGGATTGCGTCGAGGAGCTCTCACCGACCATCCGACCTAAGGGAAGGCTCTGCCCAGTCACGACCACCAGCCCATATTGAAAGATCACAAGAGGAAAATTCAATGCGATCAGTTGCTCGGACGAATAGGCTCGAGATAGGAAACGATGCATGGAACGGCTCTATTCAAAGGTTGGAGGACAGATTAGGGGAAATGGCTAAGGCCAAGAATCCTTTACAAAGAATTATTGTCCAAGGAACACCATTCGTACAGGCAATTGTGGATTTTCCCACACCATCAAAGTTCAAAGCTCCTATGGTGACACCTAAATACGATGGAAAAACTGACCCTGTCCTCCATATAGAATAATACCAAGCTACTGCCGATATCTATACGGTCCTAGATGAGATGAGATGTAGGGCATTTTCAGGAACTCTCACCGGGTCAGCCCAGATATGGTATAACAACCTTCCTCAGGGGAAGATTGTGACTTTCCTTCAACTTGCAGAGCTCTTTATAGGGAACTTCTGTTTTGGAGTGAAACTAGTCAAACGAGTAGCACACTTGTTGAGTGTTAGACAAAAGACAGGTGAAAGCACCAGGGACTATATTACTCGTTTCAATAACGAGAAACTTGAAGTAATTGATTACGAGGAGAAAACAGCAATTACTGCTCTGATGAGTGGATTGTTGCCATATAAGTTGTACTACACTTTAGCCAATGATATGCCTAGGACCATGGTTGCGAATCCATGGTTGCGAAGGCAAAAGCAGCCAAAATCATGAATTCCGAGGAAGCCATGGTTGCGAAGAAGAATACAGATACTAAGGAGACCAAGGTGGAAGATGGTAAAACAGAAAAGAAAGATCAGAAGAATAATGGTGGCAACAGGCAGTCGAAAGGAAAGTAAGCACTGGAGCAGATGAAGAAATTTAGAAATTATACTCCTTTGAAGGTAGATATAAATCACATTCTGGAGGAGATCAAGAACAGCGAGGAGCTAGCCTGGCCAGTGAAAATGAAGGCAGATCCTAACAGAAGGGACAAGTCCAAATATTGCGAATTCCATAAAGACCGTGGTCATACGACCAAACGTTGCATAGCTCTCCAAAATGAAATTGAAGCACTCATTAGACGAGGAAAATTGGCTAAGTATGTTAATCGCCAGAATGGTGGAAAGACCAGCGACCGAGGAAGGCAAAGATATAAATCTCCTCGTTGAGCAAAAGAAGACAAGAAGAGAGACCACGAAGATGATCCAGAAGAAGATGACCCCGATCTCCCCAAAAGACCAAGACAGCCAGAGCGTGGGGTATTTTCAATCCACTTTGGGTCATTTGAATGTAATGTTATTATAGGTGGAGATGCAGGAGGCAGAGATCTTACTGTAGAGAGGAAAGCTTACCTCAATGAGGCTCAAGCTTGCTCGTACATTCAGTGAATAAATTTGGCTGAAGATGGTCTCCTGAGGAAGGTGAATAAAGACAAACTGGTCATTGGTTTCTCTAAGAATGACCTGGCAGGTGTACTATATCCTCATGATGACCCATTGGTGATCAAGATGAGAATGAAGGAAGTGGTGATTTCACGAGTACTGGTGGATAATGGTAGCTTGATAGATATCATGTTCTATCTATGCTTTGACAGTTTAAATCTGAAGCTAGCCCAGTTGGAGCCATATCATAGGCCCCTCCTTGGTTTTACTGGCGGGAAGGTTTTTCCAGTTGGGACGATCAAGTTGGATATGCTTATCGGTACATGGCATGCTTGTCGAACAGAAAGAGTACGCTTTTTCGTAATGGATAAAATTATCCAATCAGCTTACAATATCATCATGGGAAGGGTAGGTCTGAAGAAGTTTGAGGCAGTACCATCTACTGTACATCAATGTTTAAAATTCCCAACTAATTTTGGAGTGGGAGTTGTGAAAGGGGACCAGAAAGTAGCTCGAGAATGCTACTATTTATATGCCGAATATGAGGAACATGAAGAATCCAGGAAGAAGACTATCACCTATCAAGTTGATGAAATAGAAGATGCAGATACTGAAAAATTAGACCCAAGAGACGAGTCTCAGCTCGTGAAGGGCCAGGTCATCAAAGCCACCGAAAGTATCATTCTGGACGACGAGCACCCGGAACGAACAACCCAAATTGGTGCGTCATTGGATGTATCGATAAAACAAGAATTGATAGCATTTCTAAGACGCAAAAAATAGAATTTCGCATGGAGTCATGAAGATATGCCATGGATAGACCCAAGTTTCTTGTGCCACGAGCTCAACGTGAACAAGGAGGTCAAGTCGGTGAAGCAGCGAAGGAGGGTGTTTAGCCCTGAAAAGAACCAAGCTATACAGGAAGAAGTGGAGAAACTGCGAAATGCTTTCTTTATTGAGGACGTCAAGTATCCTGACTGGCTAGAAAATGTGGTGATGGTGAAGAAGAAAAATAATAAGTGGAGAATGTGTGTATATTTCACTGATCTTAATAAGACGTGCCCAAATGATCATTTTCCTTTACCCCGAATCGATCAACTGGTGGATGCTACCTCGGGGCATGAATTGTTAAGTTTCATGGATGCTTATTCTGGTTACAACCAAATTAAAATGAATCCTGACGACAGGGAGAGTACCTCTTTTATCACCCCAAGGGAACTTATTGATATAATGTTATGCCTTTTGGACTCAAAAATGCAAGTGCGACATATCAGCGGCTGATGAATAAGGTGTTTGCAGGCAAATCAGTCATAATATAGAGGTTTATGTTGATGATATGCTGACGAAGAGAAAGATACTGATCATCTAGTTGATTTAGGTCAGACCTTTGATCAACTAGAGAAATATCAAATGAAGTTAAATCCCACCAAGTGCATATTCGGGGTACGAGAAGGCATGTTTCTCGGATATATTGTTGACCAGCGAGGAATTGAGTCGAACCCCAAAAAGATCAAGGCCCTACTGGAACTGCGATCTCCAACTACGAAGAAGGAAGTGCAAAGTCTCATAGGGCTATGTAATACCCCGTATTTTTATGCTATATTCATTTGGGGGTTTTATTAAATTTAATGAGAGTGAATTATTTAATAAAAATCCGGAAATTAATTATGTTATAATTATTAACGTGACGAGAGTTAGTAATTATATAAAAATTGTCGAATATTACTAATGAGCATAGTAATATATGATATGGGTTATATTAAAGGTCACAAGTGAATGAAATGTCAATTTTGAGAATTTTAGTCGGGACGCGCCCGTGTCGCGTCGGGACTAATTATTGAGATATAAAAGTAAATATTTTATAAGTTGTTCGTATGGTCATTTTGAGTGCGCCAACGCGTCCGGAAGGGTTGAGATAGTCAGAAAAGTTTCCCCGGAGGTTTAGTTTGGGTCTCGGGATGTTTTTTAGGCTAAATTAGTGACCCGGGAGGGCATTTTGGTCATTTTACAAAATAGGGTAATTAAACCCACGAATTTCAGCATCCTTAGCAGCCATTTAAGTCAGCCTTTTAGGGTTAGAACATTCAGAACCCTAGAACGGCCATTGGAGTAGAGAGGAGAGAGCTCTCAAGGTGATTCAAGGCCAAAAACACCACCATTTGCACCACCGTCACCACCAACACGTAGATCGCGAGGAGGAGAACGCAATCACACCAATATCAGCAGGAAACCAGACCTCTGAAATCCCAGGCAAGTGTTTAACTTGCGTATTTTCGTTGGTGCAATATTCATATTAGTGTAGGAATGATTAGAAGTGTAATCAATGGAAGAAAACCCCAATTTTGGTAGGGATTTGCATGTAGAAAACATTATAACCATATTCTGGAAATATTATGTAAAGTAGATGATTAACCCACGAATTTTTGATGATATGTTAGAAGGAAATTCTGGAGAAAACTGATTAGAACAAAAGTTAAGAAAACATTAGGGTTCTTGATGTTTAAATGAGATTTTGGGTTGTTTAACCATGTTTAATGATGGATATACGCATGCTTAACGTTAAAAACATCTGGAAATATGTTATTATGTTTGTAGTAGGAGATTTGGGACGATTAGTGTTGGAAAATATTGATTTGGGTGAAGAATTTTGGTAAAACCCGTAACTGCACTTCTGCAGGATTTCGCAGACCTGCTTGATCGATCGATCGAGCCTAGAGCTTCGATCGATCGAAGGTTCGATAGATCGAGCCCCAGACCTCGATCGATCGACCCTTCCTCGTAGACTCTTATTTCCCTTTGTTTAATTAATTGAACATGATTCATCGTGAAATAGCTTTTGGGCTTTATGAATAAAATGTTTTGGGATATAGGAGAGACCAGTAGGGCATATGATTAAGTGTTGAGAACTTTATTATGAGATGATACTTGTATTTTAGGGACAATTATTTAAAGGACGAGGAAACTTTGTAATTCAAGTGAGAGATTACGTTAAATACTTATGATAGAGAATAGACGTTTACCTACTGATTTTGCTACTTGGATGGATAGAATCCACGAGTGTCACGTAACTAGTGAGAAAACCCTTCAAGTTAAGGTTGGAGACGAAACCTTATACGTAATCATTATAATGAGAAATTAAGGATAAATGTTGTGACTATGGGTAACGGGAGGAACCTATATTAATATGATGAATGGGTATATTTATATGATTGTGTGTACATATATTATATACATGTGAAAAACGTACCCGCGCTACTTGCTATCCCTGAGGTTACCGCGCTGCAACGATCTTATCCTGTGTTGCTTTATGGGGGATATTGATTCGTACCCTAGAAGTTAGAGATCCTAGGTACGGGCTATCGGATTGATAGTCGGACGGTCCTAAGAGACGTGTGGGTATGTACTGACCTCTTGGACTTGGAATCTATGCTTCGCCTCAACGCTGTTTTGTATATGTTAATACAGTTCGAGAGTGATTCCGAACTTGTATTTCCCTTTGTGTGAGCGATACGGGGATTGGATAGCAGAGTATGCCCGCACCATAGATTTAGTTGGGGTGCTATTATATATATATATATATATTATACGAGTAGTTAATATATATATGAGGTTATAAACTTTAAACTGCCTACTGTGATTTGATAAGTAGGACATAGTTGTTGACGCAATAATAAATACTTGTTTTGTGAAAGTATGAGAAGACACTGGGAAACTTTATAATTTAATGAAGATAAAACGAGAGGAGTGCTACATATTGAAAGTAACCTTTTTAAAACGTTGTCATCGTTCGGTTTTAAAAACTTATGAGTAAGTTAAGATAAACTAAATTATTTGGGAAGGTTAGTACGATAGGCGTGCACATTAGAAGAGAAGTGAGAATTTCTCAAGAGAGTGTCGAACTAATATGATTTGCATTGGCCTGTATCAATTTAAATACTTGCTTAACGTATTTTAAAATCAAACACACTTTCGGGCTTTGACCCGTTTCTTTTCCTCTCTCTCTCTCTTGTATATATATATGTATATTTTCAGGTGCCCAGCCACAGGGGCGTCTTGCTTAGGATCCCTTGAGAAGGACGAGCTGCAGCTTAGGTGGGAGTTGCAGGTCACTTGAGTAGACGGCTTCTGTTATTGACTCCACTCCTATTATTCTCATTTATTGGGCACGTGTCGCCCTTTTCATCATTTCATTTGTTGTTGGGATTTTGTATTTCTTTTATTTCCTGTATTGTCCTATGGGATTTATTCAGGATGGATTTGTGGTTTTAGTTCCATTTGTTGACATTCGATTGACGAATGTATTATGTTATTTGGTTTATTATGGTGTGATTCTTTATTGTAGAAATGTTGTTTTAAATTAAAATAAACCTTTTTCTTTAATTAAAATTTGGAAAGTTTTGTATGGAAAATGTTTTGACACTTAGCTTAATTATTTAGGGTGTTAATTTGGAAAAGTTATTTTTATCGACAGTGATGCTGAGAATGAACCAACTGTTTACCTTGATTTAATTTAATAAAGGAGTGATCGCCCGGTATTTAATTAGGCGGGGTGTCACAGGCTAGTTACAGCACTCAACATATTTGTGTCACGAGCAACAGACAGATGCCTCCCATTCTTCAAAACACTCCGAAAAACTTTTTAGTGGAATGATGAATGCGAGAAGGCCTTCCAAGAGTTGAAGAAATATCTGGGGACTCCTCCATTATTATCTAGACCAGTGATGGGAAAAAGATTTTTTGTATCTGGCAGTTTCATAGAATGCAGTTAGCTCGGTATTGATAAAAGTGGAAGATGGAGTATAAAAACCGGTCTACTACACCAGTAAGGCCTTCCGAGAAGCAGAGATCAGATATCCAAGACTGAAAAAGTTAGCACTGGCACTAATCGAAGTGAGCAGAAGGATGATACCATACTTCCAAGCCCCTACTATAGTGGTGTATACTGATTTGCCATTGAGATAGGCTCGGCATAAACCAGAGAAATCAGAAAGATTGATGTACTGGACAGTAGAACTTGGTGAATATGATATAATTTATGAGCCTAGATCGTTGCTCAAGGGGCAGGCAGTAGATGATTTTATCGCAAAATTTACTCATTCTGATACCCCGAGGAATAGGAATTAATTACAGACCAACCCGTGGATGTTACGGGAGCACCAAATTTAACCCCCGGCCAACTTCCATTTGTGGACGATCAAGATAAGATAATCAACAAGCAGCAAGAAGTGTTGCAGGGAGACAAAAGGAAAAATCAAATATTCCACCGAGGAACTCTGTTTGATCAAGAGTTTGATAATGAGGTACCTGTATGGAACTTGTATATAGATGGATCTTCGTGCACTACAGGCAGTGGAGCAGGAATTTTTTTAAACAGTCTGGATGAGATTGGTATGGAGTATGCTATGCGCTTCCAATTTAAGGCTTCTAATAATGAAGCCGAATATGAAGCAATGATCGTGGGTCTAAGTCTGGCCAAAACCATGAAGGCATAGCAGGTTATTGTATTCAGTGATTCCCAATTAATCATGAATCAAATTATGGGGGTATATGTAGCAAAGGGAGAATCAATGGTCAAGTATCATGCAAAAGCAATGGAGGTTGTATCTATTTTTACTGCAGTTTGATTAATTAGGATACCAAGATTAGAGAATGCACGAGCAGATGCCCTAGCTCGGCTAGCATCAGCCACACGCATCGAGCTATGAAGAACAATCCCAATATAAGTCCTGGTTGGTCAGAGAATAGACGGAGATTTAATGATGAATATCATTGCCCTTGACTTGGGACCTTTCTGGACGGATCCCATCAGGGACTATATCGAAGAAGGGATGCTGCCACCTGATAAACTCGAAGCTAAGAAACTAAAGTTCAAGGTTGCTCGTTATGTATTGACCAATGGCATTTTATATAGAAGAGGAGTTATAGCATCACTACAGAGATGTGTCCATCCCTCCGAAGTTAAGGACTTGATTGAAGAGGTTCACGAAGGATCCTGTGGAGCCCATGTAGCAGATCGGAAGCTTTAGCAGAGAATAACGATACAGGGGTATTATTAGCCAACAATGAGGGCTGACTGCGCTGCTTATGCTAAGAAGTGCGATAAATGTCAACGCTTCTCTTCCATCCGAAGAACTCCTCAAGCATTGTTAACACCCATTACATCACCTTAGCCATTCGTCATGTGGAGGATAGACTTGGTCGGACCACTTCCAACGACCAAGGGAGGATTCAAATATATCGTTGTCGCTGTGGATTATTTTACTAAATGGGTGGAAGCTGAACCTCTAATTGATATGACATATGACAAGGTCTATCAGTTTATTTGGAAGAATATTATTTGCAGATATGGTCTTCCCCATGCATTCATCACTGACCATGGAACCCAGTTTGACAACGAGGAATTCGCTGCATATTGTCATCAATCCAATGTATTGAAAATCCATTCCGCGTCAGGCCATCCTCAGAGCAATGGGCAAACTGAAGTGAAGAGCGGAACTTTACTAAATGGCTTGAAAAAACGGCTAGATAATGCAAAGGGAAACTAGATCAACGAGCTACACTCTGTGTTGTGGGCTTATCGCACTACACCACGAACAGCAACAGGGGAGTCTCCATACATCTTGACATTTGGAAGTGAGGCTGTCAGACCTACTGAATTGGGTCTACCCACACATAGGGTGTTGAATTTAAATTCTCCTGTCAGTGACTTGATGAGAAGATTAGACCTGGATATGCTCGAAAAAGTCAGAGAAGAAGCAGCAATCAGGAATGTAGCATATCAATAACGAACAGCTTTGTTCTACAACAAAAGAGTGAAGAAGTGTGATTTAAAGGAAGGGGAATATGTGCTAAAGA
Source organism: Sambucus nigra (assembly GCA_949130495.1). Lineage (NCBI taxonomy): Eukaryota > Viridiplantae > Streptophyta > Magnoliopsida > Dipsacales > Adoxaceae > Sambucus > Sambucus nigra. Next base: position 31,692,835 of record OX422207.1, on the reverse strand, counting down.
AAGTGATTCAAAAGCATAACAAACTGGAAGCCAACTGGCATGGACCCTACAGAGTAACAGAAGTTGTTCGTCCAGGGACATACAGGATTGAAACTTTAGAAGGAGAAGAATTCAAGAATGCATGGAATGCAGAGCACCTGCGCAAATATTATTAGTAGTTAAAATTCCTATGTAACACAGTTCTTTCAAAATGAATAAAGTGACGTTTCACCCCCATTTCTTTTTGTTGAAGTTTTTTTCGAAATATTAGTGTTATACACTACACAAACCCAAATTCAGAGCAACGCACCACCAACTCCGGTTGGTCAGGAACTCAATACCACCAACTCCGATTGGTCAGCAAATCAATTACCACCAACTCCAGTTGGTCGGGAACTTAATACCACCAACTACGGTTGGTCAACAAATCAATTACCACCAACTCCGGTTGGTCGGAAACTCAATACCACCAACTCCGATTGGTCGGTAAATCAATTACCACCAACTCCGGTTGTTCGGAAACTTAATACCACTAACTCCGGTTGGTCGGCAAATTAATTACCACCAACTCCAGTTGGTCGGGAACTCATTATCACCAACTCCGGTTGGTCGGGAACTCAATACCACCAACTCCGGTTGGTCAGTAAATCAATTACCACCAACTCCAATTAGTCAGGAACTAAATAGCACCAACTCCGGTTGGCTGGTACCAAACTAGGCAAGAAGCTGGACGACCTCTTGAGGCACCCACTATCTAGGCAACCAGGTAATCCATACAAGATTACTACAACTAAGCAGGAACATGGGATGAAAATCATTCTATTGCTTAGGCCCAAAGAGTGACAAATCACTATAATCAAACAACAAAATAGTATACAAATATATTCACAAATGAATGAACAAGGACATTCTACAAAGTATTTCGAAGAAAATGAAATGGCAAAAGACTAAAAATTTCTTCATTAAAATCAAGTAGATTACACAAAATATGAATTCTAATCCATTATATTAAATATCCTATTCTATTGGTTTTTTTCCCTCTGCTTTTGAAACAGGATCTAACCCAGCTGGAGGATCATCTAATGCATAAGGGGAATTTATAAAGTTTAGATCTTGCAGCATTCTGACATTCATTAGGGATGGTCGATCAAGCAAGTGTTCTGGATGAGCTATCTCAAAATTTGCATGAAGGCTGTAATCACCGAGATACTTGGAAATCAGGCATTGAGGAATTGTATGAGCAAGAATCCAACTAATATCAAGATTAAAAGGAGGCACGGGCAAATCAAGCACTCCAGGATCATAATAATCCCATAAGTAGTGTCCTTGCTCCAATTTTAGCACACACATAGCGTTCAACCACCCCTGCTTGTACCCCTCATTATTCAACTGCTGTATTCGAGCATCAAGATGGTACAGAGCTTCATTATAACCGGCCATCCAAAATTCTCTGGGTTATTTGTGAAACTGATAAGTTAACCTCTCCAGTTGCTCGTGGAGTTTCTTTACAATAATTTCTTTACTTTCAAGAGCAGAACTCTAGGTGGAGAGTTGGTCGATGAAATTTAGAATCTTTTAAGACATTTCTGCCAAGTCTTGATTCTTCGCCATCAACTGAACGGCTTGATTCTCTAAAGCAGACTGAGTTCTCGCTTCTTCAATGGTAACTCGACCAGCCCATGCTTGTCCCCGAGAAGATCTTGCTCATCCACGAGTAGATGTGGAGGGTCCAGCTCATTTCAAAGTTTTTAACTCATCTCGCAAGTTAGCTTTTTTTACCTCCAAGAAAGAAAAACCTTCATCATTAATGGGGACCAAGGCTCCCGAGGAAGAGGCAACAGATTTGAGTTATTTTATTTCCTCCTGCAAAGCAATGTTCTCTTACTCCAATAACTTGGCTATATGCCTATGCTCATCAATTTCAAGCTTCAGAACACTCTCCTTCTTCTCATGAGCAGAGATAAATTTATCATACCCTTTGTCAGCACTTAATTGTTGATATTTTTTCTCGTACCCTTGATGCAAAAGGGTAGTGGAATCTTTGTACTGCTGCTGAAGTTCCTCGATTATTCCTTGGAGATCTTCAATCATCTCATAGTAGGCCACATTATTAGCAATAGCACGATCGAGTAAGCACTTCAAGTATTGGTAAGCTTTAACTGCTCGGTCAGAAGCACCTGATCCGAGGATGTTAATTATCTGGGCCTCATTAAGATCTGCAAGACCAGCCTTAAAATAGTCATTACATTTCTTCATCAATTATGTGTCGTGAGATGATAAGAGCTCCATCCTGGCCATAAACTAACAAAGAGAAGAAATAAAAAGAATCAATAATGATGCAGATAGAGCGAGTAAAAGATAAATTCAAGACAAACAATCAAAGTTCAAATTTTATTCATCATAATTATAGGTTACATTTAAGAAAGCAATCAAACAAAAGACCCAAATAACTTTACACTTTGTCTTTATTCCCTACTACTTCGTTGGAGGGTTGGGATGAAGGAGTTGGTTGCTCGGAGGATAATGGTAGTTGCTCGGCAGAAGTGATGTTTGGTTGGAGTTGCTCAAAAGGTTGAACAACATGAACAGTAGGGACCTGATCTCCAGTCATCAAAGAAGATTCATATGAAGAAGCTTCATCTTCTTCTTCTCCAGGAGAGGGAGGAGGGCCAAGAGTGTTCTCCTGGAACATTTCAGAGTTTTTAGCAACCTTCAACTCCTTCAAGGCTGCTACCCATCCATCTCTAAAGTATTTGACACTGGCATACTCCATTTGAGAGGATATGACAGCCAGACCCTTGTTCCAACCCTTATCCCAACTAGCACTGAAGGACTTTTTAACTGCAGACTTCCTCTTTGCCTTCTCCGAGGAAGTCCTCTAACTAAGGAGCTCTTCTGCAGACTTCATTTTTTCTTCCATCTCTGTCTTCTGTCGCTCAACATCCTGAAGCTTTGTAATCTTCTCCTCAGTAGACTTGAGCTTGACCTCAAGCTCCTTGTTACTCTGCTCAGCCTCCCCCAGTTTCTTCTCCAACTCTTTGGAGGCAATAACAACCTAGTCTCGAGTTGCTTCAACTGACTTCAATTGCTTCTCCCAAGCACCTTTGTCCTCCTCATACTTATGACGAGATTCCCTCAAAGACTAGGTCAATCCAGTAAAAGCTTCTTCTACCCCACCCGAGGAGCTTGAAGCTCTGAAGCTTCATCCTTCTTCAAAATGCTGTTGAAACACGTCACAAGCTAAAAGAACTTTAAGTCAATACATAAACGTAGTATTAAAAAATAAAGGGGTCAAGCTAAAGATACCTACTGAAGAAATGTGTTGAGCAGCCAGTGTAGTAAGTTTCTAGCGAGAAAAGGTGTTTTCAACACCTTGAGCTTCTGAAACAGTCCAGGATCTTAACAAGCTCACAGCAGAACTTCTTTATTGGAACACTACCTTCAACATTTGAAGGTTGAGAGATAGGTTTAGTAGGTTTCTCAGTAGAACTTCTTTTCAATCTCCTCAGAGAAGTAGGATCGTGTTCAACTAAAGAAGCAGTGGGAGGGGGTACATCTATAGTCTTTGTCCCTTCTTCTGGGACATTTTGTTTACTTTTCTTTACCTCCACAATGGCAGACTTGTAAAAAAAGGCAGGAGCTCTTCTCTTCTTCATCAGATCCGTGATGGGAATGCTTAAGTCAGAGTAAGAACGTTCCACACTAATTTTAGAAGATGGTACTTGGTCAAGATCAATCACCACAGGACAAGCAGTAAAAGCTGATGTGTAACTTCTGTATTGCAGCAAATAAGAAGCAGATTTAATGTGCTCCTCAGCAAGAGATTGATGCAAGCCCCAGAGAAGTTTCAAATGCTTTATATTAACCTCGATTTCTTTTGGAGGTTTCCTTTTACTGTCAACTGTAACAAATAAAATCAAATGTCAATGATGCATTTTATCAAATACAAAGAAAACAAGATTTCAAAAATAAAAACAACCTATCCCATTGCCATAAAGTGGACACCTGGGACCTTGGTATACATTATCTCCAGTTAATGGAGGGTGTTACCAATTTTTCATCACAATCCCATGATCAAAATAATCCCTATTGGCATCGGAAAGATTGACAACTAACGCTCTATTCAAAAACCTAGTTTTTAAATAGAAAGTACTGTCACTGGTAACCCATCTGTAGTAATACATAATCTCTTGAATCCCTAAACGAGTTCCATGGAGTTGATTTAACCTATGTACGCCATTAACTATCCTCCATGTATTTGGAGCTATTTTTGCAGGTACAACATCAAAATATTGGCAAAACTCCAAACACAGGGGATTTGGCGGGAAAGAAAAGCCACATTCGGCTATAAAAAGACTTGGGAACCAATGTCCCTCAGCCAAAGAAAAATAATCGGATGGACCAGAAATTTCTTCCAAGATAACCCACGAAGGGATTGAAAACTCAGACCGAAATTTGTCTAACGACTCAACAAGATAAACCGTGGTGAATAAAGAAAATAAAGAAGAAGAAATAAGGCCTTGCAGAGAAAATAGAGACCAGGTGTCAATGAACGATGGAAGGAACGAAGGCACAAGATAGAGAGAAGATGAAGAGTTTAGAGATATAGATTTGAAAAGTGTAAAAACGATATGATTTCTGTCGCACTTAAATACTTTACCTCGGGAATAGAGAAAACAATGATTACAAGGAAAGACGTTTGCATTTCCAGCGGCTAAAAGAGGAAAAGGGCACAAATATCGAAGTGATCATGAAAATTCAAAATATTTAGCTTGATATTATGCGCTCAAAAAGGAATTATAAAATTTTCCTAAAATCCATGAAGATCAGTAATCCAAGCAGTTTTCAAGCTAAATGTTCCACACTCTCCTTCAACCTCGACTATGAAACATTGGGGGCTTCTGTTGATACCAAATTTAGTCTGCTAGCGTGGACTAATCATCTGAAGACACGTGTCAATCTACGTGGCAAATACAACACTTTCAACGAATAACATACTATCACCGAGCTACTCTGGGCCCCGACCAACTCAGGTGCCCCGAGCAACTTAAGCATACCGATCAACTTAGGCGGTCCAAGCAACTTAAGCGTACAGAGCATTAGAATGAAAAGACAGCTACGCATTAAATGCGCTTTATTATCGTACAGATGTATATATCTATTGGATAACAGCGCATTATCTTTTCATATGTACAGCCTCAAGGCTATAAATACATTGTAAACTACTCATAAGAAGGGGACTTTTGGATCTCTGGGTGAATCTATCATGGAGATTCTAAATAAATAGTCAGCAATAAAAAAACAGTGGACGTATGCCATTTTCCTCAGGCTAAACCACTTTAAAATTCCTTTGTCATATTAATTTATTTATCTGTGATTGATTAATTAAAGATAATCTAATTTTTTACATCAACAATTATTATTATTATTATTATTATTATTATTATTATTATTATTATTATTATTATTATTATTATTATTATTATTATTATTATTATTATTGTTGTTGTTGTTGTTATTGTTGTTGTTGTTGTTGTTGTTGTTGTTGTTGTTGTTGTTGTTTATAATTTTCAATTTAAAATGTAATTTTTAAAATAAAAATAAAAATCAGTTCCAAATGTAACTTTTTTTACCAATTTTACTTTAAAATGTTATTTTCTTACAAATTTCATTTAAAAATGTTATTTGTTTCTTTGTTTATATTTTTTACAAATTTTTCTAATTAAGAAACCGGAATGCACAAATTGCATGCGTTGCTCGATGAGATTTGCGCAATTCAACTTTGGAGTCAAAATGTGACACCCTACGTGACCGCAACGAGTCACTTTGTAGGACTCCAATCACAAACACCCAAGTAGGATTCACGAAAAACAAATTATTTGGATAGTAGGAGAAAAACTCTTTGAAAGGGAATAAACTTACGGGATAAATCCATTTCAATTGGTGTTCCTCCTTTGGTAATGGGATTTGTTCTACATGATGAGATGTATATTGTCTCTCACATGCACTTGTATCAAGCATCATAACATAAAACATCATGTCTCCTTCATATGTAAACACTATGAAATTTCGTTATTGTAAACCATTTTTTTTTTGCAAATTTCTCCCAACACTCCGCCATAATACATCGTCCACTGATTATTACCGGCCAGTTTCCACCGCTGGTTCTAAGAATTGCATAACCCTCACACTTTTGCCCTTTTAAATACTTCAAGAAAGATAGAGGAATCAACTGCAAAAAAATGCCATGCATGCATAAATATACAGTTCAAACCATGCATCAACTTGAAATATATGTTCATGTTGGTGTACATAAAGAGAGTGATAATTTTCAAAACTAACAATTCCATAAAGGAAATCTTGTAGAATTGGCTTGAAGAAGTGGGGCTTAATTGGAGGAACTCTTGTAACTGACAATGCCATGGATGGCATTTGGTTTTCTCTACGTCTAGGGATCTTAAAGATTTTATGTCAACTAATTAGATTGAAGTGTAATTATTTCACTCGTGTCATCAATTAATTACGTAGATATTTGAACTCTTTGAAATATTCATGGATAAGGAAATACTGAAACCAATTATGAAACATCAGCACTTAGAAGGCTAGTTAGCTAGCTGCCTAGGGTTGTACCGCCAACCTGTTTATAGGGTCTTTGTTAGCTTTGCAGGTCTACTTCTACAGTGATTCAAAATTGGGACTCAAAATTGGGACTCGCTAACCTAGTGTGTCTCGATTGGTTAGTACCATTGGCGCAAATTCACGTTAATAAAAACTCAACCAATTACGACATGTCATGTCAACGTGAGTCCCAATTTTAAATCTAAAGTGAGACGCCCTAGAATTTTTCAAATTTGTAGGCATAATTGTCTTATGAATAATTTGTTTGGGACCGTTCATCTCTCTGTCCAAACATATGTTTTCTTTTTAACTTCTCTAAGTTTAGAACACGAAATTTCAAGTGATGATTTGGATGCTCAATGATAGTTTCTTAAATATTTTAATTTACATTAAATTGATATTTAATTAGAATCGAGATTTTTTAAAAAATGATCAAATTTATGTTAAATTAATATTAATTAAAAAGATTGTCTACTAAGTATTTGACTTAAGCCAATTAACTTTTATTAAGAATATTTTTCTAGTAATATATATATATATATATATATATTTACAATCTCTTTAGCCCAATTTTTTCATGATTTTAAGTATATTTATTTTGTATTTGGAGTCCACGGATTTTATTTGGATCATGTTTGTAAAAAATAATATTACGGGTCATATTATAATTGGGTCGCGTTCATGTTTAGTAAAAAAATTAGATTTCACGTAGTATCATGTGTAATTTGGGTCATATTCGCATTAGGTTAAAAAAACAATTGTGTTGTGCGCTGTCGCATGACTTCACATTTTAAATTGGTCGTGTGGTTAAAAAAATTATGTCGTGTCATGTGGCTTTTATTTGCGTCATGTTTAAGTTAGGTTGAAAAAAATATTATGTTGTTGCATGTTGTGTCGCAAAAGACAATTTTTTCCCTAAGATGAAGATAATCCAAATTACACACGACACTACTTGTAATCAATATTCTCTTATTTTTAAAGGTCCGTGCTAGCGGCACTCCACCTCCCCCAACTGTCGGAGCTCCGGCGACCCTACCCGAAGCTCCTTTGTTTTAATATTTTATGTGGTGAGGGATTTTTAGAACAAAATAAAAAAGACTTGGATTAAACGTGTATTAAAAAATATCCGAGTGACTATTTTGTATATGCCCTAATTATTTTAAAGTTAAATAAACTTTATATTAAATTAATATTTAACTAGGTTATTTTGGATTTGGTATATAAAAAAGGAAAAAAAACAGTCAATTAGTGTCGCAGTTTTTTGGGTCATGCTCGCGTTAGGCAAAAAAATAAAATTTTGTGTTATGTGGTGTCGCGTCTTAATTATGTCGTGTGCGATACAAAAACTCGTATCGTGCCTTACGTAACACAAAATAATTGACATTAAATATGACATAAAACTAATTTTAACCAAAAAAAAATTACTACCTAAAATTTATTGGCTAAAATTTACATTTTTTTAAAGTTGCTCATGTGTTCTTAATTTTTGGGGGGAGATAAGTTGCAATTGGTATGACTATCAAGCAATACTAGTTTGCTTTGATTGCCCACGACACGTGCGTTCGTTTTGGTGTCGGGAGGAAGCTATCGATAAGACTAGCACTACTCTTAACTTACTGAAGGGTGTAGGACTACTTTGGTAATTTTGGCAACAAAAATAATGGAAAAATTCAAGTCGCGTAGTGATTAACTAATCGTTTCTCAATTTAATTTTTTGGCTTTTTTCATTGATTTTTTGGCTTCTCACGTTTCAATTATAGAAACGAAATGCAAACATGATACGAAAGGAGATAAAATTAACATAATTTATTAAGATCGTGTCGTGTTCGTGGTGATTTTTTACACGAAGTCGTCTCATGTTGTATTTTTGTAAAAATTATGAGTCGTGTTAGTTGTTTTATCATGTTCGATTGTGTTAACAGTATTATAATTCGGGAGTTTCGTTTTCTCTAATTGAGTATAAAATTAACGAAATTGTGTAAGTCATGTCGTGTCGTAAACTATACGGGTCATGTTCCTGTCATACAAAAAAAACACGGAGTTATATCGTGTTGTGTTCATGTCCAAAAAAAATCTTGTTGTGTCAGCCCTAAACACGATCCTAAAACACGAATTGTCACACACATTTATCATTATCTTGGATTGTATAATTAATAGATATCTAAAGTAGTTGTCACAAGCATATCAACAAAAGGAAGAAAAGAGCTAAAAAAACATGTGTATTATTTCGGTGGGTAAAAATAATTAAAAAGATAATTAATTAATAAGGCTTTATAATAAAACCTATAACTAAAAAATAATTGTTTGTACATGTACGTGTTACTATAAATCCATATCAGATTTAATTATGGTTACTAATTTCAATTTAACTTTATTATATTTTACATGTACATTTTATTATACATGTATATAGTTAAGTTCATCTTAACTAGTTAAAGTTGTCATCTTTAACGAGTTCACGCATTACACGGAGGAATTTAATCCGGTTGCACCTACTCTCGTTAAAAAATCATGTGGGTTGTGCGGTATTTGACTGTCCTAACTGAAATGTAACGTTATATAAACTCAAATCTACTCATATAAATATACAATACAAAATTCATATATACATTATAAACTAAATGTATAAATACAAAACTTTGTGTATGCATTCTAAATATTCATGTATACGCCACAAAATTGTATATATACATTATTGTATAAAAACATGCAATTGTATAAATCAAACAACTCTTTTATTATGTTTGGGATATTCATAACCTTTTCCGTATACTTTTTAAAACATATACACATTTTCAAGAAAATCAATCAGCTTCAATTTCCCATTTACCCCTTTTATCACTTCATTCATTCTCCTTTCCTCACTCACGATCTTCGATTGCTCTAGAAGAAGTGTATTATTTTAGATATGCCAATATCTTGTAACAATCTCAAGGCAAATTTTTAAGTTCTAGCTTTGATTCCGTGTACATGCCTTTGAAAATTTTTAACTTACACAGTGATACAAGAGTTCAAAGTTGTTGAGACACTTTAAAAGTGGATCATTGTTAGAGTCTCACATAATTAGTTAAAACAATATAATTATAAATATATAGTTATATTAGGTCTTACTATTTTTGATATTTCAACAAATCATGTGAGATGATCTATACAACCCACTTTAAAAGTGAGTCAACAAATTTGAACTTGTGCAATGATGGGGGATGGAGCCATGAAATCTTATGAGTGAGCATTGACTTTTGAATAAATAATTATCTTAATATTTAATATATTCACAATTAAATAGAATAATGATATGGAAACCAAAAGATAGTAACCGAATGAGTGTCGAAACTTATTTAAGTAATATTATAATTTATTTAAAAATTAACTAAAATATATATTATACAAATATTTCATTAAGACCTTCTCCAGAAAATATTTGGCTTACGCGTATTTACTAAGCTTTTCATTTTAGTCCTTCATATTTTTTGGCTCTACTTCACTTACAATTTTTTTTGTTCTAGTTGATTTACGTATTAAGTTGGTTAACATCTATTTTTGGATTTACTTCGCTTACATATTTTTGACACTAAGGTCCCTCACCCCTTATTGTATACCTTATAAGGTAGTGTATACACAAACTTAATACGAGTATATTATAAAAATACCCATCCAGATTATGAAATTACCCATAAAATTATAATTTTTTTCAAAAAGACTCATGCATACTTTACAAAATTTATTGCATACACTATTGAAAATCGGGTATACATTATAGGATGAGAGACCTTAGTTCTCCAAAAATATGTTAGTGGATTAATGACAAAAAAAAAATTACTGATCAAGATGGTAAGTGCACACACACACTCACACACATTAACATATATTTATTAACTATACTTTAATATATGGACGTATATATGGTAACATATTTATATTATACCTCTGAAAGAGTAGTAGTAGTAGTAGTTGAGTAAATGCTAATTAATATATGAATTTAACTAAAAAGTTCTTTTGTTATATTGGGTAATCTAAAGTCAGGTTATCAAAAGTCAGGTTATCTAAACTTTGTATCTAGAGACGATTTTGATATATGAAATTACACTTCGGGTAATTTTATTTTCTATTCCCCCCTCACTTTCGTTTGTTAGCAGTGTTTACTTTGCTACATATCTGGATGTATTTATATGTGTTAAATTACCTGTCATTCAGTTTGGCAAAGTGATTGGTCGGTTAAGAAATCGTGGGTTGTTTATTTGTTTCAGTAGATTAGGTTGTCAAGAAGGTCGAAGGTACAGCAGTGTATCACATATTAGAGGAGTAGTCAAAGAACCCACAAACCATGTCCACCGTTTCTGGAGGTAAAAGTTTCTTGAAGACTTGGAAGATGAGGAAAATGTTACAGTTAAGAAATTGGATCACTTACATTGTATGAATTATAGCGTTTTTATCATTTTTGGTGGTTCAAGTGTGTTTTCATTTCATATAGATTTAAAGGATCCTAAATCTGATTGGCAATAAGTGATGGGATCAGTTTATGGATCTGGTGGGTTTATGGTGGATCTCCTATGGAAATCGTTTTTTTTTGTAAAAAAAAATTATGCTTTAATTTTTTAGCTGAAATAGTTTTATTTTTGCTGAAAATCAGTTTCTCACACTGGAAATACGTTTTTTGGCTTGAAATCCTTTTTTATGCAAGAAAACAGTTTTTTTTTTTTTAAATATGTTATGTTTTTTGCTGTAAATCATTTTTTTTCTGGAAAACAATTTTCTTTTTTTGTAACTCTTTTCTTTTTGTTGAAATCACTTTTTTTTGTTGATGGAAATCATTTTTTTTCAGAAAAATAATTTATTTATTTATCGAAATCTTTTTTTTTTTTTGCTGGAATTTTTTTTAAATGTCTTTGAGGTTATGTGGAGAATTTGATCAATCCATTGTTTTTGTCAACCACAACTATTTTGGAATGTGGATAAGGAAGGGTGTCATCAATATATTTCATTAGTCTTTGTCGGTACAATGTATATGATATACTTGCTAATGTGATTTTGGAAAAAAAGACAGAAGTTGTAAAAAACATATAAAAAAATCAATCAAAAGATATTGAAAGTTTTATTTTATTACTGTCATTAACACATGACTATTGTAGAAACTTTTTTTCCAAAGATCACCATTACTATAGAACAATATAAACAAAACAGTCTTTTATTTTATATATTAAGGTTTTTTTGTCATCCAAAACTTGTAGATGCAAGTCATTTTTATAATAGTTAGCTTACGAATGCCGATAATAAACGTACACGCATCACGCAGGTTACATGCTAGTTTAATAAATATTAATATAATCAATTATATTGATAGATATTTTGATAAACTAATGTTCATATACCGATATACTTATTTACATATATAGTGATGTTCATATGTTGGGTAAAATATCAAATGCCATGCCTTGTCGTGTTTGTGTTAGGTAAAAAAAATAAGATTTCTTACTTTATCTTGTCCTGTTGCATCTAATTGGGTCTTACCATATCACATTTTAGGTTGGCGGTGTTTTTGTTCGGTAAAAAAAAGATTGTGTCTTGTCGCGTTTTAATTTGATCATGTTCCTGTTTGGTTGAAAACATATTTCGTTGTGTCTCTTTTTTATTTGGGTTATGTTCGTGTTATATTGAAAAATTAAGATTTCGTGTTCTGTTGTGTCGTATCACATATTAATTGGGTCATGTCTATGTATGGTCAAAAAATATATTGCATGTCATGCCGTACTGGTTGTTTTAGGTCGTGTTTGTGTTGTGTAAAATAATACTTTATTGGGTTGTTCATGTTAGTAAGAATATAAGATCTTGTGTCATGTGTTAGGATGCGATCTTAAGTTCAGGAAAATGAAAACAATTTAAAAATGCGAATTGACAACTATTTATATTAATATTTTCTTAGGGGTGAAGTGCACTTTTTAGGGTTCAAATTGCAATTTAAAGAAATTATGTTACAGTATTGAGAATTTTTTAAATTGTTTTTTATTTCTAGTGTGGGGACCAAGCATAAGAAGGAGACACGTGTCCATCGATCTCATCAATAATCTCATATTAGATAAGTATGGCTGGAGCCGATCTAGCGAAAAGCCATATTCTAGATATAGCCGATCATTTCAAATAACTATATGGAGTCAGCAGTCCTTTACGGCATAACTTCCTTTATATTTTCTATAAGTGTAAGCCTTACCCAGAAAAGAATGTGAATATAATCTTTGTAACCAAGAGAAACCTAATAAAAAGAAGAGCAAAATCTCGTGGACATAGGCACATTGTCAAACCACGTGTATATAGTTCTTGTGTGTGATTGTGCATGTTTATAAATTGTTTGGCGTTTAATTGTGTTGGTAAAAAACCAGTAGGATTTTTACCACCTATAATTGGTGTCGTCTGTCGAAAACAAACTCATTTTCTTAGTTAAGAAAAGCCAATGAGAAACCATGTCTCACTCACACAACCAACACTCACCATCTAATGGCAATCAACAGTTTTGCCCCAAAAAAATACCCAAGAGGGGTAAGGGGTGAATTGGGTATATGAAAATTAATAACAATTAAAACTTTGTTAACTTTATTTAAATATTAATTTCAATATGATAAATCAATTCAAGTATAGGCAATTAATCATTAACAAGTATAAGTTGTTAAGAGAGACGACTTAGAGAAACTTTGCAATCCGAGATTTTAACGTGGTTCGACCTTTGCCTACATCCTAGATTTATATGGTCCTCGATAAACTTCACTATTTATGGTTCACTAAGGCAGAACCAAAATTCTCACAAATAATTATAACACCCTGAAAATCACAACCAACAAGGGAACTATACTCATCCTTGCCCAAGTGACGTCGCACAAGAGCCCAAGATCTTATTACGTCTTAACTCCCCACAACTACAATACTACCATCCGTGAAGATACAACGAAGTTCACCATAAGTAAGAACCATAACATTTGTAACAAAAATGTAAATCAAAGTTTCTTTACTAAAACAAGTATGAAACTGGTTTACTTTTTCTATCTAGAAATGTAAACAACCAAATAATCAAAATTATATTTCTCAAATGGGTATTGGGTTGATTCTTAGCACACAATAATATTGGGTTTATATATTTAGCTAAAGAGGTATTGAGGAAGAATATTTAAGCTCAAAAGGGTTTTGGATGGAGCTTAGCTTCGATAAATTTTTGGGTTTGAAACTTTCACTTTAGAATGGGATTAGGATTGGGTCCCCTTATCGGGAAAGCTCAAGTAAATTGACACGAGCTTGAAAGTAAAACTTTGATTAATGGAGATGTTGTAGGAATTGTGTTTGAAAAAGGAACCCAAAGGGTCTTTTATAGGCCTTTTGAAAAACTAGTCGTTGGAGGGTAGATGGTAATTTATCGTTCTTGTGGAATTCAAAATTTGAAAACTTGTCGTTAGAAAATTTTCTTTGGGCACACTTTTATTCGACTCAAAGTTTGTAGATTTATATCAAAGTCCTCTCTCTACGGTTATTTATCATTCAAAGAAAGTTAATCCTAAATAGGTAGTTTGAGTCGACTCAAACTCAAAGTTAAGTCGGCTTAGCCTCTGGTTGAGTTGACTCTAAGTTAATGAAACTCATTATTTGGTTATTCATGTTGTTTTGACATAGTTCATGATTTTGGGAAGTTTTTAATGGATTAGATTGAGAATATACAATATCATACAAGTTCATTTACATTATTACAAGCATTCCTAAAGTTCTCAGAAGGTCTTCTAGAGTTTGATCATTTCTTTGTCTTGCAGGGACATGTGATGTTACTTTTGTATGATGATGAGGTTCTTTGCTTGCATGGTTGGTTGTGATAGACTTCTTTTTATGCTTGATTAATTTGATTTGGATTGATCTTTGTCATAGGTTTAGTGTTCTACTTTATGGTTGAACTTCTGGTGATTGTGAATATACGAATCTTTGTCTGGGATGATCTCATTGCTTGGGTGATGTTGATGATCAAGACTTTGTTCTTATTTGGTTCATGATGCATGCTTGAGTCTTCTCGAGACATGGAGGATATATAGTGGACTTACTAGATTTTGGCTTGAGGTGGAATGTTCTTGCTTGGATGATTGCATTTTTTGGTGACTTATATGAACATGTCTTGCCATGATTGCTTGTATCATTATTATAATGTTTGTTCACTTGAGGTTTTGGTTGCATGGACGATATGATCCTTGCAATGTATCACATCATGTATAAAGTGATTTTTTTTATCTCAAGTACATTAGGTAGAAGATATTGAAGTACGATCATATATAAATTGTGTTTTTATCATACAAAATTCTTTTTACTTGATATGCTTTTGATTTCACAATTTACCCCCTTTTCTATGATAACAATACAATTGATATAGTTTGAGAAAATATATGAAAGTCTCCCCATTTCTTTGATACTTGATTATGGAAAATAATTTTCTCCCCCTTTGTGCCCAAGGTACTTGAAATGTTATAAGGTTTGTGAAATGCCTTATCCTTTTCTAACTACTTTCACTACACTGAAATAATCGGCTTGTCACGATCCTTGGCCATGACAAAAGGGAATTATCATGCTCAAGGACCGTCACATTTCCAGGCATAACAAGAAAACTTATCACAGTCCTTTTTACCCTGGAAATTTGATATAACTTAGGGGTGACCTATATCTTGTCACAGTCCTATCACCGTCACTAACCATGAAAAATATTTTCATGTCACGGTCATTGATGGTAACAACACATTCCTTGCCAGTATCCTTGGTTGTGACAATTTTTTCTTATCATGGGCAAGGACATTGACAAAACTATAACGCCCAAAACTGTTGTGGAGTAGCTACTGCACAACAGAAAACCTACTTCCAAACAATAAAAAATAATTTGTTTTTGTTTAAACAAAGAACCAACAACCAACCACAATGTAATATGCAATTAAAAGTAATCAAACTGAATACACAATTAAACAAACAAAACTAAATTACATAAAATTCAAGTTTAATTACATCAAAACCAAATATGCAAGTTTAATTACAACAAACCAAGTTCAAATCATAAGTATAAAAATACAAAATATCAATGATACTCGATGAGAAAAGTTAATCAAATGATAAATGACCCTTCCACGCCATTGGTATGTCGTGCCTTGCTCATCCAACCACAAGATCTCATCTTATTTCTTAGGAAATGCCCCAATCACCCTGACCCGGAACTTGTAATGATGTTGTGGGTGATTGTGTACCATGGTACCCATAGTGGCTCTTTTATCCTTCTTTCCCTTGGTAATCCGCAATCCTCTACGCATGTTACGGATATAAAATTTATCCCCGGTGTAACAACCCGGATTTTTTAAATGAGAATTTTTAAATTAATTTTGGATATCGGAGAAAAATGAAATTTCGGATTTTATAATTAAAAATGTTTGTTTTTATATTTGAAAAATAAATTTTCAAATCGAATTGAAATCGAAATTAAAATGGAGTTTTAATTGAATTTTTATTGTATAGAAGAGTCCTCAAAACATAAAACTCTCTAAGAGTCCTCAAAGCATAAAACTCTCTACAATATATATATATATATTAAAAATATTGGATAGTCCGATCGAGATGAAATTTTTTGGACATCTTTCTCTCGTCTTCAGCTAATTATCTGTAAAATTTCATCCAATTCCAACGGTCCGATCGCCCGAAATAAATTTTTAAGTGTTTGTATCTGATTAGAACTCTTTTCTTAATCAAACTCTTAATCCTTTATATATCAACAAATTCGTGGCTTGGCTTTTCAAATAACTTTTTCTCAAACCTTTCAACCAGAAGACCTCTTCAAAATTACTCCCTTTCATCTACAAACCATAACCCCAAACTTATTCAAGATTTCAACCTTATATTAGAAGGCTTATTTGGTGTTTTCTCGAGTTTGGGATAGAACGTGATTGGATTATTTTCGCGAGAGGAATGTGATGGTTTGTTTAGATTTTGAGGCTGAAATTATGTGATGATTCATGTGATGATTTTGAGGTATGGGGTTTTACACAATATGCTCCTTAATCTCGCGAGTATCATTCTCGTTGTTTTCTTGTGATTATTGACTCATAAATTGAATTTCTAAATTCATTGGAATTCTGGAAAATATTTTTTGGAATCTAATTTCGATTCACGTGGTATTATATTTGGTGTTGAGCATTTTGTCATGAGATTTTAATATGGCACTGAAGTTGGGAACCCGCCAATATTTCTTTTTCCGAATATGCTAAAAAAATGCATAGGTGCGGTACGGTGATGAGGCCTGGTGACCCGATTTATGTGTTGTTGAGAAATTATATTGATATAATTACTATTGAGATTCGCATTTGATTTGAATATTCGTATTCGTATTGTGACGTTTTATTCACCGCTAATATTTGTTGAGCATCTTTTCTGTCCTATTGTGTATTTCCCCATATTTTCTTTTAGTGGCAGGTTAACGCGAATTTGGGCGCTTTGGATTTTATTTGGAGAATGGATTCTTAGAATGGATTATTATTGGGAAGAATATTCGAGAATACAACATGAGAAAATTTGTATTTATTTTTGACGTATAGAGCATTTTATTTCGAGATAGGTAGTTGTTATATTTCGAGAGATTTTTGGTTGTATTTAATTTGAAGAGATTGAGATTAGTGGTTTCTCTTATATTTTATATTGTGGGATTTTTAGATGCTCTATACCTTGTTTATATTGTGGCTTTAGTTAGTTTTATCGATAGTTGCGCTCCGTTCGCTCTCCCCGGGCGGGCGAGGTGTTACACCCGGGTGGCTCAAATGAAGTCGGGATAATGGAGTCGGGAGTAGAGTATATATCGTAAAGGGATGATAAGTTGGCCAACATCATTGAGGGGGATGGAGTAATGTTTCCCTCACTAACCTTCTCCTTCCCCTTCCCTTTATCATTTGCCTTCCCACTCCCCATATTCATGCATGCCCGTTTGACCCATTCGAACATATGATTCATGATTTGTTGGAGATTTTTGAAGTTCGAGTCAACGTCCTCTTTGAACGTGTCAACCGTGGAGGACAACCCACTATGATCACAAACAAGTCCTGGAAGTTTCGGCTTTCCTATCCGGGATATGACACCCTAAGTATGAACTTTTCTTTCTTGGCCCAACATTTGGCTCAGTGCATCCACACTCTGATATTCTTTGTCAACATCACTCAAGTTGTTGTGAACCTCCTTTACCCTATCCCGAAACAATATAAAAACACATCACTAACTTTAAAAATAAATAATAATAAATTACCAAAATTGACAATATAATTTCAATTATAATTTACCAAAGTCTCGACGACTTGCGGATTAGCAACCTCACCCTTCTTCAGTCGAGCCTTTACATATGAGTCGACCCTATGTGGCTTTCCCTAAGCCAATCCTAGACTCTTCCATTGATTAAATTAATAATAAAATTTCGATTTTACCATTAACAAATGTGACCAAATTAAATCAATTTACTTACCATCCAATGCTCTACCTTCGCGTAAGATGTCTATCGGGAGTAATGCACACCCACTTTATTTGATCGATTATCCCTCGCCAACTCTTAGCTTGACAATAGTCTCTTAAATGCCTCAAAATCCACGAACCTCTGCCAGTTGGCCAACGTGATCGGATCTTTCTCCGAGACTATGTATCCACATTACAACACTAGCTCTCTCCTTCTTGAAGTAATGGGTGTGCATGTTGTTCTTACATATCCTCAATTGCTCACATACAATGACCAATATATTGTTCTGGTATTCTTGGGGCAAGTTGAATTGTTGTTTTCCAACGAACATGGAATAAAAGAAAGTGAGTGAATTAACATTAAACAAAATATAATAAAATCTTATATGAAAGTTAAATGTTTAATATAAATATTGATATTTGATTGCATTTAGGGCCTCCCAAACAGCCATCTTCAGCTCGTCGTGGGCGTTCCTCTAATTATCGTACCCAATACCAATTATTGATTTCATTAACTCTTTCAACCTCATAATTAAAGTCGTCTTGTTTCCATTGACGCTCCCAGTCTTGTCAAAGTTAATGGGATTTATTTATGATATCCTCGTCCCCCTGTTTTGTCCTAGGGTCCGATGGCCTGATATAGACATCTTCTACAAAAATTATGATTCAGTAGCATAACATATAGAATAAATAAAATGGAAATACTCAATTAGGATATAAGAGTTTAAATATCACAAAACTATTCTAACTCATACGGGTTGTTTCTAGAAGTTAGTTTAGTGTCATGTGACGTGATCCTACCTCTTTTCGAAAAGTTTTGTTATTATATTATGTTTCCACCCCCTAACGCCCTATTTTCAAGCCTAAGCCTCATATTTTTTAAATTTCCACCAAAGTTTCATCCAGAGAGTCAATCAACTACACTAGTTGTTTTCATAAGTTAGTTTACTGTTGTGTGACGTAATCGTGCCTCTTTTTGGATAATATTATTATCAAATTATGTTTTCACCCTAAATGACCTATTTTCAAGCTTAAGCATCAGATGTTTGAAATTTCTACTAATTTGTCACCCTATGAGTCATAAGACTGCACAGTTGTTTCTACAAGTTAGTTTTAAGCCATGTGATGCAATCGTGCCTCTTTTTGAGCAATTTTGTTATTAAATTACATTTTCACCCCTTAACGTCATATTTTCAAAAACTCTCGGATGTCTAAAATTTTTATCAAATTCTCTCCCCGTTATTCACACGACTGCATCGATTAATTCTGCAAGTTAGTTTAGTATCATGTGACGTAACCTTGCCTATTTTCCGGATATTTTTATTGATAAATTATGTTTTAACCACCTAACACCCAATTTTCAAGCTTAAGCATTAGATTTATAAATTTTATACCAAATTCTCATCCCATGAGTCACACTATTGCACCAGATGCTTTTACAAGTTAGTTTAGTGTCGTGTGACGTGATATTGCAACTTTTCCTCGTGTTAAATTACCTTTTTAGCCTCTAACACCCTATTTTCTAGCTTAAACTTTGGATTTCTGAAATATATACTAATCACATACCGTGAGGCACACAATTGTACCAGTTATTTCTACAAGTTAGTTTAGTGTCATGTGGTGCGATCGTGCCTCTTTTCGGGAAGTTGTATTGGTAAATTATGCTTTCACCCCTATCGCCCTATTTTCAACCTTAAGCCTCAATTTTTTTAAATTTCTTCTGAATTCTCACCCCGTGAATCACACGACTTCACCGATTATTTTTACAAGTTAATTTAGCATCATGTGATGTGATTGTGCCTCTTTTCAAGCAATCTTGGTGTTAAATCACGTTTGCACCCCCTAACGCCCTATTTTCTAGCATAAGGCTTGGATTTCTTAAATTTCTACCAAATTCTCTCACCCTCAATCACATGACTGCACCAATTATTTCTACATGTTAGTTTAGTTTTGAGAAGTTTTGGTATTAAATTATTTTTTCACCCCCTCATAGCCTATTTTCAAGCTTAAGCCACTAATTTGTGAAATTTCTACCAAATTCTCACCTTGTGAGTCACATGATTGCCTTAACTATTTTCACATGTTATTTTATTACTGTGTGATGTAATTCTGCCTCTTTTGGGGCAGCTTTGTGGTTAAATTATGTTTTCACCCCCTAACGCCCCTATCTTAAAGCATCAACCTCGAATTTTTAAAAATTTTAAAATATTATCACCTCGTGGGTCAAATGATTACACCAGTTTTTTCTACATGTTAGTTTAGTGCCGTGTGAAGTGATCGTGCCTCTTTTGGGGGGAAATTTATTGTAAATTATATTTTCACCCGTAACTCCCTATTTTCTGAAGACAAAATAGTTTAAGTTGCCATAATCTTCCTTCAAGAAGTATAACAAAGTTCAGCATTAAAGTGCATCATCAACATCTCCAACCAGAGAAATATAATTGGTATAAAAGGTAAAAATGGCACACTATAGGACACATGCATTCATATTGAACTAATTGTGTTAAAATAATTTTCTAGAATCTTTTGGGATTTTTTTAAGTATTTTAAATGTGATTTTTAAAAGTTAAAATGATTTTTAAAAGTTATTGGTCTTAAAAAAAATCTCCAGATAAAACTTTTGTTCCAATTTCAAAACCGATTAAAAATGGGTAGAAACTCAAATTTTTAGAACTTATTTACACGAGTTTATGTGGCTGCCTTTGTTGTGACACCTGTTCTACACTTGGTGTTATCGTATTGGTTGGACTTGTGTTTGTTTACACTCACACACTAGATACACAATTTCAACCGTAGATAAAATCTTATCAATGCTTAAAATTAAACATTGTGTAATCCATGTCTTACCTGTTTTTCCCAATCAGTGATGTTAACATATAACCGTTGTTAGACGGTTGCTATGGCTTAAGACAATTCATTATCAGTCCTTAGATTTAGGTCAGCCCGGTCAAAGCAATCTCTTACTTTGAATTCGAACCAATCTCTGGAAACTTACTTGGCTCCTATAAAAGGACCTTCGTCTCAATAATTCCAGATTTTAGTCATTTTTAGAGAGAATAAAAAAGAGAGAGGAGAGCCTAAAGAGAGAAAAAAAACATTTTTTTAGAGAAAAAAATTGAGAGAAATTTCTGAGAAATAGAATTCGTTTTACAAAATAGAAGGGTGTGATTTTCTAAAATAATAGAAGAATCTCGTTTTTTAATATCTAAAACTCTGCTAAAAGAAAACAAGTTTTGTTGCTTATTTCTGTTAGGGTTTCCTTATATTTTTAGAGTGAGCTTTTGAGGGTCTGAACGTTGATTTTTTCCATATTACCTTCCTCTGAAAGCTTGTCTCTCTTATATTAGCCTCACGCTGTTAGAGACTTATTTTTTCTCCATAAAAATCAAGCATCTAACTCTGTGATACAAAAATTTCTCTTGTGGATCCTTGCATATATCTTGAAAATCTTTAGATACACTGTTTAAAGTTTTAAAACAACACAAATTAGAAGTATCTAGCTTTCCATATTTTAGATTTGATTCTTAAACTTGATTTTACATTTTGTGAAATCTTCTTGTATATAAATAAACTTTTCGATCTCTATTTTTTCAAGATCCAAAAGTCCGATCTAAAAATTCTTTAAAAATGTGTTTATGATTTTTCAAGTTTTAAGACAAAGCATATAGTTCATCTCTGTAATTTGTAAGAAACGTTTGTAATAATAAGTGTGAGTGTGTACTGCATCATATTTCATATTTTTGACACACACTTTACACGTTTCACACACTGCATCCAAACTAGTTTGACTGAGTCGAATTAAAGAATGTTAAAGAATGAGAAGTTTCAACTATTGTGTAGATCATAACAAAAGAATACCTAAGGAGGTGTAGCTCTGGAATTTAGGTATATCTCTTTCCTTTTATTTGATATTATGTTCTAGTTGTAACTTGTAACCTTATTTTGTATTAGTGGATTTTTTTTATTTTGTGGCATAGAGGTTACCATGGATGTTTACCCTGATTTAGGGTTTTACCACGTAAAAAAATCGTGTGTTCTTAATGCTTTAGTTCTTGATTCTTGTGTGTGACTATCTGGCTTAAAAGTCTTAATAAGGGTTTTTTTATAAAACTTATTAACCAAGAATCTTAATGTCTTCACTGGTTAATAACATTTTACACATCTTGTGTTCATAAACAAAAGGAGTTTCCTCAAAGAGTTTATTTCGAAATACTCAATCTAAACTTTAACTTTGGTTAACAACTTGGCTAAGTAATTTTAAGTGGTATCAGAGTGGGTTTTTAAAATTTATTTCGATCCTGAAACTCCTGAAATTGCTTTTTATACTTTTTTACAAAATGGATGAAAAGTTTGAGAAGCTTAGTAATCTATGCAGACCACTCTTGTTCGATGGCCATAATTTTCCTTACTGGAAGGTGCTGATTGCATTCATTCAAGGAATCCTGGGTGATGAAATCTAGGAAACTATTGAAAACGGTTACACTCACCATACTAAGCCTTTGACATAGGTCAACACTATAAGGATTAAGAAAAATCTCAGTGAGTTTACTAAGGAAGAAAAACAACTATCTCTGAGCAATAATAAGGGTAAAAACTGCATTTTTTTGTCTTTGAATGAACATGAATTTAGGAGGATATCTATATGCACCACTTCCAAAGAAGTCTGGGACACCCTTGTCACTGCCCATGAAGGTGATGAGCGTGTTAAGGCTGGAAAGATCCAAATCCTAGTATAACAGTACAATACCTTAATGATGGATCAGTCTGAGTCCTTTGATGACTTCTACATAAAACTGACTAATATTATCATGAAATTGCATGTTAATGGAATAGTTTATGATAAAAAGGAAATAGTGCTTAGAATACTGAGATCCCTACTTGCTAAGTTTGATAATAAAAGATATTTATTGAGGAAATGGATGAACCTAATTTGACTCCTGAATTGTTAAGAAGTAAACTTAGAATTGTTGAAATGGAGTTAGAATACAAGAAACACATGACCTCGAATTGTAAAAGATCATATGGATCTAATGTAGTCTTTTCATCTCAATTGACTGTCCCTAAGAACATTATTCCTGATTGCGGCCTAGGGTTAGATGAAGACTATGACCTGGAAAGCATTGACAACCAGATTGCCCTAATGATCAAACACTTTAAGAAAATCATAAAGTTTAGGAATCCTATGGCTTCCAAATAAGGGAAATTTGGTTGTCAAAGTTTCCATCCTCCTAAACCCCATGACTAGACAAATGACATATAAACTTTTGACAATACACACAGACCTAAGAAAGACTTAAGTAATATACAGTGTCATAAGTGTGGTAATATGGGACATTATGCCAATAAATGTAAGTCTAAGGTCAAGAACACTCCTAAGGCCCATATATGTAAGAACTAGGATGACTCTAATTACTCTGAAGATGATGAACCGGAGTCATCCAACACAAATGAATCATACATGTATTTCTTTCTTAAAATTGTTTATACTGATGAGAAAGAATGCTTTCCCAATGATACTACTTCCAATGTTATGCCCCCTGCTTATATGAATGAAGTTTATAATGTTGTAATGTTAAATAATTTTGATACTTCTAGCATAAGTGTGAAATAAAAATAAAAACCTTGTGATGAATTGAAGGGATATGTGAGTTCCATAACTCAAATTGAAGCGATAGGGGACAAATCACACACATCACTTAGTGAGTCCGATGATGAATTACTTGATATACAAGAACTATATTCCAAGACTCTTAAAAAAGTATCAAACTTGAAAAGATGGTTAAACAATTAACTAAATGTGTGGAAAGCCTGAGAAATACTTTTAAGAAGAATGCTGAGGATAGCACTATTTAATGTGTTGCTCATGAGATAGAAACAAAAGAATATGGTTCCAAAATAAATGAACTTTTTAAGAGAAACTTTGTTTTACAAGATATAAAGCCACCTTGGTAAAAATGGAGGAATCTAAACCAAAAGTCTATACTGTTTTTAAAAAGTGTTTTCATTTTGAGACTAATGCAAAAGCATATGATAATATAATCACTTCTAGCAAATTGAATTCTGATGATAAAATTGACCTTGGATTTGATAAAAATCTTGAAAGTTACCTTCTAAACCAGGCCAAGATTTTGAAAAATCTCATAAAGGTACTTCGAAAATTATTGTCTTATAGGCCTCAAAGAGTGTGTGTAGTCCAAAGTAGAATTCTGACAGTAAATCTAAGTACTTTTACCTCCCATAAGAGAATTTGAGCAAAAGACTAAAACTGTTGCAGTTAGACCTCATGTTTCAATCATGTCTAAACCTATTTTTAAAGACTTAAAAGACAAAGTCGATCCTACCTCACATCAATACAATAATTATTGTGATGTCTACAGTTATTCCATTACTAAGTGTTTTCAAAAACATATGTATACACCAATTTACCAAAACTTTAACTATTCTAGGAGGAGTAGAATCACTTATGTTCTCCCTAGGCGGACCACTAAAAAATCTAACTATATAAAGAAAAAGGGGTGGTCTCGCAATAAAAAAATCATTCAGAAAGACCCCACAAACCTTTTCTAAATCAAAGGCCAAGAAATGTTTTAAAAATAGGGCCATTTGGGTTAGAAAAGATGACCTAATTCCCCAACTCAGGTGTAATGTGGTTATAACTACGCTTAAAGCCGAATGTACCTAAACTTGTTGGTATTTGGATTCTGAATGTCCAAAACATATGACTAAGGATCAGACTAAATTGATTAATAAAACTGATCTCTTAGGAGGAAATGTCCTCGTTGGTGATAGGGCCTCGTCTCAGATCATCAGCACAAGAACACTTTGTGAATAATGTCTTCATGTTCTTAATGATGTTGTAATACCCCGTATTTTTTAGTGATTCTAATTATGGGATTAATTGAGGATTAATTAACTTCAAAATGGCAAATTTATTTATAATTAATCCGGATTTAATTAAATAATTACTAGAGGTGAGAGTTAGTATTTATTGATGTGACTTATGATGAATATTACTTAGTGAGTAAAGTAATACATGATTATGAAAATATTAAAATTGTCGTGAGTGAAAAATACGGCAGTTATCGTAAATTTAATTGGGACACGCGTGTGAGTCCTGTCGGGACTTAAATGAGGAATATTAATGTAATTTTTATTTTTGATTATTTGGATTGTTGTTTTGAGTGTGATAATGTGTTCGGAAGGGTCGAAATAGTCAGAAAATCCTACTCAGGTGTTTAGTTTGGAGTCCGGGCCAACCCGACACCCTAGAGGGGTATTTTTGTCTTTTAAAAATTTGAGACTAATTAATGGACGAAAATAAGATGAATATATCATCCCTTACATAGTAGTAGCTAGGGTTATGTTCTGCAAAAATAGAGAGAGTCCAAGAGGAAGAAGGAGAAGAGGTTCTTAGAAGTTCCAAGGCCAAACTCGATCACCTTTCACCAAAAACACAATCAACGTGTAGATCAGGAAGAGAGGAACGCATCTATACCAGTTTTAAGTGACAAATCAGACCTTCATGAAAAGGAAAGTCTTCATCTTGCTAATTTTTAGAGTATATAATTTCCATGTTAATTTTGTGGTGGTTTATTCATGATGTTATGGAATTGGGACTAAAACACGATTTTAAATCTGTGATTGTGGTATAGGTTTTGCATGTAGATGAATAACAATATATTGGGGAATTGAAATTTGAACTTTATATGTTGAAATCATGAATTTAAATCTAGGTTTAGTTGTGATAAATGGTGATTATGTGAAATTGGGGCTTTTGATGATTTGAGGAATAAATCTGAATTCGGATTATAATTTTAAGGATTTGATGTGAAAAATATGTTGGGAATCATCCTACTACTAGTGGGCATAGTTTCAAATCGTTGGATTTGAGTTAGGAAGAGAGTTTAAGAAATTTGGGTGATGAAAAGATGGAAAAATGCAAGTTTAGAACTAATAGGGACGAACTGCGATTTTCTCGTTCGAATGACCTCGTTCGAATGAGAATTTAATGACCAATCTAACGAGAATTTCAGAGTACATTTCGTTTGAAGTTCCTTCGAACGACATGGTTCTAACGAACTCGTTCGAACGAGAATCCAATCCTTGATTCGTTCGAAGTTTCGTTCGAACGAGATTCTCCCCACTTTTAACGAGATTTTAGAAATTTATAATTTTGCCCGGATAAGTTAAAATCTTACAAGGTTAATTCAATTGAGAGAAATTGACCTACGCTATTCGTGAATGACTACATTATATAAGCTAGTGGTGAGCTAATTGTGTATCCACAGAGGGAAATAGGTTGGTATAAGAGGGCCTTAGGAATATATATACAATAGATAGATTAATCGTACGGATAGAATAACCTGAGTATTAGAGATAATGATACGACGTATAAATTCGGGGACCTAGGTTGTGTGAATACCTAATGATTAATATATGTTATGTGTATATACCTATTGATTGAATTATTGTGTGTATAACATACCTACGCTACTTGTTATCAGTTGGAGGTTGCGTATTGTGGACGATCATATCTTGAGAAGCCTTCGGGAGATTTTGATTCGTATCACTAGAACATAGAACCTTGGTACGGGCTATCAGTGAGAACGATAGTGTTGATGGTCATATGGGTACATAGGTATGTGCATACCCCATGGGCTTGGAACTATGTTCGCCTCCAAAATGCGAGTTTGTTTTGATGGTTCACGAGAGATGGAACCTATAGTCTTTAATGCAATGAGCAATGCACCGGGACACGATAGCGGAGTATGCAGTGCACCAAGGGGGCCTTAACCCAGGGGTGCTGATATAGTGTATATTTATATAGAGATAAATATATGTATACCTGTTACTTATTCTACTGTGTGTGATTAATAGATATGGAAATAATGCTACTTTAAAATAGTCTTAGTGAGAAAAAGGAATACCTATGAGAATAACGTTTATGTATATGAACAACCATCCTTAAAACATATGGTAATACGGGATGTGGATGATATGGTTAAATGCATGATATTATTGGTGTGATAATAGTTATCTTCAGACTAGTTACGCTGGTAACATAACTAGGATGGGTAAAATATATGCGTTAGGTGTGCACATTAGATGAGAGGTGAGTATCTCAAGTGAGAGTACGAGGATCTAATATGTACACTATATGTGCTATTGTTTTCATTTAAGCACTTGTTGGTTTTTAAACTGTTTTCAACTCAGGCTCTGACCCGTTTATTGCAAATCTCTTTTCTTTTATCAAATCATTTTTGGTGCCCAGCCACAGGGACACCAAGGATAGGAGTTCCATTCATTTGACGAGTTGTAGCTGCTGTGGAAGTTACAGGACTTGGTAGTAGACGCCTCTATGATACTCATTCCTCCATTTTCATATAGCTATTTCAGTTAGGGCATGTCGCCCCTTTTTACTTATTCAGACAGTCAGAGATTTGTGAATCTATTTTTTTATTCTTTTCTGCAGTTGGTTTATTTTTGATGGATTATTGTATTTGGGATTTAGACTCGATGTGTTTACTCTAGTATCATTTATTACCTTAGTCGTTTTATTTCATATGAGAATTCGCTTGAATGGTTTATGATTAGTAATTAATTAATTTAATTTTTATGTTAATTAAAAGATAAAGTTTAGGCATCAACCTTTTTAAATATTAGGTAGTTAGTTTTAAGAATAAAATTTTCAACTGTGATGCATATTTTGAACCAACTGGATATTCTTTTTCAACTTAATTAGGCGGGATGTCACAGATGGTATCAGAGCATCCGGTTCTAGAGTCCTTTAGGATCTGTACGGCATATTATGCTTTCAGCATAGCTTTCTTTGATATAAAGCCCTATATTTAGGACTGTTATATTCATTAATTGCGCATTTTACATCTTCAGCTACTTGAGATATCTATTGTGGACTTATAAAGCTTCTCTCTCATTTCAGATGCCTCCCACATGTGTTCAACGAGTTCCTAGGGAGGCCCATCCCGAGCCCCAGATAGCTCCGGCCCAGGGTACCATGAATGCTGCGGAGGTTGCCGCTATCATAGTTCAAGCGGTAAATGCAGCTTTGGTCGTGGTACAGTAGACCCCACCCCAGGAATCGGTGGTGTCCCCAGCACGAGATCACTCATTCCCTTCCGCTTAGGAGCAAGTCAGATATGCCTTCCAGAAGGCACACCCTCTGGAATTTGCAGGGAGTTCAGATGTTGTGGTAGCGACCTAATGGAAAAAAGGACATTCAGTGGCACTTGAGGATATATGAGTTTACCGAGGTTCGGAGGTAGGTGCTAGATACTTTTAAGCTAGTGGGGGCGTCACTGTAGTGGTGGGATTCTATTACCACTGCTGAGGAGAGAGACAGCATGACTATCCAGGACTTCTGGGTGCGGTTCGATGGCAAGTATTTCCCTTCCGCCATTCAGACTGAGATGAGGCAGAAATTACTGGATCTCACTCAGGAGGGAAAGACAGTTGTGGAGTATAAGGAAGATTTTACAAGATTAATTAATCTAATTCTAGATGAGGTGCCTACTGAGGGGAAGAAAATTCAGATGTTTATAGACGGCTTGACTTGAAGGATTCGTCAGAACTTTTTAGGTAATCTTTCATTGGGTACGTATACTGATGTACTTAATGCTGCCCCACTATATTGCCAGGATCACTGCTTCCATTAGAAAGGAAGCAAATGAGTGGGGGAGTACAACCAGTAGGACAGGACAGGAGGTAATAGGGACAGTGGGGCATAGCTAGCTCAGGGTCAGCAGAGACAGGGAGAGCAGAGTTCCCACCAGGGGACCCTGATAAGAGGTTCAGATCAGGTGACTACAGGCAGGGACAGGGATGTTTTAGGCAGGGCCAACCTGACCATCAGGGCCAGTAGGGTCAGCAGCTCTTTCAGCAGGTCCAAGGGAGGGATGGTAACGACCATCAGGGCTGAGGGAAGCAGGGGAAGAGGGGAGGACACTTTCCAGGGAGGTTCTTTGGTTGTGGAAACACTGGCCACAAACGTTAAGATTGTCCTCAGAAGGGTAGAGTCCCGTAGTAGAAGCAGCAGCAGGGTGCTCGTCAAGAGCCCCAGCACCACTGTAGGTACCAGCATTGCCAGCTGTTCTAGCAGCTCCGATCGAGCAAGGACAGCTACAGTATGGGCGTGTTTACAACGTCCACCAGGCTGCACCACCTGCGGTTGAGGGTACATTTTTTATTCAGGGAACTTTGGGGCAGACATTATTTGACACGGGGGCTTCACATAGTTTCATTTCCACTAGTTTTTCACTCGCCATGGGGTTATTAGACGCGGCAAAAAACATCGTTACTAGTGTAAACTCACCATTGGGCTATGGGTCTTTGATATTCTTTATATGTCAAGGAGTGGTCATAGAGATTGGGAGATTGATCTAACCGGTCGACATGCTTGTCTTAGATATGCACGAGTATGATGCTATTATCGGGATGTATTGGCTAGTTATGTATAGGGCGATGATGATCGACTGCTATAATCATAGTATTGTATTTTCCATACCGGGTCAGGAGATGTTTTTTGTGGCGATGCCTCATCTTGAGGGAAGTTCGTCTACCAATTTATATTATATAGAGGAGGATACCTCTAAAGAGGTAGTGATTCCACTTGATTCGATTTCGGTTGTTCGTGAGTTCGTCGATGTATTTCAGGATATACCAAGGCTACTGCCTAGCAGAGAGATAGAGTTTGTGATAGACTTGACGCCGGGCACTCAGCCGATAGCCCGTGCACCTTATCGTATAGATTCGGTAGAGATAGGGAAATTACAGGATCAGATCGAGTAGTTATTAGGATAGGGCTTCATCTGTAGGAGTACCTCTTCTTGGTGCGCTCCCGTACTGTTCGTAAAGAAGCGAGATGGGTCGCTACGGTTGTGTGATAATTACCAAGAGCTGAATAAGGTCACTATACGGAATAAGTATTTGTTACCCTGAATTGATGACCTATTCGACCAGTTAAGGGGTGTTGTCCACTTCTCAAATATAGACTTGAGGTCGGGATACCATCAGTTACGTATCAGAGAGGAGGACGTGTCTAAGACTACCTTCTTGACACGATATGGATCCTACGAGTTCAAAGTTATGCCATTTGGGCTAACCAATGCACCGGCAGTATTCATGGACTTGATGAACAGGGTGTTCAGAGAGTTCTTAGATCAGTTTGTCATTGTCTTCATTGATAACATCTTGATTTACTCCCGGACTGAGGAGGAGAGTGCCGACCATTTGAGGTTAATTTTGCAGACACTCCGAGAGCATGAGTTGTATGAAAAATATGAGAAGGGTGGGTTCTGGCTGAGAGAAGTTCACTTTTGAGGGCACATTATTTCTGAAGAGGGGATATCTATAGATCCGGGAAAGGTGTCAACGGTGAGGGAGTGGGTACAACCCACGACGCTGACAGAGATACTTAGTTTCTTGGGGATGGCAGGATACTATAGGTGACTTATTCGGGGATTCTTGAAGATAGTGGGTCCGATGACAAATTTGACTCACAAAGGGTGCCATTTATATGGTATGATGCTTGCCAGTTGGCTTTTGATGAGCTGAAGAACAAGCTGACTTCAGCACCAGTTCTAACACTCCCCGGACCAGGGGTGGAATACCTGGTTTATACTGATGGGACCTTGCTAGGACTTGGGGGTGTTCTTTAGTAGGAGGATAAGGCTATAGCTTATGCTTCCCGTAAGCTTAGCCTCACATGAGGAGTTACCCCACCCACGACTTGGAGTTAGCGGCAGTCGTGTTTGCACTTCGGGTATGGAGACATTATCTCTTAGGGGAGAAATTATGCCTATTCACAGATCATAAGTCACTGCAGTACCTATTCACGCAGCGGGACTTGAATATGCATTAGCCGAGGTGGCTTGAATTTGTGAAGGACTATCATTTCAACATCCATTACCAGCCCGGGAAGGCTAACGTGGTAGCAGACACGTTGAGTCGTATGCCAGTAGGTGAGGTGGCCGAGGTGTGGAAGATGAAATGGAAGGAATTGGGACATCAGGATGCGATTGCCCGCTCATTCATATCAGTGATGACAGTTATACCCAAGATCGTTACTAAGGTGATACAGGCTCAAGAAGCAGACTTGTTCTGTCAAGATCATATTGTACAGCTTCTAGCAGAGGGGTCAGAGTCGTATTCTGTGAGCTCCAATTGGGGCTTACGCTTTAATGGAAAACTAGTAATTCCAGAGGGGGAGGAGTTACAACATGCAGTGATGGCGGAGTCACATGGATCACGATTTACGGTACATCCTAGAGGGGATAAGATGTACCAGGATATGAGGCGATAGTAATAGTGGACTGGAATTTAGAAGGACATCATCGAGTTTGTTTCAAAATGTTCCACTTGTCAAATGGTAAAAGTGGACCACCACAGACCGCCAGGGCTCCTACAGCCGTTGTAGATCCCTATGTGGAAATAGGAGAGCATTTTCATGGATTTCATCACAGGGCTGCACACATCACAGAGGGGTCACGATTCCATATGGGTGATTGTGGATCGACTGACAAAGGTAGCACATTTTTTGTCAGTTCGGACCGATTATACTACAGGGCAGTATGCTCAGATCTTCATTGTAGAGGTAGTGAGACTCCACGGGGTTCCCCTCGATATTGTGTCCGGCCAAGACAAGATCTTTGTGTCCTGATTTTAGGAGAGCTTCTAGGAGGCCATGGATACGAAGTTACGTTTGAGTTCGACCTATCACCCGTAGACGGATGGGCAGACAAAGCGAACAAATAAGATTTTAGAGGATATGATGCGGATGTGCATCCTTGATTTTGGAGGGGGTTGGGAGAAATACCTTCCACTGGTAGAGTTTGCTTATAATAACTCCTACCAGTTTTCTATTGGCATGGATCCATTCGAGGCGTTATATGGTAGGCCTTATCATTCTCCAATGTGTTGGCTAGAGGTGGGGGACAATAAGCTACTTGGGCCAAAGGTGATTCAGGATACCTCATCCAGGATTGAGATTATTCGTAGCTATATTCGGGTTGCTCAATATAGACAGAAGAATTACGTCGATGCCAAGAGGTTCTTCAGAGAGTTCAATGTGGGGGATTAGGTGTTGTTACGAGTATCTCCTATGAAGGAGGTAATGCGATTTGGGAAGAAAGGGAAGTTGGCGCCGAGGTACGTACAATCATTCCCTATCATTGAGCGGATTGGGATAGTAGCTTACAGACTTGGGTTACCGGAGCACTTATATAGGATTCATGACGTGTTCCATATTTCTTCGCAAAGGAGATATCTTCAGGATGACCTTGCCGACACTCATATTGGTTTAGAGGAGATTGATCTACAGCCCGACAGTTCTTACGAGGAAGGCCAGTTGCTATCCTAGACCGTAGTAAGAATAAATTAAGGTCAATGGTAGTGTCGTTAGTGCGTGTTCAGTGGCAGCATTATAATGTCGAGGAGTCTACCTGGGAGTACGAGGATGCGATGCGCGATAAATATCCCGAGTTATTCTTACCATGTATACCTTTATTTTTCCGAATTTTGGGACAAAATTTGTTATTATGGGGGAAGTATGCAATCCCCCATATTTTTTAATGATTCTAATTATGGAATTAATTGAGGATTAATTGACTTAAAAATGGGAAATCTATTTATAATTAATTCGAATTTAATTAAATAATTACTAGCGATGAGAGTTAGTATTTATTGATGTGATTTATGATGAATATTACGCAGTGAGTAAAGTAACTCGTGATTATGAAAATATTAAAGTTATCGTGAGTGAAAAATACTGCAGTTAACGTAAACTTAGTTGGGACGCGCGTGTGAGTCGTGTCGGGACTTAAATGAGGAATATTAATGTAATTTTTATTTTTGGTTATTCGGATGTTTTTTTTAGTGCGGCAATGTGTTCGGAATGGTCAAAATAGTCAAAAATGCCTACTCAGGTGTTTAGTTTGGAGTCCGGGGAAACTTTAGGCCAACCCGGCATCCCAGAGGGGTATTTTTGTCCTTTAAAAATTTAGGACTAATTAATGGACGAAAATCATATGAATATATCATCCCTTATGTAGTAGCAGCTAGGGTTATGTTCTACAAAAATAGAGAGAGTCCAATATGAAGAAGGAGAAGAGGTTCCTAGGAGTTCCAAGGCCAAACCCAGTCACCTTTCACCAAAAACACCATCAACGTGTAAATCAAGAAGAGAGGAACGCATCTATACCAATTTCAAGCGACGAATCAGACCTTCGTGAAAAGGCAAGTGTTTATCTTGCTAATTTTTAGAGCATATAATGTCCATGTAAATTTAGTTGGTGGTTTATTCATGATGTTATGGAATTTGGACTGAAACGGCGTCTTAAATCTATGGTTGTGGTATATGTTTTGCATGTATATGAATAAAAATATATTGGGGATTGGAAATCTGAACTTTATATATTGAAATCACGAATTTAAATCTGGATTTAGTTGTGATAAATGGTGATTATGTGAAATTAGGGCTTTTGATGATTTAAGGAATAAATTTGAATTCGAATTATAATTTTAAGGATTTGATGTCAAAAATATGTTGGGAATCATTCTATTAATAGTGGGTATAGTTTTAAATTGTTGGATTTGAGTTAGGATGAGATTTTGAGAAATTTGGGTGATGAAAAGATGGAAAAACGCAGGCTTAGAACTGATAGGGACGAACTGCGATTTTCTCGTTCGAACGACCTGAGTCGTTCGAATGAGAATTTCGACGACCAATCTAACGAGAATTTAGATGAAATTTCGTTCGAATGAGAATTTAAACGAGAATTCAGTTCTTGATTCGTTCGAAGTTTCGCTCAAACGAGATTCTCCCCACTTCTAACATGATTTCAAAAAAAATTAATTTCGCCCGGACAAGTTAAAATCTTACGAGGTTAATTCGATTGAGAGAAATTAACCTACACTATTCGTGAGTGACTACATTACATAAGATAGTGGTGAGATGATTGTGTAGCCACCAAGGGAATATAGGTTGGTATAAGAGAGCTTTAGGAATATATATACAATAGAGAGATTAATCGTACGGATAGAATAACGTGAGTATTAGAGGTAATGATACTACGTATAAATTCGGGGACTTGGTTTGCGTGAATACATAATAATTATTATAAGTTATGTGTATGTATGTATGTATTGAGTGAATTCTTGTGTGTATAATATACCTACGCTATTTGCTATCGGGTGGAGGTTGCGCGTTGTGGACGATCATATCTTGAGGAGACTTCGGGGGGATTTTGATTCGTATCACTAGAACATAGAACCTTGGTATGGGTTATTAGTGAGAACGATAATGTTGATGGTCATATAGGTGCGTAGGTATGTGCATACCCCATGGGCTTGGAACTATGTTCGCCTCCAATATATGTGCTTGTTTTGATGGTTCACGAGATATTGAACCTGTATTCCTTTATGCAATGAGAGATGCACCGGGACATGATAGCAAAGTATGCAGTGCACCAAGGGGGCCTTAACCCAGGGGTGCTGATATAGTGTATATTTATATAGAGATAAATATTTGTATACTTGTTACTTATTCTACTGTGTGTGATTAGTATATATGGAAATAATGGTACTTTAAAATATTCTTAGTGAGAAAAAGGAATACCTATGAGAATAACGTTTATGTATATGAACAACTATCCTTAAAACATGTGGTAATATGGGATATGGATGATATAGGTAAACGCGTGATATTATTGGAGTGATAATAGTTAGCTTCAGACTAGTTAGGCGGGTAGCATAACTAGGACGGGTAAAATATATGCGTTAGGTGTGCACATTAGATGAGAGGTGAGTATCTCAAGTGACAATACGAGGATCTAACATGAACACTATATGTGCTATTGTTTTCATTTAAGCACTTGCTGGTTTTTAAACCGTTTTTAACTCGGGCTCTGTCCCGTTTATTGCAAATCTCTGTTCTTTTGTCAAATCATTTTAGGTGCCCAGCCACAGGGACACCAAGGATATGAGTTCCATTCACTTGGCAAGTTGTAGCTTCTATGGAAGTTATAGAACTTTGTAGTAAATGCCTCTATGATACTCATTCCTCCATTTTCAAATAGCTATTTCAGTTACGGCATGTTGCCCCTTTTTACTTATTCAGACAATGAGAGATTTGTGGATCTATTTATTTATTCCTTTCTGCAGTTGGTTTATTTTTTATGGATTATTGTATTTGGAATTTATACTGGATGTGTTTACTCTAGTCTCATTTATTACCTTAATCGTTTTATTTCATATGAGAATTCGTTTGAATGGTGTATGATTAGTAATTAATTATTTTGATTTTTATTTTAATGAAAAGATAAAATCTTGGCATCAACCTTTTTAAATATTAGGTGGTTAGTGTTAATAATAAAGTTTTTGACAGTGATGCATATTCTGAACCAACTGGATGTTCTTAATTAATTTAATAAAGGACTGATCACTCGGTATTTAATTAGGTGGGGTGTCACAGATGTCTTGTTAGTGAAAGTCATTAAAGCCAATTTACTTAGTATATCTTAGTTTTGTGATTTTGATTACACAATTACCTTTTCTAAAACTGAATGTAAAATTTTAATGAAGATGGAAATTGCATTCTTTTAGGAAATAGAACTACGAATAATTTTTACACGGTAATTTCAAGTAATGAATCATGTAAGATAGCTAGGTTGGATGATTGTGACCGATGGCATAACTCATACAAACTTTGATAACCTACGCAGATTGAGCTCCCAAGAGATAGTTAGAGGTTTACCTATGATAAAAAACCCTTCAAATATTTTTTGTGGTCTATGCCAAGTGGGGAAAATAAGTAAGTGATCTCACAAGAAAGTTAAAGACATTATGACTTCTAAACCTCTTGAACTAATCCACATGGACCTTATGGGTCCCTCTAGAACTGTGAGCCTTTGTGGTAATAGTTACATCCTTGTTATGGTGGATGACTTTACATGATTTGCTTGGATTGCTTTTATGAAAAATAAATCGGATACATTACGAGAATTTCTTAAAGTCCATTTGAAAATTGAAGATGAGTAGGATACCAAAGTATCTCATATAAAGAGTGATAGAGGTGGAGAATTCAAAGAGACTGGGGTAGCATAATATTATCTTGGTAATGGTTATCAACATGAAATTAGTGCACCTAAGACCCCGCAACAAAACTGTATTATTGAGAGAAAGAATGGAACAATCCAAGAGATGGCTCGGGTCATGTTACATGCTAAACGATTGCCAAAATATTTTTGGGTTAAGTCAATCAAGACAGCATATCACATCATTAATCGTGTTTACCTTAGGAAGAATACCAAATAGACCTCCTACGAACTATTGTACAATAAAAACCCCAACTTGAAATACTTTAGAACCTTGGGGAGCATTGGTTATGTTTGCAAAGACAGAGAAAACCTTTCTAAATTTTATACCCAAGGTGATAAAGCCATTTTTTTGGGATATTCCCAAATAAGTATGGCATGTCGTGTTTATAACGTACGTGCCAAAGTTATGATGGAGTCTATAATTGTAATTATAAATGACACAAGTGTTGAAAGTAGTTACTGTAGATCAATTGTCATGGATGAGTCTGAAACTGTTTTGAAATCGACAAGATAACTAACCCACTTCCCCCTGAAGTCCCTGCAGTACCATCCTGGGTTTCTAAAGATCATCTCCTAGATAAGGTTGTAGGTAACCCTTTGGAGCCTATGCGAACTAGATCCTAACTTCAAAATGTGATAAATTTTTCATGTTTTATTTCTGTTGTAGAACCAAAGAATGTGAATGATGCCCTCAATGACTCATACTTGATTAATGCTATGCAACATGAAATAGTCTAGTTCAAATTTTGTAAGATATCACATTGCCCTGAGTTAGTTGGGAATAGATTCGGGGTATGAAAGTATGGGTGTTTAGGGTGAACGACACTCTAAAATTTAATTAACGAAATTGAGTTGGAAATTTGGTTAGGATTGGGATACGGGCTGGTTGGGAATAGATTAGTGTCCAGATTAAAGATTATATGTGTGAATCAATTAAGTAAGGGATTACTTATACATTCGGGAGTTGGGATTAGACTCGGGGATTATAGGATAGTGCTACAAGTGACATGGGCACGGTTAGCCGATTTTTTATTATATAGATATACATTTATAGAGATAATATATATATATATATATATATGTGTGTGTGTGTGTGTGTGTGTGTGTGTGTGTAATTGATATATGTGAAACATGCCTACTTTAGGATATGTTATTGGTGGAGGTTGCGTGTAGTGGGATGTCCACCCTGGCGTTGACCAATGGGTGTAGGATCAATTTTTCAGGTTATAGGTATGTTGCACAACCATTGTATGTGAGGTTAAAGTCTAGTGGGGGTAATGTGGTATAGTTATAACCCACAGATGTATTACTATGACCACCTTCGATTTTACGTTCACGTTTTTGGTTCGGTGGTGAGAATGTCTAAGAAGAGATGGACAAAATTGAGCCTTGTTACCGGAGAAAAAGACTCGTCGAAGTCTATTCCCTCCATGTGAGAATATCCTTGCGCTACCAACCTAGCCTTGTTTATAACGATTACCCCCAGATTCATTAATTTTGTTTTTAAAAATCCAATAAGTGTCGATAACCTTTTATCTTCAGGTCATGGGACTAGGTACCGCCAAATGGTTCCCAAAAATCCAAACAAACAAAATTGTTTTCCCACAACAGGTCTGAATCGATTCGGCTTCCATACCCGAATCGATTCGCCTGCCGAATCAGTTCGCCCTCGAGGGTAGAATCGATTCCATTTTGGGCAGTGGCCATGTTCTTCCAATATGAGGTTTAATATCTACCCATCACCCAATTCAATATATAACATCAATTCAACCCAATTATTTCATTCTCTATTAATCCTAGATATGGTTCTACTTATTTTTTATATTTAAATTCATCCAAACATAATCTAATTCATGGGACTCAACACTTTAATCAAGAATTTCACAATTTCTTAATTACATATCAAGATTAAACTAATCCTTAATTTTTTCATTCAGATCATATCTTTTTTTTGGATAAATTTCAGAATTCATATGGGATAATAATCTAACCCCGTTCTATGAAGTCATTCCCAAAATATTTTTATCATATAAATCCCACCCAAAATTCGTATTTGTTTCACCAACCATGATATGAATTAAAACATGCATAAAATATCAAGTAAGTTTAAACACTTGCCTTAGATTATCGTAGGGTCTTAATTTTATCTTTGTGAATCTTCTTGCACGAACTCCTCAGCTCGAAAATTATCTCTCCTCCTTCCCGGATTGCTTTTCCTTAATCTTTATTGGCTTTCACCTCTCTTTTTTATTCTCTAACTTTTGGAGTCTTGGAATGGTGGTATGGATGCCCCCTACCATTTACCTTCCCTTCTTATAATCTTAATCCCTAAATTAGATTATTTTCTAAGTGTAAAACGACTCGTATACCCCTATGCGGGTCCTAACTAGTCTAAAAAAAAGTCACAGAAACCCGATTACTACCCCCGGGTACTTAATTTTGACTATTTCGACCCATTATGAATCATCCGTGCACTCAAAATCCCCATTTGAGTCACCGATCATCCACTTTCCCTCTCATTCCTAACATGACTCCACACGTGCATCCCGAATGAAATACCATCAAATCCCATTGATTTTACTCACTAATGACGTAATACCATTTGACATAATTTTATTTTCACTAGTAAACATATTTTCACATAAATATTAATATTTTTCTCATTAGTTAATATTTATTAAATTTTCGTTATTTTCCATTTTATTTAAATTACGTGCACAAGTGTAATTTAAATGCTAAAGATAAATATTAAAAAATACCAGGTGTTACACACATTATTAATTCCACCTTGTAACCTAGCCAAACCTACTCAGAGAAAATATATCACTTCAGTCATAGTAAGTAAATTATATGTCAAAGAATATATATTTTGTATATATTGACCCTGCAAACTCTATATTTTAAATGGTCGTAGAACATCCATTACAACTGAAGTAGTAATTTCGACAGTTAAATTGATCAACAATTTGAATGAAGCTGGCAAAAGAATATATGATAAATACTTTATCGAAAAAAAATAAAATCATGTTCATAAAGGAATTATATAAAAAAATAGATCTTCATCATAATCTATAATATACCTCTAATACGGTAGTATTAGAGATTTTAATACCAATCAATGCACCTTAACCTCCAACTCAATTGCAATAAAGATTCAAACTATTTTTCTCACGGCCTCATTTTTTATTTCACGAGTCTCTCTGTCTCCCAGCCATCTCTCTATCATAATCATATTGTAGTTTGTATTTTCTATTTCCCATAATCGATTATGCTTCCAAATAACTCTCACTCCAATATCCTAGATGTTTTAAAAACCAAGCAAAAATGCAAAAATCACAAAAAGGCATATATCCAAAGAAAATAAATTACACATCTTGAGCTTCCTGGATGGGTGACTAACCTTTAACACCTATGGTAACTTAATTTTAGAGTTGTGGAATTGCTTCGTGCTCTTGCAAAGCTTATCCAGGCATGTGGTCGTCTTGATGACCTAGATGTGTTGGTGGCACACTATGTGCCTAGAAACCATCTCAGGTTTACTTTAAACTTTTATGTTCTAAAAGGCTGTGAGGGGAATTTACTATCAATAACATAATGCACAGAGGTTTGAGTTTATGTGGAAGTTAAATTTTGTTGTATCTAATCTAAACATTTTATTTGTATTCCCTCAATTTCCTTTAACTTTAGCGCTACGTTTGGAATGTATAACTCTCCTTTCTCTCAAAAGCTCTCTCATCGTTCCATCCAGAAAAAGCACCAAATAGACCTCTCTCACTTTAACTCGCCAATATTTTTGTTTGTTCAATTTTAAGGTGTAGGTTTCAAAAAAGGGATTTTTTATTTTCAAATTGTGTTTTTTTTAATTCGAGTTTGTCTTTGGAAGAAGAGATTTTAAAATGGGACTTCGTTCTTCTTAGATAAATACAAGTTTTATTCATACTTTTTTATTGAAATAGGTTTTATTCCATTTCAAATAAAGGTAATTTTTTTTGGCTTTTTTACATTTATAAACTTTTTTGCATATCTAATTTTGTATGTGCTTTTTTTATGCAGATCCAACCGTGATTAAGGTTTCAGGAATGATCTTTTTTTTCTCTCCCTCTCTACATGTTCATATACCTAAACCATGTTTAGATCCAAGTTTTGAAAGCTCATAAGATGTTCTCATATATTTTGCGTTAATTTTTATGGTGATTATAGCTGTTATTATAGATGAAAAAAATGAAGGTTCAAGATTATAGCTGATATAACAAACTCACTGAACAAATTAACGGATTAATCTCATGATCTCTCTTGCACAAATTTCAAGCCACTATTTGGATTACTCTCTTGCTGTCTCTCACGCAATGTGTAAGTTTATTATCTTTCTGAACATATATGTTGTGCACAGTAAACTCTATGTAGACAATGCATAAAATGTTGTATTTGATTCTTTTATGGATTGATTTTTTCTGTTTCGTGATTCCATTTTTTAGAGTAATGTGGATTTGCAATGTATTTTTGTTCTTTTGAATGAAACAAAATATTGTAATACAAGAAAACTTGTAATACAGGAATACATGGATTAATCCGATATTACTTGGTATTGTTATTTAATTATTTTAGATGCATGTATATTGTGGTTGCGAAATTATGGTTGTGCCATCAGTGGACTTGAACAACTACTATTCACTTCTCCCTTTGCTTCCTTCTTGGTTTTCTTTTTTATCTTTGATTTTTGTAGTTGAATACATCTATTTTTCTCTCATCGTTAATGTATGCACAGAATATGTAGGTGATGCGTTGGGTTTCCTATGAATTTTTTTCAGCTTTGTTTCATAAGTGTTACGCTATATGTTTGCTAATTTGTTTGACCAAGTTTTCTTTTTCCGGTGAAATTTTTAATGGGACATTCTCCGAAGAAGACTCATTCAAAAATTATTTCATCATATGATAGAATGACCTCTAGATTTACAATTACAAAACATGAAGATGTTCTCATTGGACATTCATTAGAGAGAAAAAAAATTAGCATCAATTAGATTTTTATAACGTAGTGCGAATATTAACATTGATATATTTATCATCGACATTTAGTACAAATTTACAATACATGAATAAGTTCAATTTTTTAATGCAAGGTTACATGAAACATAAAAAAAATCACGATCTCTTATAGAGAGCTTTTATATTTTAAAATTGCATTTCCACATGGAATGTGTATTTATGTTTAAATTCTAACAAAGTTGGCACTGAGTAATTTTCATAGGTATGCAATGTGCGTGTACGTGTGTTTGAGTTCACAAATTCTATTATTTTATCATATGGGTTATTAATTCTTCATTATAAACTACAACAAAACAAATTATTAAAAAAATCGTATGTAAACGCCTGCGCATCACGAGAGTTACATGCTATTAACTATTAATATGAAAGCACATGCGACAAAAAGAGCATGAAACAATATAATACTAAATTGCTAAAACTCATACCCATAAAATGAAGCTGGCAAAAATGTCAAAAAGAAAATTAATATACAACAATATGACAAATATTTGTATAATGCAAAAAATAGTAGAAAATGCTAAAGTACAATGTTGGGTTGTAAAATTAACATGAGAGCTGTACTTTAAAACCAACAAAAAAGGTCCCCCCCCCCCCCAAAATAGTGGCCAGCTATGTAAAAACAACTACTATGTCTTTCGCAACCAGACTGCTATAATCTTTTTAGACATGCAAACCAAACTATAGCAAGTAATTGAATATCTTCAACATTAGATTAACACTGGACTTTACAATCCATTATGATAGAAATAAAAATTTCATGGACTTTGGGCAATAAATGCACATAGAAATAAAAGCATTTTCTGACCCTCTCTCTTATAGGAATAAATATTTAGGATAACATTGTAAACATATTTCTTATGAAAAAATGTACAAAAAAACTCAAATAGAGCTTTGACATATATGGAAAAAACCTTTGTCATATAATGGAATTGACATCATTTCATTTTTTTGGTACCATTTTAAATGTTGAAAAGAGGCTAATAGGGACATAGGTTATAAACATTCAATCCCAACACCATAAATGTATTGGTATTTGCAGTAGCCAGAAAGATGATGTAAACACATTATTCTTCTTACTTTTATGTATATAGTGCCTTCTCTTACTTCCATGGTTCCACACCACCTTCCCTCACTAGAGTAATGCATAAGAAATAAGATTCACTCACCTGTAATTTGAAAAGAGTAGCACAATCAATTCCAAGTTAAGTTGATAGTCTTGTGTGAAATAAAATTCATTAGAAACCAAAGATAAGATAACATCAAGAATAATGACAAAAATAATTAAACAATGATGAAACTATTGAATGAAATGACCCTCTTATCTCATTGTCCAACCATCATTACACTCACATAACCCTTATCCCATCACCCTCTATTGAACTCCAAGCATAAAAAAAATGAAAATCTTAAGTTCATGTTTATTAACCAAAGTGAATATCCAAGATTAGGATAAGATAACTCTCTATAAAAATAGCAAACCTCACTAAGATAATATCATACCTGATTTCTAAGAGATTTGTTCTATTAAAAAATCCATAATTCCAAAATATCTAAAAATGCAATTTGTGTTGGAATGTCACCTTTAATACCATTTCAAGATTCTCCACACCAAATAAACATGCACCCAATAAGAGGAATGGTTTTGCACAAAAACAATTAAAGGTAAATGTATAAATATCATTAGAAATAACAGAAAAATAGAAACTTGTAAAAATACAAACCGATTACTTGGAATTATAAAACAATGTTCAACCTAGAAAAATATGTAAAAAGGAATCATGTAAATATGTAAGAGTAATTCTAGATATTAAGTCAAATTCATAAACCAACAATAAACTCGTAAATCTAAACCCATAAATAATTAAAATAATCACGTTCAACTATGTGTTGCTTTTTAAATAAAAAACTCCATATTAAGGTAGGGACAGCGTCTTCTAATAACAGGTTAGAGTAATTATTTACATTCTTGTCTTTCGGTTAATAAAACATTATCGAACGAAAACCATATTTCCTACAAAAAAAAATCCATGAGAATTATTATTAATAAGCATGAATGTGAAATAGGCTGTTTATAAGAGAAAAAACCAATGAGAATTATTTCTCCAAAAGCACTATTTTCTTTTTGTCATGTGTTTAAAATAGACTGTGTATAAGAGAGAGAAAAATTAGAACACTTTGTTTATTCTATACTTGAACTACAAAGTAAATGATTTTCGGTGGTTATAGCACTTTTTACAATTTTAAAAATACATAGGACTGGAGTCTAAATACATCTTTGTAGGTGGGACTAAAGCCAAAAAAACTAAAACTATCTCAACAAAAACAGATGCCAACCCAACAAATATGGAGAACTCACCGTGTGAAAAATAGATGCAAACCCAACAAATATTGTATGAAAGCTTGAACATGACAAATATTGATACAAAAAATCAAAGGACAACAATATACATTGGAACATATATGCAAGCATCCAATCTTCTTATCATAGTTTTTACGCACATAAAGAATACAGTGTGGTTGAGGAAGTTTGAAACTTCCATAGAATTTATTAACAACAAAACAGTCACGATAGATGTATGTTAAGACTTTGCTTGGAAATTATAATCATTTATCTCTTCTAGTCATTATCTAACGGACCTAAAATTTACTTGATAACCTAAAAATAACTAATTCAAAAACCCCTCTGATGAAAAGGAAAAAAAAAACTAGTTTGAACCCCATATATGCATGTAAATATGATTAAAAGGTTTACATACACAACAACATAAAAAATGGTGAATCAAATTCCAATAAATCCATCATACCCCTTTCTACAAAACTTCCTACAAAATTACTATTGTAAGACAACACCAAGTGCACCACACAGGCCAAATCGGTTGCCATCAAACATTGCTAGTCTTTTTTGTTT
The DNA here is from genome assembly GCA_949130495.1 of Sambucus nigra. NCBI lineage: Eukaryota > Viridiplantae > Streptophyta > Magnoliopsida > Dipsacales > Adoxaceae > Sambucus > Sambucus nigra. The sequence goes on along the minus strand of OX422207.1, from coordinate 31,648,693 downwards.
CAAATATAATTGTATGCTAGTCTTTTTCTTCTCGTAAGATAAATCTATACTCATCCCTTACCTAAAATATTTTTTTTTTAAAAGTCTAAAATTGTATAATGAGTTCTCTCTCCGTCTCTATCATAAAGAAAAAACGAATTCTACCATTATAAAGTCATAACTCAACACAAATACATTACGCCATTTTATAGTACTAAAATGTATAAACAACTAAAAAAAAGTATTAAATAATGTACACAACGTGTTATACAAAATAAGACGTGGTATAGATACACCCATTTTAATTTTTTCTTAATACATCAATATCAGAGAACCTTATAAAATTTCTGTTGGTAAAGGAAAAGTAATCCAACAGAGAAAATAAATATTTAAGCACAAAAAATAAAAAAATAAACAATAAAATAGGCACGTTTTTTTTTCCAAGAAAACTCCAGAAATGATTCTAAATGAGATATTTTATCTATGAAGCACGGACAATTAATACGTGTTTCGATTCGCTACACGCGACACATGACTTATCCAAAAACTAGGATACGACATTCTATGTTATGTACACAATATATATATATATATATATATATATATATATATATATATATATATATATATATATATATATATATATATATATATATATATATTTGTGTGTGTGTGTGTATTAATAAAATAAAACAGATTTTTTTCATAAAATACATTATTAGAGCATTCTTAACATGAAATTAAGAAAATGGACCATACAAAATAAAATTCAAACACACTTTGACATTAAAAATCATATATTAAGCAGAATCACCATCAAATGAGAAAAAAATATAAAATATATAAAAAAATAATTTCCCGTACGGTGTCCCTACCTGTCCTTTTACGTGTCCAAAGTGTGTCCAATCTAAATAAAAAAGGACTTACAGGTCTTAATGTGTCGGCAACATGTCGGAGCGTGTCGCGTGCCTAACTTGAGTCAAAGCTGACTCATGACTTTCAGGAGAGTGTCCGTGCTTCATAGGTGTCCGAAATGGTGTCGGACACGGACACGTTGCCTTCTGAGAAGTGTCTGTGCTTCCTAGTATTTTATCAAATAGATGGCATGAAAGTTGCAACTATAAGTCTGTCTAATGTAACCACCTTGGCTAACCTTTGAAACAACATAAACAGAATGTAATCAAACAGAACAACGGAACCGAGTTGATGAATGGATTGTATAGATGGAGAAAGAAGGAAGTAGACTTGATTTCTACCATGGCATGGTAGTAAACCGAGAGTGATATCAAAGAAAGAAGAAAAAGGCATGATTTGAAGCAGAAAGAAAAAGAAAAAGAAAAATATCTTACAAATCTGGAAATCTAATAATAATAATAATAATAATGGAAACCCCATAAAACCAACAACTTAGACACACATTGAACCAAAACAAAATTTCATGATTCGTAAACTAACAACATAGACACACATTGAACCATAAAAACTCTCAGAAATTTGTAAAAAAATACTACCTTATGCAAGTGTGACATTCGGTAAATGGTTAGCTTAAGATCGAGCACGCAACGTTGACAGTAGACTGAAAATAACAAAATATAATATAAAAACTTCTTCTAAACACATAAATCATCAAAATTAAACATAATAGAAAATGTACACCAAACTTCAAAGATAATGGGCCAATGTTGTGAAATGAATCCAACACCAATATTCAGTGAAAGAGACTCGTGTCATTTACTCAATGAACTGCTATCTTTCATCTCTAATCTCTTAATGTTTGTAAATGGCTAAAATTGGAGAGACAAAATTAAGCAAAGACCAAAGCAAGATTAAAGATAAGTTCCATATAAAGACACCCAAAAAAAACTAAATTTCATATGAAACCCATATGCTCATATAAAAAAAATTTGTATGCATCAAATGGGTATTTAGAGGCATACTAACTGTAATCTATAAATACAAAATTGCAAACCAAAAAGAGGCAACGAAGCTCCAATAGAAGGTGAAGAATTACTGAATGAACCCATTTATTTTCATAAAATATTTTTGCATCAAAGATAAAAAATGTCAAATATACTTACCCATGGCCTTAAAATGTAAAAGAAACTTACATCCATATATTAGTAAACATATAAATTTTAATGGCCTTTATCAATGGTTAGTAAAATCTATAAATTAAAAATCCTTTCAAACCACCCACAAATTCAAACTATACACACGGGGTCAGTGGATCATGGTTATCCTTCAAGTGTTGCCCATACTTGTAGTTGGTAGAAAACATAAAACAAATTAACTTACAATGATATCACAATGGGGATAAAATATCTCAATCAATTGATAGCGTACATAAATAGTGCAAAAACAAAATTATTTGGTATCTCTAAACTCCCAAAGACACAAATTATTTAGACAAAATTAACACCAATTCATAAAAATAAACTGATAAACCATAATTGATACAACCTGTTTCAATTGGTATCTATAGTAATTGCAATTAATACATGTAGACAAATTAATATAATGAGAAGAAATTACAAATATGAAATTTTAATCCTTAACTCACAAACCAAACATTATATTTCGATTATGTTAATACATTAGTTTCAAAAACCTTACAAAAAAATATCTAAAAACCCAAAATCAAAATCCTAAATCTTTAGAGAGAGAGTGTGTACATTTCTGATAGTGAGATGCAAAAAATATGAGATATGCAAAAAATAAACACAATGTAGATGCGATAAAAGTCAAAACAATTTTATATCTACAAAAAGAAGAATATTGCAATACAAAAAAATTTGAGTTCTGGGGTTTACATCTTAGTGTTTGAGGGTTTAAAATAAAATATAAAAACCCCAAAACCCTATCCGAATCCTTCAACGCATCGATGATGAACCAATGTTTCTAAAATGGGTCGGATTTGCAAAAAAAAAAATAATACGTGCAGAGTTAGATGTGCAAAAAAATTAGGAAAATGAAAAACAAAACAAAAATAATCTGGAAAGAGAAAAAAAACTTAATACCTCATTTCTAGTATTCAGAAAATGTTCAAATGAAAACCCAGCTAAAAGAAGAAAAAAAATAGATGATGATGGTGGGTCGTTGATGTGTTGTTTATGGTGGTGAGGCGTTTATGGCGGTGGGTGTTTATCTGTGATATCAAGAGAGAGAGAGAGAGAGAGATATATAGATGGTGATGAAGTATTTTGTACAGTGGAGTGACGGTAGAGAGGTTTGAAAGAGAGAGGGGGCAATGAGGAAAAAAATGAGCTTGCATCGGGTAAAGTAAAAAGTGGGTACGATAAAAGAGATGAAGTTTGAATTTGGAAGCTATAGAATGGGGTTAAATGAATTAACCACCAACGCTATAGTAATTAACTCGCAGATCTGATCAAATATAGATTTATGATTTATCGAGTTTTACTACAGTGTAGAACCTACATGAACTGAGATATAATTATGCGCAAATATATTACGTATACTCCGCATTTGATGAATTACATTAGACAATACTCTAGTAGTAATATAATTTGTTTATTTAATATGCCACCACATCTATTGCAAGTGGCGCCATAAATATTTGACACTTGATTCCATAGAGAACATGACATGTGTCAAGCCCACTTGAGGCACTTTTTGTTATAAAATGAGGGTCTCCCCCCTCCTCATTTGATGGATGATGGTCTTGGGGGCAAAGTAAGGAGAGGAAATCTAACTCTCCTCCCACGCGCACCTTTTGATCTCCGCCATGGGTTCAATAGTGACAAGTGGATTTTCATAGTTTCATTACAGTATATGGGCATTTGAGAGGCGGCTAACCAGATTTGGCACCCCCTGCGCACCAAAACTATCAAAACAGGGCGTTTGAGAGGCAGATAGCCAGATTTGGCACCCCCCACGCACCAAAATCACCAAAAATAGATCTCTCTCCGGCGTATCGTACGGACCCACGAACTACGCAGACTTTGATTTCGCAAATAAGGATACGTAGGCGCAACCACGTTGCTCAAGTCTAAAACACGCTCAACGCGGTGCCTCCTCAAATCTGCACTCACATCTTACATTTGGCGACTCTGCTTGGTAGGTATTCGTTATTCTGATTTCTTAACGCCTCGTGCGCACACGAAGAACTCGGTGGCAGGGCAGTGGAACACTTTTCTTCAACAAAGATAAGTATTATTGATTTTTGTTGTATCGTTTGCTTTGTTGAGATATCACATATATCCTTTTTATCATGAATATCGCAAATCATGTTTGTTAGAATACAGATAAAATCTATTAGCATTTATCTTCAATCAGAATCCTTGAAATGTTCAGAGGAAAATATAAGCATAAATGATGCTGCTGAAAAAAATTTATTATTATTGATTTTAAGCATTAATTTGGTTAAAAGGCTTTTTTTATTAGTCATAATTATTGATTGTTTATAGTCCATGAAAAAAATGATACAGATTTTAATAATTTGCGTGTGTCAATTACATTAACTTGACTATTCTGAAAGTAAAAGAAATCTCTTATGCAAACTGATTTTAAGCAACACACTATACTTCCACAAGCATGATTTTAAAGCTTTACAAATGTACTTAATAATATTTTAAATACAATAGGCATCTTACTAAAGATCTCCTCGGATTTTTCAGTACAAATATTGAAATATGAGCCCACACGCTTTACGTACAATCTTGTCTCGAGTTTTGGGTTGTGTTCTCTAAGAGCATCCACAATGGGGAGAGAAGTTGATAACTTTACAAAATTTGACACTCGCACTGGTGAGTGAAAATCAACAAATTATGTATATGAATTTGTAAGCATTCTCCAAGTTTAGAGAATGGTTACAAATTCTGTAAGGGTTCCTACGAACTTCATTCGTCCGTAGCAATTGATACGAACAAATGAAGTTCGTAGGAAATATAAATAGTCATTTTTATTATATATATTGAGTTCTTACGAACAATATTTGTCCGTATCATTACCTACGAACAAATATTGTTCGTAAAAAATGAATATTTAGTTCCTACGAACAACAGTTGTTCGTAGGAAGTTAAATTACAAAATCCTTTCTCTGACCACTGTAAGGCTTGTACTGAGCGAATGGTATTTTTCACTTTACATTTTGTATACTACCTTTCGTTCCATTTCACCACACCTCATGCTCTGACGATCGTTTTCTATTCCGGTGACATATCTTCACCTACACGGTGGGATTCAACTCTTCCTAACCCAAATGAGTACCAATTAAAACATGCAGGTAGGTTCAGCTCACAAGTCAATGGATTCAACAAAAAATTTGAACAAAATTCAACCTGTAAATCAAAGTGGGCACAAAACCAACCCAGCATAAAGAATTTGACAACCGAGGCAGTAGAGTTGTTAAAACAGATCCTCCTTATACCATTGACCTCCGAACAGGTATCTCCATAACCCCCTTGAATAAATCCGAACAGTTATTTCCGAACATCGTCGAGTGGAACAGCCTCGATTTCTAGCCTTGATTAGTAGAAACTCGTGTATAACTTCTTAGCTGGGATTTTAATTAAGAATATACGGTCCATTTTGACTCTAACATCTTGGGGGATTGCTTTTGTTTAATATTTGTAAGCGCACGAATATATTATTCGAGGAACCTCTTTTAAACACGAGTACGGTATAGTGGCATTAAACCACGCCTGAAATATTTTCAAAAAAAAATCATTATGCATGATATTATTTATGTATCACGATTGCTGAAAAAAATTATTGATATTGAGAATCGGCCGAATAAAATATATCGCTTATTATATTTAAACTTGGAGGTTACGATATTTAATTTGCACGTGTTTTAATTACATAGCCTGAAAATTTCTCTTTAAGACTTGAAAATGCATGTGGCCTCGCACGAATTTAAGTTGTTCGAGTAGAAAAACATTTATTTTTGAAAAAGTCATATACCCCTTTGAAATTGCGATTATTTTATGTTATCTGACCATTTAAAAACTTTGTACGAGTATATACTCAAATAATCTTGCCAAAATGATATTTTGAGCAATCATGTCAAAAATTACATCCTTCGAACAATCGTATCAAAATGATATTTTTTATAATGACCTTGGAAAATAATATTTTTGCTAGAAAAAAAAATTAGAATTTTGGTCAAGTCATGGTGCCTCGAGCAGCCTCATCCTAAGTGCCTCGAGCTTGCCTCGTCCTAGTGACTCGAGAAGTCTTGTACTGAGTGACTCGAGCGGCCTCCTCCTAGTGACTCGAGCGGACTCATCCTAGTGACTCGAGCTTGCCTCGTCCTAATACCTCGAGCAACCTCGTCCTGGTGCCTCGAGCATCTTGTCACAAATAATCCGAGGTTTTGCCCATTGTGCAGTTTCCTCGTACATCATTGTGTTATGGTTTGCTGTTTATTTTTTCTAGATTATACCCACCTAGATACATGCTTTGGTCAAAACTAAAATTGGCAAACAATTTCACAAAACACTTTGGTTTCAATTCAGTGCAAAGTTATATTAAAATTGTAAAAATTAAAAATTGGTGGAGTTTCTCTACAAACCCTAGGGCACTTAGCCTTTATTAAAATTAAAGTGCTAACAAGATGCCACATATATAATTGTTTAACTGTTATCCATATATAACACTAGATGACTACATTTGTTATTATTAATACAAACATGGCACAATACTTTTCAAAAACACGTAAAACTGGAGAGTTTCAAATTAAAGGTAATTAAGAGATCGTAGTAAAAAAATGTTTAATGAATAAATTAATAACGAAAAACCTAACATTAAGGTGGAACTAAAATAAAATATGAAACCCAAAACACTCAATCATGAATTATAGTCTTGTTAGCGGGTTAAATGACACCAACCACAAAGAAATTTGCAAATAAACATAAATGTATACAATGAATTCTAAATATTTCACAAATATCCATCGTAACACTCTTATTTATGAATCAGGATGTTACTAAATGACACCATCTAATAACATAATGAGTTTAACAAATCATAAGAACTGACCGCGTAGTCACATGACTCCCGTTTTGAGCATTTGATGATAATTTGAAAATCTCAAGACTTAGGCTTAAAAACATGTCGTTAGAGGAAAAAATCCAAAATTTAGGAATATGTATATTATTATGTAATTGGAAATAAGGGTAATTTGTCCCCCCGATGTATTTCGTCCTCAGTGTAAATATAAGCCCCTAAACTTGTAGGGGCCATAATTGAATTCTAACATTCTAGTTGGTATCAGAGCTAAAAACACAAAAGGAAGAGGGGAAAATCTGCTGCCTTTCCATTCCTTCTTCTTCTACAAAACCTAAACCCTAACCCAACCACCCCAGGCCACCCCCACTAGCAGTGAAACCCTTGGATACTAAACCCTAGGCTGCGCGGCCCCTCCCCTCTGCACCGCCAAACCTAGTTTTGGGTTACAACTTCAAGCTGCCTTGGGTTTGGTTTTTTTGAGTTGATTTCTCTTGTCTAGAGAGACTCTTATTATCTACCTATGATGGTAGATTATTGATACTATTTTTCATCATTTTAAGAAGCAATTTTTATGGGTATTTTAAGTTCTTTGTTCATCGATTGTATGCAGTCGAAGGTATGCTTCACTCAATTTTCATCGCTTATGATCTAGAGATTTCTTTGTTGCTGCTCTATTATCTTTTTGGTGGCCACATGACTATTTTTGTTTGGTTTTATAGATTTCTTTGAGTAATTATTATTATTATTATTATTATTATTATTATTATTATTATTATTATTATTATTATTATTATTATTTGTTCATTCATAATTGTTGGTGTTATTGTTGAGTTAGCGTACAATATATGATGGTGGTGTTGTATAAGATAAGAACCCATCATTCGTTTTGACAACCACTCACCATATATCCTCACAGAAATTCAAGGTTGAGTTACTGAATGTCCGAATTTTTTTATCGTGGGCTCGATCGTTTTGTTTATTCTATGGTACGAAAGGCAAACTTGATTGTCTTCTTGGAAAGATTTCAACGCCAAATTAATCTAATCCAACCTCCAATAAGTGGTTTAGTACCAATTGCACTATTCTGGGATGGATGTTCAACTTTATGGAACCGAGAGTTTATGAGATTTTCAGTTTTATAAGTGTTTTTCGCTTGTATAGAAGGTTATGACTATTATGTACTCTTAGGCCTATTGGGTTGGGCAGGCCCGAAGCCCGTCCGTTGGCCCGCTATTTTTCGTCCGAGATTTATTTGAGTTTGAATAGAGCCGAATCTTAGCCGAAATTTCCAGCCCAAATAAATTTTAGGACGAGCTTGAGCTAAACCTTTCCAAGCCCGAATTGGGCCGTAAGCCCGAACTTTAAATAAATAACTGTATATAGTATAACATATTTATGTTGACATTTTCTAATTAGGTTTCACTGTTTTGTTTTATGCATTACTTTGTAAAAAAAAGGTTCATTTGTCATAATCCATTAGATTACAAGTGATTTTCAATTTTATCATTTTATTGTTAATATCATTATAGGCATTTAATTTACTAATTACTTAATTCACAATAGTCCTTTGTTATTAATAAATTAATGTAATATGATTCAAATTTAATAGGCATTTTTAAGTTTTCACTCCAATTTCCCTATTAAATTTAATACATTTCATAATTATATATTTAATTCTATGAAATATTAATTAGATTTTAGTCTGTAAATTTTCTTCACGATGGAAATACAAGTAAAAAATTTAAAATTTAAACTTTTGTAATAATAAAACTAAAATCGGGCCAAACCAAAATTGGGCCCGAAGCCCGTGATATTTATGATCTGATTTCGAGCTTAGGTGGAAAAATTAGTTCAGTCCGAGGCGGGGCTTGAGTGTGGGTAACATAGTTCGGGCCAAGCCTGAGCAACTCCAAGCCTGGATTACCCAGCCCGATTTACATCCCTATTTACTCTCATTCACAAAATGAGGTTTGGGTATTTGAACTATGTAAGGGGATATCGCATGCATGTCAAGGCAATGATTCAGTTTTAACATTTTATAGCTATCTCACCCAGAAATGGGATGAGTATACTTTGTATCATTCTTTAGTTGACATAGCGGGTCTTACAGCACAGGCTGCAGAATTATTTATAGGCCGGGAAGAGAAGCAAAAGGTAGCTACCTCTTAATGGGTCTTGGGGCTGCTTTTGAGCTTCCTCGGACCCATATTTTAAAGATTTCACCCTTTCTTCCACTTGGTGAAATGTATACAGTGTGTGAGAAGCATGGGCGACGCCCAAGCTTACATCCTTATCTACAGTGATATCTGACTCTCCTTTTGTTATTGATTAGATGGCTTTTGTAGCCAATATAGGGAGTCGATATTTGGGTTCTTCTCCATCTTGGGGTACATGTCCTTAAAATAAGAAAATGGTTTATGATTCTCATTCGACCAACCTTCTAACGACCTTCCAGTGACATTAGGTTTATTAAACATAGGATCGTCGTTCGATGGTCATTTAAATTGTATCTTGTGTTAAGAAATAAGAATGATAGAACTCGTATGACAGTCGTCATTGAAGGTCCCACTAATTCTCATTTTTCGACTCCTGTTGATCTTAATGCCAAGATTGAGCAATTTTTTAGTTCAAATATGGATCAAATCATTCATTTATTGGGTAATTGTCAAGCTCCTACTAGTAGGCCCACTGCTATGACTGCATCCTCCTCGTGTACTTCTCATGCTTACCAATCTCACATAGATGACAATCCCTCTACTTGGGTAGTGACCATATAACAGGTGAGAAGGATCTTTTTACTTTATCTACCCAACCCTTCCATAAATTGGTTCACCTTGTTGATGAGACTTCTACTCACATTCTCAGCAAAGGTGACATTTGTCTTTTTACGCACATTACTTTGCACTCAGTTTTACTTGTACCTAATCTTCCTATGAACTTGTTATCTATTAATTGTTTAACAAGAAATTTTAACTTTTTTGCTATTTTCTTGTCTGATTGTTGTTATCTTTAGGACCTACATACATGGAGGATTTTTGTCAAGGGATATAAACGAGATGGTCTCTATTACTTTGGGTATCCTCCACTAATTCCACCAGTTCCACCTTTCGCATTTGTTTTTCATGCTAGTGTGTTGCCTGATTCAGTCCATTATATTTTTTCTTTTCAAACTTTACAGTTGTAGCATGATCATTTAAGACATCTCAATTTTCAATATCCCTGTATGTAGTTTATCGACTTAAATAAGCTTGTAGTTCTTTAAAATTCCAATCCATTGTCTATTTTTTATCTAAGCATATTAGAACAAATTGCATCCCTCACATGAAACAAACCCCTTGTGTTTTTTATCTAATACATTCTGATGTTTAGGGCTCTCACTTGTTATGGATTTTTCTGGGCATCGATATTATATCACTTTTATTGATGATTAATCGAGGTGTATCTCAGTTTATTTACTTTGTAAAAGTTCTAATGTGCTACCCTTTTTTACACAATTCTTATAACTTATCAAAACTCAATTTAATGTTATTGTTAAAGGTGTTCGGTCTAATAAGGCTGAAGAGTACATCACCAATGAGTTTGTCTCTCGTGTATGTTTTTCACCAACTCACTTTCTCACATACACCTGAACAAAATGGGATTGCTGAAAGAAAAAATATAAGTCACATTGAGGTGGCCCATTGTATATTACGGGGAATACAGATTTCTCGGTCTTATTGGCACTTAGTTGTCTTAACAAGCATATATCTTTTGAATCGTACTCCATGTCGGATCATTCAGAATAAAGCCCTATTACATCTTATTTATCCTAATAAGATTCTTTTATTTTTAATTTCGCACGTGTTTGGCTGCACTTTCTTTTCATAATAAATATCCCACTTGCACTAAGATTGATGATAAATATATTCATTATATTTTTATAGGATATTCTAATATGTCCAAAGGGTTTCACTATTATGATCCTGACACACATCGTATACACCATAATTTATATGTCACATTAATGAAAATACGCCCTTCTTTGGTGACTCTACTTTTTTGTGCATTCTTCTACTTCACCTCATGCGGACTCACATATTGTTTACCGTGTACCTGTGTTTGATTATACTATCCTGCCTCTCCCGCTAATCAACCTTTCCAAGTATATTCTCGTCGATCGCGTTCACATATCTCTCCTATCATTATCCCCTCCTCACCAAGTAACACTTATCATTCAATTGAACATCTTGTTCAGCGTATTAGTGAAACTAATAATGTCTTGTAGATGATGACCTTGTTGCTCCAAACCTTGAGCCTTGGTACCCATTCAGGAGCGCAGAGGGGCCATTTAATGTGGTCATATTTATTCTACAAAACATCTTATCTCAAAGTATAATTCTTATGAGGATTTTTCAGGTCCTTGACGCATTTTTTTTATGGCTACTTCCTCCACTCAGATCCCAATGACGGTTTTTAAAGCTTTCTAGGCTTCACGTTGGGTTGAAACTATGTAGTATGAGATGGATTCTTTACAACGTAATCTGTAGTGACCCGACTCCGAAATAATAGAATATTATTAAGTTATTTTCATTTATAATATTAGTGACATGACGCATTTAATAAAACCTTGAATTTAATCACATATTATTAAGAAATAAATAAAATTGTACTAAAGTTTCTTCAAAATAAATAAATAATAATAATAATAATAATAATAAAAATAAAAATAAACATATATAATTAGTGGTGGAAGATTTTGAATTAGTTCAAAGTTAAATGTAAAAAAAGATGAGTGTCTAGCTTTTATGACAAGTTTCTAGCTTATAGGTCAAGTGTCCAACCCTTATTAAAACCACCTATGCAAAACAACTATAGAACTCATGGTTTTGGCTAAGTATTAAGCCTCTTTTATCAGCCAAAACAAAACAATTCATATATGCTCTAACAAACAAAAGAAAATAGGAGAGAGAGAAGAGGAAAAAGAGAATAAAAAGAAGAAGAGAAGGCCAAACGAAAAATAAAGAGGACTTCAATTTACAATTTTTAATAAGTTATTTCTTCTTCTAGGTGAGAATTATCTTCTCCTTTCAACTCATCTTTTTTTTAAATATAGTTTGAGTAATGGTTAACCAAGGAAGCATTATTGAAGCTTCAATGATTACTTAGACAGAAAAATCTAAAACTCACCCATTCTAATTCTAAATTTTTTAAATAATTAGTTTAGTACCCTAAGATAATGAGCACCAACATACCAAAATTTCAGCCCCATCTGAGCTGTGTCAAGTTTTTAAAAATTCAAAATATAACGAGTTGTATTTTGAATTTTGACCTAAGTAAATAATTTTTTTTGTATTTCTTTGCATTTTTACTGGATGGAGCATTAAATTATCTTTCTTTAGACACTAAAATCATAATTTTTGGATAAGAAATAAGTGAAATATAAATTTTTGAAGTTTAGTAATATAAATATGAAAATATGTGTTAAAAATTCTGACAGCGTGTTATATCCGGATTTTTTATATTTTTAGGTTTATTATTTATATCTGAATTTTTTTTCACATATCCAAATTATAATATTGATTTTTAAAATTTTACCATTTTCTATAATTTGGGGTGTGACAGAGTTGGTATCAAAGCCTAAGTTCGTCGTAGAGTTGTCAGATTTTCTTATTGGGTTCATTTTAGATCGGGTAAGATTTTCTTAGCAAATGATAAGTATTTGATCCTTTCTTCCGAATACATTTAGGGACTTATGGATCCAGGATTGTGGGATGATGATCTAGTCCATACGGCATTTGGCCTTCAGCCTCGAGATATGGGGGCTTACCTTTACTTGGTAGATTGGCAGTGCCAAGTGGAGGGTATTTGTAAGGACACAAATTTCTAAATTGATTCCTTTGTAGTTTTGGCTTAATTCCGGACAAAAACATTTGAGTAATAGGATAGAGTTTAATTGTATCCATTCAAGCCTATAACGTGTTTATTGAAGACGTAGCGTCCAAGAGTATAAAGCTTCATCAAATTGCCAAGTTTAATGTGTCTCGTTTCTACGTCATCAACATGGTTCCATTGCTCCTAAGGTATGAATGCATTTTAATATATATATATATAGGAGCTTGGAACATTTTATAATGGGTGAACTTTTAGTTTAAACTGATATTTATTTTCAGAAAGATTTTATTTAAAATAAAGTATATAAAGTTTATGGGCTAAAAATAGAAATTTTCAAACTTTCTGGAAGTTCGTTCGAAATGTCGTTCGAACGAGTTTGTCGTTCGAACCACAATGTCGTAAGAACGAGTTTGCCAACGAGTTCCCAAAAGGCCACTGGAAAGTCGTTCGAAGTGTCGTTCGAACGAACTTGATGTTCGAATGAGATTTCCAACGATATTTCTAACGAGTTCACACTGGAACTTCGTTAGAAGCCTCGTTCGAACGAAAATGTCGTTCGAACGAGTTTTGGCGGGAACAATTTTTTGGCAGTTTTGAGCAGTTTTTCCCACTTTCCCACTAACTTTTGACAGAATTTATGAAGTGCGGGAACAACCTTTTTTAACTTAACTTTTTCAGTATCCTACATCTTCTAGAGAGAGTTTTGAGAGTTCATCTATCCTAAGAAAAAGTTCAAGTTTAAGTGTTCATTTTTACAAGAAAAATCCTTTAAAACACTTTGTTTCGCCCATATTGTTTATTCCAAGTCTTCTTTATATATATATACATTGCTTGGAGTTTTGGCACCGGTTTTTATCTCTTCTGTTTTGAAGAGACGTTTAGGTTTGCTTCTAAATCCCACAAAGAAGAAGAAGTTTGCATTGATTTACCCATTTGGAGAAAGTCTCTTAGTTTGGGTGACGGTGACCATATAAATTCCGATCGGTGGATTCCGAAACCGCAGTGGAGCTCCTTGGTTATTCGCTAGGTGGAGGAGTTGGCTTGAGAGGGATCGAGTCGAGTGTTGTAAGTCTTTTTGTCTCGTATTTGTAAAATCATACTTACTGGATTTGAGGCTAGGGCCGTCCAAGGTTTTTTCCCGTTGTGGGTTTTTCCTCGTACATCGCGACGTAGTGATTTATTGTTTATTTGATCTTGCTATACTCACCCAGAACGCATGCTTAGGTAACAAGATAATATTTGGTTTAATCACTACTAACTTAATTTGGTGCTAAATTAATTAGGGTAATGTTTATGTTAATTTAATTCAAGTCATTAATTTAATGTGTTAAAATTTGGTATGGCCTAATTTACTAAAAAGAATTAAATATTTCGTTAGGCAAATTTCTAGGACTTGGGTTAATTAATTTGGTTTAAGTGAAATTTAAATAAGTGTGTGTGTTTTAAATTTAATTTCACTTGATTTAATTTTAATTTGGAAAGAAATTAAAATTTATTAATTTGTTTTTATTTGAACCATCATCTTCGCTTCCGCATATCTGAAAGGAAAATTATCTTTTTTAAAGTATAAAATAATTTTTGAAAAAATTGGGGGCCTCATATTCCAACAAGTGGTATCAGAGCATTGATTGAGAAAATATTCACGTTTTCAAATTGGTATCAGAGCCAGACCGCTAATTTATCGCGTCAAAGATCCGTTTTTCCGCTTTTATAATTTTTGTGCTCCTTGCAATTTTTAGGTGGGTCATTTATTAGTCACTCTCATTTTTGTTTTGTATCTCTCATTGGGACGTCTTAATGAAAATTTGTCCATTTCTAATGATAATGAAATTTTTGCTATTTGAGAGGAATTTAATGGGCTTAATAAGTGTAACGAAAAATTAAGAGAATTAAATTTGAGATTTGAAAAAAGAATTAAATTTCTTGAAAATGAAAATTCTTGTTTTAAAGCTAAAAGTGAATTTTTGCAAACCTCCCTATCTCAAAAAGATATTTTTCGTGAAAAGCTCATGGACATAAATCACAATTTTAATAGTTTAGAAAAGTCCAAGAAAGAGAGTGATAGTCGAGAAAATACTCTTAAGGACAAGTTTGCTCATATTGAGGGGGAGCGTGATAACCTTCTAGGTGTAATTGAAAATTTAAAGAAGGAGTCCCGTAAAATTGAGGAGTCTAATTTATTACTTGAGTCCGATATTTTAAAAATGAAAAATGACTTACAAGACTCGAGTAGTAATTGTGATGGTTCTAGCTCATCTAGTTCAAATACTTTCGTTGCTAAAGCTAAAACCATTATTTGTTTTAGAGGGTCTACTTTATCCAAAGACTTTAGAAAAGGTCACACCTTAGGTAACATTTCTCCTGTTTTCACATGCTTGCATTGTGGTAGGAAAGGTCACCTTAGGTCATTTTGTTTTTATCTTAAAAGAAGTCTGTGGCCATCCCCAATCCTCGCCGCGGGCGGGCGCGTGAAGGAAGGATCCTCGGGTCCCGCACGTCCCTCTCGGGAGCGCTTCGACCGACGTCGTTTGAGATGAGGTGTAAAAATGTAGAGAGATTTAGAGTCGCCAGTCTATTTTACTCAAAACAGAAAAAAGAAAAAGGGGAAGCCATCCCGAAGTACGACATCCAAAGACATACTGGTGCATACGAAACCAAAATGATTCGAGAAGGGTTTAGAGGATAAGTTACGAAATGGGAAGGTGTTAGGCACCCATTCCGCCCTTTCAGTCTCTCATGGATGTTTGTTATTTTCCTTTTTTATTTTTCCCGTGATATGTGTGCATGTGTATATATATAGTGGAGATAGGAATCCTCGACTTGTATCATGGAAGAGATAAAGCGAGTCATCCGTAGGAAGGTATAAAAATAATATTAGAAAATAAGATTTACGCGATTACCCATACGTTGATCGTTATAATGGAACGATAACGCATATGGAGTAATACGTCTCTAAGAACAAGTATAAAGAATATAAGAAAATTGGATTTAGAGAAGATAAAAAATGAGAGAGAAAGTGAGAATAGGACTCGAGTCTCGGGTTTTACCCCGAGACGCCTACGTAGCCTATAAAGGCATCAAAGTCCACGTAGTTCGCATACAAAACGAGGGGTGGGGTTTATCCCATAAATTCAAATGGGGGGTCTCTTATTTGTGAGTGTGTGTGTGTATAGAAAAAGTGTTTTAGTTGTGAGAAAAATGTGAGAAAAGTATGAGAATCCTTATTTGGAATTTATGAGCAAACCCTCTTCTTCTTGTTTTTTGGGTTTTATTTATATGAAAATAAGAGATGTGAAATAATACTAAATAAAAATTATATTAGGATGTGTGATATGAGATAATAAAAGTGTGAAGTAATAAAAAAAATAAGTTATTGCGAATTTAAGAAAATTTTGAGAGAAAGTTGAAAAAGTTGCCCCTTCTTGAAGACTTTGAGCTTGATCTTGAATGTTGGAGAGCATCCCTTGCACTTGGATGATGATGGCGAGTGGCTAATTCACCAAGTTTGATGAAAAGGATGATGAAAAGTGGGAGTTAGAAAAGGATTCGGATGTTGAAATCGCGCTGCCTTCGAGAGAGGTTTTTGGGATTCGCTGAGAGCGATTTTTATCAGATCTGGGATCCCCTTACAAATGAGGTGAAGGCCTCCTTTTATAGGCTCGGGTCACTGCCGATCGGCATAGACCTGGTCCTGCCTATCGGCACCTGCCGATAGGCAGGGTCTGGAACCTACCATTTGGTAGTGTGTTTCAGGCCTTTTCGAAAAATTGGCTGCCGAGGGCAAATCGTTGGTCAAAATCGTGCACGGGGTAGACCATTGGAAAGGTAATTCAGAGACCTTTGAAAGTACTTGGACCGCTCCCGGGTTTGGGAGATGACTTTGGTTCAAATATGGCTCAGAAGCGTTTGTCGGTCCATTGGACGGGGAATCATTCGGACGCAAACGGATCGTTCGTTCGCATGGTAAGTCCAAATCGTGCACAAGGTGGACCATTGGAAAGGTTAGGAGATGTACTTTGACATTCAAAGAGTTTGACTTTTTGGTCAAACGGAGCCTGGGAGTACCCGGTGGCCTCTAGATCAGGTTTCGGACGCAAATGGATCGTTCGTCCGCATGGTAAGTCAGAATCGCGCACAGGATGGACCGTTGGAAAGGGATTTCAGTGCCCTTCAAAGATTCATTCAGCCTTGATCGAGCTGAAGAGTTTGACTTGTTGGTCAAATGGAGTTTGGGAGTGCCCGATGGCTTCTAGGTCAGTACTCGGGATATGGCCTGGGTTTGTAGTGATAAAGGGACGTACTAGGGACCTAAAGAGAGTTAGGGGGTAACAGAATGGGGTGTCTATAGAGCCCCTCGACGGGTGAGTTTGGAATAAATGATAACCGTTGAATAGACAACACATGATGTTTTTGAGGGAGTATGACCGATTGAGAGGGTCGAGGCCGATTCTGAGGACCTGAGGGGTGTTCTTGGGATGACCCATTTTGTGGGTCAAAGCCAAATCTGTGGTCTTAAGGTGAAGATCTAATAATCGAGGTCAATTCTGACCTAAGAGTGGTGACGACCGAGGACCGAGGTTAATTTTGACCTAACTCACGTGACGATTCAAGATCGAGGTCATTTCTGACCTAAGAGTGGTGATGACCGAGGACCGAGGTCAATTCTGACCTAACTCGGGTGATGATCCAATACCGAGGTCAATTCTGACCTAAGAGTGGTGACGAACAAGGGCCGAGGTCAATTCTGACTTAACTCAGGTGATGATCCAAGACCGAGGTCAATTTTGACCTAAGAGTGGTGACGACCGAGGACCGAGGTCAATTCTGACCTAACTCAGGTGACGATCCAAGACCGAGGTCAATTCTGACGTAAGAGTGGATAAAGATTGGATTTTTTATTCTGTAAGAGAAAGTGCCTTGTGATTTTATCTGAGCTGGGGAGCTGATAGATAGGGAATCTTTTATTTCTTTAGGAGGCCTCGCAGGGGGGAATAACCAATTTTGGTGCTGTAAAACTCCACTGGGGAAGTGATCAGGCGATCCTTAGAGATTCTCCGGGGCTTTGCTGGGAGGAGATTCACTTGGTTTTTAAGTATTTCACTGGGAAATAGGGGTTCTACTTGAGGGAATGCGAAATTTTCCTGGTGAAAATGATCTAAATCCCTCCTGGGATTTTTAGGAATTTTTTGAGGATTTTTCGGGGCTTTCTGGTATTTTTTGGAAATTTCTGTACGAAATTTAAGGGGGTACCGGTCGGCATGGTATGAGGGGTGCCATTCGGCAGTGGCACAAACTTTTGGACTTCCTCGGGAAGGTAAGGAGTCAGTGCCGATCGGTATGGTTGGGGTTAGTGCCGATCGGCATGGCATTTAGCATCCTATATAAAGGGGGCGAATCCTTTCACTTTTTCATAGCTTCTTTGCTTTCTCCCTTTTTGCGATTCCTCTACAAATTGTTCTAGCATTTTGATCTTCAAGAAATGACACTTTGTGAGCACTACAGTCCACAAGGAGTGGTTGATCGTTGATGACTGGGCGAATGTGGAGTGGAGGGTCAGGGCGCCTCTTGCTTTGGGGAGTGAGAACTCCTTTGATGCGTTTGAGCCTGTTGCGGATGAGCGGACTTTACTGCGGAAGCCATCGTGTCATCTCTCTTCGAGAGTGAATCCTGGCGGTTATGTTAGTAACCTGACCTTTGGCATTCCTTTCTTTTTGGTGATTTTTATTTCTATCTGGACTTCTGATGAGATTTTTTCCTTTTTTCCAGTCTGATACTTCTTTGAAGAACAGGCGCGTCGCGGGACGACGGTGGTCAGGGATGTCTGGGAGAATCTCCCACTTGTAGTGTGTTGGGTAATATCATCAGCGGGTTTGGGGAGGTTGGCATCTGCGCTGGATGAGACTCCTCGTTCGACAGCGCTCCTGTGCGCTTTGGGAGAGAGGTGGTGGGATACTACCCACACCTTTCATTTTGGCTTCAGTGAGATGACTGTGACTCCCATAGACGTGCAGCAGCTGTTGGGGCTGGATTGTGATGGAGAGCAGATAGAGGTGGATCGCTCTTTACGGGTGAGACCGGAGGAAGTGCGTGCGGCACTTGGTGATGTAGGGAGGATAGTTTTTGGGGTTTCTATTTGGCTGTCCCTGCTGAAGGATGTTCTGTTGGGCAGGGTGATTGATGTGGAGGACGGGCTGCAAGTGAGGCAGATAGCTTGATAATTTATTTTGCTGGTGTTGGGAGGTTTCATGGTGGCATCGAGCGGTGATGTCGTCCATTTGTGGTTCTTGCCATACTTGAGGATGTTTTCGAACATCCCTTTCTATGATTGGGGGAGTCTGACTTTGGCGACCCTTTACTCTTCTCTGGATGCATTC
Organism: Sambucus nigra; assembly: GCA_949130495.1. Classification (NCBI taxonomy): domain Eukaryota; kingdom Viridiplantae; phylum Streptophyta; class Magnoliopsida; order Dipsacales; family Adoxaceae; genus Sambucus; species Sambucus nigra. The sequence continues at coordinate 31,629,500 of OX422207.1, read as the reverse complement.
AGCCGGTGCTGCCGGCAGACCTGTACTGGAGCCACGTACCTTCTTAAGGTATTCTTCAGTTTCTGCATTTCTTTTCATGCATTCGCATTTTCCCTATGCGTCTCTTTTTATTTGTGAATTCTTATCTTTCGACAAACGTGATTTTATGAGGCGATTGCTTGCAATACCACGATGATCGCTCTGAAGGACGACACTGTTGGGGACTCCTGCCGATTGTATCGATGGCGTAAGGCCAATCGACAGTCGAAGGGATCTCTCTCTCTGGAGGCGGTGCGTTAGGTCTTGAATGACCTAACCAGTGGTCGGGTAAGACTCTTTCCATTTTTAGTCTTGATTTTTGCGCCTTATGATCTTGTATTGATTTATGCCTGCTTGGAGATTTTTAGGATACCTTTTATCCCTGGGGGACAACCATTCAGGATGCAGGGATGACCAGGGTGAACGCACAGATGAGGCATTTGCTGGTGCATGAGTTCGGCCATTCCTGGCATCTCGGGGAGAGGGTGGTTCACCAGATTACTGAGGAGGAGGTGCTGGTGCCACCTGCGCAGCCTCCTACGTCTATGAGGCGGGAGCGACTACTGTCAAAGGATGCGAGGATCGCGGCGATGATCGACGAGTCCTACTTATTGTACACTGATACGGCTGCGCCGTATGGCTATATGGACTTTGTGATGAGCTGGTTGATGGCGGTCAGCATATATGATGACCTACATTTCCTTCCTGCGGGTTCGAGTCGGGCGGTGGGATATTCCCACAGTGGCGGCGGTCCGACGGCATCTGCGGCGGCGGCGACCTCAGTGGTTCCTTTTGTGAGGGTGCATACTCCTTCATATAACATCCGGCGGGCTGATGGAGGGATGGTGCCTATGCTGCATCGTCCTCATACGATCGATCCGGAGGAGTTGGGTTTGACTGAGGAGGACATCTGACCTACGGTATACCTTTTTGTTCTGCTCTTTATTTCTTTTATGTTTTGTTCATCTCTGCTTTAATACTGATTTTGCCTTTTTCTTGCAGCAAGTTCGAGTGTAGACCACTTGGCTAAGAGACATCAGAGACTGGATATCTTCGGTGACTGCCCATATTTGGGATGCGGTTCCTGTTCCTTCTTTTCTGGTGCCATCTGCTTCATCTGGAGAGGACTCTGGCTCTGGCAGTGGTGGTGTATCGTCTCGCTGTAGGGGAAAGAGAGCACGTTGCAGGGGTGGAAGATCTTAACAAAAAAGGTAGGTGAGAGAGAGAATGTGGGTTCGGGTTGAGTTCCGTTGTTTTCTGTTTTTTCTTGTTTATTTGCTGAAAAATTGATGTAACACATAAAATAAATATATGCAATGCAATGGAGTTTTTTATTATCTTTTATTAATGATGAATGAATGCATGCACATGCGCTTTTTACTTTGCTACTGAGACCGTAAAAAGGAGTATTTTTGGAAAAAAAATTTAAAGAAAGTTTTTAATTAAAAGGGGAAATTATATAAGGAGGAAAAGGGATTTTGAAATTCTGTTGAGAATATCAATTTATTTTTATTGAGTTTTTTGTTTTGACAAAAGAGGAATGAAGGGGAAATTTCTAAAAATGAGGGGTTGTCGATCGGCAAGCACCCTGTCTTGCTTATCGACAGTTTAGTCTAGTCCCATCAATTCAAAGGTTTAATTGGTACCCTCTTCAGCCTTTTATATTTTGTGGGGTAGGAGTCCCTTCGATTTCTGCAGGGATTATGTCTCTTGTGAGGGTTCTCAAGTATAAAAAGGGGTAAGGATGGAGTGTTTTCATCACACCCTCGCATTCTTACTTACTTTCCCACTATCTCTTAGCCTTGCAAGATGGATCTACCTGGTAGCATTGATTTTGCTAACTACCTCGAAGCCTTGGAAGCAATGTGCTCTTTTAATGTCGACTATGATGCTTTCAACATGCGTCGAGTCTCCTTGTGGCGCAATTGGCCTATTGAGTGGAACATGCTGATGGTGGCGGTACAATTCTGATACCCCGAAGACCATGTATTCTGCTTTGGGTTGGATGAAGTTTGTCCTACCTACGAGGAATTTTCTGCCATGCTGGTCATAAATCCTAATGCTACGGCGGCCTTGCCCGAATTTTCCCATTCTCCCAGGGATTTTTTGGCCGGGCTTCTTCATATTTCGCCTTCGGCAGGCAGATCATTGGTTTCTGGAGGAATGATCTCCCTCCCGGTGGTGCTGCAGTCCGTGCATTTGCAGGAAGTAGGTGATGATGGCTATACTGGAGTCATTGCTCTGGGCCTGGTTTCAAAATTGTTGCTGGTGACTGGGGAACTGCTGGTGGACCCGCAACTTGCAGCCATTACTTCGTGGATGTCATACCGTAGCAATCCTACGGTGATGATACTGGCGGAGATGCTGAATGGTCTGGATGCCTGGCGAGAAGGTCGTACTGACTTTCTAAGGGGTAGCCCCGTGATGCTTTTCATCTGGTTGTCTGAAAGACTCCGCTTGGTGGCCCCTCCAGAGTATCCTTTGTCGGCTGTAACCAACTTCTTTTCGCGTTACTTCTTCAGCGTTAGCTTGGATATTGAGAGCTGGGAAAACTGGTTTGTGGAGAATGGGGCCCGAAATCTGTATTGGTCAGTGCCTTGGTAGGGCAAGTTGCAGCCTGTTCTGGATCTAGGAGAGTACTCATACGTGTGGCTGGTTGGTCTCAGACAGACCTCTTTTTATTTCCCTTGGCGGCTTCTGTGCTAATTTGGCTGGGCACGGGTCGTGCCACCCTGGACACTAAATTTCTTTTCGGTAGATTTTTTGACCGAGCGCCTGCGTATGTTGCTTGGATCTCTGTGGAAGAATCGGCGTCCGTGGACCCGTCCCTCTCAGTCTGTCGGGAGAGTTTGGCATGTCCCTGGGGATTATATGAAGTGGTTATGGAGGAGAGTAGTCAGCAAGATGTTGGCAGTGGATACTGGACAAAGGTGGTTTGTTTTATTTAACACCATGGAAGGGGGTGTTGTGCTTTTTTCGAAGATGGTTCAAGTTTATTGATCCATAGAGTGTTCACGGCACTCTGTTCAGACAGGGGAAATTTGGGGACCCCAGGATGTAGATGATAAGGGTGCAGGCTCCTCTGTTAGCTGTGGGTAGGACTCTTGGAGAGTTTATTTGTGTAATAGGGAATAGATGTGGGGATTTTATTTGGCTTTTTATGGCAATAGGGGAAGGGAGTTATCCGTTCCTTTTCTTATGTAACATGTGCTGTAATTTCTTATTAATGAAATAAGAAAGTTTCTAATCATCCAGCTGTGCCTTTCGATGAACTTTGTAATTTTGAATTATCTATACCGATCGCTAAGGCATACATAATCCTTTTGTTCAAGTATTAGTTATAATGAACTGCCGTTCTTGGAGATAAGAAAAGAACAGTATTTTGTGAAAAAGAAAAGGTCGTGCTCCTGTAAGATGTATGAGTTGCCTACGTACCTCTGGGTTTTTGAATTTTTTTTCTATTTTTCTTGAAAAATGGTCTTTTGCAGACGATCAGGCCCACGTAGTTCTGGGTAGAGGGAAATGAAGAGACTTTTTTTCTCTTTTTTTATTTTTTATTTTTTTTTCGAATAGAAGGGAGATGAGAAGAGTCGTAGCGCGCCGAGATTCTAGACTAGGGGTAGAATTTCTTGAGACGGTCCAGGTTAATTGGACGGGCTATCTCCTCCCCATATAGGTCAGTGAGCATGGCGGCACCGCCGGATAAGATTTTCTTCACAATGTAGGGGCTGCTCCAATTGGGCTTGAATTTCCCTCTGGGGTCCCAGATGGGTTCTATTGTCTCTTTGAGGACTAAATACCCTTCCCAGACACCGCGGTCCTTGACTCTCTTATTGAATGATCGCGTTATTCAGCGATGGTACCCCTGTATGTGGTAAAGACCTTTCAATCTCCTTTCATCTAGGAGGGTCAGTTCGTTAAGACGGCTTTGGCACCAGTCTTCTTCACTAACTTTGCTTTTGAGCATGACGCGTAGCGAGGTTATTTCCAACTCCACAGGTAGGACTGCTTCCATTTCGTAGACCAGAGAGTAAGGGGTAGCCCCAGTAGAGGTTTAAATTGAGGTTCGATAGCCCCAGAGGGCGTACGGGATCCGGTCGGCCCAATCCCTACAGCTTTCGGTCATCTTGCTGATGATGTCTTTGAGGTTCTTGTTGGCAGCTTCAACTGCACCATTGGTCTGAGGTCGGTAGGGAGAAGATTTGTGTCTCTGAATCCCGTACTCGTTGACTAATTTTGTGACTTTTGCTTCGAAGTGCAACCCGTTATCTGACACTAACTCGTGCGGGACCCCATATCGGCAGACGATGTTTTTCTTGAGGAATTTGGCCACTTTCTTGGCGTTCAATATTGCGTATGACTCAGCTTCAACCCATTTGGTGAAGTAATCAATGGAAACTAGGATGAATTCATGTCCGTTTGAAGCCTTTGGTGTAACCTTCCCTATGATGTCGACACCCCAGGTGGAGAACGGCCAGGGAGAGGTCATGTTGTATAATTCTCGCGGAGGCAGGTGTTAAAGATTAGAGAACTGTTGGCATTTGAGGCATCTCCGGACGTAAGCGGTGCAATCTTGGGCCATAGTGGTCCAGGAGTAGCATTCCTCGCTGTGTATCTTGGGTCATCGATGATCTTCTTGGCAAGCATGTGACCGTTCATGTGGGGACCGCATTCCTCGCTGTGTATCTTCTGCATTATCTTCTCAATCTCAGACCCTGTGATACAGTGTAGATGATGTTGATGTAAAAAACTAGATTGCTCTAATTATTCAATCACAGATAAATAAATAAGACAAATATTTTTAAAGTGGTTCGGCTAGGAATAAAGCCTACGTCCACTGTTATGTTATTGCTGAGTGTTTGCAGAATTCTTGATTACAAGTTCTCTCAAGAAATTCCGGTCCCCTTGAATGGGGTTGATACATGGTATTTATAGCCTTTAGGCTGTACATGAAAGGTCCGATACATTAAATGAAATACATATGAAAGGGTAAAACATTTAATGCAGCGTGTGCGTCAAGAATATAAACACATTAAATGAACAGCTGAACAGTTGTCTGTTTAATGATACGGCTGAGATGCAGCTCGGACCGCCTTAGTTGCCCTTTGATCAATAGTTCCTCGGAGCGCATGTAGTATCTCAGTTCCTCGGAGCACATGTAGTATCTCGGAGAAAATGTGTAATGGTTGAAGGAATGATCTTCCTCGTTGTTATTGTGCCAGGTAGGTTGACACGTGTCTTCATATTATTCGTCCATATCAGCATATTAATTTTGGTATCAACAGAAGCCCTCAATGTTTCATATTTCAAACTTTGAGGAGTATGGGACATTCTTTCTCGGTATATGGTGATATTAAATGACTTTCCTGGGTTTCAGGAACATTGTATTCAAATTTTCTTCTTATTTCGCAGCTTCCGCCTTTATTTTGAATTTTTTTATAAGCGCTTCGGTCTCCGTGCAGTTTTTATCCTTTTAGCCGCCGGAAGTTCAGTAGTTTCTTTTTGGTAATCATTTCTTTCGCCGCTTCCCAATACAGAGTATTTAAACTTCTTAGGTAACCATACCGTCTTCTACGTTTTCCACTTTTCTGCATTCAAGCTTTCTATTTTCTCCTTCTCTCTTGTGCGTTCATCCTTGTTTTCGTTCGTTGTCAACATTCGTCCTTTCTTCCTGTAAGATCTTTTTCCTTTCTTCTCTTTTATTCAGTATGGTTTATATTGTGGAGTCTGTTGAGAAATTTCGTTCTGATTTTTCCATTCCTTCGTGGGTAACTCTAGAGGTTCTTTCTGAGCCTTTAGATTACTTTCGATTGGCTGAGGGACATTGGTTCCCCAGTCTTTTTGTTGCTGAATGTGGATTTTCTTTTCCACCAAACCCATTGTGTCTTGATTTTTGTCAGTATTTCGATCTTGTCCCTGCAAAAATAGCCCCCAATTCACGGAGAATAATTAACGGGGTGCACAAATTAAATCTAACTCATGGGACTCGTATTGGGATCCCTGAAATTATGTATTGCTATAAATGGGCTACTCTAGATAATATTTATTATTTAAAAACTAGGTTTCTGAATAGGGCTCTTTTAGTTAACCTCCCTGACTCAAATAGAGATTATTTTGAGCATGGGTTGATCATAAAAAATTGGCAATATGCCCCTTTAACTGGAGATGAAGTATACAACGGTCCTAGATGCCTCCCATATGGCAATGGGATAGGTTTATTTTTCATTTTATTTTACTTATGAAATTATGCTTTCATCATGTTTGACAAAATGTATGATTGATATCTCGTTATGTATTTATTTGCAGTTGATAGCAAAAGAAAAACTCCAAAGGAATCAGAAGTTAATATCAAGCATCTGAAACTTATCTGGGGTTTGCATAAGAACATTGCAGACGAGCATATTAGGTCTGCATCATATTTGCTACAGTATAAGAGTTATACAACCTCTTATACTGCTCGCCCTGTTGAGCCAGCTTCCACTCCAGAGGACTCTTCTTCAGATTCTCATATTCCTTTAAATCAAAGGATGGGTAAGAAAAGAGCTCCTCCTGCTCTCTTTGATGATATTACCTCTGTTGCTGGGGCCAAGAAAAGCAAAGCTGATGTCCCTGAGGGGACTAAAAAGGTGGATGCTACAGCCTCCAAAACTACCGAGAAGCCCCCAGTGGCTCCGAGCAAGAAAATTGCTCCTGTTGAGATAATTTCTATCTCCCCGACCAAGAGTTCTTCCTTGGTTGAAGTTGCTGATGTTCCATTGAAGAGGTTGAGGAAGTCATCCTCAATCAATTTGGCTGAAACTGCCTCCACACTGCCAGCTGGTGGTGTTGGTGTTCCCACCATTATCCCTCCGAGCTCTGCAATGAGCTCGGTGAAAACTTGGATCATTCCCGAAGTCTAGGGAATTGATGAAAAAATTCCTAGGGATACATTGACATCCCTGGCACGTCACCTTGCTTCGGTAAATTTCTCACCTTCTGAATTTCTTTCTTTCTCTGAATGCTTGCATTTTTGTACTGATTTACTGTCTTTCTCATTTTTCAGCTGGTGAACTGTATTAATAATATTGTGAAGAAGGATGAAGCTATTAAAGCTTCAAGCTCCTCGTCAGGTGTATAGGATGCTTTATTGGGTTTGACCCAATCTCTGAAAGAATCTCGCCAGCAGTACAATGAGGACAAGACTGCTTGGGAGAAGAAATTATCTGCAGTTGAGGCCGAGAAGGTAAAAATGGTTGAGACCTCCAAGATTTTGGAGAATAAAGTGAAAGATTTGGAGGTAGAACATCAGAAGTATGATGTCAAGCTCAAGAACTTGGGAGAGCTTGAAGATAAGTTGAAGAAAGCAGAGGAGAAATTGTCTGCCCTGCAAGATATCAAGGTCCAAAAAGAAAAATTGGATGTAAAGCTCTCCTCGGAGAAATTAAAGAGAAAGGTTGCCGTTAAAAAATCTTTCAGCACTGGCTGGGAGAAAGGATGGGATAAAGGGATTGCTGCCATGACATCCCAAGTCCAATATGGGAAGTTGAAATACTTCCATGATGGTTGGGTAGCTGCTCTGTAAGAGTTGAAGGTCAAAGACGATTCTGATCTATTCCAACGACATCTCCCTGGTCCTCTTCCAGCAATTGTGGAGGAAGAAGAAGATGAGCCTGTTTCTGACGAATCTTCTATAGCCATGGGTGATCAGGTCTCTGCCTCTCAACCATCTGCCACCGAGGACATTTCTTCCATGCCTCCTCCTCCTGAGAAGATTCCTGCCGATCAAGTCGCTGTTACTACCGAGCAACCAAGCTCCTCGTCCCAGCCTCCCGAGAAAGTCTTGGGGGACAAGGAAAAGGTGTGAAGTTGTTCGGTATCATTTCTATATTTCATTACTTGTAATTGAACAATTGTAACCTTTTGATGATCTAATAAAATACATCTTCATTCCTCTTCATTGTTGATACTCTGTCTGCTTTTATTTATTAACTCCTGCTTTTCTCTTCTTTATTAGTTTTTGGCAAGAATGGAATTGATATCTGCTCCTGATACCAAATTGATGCAACAATGCACTGGATATTATAAAGCTGGTCATACAGACCTAAGTGTATCAGAGATTGTCGACATTCTTGGTCATGACGCCTCAGAACAAGATGTTGAGGCTTACCGGTATCTGAAGGATCTACTTGATAGATCTGTGGCCAATAATGTGACATACTATGAATTGATCGAGGAACTTCATGGTACCATAAAGGATCTTCAAAATCAACACAATGCATCGATGGCTTCGTTGCACAAGGATTATGAAAATAGATATCAGCAGCTCTCTTCTGAAACAGGCCATAAAAAGATCATTGTTGGATATGATATTAGGGAAAGGACCCTAAAAGGTGAAGTTGAAGCTTGCAGGCAGATTGTCGAGATCCTGGAGCAAGAAAATAATAGTCTGCAGAAAAAGTTGGCTCAATATGAATCTGCTGCCTCATCTTCCACTGCATTAGTACCAGTTACTGATGAAGGTTTCTCGTTCTTAGAAGTTGAAAACGCCAAATTAAGGCAAGAGCTGGATGATTTAAGAAGATCTGCCATTTCTGGAATTGCTCGGGGGCGAGGTAGAGGTTCTCGGGGACGAGGAAGAATTGTCGAGGAGCGAAGTTCTCCAGTCGCTTCTCGGAGTCGATCAAGAGTTCTTAGTCGCAATGTCGAAGAGGCTCGCACCCAATCTACTCTGGAAACTCAAGCGTTCCAACTGAATGCTAAGGATTGTGCTCTGTCTGAATTGTCCAAGAAAAACTTATCTTTAGAAGATCAACTGGTTGAGACAAAGTCTGCTCTTCATACCAAGGATCTTTTTGCCAAAAACCTTCTCGAGCAATTGGATAGATTAACCTTTCAATTTCATAAACAACCCAGGGAATTCTGGATAGCAGGATATAATGAAGCTCTTGTTCATCTGGATGCTCGTATTGAACATGCCAACAATGAAGGTTACAAGCAAGGATGGTTGAACGCACTGGGTGTGTTGAAATTGGAGCGAGGGCATTTTTTATGGGATTATCATGCTCCAGGGTTACTAGACTTGCCTGTACCACCTTTCAAATTGGACATGGCATGGATCCCAGCTCGTTCCATTCCCCGTAGCTTGATTTCAAAGTACCTCGGTGATTATAGCCTTCATTCTCAGGTTGAATTGTCTCGTCCTGAGCATCTCTTGGATACACCTTCTGTGATGAACGTCAGAATGCTCAGGGATGTTAATTTCATTAATTCTCCTCTTTGCCTAGAGGATCCTCCTGCTGGCGAGGAGCCTGTTTCAAAAAATAAAGGAAAGAAACCAATAGAATAGGTTTTCAATGTAACAGTTAGTACATTCTTGTAATTTATTCTGGATTTTTAATGAAAAAACTTTCATTTTCTGTTTGCCAATTTTGCTATTGTCTTGTGTTTATCAAACACCTTTATATTTGTGCATATGTATCTATGTATCTATTAAAAAGATAACAATATTGTGCTGTCCATCAACCAACTTAATTATAAAAAGTTACAAGTATCAAGGTTGTTCAATCACTTAATAATAAAGTAATGAGTATAAAATGTTCAAACTGTTTCCAACCAGCCAGGGTGGATAAATAATGTTTGTCGACCAACTACAGTGATGGGTTTTATCTTCGACCAGCTATACTTGGTTCAATTTCAAATATAAAAATGTGTCCGACCAACTAAGGTCAGTAATTTGTCCTCGTCGACCAACTACAGTTAGTGGGTCTTTATCCCCGACCAACTATACTTGGTGTATTTTGGAATATATTTTTATCTTATCAACCGTAGTTGATCATGCTAGTGTACACCTCCTAACCAAAGGAGTAGTAGTGGTTCTTTCGAATTTTTTGGCGTACACTTCCTAACCAAAGGAGTATTTTTTGGCTCCTTAGAGCTTTTGCTCCTTAGAGCGCCCCTAACCAAAGGAGTATTTTTTGGCTCCTTAGAGCTTTTGGCTCCTTAGAGCACTTTTTGGCTCCTTAGAGCTTTTTTTGGCTCCTTAGAGCTTTTGGCTCCTTAGAGCACTTTTTGGCTCCTTAGAGCACTTTTTGGCTCCTTAGAGCTTTTGGCTCCTTAGAGCGCTTTTTGGCTCCTTAGAGCGCCTTTTTGTGCGTAGTGTATAGTGTATTACACTAGTATTCCACGAAAAACTTTCAACCAGAAAGAAAATGGCGAAACATCCTCGCTTTATTCATAATGAAGGAAATGCTTTACATTTTACATTACTGATAATACTTGCGTGGGTGTTCAGCATTCCACGCATTCTTAAATTCTTCTCCCTCTAGAGTTGCTATTCTGTAAGTTCCTGGACGAACAACCTCTGTAACTCGGTAAGGTCCATGCCAGTTTGCTTCCAACTTATTTTGCTTCTGAATGACTTTCTTTAGCACATAATCCCCTTCTTTTAAGTCACATTTCTTCACCTTTTTGTTGTAGAACAGAGCTGTACGTTGTTGGTAAGCAGCATTCCTAATGGCTGCCTCTTCTCTAACCTCCTCGAGCATATCCAAATCCAGTCTTCTCATCAAATCGCTGACTGGGGAGTTGAAATTCAGCACTCTATGAGTTGGGAGACCCAACTCGGCAGGTATCACATCTTCACTTCCAAATGCTAACATATATGGTGATTCTCCAGTTGTTGCTCGGGGAGTTGTTCGATAAGCCCATAGTACTGATTGGAGCTCATTAATCCAATTTGCTTTAGCTTCACTTAACCTCTTCTTCAAACCATTTAGTAATGTTCTGTTCATCACTTCAGTCTGTCCATTGCTCTGGGGATGGCCTGGTGCTGAATGATACTTCAAAATGTTTGACTGATGACAATAGGCAGCAAATTCTTCATTATCGAATTGTGTTTCATGGTCTGTGATGAAAGCATGGGGGAGACCATATCGACAAATGATGTTCTTCCAAATGAACTGATATACCTTCTCGTACGTCATATCAATTAGTGGTTCAGCTTCCACCCACTTAGTAAAATAATCTACTGCCACGACGAGATACTTGAACCTTCCTCGAGTCGTCGGCAGTGGTCCAACCAGATCAACCCCCCACATGGCAAATGGCCAAGGTGAAGTTATGGGTGTCAACAATGCTTGTGGAGTTCTTCGGATGAAGGAAAAATGTTGGCACTTGTCACACTTCTTAGCATAGGCTATACAATCAGCCCTCATCGTCGGCCAGTAATATCCCTGTGTCATTACCCTTTGCAAAAGTGTCCGACCTACTACATGAGCTCCACAAGATCCTTCATGGATTTCTTCAATCAATTCTTTGACTTCTGATGGATGCACACATCTCTGTAAACCTGCCATAATTCCTCGTCTATACAAAACACTATTAGTTAACACATATCGAGCAACTTTATACTTCAATTTCTTGGCAGCTAGTTTGTCCTCCGGTAATTCTCCTTCTTCAATGTATGCCCTGATAGGATCCATCCAAGATGGTCCTAAATCAAGGGTAATAATCTTCACCGTCAGATCTTCTTCTATGCTCCGACTTTCTAATACTTCAATTGGTATCGTTCTTCGCAGCTCGGTGCGCGTAGCTGACGCTAATCGGGCCAGTGCGTCTGCTCTAGCATTCTCCATCCTCGGTATCCTCACCAATTGAATAGCATCAAATTCTTTCAATAACTCCATCACCTTTGCATGATACTTCACCATTAACTCTCCCTTAACTGCATATATTCCCATCATTTGATTCACAGTTAATTGAGAATCACTGAAAACAATTACTTGTCGGGCCTCCATAACTTTCGCCAAATGAAAACCTGCAATCATTGCCTCATACTCAGCCTCATTATTGGAAGCTTTGAATTGGAATCTCAAGGCATACTCCATGTCAATATCGTCTGGGGTGTTTAAAACAATTCCTGCTCCACAACCAGCTGTGCAAGATGATCCATCTACATATAATTTCCATGTAGGTACCTCGTCTTCAAATTTCTTGTCCATCAGAGTTCCTCGGTAAAATATCTGTTGTTTTGTTTCATCATTCCCTGGTATCTTTCGTTCCTCATCGGTCGTCTGTTCGCGCCCTTTTACCAACCTTAGTTAGTCTGGGTTTGAATATGATGATTTTTCTACATCTACAAGTCCTTTTACCAACCTTGGTTGGTCTGGACCTGTTTCTGTTGATCCTGTATCGTCCACAGGTAGGTCAGCAAGCACCTTTTGCTCCTCGGGGGTATCAGGGTATGTGAACTCTGCTATAAAATCTGCTACAGCTTTCCCCTTCAATGATGATCTGGGTTCATACACAATGTCATATTCACCGAGTTCTATTGCCCAATACATCAATCTTCCTGATTTTTCTGGCTTGTGAAGGGCTTATCTTAATGGCATGTCGGTATACACAATGATGGTATGGGCCTGGAAGTATGGCCTCATTCTTCTACTTGCTTCAATTAATGCCAGTGCCAATTTTTCTAGTTTTTGGTACCTGATTTCTGCACCTCAGAAGGCCTTACTTGTGTAATAAATTGGCTTCTGGACTCCATTCTCCAATCTGATCAACGCCGAGCTAACTGCATTCTCTGATACTGCCAGATACAAGTACAACTTTTCTCCCGTTATTGGCCTAGACAACAATGGTGGGGCTCCCAAATACTTCTTCAAATCTTGAAAGGCCTTCTCACATTCATCATTCCACTCAAAACTTTTTCGCAGTGTTTTGAAGAATGGGAGGCATTTATCAGTTGCTCGGGATACAAATCTGTTGAGCGCTGCAACTCGTCCGGTAAGACTCTGCACCTCTTTCCTCGTCGTTGGGGATCGCAGCCCTAAAAGAGCTTTAATATTTTCTGGATTTTCCTCAATACACAAATCTGTTGAGCGCTGCAACTCGTCCGGTAAGACTCTGCACCTCTTTCCTCGTTGTTGGGGATCGCAGCCCTAAAAGAGCTTTGATCTTTTCTGGATTTGCCTCAATACCTCGCTGGTTGACGATGTATCCGAGGAACATTCCTTCTCGTACCCCAAAGGTACACTTCGTCGGGTTGAGCTTCATTTGGTATTTATCCAGTTGATCGAAAGTCTAGCTTAAGTCAACTAGATGATCAGTAGCTCTCTTGCTTTTGGTGAGCATGTCGTCGACATAGACCTCCATGTTGCGGCTAATTTGTTCGGCAAAAACCTTGTTCATCAGCCGCTGATATGTTGCACCTGCATTTTTTAAACCAAAAGGCATAACATTATAACAATAAGTTCCCCTTGGGGTAATAAAAGAAGTACTTTCCCTGTCTTCAGGCTTCATTTTGATTTGATTGTAGCCAGAATATGCATCCATGAAGCTGAGCAGCTCATGTCCCGAGGTAGCATCCACTAGCTGGTCGATTCTGGGCAATGGAAAATGATCTTTTGGATATGCTTTATTGAGATCAGTGAAATCAACGCACATTCTCCATTTGTTGTTCTTCTTCTTTACCATCACCACATTTGCCAAGCAATCTGGATATTTTACATCTTCAATGAATTGAGCTTTCTGGAGCTTCTCGACCTCCTCTTGTATGGCCTGGTTCTTCTCGGGACTAAACACTCTTCTTCTTTGCTTCACAGGCTTGATATCCTTATTCACATTGAGCTCATGACATAAGAAGTTTGGATATATACCTGGCATGTCTTCATGACTCCAAGCAAAAGTATTCTTCCTGTTTCTCAAGAAAGTTATCAACTCCTATTTTATTGAAACATCCAACGACGATCCTATCTGGGTTACTCGTTCAGGATGCTCGTCGTCCAGAATAACAGTTTCTGTAGCTTCCACCACCTGTCCTTTTACAAGTTGAGATTCATCCCTAGGGTCAAGAGTTTCAATTTCTGTACCCTCCTCCACTTGATAAGTAGTAGTCTTTTTCCTTGATTCTTCAAGTTCTTCTTGCTCGGCAGCCGAATAATAGCATTCCCGAGCTACTTTTTGATCACCTTTCATAATTTCGACTCCAAAATTCGTTGGGAATTTCAAACACTGATGTACTGTAGATGGAACTGCTTCGAACTTCTTTAATCCAACTCTTCCCATGATGATGTTGTAGGCTGACTGCACATTCTTATCCATCACAAAGAAGCGTATTCTTTCTGTTCGACAAGCAGGCCAAGTTCCAATGAGTATATCCAACTTGATCGTCCCAAGTGGAAAAAATTTCTCACCAGCAAAACCCAGAAGGGGTCTGTGATAAGGTTCCAATTGAGATAATTTTAAATTCAAGCTATCAAAGCATGAATAGTACATGATGTCTGCAGAACTACCATTGTCTACTAACACCCTTGAAATGACCACATCCCTCATCCTCATTTTGATCACCAAAGTATCATCATGAGGGTAAAGAACACCTGCCAGGTCGTTTTTTGAAAAACCAATCACTAGCTTCTCTTTGTATACCTTCCTCGGACGATCATCCTCGGTCAGGTTTATTCGCTGAATATATAAACAAGCTTGAACCTCTCCGAGGTAAGCTTTTCTTTCTACAGTAAGGTCTCCTCCTCCTGCATCTCCTCCTGTAATAACATTACAATCAAATGACCCAAAACGTATGGAAAATACCTCTCGTTCAGGCTGCCTTGGCTTTTTGGGAAGATCAGGGTCATCATCTGGATCATTTTCATGGTCCCTCTTCTTTTTCTCCTCTGCACGACGAGGAGATCTAGATCTCTCTCTGGTTCTGTCATCATTCTTCCTTTCACCTCTACGATCTACATACTTTGACAACTTTCCTCTTCGGATGAGTGTTTCTATCTCGTTCTGAAGGGCTATGCAATTTTTGGTCATATGGCCATGATCTTTGTGAAACTCGCAATATTTGGTCTTATTCCTCAGATCGGGATTTGTCCTCAGTTTCTCTGGCCACTTGATTTCCTCGCTATTCTTGATTTCTTCCAAAACATGATTAATACCCATTTTCAATGGGGTATAATTATCGTACTTCTTTAGGACTTCCAATATTGTCCTATTATTCCTGGAATGCTTGTCACCACCATTACCTTTCTGATCTTTCTTCTTAGACTGGTCGACCTCCACTTTAACTTCTTTATCCATATTCTTCTTCGCAGCCATAGCCTCCTCGGCATTCATAATTTTGGCTGCTTTTGCCATCAACTCGGACATAGTTTTAGGTGGATCTTTGGCCAAGGTGTAGTACAGCTTATTAGGCAGCAAACCACTCATCAAAGCAGTGATTGCTGTCTTTTCTTCGTAATCTATGACTTCCAACTTCTCGTTATTAAAACGAGTTATGTAATCTCTATTACTTTCACCTGATTTTTGTCTAACACTTAGCAAATGTGCTACTCGCTTTACCGGCTTCGCCCCAAATCAAAAATTGCCAATGAACAACTCGGCTAATTGAATAAAAGTTGAAATCTTACCCCGAGGAAGATTGTTATACCATATCTGTGCAGATCCGGTAAGAGTTCCTGAGAATGCTCTACACCTCATCTCGTCGGGGACGGCATATATGTCGGCGGCAGCTTGGTATTGTTCTATATGAAGTACAGGATCTGTTTTTCCATCGTACTTAGGAGTCACTACAGGTGCTTTGAATTTCGATGGTGTAGGAAAATCCACAATGGCTTGCACAAAAGGTGTCCCTTGAACAAAAGTTCTCTGTAAGGGGTTCCTCGCCTTAGCCATTTCTCCCAATCTATCCTCCAACCGCTGAATAGAACCTTTCCATGCTTCATTTCCTTCCTCGGGCCGCTTAGTCTGAGCAATTGATCGCTCTGATGTAGCTTCCTGAGATTTATCTTGACGAGTAGCTGGTCGTGATTGTGATGATCCTTCTCTCAAACGTGATGGTGGTCGAACATTTCTCGATGGAGCTCTAGGTGGACTCATGTTTCTCCTTGGTCCTAACAGACTGAAAGGAGATGCCCTGCTTAATCTTTCCAAAGCGCTGGTTCTCTCCGGAGAGAGAGATATAGGTTGATTTGTATCCGTAGCCCGTATCGATGAAGTTCGCCCAGGTTGATAAGAAGAATCATTAGATTCTCCATTGCGATATGACCCAGTACGTCTGGATCGCGATTGCCCATGATCACTCCTTTGCCCTGAATAAGTAGGTGCACCGCCTTGAAGAGTTTGAATGAGTTGCCTCATAGATTCTTGCATGGCGGTTTGTCCTTGAGCCAGATTTGTCATAATTCCGGCCAGATCTGGAGGTGCAGATGGATTTGGAAGATTTCCAGTATTTCCAGCATTTCGATTACTGGATTCTGGGTTATCTGCCATTGATGATAAATGATTTTTGTGAAAAACGATAGTAACAGTCGTTTTCCACAGACGGCGCCAATCTGTTGATGTAAAAAACTAGATTGCTCTAATTATTCAATCACAGATAAATAAATAAGACAAATATTTTTAAAGTGGTTCGGCTAGGAATAAAGCCTACGTCCACTGTTATGTTATTGCTGAGTGTTTGCAGAATTCTTGATTACAAGTTCTCTCAAGAAATTCCGGTCCCCTTGAATGGGGTTGATACATGGTATTTATAGCCTTTAGGCTGTACATGAAAGGTCCGATACATTAAATGAAATACATATGAAAGGGTAAAATATTTAATGCAGCGTGTGCGTTAAGAATATAAACACATTAAATGAACAGCTGAACAGTTGTCTGTTTAATGATACGGCCGAGATGCAGCTCGGACCGCCTTAGTTGCCCTTTGATCAATAGTTCCTCGGAGCGCATGTAGTATCTCGGTTCCTCGGAGCACATGTAGTATCTCGGAGAAAATGTGTAATGGTTGAAGGAATGAGCTTCCTCGTTGTTATTGTGCCAGGTAGGTTGACACGTGTCTTCATATTATTCGTCCATATCAGCATATTAATTTTGGTATCAACAGATGAGTTCCATCGAAGTTCCTCTAGAGTAGAGCTTTATGACAGATGATGTACTGGGCGGCCAGTCTTCGGAGGGTCGTTCGGTCTTTCTTATTGGAACCCTCGGGATACCTATCATGTTTGAGGAGGCACCAGATATCATGGTACCAGCAATCGGCTAGGTTATTCTTTGCTCAAGGTAGGTAATGGAAGGTGATATCTCGGAATTGGGAGGCTAAATTTTCTAAGTGGGCATGAAAGGGTTGGAGCTTTTCGTCCTTGACTTTCCACTTTCTGAGCACTTGATCGATGATGAGGGCAGAATCCCCGTAGACATCAAGGTATTGAATACCTTTCTTGAGAGCAACTTTGAGGCCTACTGTGCATGCCTCGTATTCCGTCATGTTGTTGGTGCACGGGAAATCCAATTTGATGGCGATGGGAGTGTGGGAGTCATATGGGGTGATCAGAAGTATCCCAATGCCATATCCCTTTTTGTTGGCAGCGCCATCAAAGAACATTTTCCATCGAAGGCTATCTTGAGCGGTGCAGAGGATATTTTCATCTGGGAATTCGGAGATCCAGACATCTGCTTCTTCTACGGGGTAATCAGCGAGGTAGTCAGAGATGGATCTTCCTTTAACGGCTTTCGACATGACGTACACAATATCAAACTCGATTAGGAGCATTAACCATCGGGACATTTGACTGGATAAGGCGGGTTTCTCAAGAAGGTATTTGATGGGATCTATTCGGGATACAAGTTTGATGGGGAAGGCGAGCATGTAGTGTCACAACTTTTTGGTGACCCAGATAAGTGCAGCACACGCCTTTTCCAAAGCAGTGTAGTTGACCTCGTACCCGGCCAATTTGTGACTGGCGTAATATATGGATCTTTCTTTATGGGAGTCTTCAAAGTATTGGTCTAGCAAAGCCCCGACTTCAGTGTCGGTTATAGTTAGGTATAGGAGCAAAGGAAGACCAGGCTGTAGTGGCATGAGCACTAGAGGTTGGGTCAGATATTATTTGATTCGATCAAAAGCTTCTTGACAGGCCTCGTTCCAAACCTTGGTTAAATCCTTTCGGAGGAGCTTGAAGATCGGTTCACAGATGAAGGTTAGCTGGTTGATGAACCTATTAATTTATTACAATTTCCCAAGAAAACCTCAAACTTCTTTCTCTGTTCGGGGCGGTGGCATCTCAAGTATGGCCTTCACCTTTGCAGGATCTTCTTCTATCCCCTTCTCACTGACCATAAATCCTAAGAGTTTTCCCTTTGTAACGCCGAAGACACATTTCTGTGGATTGAGTCTCATCTGATACGGTCGCAGTCGTTCGAAGAACTTTCGGAGAGAGGGAAGATGACCTTCTCTAGTTTTGGACTTGATAATCATATCATCCACATAAACCTCGACTTCTTTGTGAATCAGATAATGCACGATGGTTGTGGTAGCCCTTTGGTAGGTAGCCCCAGCATTCTTGAGACCAAATGGCATAACTGTGTAGCAAGAGGTTCCCCATGGGGCGATGAATGCGGCTTTTTCTTGGTGGTCTGGGTGCATCTTGATTTGGTTATATCCGGGAAACCCATCGACGAATGACTTGAGAGCATGATTGGCTGTGTTGTCCACGATCATGTCGATATTGGGCAGCGGATAATCATCCTTTAGAGAAGCTTTATTTAAATCTCGGTAGTCTACACACATTCAAACCTTCCCTCCTAATTTCGGCACAGGTACTATGTTGGCTAGCCATGTGAGATATTCGATCACACGAATGAATCCCACATTCAACTGTTTGACCACCTCATCTTTGACTTTGAGCGACCATTCGGTGCAGAGCTTTCTCAATTTTTATTTAACCGACTTGTAATCTAGGAGAGTGGGGATCTCGTGCTGAGTTATTTCAGGATCAATGCCAGGCATATCATCATAGAACCATGCGAAGACATCCACAAATTCCTTTAGCAATTCTTCGAGTTGTGTGCCCTCATGCTCGTCAAGGGTGGCCCCTATCCTAATCTCGTTCAGTTGGCTACTAGAACCTAGATTAATAACAATGGTCTCTTCTTCATTAACTTGAACACGATTATGTTATTTATTATTAACCTTATTTAGATCAGTTAAGAATTGTTCATTTGTAAAATCATCATCATCAAAAGTTCAATTATAATCCAAATAATTAATGTAAGGCACAACAAGATACTCAAAATCTTCGTTTGTTTCATTAATAGGAAAAACAGCATTGAGAACCTTATCAAAAGAGATCTCAATTACATTTGAACAAGGATAGATAATAGAATAAGAAATAGGGTAAACATTGGGGTTAGGGGAGATTTCAAGAGGTAGAACTGGCGCAACATGCCAGTTGAGGAGGGGTGTATCAGCAGATTTAATCAGATGGGATGGATCCATTGATGTAGGGCCTGAATGAACCATGTAGAGTGCCAGCCCCAGTGTTTATAAGTTGAAGGAATCTTTGGAATCACTTTCCTCAGTCTTTTCGGTATCTTTGATGAGGGATTATACTCGGTGTTGGAAACTTTCAGCCTATGGGTAGCTATCTTGGAAAAAGATCTCCATTCCTACATTCATCTTCTTGTCTGTGTGGTCATACCATGGTTCTGGAAAACCGTAAAAGTCTTCACCTTCTTTGATGAATTATCCATTCAAGGAGTCTCCTGGGATAGTTTGGGTGCAGTCTAATCTTCTCTTTGGTTGAGACTGGTGGATCATTCTGAGCTCTTATTCTGATGGTTGATACCCCAAGCCACAAGGAGGAAAATATTTCTTTGGTTCGATGGTCTCAAGTATCCCTTACTGCCTTTGCCCTAGCCCCAGTCCGGGCATGAAGTGCATGTTTTTGAACATCTGAATCACATTGGCATTGCCATGAGGGTCATATTCTGGACAAGCCCTTTCTTTGAAACTATCCCCTACCGGGAGTAGGAGTGGATCAACTCGGAATCCTGATAGGAGCATATCATTTGACCTGTGTTGTATCTCAAGGATTGGACTGCTGGTGCTTGCACCCTCGACATTTTCGTCATCTCCCAAAATGGTGATGACTCGCCCGTCGATGAAGAACTTTAAATTCTGATGGAGTGAGGAAGACACACCCTTGATACTGTGGAGTCAGGGTCGTCCAAGCAACAGGTTGAAATAAGCTGCGATGTCTATAACTTGGAATTCAATGATAGGGTTTATAGGGCCAGCCCTTATTATAAGTTTTATGGATCCCATCACCTCCAAGCGGGTATTATCGTAGGCACGTACAAGGGTGGAGGTTGGAGCGAGGTCACTTTCTTTCAGGCCTAAACACTTGAAGGTTCTTAGTGGGAAGACATTCAAAGAGGATCCGTTATCGACAAGAGAGAGTGGCACGGCCTTCCCCATAACTTCGACGGAGATGTTGAGTGCATGATTGTGATTCAGCCCAATTCTGGGGATCTCTTCTTTAGAAAATGATAACATTCGGGTAGAGTTCAAGGGTCCGATCAGATTTACCGCTTCTTCTGGTGTGATAGAAGGAGGAACTGTGGGTCCAGTGAGCAGCTTGATTAAAGCATTTTTGTGCATCTGGGAAGACATGAAAAGCCCCCATATAGTGATGTTAGCTTGAGTTTTCTTCAGTTGATCAAGGATCTTGCTTTCCTCGATGGTCATCTCTGGCATAGAAAGGTTTTCAACGCCCTTCCCCTTGTCATTTGCTGGTAGTGAGCTTGGTAATGTCTCCCTAAGCTTAGTAGTGAGCTTGGAACTTGGTAATGTCTCCCTGATCTGGTCATGTGATTTACTGAAGAAGGGAAGACCATGAATCCTATTTCCTCGTTAATCTCAATTTGTTCTGTCACCCTGTTTATTTCTTCGAGGAGTTCTTAAAATGATATCATCCCACATATGTCGGCTACTGGGCCAGTTCTTCCTGAAGCTTATTTTTCTCTCGAATCTTTGAATTCTTCCCCCCCCCCCCCATCTGGTGGCAACAATTCTGTCTTTCCATGTAAAGTCAATGCATTCCATAACTTCAACGGCTTCTTCATACAGGTCTTCCCACTCTGTGGGGATATGTACGGTTGAAGGGACCAAGCGCCCTTATAGCTTCAAAGTATCAAGTAACCCGATGATACTACAAATGCTGTCGGTTTGTCCAAATAATTTGGCCATAATCTGGACAACATTATTTAGGCTGACTTCATCGGTTGGTACCACCCACTTTTCTGAATCTCGATCCCATCTCCGTGCTTCCAAAAATAGTATACTGAACCTCTGGTAATCGATGACCATCTAAGAGGGAAATTTCAACCCGAACTCTAGGAGTTGGTTTAACACCTCTGACAATTCCATACTTCCATTTTCAGAACGGGTACGGATAGCGATGCATGCTCTGGTAAGGAGTGACAGTGCGTGATCAGCGAGGCTAGTAGGGTGTAGGAGGAAATATAAGCAAATTTGAAGAGTTTTAGGAAAGTATATGGGTGTGATTTGAGTTGAGGGATCGAAATCTGGGTTTTCTTCTAAGAAGATGGCATTGACATGATTTGGGAGTGGATTGTGAGTAGTGTTTGGCTTAGGATTGGCTGGTGGGGCGATGGTACCCCGGTCAATGAGATCTTAGATTATATTTCGGAGGTGAAAGCATTGGTCGGTGGTATGGCCAGCAGTTTGGTGAAAGGCGCAATGAGCAACGGCCTTGAAGTTTCTTAGGAGTGGATTTGGCAATAGACGGGGATCCAAGGGTTTGATGAGGTTTCGTCTTAACAGGGTTTGGTAAACTTTGGAGAGGGGATCATAGTGCTCAGTGTATTCCCTTCGGATGGGGGCAGGGCATCTTTCTGGTGCCCATGATGTGGTCGGTTGAGAGATATTGTTGATGGTTGAGACTGTAGCACTGGCACGCTTGTCATACTTTCTAGGGGTGAACTGTTCGGACACCTTTTTCGGTTCAACCTCTGTTTTAATAAGTCTTTCCTCGATTTCTACTCCCACTTCTCTAAGAGCTCGGAAGTGGGGATAGTATTTTCCTCCCATCGTCGCTCGGACATGGGGAAAGAAGTTCTTCTTCACTATATTGACCTATTCTTCCTCAGATGTCCGATTGGTCATGGTATCTGCTAGTTCCCTCCACCGGGTTATGAAGTTACTGACTGATTCCCAGGATTTTATTGAGCAACTCTAAATCACGACGAGTGACCTCAAGCTCTTCGTTGTATTTGTACTGCGATATGAATTCTCTGGCTACATCCTCCCAGCTACGGATTTTGGATTCCCCGAGAGATAAAACCATCGGAGGGAACTATCCTTCAAAGTTTGCTGAAATAATTGGGCCATCACTTCTTCAGAAGCCCCTAGTAGAGTCATGGAACGATGATAACTGCGAAGATGAACAATCGGGGGTCCACTCCCTCCAAACTTCTTGATATTTGGCATCTTGAACTTCTCGGGTAACCTCGCTTTAGGATAAGGAGACATGTGGGTGTAGTTTATGTAATTTCCAGAGATTCTGACTTGGTCAAACTTCTTGGTGAGCATCTTGAGATCCTCTTTGACTTTATTCAACTCCTCCTCTTTTGGATCAGCGACCATAGGCAGGTTAGCCACAGGATGGGAAATGTTTGGCATCGAAAGCTGGGCAGGCGGCGACCCATTGATAGGAGGGGCATGTGGAGCGTGCTAATATTCTTTAGGAACCCAGATAGGCTCGAGTGGACCCATAGTATGAGGGAATAGGTCCTCGGGCTCTTGAGGAATAGGACCCTGGTTTCGTTGCATCTCTTGGACCTCAGTTTGGAAGTTGTCAATCTTGGACACGAGCTGATCTAGGACTACCGTCAGATCTGGCTGTATGACTTGTACTTGATCTGTATTATCCATAGAAAGTGGATAGACTCCGTACTCGAAAGAATTAGTAGAGGAACGGATGAAATTCCGGGGTGATTTGACTGAAGACCGAAGCCAATAGGGAGCCATGCCAAGGGCTTGCGATTGACCTGAGAAGGCGTAGAATGGGATTTATTTTTGAGAAAAAGAGAAGAAAATATTTTTGGATTTTTGATAAAGAAGGGAGAAATGTTTTTGGAGATGGAACTCAACGTGATTATTACGATTATTATATTCTCACTTGTATTTAATTCTCCTAAATGCAATGCCGGACGGGACCCGAGCCTGGAAAAGTGGGGGTTTTAATATATGCAAAGCTACGGTTGGACTTGTAACCAGGCTCACGAATAGGGTCCCATTTTAAAAATGCACAAAAATTCGGACGACAGGCCGACCCGGAATTTTGACAGAGTTTCGGGTTGAAACCGGCAATCTAAAGTGCATGTCCTAGGTTTGGCACCTATATGCGGGTATGCAGTTGGTTGGGTGAATCGGAATGGGTTCCCCCCTTTGGCGTGACTTCCACAATATACGTCTTACTCTTGCGGGCAATCGGTATGTGTGGACAAGCCATTTTATATACCTAAGTGTACGTGAATTGCCTCACTATATACCTCGTGGGAACGGTACATGTGAGGCGAATTCGATATACTCGGCGTACATGAACGAATTCCCTGTGATATACCTCCCGTTATGACTCTGGTCAAGCAGTACAATGCGGGGGAACCGTTCGATATACGTCGAAGGTACTTGGATAATGGAAGGTGAGAGTCATATCACTTAGGTTAACTACGCCCTGCCGAACCAGCGCCCATCACGAAGTGACCCTCCAGTTACTGGGTAAAATTTGGTCAATAACAATGATCTTTGGTAATGTCGTGTGAATCATGCATGATTCTCTTATTAGTATCTTATAATGAGAATATTTTTCTTGATTATGCCAAACAAGGAGCGAAGTACAAGTACCAAAGGTACACAGTATGGATGGGTGATGCGTGCAACAGGTGGATATATGTGATCCTAGGTGCACGTGGTGTGAAGTGTATATGGAGAAATTTCTACAAGTGTGTGAACAGAAGCATAAGCATGGGATACACATGGAAAAGGGGAACATGCAGATATAGAACAAATATAACAACCATGTAAATAGAGTCAAGCCCTCAAAACACATATTATCCCCAGCAGAGTCGCCACTATAGCCATCCTCGATCCTCATCGCGGGCGAGCGCATGAAGGAAGGATCCTCGGGTCCCGCGCGTCCCTCTTGGGAGCGCTTCGACCGGCATCGTTTGAAATGAGGTGTAAAAATATAGAGAGATTTAGAGTCGTCAGTCTATTTTACTCAAAATAGACAAAAGAAAAAGGGGAAGCCCTCCCGAAGGACGGCATCCAAAGACATACTGGTGCATACAAAACCAAAATTATTTGAGAAGGGTTCGGAGGCTAAGTTATGAAATGGAAAGGTGTTAGTCACCCATTCCGCCATTTCGGTCTCTCATGGATGTTTGCTATTTTCCTTTTTTATTTTCCCCGTGCTATGTGTGCATGTGTATATATATAGTGGAGATAAGAATCCTCGACTTGTATCATGGAAGAGATGAAGCGAGTCATCCGTAGGAAGGTATACAAATAATATTAGAAAATAAGATTTACCCGATTATTATGTTGATCGTTATAATGGAACGAAAACGCATATGGAGTAATACGTCTCTAAGAACAAGTATATAGAATATAAGAAAATTATATTTAGAGAAGATAAAAAATGAGAGAGAAAGTAAGAATAGGACTCGGGTTTTACCCCGAGACGCCATCAAAGTCCACGTAGTTCGCATAAAAAACGAGGGGTGGGGTTTATCCCATAAATCCAAATGGGGGTCTCTTACTTGTGAGTGTGTGTGTGTGTGTCTAGATAAAGTGTTTTAGTTGTGAGAAAAGTATGAGAATCCCTATTTAGAATTTATGAGCAAACCCTCTTTTTCTTATTTTTTGGGTTTTATTTATATGAAAATAAGAGATGTGCAATAATACTAAATAAAAATTATATTAGGATGTGTGAGATGAGATAATAAAAGTGCTAAGTAATAAAAAACAAGTTATTGCGAATTTAAGAGAATTTAGAGAGAAAGTTGGACCTTCTTGAAGACTTTGAGCTTGATCTTGAATGTTAAAGAGCAGCCCTTTCACTTGGATGATAATGGAGAGTGACTAATTCACCAAGTTTGATGAAAAGGATGATGAAAAGTGGGAGTTAGAAAGGGATTCGGATGTTGAAATAGTGCTGCCTTCGAGAGAGGTTTTTGGGATTCGCTGAGAGTGATTTTTATCAGATTTGGGCTCCCCTTGCAAATGAGTTGAAGGCCTCCTTTTATAGGCCCAGGTCACTGCCGATCGGCATAGACCTGGTCCTGCCTATCGGCACCTGTCGATAGACAGGGTCTGGAACCTGCCATTTGGGAGTGTGTTTCAGCCTTTTTGGAAAATTAGCTGCCGAGGACAAACCATTGGTCAGAATCGCGCATGGGGTAGACCATTGGAAAGTTAATTTAGAGACCTTTGAAAGTCCTTTGGACCACTCTCGGGTTCGGGAGTTGACTTTTGGTCAAATATGGCTCGGAAGCGTTTGTCGGTCCATTAGACGGGGAATCGTTCGGATGCAAACGGATCGTTCGTCCGCATGGTAAGTTCGAATCGCGCACGGGATGGACCATTGGAAAGGGATTCCAGTGCCCTTCAAAGATTCATTCAGCCTTGGTCGAGATGAAGAGTTTGACTTTTTGGTCAAACGGAGCCTGGGAGTGCCCGATGGCTTCTAGGTCAGTACTCGGGATATGACCTGGGTTTGTAGTGATGAAGGGAGGTACTAGGGACCTAAGGAGAGTTAGGGGGTAATATAATAGGGTGTCTACAAAGTCCTAGGAAGTCTATGTCTAGTATTTCATTAATTTTCAAATCCCATCATTTTAAATATACATCTATATGGGTTCGAAAATCATTTTTAGACGCGTTAGATATTAGATTTGTTGATTCTAATTTGCTTTCACATGAAACCTCCCTTGATAAATTGAAAGGTTGAATGTGTTAGTTTTGTTTACATACTCTAGCTTTTTGTCCTTCATATTATATATCATTGCTAGGTGTATGCATGTTCAGTCATTTTCTAGTCATCGTTTTATTTCATATCTCATGCTAGAAATCATGACTTGTTTATCTTTTGTATTTTATTTCTTTCATTTTTGTGTGCATTAAATGAAAAATACAAAAAGATTTTTATTTGTCATTTGTGCTTTACCTTGTTAGTAATTTGAACTTAATGAAAAATACATATGATTTTTTGTGTGTCTTTTGAGTAAATATTTTTGTTGTTTGGTTTAAAAATTTCAAAAACTCAAAAAGATTTTTATTGTGTGTATTTTAGTTTGACACACTTTATGTGGCGTATACTTGTGTTTGAATCCCATATTTTACGCTCCCATGTGGCTAGAACTTTTAGTTTAGATTGTCAATCCTTATTATGTTCTTTACCATGCTTACATGGAGTAGTTGGATTTTGTGTTGTTTAAATGGATTCTATTTTTTATATGCCTCTACTCACACATGCACGAGATCATTTGATATTTTAACTTCACATGTTATATTTGAGCTTTGTGAGGTGTTCTCCTACCAATCTTGTCATCTACTTACTTGTAACCTAGGAGGACTAGTGCATGTCAAAATTCGTTGCACGTGAGCTTTGTGAGAAATAAAAAGATTATATATAAATGTTCACAGGGAAGGGCTCTGAAAGGATTTATTATCTTTTGCGAATAGTAAGCCACCGTTTGTTTGGACCTAAAAGAAATACGTGGTCCAAAGGCCTAAAAACATAATTATGACATTAAAAAGAAAAATAATTGCCAAGGCCTATTTTTGTTTGATATATTCATTCAAATATATATGCTTACTGAAGGAGATTGGATGGTATATCAACGGTTTTCACAATGTCCGTTTATCTTAGTTGCACTTTTCATGTCATGACTCTATTTGTTTGTGGAATCATCAACATGCTAGGCTTGTATGCATTATGTATGTTTGTTCATTGAGTTCAATTTATATTGTCGCATGAGGTTATATTCAAATGTGATGAAGTTTGCAATCAATTGAGAACTTCGTGAACATGTTTTAAGTGATTGGGTCTAAATTTAATTGTTACTAGTTCACACCCCAACACTTCCATTTCCATATGACACATTTTTGCCATACGAGTGTGAAAAGCTTATCTTCTTTTGTGTCATTTGTGTGTTTATATCTATATATGTGTACTTGAGTTTATTTGGTATATATTATGTATACATATATTTGATATTTTTGTTTAGTCTTTGCCTTGCTTTCTAGTCCATCTATGCTTTAATTCATACTTGGTATCCATCTTGTTGCATTCTTTGTTGATATCACATGCTTAATACTTATATATCATATTGGTATCTGTTTCTTGCAACTTAGTTGGTATCCATCTGTATTTGTTGGATTATTTATGATTTTATTGCCCATGTGCTTTAATGTTCTCATCATATTATGCGCTATTGCATCTTTAGCTTGTTATCCCATTCTATTTATCCCTTGCTTAGTTTAGAGGGTGTGTATACTTTAATTGGGGGAGAAACGTTAATGTTTTAATTCTTTAGCCTTTGCCTATTCCTGAACAAAAAGGGGGAGAATGATAGGGGGAGAAATGGTATCTAAACCTATTATAATCGTATCTTAGTTTGGGGGAGGTTTATCTTAGGGGGAGACGTCTTTCTAAGTAGGTCATTTGTTTAATAAAGGAGAGAATTAATTTAGGGGGAGTACTTACTTTAATTAATTACATGAAATATTTTGATATTCCCTATGCGTTTAATGGGTTTGCTTAAGTGTGCATTAATTATATTATAAATGGCAACTTTCACACGCAAAGATTGTGATCCTTGGGTATTGTGTCAAGTATTGGGTGGGATTGTTTTTTAGTCTAGTGAGCTTGACGGCCCTTTAGGATTTTTGTTTAGTTTTTGTCCCGGAATAGCCAAAGGGGGAGATTTGTAAGGACACAAATTTCCAAATTGAGTCCTTTATAGTTTTGGCTCAATTTCGGACAAAAACATTTGAGTCATATGATAGAGTTTAATTGTATCCATTCAAGCCTATGACGTGTTTGTTAAAGACATAGCGGCCAAGAGTATAAAGCTTCATCAAATTGCCAAGTTTAACGTGCCTCGTTTCTACGTCATCAACATAGTTCCATTGCTCCTAAGGTTTGAATGCATTTTAATATATATATATATATATATATATATATATATATATATATATATATATACGAGCTTGGAACATTTTATATTGGGTAAACTTTAATTTAAACTGTTGTTTATTTTCAGAAAGATTTTATTTAAAATAAAGTATATAAAGTTTCTGGGCTAAAAATAGAAATTTTTAACTTTCTGGAAGTTCGTTCGAAATGTCGTTCGAACAAGTTTGCCAACGAGTTCCCAAAAGGCCACTGGAATGTCGTTCGAAGTGTCGTTCGAACGAACTTGATGTTCGAACAAGATTTCTAACGAGTTCACACTGGAACTTCGTTAGAAGCCTCATTCGAACGAGACTTAGTTCGAACGAAAATATCGTTTGAACGAGTTTTAGCAGGAACATTTTTTGACAGTTTTGAGCAGTTTTTTCCACTTTCCCACTTCCTTTCCCCACTAACTTTTGATAGAATTTATGAAGTGCGGGAACAACCTTTTTGAACTTAACTTTTTCACTATCCTACATCTTCTAGAGAGAGTTTTGAGAGTTCATATTTCCTAAGAAAAAGTTCAAGTTTAAGTGTTCATTTTTCCAAGAAAAATCCTTTAAA
Organism: Sambucus nigra; assembly: GCA_949130495.1. Taxonomy (NCBI): domain Eukaryota; kingdom Viridiplantae; phylum Streptophyta; class Magnoliopsida; order Dipsacales; family Adoxaceae; genus Sambucus; species Sambucus nigra. The sequence goes on along the minus strand of OX422207.1, from coordinate 31,600,899 downwards.
ACACTTTGTTTCACCTATATTGTTTATTCCAAGTCTTCTTTATATATATATATATATACATTGCTTGGAGTTTTGGCACCAGTTTTTATCTCTACCGTTTTGAAGAGACGTTTGAGTTTGCTTCTAAATCCCACAAAGAAGAAGAAGTTTGTGTTGATTTACCCACTTGGAGAAAGGCTCCTAGTTTGGGTGATGGTGACCATATAAAGTCCGATCGGTGGATTCCGAGACCGCGGTGGAACTCCGTGGTTATTCTCTAGGTGGAGGTGTCTACAAGAAGCAGCGTCGGGGCTTGAGAGGGATCGAGTCGAGTGTTGTAAGTCTTTATGTCTTGTATTTATAAAACCATACTTACTGGATTTGAGGCTAGGGTCGTCCGAAGTTTTTTCCCGTTGTGAGTTTTTCCTCGTACATCGCGACGTAGTGATTTATTATTTATTTTATCTTGCTATACTCACCTAGAACACATGCTTAGGTAACAAGATAAATTTGGTTTAATCACTACTAACTTAATTTGGTGCTAAATTAATTAGGGTAATGTTTACGTTAATTTAATTCAAGTCATTAATTTAATGTGTTAAAATTTGGTTTGGCCTAATTTACTAAAATGAATTAAATATTTTGTCAGGCAAATTTCTAGGACTTGTGTTAATTAATTTGGTTTAAGTGAAATTTAAATAAGTGTGCGTGTTTTAAATTTAATTTCACTTGATTTAATTTTAATTTGGAAAGAAATTAAAATTTGTTAATTCGTTTTTATTTGAACCATCATCTTCGCTTCCGCGTATCTAAAAGGGAAATTATCTTTTTTGTGAAGTATAAAAGAATTTTTGTAAAAATTGGGGGCCTCATATTCCAACAAGTGGTATCAGAGCATTGATTGAGAAATGCTCCGCATTTTCTGTATTTCGAGATGCCTTTGATATGGGCAACACTTGGTTGCATTATACACCAGAAATACAGCAGGCATTAGTATATCACCGTGTCATGTCACTCATAAGGGTTGCTTCATTTATGCTTACCCTTATTATTACCCGAGATGGATATCAGGGCATACTACAGAGAGTCGTAAATGAGGGTAGGATAATATGGGCTTTAGTATGGGCACCTGCTCCTGTTAACCTAATTCCACGAGTTTTAATCCTGATGAACTTATTGTGGTTGTTGATCATATGGCACCTGATGTACCACCAGAGTCAGTTGTTCATGTTGAGCCACCGAGCTGATGCAGCCAGATGTCGTAATCCACCCAAGTGATTCTCTAGATCCGACCATTTCAACCTATTACGCATCTTTGAGACATACAAAGGAATCTGCAACTAGTCATTTGGGTTAAAGTCAGGGGGAGTGAGGCTTGACATGATAGTGGTTCTCTTTTTTATATGTATTTTTGAGGAGTTTGTGTATAATTTCCACATTTTATCTAGGTTGCTCTAATTTTGTTTAGATTATATGACGGGTTTATATATATACCACCTAGGGTTCCCGTATATGTTTTTGTCGCATATTGTATATGAAACTTATTGTAAATTAACTCTTGCAATTATATGCATTTTCTTATATGATATAATTATGCATTACACGATCCTAATATTATAACATGTTTTTACCTTTATATATATATATATATATATATATATATATATATATACATACACTAATAACCAACAATATAACAATTATAATGGGTTTTTATAAAGGAAATATAAAAAAGTCCACCTTACCCCTTTCTTTCTTTTGATTTAAGATAATGGCAGTGGGAACTAGTACAGGAGACCAAAACACTCTCTTAAAGGTGTTTGCTCAACAGATGGAACAAATGAGTTCCCAACGAGCTGGTCATGTGGTAGACGATGACAGGCTAATTAGACTTTTAGCTCAATTTAAGAAACTCGAACCAGGCAAGTTTGAAGGCACGGTTGACCCGATGGCTGCGGAAGGGTGGATCCAACAGTTGGAAGATATCTTTGAGGTTATGGAGTGTTCCAAAAATGAAAAACGGAAGTTATCGGTATTTCAATTATCTGCAGAGGCAAAGAATTGGTGGAAGTTACTGAAGACTACGGTGGGAACTGAGACCACAAATATTATGACCTGGACTCAGTTTCAGGAGAATTTTTTTAATAAAGTACTTCCCTGACACAGAGAAAGAGAATAGAGAAATGGAATTTGTTGAATTAAAGTCAGGAACAATGATGATTTCTAAGTACCAAAATAAGTTTGAAGCCCTTACAAGATTTGCACTGGAATCAATTAGTACTCCATAACGGTGTGCCCGTAAGTTCGCATGGGGATTAACTCCAGTAATTCGATGAATGGTGAATCAGAAATAGGCTAAAGACGTACGAGGAAATATTCAATGAATCTTTAAACCTTGAGGTTGACAATCTAAAATACAAAAAATAAATAGAGGCCATGAACAAGGGAAAAGTAACGCAACAGGGAAACCAGAGTTTTAAGGATAAGCAACATGCATGGAAGAAGCAGAAGGAAGATAATGAAACTATTATGGCAACTTTGTCTGCACATTCAGGCATCCAAAATAAGCCGAAGGCGAAGTGTTATAATTGCAAAGGAATAGGACACCAAATGAGGGATTGTACTAAGATGCGTGTGTCGGGAGGGGTTTGTTTTAATTGTGGAGAGAAGGGTCATCACATTAAAAATTGCAAGAGACCAATGAAAAATAACCAGGCACAATAAGGTGGTCAAGCAAGGGTATATGCAGTGGTTGGAGAATAAGCTGGGATTGAAGGTAACCTATCTATATTTAATTATTGTGCAAAGGTTTTGTTTGACACTAGTGCTACACATTCTTTTATTTCATCTGCTTTTGTAAAGATGTTAGGATTAGTGCCAGATTATTTAGACGTACTTGTAGTGGTCAGTTCCCCTTTAGGTAAATTTTTAACCCTTGACCTAGTCCGTAAGGATTATCTAGTGAACATTAAGGGCAGAGAAATGCCAGCTGAATTGATAGTTTTGTGATGGGACATTTCGATGTTATTCTTGGTATGGATTGGCTCACTAACTACCATGACATATTAGATTGCTTTGAGAAAACTGTAACCTTTTCCATTCCAGACCAACCACCATTTACTTTTTGTCATAATCGCCCATATGATGATTTGATCGAGAGTTTTCTAGCCCACATGGAGTATAGTAATGAAAAAGTAGCCATTAGTCTAATCCCGTTAGTATGTGAGTTTTTTGACGTGTTCTAGAAAATCCCTGGATTGCCACCAAAGAGGGAGATTGATTTTTGCATAGACTTTATTCCCGGCACTTCCCCGATGTTTCTAGCACCGTACCGCATGGCACTAAAGGAAATGTAGAACTAAAGAAGAAAATTGGAGAATTATTAAGCCAAGGTTTTATCAGATCAAGCGCATCACCCTAGGGAGACTCTATTTTGTTCGCGCCAAGGAAGGATGGGTCCCTTAGACTATGTATTGACTATCGCTAGCTAAATAAAGTCACATAAAAAAAAGTATCATTACCAAGAATTGATGACCTATTTGGCCAACTTCAAGGTGCAGAAGTATTTTTTAAAGATTGATTTAAGGTCTGGGTACCATAAACTCTTAGCTAGAAAAGAAGACATTTCAAAAATTGCGTTTCGAACACGATATGGACACGAAAACTCAAGCCACATGAATAGAAGTACCCCACTCACGATTTGAAGCTTGCAGCTATAATCTTTGCCCTAAAGTTATGGCAACACTATTTGTATAGTGAAAAGTTTGATCTTTTCTTTGACCATAAAAGTTTAAAGTACTTGTTTTCCCAAAAGGAGTTGAATATGAGAAAATGAATGTGGATGGAGCATCTAAAAGACTATGACTTCACCCTCCACTATCATCCAGGAAAGGCCAATGTAGTCGTTAATGCCTTGAGTCGTAAGCCGCATGGTGTCACTGCCCTTCTGATGGTGGAAGAATGGCGTATGATTAAAAATCTAGCAGAATTTGACATTCAATCATCGATACATAGAACTGGGTCTTATATTTGTAACCTTATGCTTCAGCCAACATTGATCAATAAAATCCTACAAGCACAAGGCCAAAATGAGAAATTACAATTGAAATTCATAAAAAAGCAAGCACAGGAACCAACTAATTGGAGCGTTGGAAGTGATAAAGGATTTAGATTTTGTGGAAGGTCTTTTGTTCCCGATTTGGATGACATAAAGGAAGAAGTTTTGAAGGAGGCACACCATTCAAGATATACAACCCATCCTAGTAGCACAAAGATGTACAGCGATCTTAAGAGGCACTATTGGTGGGAAGGCATGAAACGTGACATTGTTGAGTATGTGTCAAAGTGTTATACGTGTAAACAAGTGAAGGCAAACACCAGAGACTCGCATGACATCTACAAATACTTCATATTTCGGAGTGGAAATGGGAGCACATAACCATGGACTTCATCAATGGACTTCTAAGATCGAGGCAGGGCCATGATGTAATATGGGTAATTATAGATCGTTTAACAAAGTCAAATCATTCGATTCCTTACTGTGTTACGTACACCGCAGACTGCATGAGTAGGTTATACATTCAAGAAATAGTGAGACTTCATGGGATAATGGTTTCGTTTGTTTCAAATTGTGATCGGTGTTTCGCATCTCACTTTTGGGCGAGTTTCTAAGAGGCATTCGGTACATCATTGCATCTCAGTACTGCTTTTCACCCATAATTATATGGACAAATCGAGCGAGTAAATTAAATTTTGGAAGACATGTTGCGGGCATGTGTTTTAGATTTTGAGAACACGTGGGAGACTCATTTGCCATTAATAGAAATCGCCTATAATAATAGATACCATTCTAATATCGACATGGCTCCGTTTTTGAAGCTTTATATGAAAGACCGTGTCGATCACCAATTTGCTGGGTAGAAGTCGGAGATGGGCCTAACTTAGTTCGTGAAACTTCTCACAAAGTTACAATTATAAGGGATTGTTTACTTGCAGCACATATTAGAAAAAAGATCTACACAGGTTTTAGGAGAAGGGACCAGAAATTTGAGGTTGGTGATAAAGCATCGCTAAAGGTTTCACCAACTCATGGAATATTGATCTTTGGGAAGAAGGGAGGAAAGTTATCATCGAGGTTTATTGGACCATTCGAGATCTTAAAGAGATTCGAGAAGGTGGCGTATCAACTCGCACTACCTCCTAATTTGTCAAGGATACATAATGTTTTTCACGTCTTAATGTTAAAAAAGTACTTGCACGGTGTGTCCCACGCTATTAATTTCAATGAAATCGAGTTAAATAAAGATGGCACATCATTGAGAAACCAGTTTGCATCCTTAACCGAAGGACGAAGAAGCTACGTATGAAGGAAATTGCGTTGGTTAAAGTGCAGTGGAGTCACCACGACGAAAGCGAGGCTTCGTGGGAACTTGAGTCAGAAATGCAAGAGAGATATCCACATCTTTTTAATAACTAGGTACGTAAGTTTTGTGCACAAAATTCTTTTAAGAGGGGTAGAATGTAGTGACCCAACTCTAAAATAATAGAATATTGTTAAGTTTTTTTCATTTATAATATTAGTGACGTGACACATTTAGTAAAATCTTATATTTGATCACATTTTATTAAAAAATAAATAAAATTGCATTAAAGGTTCTTTAAGAAAAATAATAATAATAATGATAAAATAAATTTATATAATTAGTGGTGCAAGATTTTGAGTTAGTTCAAAGTTGAATGTAAAGAAAAAAGATGAGTGTCTAGCTTCTATGATAAGTGTCTAGCTTATAGGACAAGTGTCCAACCCTTATTAAAACCACCCATGTAAAACAATTATAGAACTCATGATTTTGGCTAAGTAGTAAGACTCTTTTATCAGACAAAACAAAATAATTCCTATATGCTCTAACAAATAAAAGAAAACGGGAGAGAAAGAAGAAGAGAAGGAGAATAAAAAGAAGAAGAGAAGGCCAAAACTAAATAAAGAGGAGTTCAATTTATAATTTGTAGGAAGTTATTTCTTCTTCTAGGTGAGAATTATCTTCTCCTCTCAACTCATCTTTTTTTAAAGTATAGTTTTAGTAATGGGTAACCATGGAAGCTCCATTGAAGCTTCAATGACTACTTAGAGAGAGAAAATCTAAAACTCACCCATTCTAACCTTAAAAAAAATTAAATAATTAATTTAGTACTCTAAGATAGTGAAGACCAACATACTAAAATTTCAACCCCATCTGAGCTGTGTAAATTTTTAAAAAAAATAGATTTATGACGAGTTGTATTTTGAATTTCGACCTAAGTAAACCATTTTTTTAATCTCTTTGCATTTTTACTGGATAGAGCATAAATTTATCTTTCTTTAGACACCAAAATCATAATTTGTGGATAAGAAATGAGTGAGATGTGAATTTTTGAAGTTTAGTATATAAATATGAAAATCTGTGTTAAAAAATCTGAAGTTTAGTATATAAGTACGAAGTTTTTTAAATTTTAAGGTTTTTTATTTGTGTCTGGAATATTTTGTGTGATATATTAACTCATATGATAACCTTATATAATTTATTTTGAGCAACATGATTAGATATAATAATTTTAATAAATGATAAAATTAGTATTAAATTGTTGTCCCAAATTTATTAATAGTAATGTGTGTTGCATGTAATGATCGTTCCGAAATAAGTGACATAATTTAATGTGATGTTATTATTAAAATTTCAGTTTAGACATTACTAATTTTTAAATGGAGTATTTAATTAGACTAATAAAGATAATTTATCTCATAAAATTTGGGTTTATACCATTGCATAAATTTCGGTACCCTAAAAATTACACAATCAATCACTTATGATGTAATATTTTAGGAATTATAAAAACGAATGTTGTTATGAGTAAGTATATATAAAATTTACCCCTAATGCATTGTCAAAAGGTTCAAACTATTAACAAAGGTGTGAATTCTTGAAAAAAATATTAATGTCAAAATATGTTTGTCATGATAACACCAAAATTTTATATAGAAGTGATATCGGAGTAAGCGCGTGAGAGTTAAAATACGTCAAAATAATTATGGAGAATATTAGTTGATTTCTTGTATCGAGTAAATTAATGATATATTATGACTCACAATTATATTTATTCTCGTGATAAATCACATATGTTTAATCTTATTTGAGTTGTTGTATGGGTATATCCAAGTTAGCTATACCAAGGGTCGAGGCCATTAATTAAGTTATGACATATTATCACCTAATATTATTGTTGTTGAACTTGAGGTTCCTCCTAAGTTGGTCGGGGTTGGGATAATCCTATAGTTAGTGAACTAATATAGTCTATACCACCGGAAGTTGTCTAGTGAGTATAGGTATACACATATGCAAGTTGAGGTGCGTGCTGTGGACTAAGGGTAATGCACACTAGAAGTTTTTAGTGTACCTATCGTAATATTTCGTTAATTCTTACGAATAAATTTTAGATTCAATAAATTGGAAATGATGAATTAAATCGTTAATCATGTGATTATATTTTATCACTGCTTAAGTTTATTCAAATTTTAATAATATAAAATATAAATCATTACTATTAGTGTACTTGGGGGATGAATTTTGAGCAGAAGTGTATTCTCATTAGGTTGCGTCACTCATGATGCTACGCACGTTTCCTTTAGGTTTTGTGCAGGATTGAGTTTCTTTAAAGTTCATTTTGCTATAGTCCAACATATTTTGGGACGAACTTCTTGCTTAGTTATATTTCTTATTTCCTTATGTAAATTTGAAGTACCTCCTCTAGACATATTATATTCCTTAGTAGTTAGTTGAAAATATGTGACTTGAAACATTTTATGTATTACGACCTCGTATGTAATATTCCAAAAAAAGTGTTTGTATTTATGATGTTATTAATTTATTTCTGACAACTTTCTGAGTGCGCCATCACATATCCAAATTATGGTACTGATTTTAAATTTTTACCATTTTCTATAATTTGGGGTTTGACATAATCGTAGCTAGGACATTATTCCTTTATCGAAAGGGGCTAAGACAGTTGGCTATTGGTGAGTCTATACCCTCAAGTTCTTAGTTGATGAGACAATGGGTAAGTATAAGGCCTACCTTGGTACGAAGGGCTTTGCTCAGATTTTGAGAAAAGATTTTGGTGTTACTTTACTATAGTTGTGAAAGTCAACACTGTTTTCTTTGCTTATTGATCTTCTTGGTTGCTTCATCCTATTGGCCACATCACTGTCTTAATGTCTCAAATGCTTTTCTTCATGTCAATCTTGATGAGGTCATCCACATGGATCCTCTATCTGGCTTTCGTGGTGAGGGGGAGTATGTTGGAAAAGTTTATCATCTTCGAAAATCTCTATACGGGCTGAAACAGTCACCACAAGCCTGGTTCTCTAGATTCAATGAGGTTATTACTTGATTCGAATTTACTTAGTGCTATTCTAACCATACTTGTTTCATCAGACGCGATTCATATGATAAGAGTGTGATCTTACTTGTGTATGTTGATGACCTTATTATCACTCGAGATTACTCAGTTGGAATTGCAAAAATTAAGGTTGATTTGGGAAAAACATTTTATGTTAAAGACCTCAGTCAACTTCGATATTTTTGGGCATTTAAGTAACCAGGTCTTGTTATGGGATTTCTCTCTCACGCAGAGAAAGTATATTTTGGATATTTCAGAGGATATATGGATGATTGGGTGCAAACTGGCTTCATCTCATATGATTTCTAATTTAAAACTTGTGGCTGACAGTGTTAAACTTTTGAAGTATCACGAAGTGGGTTATCTAATTTATTTATCTAATACCAAATTATATATATCATTTTATGTTTGGAGAGTTAGTCAATTTATGCACAAACCCTATCAGACTCACTTGTATGTAATAAATCACCTTTTGCTTTATTTTATGTAGTAGGCCCTCAGCCTGGAGGATTACGAAGCTAAACTGATTCAGATTATTGAGGAGCTTATGATGGCCGCTCTACTATTGATTTTTGTAACTTTCGTAATAGTCATCTCATTTTCTAAAAAAGTAAAAATCAAATTGTCGTTCCACTTTCCTATGCAGAGGCATAATATAGGGTCATGGCCTTGGACACGTGTGAGATTATATGGCTTTGTTCTATTCTTAGGGAGTTAGGCTTTCCAGAGAAGATTTCTTCTCTTCTACGTTGTGACAATAAGTCTGCAACTTGCTTCTAATTCAGTTCTTCATAAGAGGACAAAACATATTAAGATAGACGATCATTTTCTCATAGAGAAGCTTCATCATGAGATTATCACTCCATCATTTGTTTTTTCGGGAGAATATGTTGCAGATGTTCTTATCAAACCTGTTAATCATGCTATTCTTCGCACTTTTATTGGCAAGCCTGGCTTGGTTGATATCTACTCGCTAGCTTGAGGGGAAGTGTTATAATGCGTATATTATTAATGTAATCGACCAAAAGGGTATTTTGGTCCCCCAATGTCTTTCCTCATTAATATAAATATAAGCCCCTAAACATGTAAGGGACATAATTTAATTCTAACATTCTAGTAAAAAATAAACATCCCCAAACGACCCCGTGAGAGGCACGAACACCTCGCATGGGACCAATTTAACTCATAGGAACTAACCGCGTAGTCACGGGACTCTCGATTTGAGAATATAACGATAATTAGGAAACCTTAAGGCTTAAAAACATATCATTAGAGGGCAAAAATCAAAACGATTCCCAAATGGCCCCGTGAGGCGCTAACACCTCGCACGGGACTAATATAACTCATAGAAACTGACTGCGTAGTCACGGGACTCCCGATTTGAGAATATGATGATAATTTGGAAATGTCAAGGCTTCCAATTAAAAACATGTCATTAAAGGCCGAAAGTCGTGAGAGGCACAACATCTCGCACGGGACTAATGTAACTCGTAGGAATTGATCGTTTAGTCACGGGACTCCCAGTTTGACAATATAACGATAATTTGAAAATATAAAGACTTAGGATTAAAAACATGCCGCTAGAGGGCAAAAATCCAAAATAACCCCAAAATGGACTCGTGAGCGGTACAGACATATCGCACGGGACCAATGTAACTCGTAGGAACTGTCTGTGCCACTACACCACAATGACCATTTACTAACACACAATTAGTGTTAGTAATCAATTTTCTAACGGATATATCCGTTAGGAATAATGTGTTGGGAATATCATTTCTAACAGACACAATCCATTAGTAAATTTTTTATTTCTAACGGATTAAAACCATTAGAAATTTGTTATTTCTAACAGAAAATAACTGTTACAAATAATAAAAACCGTTACTTATGTGATGACTTATTTTCACATTTATGCTTTTGAAGTGGGATTTTCTAATAGTTTTACTTCGTTAGAAAATGTCGTATATTCAATCTATCTTTCTCACCCTTTCAAAATCAATGCCAGCATTAAATAGGACCCAAAATAGTAATCAAAGACAATTACCAAAAAAAATCATAAAAACTCATGGTTGTTAAAATTTTCAAATAATTAATGATGTTGGCATATATAAAAAAATGAGAGAGAGAGAGAGAGAGAGAGAAAGATATACATAATCAATGGACATCAAATCATTGCCCATAAATGCATAAATATGCATAATCCATAACAACCATAAAGCAACCATCCAAACATGCTAGAAAAGGTCCACATGTACCAAAAACATAAGCAAAAATAAATGTTATGATCCATCCATAAGTTTAATCAAATGTACTTCAACCAACAATCAAGCCATATGAGATATCCCCCACCCGCGAAGCCAGCCAAGGTCTAGAAACCATCTTGAGGAGCTTCCCGTAAATGAGCGTCAGGGTCGAACACTTCCTCCACACAAACTATCTTTTCTCCATTTTGAGGACGCTTAAAATGACTCGTTTATCGTGATGGATCTGTCACAACATGACCTTTTGCCAAATTTTTACCAAACTTATTACACAATTCGACTTTAGATTCGTTCACGGGAACGTGGGGATGATGATGAGTTTGAGATGCACCAAGCGATGCGAAAATATTGTCCACGTTTTAGGTAGGAGGAGAAGGGAGATTAGTTAAGATGGATCGATCACTCGTGGGAGTGTTCGATGGTGCCCCACTTTCTTTCATGTTTGATACAATATGACACATGACCTGTAACATAAATGGACAAAAAATATAAGTTAAGAGCACGAATAACACAATAAAGTTGTAACATAGAATGACAAAATTTAAAAACATGAAAATCTACCTTGAGGGTATCCTCGACAGTGTGTAGTCTTAAGTTGAGTTCATAATTATTCCATGCATCTTTTTCATTTTCTGTTTTACCCCCTTTAAGTGAATCTCTTGCAATCCCAATATGAATAAGTTGTGTCCTAGATATATGGCTTGAATATGCACGAACACTTCCCATTTTGACCTTCCCAAATACTTCAGCAACTACATCCATGTCGATGCCTCCCTCATCATGGCTACTTCCTTCACATTTTGTTCTATTATTAGCAACCATCAAATCATCCTATAGTATGAACAATAAAATGCTAAACTATAAATACATGTAAAAGAGGAAAGACTAAAGGAGAATAAAAAATAATATCTCAGATAAAAAATAAAATACTCGCATATTTAGCCTTAGCGTTTGCCATCACATTCCCATTTTCATCACTGTGTCTCGCAATCTACTAATCTATTCACCTAAATTTTTTGGTAAGCTCTTCCTCTCACTATAAGTTTGTTTCAAGTGTAAGACTAAAAAGTGTTAAGACTGGAAATTATAAACATGAATGCATACCTTTTTGAAAGTTTTCAGGGCATAGCTATAATGCCCGAGACAATAGAGAATTTGAAGTTTTTATCGATTTTCATTATTTTAAATATGTTGTTGTTGCCTTTTGGGATTATCTTCATTTTCTACAGATTCTTTCCAAATTTCAGGATCAACACCTTGAGGTACTTCACGACCATTTTTCCTTAAATGGTCTTGCAAACTAGACTTTAAGGTCCTAAACCTTTGGGACCAAGGTTTCTCAAGCAAAGGGCGAGCAACTTTAGCCGAAACATTAACTTCAATTGGCCCTATAGAAAAATGTAAATAAAAACATAGCAAAAGGTTACAAAACAACAAAATGAGTTTATACATTTGCTTTATGCACGAACAAACTATGATTCAAAAAATAAATTTTTGAATCCACGGTATATCTATGTATGTTTCGCATTTTGAAAAGGAAAAAACATCATGTATGGATATTATTCTCAAAGGAAATTGAACATTACCATTAATTTACGCCATACATCATCTTTGAAGTGTCATGGCACCTTTCTCCAATCCTCGTGGCTAACGAGAATAAGACTTCGCACTATATCCCCTACACGAGAATTCCACTTCTTACAATTTTCACCCACAACAGAGCCGTCAATTTCAACTATGATTAGAATTTTATCCTTCTCATCTTTGTCACCCAATGGTTGAGATGAAGTTCAAGCAAAAGATGGTTGTTGTGTTGCATTTGCATCTGAAGACATAATTGATTTCCGAAATTCTGAACGCAACATTAAATGTTAAAAATTTTAACTGAGAAAAAAATTATGTTGATTGTAAGGATCTTGCATATATATTGAGAAGAATGTATAAATAGACATATCAATCGGTGCAAACAATTATTTGACAGTAAATGGAAAGCATTCAACAAATGGAATATATATATATATATATAATGAACAACATAAATTAAAGAAGAAAGAAGTGGTGGTGGGTAGTTATCACAATAACAAAAATTGTTCACTAAAGAAATTAAAAGAAAAAATATAGGGGAGCAAAAAGACAAGACTAAATACAACATTGTGCCAAGAGAGACTCCAAAATAATGGGTAAAGTAAAATTTTGTAACTCAGGTCTCAAAATATAACTACATAGAAATCCTATTAGAAGAAGAAAAACGAGTAAATAATGCTACTAAAGTAGCAGGGGAAAATACCAACAAGTTTGATATTGATCATAGCAGGTTAGTAAAAGAGAATGTGCACATTTTAGGTTTCCCTGCCACCAGGCTATCTTATTAGGATTAGTGAATCTGTATAAAGTACGTACTTGTGATAACAATGGCCATTTTAAGTACTAGTCACAATAATGGCCATGGTCATCACCACACGTAGTCAGTACGTACAGTTTTCATGTTGACTATTGACAAAGTTTTCATAAATACATGTCTAATTACTGATGTAATTGCAGAAGAAAATAAGGGAAAAACCATATGTCACATCAGCAACAAAAAAAATTCTACAGCTTACATGTTTGGATTTCTCAACAGGTTGCGTGGGTTCCATGTAGCGAAATTACTTTCTTAAACCTTGCGCACAAAATGTTGCTTTTAAAAAAAAGGGAACACGAAATAGAAATGTATGTGAATTAAAAGGAAAAGTAAGATGACATACATGTAAAATATGAAAACCGATACTTAGATAATAACATTAACAAGATATTTTAGCATAACGCAATAGTTTCCTTCAAAAAGAAAATTTTCAGTTTAAGAGTACATAATAATTATGTTAGCTTTTATTAAGCAAGTTTCAACTTAACCTTGTTACTTACAACATAGATCTTAGATCAGCAGTATAAAAATTTGGATTTTGTAAACCTAATCAAAATGATCAAATTGGTGAATACTAGCAAAAATGATCAAATTAAGCATAACAATTAACATCGAGTGCCAGATCTTAGACAAGCTTCGTAGAAATAAAGAGAAGATATGGAATTGGAATTGATTTAGAAGGTGCAGATCCGTATGAAAAAGAAGACAAAATTACAAGAGATATAATACCTGTATGTAGGCTTTTGTATATTTTAGTTAGAGAAGTATGTTAGTTTTTTATTGAGAACTTAAAGGTGTTTTCTATGTGCGTTAAAGTAATAGTTAAGAGGGAGTGTGCTTAGTGGTGTAATTCAAGGGTGTTTGTTCTAAAAAAATTACATAAGGAGCATGTCTAATTACTAAATAAGCATTTTTAATGGGAAGTAAAAAGTGTAAAAATCTAGAGATGTGGCAAAGGGATTAGCAAATGGGGTAGTATTACATCTCATTGTAAAATATGAGGATCACATAGGGCAAATCTCTATTAACCACACTGTAATCTCTTAACTACACACGAGCCTAAGACTGTATATAAGCTTAGAAAGCCTACTAAACATAGAACTATTTATTCTATTATGATTAAACTATGTAATATTAATACTATCTAGGTGTAATACCCCGTTTAATGATTTCAATTATGGGCTTAATTGAGGATTAATTGACTTAAAAATGGGAAATTTATTTATAATTAATCCGGATTTAATTAAATAATTACTAGTGTGACGAGAGTTAGTACTTATTGATTTGAGTTATGATGAATATTACTTAGTGAGTAAAGTAATATATTATTATGAAAATATTAAAGTTGTCATGAGTGAAAAATACGACAGTCACAGTATACTAAGCTGGGACGCGCGTGTGAGACGTGTCGGGACTTAAATGAAGAATAATAATGTAATTTTATTTTTGGTTATTTGGATGGCTGTTTTGAGAGCACTAATGTTTTCGAAAGGGTCGAGATAGTCAGAAAAGCCTACTCGGATGTTTAGTTTGGGGTCCGGGGCAACTTTAGGCCATCCCGACACCCCGGAGGGGTATTTTCGTATTTTTAAAATTTGGGAGTAATTGATGGACGAAAATTAGATTAATATATCATCCCTTACATAGTAGCATCTAGGGTTATGTTCTGTAAAAGGAGAGAATGAGTCCAAGAGTAAGAAGGAGAAGAGGTTCCTAGGAGTTCCAAGGCCAACCCAATCACCTTTCACCAAAAACACCATCAACGTGTAGAACAGGAAGCGAGGAACGCATCTATACCAGTTTCAAATGACGAGTCAGACCTTCGTGAAAAGACAAGTATTTATCTTGCTAATTTTGAGAGCATATAAAGTCCATATTAATTTAATTTATGGTTTATTCCGATATTACGGAATTGGGACACAAATTGGGTTATAAATCTATGATTGTGGTATAGGTTTTGCATGTAGATGAATAACAGTATATTGGGGGATTAGAAATATGAACTTTATATGTTGAAATCAAGAATTTAAATCTGGGTTTAGCAGTAATTAATAGTGATTATGTGAAATTTGGGCTTTTGATCATTTGAGGCATATTTCTGAATTCGGATTATAGTTTTAAGGATTTTATGTCAAAAATATGTTAGGAATCATCCTATTACTAGTGGGTATGGGTTTAAATCATTGGATTTGAGTTAGATTGAGAGTTTGAGAAATTTGGATGATGAAAAGATGGAAAAATGCAGGTTTACAACTGACAGGGGAGAACTGCGATTTTCTCGTTCGAACGACCTCGTTTGAACGAGAATTCAGAGAATAATTAGTTCGAAGTTTTGTTCTAATGACCTAGTTTGAACGACCTCGTTCGAATGATAAATCCAACGAGAATTTAGTCCTTAGTTCGTTCGAAGTTTTCGTTCGAACGAGATTCTCCCCACTTCTAACGAGATTTTATAAATTTTAATTTTTGCCCGGACAAGTTAAAATCTTACAAGGTTAATTCAATTGAGAGAAAATGACCTACGTTATTCGTGAATGACTACATTACATAGACTAGTGGTGAGATGATTGTATGGCTACAAAATGAAAATAGGTTGGAATAAGAGGGCCTTATGTAATATATACGATAGAGCGATTAATCGTACGGGTAGAATAACGTGAGTATTAGAGATAATAATACTGCGTATAAATTTGGGGACTTGGGTTGCATATATTCCTAATGATTATTATAGGTTGTGTGTATGTACCTATTGATTGAATTAATGTGTGTATTAAATACCTACGTTGCTTGCTATCGGGTGGAGGTTGTGCGTTGTGGATGATCATATCTTGATGAGCCTTCAGGGGGATTTTTATTCGTATCACTAGAATATAGAACCTTGGTACGGGCTATCAGTGAGAACGATAGTGTTGATGGTCATATGGGTGCGTATCCCATGGGCTTGGAACTATGTTCGCCCCTAATATATGTGTTTATTTTGATGGTTCGCGAGAGATTGAACCTATAGTCCTTCATGCAATGAGCGATGCATCGGGACATGATAACGGAGTATGCATTACACCAAGGGGGCCTTAACCTAGGGGTGCTGATATAGTGTATGTATATATATAGAGAGAGAGATAAATATATGTATTCATGTTACTTATTCTACTCTATGTGTTTAGTAGATATGGAAATAATGATACTTTAAAATATTCTTAGTGAGAAAAGGGAATACGTATGAGAATACGGTTATGTAAATGAATAACTATCCTTAAACATGTGGTAATACGGGATACGGGTAAACGCATGAGGTTATTAGTGTGATAATAGTTATCTTCGGACTAGTTAAGTGGGGTAGCATAACTAGGATGGGTTAAATATATGCGTTAGGTGTGCACATTAGATAAGAGGTGAGTATCTCAAGTGAGAGTACGACAATTTAACATGTACACTATATGTGCTATTGTTTTCATTTAAGCACTTGCTGGTTTTTAAATTGTTTTCAAGTCAGGCTCTGACCCGTTTATTGCAAATCTCTTTTCTTTTGTCAAATCATTTTAGGTGCCCAGCCATAGGGACACCAAGGATAAGAGTTCCATTCATTTGACGAGCTGTAGCTGCTGTGGAAATTACATGACTTAGTAGTAGATGACTCTATGATTCTCATTCCTCCATTTTGAGTTAGTTGTTTCAGTTAGAGCACGTTGCCCCTTTTTACTCATCCAGACAGTCAGAGATTTGTGGATCTATTTATTTATTCCTTTCAGCAGTTGGTTTATTTTATTGGATTATTGTATTTGGGATTTAGGCTGGATGTGTTTGCTCCAACATCATTTCTTACTTTAGTCATTTTATTTCATATGAGATTCTTTTGAATGGTGTACGATTAGTAATTGGTTAATTCAATTTTTATATTAAATAAAAGATAAAATTTTGACATCAACCTTTTCAAATATTGGGTGGTTGGTGTTAATAATAAAGTTTTCGACAGTGATGTATATTATGAACCAACTGGATATTTTAAATTAATTTAATAAAGGACTGATCACCCGTTATTTAATTAGGCGGGGTGTCACACTACGTATGATACTTTAATCAAACTTGCATTGTAAGGGAAAGTACATTACAAGTTTATCAAGGAAAATGTAACTCAAATTCTAAAAAATTGCCATTGGGAAATCTGTGTCGGATGCCTCTGCCACTACTGGAAACCAAAATATGACCTACAGGTACACAAACTACAAATGCCATGTTAAATTCTGCAGTAACCTCTAATTAGAGGAGATAAGATTACCAATCTTGGCAGCACCTCTGAGAAAAATAACAGAACCAACGAGTAGTGCCCTAATTCGCCAGGAAGTGGCTTCGCACCCGCACTCCATTCGCGAATTGAAGAATTCGTGGCAAATTCGAGTACAAAACGCGAATTAGCCTGATCAAATTCGCATATCAAACGTTCAAACCGACGAACTCTCCTCTTAGAGGGAAATAACACTAGGAACAAAACTTTTAGACTTTATCTTAATGATAGGCTCATAGACTAGCACAACCCTTATGCCCACATACCTGCTCTTCAATGTAATCAATTTATAAGAAGAAAGTAGAAGAGGACTTTGTACCCTGTTCGATGTGGGACTCATTTCAAATTTGGGATGGGTGGTGCAAGTCATATCAAGTGAGGTGGGCAAACATTTTTCTCCCCAAATGATGTAAGTCGTTCACGTGTGTATATTAAAAAAGAACACTTGTTTATATAATTTTTGTACTTAAATTAAAAATAAATTATATTTCAATATATTTGTGTTTTAAATGAAAATTTTAAGATAAAAAATTTTAATCTCATAAATGTATGCTTAATTACATATTCACTTTATATATTATTATCAACTTAACAAATTCTTTCTAAATATTTGGTATTGGTTATATTATAAATCATAATTATATATTAAAATATATTTATATGTTAAATATATAGACGCACTGGTGGCGCTCTCAAATCCTAATAATTTAAAAATCGACGCATTGGCGCACTCGCATTCGCACCCGCACCCGCTTCCGCACCCGCATTAGGGCACTAAGCCAACGACCACTTGAGAGCGATGGAAATAGTGAAATTATATTTAAAGCAATTTCCTAGAAGGTAAGGCCCATCTCAGCAACTCTAGAAGAACTCATTTAGACCTTCGGCAACCTAAATTTTGTGAAAAAAATATTATTTTCCAATACCGAGTTACCTAAGATCAGACCATGGCATTGAATATCACCATAAATTTTTAAGGACAAATAATACCCAACGTTAAATGTTTTCCCATTAAGAACAACCAAATATCTCAAAACCAAGCACGAGGATTTCAAACCTACCACTTAGGCTGTGAAGGCCTACGATAACTCTTGTTAGGAGGTAGGGGGCTCCATCAAATCGATATTAGGGATTGTCCCACTGTATTTGAAAAGAGGCATTAATCGTTCCAAAGGTATTCACATATTTCTAAATAAGTTTGGTGATTCAATAGCTAGACAGAACCATAAAGTTTAAACAGCTTTTCCAAATGAGGTTAGTCTTCAATAGTAGATTGGAAGTTCGTTGGTATATCTTACTTGTCTACTCGACTAGTCAGTCTCTTCAGTAAGTGTACAACCACCCACCAATTGGGATTCTTAAGGTCTCTCGAATAAAATACTTGGTTGGCCTCGGAAGCAAGAATTCCAAGCTGATCCAAGTCATTGCTAAAACTCTTAAGCTTGTCAAAATTCACCATCAGCAAATTAGAGTCCGGACAGTGTCGATAACCATTGGTCTTATCTTCCACTCTAATCCAATCACAATAAAACACTACCTTCTTAATTATGGTACAATCGATCTAAATTATCTGTCTAATAACCCCATACCACATTGTCTAATCATCCTTTAGATTTGTATCACTTTTTCTTGCCTTGAATTTTGTCCACGCCTTTAGGCAAACAACATTGTCTTTTGTTACAACACTATCGTCATGGTGCTTAGTTGAAAATACAAAACCGTTGACGCGATACTTCTTATATATCTTAACCTTATGATTTGGCCCTTGAATAAATCGCCACAACAGTGCCTTCGATTCCGTTTCTCTTTAATTGGCCAACTCTGTAAAATACCAAAGCATAATTATAACACTAAATTCCAACATTATTCTCACTAATAAATGACATGTCTAAGCACTCTTATTATATATTACAAACCTTTTCATATAGCCATAGTATGAAAGAAGTTTGCTTTTGTACTTTTGTAATTTTTATCCCCTTTCCTTTACCACAAAAATTGGACTTCAATAAAGCTTTATACTCACTATAAACTGTTCATGTTAGTTTTAAGTTTCAATATAATAATATTAATACACGTGTAATATAAACATGCGACGAAACATAAACATGTAGTATTCATGGAGTCCATCGAAATTAAGACGAAATAGTACCCACTGATGTATTTGTTAAAATTATGTTCGTTCCAACATCACAATATTATCGTCAAACAAAGGCCCTTCATCATAGAACTCTCCATCTTCCTCTAAGAATGCTTCATGAGTCCGTTGATGATTTCCCTCTAGGATATTTGTCATATATGCCATGCAATAGCGAACCGACTCAAAAACTATATAGGACTATGTAATCGACCCTTCAACATATATTTTATTACTTGGTATATTTTTAAAGTCCCCCATTTCTCTGTTCACATGGGCGAAAAAACATGAACATTACAAAATCGTTAACATTTGCATGTTAAAATTCAATAAAAGATAAGTTGTTTACCTTTTGAATGATAACATCCACCGATCTGATATACATCCTCATATCAATGCTTCATCTGCTAGATGCACCATAAGGTGGATTCGAATATCAAAGAATGTTGGTGGAAAATATTTTTCTAACACTCACAATGCTTCCAAAACCATGTATTTGGCTCTTTGGATATCGTTTCGAATAAAAACCTTCGAGCACAGTATGTTAAAGAACAAACTCAACTACTAGATAGATGAAAAACTCAAAGGGAGATTCAAGTCTTTCAAAATTTGACAAAATTATTGTTTCCCCTCCTTATTCAATGTAAATGGTGCTTTGGGTTTTATCTCTTTACCAGTGTGTTCGTCTACTTTCATCCATTGTCTACTGTGCATGTGCATATTCTCCATAACCAATAGAGCATTTATTGTATCCTTTGTTTTGAGTTTAGTATCAAGTATTGTGTTTATTAGATGTTCTGCAACATTCTTCTCTATGTGCATCACATCAACATATCGAACTTGATGTGAAATCCAATGTTCTAAATCAAACAAAATGGACCTTTTATATTTCACCTCTTTAACTTTGGTATTACAATTATCAATTACATCATTAACCTTTCGCTTTTTACTATGGACTTTTAGGGTCTTCCCAGGAATATAATCAATGCGGTATAACGTCTCTAACAGTGCAACACCATTTAACCGACTAGGAAGGTCTCTATATTCTGTCGTTTTGAACCCCAAATAACCTCCTTTCCTAAATGGGTGATCATTGTTCAGAAACATATGGTAGTCTGTGTAAAATATCTTTTGGCTATGCTCAAGTCGGATGGACGGAGTATAATTTCTGTAAATAAGACAAGCTTTGTAACCATGTGTTACGCATGCAGATAAATTCTCGCGTGCCGAGAAATCATGAATCATCCACATAAGCATACCTCTCAACTTGAAAGACTTTTTCCTCGACATGTCGTAAGACGACACTCCTTCTTCCCATAGTAGTTTCAACTCGTCTACTAGTGGCTACAGAAAAACATCAATGTCTTGACCAGGTGCCTTTAGCCCAGGTATTAACAAAGACAACATTTGAAACTCTCGCTTTTCGTATAATGATGGTGAGAAATTTAATGGTGCGGTGATAATAGGCCAACAACTATAAATAACAGATTGAATACCACATGGATTAAACCCATCAGTTGCTATTGCTAACCAAATATTGCGCTCTTATGTAGCAAAATCTGGCCATTTTAGTTTAAAATTTCTCAACTTAGATGAATAGGAAGGATGTCATTGAAAATCCCATGAGCTGGTTGCTTGACTATGCCACGTTATTTCCCGTGTTATCTATGGTATGGTGTACAATCTAACAAGTAAAGGAATTAGAGTAAAATGCCCCAATACTTTCTTAGGTTCTTTATATACTCTACTCCCTTTGCTTTTGGTAACTTCATATCTCGTCTCTCCACATTGTGGACATTCCTCCTTATCTTTATTTTACTTCCAATACAAAATATAATTATTAACGCATGCATGAATGAAATTGGCCTTCATCCCTAAGTCTTTCATCATATGCTTCATGTGAGGATACTTTTTTGTCAACGTCTTTCATGTCGGGGGCCACCTTTTCAATACAGATAGAAGTGTTGTCACACTATTTTGTGACCATCTAAACTGCATCTTTATATTGTGTAATTTTACGATTGTAGAAAAAGTTATCTCAGGGCCCTCACATGAAGGGTACAATTTCTCAGTTGCTAATCTCTTATATTCATCTTACTTTTTGTTACCTAGATACGTTTCTTAAGCTACCCCTGGTTGAACTCCTTCAGTATCTACATAAGTATCTTCAAGCACTTCATAAAATGTATTAACAAGGTTCCCCATACCAAGTCCTGCATTGTCAGTGCTTTTTTCTTTAGTTATTTCTTCAACAGTTCTTGTCGATGGGTGCTCTTTTAAATTTGTGGAAGACTTTTCACCATCTAAAGCCCATGTAGTATACGACTGATCTATACCGTGTCTCAGCAAATGAGTTCGAATTTCTATCACGGTAAATCGCATCCTATTTCGACATTTTGAACACGGGCATGTAAACGTTGATAGCAGTTAATCATTATTTTCAATCACAAAGTCAATAAAATCTTCATCTCCTTGTTTATACACCAAGTTAAATCTATTCTTTTCACCCATCCATCCTTTATTAATTGGTCGAGACATTCTGCAACGTAAAA
Organism: Sambucus nigra; assembly: GCA_949130495.1. NCBI lineage: Eukaryota > Viridiplantae > Streptophyta > Magnoliopsida > Dipsacales > Adoxaceae > Sambucus > Sambucus nigra. Next base: position 31,578,857 of record OX422207.1, on the reverse strand, counting down.
GAGTTAAGTAACAAGAGTTTATCGTATAGTAAGACAATACATTCATATGAAAACAATAAATAATTATTTAATGTTAAAGGCACATTATGTTTCCTCAAAGTTTCAATAACACTTATATAATTATACCATCAAAATAATCATCACAAGACACGTATTTCGATTAAATAAACGTCTACAATAATCAAACTTCGATTTCAAACATATTTAAAACTACAAAGTTGAAATTGTACATTATTGTGGCAGGAGGAGGATATATAACAAACTCATACTTTAAACTTATGATTTGATCTAACTTAAAGCCCTACCTTTTATTGCAACCTTCGATTTAAAACATGATATCACATATCAACCATGATTTTGTGATTTCAACTGAATAAATATGGTTATTAATGGATGTAATTCGCCGAAAACAAAACCATAAACTAATATCCTTATTACACAGTAAATATATGCAGTAATTATATAAATTAACAAATAACGCAGATAAAAAAATGGGTTATCAAAGTGAACAACTTCTCCATCATTTAATATATTTTTTCCTTTTTACAATCTTATATTTAAACGAAAAATTAAAAAAACATAATAATAAATATATTCTTACATATCACTCTTATAAAATAACAAATTCAAAACTTTTGCATAATTGCGTATATATCAATCGATTAAATGAGCAATGCACAGTGATTAAACAAATAATTATAATTTTGCAACAGAATTTTAATTCTAATAAGTGTTTATATTTATACATATGATTATATTTAGAAGGAAGGATGAATATAAATACCGGAATACAAGAGAGCTGGACCGAAAATTTGAACCTCCACAAGAACTCTTCAAGAAATAGAGAAAAAACAAAAACGATATATTTTCAGAATATATCACCCATAAACTAAAAAAATGAAAGAAAACAATAAGAAACAGGGGCGCTTCTCTGCGATCATCTTCGTTTTCTGATGTGAGTCTCTTTTCGTTCAGATTTAACGCACTATTCTCATAAGTCTTTGCGTTTTCTGATGTGAGTCTCTTTGCGTTCAGAACACTGCTCTCAAAAGTCTTTGCATATTCTGATGTGAGTCTCTGCGATCACCTTCGACAAAAACAAAGTCTGAGACTCTCTCTGGACTGGGGCGGCGGTGGGAGGAGAATGGCAGCAATAGAACGACAGAAAATTATATCCCAACTTTTACGCGTGTGTCCTAACTTTTACGTGGGAATAGAAATGTGGGAATTGAAAACAATTAGGGTGAAAAACAATTTGCTGACTAATGAACTCCCTCAATTTTGTTGCCAATTTGTCTTGCTAACACTTGTTTTTAGCACATAAAAAATTTAAATTTTAAAAAATATATGTTATAATTAAATATAAACACACTAAAAAATAATTGTAACGGGCATACGTAATTACTAACACTTCAATATCGTTAGAAATTCCGAACGCACTCTAACTGTTACAAAACCAAATATAAATCCGTTACAAATGATCCTATATGGTGTAGTACTCATTGGACTCTCGATTTGAGAATATGACAATAATTTGAAAATCTCAAGACATAGGCTTAAAAACATGACGTTAGATAGGGGTGCCAATTTTCGACACGACATAAAAACACAACACGACCAAACACGAAATTAGCGTGAAATTAACATGACTAGTCATGTTCGTGTCGTGTTAGGGCCAAGTTTTTAGTCCCGATAGCGGGTCATGTCATGTTCATGCCAGAAATTTGACAGGAAATTGGCCCAAAATTGGCCCGTTTTAGCCTAATTGAAACGCGATAAAGAACCCAAATAATGGCCCGGATTAGTCAAATTGAAACACAATTGTGTCCCAACTAGCACACCATAGTAATTTTTTTATTAACCCTATCCTACCTCCCCTCGATATCTCAATCACTTAGCATAAATAAAAAATGAAAACATATGTGGTGTATAAAAGCAAAGTCTAAAAAGCCCTAACACATTTTCCTTTCTCCCCTAAGCACAAAGTCGGCACCCCCCCTTCCACGATGCTAGCCTCCATCTTGTCGGCACCCATTGTTTTTCCTCTTTTTCTCGTCAACACCCTCTCATTTTGCCACATCCCACCTCCATGGATATAAGCAAAAGTTATATCCTTCTCACCACCCTTCATCAAATCTAGCGAAAGTGGTGAATGAATTATAATCATAACATATTTTACCAAAATGAGAGATTTAGTAATGTCAATGAATTAATGAGTCTAGTTGTGTTTAATAATTGACTAATGTATCAACCTATATATGATTTAAGATATGATCATTTTGACAAAATTCCAGTTTGATAATATGATATTAGACTCCATCCTAACTTCATGCAAATCAACTACTATACACACATATCTCATGAAAACTACACATATTAAATGCAAAATCAATAATTTCTTTCCATGTAAATAAACATTTTTTTCATAAAATTGGTATGATTCCAAATTATTGAACAAAGTTTGGGTTAAGTCGAATATCGTATTATCAAATTGGAGTTTTGTCAAAATGAAGGATTCCTATAATTAAGAATTTTCGTTTTCTAGAATTACAATGTTTGGTTTTGGAGGAACTTAAAATAGGTGGAATTCAGAATTCCCATAAAATTGGAATTCTACATTCCCCTCTAAAATGGGGGAATCTTATATTCTTGGGAATTTTAGCTTGTTTTATGGTGAGACTAAAATACCCTCTCACATAAACTCTCACATCCATTATCTGTTGCTCTCTCTCTCACACACACATTTTCACACACTTCCACACACTCAGAGTCATATACACACACACACACTCAAATCAAGTAAAAGGGTATTTTAGTTAAATGTTATTTATTCCTAATATGGTAAAAAATTATAAATTTTGGGAAAAGAGAATTTCTTTTTGAACTAAACAACGAAAAGAAATCCAAGATTTGAGGAATTTAAAATTTTTGCAATCAATGATTCCAATTCCCTTTCCAAACCTCGAAGAGCACGAGCTCTAAAATAATAAAAAGGGGCATATATTAGTAGGCCCCTCATGCGCCTCTAGTAGTGAAACAAGTCCCAAGCGCATTAGGTTGTGTCAATCAATCCCTTCTGGTGATTAAAATTACACAATTATTCTGTTAATCCAAAATTACCCTTGCAAATACCAAAAATAACAAAAAAAAACATCTCATTTTTCTCTCCAATGTGATTTTGTTTCTTTCTCCACTCGATTCAATTTTAATCTCGATTCTCTAATCTTATCTCGAGTCTTGTACTCTCTCCACATTGAAAACCTAAAAATCATCTGTATAACACTTCATCTGTGCATTTGGGGCAAATTTGAGCAATCGTTCATCTAAGTTTGAATTTGCATTGGTAAGTTCATCATTTTCAAGTGATTCAACATCTAATAGGTATATTATAATTCCTATTACACACAATAGTTTGTTAGGTTTTGTATTAGACTAAGTTCTTACTTAGATTTAAATTAGGGTTTTATATGCTTAATGTTTGCAAGTTTCATATTCTCATATACACAATAGTTTGTCAGCGCTTAAAAATGCACTAATGAAACAATTCTATCGATGTTCATGACTGAATGTGCATACAATTTTTATTTTGAACAACTTTAATAGTGGCTAAAGTTTTTAGTAAATTTATCTATGTTATTCCTTGATAAATATACCGCAATATCAAACTAAATTTACTAAAAACTTTAACAACTATTAAGCACATTCAAGGAAGCCCATAGATAAATTTACTAAAAACTTTAATACTTATAAAAGCTTTTAGTAGATTTTACTATGTTCCTCATTGAAGGTCTAGAGCATTTATAATGTGTGTATTTATACGTAGGATAATATGTTCAATGTATATGATGTTCTGGTTAACAAAGGAATACACAGAGGACTGTAATATGTTGGACTATAATGAATATGTATAATATTGTTTATGTTTGTTGCTTCTGCTAATGAATTCTAGTACCGGATCTGATTCGCGCAGACAACAACAAATAAGACACTTGAATACATTGTATGACCTATTATCTAGGGCATACCACATCCATTTCGAACTGCATGAACACTTGTTAAAGTTTTCAGTAAAATTAACTCCATTTTCACCAAATGGGCAAATAGATTAACAGTGGTGTTATCACACTTAAAATGACAATGTCGATAAATTTATAGATTATAATATGCTACATGTAAAACAAACTACTACATTTACTAATGAACAAAAATAAATAAGGATATTTTTGTGTAATTAAAAAGTAAACACTTATTGATCAACAATTGTGAAGTTTTTGCCTGAATTAAAAAAATGCTCATTGATTTTAAAATTTTGGAAAAATTTAAACTTTTCGGCGTTTGAAGTCATTTTAGTCTATTAAGGACTTAAAATGATCTGTTTTCAAAGGAAAACTTTTATTGATGAAAAAATGACAAACTTTGACCTGCGAATCATTTTTGTGGGACTTGATTGCAATTCATGAAAGATATAATCCATTTTCAGCATTAAATAAAATTTGATGTGTTGTAAATAAAGTCAGGCATTGACATGTTTTTTACACCCAAAAAAATGACCACAAAAAACTATATTGGCAAAATATATTTTGTTTGAACATGATATAATGTTACGACATAAATTGTGTTCAATGGATTTTGTTACAAAAGAGATAAATTCATTTATTTACTGAGAAAAAACATGATGGATAACCTACCAGGTTTTCTTCATGGTTCAAAATATTCATCCTTAAAAATAAATCCCATACATAAAAAATTGCCTCATTCGTCGAATTTACTGACTAGGTTTAATAACATGGTACCATTTACTTGATATAATATAATACATGTAAGACAAACGGGAATACCAAATTTATGTTTCTCTCTCCACGTTGATTTTCCACTCTTATTTCATTTCTCTCTTTACTCGATTCTCAAGTCTGATCTCGATTCTTGTACTCTCTCCACACTGAAAACCTAATAATCATTAATGTAACATTTCATCAGTGCATTTGGGGAAAATTTGAGCAATCGTTCATCTTAATTTGGATTTTTATTGGTAAGTTCATAATTTTTCATATTATGTTGATGTCTAAAATTGGTGTAGATAATTTTATAATCAAAGATAAATATAAATAAGGAGTAAACAAAGTAAGCAAGATAACCAAAGTTTTTAATGTGGTTCAGCTAAGGAAAAAGCCTACATCCACGGTTATAGTATTGCAGTTAAAAGATGGTTACAATAAGCTCATAATAACATTGCTCACTTGTACCCCCCCCCCCCCCCCTTGCGCTAAGGGAGTTAATGTATAATGGTTGAGAAACTAAGAGATGGAATGCATTTACATATTCAGGCATTTACAACCATGTATAATAATGTGACACCCCGTCTAATTAATCCCGGGTGATCAGTCCTAAATCAAGTTAGAATAGGTTTCTCATTTGTTCCATTCTTAGCATCACTGTCGTCTTATTTAATTACTAACCACCTAAGTGAGAAAAGTAGACTGGTGCCAATTTTTTTATCTTTCATTATTTAACAAACGCCCATGCGGAAAATAAAACTATATAACAATCACAGATAACTAAATTAATCATTCACAAGTAAAAATAATTGACCGAATAAACCAACGGTCCAAATAATAAATCCCATAAAGATAAGAATAAACTCTCAACAAGTCTAATACAAATAAATGGAAAGTGAGCAACATGCTCGAATACTAATCATGAACTTCTACATTTAAGAATGAAGAATGAGGCGTCTATCAAAACCCCGCAACATCCACACATGCTGCAGGAACGGATCCCTGGAATATAGTCAAGGCTGGCGTCCCTGTGGTTGGACACCTAAAAGGTTTTTAAAAGTTTTTATAGCAAGGGTTAGTACCCAAAACATTTGAAAAACATTTAACAAATGATTAACTTGCAGTAATAAATAAAATATGCATGCTCTTCATATTTTTAGTTAATATCGCACTCTCTTGAGGACTTCCTTACCCTTCCTCTATTATACCCTACGAATGCTTTAATTAAATTACCTAGTTACTCATCTCATGACTAGATAATTTACAAAGTTCCTTTATACCCACCCTACTCTAACTGAGTATGTAGTGATTATGATTTTTAAGTTATTAGTAACATCAACTTAACTAAATCATTTCCCTTTTTAACTTCATATAACTTCTACACTTGTTATACATGTGAAATAACTCATATTTCTCATTAATAGCCCGTATATAATTAATTATCCAATTATATACTTATAATCATATTTCAGCATTCACAATCATACTGTAATATATATAACAACTTGCATCCTCCCGAGTAAAATACTCCCGGAACGTAAATTTTATAAAGTGCTATCCCACTAGGTACTATCACATAGCCTAGTTATCCCAAGCCAGAATTTTCACACCAACTTGATAAAATAGATAATTGGAGGCGATCATATTCCTTCCCTGAAAGTGAGTTGTCCCTCACCCATATAACGGACGCTATGACCTCGGGAATATACTCACCCTACTCCTCAAGCTAGGGGATTCATCCACTACGCGCAACCTCCCCCTATAGCACTATAGTAACAAATATCTAATCACTGATATTAATTGAGCACACCATATATATATATACTAACGCCTCCGTATATATAAATATAAAAGTCCCGGCTATACCGTTCACTAAAATCCGTAACATAAGCCTATTAAAATTATTAAGAGTTTATGGTCCAACTCTAAGTATTAATTAAATTGCACTTTAATTAATTTAGTTATTGTTGGTGTCGCCCCCACCATAAATTTGGACTTACTCCCGTAGCCCAAAATAAATTTACCCGAGTCACAATTCCCGACTCTAATTTATTAGCCTCAAACCCTAATTAATCTATCTACAATTAATTAGATTCAAACTCATGTATTTAATTTCTCAATAATTAATTACATAAGGTTTTTATATAAATATTCCCTCTTATATAACCAACTGGCGGAACTGCCAGATTCTGGCGACCGTCGATCGATCGACCCAAACCGTCGATCGATCGATCGAACAGGTCTTCGTCTTCTTCGCGAAGACAGGGCAGCCATGGACGGATTTTCTTAAACCCTAATCTCTTCTAACATGAGTTTTAAGCCTTCTTAACACCAGAGTATACTAGAAACCTTATTAGGATAACCCAGAAAGACTACAACAACCATCAATTCGTCCATAAACAACTGATTCATAAATTTTTGGGGAAAATCCATCTTTTTCCTTAAACACATTTTTACTCCAAATTTCTTCATCAAATTCATTCTAATATAACTGGATATCATTCTAACAGATACACATCAATAATCCAATATCAGATTTTTACATAACTCCTCATAATTTCGGCCAAAACAGATTCATGTTTTCTTTAGAATTATCAAAGCCCCGTGTTTATACCATGAACCCCAAAACGAATTTTAAATTCATAACAGCACACAAATATGAATTGAAAAAAACAGCTTTCATGCTATTGCAAGTTATTCACTTGCCTTAGGTTTCGTAGTGTCTGAATATGCGATGGATTCCAAGGTTGAAGATGACCTTGTTGGTTCTTTGAGATCCCCAAAATGGCTTTGGCTGCTGCTAGGGTTTCCTAACCCTTTAATTCCTTTCTCTGCTTAAGCTTAGCCAGCCCTTATTTCTTTTTATTAAGTTAATTAATCCATTCCCGTTTTTTGACTAATGGGCCAAGCCCAAGTGACCAAAATGCCCCCGAGTGGGCCCGACTATGTCTAAAAACGTCCCGTGACCCGTTTACTACCCCTGGGTACACTTTTTCGACTATCTCGGCCCATCCGGACTCAACTGTACACTCAGAATTTGCATCCGAATTAATTTATAAAAATACTTATCCCCCACCCAATATAGTCTATACTGACTTCCGGATGTGATAAGTACATAACTCGTCATTAATACTCGAAACGACGAAATTACATTATTACTATACACTCAGTAAATAATTTTCCCTAAATATTAACCGTTCAATCCCAGATTAATATTTATATATTATTCTATCATAATTAATTCATTAAATTACAACACACTAGTAATTTAGAATTTCCGAATTAATTAAATTTTAAATGTACCAAAAATACGGGGTGTTACATACTCCCCCCCTTATAAAGGAATTTCGTCCCCGAAATTAGATTGTACCTGTGTTGAAAAGCTCTGGATATTGTTCCCGCATATCCTCCTCTCGCTCCCAGGTAGACTCGTCAACATTGTGATGACCCCACTGTACTCTAACCAATGGAACAACCTTGGATCGTAATTTCCGCTCACTATGATCCAGAATAGCTACCGGCCTCTCCTCATACGAGATGTCTGGCTGTAAGTCGATCTCCTCGAGTGGAATGTGCCAAAAGGCTCTCTCGCTCCTTCGATATTTCTTCAGCGATGCCACATGGAATACATCGTGTATCCGCTGAAGATGTTCTGGTAACCCAAGCTTATACGCCACCGGTCCCACCCTCTCAATAATAGGGAAAGGTCCTACGTATCGCGGTGCTAACTTACCCTTCTTGCCGAACCTCATCACCCCTTTCATTGGGGATACTCGGACTAAAACCTGGTCCCCAATTTCTAGCTCCACATGTCGTCGAGAAGCGTCAGCATAACTCTTTTGTCTGTCCTGAGCTATCCGAATTCTTCCTCGAATCAGCTCTATTTTGGAAGATGTCTCTTGAACAATCTCCGGCCCCAAGAGTTTGTTGTCCCCCACCTCTAACCAACAAACGGGTGAACGACAAGGTCTCCCATACAGTGCCTCAAACGGTGCCATGCCAATCGTGAATTGGTAAGAGTTGTTATACGCAAACTCTACCAAAGGAAGATATTTCTCCCATCCTCCCCCGAAGTCCAAAATGCACATTCTGAGCATGTCTTCCAGTATCTGGTTAACTCTCTCAGTCTGTCCGTCCGTCTGTGGGTGATACGCTGTACTCAAGCGCAACTCCGTGCCCATTGCCTCCTGAAAGCTCTGCCAAAAGTGGGCGACAAAGATTTTGTCTCGGTCGGATACAATATTTACAGGCACTCCATGCAGCTTAACAATCTCTGCTATGAATAGCTGTGCATAACGCATCGTCTCGAAGTCTGTGCGTACCGACAAAAAGTGGGCCACCTTAGTCAACCGATCCACAATAACCCATATGGAGTCGTGACCTCTCTGCGATACAGGTAACCCTGTGACGAAGTCCATGGAGATGCTCTCCCACTTCCACACGGGAATTTCTAACGGCTGTAGCATCCCTGATGGTCTCTGGTGGTCAACTTTCACAAGCTGACACGTGGCACATTTCGAAACAAACTCCGCTATGTCCCGTTTCATTCCTGCCCACCAATACTGCCTCCTCATATCTTGGTACATTTTATCCCCACCGGGATGTACCACAAATTTCGAACCATGGGATTCTGTCATAACAGCGTGCTTCAAATCCACATCCTCTGGCACCATTAACCTCCCATTAAAGCGTAAGCCTCCTTATGAGCTACTCGAGTAACCCTCTGCTCCCTCAGCTAACAACTGGCCCACCCTATCCCGACAAATCTGATCCTCCGCTTGAGCCTTCACAACTCGTATAATGATCTCGGGTGTGATGGATAAAGCTGACATGCAAGCCTTGGCTACGTCATCCTCATATTGAAGCTCTCTCCACTTCGCTTTCCATACCTCTGATATCTCCCCAGTCGGCCTTCGGCTCAATGCGTCTGCTACCACATTGGCCTTACCAAGATGATACTGAATATCATACTGGTAGTCCTTCACGAATTCTAGCCACCGCCTCTGCCTCATATTCAGATCCTTCTATGTGAAGAGATACTGAAGTGACTTGTGATCCGTGAATAGAGTAAACTGCTCTCCTAGAAGATCATGCCTCCATATCCTCAAAGCAAAAACGACTGCTGCCAACTCTAGGTCGTGAGTGGGGTAATTCCTCTCGTGGGGCTTTAGCTTCCTAGAAGCATAAGCTATAGCCCTCTCCTCCTGCTGGAGTACACCCCCAAGACCCCGTAAGGATGCGTCTGTGTAAACCCGATACTCTAGCCCTCCCTTTGGCAATGCAAGCATGGGCGCAGATGTCAACTTGTCCTTTAGCTCATCGAACGCTAATTGACAACTATCATCCCACTTGAAAGGTACTCCTTTCCGAGTCAGATTCGTCAAAGGTCCTGCAATCTTAGAGAATCCTTTAATGAATCGCCTGTAGTAACCGGCCAAACCCAGAAAACTGCGCACCTCGGTCGGTGTCGTGGGCTGTCCCCACTCCCTCACCGCCGACACCTTATTCGGATCCACTGCAATACCCTGATTTGACACGACGTGACCAAGGAACTGTACCTCCCGAAGCCAGAATCCACACTTCCCTAATTTGGCATAGAGCTGATGATCCCTCAGTGTCTGCAAAACCATGCGCAAATGCTCTGCGTGCTCCTCCTCGGTGCGCGAGTAGATTAGGATGTCATCAATGAACACGATGACAACCTGATCTAAGTACTCTCTGAAAATCCTATTCATGAGGTCCATGAACACTGATGGTGCATTAGTGAGCCCGAAGGGCATCACCCTGAACTCATATGATCCATACCGCGACAAGAAAGCGGTCTTAGGAACATCCCCCTCTCGGATACGCAGTTGATGATACCCTGACCTCAAGTCGACCTTGGAGAAGTAAGACGCCCCTCTCAATTGGTCAAATAAATCATCGATCCGAGGCAACGGATATTTATTCCGTATCGTCACCTTGTTCAGCTCCCTATAATCCACGCACAAGCGGAGTGAACCATCTCGCTTCTTCACAAACAATACCGGCGCACCCCACGGCGATGTACTCCGCCGAATAAAACCCTGACCCAGTAGTTGCTGAATCTGTTCCCTCAATTCCCGCATCTCTGAAGGGGCCATTCGGTAAGGTGCCCGAGCAATCGGTCTCGTCCCCGGAGCCAAATCGATAACAAATTCGATTTCTCTGCTGGGTGGTAATCCTGGTATTTCCTGGAATACATCCTCAAAGTCCCTCACTACAGGAATAGAGTCTAAAGGAACTACCACTTCCTGTGAGGTTTCCTCCTCAATGTAATATAAATGAGCGGTCGAGCCTCCCTCTGGGCGAGGCATCGCCACAACAAACATCTCTTGTCCCGAAATGGCAAAAATAATGCTCCCACCGAAGCAATCAATCATGGCTCTATAGTCAGCGAGCCAATCCATACCGATAATCACATCGTGAACATGCATATCTAATACCAACATGTCCGCAGGTAATATCAAACCACCAATCTCCACCCCCACTCCCCGACATATAAAGAATATAAGCGACCCATTCCCCAATGGTGAGTCGACACACGTAACAGTGCTCTCCGCGGTGGCTAACAACCCTAAAGCCTTCGCAAAATGTGTAGCTATAAAGCAATGTGTAGCCCCCGTATCAAACAATACCCGACCCATAGTGCCATGGATAGAAAACGTACCCTCGATCGCGGGCGGCGCATGCTGTGCTGGGGGATTAGGAACATCCCGAACGTTATACACACGTCCGTAGTGCATCTGTCCCTGCTGCTGTGGGGCGGGCGGGGCTGGCGCTGCTGGCGGTATCTGACCCTGTTGCCCCTGCTGGGCACCCTGCTGCTGGACTCTGCCCCTCTGCGGGCACTCCCTCTTGAAGTGTCCTGGCTGGCCACAGGAGAAACGGCGTTTCTGGTCGTCACCCTGTCGTTGGCCCTGCTGGCCCTGACGTTGCTGCCCCGGGTGGCCTCCCCCGTTGTTCCCTTGACCCTGTCAGCCCTGAGGAATCTGCTGTTGCTGATTAGGGCCTGGTTGCCCCTGCCTGAACCCCTGTCCTCCCGGTCGGAACCCACCAGGCTTAAACTTCTTAGCCTGATTCCCTTGCTGAATGATAACCTGCTGTTGTGTGCCACTCGTCTCACTACTAGTGACCGCCTTGCCCTGCTGGCTCGGCTCACCTGCCTTCTTGTTCCCCTTAGTATGGAAACGATGATCCTGGCAATGTACAAGTGCGGCATTAACGACATCTGTATAAGTCACTAACGCCGGATTTCCAATTAGGTGTTGCCTGATTCTCCAGGCTAGGCCATCCATGAACTTTGACTTCTTCCGCTCCTCATCGCTCACCTCATTTGGCACAAAGTTTGCCAAACGGGTGAACTCCTCCTCATATTCTGCTACTGACCTGTCACCCTGTACCAACTCACTGAATTTCTTTCTCATTTCAGACTCTACTGCTGGAGGGAAGTACTTGCGGTCAAACCGCACCCAGAATTCAGAAATCGGAATCGAATCCCGCTCCTCAGCGGTGGTTACGAACTCCCACCACTGTAAGGCTGCCCCTGACAGACGAAAGGTAGCCAGCATCTATTTTTGCACCTCCGTACCCTCTAACATGCGCAGATGGTGCTGAATGTTCTTCTTCCAGTCACAAGCCTCGACCACATTGGTGCTACCTCGAAACTCAGGTGGGTGACCCTTCTGAAAGGTCTCCCTCACTTGCTGCCAAGATGGTGGCCCTACTGGAGCCTGAACCGCTGGAGCCAATGGAGGCGGTGCCTGGGGCTATGGAAAATGAGCTGCCATAGCTCGCATCGCTGTCTCGACCGCTTGGGCCACAATCACTGCCACCTGAGTGGTAGAAATCAACTCGGGTGGGGGTGGTGGTGGCAGTACCTGTGGCTCCTGGCGAGCCTCCCTCACCTCATCTCTAGCCTCAGTCCTCTCCGCTCTCTGTCTCTTTGGCGGCATCTGAAATAGATTGAATTGTATAAGTACACAATTTATACAAAAACTAATAGCAGGAATACGATATCTCACAAGCGGAAAAATATAATCAGCAGTCCTAATAATAGGGCTCTATAACAACCGAACGCTACGCTGAAACGTAGAAAGCCGTACAGATCCTAAGGACACTAGAACCTGATGCTCTGATACCATCTGTGACACCCCGTCTAATTAATCCCGGGTGATCAGTCCTAAATCAAGTTAGAACAGGTTTCTCATTTGGTCCATTCTTAGCATCACTGTCGTCTTATTTAATTACTAACCACCTAAGTGAGAAAAGTAGACTGGTGCCAATTTTTTTATCTTTCATTATTTAACAAACACCCATGCGGAAAATAAAACTATATAACAATCACAGATAACTAAATTAATCATTCACAAGTAAAAATAATTGACCGAATAACCCAACGGTCCAAATAATAAATCCCATAAAGATAAGAATAAACTCTCAACAAGTCTAATACAAATAAATGGAAAGTGAGCAACATGCTCGAATACTAATCATGAACTTCTACATTTAAGAATGAAGAATGAGGCGTCTATCAAAACCCCGTAACATCCACACATGCTGCAGCAACGGATCCCTGGAATATAGTCAAGGCTGGCGTCCCTGTGGTTGGACACCTAAAAGGTTTTTAAAAGTTTTTATAGCAAGGGTTAGTACCCAAAACATTTGAAAAACATTTAACAAATGATTAACTTGCAGTAATAAATAAAATATGCATGCTCTTCATATTTTTAGTTAATATCGCACTCTCTTGAGGACTTCCTTACCCTTCCTCTATTATACCCTACGAATGCTTTAATTAAATTACCTAGTTACTCATCTCATGACTAGATAATTTACAAAGTTCCTTTATACCCACCCTACTCTAACTGAGTATGTAGTGATTATGATTTTTAAGTTATTAGTAACATCAACTTAACTAAATCATTTCCCTTTTTAACTTCATATAACTTCTACACTTGTTATACATGTGAAATAACTCATATTTCTCATTAATGGCCCGTATATAATTAATTATCCAATTATATACTTATAATCATATTTCAGCATTCACAATCATACTGTAATATATATAACAACTTGCATCCTCCCGAGTAAAATACTCCCGGAACGTAAATTTTATAAAGTACTATCCCACTAGGTACTATCACATAGCCTAGTTATCCCAAGTCAGAATTTTCACACCAACTTGATAAAATAAATAATTGGAGGCGGTCATATTCCTTCCCTGAAAGTGAGTTGTCCCTCACCCATATAACGGACGCTATGACCTCGGGAATATACTCACCCTACTCCTCAAGCTAGGGGATTCATCCACTACGCGCAACCTCCCCCTATAGCACTATAGTAACAAATATCTAATCACTGATATTAATTGAGCACACCATATATATATATACTAACGCCTCCGTATATATAAATATAAAAGTCCCGGCTATACCGTTCACTAAAATCCGTAACATAAGCCTATTAAAATTATTAAGAGTTTATGGTCCAACTCTAAGTATTAATTAAATTTCACTTTAATTAATTTAGTTATTGTTGGTGTCGCCCCCACCATAAATTTGGACTTACTCCCGTAGCCCAAAATAAATTTACCAGAGTCACAATTCCCGACTCTAATTTATTAGCCTCAAACCCTAATTAATCTATCTACAATTAATTAGATTCAAACTCATGTATTTAATTTCTCAATAATTAATTACATAAGGTTTTTATATAAATATTCCCTCTTATATAACCAACTGGCGCAACTGCCAGATTCTGGCGACCGTCGATCGATCGACCCAGACCGTCGATCGATCGATCGAACAGGTCTTCGTCTTCTTCGCGAAGACAGGGAAGCCATGGACGGATTTTCTTAAACCCTAATCTCTTCTAACATGAGTTTTAAGCCTTCTTAACACCAGAGTATACTAGAAACCTTATTAGGATAACCCAGAAAGACTACAACAACCATCAATTCGTCCATAAACAACTGATTCATAAATTTTTGGGGAAAATCCATCTTTTTCCTTAAACACATTTTTACTCCAAATTTCTTCATCAAATTCGTTCTAATATAACTGGATATCATTCTAACAGATACACATCAATAATCCAATATCTGATTTTTACATAACTCCTCATAATTTCGGCCAAAACAGATTCATGTTTTCTTTAGAATTATCAAAGCCCCATGTTTATACCATGAACCCCAAAACGAATTTTAAATTCATAACAGCACACAAATATGAATTGAAAAAAACAGTTTTCATGCTATTGCAAGTTATTCACTTGCCTTAGGTTTCGTAGTGTCTGAATATGCGATGGATTCCAAGGTTGAAGATGACCTTGTTGGTTCTTTGAGATCCCCAAAATGGCTTTGGCTGCTGCTAGGGTTTCCTAACCCTTTAATTCCTTTCTCTGCTTAAGCTTAGCCAGCCCTTATTTCTTTTTATTAAGTTAATTAATCCATTCCCGTTTTTTGACTAATGGGCCAAGCCCAAGTGACCAAAATGCCCCCGAGTGGGCCCGACTATGTCTAAAAACGTCCCGTGACCCGTTTACTACCCCTGGGTACACTTTTCCGACTATCTCGGCCCATCCGGACTCAACTGTACACTCAGAATTTGCATCCGAATTAATTTATAAAAATACTTATCCCCCACCCAATATAGTCTATACCGACTTCCGGATGTGATAAGTACATAACTCGTCATTAATACTCGAAACGACGAAATTACATTATTACTATACACTCAGTAAATAATTTTCCCTAAATATTAACCATTCAATCCCAGATTAATATTTATATATTATTCTATCATAATTAATTCATTAAATTACAACACAGTAGTAATTTTGAATTTCCGAATTAATTAAATTTTAAATGTACCAAAAATACGGGGTGTTACAAATAAATGCGACTATTAATCTTTAAAAGCACGTATGGAATGGTTGTTGGTATCCCCGTGTGAGTGAATTTTCCTTTTCTTGATGATTTACCCTCCAAGATGTGGTCGACTGGGTGGATGACCAAATATCTCTGAGGCCAACCAAGTGTTTATGAAGCCTTGAGGTGGATATGTATAAGGACTGGTGTCCCTATCTCAATGGTCCATGTGGACGAATAATTTAACCCACAACAAAAGCCCTTAATGCTCCATGCTCGATGATTTAGTGAAAGGATGCAGTATTTAGTCTAAACAATTAGTCGACACCCAAATAGGGTGTAGGTTGGCATCCGACCTTCAAGACTTGTAATTTTTTCACCGGTGTATTAGTGCAGTGGCATTTTCATGAATAATTTAAAAAATAACGAACCACCAAAGGGTACGATAGTCTTTGTGCCCTTTCGGGGCGGCCATTAGAAGTTCAATCGTTGGTTTAGTGAATCTTTTCCATTACCAAGCTTCGAGGAGAATTTGTTGGATCTATAAAAGGACTCAATTTCCCCCTATTTCTCTTTACATTACTGCCTTCAAACTTCCATTATTGTTCTTGAGATCTTTATGCTGTTGTAGAGAACTCTATAAGACTTCCTTCTTCTTTACCCCATTCGTTTGCTTTGGTACTTTCGAAAATGGTGTATATTATCGATGAAGGCTCTTTAGAAGAGTTTAGAAAGAAAATAAAAATTCCCATTTCGGTATCTTTGGAGATAGTAGATGCACCATTAGATGTCCTATCTTTAGTCCCACCCTAATTATAGTAGAGAGTTGAATAACTTCCCACCCAATTCAGTTATTTCTTGAGTTTTGTCAGTAGTTCTACGTAGTCCCTGCTAGGGTAGCCCCTAATACATGGTGAGTTGTGAATGGGATCAATCGTTTGAATGAACTCTATGGAACCCACATATGGATTAATGAATTAATGTACTATTATAAATGGGGAACTACAGGAGATAACAGATATTACCTGAAAACCAGACAAGTTAATAGGACTTTAGTAGTTAACTTTCCTGATTCTAATAAATATTATTGGGATTATAGAGTGGTGGTTAAAAAATTGGCAACTTGCCCCATTTCCTAAAGGGGTTAAAAAAATTGTTCCTAAGTGTCCCAAGGAAGGACATGACATAGGTCCGCCAACCTTTTGCACTGCTTCTATTTTATGCTTGTTGACTGCTTGATACTATGCCGACTAACAATTTTTACTTGGTTTTTCCTGCAAAGTAAGGTAAAAAGAGGTCTCCTCGCGACTCAGAGGTCAACTTTAATGAATTGAAGTTTCTTTGGTCGATACATAAGATATTAGGAGAGTAGCATCCTAGGTCGGCATCAGTCTTGCTAGAATACAAGAGTTACATTACCTTTTTTGTTGCCCAACCTACAGAAGATATACCCCAATCCCCCATTAACCCTGAAGAAGAAGAACCCACTTCAACCTCCTCGGCTACAGTTTTTGAATCCCTTGGGGTTGAGAGAGAGTTTTCAAGTGGATGAACATCATCTTCCTTTGATTACTTTGATATCACCGCCATTCCTATTTCATCTACTGAAGATATGGGAAGGAGAAGAATTCCTAACCTGAGGTATGGTATGCCTTCTTGCCCCCCCCCCCCCCCCCCCCCACACCCACACACACACACACAAAAGAAACCCAACATGAGAACGCCCCTATGTATATGTGCTTTAGGCAAAGAGAATATTTTGAAAAAATTTCAAATTTTAATTTGCACCAAATATGTGAACCAATTTAAATAACCAAGTTTAATCTTTTTTAGTCCTACGCATGCATCTAGTGATATTAAGCAAACAAAGCAAAGTAAGTCTATAATGTCAATGTACGAGCAAACCACTAAAGAAAAACCCTCGAACGATGCAGTCCATGCCAGACAATTACTATGATACAAAAATTACAAAGAGAGACATAATCTTACACAATGAATAGACTCCACAATCCTTAACGCCTCTTCGACCATTCCTCCACAGTGCAGCATAGGAGACAACCCATGCAAGTGTCCACAAGACATGAGTTCACGTGCACCTCAGTATCCACAAATGTAGCTCAATAATTATTTAGATTCAGAACACGAAATCCACCACTTCTTCATTGTAATCAGTATATACGGAGTCCATCACATGAAAACAACTTCTCTTAAGATTAAAGGTGGAAATTCGGGCCAATGGGCCGTGTTGGGGTCTGGCCCGACACGACTCGATTTTATCCAACCCGATCAAGACACGACACAACGTCGAGTTTATTTTTACCAACACGAACACGACCTGTTAATAACACCACCCAACACGAATAGCATGATAAAAAAAATCTTATCAATTTGACACGATTGGCACGGTCCGACACGATAATCGATCAATTTACTATGTCCATTTGGGTCTAAATTGGGTTCTAATTGGGTTGAAATTGGTTCGTGTCAATTGCGCTCTAACGGGTCATTGTCGGGCCAATTTCGTGTCAATTTCTTGGCACAAACACAACACGACCCGCTAACGGGCTTAAAAAACCAGGCCCAAACATGAAAAGCTATTTTAATTTCGTGTTA
The DNA here is from genome assembly GCA_949130495.1 of Sambucus nigra. Classification (NCBI taxonomy): domain Eukaryota; kingdom Viridiplantae; phylum Streptophyta; class Magnoliopsida; order Dipsacales; family Adoxaceae; genus Sambucus; species Sambucus nigra. The sequence continues at coordinate 31,560,578 of OX422207.1, read as the reverse complement.
ATTTTGTGTTGGATCGTGTCGTGTTGTCGTGTTCGGGTCCGAATTGCCACCCCTACTTAAGATGAAAGAAATAAACAAGGGGCCTAAACAAGATATCAAAGTATATGATTTATGAATCTTGGATCTTGATAAACAAAGGGAGAAACTTTGGGAGTTGGAACTTTTGTAAACAGGTCTGCTTTCTATTTTTGTTAAAAAGTTCTTCCGAAATCTGAGTCTGAAACGCCTTTTTATAAGAACACAAATTTTGAGGCGACAACTCGTTCGAAGGAAAAAATGGTCTCGTTCGAACGACAATGTCATCTCGTTTGAACAAAAACCAGTTCGTTCAAATGAGATCCCAATCTCGTTGAAACCAATATCGAACGCATATCAAGTGATGAAAAATAGTATCCCCTCGATCGATGTTCGTTTGATGTAGACTTCTAATGAGCCTTCGAACGAGATGTCTAGTCTTTCGAACGAGAATGTATTCTCGTTTGAACGAGGTCAGTGGAAAATTTAAAAAATTTAAATAAAAAATTCACCTCAGATATAAGTAAAATATAATTCGACTCATTCTCCAACCCTAGAAAGGAAAAAGAGTACAGATGCTCGACAGACACACAAACTTGAGTAGCTTTGTTTTTCTTGAAAACTTTGTCGCTTCCTGTAATCCTGCATACTTAAACACACCTTAAAATGCAAAGAGAATACAACAAGTATAAATCCACAAATGAATAAACATTTAACGATGTCTAAAACAATCTCAACCTAGGTAAGACGTCTCCCCCTAAGATAAAGATATCCTTATCATGCAAATGAAAGATTCCATTTCTCCCCCCCCCCCCCCCCCCCACCCCTTTGTTCACGAATAGACAAAGTAAGATAGCATAAACAATTTACTGAACCAAAACCAAATCTCTCCCAAAATATGTGATCATAAGATACCAAATGTAACAATGAGGAGTTGGGAATAAATCATGCAATGGTGTAAGGTGAAACAAACACTAAACATGACAACTCAAGCACAAATAATCCAAACTATGATCTAGTATATGACAACCATAGACTAAATTTAAATCGCAAAGACTCAAAACACGATACTATATATAACATATTCAAAATATATCCATGAAATACGACACACATAAACATATGTATGAACAACCACAAAACTCAACATAAAACACATAAGCTTTATACATTAGCATAGTATCGATGTGTCTAAACATGTGGAATGGAATGAATAGGCATGAACTAGATACAAAAGAATTATGACCTAAACACTCAAATATGTTCAAGAATTTTCAATTGACCGCAAAACTTTATTAAACTAAGATGTAGCCTCAAGTGACAAGATAAAGTGAACTAAATGAACAAAGAAGGGCAATGCATACAAGCTTGGAATATTAGTAATTCTACACTTCAATAGCGGCATGACAAAATAAGCATAACAAGGATTCGTTGTCCAAACCTATTGATCTTCAACTAAAATCCTTCAAAATATAAAAATAAGCGTAACAAGGATTCATTGTGCAAATCAGTGGCATGCCTGTGATCTTTGTGAAAGTCACAATATTTGGACTTCTCCCTCCGGTTGGGTGGTGATTTTAATTTCCATGCCATTTCAAGTCTCTGTTGCCCCTGATCTCTCCTAGGATGTGATGCACACCTATCGTTAGTGGGTTATACTCCTCATATGTCTTGGGCTTCTCGGGTTTTTTATCTTTCTAATTATCTGAGCTCTTATGGATATCATATTTCATTTCGGGATTCTTCTTAATAGCCATAGCTTCCTCAGCGTTTATGATCTTACTAGCCTTTACCATTAGCCCTATCATGGTTTTAAGAGGATCTTTTGCTAACCCATAATAAAGATTCTTAGGGAGTAATCCACTCATTAGGGCAGTGATATAATTTTTCTCCTAATAATCTACCACCTCTAACATTTCATTATTGAAGCGAGTAATATACTCATGAGTAATTTTCCCCTGTTATTGATGAACACTCAGTAAATGGGCTACTCTCTTAACTGGTTTTGCCCCAAAGCAAAAATTATTGATGACCAGTTCGGTGAGCTGCTAAAATCTAGAAATATATCCTTGGGGTAGGTTGTATACGATATATGGGCTAATCCAGCGATGGTATTTGAGAAAGCTCGGTAATGCATCTCATCATGAACAAAGTAGATATCAGTCGTACCTCGGTAGTGTTATACACAGAGGACAAGATCCCATCATACTTGGGAGTAAATACTGGTAGCTTAAATTTGGACGGTGTAGGGAAGTCCACAATATCTTAAATGAAGGGAGATCCATTCACGAAACTTCTTTGCAAAGGGTTCTTAGTCTTGGCCATTTCCCCCAAGCGATCTTCCAATCTCTGTATGGATCCCTTCCAATAGTGGTCTTCTGACTTGGATTTGGTAGATATGGCTTTGGAATTCATACCACGCATTTATGCTGAGCTCTTTTCCTGGAAATTTTGCTCGGCCCGCGTGGATCCTCGGATACTTGCTCTAGACCTGACTGACACTTACCGATGCTCGCGTGACCTTGTCAATTCTCTGTGATATCCTTTATTTGCTCTAGGTCCTAAATGATCAAATTTAGAGGCCTTACTCAACCTCTACAAGGAGCTCGACTGCTTATGTGTGAAAGATCGACCATTATAATAATCAGTGGATCTGATTGGAGAAGTTATTCCAGGGCGATACTTTTTTCACTTCTGGGAGAAGGAGGTGGAATTTCACTTCTATGGGATGGTGAGGCATTGGATCTGGCTTGCAGTGATTGGGACAACTGCCTTACCGTTTCCTGCATTGCATCTTGCCTTTTGACAATATTGATTAAGATCCTTTGGAGATCTGCTCCACTAGGTGGTGAAAATGGAGTGAAGGTATTACCTCCAGCAGTAAGGTAGTTTTATGGCATATTTGTCATACTTCAAGAAGGACTCAAAGATGAAATGAGTAGAACTAATAGAGAACGATGACAAGCAGTTATTCCAAACGATGGCGTCAATCTGTTGATGTCTAAAATTGGTGTAGATAATTTTATAATCATAAATAAATATAAATAAAGAGTAAACAAAGTAAGCAAGATAACCATGGTTGTTGACATGGTTTAGCTAAGGGAAAAGCCTATATCCACGATTATAGTATTGCAGTTGAGGGGTGGTTACAATAAGCTTGCCCCCCCCCCCCCCCCGAGCTAAAGGAGGTAGTGTATTTATAATGGTTGAGAAACCAAGACATGAAATGCCTTTATATATTCAGGAATTTACATCCATCTACAGTAAATGAGACTATTGATCTTCAAAAGCACGTGTAGAACGGCTATTGGTAGCCCCATGTAAGTGACTTTTCCTTTTCTTGATGATTCACCTTCATGGTTGTGGCCGACTGGGTGGCTGACCCAAGTATCTCTGAGGCTGACTAATTGTTAATAAAGCCTTGAGGTGGATATGTATGAGGACATGTGTCCCTATCTCAATGGTCCACATGGATGAATAATTTAACCCACAACATAATTCAATACCTAAATAGGTATATTAGAGTTCTTATTACACATAATAGTTTGTCAGGTTTTGTACTAAACTAAGTTCTCACTTAGATTTAAATTAGGGTTTCGTATGCTTAGGGTTTGCTAGGGTTTTATAAATAATTTGGATATGACTGTATAACCCTTGCATCAATATCTATATAAATTTATCAGTGATTTTAAAATTGGGCACATCACACATTAGATTTATCTAAACTTTCATAACGGTAGGACATACAATACATGAAAATCAACAATTGTTGATTGTGAAGTTGCACATGTTTGATGATTAATGAATGTTTTCATTGTCAATATATAACATAATAATCATTATTCAACGAATTTGTTCTTTCTTTAGTGTAATGATCATATAGATAAATTTATCTACTCCTTTAATATTGAACGAATAGCACATTACATCTATTTATACTTTAATTTTACAATATCTATTATGTATGACTTATCCTTAATTTACATCTCCGTTTATAGTATAACATGATTAATGTGTTAAAATTAGATTCTATCATCATGTTTATAATATGTCACTGAAATAGTGAGCATATGAGTAACAATTTGGTAAATTTATCTTTGTTATCAATGTTTACAATGATGATATGATTTCTTTCTGTAGTTTTATCTTTGTTCTAATCTCTATAATTAAATATTGTGTAAGATGATGAGATAAAATGTAAGCACTAGAAGTTCTCAGGAGAAGAAACAGATTAATGACACATGAAATGAACTTATGACAAATAGGCGCGCATTTTAGAACACTGGTTACAAGTACCTCTGGGGCAAAAGGGCAAGTTTATGAGGATTCCAAAAAATCTATTCAAGAAAGTCAAAATACTGAGGAAAATGCTTCTATAAAGTATTTTTTTTTATCTTATAATAAAGTAAATTAGTTTAAATTTTCAAAATAGCATATAACTTATATATACTTGGTAATCATTCTTGCTCATAAGTTTGTCCGGTAGATCAATGATGAGAGTAGAGATAAAAAGCACACCGAAATTGAAGGATAAGTTGGTTTCTCCTAAACAGAGCCCGAATACATATGAGCTCACAAAATTATCAACAGGAAAAGTTAAAAACTTAGAGGACAATTCAAGTGAAATACCAACATTTAGGTTGATTGGCGACTCTAATTTTGAGGAGTCTTGTGCTACCAAAGAAAAGTTAGTCGAAAAAGGTGTTTCAAATATGGAAGAGGAAAAGATCATAAATGGAAAAAAGGACAAAGAAAATGAGGAAAAAAATAAGGAGACAGAAAATATGCCAAAACCTATTCTAAAAAATCAATTCAGTTTTATTCAAATATTAAAGCAATTGCAAGATTACTAAAGGATTTTAAACTCAAATGTTGTCATTTGAAGGAACTAAAAAAAACTTCCTTTGGGGGTATTTTCAACTCTTTTTTAAGAAGAAAGTAACAGAAGAACAATGCAGGAAGTTTGATCAAAGTGTGATAACTTTGATACAATCTTATGATGCACAAAAAAAAGGTTTTATGATTGGAAAACAACGTATAAGGATTACCGAAAATGATGTTTCCCTTATAATTGGTATTTTTTATAGGAGATGAGGAAGTTGTTTTTTAATATGGTTATAAACCATACACACCACTCGTGAGAAGAAGGTTTTAGAAAACAAAAATCAGGACATCAAAGTTGATTTATATCAAACTATTGGAGGCAATCAAAGGAAAGGAGAGAGAGGATCATAGGGACCTAGCATCTTTGTTGCCCCTATACTTGTTAGTAACCCTATTTTTGACAGTGAAATAGTCTGCCATAAACTACACGAAGAATTTGGAAGGCATGAGAAATTAAACTTTATAAAGCCAATATTTGAAAGTTTAATGTCTTCAGTTTATAGGAATTATGAGAAAGAGCCAGAAAAGGTTTTCGGATGTGTTATCTTGCTTTTGGTTTGTAACAAACTGAATTCTTTATCTAGATATAGATGTTCAGTATCATGCAATTGAATTTTTTATAATGAATTCATCTAACATAATTTTTTTGTTTTGTAGTACTGGTATTGTGGCACACAACAGTGATGAATTCACCAAAATCGTGTGAATTTCCAAAATTCGATAAGTGGAGTCTTCCAACTCTCACCAAATTTTTGAAAGACAAACCAATGCACACAATTGCATAATAATAGGTAATCCTTAATCTATACAATTTTTATCAAAATGATTACCCCGCAATTATACTTTTATAAGATTCCATTTCATTGTGGAACTATTTAATAAACTAGGATAATCGAACCATTTTCTATTTTACGTGTTATGTAATGAACTGACAATTAAAAGAGTTGTGTATAAAACCACACACTTACAAATCTGAAAATTCATAACTAAATGATTATATGCCCTTTTAATTACAAAATGAACAAATTATTACTCATTTAACTAAAAATACATTTTTCCCTTGATACAAACTACTATGCCATGCATATATTCATAGAGTTGATAAAAGTAGTTAGCATGGAAACACTTTTGGATTTTTTAATAATTATGCGTAGAGTCAAATTTATTTTACTTATTTTTAGGTATCTCCAAAAAGGTTTTCAACAACATATAAAGATAACTTAGTATAATTCATTTAGAGTGTGTATTGATGAGATTGGTGTGTATCATAGTTTGGAACTTATATGGGAGATGTTCGAATTTTAGAATATATAGAGTGTTGATCACTGAAAAATCAATGATAAAATACATATTGTAAAACTGTTTAAAGACTGTGTTATGTGTATATATGTGTTTCATAACTAGAACTTTCCATAGGTTAGTCTGGGATGTATGTTATTCATGCATTACAACTGTATTCAAATTTAGTGAATTTCATTATTCCTTCTACTAATTTTTTCAGAACTTTCAAAACAGTATTTATTGAATTTTCTCGACTTTTTTATTTGTATCCAAAACATTCCCTATTTTGTAGCATGCCTATTAAATATAAATTGAATAACTATAAGTTATATACATTCTCACTTGCTTCTTACATTACAATTTATATTTAATACTGTTAACTTATATATATTTTTATGATATGTTGTTGTAGCTAATAAGAGAAGATTTGATTATAATAAAGGACGAAGATAAAATGTTAGGAAAAGCATGAAAAAGCTTGGTGATACATAGTGATGAGGAAAATGATGAATCAGTTCCTCAAGCGAATGCACAAATAAATGAACCCATAATTGATGACACATACACTTCGAATGCAGGGCATTTGGATGATTTAACAGGGGAGTTTGTTGTTGAATATTTAACGGAAAATCATCTTACAACAACAAATATTCAATCTCTTCTTGAATTCCGTGATAAGGCTTAACCAAAGCAAGAACAATTGAAGGATGTCAAAGAAAAAAAATGAGGATAAAGAGGAGGGATCTAAGGACAAAGTTGAAGATAGTAAAAAAGATTTAAAAATGAAAGTAAAAAAAGGAAAACATATGGAAAAGAAGTTTAAGAAAAAGAACAGTAAAATTCAGCTATTAAGGAAATAAGTTCAAGAGCAAAAAGAGCAGTATGCAATTTCCCAAAAAGAGATAAATTTATTGTATGAAACAAGAGATAAAGAAGAAAGATTTAAGGAACTGTCTGCACAGAAAACCCACGTTGAGCACTTCGATATTGCTGTTAGAGAAAGGAATCTTGTACAAATTAATAAAGAAAGTCCAATGGAATTTAATATTGAAAGTGTTGATTAAAGCAAAAAATAAATGGATAGAAAGATAAAACATGAAGAAATAGAGGATCTTAATATGTTCAAAGTTGATTCGATGAAAAAAGAAAACTACGTGGTCATCAAGATAAAAAAAATAAGAGAGAGGGGAAAAATAAGGGAGTGGAAGATTATGAATATCAACTAATTATAAGAGTCACTAGGGCATCGAAAGCCAAAAGATATTCAAACAAATCAAACATCTATAATCGATCTTGACCTTGTAAACTCAGTGTCACCCGTGAAATCAACATTGAAGAACCTTACCTTTCCTTCTAATAATCATGTTGTTAAATGGTTACCGCCAATAGTTATATTCACTCTTGAATTACTATATAAGAATAATGAACCAGCGTAAGTTAATGTTCATGAAATGTTATTTATTATTTGAGATGGATAATTACTTAACTATGTACATTACTAATGCTAATAGTGTTTTATTTGAATTTTTAGGGCAATAATTTATAAGGATTCAAAGTTGAGTGGTGTTAATTTTTTATATATACAACAACTCAAAGATGTGGGGCCTTTAAGGGATAATGTGAGGAAAAGATAAATGATCAATATCTATTTATTACACTTGATATTTGCTATATTTCATTATCATTTTATTTTAAATGTAATTTCAAGTCATTGATGCATACATGCTTGTTTGGGAGCATGATCAAAGAGTTATGGAGGCTACAACTCAATTATCGTCGTCGTAAAAATCATTTTGGGAACGAGGCCATTTTTTCTGTTTCATGGATTAGATAAATATTTATCTTCGTTTCTTAAGAATATATGTCGATCCATTAGACTAACATCTTATAAGTTATCAAAACCATGTTAACAACCTTTGATACGAGATAAAATGCCTTCAACATAATATTTGATTAATGATATACTTAGTGAAATTACAAATTGCAAGTATGCACCTTAAATTATTACTACTTATATGTATATTTTATTTAAATAATTTTATCTATTTCTTGCTAATGATATAAAACATAATTTTATTTCAGGTACTTATTCGTTCCCATAAACTGAAGAAAGAGTAAAAATAACAAAACTCCATTCCATTAGACCCTGCTTGTTTTGCACACAAAGGAAGGCCAATGGATGCATTTTAATTTAATGCTTCCAAGAAACTCAAACCAAGACCATTACATGGATGATGTATTTGTGGTGGTAAGTGCGTACAATTATATATGAAATTATAATTACGAACATATTAGAAATTTTAATAATTTATTTTTGAATGTTTTACAGAGACTGTGTTGAGGAACATTAGAGAAAAACATGCTTACTGATGAAGAGAAATTTAGCAAGTTAAAGCAAAATGGGTTGACAAAGAAAAAATTCAAATGAAAAATGAATAGGATAGCGAATTCTCCATAATAAGACCCGAATACATAAGCATCTATTTAATATATTTCACTTATGTATCATTGAATTAACGTTATATTACTAAATAAACTGTTTTCTTATTATAGGATTGATTGTGGAGTCATTGTTTGCTATATCATGAAGAAGATGTCCGAGAGAAAATTCATCTTAACTAACATCAAGAAGAATCACATGTGCTTCGTAAGGTTGTTGATAATCAAGCAAATTCTTGCCCAGTGTTAAAAGATTGATGACTTGTAAATGAATGATGTCAGTTTGAAAGTTCAATGAAAACAAATTTTTTGCTTTGCTACTTGTAGTTAATGAAATTATTAGGTATAATATTAACACTACTCGAACTCTTTAGATTGGAGATGAAAGACTGCATTATAAGTTTCTTGGAAGCAACAATTTTGGTTATATTTCGACAGATTATGTTAAATGAATATTTTGTATGGAATGCGTTTGAAGATGAATATTGAATGCATATTTTGAATGTTAGTGGAACTTATTTGAGTAAAATAGCATTTTGTATTGCAAATTTACTACACAAACAAACGAAAATTAAATATTTTCATTATTTGATCTTTATATTTTGCCAATAGTAAAAATCGCAACATATTCATAATTGGGATTGCTTGTAAAAACGAATATTGATATAGTTCAACAATTATTTTAATTCCATGTAATGATCACTAATTTGTAATGTAGTTCAAATAAATTCACTATATTAATCTGACACTGATTTCATATTAGGTAATAAAAATACATCAATGATTTGTCTTACATTTTATCTTAAGTACTTAATAAAATAAAACAATTTTACTCCTACTTTCAATCTGAGACCAAATTTTGAAGAGAATAATAAAAACTCAATAAAAAGTAAAAAGATTTTACAGTTAATTATCAAAACTAATAATTTAATTTTTTGTGCAGCTAATACAATTTTTTTACTCTCTAATATTAAAACTAATAATTTCATTTCTACGCAACTAATACAATAATTTTACTTTTCAATTATTGTTGCTAGTGTGGACCGTTAAAAATAATTTAAACAATACAATTAACATAACATTGCGTGTTTCTTAAGATAATCCAACATTGCAATACTAACACACCATCTATGGAATTGCCCGGTTAAACCAAACATCTTAAAACATACCATAATGTCTATGCTCAAGATGACAAACTCAATTTGCACTCCAAATATAACGTCAATGGTCGAGCAAAACTTCGTTCAACCGATATCATGCACTGGGACGTATATGCACAATAATATACTACCCACACCTACTCCACCTTAATTCTACAATTGTACAACCCCAAATAATTTTATTCTGTTCAGAAAATTAGAATTTGACACCAACAAACAGAACATAGAAACTAAAAGATAGAAACACAACTAAGTTGGAAAAATAGATAAATTTAAATTTTGTATGGAAACAAAATAAATTAATGTAATCTACATACTCATCTTATAAACCTACAGTTTAAATAACTGAAATTTGATACAAGATATTTAAACAAACCAATATAGCATATAAAACCAATATAAGAAATCAGTAACATACTATTATTAACATTTCAAAATATGAGAACATATATGATTTAAACAACTATACAAAATTTTGTAAAAGTAATGTAAAACTCTCCATATCTACACATTTCCTATACAATCTTTTCTATTATGTCCAAGTTTCCGACAAGGGCCACTCTTAAATTCTATTTTTTCTTCACCACGAGAAGCAATCATCTTCTTTCTCGGGCCCCCAGCCATCCGCTTTGCACTAGGCGGACTAATGATTATTTTTGTATAAGATTCGTCATTTTTTTTCTGAATGTAGAAATAAGATAAATGACTTTAGCGTAAGATTGAACAAAATACTCCTTGCTGAAAAAATTATCAATGGACATATTCAAATCTTTCCCGGACTTTTAAATAACAACAGCAGCATGAGCGTACAAAAAAATTGACTTAATATTCACAACGGGAACAAGTTCTTTTGGACAAATCAACCATAACACTATCTTCGAATGAACCTCGAACACAAATTCAGATGATTTACTAACTCTCTAACTCCTACCTTCTTTCAATAAATTAGCAATCCGATTGTCAAGTTCAGGACACAAATATCGATTCCATCGACTAACCATCTCCCTACGCTCAACCATCATCTTTATAATCTGCCCTCTAATGTAATCAACTAACTCCATAATAAGGAAAAAACGAGCTTCGTGGATCCATAAATTAAATGACATCGTAATGTTTGAATACTTCTCACCGTATTCCTGACCTTAAAAATATGAACTTATCCAATGTTCCCTCCTCAAACTATGTGAAAACTTCCAAATTGGATTAGATCCTTCCATAAGCAACAAATGAAGTTTTTGATGTAATTTGAATTGGCTTGCTTCGTATGCACAAGGGCTTTAAAAATGAACCCGATAAGTGGTCTCTGAGATTATTCTTAAAATGTTACAAATAATAGAAGTGGTACGAATTAGGATAAACTTTTGGAACCGACTTCACAAGTCCTTTATTCATATCTAATATAAAGGTAATATCGCGTGAAGATTTAACATGTGATAAATTCTTCAAAAACCATTCCCAATTTCCTTTAGTTTCAGAATTAACAATAGCAAATGCCAACGGAAACATTCCTGAACCAAACAAATTACAAAACTTATATTAAACAATAAATATAAACAGAAACAAATAAATTTCTTATTAACAGAACAAAACAGCGTTTACCTTGATTACCATTCTTTCCTGTAACCACAAGAAGAATTCCTTTATATCAGGATTTCAGAAATGTCACATGAAGAAACAACAGTTGACGAAAAAATTTAAATCCTTCAATGCATGCATGGAATGACAAAAATAACTTTTTAAATCATCTCGAAACATCATCACAATCAATCTCAAATTTGTTACCCGGATTAGAAGTCAATAAAGCTTCTATATACCATCGAAGCCTATCAAATCACAAAGATTGATCCCCACATATTTGTTGCTTAGCTCTCTCAACAACCCACCATTCAAGATGATAATTAATAATCAATATGTAGTTATTTTGCATACGAAAAATGATATCTACAGGCATGTAAGGGGTTGTTATTTAATCGCCTTAACAATAAGAGATGCTACAAGTTTCGAACTAATTCTTAGATGTTTCATTGTCTTGTATATAGTGCCACGCGTATGTTCATTTACAAGATCCCTTACATAAAAAAATGAATTGCCCTTCCCTAATCGACCATGAACATACCATGCAGACCCAGTACTTCCCTTATTAAAACATTTAGTTGTTATCCTAACATTATCATTCTTTACATAACGAAACTTAAATCCAATTTCAATTGAAGGCATAAACAAAACTCTCTGAAACTCACTAATACCTCCTTCAAACCTTTGACTAACATGACACAACCCCTTTCGACTAATCGTCGGACATCAAAACATTGTCTCTATGTTTAGAAAAAGAATGAACCCAACTGACTTCATAATCAACCTCATTCTCAACATACGACTGAACACCTCTATCACTGCCACTCGATAATTGATCATGATCTTCAACTATTATCTTAGTTGACACGAAAACATCAATACTACGAATTGAATGACACTGGTAATAAAACATTAAGTTCTTAAAATCCAATTCACCATCCAATGCACAAAATGAATGCCTGGGCAGATTATAACACAAACCAACAACATTAGTAGATAGGTCTTTCCATTTTGTGCATATATGATCAATCAAATCATCAAATCGTGTATTCCTCACACAGTTCATCAAATAATTTTTCTCTCAAAATTTAAACATCAATAACACCTGTAGACACCCCATTCTGTTACCCTTAAATCTCCTTAGGTCCCTAGTACCTCCCTTCATCACTACAGACCCAGGTCATTCCCCGAGTACTGACCTAGAAACCATCGGGCACTCCCCGACTCAGTTTGACCAAAAAGTCAAACTCTTAATCTCGACTGAGACTAAATGAATCTTTGAAGATCACTAAATAAACTTTCCAACGGTCTGTCCCATGCGCGATTCTGACTTACCATACGGACGAACGATCCGTTTGCGTCCAAAACTTGACCCAGAGGCCACCGGGCGCTCCCGGGCTCTGTTTGACCTAATTCAACTCTTTATCTCAATCGGGGATAAATGAATCTTCGAAGGGCACTGAATACCCTTTCCAACGGTCCATCCCGTGCGCGATTCCAACTTACCAATGTTGACGAACGATCCGTTTGTCTCTAAGAGGTCATTGAACGCTTCCAGGGCCCGATTGACCAAAGTCAACTTCCCAAACTGGGTCAAACTCTTTGGAATGTCTAAGTACATATCCTAACCTTTCCAACAATCCATCCCGTGTGCAATTTGGACTTACCATGCAGACGAACGATCCGTTTGCGTCCGAACGATTTCCCGTCCAATTGACCCACAAACGCTTCCGAGCCATATTTGACCCAAAGTCAACTCCCGAACCCGGGAGCGATCCAAAGGACTTTCAAAGGTCTCTGAATTACCTTTCCAACGGTCTGCCCATGACCGATTCTGACTAAAGATTTGCCTTCGGCAGCTAATTTTTGAAAAAGGCCTGAAACACACTGCCAAATGGCAGGTTCCAGACCCTACCTATCAGCAGGTGCCGATAGGCAGGATCAGGTATATGCCAATCGGCAGTGACCTGAGCCTATAAAAGGAGGCCTTCACCTCATTTGCAAGGAGAGCCCAGATCTGATAAAATTCACTATCAATGAATCCCAGAAACCTCTCTCAAAGGCAGCGTGATTTCAACCTCCAAATCCCTTCTTTACTTCCACTTTTCATCATCCTTTCCATCAAAATTAGTGAATTATCCACTCTCCATCATCTTCCAAGTGCAAGGGCTGCTCTCCCACATTCAAGATCAAGCTTAAGGTCTCCAAGAAGGTCCATCTTTCTCAACTTTCTCTTCAAATTCTCTTAAATTTGTAATAACTTGTTTTATTATTTAGCACTTTTATTATCTCATCTCACACATCCTAATATACTTATTTATTTAGTATTATTGCACATCTCTTATTTTCATATAAATAAAACCCAAAAAACAAGAAAAAAAGGGTTTGCTCATAAATTCTAAATAGGGATTCTCATACTTTTCTCACACTTTTCTCACAGCTAAAATACTTTTTTCTACACACACACACACACACACTCACAAATAAGAGATCCCCCATTTGGATTTATGGGATAAACCCCACCCCTCGTTTTGTATGCGAACTACGTGGACTTTGATGCCTTTATAGGCTACGTAGGCGTCTCGGGGTAAAACCCGAGACTCGAGTCCCTTTCTCACTTTTTCTCTTATTTTTTATTTCTCTAAATCCAATCTCCTTATAATCTATATACTTGCTCTTAGTGACGTATTACTCCATATGCGTTATCGTTCCATTATAACGATCAACGTAGGGGTAATCGCATAAATTTTACTTTCTAATATTATTCTTATATCTTCCTACGGATGACTCGCTTTATCTCTTCCATGATACAAGTCGAGGATTCCTATCTCCATTATATATATATACACATGCACATATATCACGGGGGAAAATAAAGGAAAATAGCAAATATCCATGAGAGACCGAAAGGGCGGAATGGGTGCCTAACACCTTCCCATTTCGTAACTAAGCCTCCGAACCCTTCTCGAATCATTTTGGTTTCGCATGCACCAGTATGTCTTTGGATGCCATCCTTCGGGATGGCTTCCCCTTTTTATTTTGTCTGTTTTGAGTAAAATAGACTGGCGACTCTAAATCTCTCGACATTTTTACACCTCATCTCAAATGACGCCGACCGAAGCGCTCCCGAGAGGGACGCGTAGGACTCGAGGATCCTTCCTCCGTGCGCCTACCCGCGGGAGAGCATCGAGGATGGCCATAGTGGTGACTCTGCTAGGGATATGTGTATTTTGAGGGCTTGACTCTATTTATATGGATGTTATATTTATTTATATTCCCCCTATATCTGCATGTTCCCCTTTTTCCATGTGTATCCCATGCTTATGCTTCTGTTCACACACTTGTAGAAAATTCTCCATATACACTTTGCTCCACGTGCACCTAGGATCACATATATCCCCATGTTGCACGCGTCACCCATCCATACTTGGTGTACCTTTGGTACCCTGTTTGGCATAATCAAGAAATGCATTATCATCATAAGATACTAATAAGAGAATCATGCATGATTCACACGACATCACCAAAGAGCATTGTTATTGACCAAATTTTACTCAGTAATTGGAGGGTCACTTCGTGATGGGCGCTGGTCCGACAGGGCACAGTTAGCCTAAGCAATATGACTCTCACCTTCCATTGGCCAAGTACCTTCGACGTATATCGAACGGTTCCCTAGCATCGTACCGCTTGACCGAAGTCATGACGGGAGGTATATCGCAGGGAATTCATTCACGTACGCCGAGTAAATCGAATTCGCTCTCACACGTACCGTCCCCACGAGGTATATAGTGAGGCAATTCATATACACTCAGGTATATCAAATGGCTTGTCCACACGTACCGATTGCCCGCAAGAGCAAAACGTATATCGTGGAAGTCACGCCAAAGAGGGGAACCCATTCTAATTCACCCAAGAAAACTGCATACCCGCATATAGGTGTCAAACCTAGGACACGCACTTTAGATTGCTGGTTTCGACCCGAAACTCTGTCGAAATTTCGAGTCGATCTGTCGCCCAAATTTTTGTGCATTTTTAAAATGGGACCCTGTCCGTGAGCCTGGTTACAAGTCCAGCCATAGCTTCGCATATATTAAAAAAACCCACTTTTCTAGGCTCGGGTCCCGTCCGACATTGCATTTAGGAAAATTAAATACAAGTGAGAACATAATAATCATAATAATCATGCTGAGTTCCGTCTCCAAAAACATTTCTCCCTTCTTTATCAAAAATCTAAAAACATTTCTCCCTTCTTTATCAAAAATCCAAAAACATTTCTCCTTTCTTTATCAAGAAAATCAAAAAAATAGTTTCTTCCCTTTTTCTTAAAAATAAATCTCATTCTACGCCTTCTCAGGTCGATCGCAAGTCCTTGGCCTAGCTCCCTATTGGCTTCGGTCTTCAGTCAAATCACCTCGGAGTTTCACCCGTTCCTCTACTACTTCTTCCGAGTCCGAAATCCATCCACTTTCTATGGAGAATACAAATCAAGTACCAGTCATACAGCCGGACCTAACGAAAGTCCTAGCTCAGCTCGTGTCCAAGATTGACAACCTCTAAATCGAGGTCCGAGAGATGCAACGAAACCAAGTTCCTATTCCTCAAGAGCCCGAGGCCCTTTTCCCTCATTTAATGGGTCCAACCGAGCCTATCTGGGTTCCCAAAGAATATTAGCACGCTCCACGTGCCCCTCTTGTCAATGGGTCGCCGCCTGCCAATCTTTCGATGCCAAACATTGCCCAACCTGTGGCTAACCTGCCTATGGTCGTTGATCCAAAGGAGGAGGAGTTGAATAAAGTCAAAGAGAATCTCAAGATGCTCACCAAGAAGTTCGACCAAGTCAAGATCTCTAGGAATTATATGAACTACACCCACATGTCTCCTTATCCTAAAGCGAGGTTGCCCGAGAAGTTCAAGATGCCAAACATCGAGAAGTTCGGAAGGAGTGGACCCCCGATTGTTCATCTTCGCAGTTATCATTGTTCCATGACTCTACTTGGGGTTTCTGAAGAAGTGATGGCCCAATTGTTTCAGCAAACTTTGAAGGATAGTGCCCTCCGATGTTTTTTATCTCTTGAGGAATCCAGAGTCCATAGCTGGGAGGATGTAGCCCGAGAATTCATGTCACAGTATAAATATAACGAAGAGCTTAAGGTCACCCATCATGATTTAGAGTTGCTCAAACAGAATCCTGGGGAATCAGTCAGTAACTTCATAACTCGGTGGAGGGACCAAGCAGCTACCATGACCAATCGGCCATTCGAGGAAGAACAGGTCAAAATAGTGAAGAAGAACTTCTTGCCCCATGTCCTAGCGAGGATGGGAGGACAATACTATCCCCACTTCTGAGCTCTCAGAGAGGTTGGAGTAGAAATCGAGGAAATCCTTATTAAAACAAAGGTTGAACCGAAGAGGGTGTCCGGACAGTTCACCCCTAGAAAGTATGACAAGCCTGCCAGTGCTACAGTCTCAGCCACCAATAATATCTCTCAACCAACCACATCATGGGCACCAGAAAGTCGCCCTACCCCCATCCGAAGGGAATACACTGAGATCCATACTCCCCTCTCCAAAGTTTACCAAGCCCTGTTAAGACGAAACCTCATCAAACCCTTGGATCCACGTCAATTGCCAAATCCACTCCCAAGAAACTTCAAGACCGATGCTCATTGCGCCTTTCACTAAACTACCGGCCATACCCCCGACCAATGCTTTCACCTTCGAAATATAATCCAAGATCTCATTGACCGGGGTACCATCGCCCCACCAGCCAATCCTAAGCCAAACACTACTCACAATCCACTTCCAAATCATATCAATGCCCTCTTCTTAGAAGAAAACCCAGATTTCGATCCATCAACTCAAATCACACCCATATACTCTCCTAAACCTCTTCAAATTTGCCCATATTTTCTCCTATACCCTACTAGCCTCACTGATCAGGCACTGTCACTCCTTACCAGAGCATGCATCGATATTCGTACCCGTTCTAAAAATAGAAGTATGGAATTGTTAGAAGTGTTGAACCAACTCCTAGAGTTCGGGCTGAAATTGCCCTCACAGATGGTCATCGATTGCCAGAGGTTCAGCACACTGTTCTTGGAAGCACGAAAATGGGTCGGAGATTCAGACAAGTGGGTGGTACCAACCGACGAAGTCAGCCTAGATGATGTTGTCCAGATTATGGCAGAATTATTCGGGCAAACCAAGAGCATTTGTAATATTACCAGGTTATTTGACACTTTGAAGCTACAAGGGCGCTTGGTCCCTTCAATCACAATTATCCCCACAGAATGGGAGGACCTGTATGAAGAATCCGTTGAAGTGTCAAATGTATTGACTTGATATGGAAAGACATAATTGTTGTTGCCGGATGGGGGGAAGAATTCGAAGATTCGAATGAAGAACAAGCTTCAGAAAGAGCTGGCCTAGTATCCAACATATATGGGATGATATCATTTGAATAACTCCTCGGAGAAATAAATAGGGTGGCAGAACAACTTGAGATTAACGGGGAAATGGGATTCATGTTCTTCCCTTCTTTAGTAAATCACATGACCAGATCAGGGAGACATTACCAGGTTCCAAGCTCACTACCAGCAAATGACAAAGGGAAGGGTGTTGAAAACCTTCCTATGCCAGAGATGACCATTGAGGAGAGCAAGATCCTCGATCAACTGAAGAAAACTCAAGCTAACATCACTCTATGGGGACTTTTCATGTCTTCCTAGCTACACAGAATTACTTTAATCAAACTGCTCACTGGACTCATAGTTCCTCCCTCTACCTCACCAGAAGAAGCGGTAAATCTGGTAGGATCCTTAACCTCTACCCGAATGCTATCATTTTCTGAAGAAGAAATCCCCGAAATTGGGCCAAATCATAATCATACACTCAACTTCTCCATTGAAGTTATGGGGAAGGCCGTGCCACTCTCCCTTGTTGATAACGGATCGGCCTTGAATGTTTGCCCTCTGAGAACCTTCAAGTGTTTAGGCCTGAAAGAAAGCGACCTCGCTCCAACCTCTATCGATGTACATGCCTACGATAATACCTGTCGTGAGGTGATGGGATCCATAAAACTTGTAATAGGGGTTGTCCCTATAAACCCTATCGTTGAATTCCAAGTCATAGACATCCCAGCTTGTTTCAACCTGTTGCTCGGACGACCCGGGCTCCACAATTTCAAGGGTGTGTCTTTCTCACTCCATCAGAAATTGAAGTTCTCGCCGACGAGCGAGTCATCACCATTTTGGGCGATGATGAAAATGTCTAGGGTGCAAGCACCAGCAGTCCAATCCTTGAGATACAGCACGGGTTAAATGATATGCTCCTATCAGGATTCCGAATTGAGCCACTCCTACTCCAAGCAGGGGACGGTTTCAAAGAAAGGGTTTGTCCGGAATATGACCCTCATGGCAATGTCAATGTGATTCAGATGTTTAGAAATATGCACTGCATGCCCGAATTGGGACTAAGGCAAAGGCAACAAGGGATACTTAAGCCCATCGAACTAAAGAAGGCTTTTCCTCCTTGTCGCTTGGGTTATCAACCATCAGAACAAGAGCTCATAATGATCCACCAGTCTTGACCAAAGAGAAGATTAGGCTGCACTCGAACTATCCCATGAGACTCCTTAAATGGACGATTCATCAAAGAAGGTGAAGACTTACCCTTTTGCGATTTTCCAGAACCATGGTATGACCACACACACAAGAAGATGAAGCCTGAAATGGAGATATTTTTCCAAGATAGCTACCCATGGGCCGAAAGTTTCCAACACCGAGTACAACCGCTCATCAAAGGTACCGAAGAGACTACAAAAAGTGATTCCGAAGATTCTTTTAACTTACAGACACTGGGGCTGGCACTCTGCATGATTCGTTCAGGCACTACATCAATGGATCCATCCCATCTGATTAAAGCTGCTGATACACCTCTCCTCAATTGGTATGCTGCGCTAGTTCTACCTCTTGAAATCCCCCTAACCCCAATGTTTACCCTATTTATTCTTCTATTATCTATCCTTGTTTAAATATAATCAATACCTCTTTTGATAAGGTTCTCAATGCTGTTTTTCCTATCAATGAAATAAACGATAATTTTGAGTATCTTGCTGTGCCTTACATTAACTGCTTGGATTTTAATCAAACTTTTGATGATGATGATGATTTTGCAAATGAACAATTCTTAACTGATCTAAATAAGGTTAATAATAAACAACATAACCGCGTTCAAGATAATGAAGAAGAAACTGTTGTTATTAATCACGGTTTTAGTAGCCAACTGCGCGAGATTAGGATAGGGGTCACCCTTGACGAGTATGAGCGCACACGACTCGAAGAATTATTAAAGGAGTTCGTGGATGTCTTCGCATGGTCTTATAATGATATGCCTGGCATTGATCCTGAAATAGCTCAGCACGAGATCCCCACTCTCTCAGATTATAAGTCAGTTAAACAAAAATTGAGAAAACTCTGCATCGAATGGTTTCTCAAGGTTAAAGAAGAGGTGGTCAAACAGTTCAACGTGGGCTTCATTCGTGTGATCAAATATCCCACATGGCTAGACAACATGGTACATGTGTCAAAATCAGGGGGAAGGTTCGAATATGTGTATACTACCGAGATTTAAATAAAGCTTCTCCAAAGGATGACTATCCGCTACCCAATATCGACATGATTGTGGACAACACAGCCAATCATGCTCTCAAGTCATTCATCGACGGGTTTGCCGAATACAACAAAATCAAGATGCATCCAGAACACCAAGAAAAAACCGCATTCATCACCCCATGGGGAACCTTTTTCTACACCGTTATGCCATTTGGTCTCAAGAATGCTGGGGCTACCTACCAAAGGGCTGCCACAACCATCCTGCACGATCTGATTCACAAAGAAGTCGAGGTTTATGTAGATGATATGATTATCAAGTACAAAACTGAAGAAGGTCATGTTCCCGCTCTCCGGAAGTTCTTCGAATGACTGCGACGGTATCAGATGAGACTTAATCCACAGAAGTGTGTCTTCGGCGTTACAAAGGGAAAACTCTTGGGATTCATGGTCAGCGAGAAGGGGATATAAGCAGATCCTGCAAAGTTAAGGGCCATACTTGAGATGCCACCACCCTGAACAGAGAAAGAAGTCCGAGGTTTTCTTGGGAAATTGCAATATATCAGCCGGTTTATCATCCAACTAACCTCCATATGCGAACCGATCTTCAAGCTCCTCCGAAAGGATTCAACCAAGGTTTGGAACGCGGCCTGCCAAGAAACTTTTGACCGAATCAAATAATATCTGACCCAACCTCCAGTGCTCATGCCACCACAACCTCGTCTCCCTTTGCTCATATACCTAACTATAACCGACACTGCAACTGGGGCTTTGATAGCCCAATACTTTGAGGACTCCCGTAAAGAAAGAGCCATCTATTACGCCAGTCACAAATTGGTCGGGTACAAGGTTAACTACACTGCTTTGGAAAAGGCGTGTGTCACCCAAAAGTTGCGACAGTACATGCTCGCCTTCCCCATAAAACTCGTATCCCGAATGGACCCCATCAAATACCTGCTTAAGAAACCCGCCTTATCCAGTCGAATGACCCGATGGTTAATGCTCCTAACTGAGTTCGATATCGTGTACGTCACACAGAAAGTTGTTAAAGGAAGAGCCATATCTGACTACCTCGCTGATTACCCTATAGAAGAAGCAGATATCAGATCTCTGAATTCCCAGATGAAAATATCCTCTGCACCACTCAAGGCCGCCTTCGATGGAAAATGTTCTTTGACGGCGCTGCCAATAAAAAGGGATATGGCATTGGGATACTTCTGATTGCCCCAAATGACTCCCACACTCTCATTGCCATTAAATTGGATTTCCCTTTCACCAATAACATGATGAAATACGAGGCATGCACAGTAGGCCTCAAAGTTGCTCTTAAGAAAGGTATTAAATACCTTGATATCTACGGGGATTCTGCCCTCATCATCGATCAAGTGCCCAAAAAGTGGAAAGTCAAGGACGAAAAGCTCCAAGCCTTTCATGCCTAATTAGAAGACTTAGCCTCCCGATTCCGAGATGTCACCTTCCATTACCTACCTTGAACAAAGAATAACCTAGCCGATGCTCTCGCTACCTTGGCCTCCATGGTAGACATGCCCGAAGGAATAACAATGACCCCCTTCCTAGTTCAAAAGCAAGATAAACCAACCCACTGCTACCATATTGAACTTGTCTCCACCGAAGATCCCGAACTAGTCGATTGCTGGTATCTAGTGCCTCCTCAAATATGGTAGGTATCCTGAGGGTTCCAACAAGAAAGATCGAACGAACCACCAAAGACTGGCCGCCCAATACATCATCTGTCATAAAGCTCTACTCAAGAGAAACTTCGATGGAACTCATCTACATTGTATCGCAGGGGCTGAGATTGAGAAAATAATGCAGAAAATCCATAGCGAGGAATTCGGGCCCCACATAAAGGGTCACATGCTTTCCAAGAAGATCATTCGACAGGGATACTACTGGAACACTATGTCCTAAGACTGCACCGCCTATGTCCGGAGATGCCTCAAATGCCAACAGTTCTCCAATCTTTAACACCTGCCTCCGCGAGAATTATACAACATGACCTCTCCCTGGCCGTTCTCCACCTGGGGTATCGACATCATAGGGAAGTTTACGCCAAAGGCTTCAAATGGACATGAGTTCATCCTAGGTGCCATTGATTACTTCACCGAATGGGTCGAAGCTGAGTCATACGCAGTGTTGAACGCCAAGAAAGTGGCCAAATTCCTCAAGAAGAATATCATCTGCCGATATGGGGTCCCGCACGAGCTAGTGTCAGATAACGGGTTGCATTTCGAAGAAGAAGTCACAGAAATAGTCAGCGAGTATGGGATTAAGAGACACAAATCTTCTCCCTACCGACCTCGACCAATGGTGCAGTTGAAGCCGCCAATAAGAACCTCAAAGCTATCATCAGCAAGATGACCGAAAGTTATAGGGATTGGGCCGATCGAATCCCGTTCGCCATCTGGGGCTATCGAACCTCAATCCGAACCTCTACTAGGGCTATCCCTTACTCTCTGGTCTACGACACGGAAGCAGTCCTACCTGTGGAGCTAGAATTACCCTCGCTACGCGTCATGCTCGAAAGTAAGGTTAGCGAAGAAGACTTGTGCCAAAGCCGTCTTGATGAGCTAGCCCTCCTAGATGAAAGAAGATTAAAAGATCTTTACCACATACAGGGGTACCATCGTCGAATAGCGCGATCATTCAACAAGAGAGTCAAGAACCGCGGTGTCCGGGAGGGGGATTTATCCCTCAAAGAAATAATAGAACCTATCTGGGACCCCAGAGGGAAATTCAAGCCCAATTGGAGCGGCCCCTACATTGTGAAGAAAATCTTATCCGGTGGTGCCGCCATGCTCACAGACCTAGATGGGGAAGAGATGGCTCGTCCAGTCAACCTGGACTGTCTCAAGAAATTCTACTCCTAGTCCGAAATCTCGGCGCGCTACGACTCTTCTCATCCCCCTTCTATTCTAAAAAAAAACTCTTCATTTTCCTCTACCCAGAACTACGTGGACCCGATCCTCTGCAAAAACTATTTTCAAACATTTAAAAAACTTTTCAAAAACCCCAGAGGTAAGTAGGCAGCTTATACACCTCACATGAGTGCGACCCATTCTTTTTCAGAAAGTACTATTATTTTCTTACCTCCAAGAACGGCGGTTCATTCTAAAGAATACTTGAACAAAAGGATTATGTATACCTTAGCGATCAGTATAGATAATTCAAAATATAAAATTCAACGAAAGGCACAGCTGGATGATTAAAAACTTGTTTATTTCATTAATAAGAAATTACCGTACGGATTACATAAGAAAAGGAACGGATAACTCCCTTCCCCCTACTACCATAAAAAGTCAAATAAAATCCCCGCATCTATTACACAAATAACTCTCCAAGAGTCCTACCCACAGCTACCAGAAGAGCCTACACCCTCATCATCTATATCCTGAGGTTCCCAAGTTTCCCCCGCCTGAATAGAGTACCGTAAACACTCCATGGCCCGATGAGCCCGAACCATCTTCGAAAAGACCACAACACCCCCTTACAAGGTGTTAAATAAAACAAATCATCTTTGTCTAGTCTCCACTGCCAACACCTTGCTGACTACTTTCCTCCACAACCACTTCATATAATCTTTGGGGACATACCAAACTTTCCCGACGGACTGGGAGGGACGGGTCATCAAACTCCGATTTACCCACAGAGATCCAAGCAACAGACGCAGGCGCTCAGTCAAATCTTCTACCGGAAAGAAATTTGAGGTCCGAGGTGGCACGACCTGTGCCCAGCCAAATTGGCACAAAAGCCGCCAAGGGAAATAAAAGGAGGTCTGCCTGAGACCAACCAGCTGCACATATGAATACTCTTCTAGCTCCAGAACAGGCTGCAACTGCCCCCACCAAGGCACTGACCAATACAGACCACGGCCCCCATACTCCACAAGAAAATGCTCCCAGTTCTCAACATACAGGCCGACGCTAATAAAGTGACGCGAAAAGAAGTTGGGTACAACCGACAAGGGATATTCTGGAGGAGTCACCAAACGAAATCTTTCAAACAACCACATGAACAGCACCAGGGGCTACCCCTCAAAAGGTCAAAACGACCTTCTCTCTAGACATCCAGGCCATTCAGGGTCTCCGCCAGTATCACCGCCGCAGGATTACGACGGTATGACATCCATGAAGTAATGGCTGCAAGTTGCGGGTCTACCTGCAATTCTCCAGTCACCAATAATAATTTTGAAACCAGACCCAGAACAACGGCTCCAGCATAGCCAGCATCACCTACTTCTTGCAAATGCACGAACTGCAGCACCGTCGGGAGGGAGATCATTCCTCCAACAACCAATGATCTGGCCACCAAAGGCCAAACATGAAGAAGCCCGACCAATAAATCCCTGGGAGAACGGGAAAATTCAGGCAAAGCTACAGCAACACTAGGATTTACACCGAGCATGGCAGAAAATTCCTCATAGATAGGACAAACTTCATCCAACCCAAAGCGGAATACGTGGTATTCGGGGTACCAGAATTGTACCGTCGCCATCAGCAGATTCCACTCAATAGGATGATTGCGCCATAAGGAGACTCGACGCATGTTGAAAGCATTATAATCGACATTATAAGAGCACATTGCTTCCAAGGCTTCGAGGTAATTAGAAAACTCAATGCTATTAGGGAGAACCATCTTGAAAGGCTAAGAAATAGTGGGCAAGTAGGTGAAAATGCAAAGGTGTGATGAAAACACTCCCCCCTCCCCCCTTTTTATACTTGAGAACCCTCACAAGAGACATAATCCCTGCAGAAATCGGAGGGAATCCTGCCCCACAAGGTACCAAAGACTGAAGAGGGTACCAATCAAAGCTTTGAGTTGATGGGACTGGACTGAACTGTCGATAGGCAGGAGATGGTGCTTGCCGATCGATAACCCCCTATTTTTAGAAATTTCCCTTTTCCTCTTTTGTCAAATCAGAAAACTCAATAAAAATAAATTGATACTCTCAACAAAATTTCAAAATCCCTTTTTCTCCTTATATAATTTCCCCTTTTTAATAAAAAACTTTCCTTCAAAATATTCCAAAAATATTCCTTTTTACAGTCAGCAAAGTAAAAAGCGCATGTGCATGCATTCATCATTAAATAGAAGATAATAAAAACTCCATTACATTGCATCTATTTGTATTCTGTGTTACATCAATTTTGCAGGAAATAAAAAGAAAAAATAACGGGACTCAGCCCGAACCCACTCTCTCTCTCTCTCTCTCTCACATTAAGAGCTTCCACCCCTGCGACGTGTTCTCTTTCCCCTACGGCGAGACGATGCGCCACCACTACCCGAGCCAGAGTCCTCTCCGAATGAAGCAGATGGCACCAAGCAAGAAGGAACAAGAACTGCGTCCCGAATATGGGTAGTTGCCGAAGATATCCAGTCTCTGATGTCCCTTAGCCAAGTGGTCGACACCAGAACTTGATGCAAGGAAAGGAAAAATGAGTATTAAAGCAGAGATGACCAAAACATAAAAGAAAGAAAGAGAGGAACAAAAAGGTATATCGTAGGTCGGAGAACCTCCTCTGTCAGACCCAACTCCTCCGGATCCATCGCATGAGGACGGTGCAACATAGGCACTATCCCTCCATCAGCCCGCCGAATGTTGTATGAAGGAGTATGCAACCGCACAAAAGGAACCTTTGAAGTCGCCGCTGTCGCAGATGCCGTAGGACCACCGTCGCTATGGGAAGATCCCACCACCCGACTCGAACCCGCAGGAGGGAAAGGCAGGGCATCATATATGCTGGGCGCCATCAACCAGCTCGTCACAAAGTCCATATAGTTATACGGCGCAGCCGTATCGGTGTACAACAAGTAGGACTCACCGATCATCACCGCGATCCTCTCATCCTCCGACAGCAGTCGCTCCCGCCTCATAGACGTAGAAGGCTCCGTGGGTGGCACCACCACCTCCTCCTCAGCAATCTGACGAACTACCCGCTCCCCGAGATACCAAGAATGACCGAACTCATGCCCCAACAAACGCCTCATTCGCGCGTTCACCCCAGTCGCCCCCGCATCCTGAATGGTTGTCCCCCATGGATAAAAGGTCACCTGAAAATCTCCAAGCAAGCATAAATAAATAAAAGATCAGAAGGTGAAAAAACCAAGACTGAAATGGAAAGAGTCTCACCCCACCACTAGTCAGGTCATTCAAGACCTGACGCACCACCTCCAGAGAGAGAGATCCCTTCGACTGCCAATTGGCCTTACGCCATTGATACAATCGACAGAAGTCCCCAACAGTGTCGTCCTTCAAAGCGATCAGCGGGGTATTGCACCCAATCACCTCATAGAACCACGTCTGAATTCACAAAATAAAAAGAGACGCATAAGGAAAATACGAATGCATGAAAGGAAAATGCGAATGCATGAAAAGAAATGCACAAATCAAAGAATACCTCAAGAAGGTATGTGGCTCCAGTAAAGGTCTGCCGACAACACCGGCTGAATGCATCCAGAGAAGAGTAAAGGGTCGCCAAAGTCAGACTCCCCCAATCATAGAAAGGGATGTTCAAAAACATCCTCAGGTACGGCAAGAACCACAAATGGACGATGTCGCAGCTCGATGCCACCATGAAACCTCCCAACACCAGCAAAATGAATAACCGGGCCATCTGCCTCACTTGCAGCCCGTCCTCCACATCAATCACCCTGCTCAGCAGAACATCCTTCAGCAGGGACAGCCGGATAGAATCCCCAAAAACTATCCTCCCTACATCATCAAGTGTCGCACGCACTGCCTCCGACCTCACCCGTAAAGAGCGATCCACCTCTATCTGCTCTCCATCACAATCCAGCCCCAACAGCTGCTGCACATCTATGGGAGTCACAGTCATCTCCCCGAAGCTGAAATGGAAGGTGTGGGTAGTATCCCACCACCTCTCTCCCAAAGCACACGGGACCACTGTCGAACGAGGCATCTCATCCAGCACCGATGCTAACCTTCCAAAACTCGCTGATGATACCACCCAATACATCACAGGTGGGAGATGCTCCCAGACATCCCTGAGCCCCGTCGTCCCGCGGGCGCGCATGTTCTTCAAAAATATATCAGACTGGCAAAAAGGAAAAGTCTCATCAAAAGTCAAGAAAGAAAGAAAATCACTAAAAAAGAACGGAATGCCAAAGGTCGGGTTACTTACATGATCGCTGGGATTCACTCTCGAAGAGTGATGACGCGATGGCTCCCGCAGCAAGGTCCGCTCATCCGCAACAGGCCCAAATGCATCGAAAGAGTTCTCACTCCCCAAGGCAAGAGGCGCCCTGGCCCTCTAATCCACATTCGCCCAGTCATCAACGGTCAACCACTCCCGGTGGACTGCAGTGCTCACAAAAGCAGCCATTTTTTGAAGATCGGAATGCTAGAACGATTTGCAGAGAAATTGTAGAAAGAGAGAAAGCAAAGAAGCTGTGAAAAAATAAAGGGATTCGCCCCCTTTATATAGGATGCCAAGCGCCATGTCGATCGGCACTTTCCCCAACCATACCGATCGGCACTGGCTCCTTACCTTCCCGAGGTAGTCCAAAAGTCCGTGCCACTGCCGAATGGCACCCTTCATACCATGCCGACCGGTACCCCCCATTAAATTTCGTACATAAAATACAAGAGAGCCCAGAAAAATCCTCGAAAAAGTCCTAAAAATCCCAAGAGGGATTTAGAACATTTTCACCAAGAAAATTTCGCATTTCCTCAAGCGGAACCCCTCTTTCCCAGCGAAATCCTCAAAAACCAAGTGAATCTCCTCCCGTCAAAGCTTCGGAGGATCTCTAAGGATCGCCTGATCACTTCCCCAGCGGAATTTTTTACAACACCAAAATAGGTTGTCCCCCCCCCCCCCCCACGCGAGGTCTCCTAAAGAAACAAAAGCTTCCCGAGCTATCAGCTCCCCAACTCAGATCAAAATCACAAGGCACTTTCTCCAGCGAAATCAAAATCCAATCTTTATCCACTCTTAGGTCAGAACTGACCTCAGTCTTGGATCATCACCTGAGTTAGGTCAGAATTGACCTCGATCCTCGGTCGTCACCACTCTTAGGTTAAAATTGACCTCAATCTTGGATCGTCACCTGAGTCAGGTCAGAATTGACCTCGGTCCTCGGTCGTCACCACTCTTAGGTCAGAATTAACCTCGGTCTTGGATCGTCACCTGAGTTAGGTCAGAATTGACCTCGATCCTTGGTCGTCACCATTCTTAGGTTAGAATTGACCTCGATCTTGGATCGTCACCTGAGTTAGGTCAGAATTGATCTCGGTCCTCGGTCGTCACCACTCTTAGATCAGAATTGACCTCGGTCTTGGATCGTCACCCGAGTTGGGTCAGAATTGACCTCGGTCCTCGGTCGTCATCACTCTTAGTTCAGAATTGACCTCGGTCTTGGATCGTCACCTGAGTTAGGTCAAAATTGACCTCAGTCTTCAGTCATCACCACTCTTAGGTCAGAATTGACCTTGGTTATTAGATCTTCACCCTAAGCCTGCAGATTCGGCTTTGACCCGCAGAATTGGTCATCCCCCAGTGCCACTTTAGGTCCTCAAAATCGACCTAAACTTTTGATTATCATTCCATCCCCGGCACACCCCTCAAGTCCTCAGAATCGGCCTCGACCCTTTGAATTGGTTGTACTCCCTTAAAAGCATCATGTGGTGTCTATTCGACGGTTATCATTTGTTCCCAACTCACCCGTCGAGGGTATCTGTAGACACCCCATTCTGTTTCCCCTAACTCTCCTTAGGTCCCTAGTACCTCCCTTCATCACTACAAACCCAGGTCATACCCCGAGTACTAACCTAGAAGCCATCGGGCACTCCCCGACTCAGTTTGACCAAAAGGTCAAACTCTTCATCTCGATTGAGACTGAATGAATCTTAGAAGGGCACTGAATACCCTTTCCAATGGTCCATCCCGTACACGATTCCGACTTACCATGCAGACGAACGATCCATTTGCGTTCGAAACTTGACCTAGAGGCCATCGAACGCTCCCGAGCTCTGTTTGACCTAAGTCAACTCTTCATCTCAATTGGGTTTGAATGAATCTTTTAAGGGAACTGAATACCCTTTCCAACGGTCCGTCCCGTGCGCGATTTCGACTTGCCACGCTGACGAACGATCCGTTTGACTCCAAGAGGTCACCGAACGCTTCCAGGACCCGGTTAACCAAAGTCAAATCCCCAAACTGGGTCAAACTCTTTGGAATGTCTAAGTACATATCCTAACCTTTCCAACGATCCATCCCGTGCGAGATTTGGACTTACCATGCGAACGAACGATCCGTTTGCGTCCGAACGATTTCCCGTCCAATAGACCGACAAACACTTTCGAGCCATATTTGACCCAAAGTAAACTCCCGAACCTGGGAGTGGATCCAAAGGACTTTTAAAGGTCTATGAATTACCTTTCCAACGATCCACCCCGTGCGCGATTCTGACCAACGGTTTGCCCTCGGCAGCCGATTTCTCGAAAAGGCCCGAAACACATTGCCAAATGGCAGGTTCCAGACCCTGCCTATCGGCAGGATTAGGTCTATGCCGATCGGTAGTGACCTGAGCCTATAAAAGGAGGCCTTCACCTCATTTTCAAGGAGAGCCCAAATATGATAAAATTCACTCTCAACGAATCCCATAAACCTCTCTCGAAGGCAGCGTGATTTCAACCTCCAAATCCCTTTTTTACTTCCACTTTCCATCATCCCTTCCATCAAACTTGGTGAATTATCCACTCTCTATCATCTTCCAAGTTCAAGGGCTTCTCTCCCACATTCAAGATCAAGCTTAAGGTCTCCAAGAAGGTCCATCTTTCTCAACTTTCTCTTCAAATTCTCTTAAATTTGTAATAACTTGTTTTATTATTTAGCACTTTTATTATCTCATTTCACACATCCCAATATACTTCTTTATTTAGTATTATTGCACATCTCTTATTTTCATATAAATAAAACTCAAAAAACAAGAAAAAGAGGGTTTGCTCATAAATTCCAAATAAGGATTCTCATACTTTCTCACACTTTTCTCACAACTAAAACACTTTTTTCTACACACACACACACTCACAAATAAGAGATCCCCCATTTGGATTTATGGGATAAACCCCGCCCCTCGTTTTGTATGCGAACTACGTGGACTTTGATGCCTTTATAGGCTACGTAGGCGTCTCGGGGTAAAACCCGAGACTTGAGTCCCTTTCTCACTTTTTCTCTTATTTTCTATTTTCTCTAAATCCAATCTCCTTATAATCTATATACTTGCTCTTAGTGACGTATTACTCCATATGCGTTACAGTTCCATTATAACGATCAACGTAGGGGTAATCGCATAAATTTTACTTTATAATATTATTCTTATATCTTCCTACGGATGACTCGCTTTATCTCTTCCATGATACAAGTCGAGGATTCATATCTCCATTATATATATACACATGCACACATATCACGGGGGAAAAATAAAGGAAAATAACAAATATCCATGAGAGACCGAAAGGGCGGAATGGGTGCCTAACACCTTCCCATTTCGTAACTAAGCCTCCAAACCCTTCTCGAATCATTTTGGGTTCGCATGCACCAGTATGTCTTTGGATGCCATCCTTCGGGATGACTTTCCCTTTTTCTTTTGTCTGTTTTGAGTAAAATAGAGTGGCGACTCTAAATCTCTCTACATTTTTACACCTCATCTCAAACGACGCCGACCGAAGCGCTCCCGAGAGGGACGCGCGGGACCCGAGGATCCTTCCTCCGCACGCCCGCCCGCGGGCGAGGATCGGGGATGGCCACAACACCAGAGAATCCATAACACCTATAAAACAATTAGAAGAGTATATCATCACATATGAACTACAAAATGAAGCCGTTTTAATTTACATTAAATAATTTCAGTGTGCAAACTATAAAAACTGTTAATTAAAAGAAAACAAAAAGCTCCTCGTATGTGGAATTTCAATCAGATAAATTCACTAGGTCATCTGATAATGATTTCATACCGTATGTAGTTTAAATCAGATAAATTCAATACATTACACAAATCTTATTAACATATAAATATGAACAAATAAAATGACTGAAATTTATATAAACTATTAAGACAAAAAGCTCAAATTTATTTGTCAGCTATAATATGTTCATAGTAACAGATGAGAATGCTATCAATCTTCATATCACAATTAAAAACCAAAGGTCTATTATTATCTCAAATATAAAATGAATACAAAACATCATACATAATAACAATGTCCATAAAAAATCCCATCGTTCAGAACACACTCTCAAAATACAAATTCAATAAGAAAATAATATAGCAATTTACTAAAAAGTTTCAATATATAAATTACAAAAATAATAGAACAAAAAAATCAGAACAATTGTATCATATATGCATCTAATTACTAAATAGATGAAATTACGGCTTGCGAATAAATAAATCAAATAAACCAAACAGTTGCAAATTAAAAAATGAAAAAAAAATTTGTTTATAACAAAATAAATCAATTTACGTCTTAATAACCTAAATATACAAACAAAATGAATAAAATTATAAAAGTGACATAAATTTGCATTATCTCGAATCAATTACTACAAACCGACAGAGAATGTGATTGCAATTTGAAAAAAAGGGCTTTGAATCGATTTCAAAGATAACAAATTTATCATAGAAAACTTGATCAACTTTCTTCAAATTTAGAATAAAGAACATAAACAACAAATCGCTTACATTGTACCAAGAATCGAACGTTGAAGGCGCAAAACATTAACAAATTTTAAACCGCAGCTACCTTAACGACATATAGAACCTCCTGCACTAATTCAAAAAGAAAGATTTAGGGTTAAACCTACGCACGTATTGGAGTTTAAGTCACGTGACTTAATTACTAGTCACATGTAATTATCCCTAATAAAAATGGAAGTCTTGCTACAACGATCCGATTCTGGGATATAATTTGACGATCCGAACACGTGTTCGTGTGTTATTCATGCATTTTAAGTGAGAAGCCTTGAGTTAGTGTATTCCACTCAAAATACACCGATAACACCCGAATATCAGTTCAGATCGCCAAATTATATCCTATAATCATGTCTAGCAAGTGTTTTCCTAAAAATGGACAAGAAAACATGTTCCTACATCTAAAGGGGGCTTAGACATTTCTTCTAGTGGTGCTCCCACTATTATTGAGTTCTAAATTGGTTCTTGTTAACCCATCCCTATCTTAATTTGTTACCAGTTCTAAATTGCTTCGATCCATTGGAAACTCGTTAACAAATCTCTTAATCTCCACTCTTAACATTCCACTCATTATTCAAAATAAAAAAAAAATCCTCAGATCTACAATTCCACACACACACACACACACACACACACACACACTCACATATATATATATATATATATATATATATATATATATATAGAGAGAGAGAGAGAGAGAGAGAGAGAATGGAGCAAATGAACAAGGCAATGGAGAAAATGAAGATGCTTGTAGGAATGGAAGTAGACGAGGAAGCTGTTGAAGAAGAGAGCTCTTTTGCTTTCATGGATGAATTTAATCGTAATTGCACTTTATCTACTAAACAGGTATATATGTATGTATTGGTTGTATATATCATTGAATAACTGCATTTGTTTTGTTTGATTATTTGTTTACTAGCTGACATTGTTGTTTTGATTTAGGACTTAAGATTTAGGGTTAGTAGGATAACTAGGTGGATTTTATCTGCATTTCATAGTAGTTATAGCTTATAATTTTGGGGACGATTAATGTTTAGTCTCGTAGAGCTAAGTACATTTTGCACTTAATCCACCTGTCAATGGGTCGGGTCCGGACTTGGACCCGATCTGTATTCGTTTAACCCGGGTCTGAGCACTTTTATGAAACCCGATTATCCGATTGCCCGCCAATTAAATGGATCGGATATGGATATAGGTAGACCTGATCCATCAAGGACCCGACCCGAAGTTTATATATATATATATATATTGGGAAGAATATAATATATAAGCAATTTTTTTGTTTAAATTGGATTTTATTGGTCCATTTTTTAGTTCTAGCTATTTGGGTATTCGGGTAGGGTATCGAATCGGGTGCTCGGGTCCTTAACGGGTCCGGGTATGGACAGATTTTTGAGACTGGAGGGGTAATTGGGTAAGACCTGACCTGCTAAAAATGTCCGGATCGGGTATGGATATAGGTAGACCTAATCCAGACCCGCCCGTTTACAGACCCAATCCACCTTATAATTTGTTAACGAGTTTAATGGTAACTGCACTTTGTATAGGATCTTAAATATTTAGGCTGCGTTTGTTTTTTCATCTGAATCTGAAATCTGAAGTCTTAATCCGACGTCTGAAATTTGAATTTGAAAAATGAATGTATTTAGACTGATTCAGACTTCAGAGGTAAATTTACTTCTTAATCATTCAGAGGCAAAAATAGTCGTTAGCCTCGTAATCATCTACTCTTAAGTCTGAATGGTTTCAGATTCATATTTAAGAGGTAAAAACAAACAGCACTTTAGTCTCATTTTGTAAGATTTATTTGTAGTCAATCTTATATTTTTATTTTTTTTAATTTTTTTTTCTATTGTAACCATTTGTAGATAAGTGTCATTATCTGAGAAAGGAAGATGGGCGGTTACAGAGTAGTTGATGACAATTTTGGGTGGATATGGGACTTACTACAATTTTAAAAATGCATGGGATGAGAGCCTAACAAATCTTAGGAAATGGGACTAAAACCCAAAAAATACTATATATATATAAATGCATTTATATGTATGTATATATTTATATATATATAAATGCATTTATATGTATGTATATAGGTCTACGTATTATTGGAAAAGTGAGTGTGGTTTGTTAAAATTATTTTTCTACTAGGTGACGTTGTTATGATTTAGGATTTAGGGTTTGCATGATAACCGGGTGAATTATTGCTGCATTTAATAGGACATATTAGTACTTTTACTCCTCAATCCAATTATGGTGTAATTTTCTTTAGGGAGCTTAACAAACCTGTTTAATTAAGATATTTTCTCATTGGTCCTATCGATTTTTCCCCCTCTATAGGTCTTATTTACGCATGCAATAAATATTCCCTACTTGTATTCAATAGAACCTATTGGAGCAAAAATGCTTTTCAATGGGATCTACTGGAGCAAAAAAAAAAAAAAAATATGTAGGACCTACTTGACTAAAAATATGTAGAACCTATTCCACCTTGGTTGCTCCAACGGTAAGGGGCGGACTCTTTGACGAAAAGTCGAGGGTTTGAAACCCCCAATGGATACTTAGATATTAAGCGAAGCGTATGTTAGAGTGGCTTAGGCACAGTGTCTTCCCTATTTAACTCACTTGGGGGAGTCCAAATGGTTCATGTTGAGGTTCAAGGTTATAAAAAAAAAAAAAAAAAAAAAAATTGGTAGGACCTTAGTAAACGAGACCAATTGATAAAATTCATTTTCTTAAAACTGAATGTTGTATTGCAGGGAACAATCCAACATTACAATCCTAAATAATTAGTCAACTAGGATGATTAGATATCCAAATAACTAAATCTCAGATGGACACTACAAATCTAGCTATTCTATGTGCAACATAATTACGTTGTCTAGAGCCAAATTCAGACGCAACTACACAAGACATTGAAAGATATGGAGGAATTGCTTCACATCAACGATGAAATTGTCAGGTGAGGCAGAGTTGATTTGTTGAATGATACCAAATGCATTGTGATGGGGAACAAGTGGGAGTTGGACCAGGAGTTATTTGGCATATTTATTTATCATATTATGTTTAGAATATTTGGCATTCTCCTTTAGTAATTATCTTTTACTATTTATTTTTTCCATTGTTACCGGGATCACTAAACTCCCCTACTTACTCCTATTCGGGGTTGTAAGACCTGAAACATGGGTTCATGATCCGAATCTCTAAATGTGATGTTCTCAATTATAACATTGACTATTTAAATTATTATTGATAATAATGAAACTTTAACTTCAATAACTGGGTAAGTGGGAAAAATGACTTCCCAACTGAAATAACACAAGAATGGTTCATATATCCTAGTAATATATTGTAGAACATAGATATTATACAATATTCATTTTTACTAAAATCATGTATAGTGAACAATTTAAGCCTACCCCCACCGTACCGCAAACCAACTAAAGCAACGTACCATGTACCCATATCTATAGTGCGTACCAAGGCGACGAGCGTTCCAAGTAACAATGCTCTTTAGTATTTATCCTTAGGTATGTTTTATAAAAATTGCAACCCTCATTATTGATGATAGGCTTGAATGAATGAAAATTGATTATTATTGAATTTAGTTGGTAATTATTAGTTCACTAGATTCCTCAGTTCTGATAATTGCTCATTTCTTGGAGCATTTCCTTTCTGTTCATCAATTTAGTGTAGCCAATTTCTTAATAGTTTGTCTAGCACCACGTTGCATTCAACCTAACTGATGTTGATGCCATGCTCGGAAGCCAGCCACTGATCCTCAAGAATCGCCCTTGTTTCCGCCACCTCCACCGAAGTCAAGTTTGGAATATTTGTTGCCATTGCAAAGATCACTTTACCATTTACACTGCCGGAATTCAATCCATCACAACATCCGAATTGAGTTACAGTTGCAATGGGAGAGGTATCCTCCACTTGCTAGAGATACTGAAGGCTGGAATAAAGAGATCATGAACTTGCAAATATTTGGATAAATAAGCTTCAGCCTTTGCATTGGGAATTGCAGCGTGACATGGCATCTCACCATGAATGCTGTTATTTTTGTCAAACCAAATATGCCATGCTATTACCATCATCAAATTAAAACAAATGATTTTCTTCTAAATCTGCTATAGCGCATAAAGCTGCAATGAATCGAAGATGCTGAAATTTGTTGAACAAGGATGCCACTTGACTTACTGGTACAACCTAATGGCATCTCTAAATAGCATGGGCAATCGATTCCAACTCCTCACCAAAAGCGACAATGTAGTCAAATTTGAATTTTGCAGGTCAATAAACTACTCCGAGTTGGTAAACAATTAACGGACACGCGCCACAAAAAATTAGAACATTTCTTGGTAGTTTCAACTTCCTCATAGTATTCTGCCACTGTTTTAAACCACAAGAGGAGAAAAAAGGTGAGTCTCTGAACTTGTTGTAGGTCAGCTTTAAGCCACTCTTAACATTATTTCTGATCTCATGGACCAAAGTGCTAAACCTTCGTTTATATGCGATGAAGGCCGCCGATAGGTATGTCGAAGCCCTTTAGAAGGCTTAATATTACCCACAAACATGCTATTAACAAATACTGATGTCACACATCTCATAATCAAAGAAATACATGAAGAATCAATTTCCAAAACTTCCTTTATCTTCTGAAGATAGGGCCATTTGACCTTATCATATGCCTTACTCATATCGACCTTGAGATGCTAGGCCATTTGAGTGAGAGATGTTCCTTTTCATACTAGGAATAGTTTCAAAAGCAACAATAGCATTATCCAATATTTGTCGGTCATGAACAAAAGCGCTTGGCACAAACTGATGGGTCTAATATTGACTACTTTTACAGGATTTTTCACTTTAGGTATCAGAACAATATATGTCTTATCAACGGGCTTTACATCAATATAGGAATTAAAAAACTGAATGCATAATCCGCATAACTGAAACACATCTCTACCAACCACATACTAGTAGTTTTGAGAAAAGAGCGTAGGTAAACCATTTAGTCAGTTTAAGCTTTAGATGGTTAAGGACAACCTTGACCTCATCAAATCTTCAACTCATAGCTACAACGACTCTAGGCATCACATGACACAAAGCGTTCGATACAGACAAAGCAGAGGTCTAGTTGTAGTTGTAGAGAGAATTTTGACAATAAAGATATATCACAGAAATAATAGTACCGTCATCTTCAATCAATTCTCCCTAAATTGAGATGAGCTTTTAAATGGTATTGAACCTCTTCCTCTGCCAAGCTTTGTGGTGGAAGAATATTGTGTTCACGTCTCCTTATTCATATTCGACTCCAATACATCTATTTCTTGCAAAATCTGCTAACATATGCTTAAGTTCATCTATTCGTTAATCATGGATTGGGAGGAGTGAGGTGGGAGGTGCTATTGGTATAAGCTAATCTCCCATTGTTAATTAATGTAGATAGTAATTAAGGTAAACTAATCACACAATTATAATTACTTGAGAAATCTAAACAAAGCAAGCTCTCGAGAGCATCACAACCGAAAGTCATCGAAAAGACCTTCGAAGGTCATAAAGGTAACAAAATTCTCTTGGCTACAACACAAGTATTTTCTCTCTTCTTGTAGAAGTATGTTTCGAATGGCAAAGAGAGGATTTAGGGTAGGTAGAATTCAAGAGAACCTCCGAGTAGCAATTGAAGGCATGTGTTGTGTAGTGTTGGGATCTCTGGAGGGTTTTGGCATATGGAGGCTAGAGAACAAAGTATGTTGGCTTCACACTTAGCCAACCACCCCAAAGAAAGTAAGGAACACAATTACACCTAAACTTTTGAGAATAACCAAACACCATTCTGCTAATGACATCCTTTGGACGTGACAGGTGCTGTAAAAGTATCTATACCAGTCACGTCAGCCCCCTAAGCAGTCACTCCCACAATACTTTCAACCACTTATTATGATACGGTATCAAAAGCATTAAATTGCCCATCGCACCCATATATTAAAGCAATTCATACCCTATATTAGCTAAATTTCGGTTACGCACCCCCCAAGATCGACAACCCAAATCCTCTCACCAACCATTATATATGCTGCTCACTAGATTTATTCCATCGCTAGAATTTCTACTTGTAGCAAGTCTCAAAACCACCATTACTCCACCTTCCAAACATTCATTGTGAAAGCCTATTATTCTCACGCTTATCTCATTAGCACTTGCGTTTCACCATTAATACCACCATCAAGCTCGTAAATTCCCCCTTAGAAAAGTATCCTTGCTGATAACCAAAACTCCTTATATAACCACAAGTATTGGTGTTGAGTTGTCTCTCAATCCTCATTATCGAAAGGATGTTTGTTCTCTTACCCTTTGTAGCAACACTCTCGAGACTTACTAGTCACACCAGCCCCCTAAACAGTCACACTCCCACAATACTTTCAACCACTTATTATGCGAACGCTGTCAAAAGCATTAAATGCCCATCCCACCATCATTTATTGCCCATCACACCCATATATTAAAGCAATTCATACCCTATATCGACATCCCAAATTCTCTCACCAACCATTATATATACTGCCCATTACATTTATTCCATCCTTAGAATTTCAACATGTTAGTTTGTCTCAAAACCACCATTACTTCACCTTCCAAACATTCCTTGTGAAAGCCTATTATTCTCTCGATTATACACTCACTTTTCACCATTAATACCACTATCAACCTCATAAATTTCACCCCTGAGAAAAGTATCCTTGCTGATAACCAAAATTCTGTATATAACCCCCCCAACTATTGGTGTTGAGCTGTCTCTCAATCCTCATTATCGATAGGGTGTTTGTTCTCTTACCCTTTGTTGCAACACTCTCGAGAGTCCTCTCTAATAATCACTGGGTTGTTATTATTTATTATTTAATGTACTTGTGTTGACATTTGTCTTTATCATTTATACTCGCTGCTAATTTTTTCAAAGAGTGCATAATATTATCCTTTGTCACCAATCACCATCAAGACTTCTTTAAAGTTGGTTACGTCTCGATCCTTGAGGGACACAATCCCTGTCCCACATTCACCACACTCTTGTTTTATTGGGAGGGATTCCAATAAATGAATCTTGTCTTTGGTAGCTTTCAAGTCACTGTTGAAATTCAGATCGCCGTCGCTCTAGACCAGTTTCTCAAAGCAGTAACATTAGTGCGGTCGGCTTTGGTAGCCCTTATATGCTTGAAGTGAGATCTTCCTTGTCTATGTTACCAACGCTCTTTATTCCACCATCCCCTCCTCTCAACGTATTACAATCTGCCTACGATCCAACATAACAAAATCGAGAGCATGAGCAATAAAGTTTGGAAATAATCTTTCTTAATCACTTGGGGAAAAAAGCACTATCTAAACAAAGTCTTCCATTTGTCTACCATTCTTCCATGTATACATGGCTCCTCGTTGCTTCATTTCAACTAGGTTGTAGGTGTCTAAAGCCTTCTCATCATTAATGATTGGTTGCACAACACGTTCTCATCATCTCTATAATTTCATTAAAGTTACCAGTCACAGACTTACTGATAAGCTTCAAATCCAAATTTAGGGAGAATCAAAGAAGAATTAAAGCGATGATAGAGAAAGAGAGAAGGAAACTTTTATTATCAATAACTGAATGAATTCTAAATGAGAGTTACAACTCCGTATTTATACAATGATTTCAACTACTTAATAGAATAACAACATTTCAACTATTTAACAGAATACAACTTTCTAACTATAGTTAATTGATAACCATGGTTGAGTTAAACATTCCAACTAACTAACAGTTGTTACTAGCTAAGTAATTATAGTTTATGCGTTGATTCTATGAGATAGCACTGGAATGCTCCGTAACAATACCCCTCCCTTAACAATTCACTTGTCCTCTAATGAAAATTGAGTAAACCTGAGCTGAGCTGGGACACATGAAAAGTGTTGTGGATTCGAGCATCTACTGGGAAGGCCAATTTGTAAGCAACAGACCCAATCTCATCTATCATTTTGAAAGGGCCAAAGTAATTAGGAGAGAGTTTCTGAGAGCTTTTGTGGGCTACTGTAGACTGTTTTTATGATTTTAACTTGACATACACAAAATTCCCATTGTTGAACCTCCTATCAGACTTGTGCTTATTGGCCATTCCCAAACATTCACATAGGTCCTCAGGCAGACATCGAAAAGGGGACGAAAATAGTTTATTGGCCTTTACAATATTTCGGAATGTATCATGGCTCCTCTGCTGAGCTCTAGTGAGATGATGTTTTAAGATCTTCAAAACAACCTATTTTTCTTCTAACATCGTATCTACTGCTTCAACTGTAGTGTCTTTGGGAAACTAAGGAATGTGCAGTGGAGGGGGGTACCCATATAAGACTTCAAAGGGGGTAGTTTGTATAGACGAATGAAAAGTGGTATTATACCACCACTCTGCAAGAGATAACCATTTGAACCATTGCATAGGAAGCTCACTAGTCACGCATCTGAGATATGTTTCCAAACACCTGTTTAGAACCTCTGATTGCCCATCAGTTTGAGGATGGTAAGAAGAAGACATATCAATCCAACCCCTTGCAACTTAAAGAGTTCTTGCCAAAATTTGCTAAGGAAAATGGCATCTCTGCCGCTCACAATAGTTATAGGCAACCCATGTAGTTTGAACACATAATCCATGTAAGATTGTTCCATTGATTTTGCTGCGTATGGGTGGGACAGTGAAATAAAGTGCCCATATTTGCTCTATCGATCAACTACCACCATGATGACTTCCTTGCCATTAGATTTAGGAAGGCCCGTGGGCATCTGTAAAGATACTCTCGGGTATGGGTAAAGGTTGTAGGAGCCCAGGTGAAGCCACTGTTTCTAATTTGCAGTGTTGTCACACATGACATTCCCTCGCGAACTGCCTCACCTGTTTCTTGAGGCCTCTCTAATAAAACAAGGATCTTAGTCTCTTGGTAGTAGCTTGAACTCCAGAGTGACCTCCTAATGGGCTGCTTGATCTGTAAAGAGGAATTTTGACCCACCACTAACCTTCCTTGTCTTCTCAATTATTCCTTAACCCAAGTATACTTAGGGAACTTATCGGATTTACATTGTGGCTGGCTAATGATGTTCTGCAGTTTGGGATCCTCAATCCAATTCTTTTGGATTTCTGCAAAGAAGTCAGATGACACTTTTGATATAGACATGAGGGAGAGTTCATTGCTTGTGATTCTAAAAAGAGCATCTGCAGCTATATTCACCTTTCCCTTTTTGTAACATATGTCAAAATCATATCCCATCAGCTTGGTTAACCAAGAATGTTGATTAGGGTTATTTATCTTCTGTTGTAGTAGGTACTTCAAACTTTGGTGATATGTCTGGATGACAAAGTGTCTTCTTCCCCCATTTCTCCATAGCATAGAGAATAACATACATCTCGTTCTCATAAATTGAGAGGGACATCTTCTTAGGTGATAAAGCTTTACTAATGAAAGCAATAGGGTTTCCCTTCTGCATTAGCATTGCTCCAATACCAAATCCAGAGGCATCGGTTTCAATGGTGAAATCTTGTGAGAAATCAGGAAGAGCTAAGACTGGAGGTGTAGTCATGGCTTGTTTTAATTGATTGAAGGCATCAGTAGCTTCAATGTTCCAGTAGCTTCAGTGTTCCAGTAGGGGTTTGCAGATCTGACCATACCCGTTCACAAACCTTCTATAGTATCTTGTTAGTCCTAAGAAACCCCCCAATTGTTTGACTGTCTGTGGTGTGGCCCATTGTAAGATAGCTTGGATCTTGCTGGGATCAGTAGATACCCCTTCAGCTGAGACAAAATAGCCTAGATACTCCACCTTTTTACCACCGAAACTGCATCTGTTCATCTTTGCAAACAATGTGTTATTCCTCAATATCTGAAATGTTTGTCTTAGGTGTAAGAGATGTTCCTCTAGTGAGCTACTATATACCAAAACATCATCAAAGAAGACAAGAATGCTTTTTCTTAGGAAGGGTCTGAAGATGTCATTCATGAGACTCTGAAAAGTGGATGGGGCATTGGTTAAGCCAAAAGACATAACTAAAAATTCATTGTGGCCATCATGTGTTCTGAAGGCTGTTTTGGGAATGTCCGGTGGAAACATCCTTATCTGGTGGTAACTAGACCTCAGGTCAATAAATTGTTGATCCATGTAATTCATCTAACAGCTCTTCAATCATAGGGATAGGAAATTTGTCTTTGATGGTGGATTTATTCAGTTCTCTGTAATCTATACACATCCTCCATGTGCTATTCTTTTTCTTAACTAGCACCGCAGGAGAAGAGAAAGGACTGTGACTAGCCTGAATGATCCCACTATCCAACATCTCTTGAGTCATCTTCTCAATGACATCACCCTACAGTAAGACATGTCTGAAGGGCCTAATGTTTATGGCTTATGTCCCTTCCTTTAAAGGAGTTCTATGATCATGAAATCTAGAGGAGGGCAATGATTTAGGCTCTTCAAAAATATTAGAGAAATCTTGCAAGAGGTGGCTGGGTGTTGAGTAGGGTTAGGGGTTATACTGAACAATCGAAATTCAGTGGTAGATTTGATTTGTAAGTTGCAGCATTGAATCATGGTCAGTTGTATAGGTTTAGCCAAATTTTTGGTCATTTGACCCTCGGTCACAGTTTGTAAATCTTTCTCAGCCACCCCTTGTAAATTGACTTCTGTAAATCCCATAGTAAACTTTAGTAAACTTCATCTGGAGTTTGTTGAAATTCCACAATATATCTCCCAATGTAGCGAGCCATTGAATTCCCAACCATGTCATAATTCCCCAGTAGTAGAATCAAAACATCAGTTTCAAACTCTTTTCCTTGCATTTTCCATTGAAAACCCTTACTCATGGTTGAACAAGTCAGTGTTTCACCATTTGCAACAGATACAGTGCTAGGCTTGATTTTAGTCATTGAGCACCCCAATTTCTTTGCCAATCCCTCATCTAGAAAATTATGGATACTCCCCGAGTCAATAAGGATCTGCATCAATTTCCCTTTTGTCACTCCAGTTAACCTCATGGTTTGGAAACCAGCTGATCCAATGAGTGCATGAACAGAGATCTGAGGGTTTTCATTTGTGGTTTCAGCTGTGAATTGGTCTAATTCTGTTCTCATTACTTCTATTTCATCCCCTACTTCAATAATGAGGAGTTGTTTCCATTTTTCATCACACCAGAAACATAGCCCTTTTGCCCTTTTTGCTTCAAGTTCCTTTTCAGTGAGTTTATGGAGTTCTTTGGGGGAAGATTTGGATTTCTGATTTGGCTGAAGGGTGGGGGTAAAGGTAAAAGGCCATTTGAGAGTATTTTTGTGTTTAAGCGGGTTGTGTAGGAGGGTATGTTTTAGTAGAAGTGATGGGTTGGTTCTTGGTAAAGTTGGAGGGTGTGAAATAGTTTTTGGGTGTGGGTTTAGGTTGTGGATGAAGGGCAGAAATTGCTTCTTGCAATTTAGCTAGGGAGTAGGCATCATATAGAGTTTTTGGATGGAACTTACGAATAGGCATCTGAATTCTATCTCTCAATCCTCCCAAGAAGCAACTAATGACGTGTTCAGGAGCTAGGTCTATTTTACTCAGTAATTGTTCAAAAACTTCAATGTAAGAGAGAAGGGTACCTTCTTGTCTATGATTCTTGAGGTCTGCCATTAGATCTTCATACACGACCCCTCCAAATCTGAAGCTGAGTGCTTGGATATATTCGTCTCATAGAATATTCCTTCCTTTAGTCTTCAATTTCACAAAATTCTGATGCCATTGTAGGGCCCAACCTTGCAAAATTCTGATGCCACTGCCAGTTTGATTTTTGCGTTTTCAGGAGTTTGATCTACCTCAAAAAATTGGTTGCATTTGAAGATCCATCCATCAAGATCCTCTCCTTTAAAAATTGGAAACTCAATTCGTGTGGTCTTCGATCGAATCTGATACGAATTGGGGTTGTCTTCTCCCAAATTGGAAGAACTAGGGTTCCGCTCATGTGATTGTTTACGAAGCTTCGTCATCTGTAAGTTTAGCCCCACCAGCATACTTTTGAGGTCAGCTAATGCTCGATCTTGTCTCTGTTCTGAATCGACCACCATGTGTTTCAGGTTCTTTAGTGCGTCTTCTAGCTTTTTGATCTCTCGAGTACCTTCTACCATTGCTGAGGAAAAACAAGGCTCTGATACCACTTGATAAGCTACAAATCCAAATTTAGGGTGAATAATTACATAGATATAGAGATATAGAGAAATAGAGAAGGAAACTTTTATTATCAATTACCGAATGAATTCTAAATGAGAGTTACAACTCTGTATTTATACAATGATTTCAACTACTTAATTGATAACCATAGTTAATGATTTCTAAC
Source organism: Sambucus nigra (assembly GCA_949130495.1). NCBI lineage: Eukaryota > Viridiplantae > Streptophyta > Magnoliopsida > Dipsacales > Adoxaceae > Sambucus > Sambucus nigra. Next base: position 31,516,514 of record OX422207.1, on the reverse strand, counting down.
TATAGTTAATTGATAACGATGGTTGAGTTAACCATTCCATCTAACTAACAGTTGTTACTAACTAACTAATTATAGTTTATGAGTTGATTCTATGAGATAGCACTGGAATGCTCCGTTTCACTTACAAGCCATGGCAAGCTGAGCCGTCGAAGAAGGTTCCATCTGTGAAAACTCTATTCCGTAGACACGCCTGGTTATACACTACAAATTAACATTCGTTAAGCACAAGAAAATGATGCAACACGATCTGCCTTATGGTCTAGTTTTAAGGTCAATATGAGGAACTAAAAATTATTTTTGAAAATATATTGGACTAAAAATAATAAAAATTCATGGACTTTTGTTTCGTTAAGTGCTCATTTTTAGTTTTTGTTTTTTTAATTGAAAATGAAAATAAAGCAGTAATTCTAGGTCGACACAGGATCCCGACACAATTTTGGTGACACTGAGACCCGTTATGAGCATTGGTTGATGTTTGGGCCTCTACTGATTATCAATCCATACGCTACGCAATATAGATACAATACGTCGGTGTGCCACAACAAATGTGTCGAAATCTTGTCTTGGCCTATGGCCTATGTAGCACGGACACGCGTGTCGTGTCCGACACGACACAGACACGGCAAATCCAAAAAAATGAGGACACGATACGGCGGGGACACGGCGTCAAATAAATATATTTTAAATATTTTTTATATTTAAAAAATATTAAATATCACATTAATACTAAGTTAAGTTTTTAGACCAAGTTAAGTTTTATAAATAACAAATTTACCCCCATTTTTTAGAACTTATTCTATTTTCTACCCCCGTTTTTTTAAAAGTTTTATGTTTTTACCCAGCCGTGCCCAACTTTTTTTAATGTTGTTTATGTCCGTGTCCTTTGAGTGTTAGACACTCGTACGGCGCCTCTGGGGAAGTGCCCGTGCTTCATAGCCTATGAGCATCTCCAAGGCATTTGAGCATTTTTCTCCCCCCAAAAGGTGATTTGCTCCAAGTTAATAAGAAAAAAAATGGCAGAAATGCTTGCGTGACAATCCAACTAGCGCACGAAGGGTGAAAAATAAATAAAAATTACAAAAAATGCCGAAAAGCATTAGAGGACAGAAAAAACTGAAATGAACATTGAAAAATTGAAAATAAAACTGAAATTATAAAACACATTGAAAACCAGCAGAAATTAAACAGAAACCTCCTTATTTCTTCTTTCTTTCATACTTTTTGCTGTGCTTTGACTTTTGCATTTTGCACAGAAAATAAATTAAACTGAATTTTCCCCCCTCATTCTCATCTCATATCAACTGAGTATAGTTTTTTTTCCCACATAGCACACAGAAAAAAGAACAGAGCACATACACAGGAACAAAGCTCACAAAAAGAAGGAAAACAAATGGGGTTTGCTTCAGAGGTCACAACAAATGGGGTTTTGTTTTCTTCACAACCAACAGGTTTAAAAAATTAGGACAAAACGTTTTGGTTTGGCTGCCTTCTTTTGTATTCTAAATGGTTTCAGCCCATAAAGAAAATGACTTGTGGGATCCGGTAAAAAAATGGGGTGGAAAACACGATGACGCCTTTTTTTTTTCTAACAGGGGACTTTAACCACACGCGCATAGCGCCTGGGACCCTTAGGCGCGCTCCCGATCAAACCTGCCCTGCCTTTGCCTTTCAGGCGCAACTCTTGAGCCTAGATGCGCCTTGCGCCATTGACAACAATGGGCACAAGTACAAGATTTTGATAAATTTGATGATGGCGAACAAAGGGATGATGATGTTGTTGTTGAGGTGACAAGTTAGAGATTTGCAACAGGAAGTTTTTAATGAGGAAATAATGACCCCTCGAAGGCAATGACTATTCCTAAAAGGTTTCCAAAACTAAAGGGGCGAATTGATTTATACTTTACCCTTGATCCGAAACATGTGGCACAAAAATGAAAGGGGCAGCAAACTAAACTGGGTGACAATGACCCAATGAAAAAATAGTTGAGAGCTCGGGCTTGCAATCAAATAATAAGATGGATGTATGACGCTGGGATTTCATTTAGTGCATTGAAGTACGAAAGCTTTCAAGCAATGATTGGAGCATTGTCTGGTATGAAAGCACTAAGCTACCACGAGGTGAGGGTGAAAGAAGTGCTTCGGCTGGCAAAGGCACGATTCGCTACGACTTTCATCACCTTGCAAAGAATTCATGAACAGAAAAACAACTTCAGGAAGATGTTTACTTCAGAAGTGTGGTTCGGTAACAAGTGGGCAAAGGAGGAAATGGGCAAAAAACAATCCAAAATTATAATGATGCCTTTCTTTTGGAACCATATTGTTTTTGGCCTTAAGGTGGCGGGGCCACTAGTTCGTGTGCATCTCCAGGTTGATGGGAAGAGGACGCCTTCAATGAGATATATCTACGAGGCAACGAATAGGGCAAAATAAACCATTGCTAGATCATTTGGCGAGAATGAAGAGACATATAGTGATTTGTTTCGTATCATTGATGATAAATGAAATGTTCAACTCCATCACCCCTTGCATGTACGCGGTTATATCTTGAATCTGGAGTACCTTTATTCGAACTCGGATATTGAGCAGCAAGAGGAGGTGATGACCGGTTTGTACAAGTACATAGAGAAGTTAGTTCCAAAGCTTGAGATATAAGATAAAATAATGGAGGAGTTGACAAAATTAAAGAGAATCAATGGTCTTTTTGGTATAGACATGGCCATAAGATAGAGAATGACGAGGGCACCAGGTAAACTTTATTAAGGTTTCATATTTTAAATTTTTTAATAATTAGCACTTTAATTGTTGTTAGATAAATATATCTCAATGATTTTTTATTAATAGTCGATTGGTGGGCTTCATATGGAGGTTCGACCCCAACTTTGCAAAAGTTTGCAATTCGAGTGCTTAGCCTCACTTGTATTGCTTCCGGTCATGAGAGAAATTGGATTGTTTTTGAACACATAAGTTTTGGTTATTATTTAATATTACTTAAATATGCGGTATTAGCGTATTTTATATATATATATTCAAAGTGAGTGTTGCTTCCTTTGACTAAATATTTTATTAGTTTTTTATATTTATTCTTGCAGCTTCGTAGTAAAAACGAAATTAGTTAGAGCAAAGTCGTCTAAATGACTTGGTATTTGTCAAGTTTAATTGGGCATTGAGGCGCTGCTATTAAGCACGTGACACCATTGATCCAATTGTCGTGAAGGATGTTAATGAAAACGAGTGGTTGATTGGGAGGCTTGATAAAGAAGTAGATGAAAGGTGTGATTATGTTTTTGATGAGGATGATGGATTAACATGTGAAGATTTTGGTATAGCTACTGGAGTGGACTGAGGAACCTATTTACGATTTGGTAGGAGATAGGTCTGTTAGTTCAAGTACAAGAACCGTGAGACCTTTAAGTGATAGGTCGGTTGGTTCAAATACACCATCACCGTGACACCCATAGGAGATAGGTCGGTTGTTTCAAGTTCATGTACTCGTACATTCCACCTCATTGATGAAGGAGATGAGACCGAAGAAGAGTTAGACTTAGATGACGAAGAATGGGTTCATGCGGCCGAAGAATTTGATGATCTTCAGATTTGATTGATATTATGTTGTTTGTTTGATTTTTTTGAGACTTGAAATCGTTGGTTATTTTGTGATGGATTTAGTTGTTGGTTGTTTTAGATGGACTAGAGTTGGTGTTGGTTGTTTTCAGATGAACTTGGTTGTTTCTAGATGGAATTTGGAAATTGGATACTTTGATAACATTTTGGACTTAAATCACTTATAAGTGTTATTGAAGTTCTTTCCATCCAAAAATATGCTTAGTTAGTTTCTTGAAATAGTTATAACTATATTTTTACTAGTTAACTCATTACAAATATTTTATCTATTTTTATCTTTTTTACAAAACGTGCGCCTCGCTTCAATCAAGCACGTGCTTCGCTTTGCGCCTTGCCCCAGACTCCATGAGGGCCTTGTCTCTTTGGTGCGCCTTTCGCCTTTGACAACTATGCAATCAACTATTTCAGAAAGATTTCAATGAAACAACCACATGGGGAAAATCTTTTTATCAAAATGATGTTTAAAGTATTATATAAGGTGACATGGACTTTAATACTGATGCAAGAAATAAAACTCCACTGAGTCTAATCTTCTTAATTTTATATGAAAATGGGTTTTCCCACTCCGTAAATCCTCCCCAACTCCATATACACTTTTAATGACACTTTGTGCCGCTAAAAGTGTCATCCCCCCTTTAAAAGTGTCACTAAAATTGTTTTGAATTGGGGAGGATTTGCGTGGAGTGGGAATAGTCTAATCCTTTTTATAGTAAGTCCACTCCAAGAGTCGCTATTTTGCCCGGGTAGAAGGGCCAAAATCCCACATGGCCTGGAACCCAGGTGCTACACTATACTAAAGCTTCGAGAGGCAATGGTAAGCCTTTCCACTAAATAAATTTATAAAAGAAGTGGACAAAGTCGGGGGCAGCAAGACAAATGGCATCCGAACTAATAAAAAAATTAAAGGAGGAAAAGTTTAGGAACCAAATTATGCCCAGGCTATCAAACCCTAAATTTTGAGAAAAATGACTCCTATTTTGGGTTAAAAATTATGTAAAACCTATCTTGGTCAGTAGTGTGGATTTGCACCAACCGGGTAAAAACGGGTGAAACCGTATTTTTCCCTAACGCTTGGAGATGGTCTAATGACGCCATAAGTAATGTGTTTGAGGATCTTTATAAGGAAAGAGACTTGAGCCAATTTTAGTACATATATTGTTAATGCCTGGAAATATTACGTGTCATGTAATTTATCCTGAAAAATTGTGACTTATTTCAAAGGAGAAGGCCCACTTCTAGCCTTTCCCTATATTGGTGTTATTTATGTAAAGAGGAGGAGAATCTACAACATATTTTTCTCCATTGTTCCCTTGCTAGATTCTTCTGGATTAAGGTGTTTGAGGGATTGTCAATAGTAGGAGCTCTTCCTGATAAACCAATGGATATCTTGTTTTCTTCTTAATGGAAGAATGTGGTTTTGGCTGGCTGGGATTGCAAGCTAGTCTAGTTTGAGCTACACATGGAAAGCTATAGCACTGCTCAAGAGGATTGCGGCTGTTTTTGTTTTCTTGATTCCCGCTCTCTTTAATTGAAAACAAGAAGCTTTTATTGATAATAAAGACAAATACAAGAGGATGGACAAGAAATCCATCATCAACAAAATAAAAGATAACAAAAACAACAAAAAGGACAAAAGACACAAACTACATAAAAAAGCCCCTGATGCCATCAAACTACCACCGAATAGACCTTCAAAGTAGAATTCTACATTATGTGGAGACCTTATCCAAACCCAATAACCAAAAAAAATGACACAGTATCCTTGAATGGTTTCATGCTAGATGCCCATAAGGAAGCCAATAATTTATCTTATCCCAAATGCATTCCTTTTCGACTTCTTTATCTTCAAATATTGTAATGTTCCTTTCGTGCGAAACTACCCATATTATCGTAGGGAACACACATCTCCAGACTTTTAGCTTTAGAATCTACTCTTCTGAGAACAACCTCCATTATCATAAGGCCGACAATTTTCCTTGGTATGACACATGTAATGTTCAGCTCACTAAATACTTTACTCCCTAGAAAAGTGGATAATCGACGATGGAAGAGAAAATCATCGAGGCTCTCTCCCTTGTCTTTACAAAGATGTGCATGCACCAATGGGGTGAGATGAATTTTTTCGGTCTATTCACTTATAAGAATCACAAGTATTAACCTTTTCATGAGCCACCAACATAGTTGGAATCCTTACTGCCTAGGGGTGGCATTCGGGTTAGTCGTGTCATTTTCGGATTGTGTTGATTTTTATTTGAGTATAAGTTTTGAGTACTCTTAAATCTATACAAGTTAATCGGGTCATTTTCAGGTCATTTCGAGTTATTACCATAAACGGGTTATCGTGTAAAAAATAACCATATAAATTCTAAAGGTGGAAAAATTGAAGAGTGATGCATTCAACTAATGTGGAAACCTTGAGTCGCAAGAGAATATTCCCCCATTAAATTTCCATGTTCTCTCATCGTTATAACCTGGAGACAATCTAACTCGCTCAATTTTCTCCAACAAGGCTGTTAGCGATAGGCATGTTGGGTGAGATGCATTTTTACGGCCTTCTCCTTGCAAAAGATATCAAGTATTAATCTTGCCACGAGTCACCAACCAAGTGAATATCTGAACCTATCTCTTTAAAGGTGGAAAAATTGAAGAGCTGTTTTTAAAAAAATCGATTTTCTTTTTTTTTTGTCATGAAAGAGGACTGCTTGCTCCCTTCGTCGATATAATATTTTTTAGTTTAATGAAATTGTCCTATTTCTGATGAAAATGAGTGGGTGCATTAGGACTTTAGTTATCAGTCATGTATTAAATCATTTTCCCCGCCCACTGTGGATATTGAAATGTTGTGAATTGCTAACTGGTTGTAGATCCACTTGCTTGGCAAGGTTGCATTAGGAAGTTAAACTCTGAAATTTGGGGTCAATTTCAATTGCCCTCCCTCAAAGTTTCAAATTTTTTAATGTGTTCCTCAAAGTTTTAACATTGTTCCAAATTAAAGTCCAACCTTAACACTGTTAAATTACTTGACGGAAATCTAACCTCATCCAAGGTAGCATCCTGACATGTTTCAATTCAATAATTCATGCCAAGTGGCAAACAAATAGTTAATTAAAAACCTTTAAAATTAAAAAAAGGAACAGTAAAATCAAAATGTTACAAGGCCAGCCTCTTCCTCTCTCTCTCTCTCTCTCTTTCTCTCACTCACACACACACACACACCTAACCACCACTACCAACTACTCATTGGCGAACCAAAACCACATCCCCCCCTCCCACCCCTATCTCTATTCCCCACGCACCCAAAAACCCCTGTTACCCAAGTAAATTGATTTGAATTCAATACCTTTTGGGTCATTGCAAATTTATCCGAAGACTTCTGTTTTTCATTCCATTTTTCTTTATTTTGAGTTTTTAATACGTATATTAATTTTTTCCTTTAATTATTAAGTGAATAATAGTTCTAAGTAAGTTTAATTCCCACATGGCACTGAATCATTGAGGCACTTTACATTGGGATGACATATAAGTCACCTCAGCTGCCATGTCATATTTTTGCCATGTACTTTTAACGGTGTTAGGCTGGCTTTTAATTTGAATAATCCCAAAAATTTGAGACTTAAAAGACATTGAAAAAATTTGAAACTTCAGATAAACTGTTTCACATATTTAATTATATACTTTTTAAGGGTGTGTTATCTATCGCTTTATTCTGCAGTTCCATGGTGATAATCCTAATCTCTCTCTTAACAGAGGCTTTACGGTTTTGTCACATGCTTGGTTGCTGGCATAACCTGTACTCTTTTGGTGAGTAATGCTCCTAATACTGACCAACTCATTTTTTTTTCACTAAATCGTTATCTTTGCCAGTTTCTTTATTTTTCTTAATTTTCTTTTGTTGCTTTGCTTGCTCCAATAAATATGTTTTGATCATTTGATTGAACTGGATTGTCTTCATATCTGGCTGGTCATCTTTAACACATCTATTTACACTGAACACCAAATATTAGTAGCGGATGAAACTTCTTTTGTTTACATAACTTTAATGGAATTGGGGTCTTGAATCCAATTCCGTTTAGTTAGGTAAAAATGGAGTTTCGAATCGTCACGGGACTCAAATTTAGAATTCCAAATGAATAGCAGATAATAACGAATCACAGTTTTATGGAATTGATTACACATACAAATCCACATGCACACACGCATATCACACAGTTACATGCTGCGCACACGATTTGTGTGCACACACAGAGGTTCACGTACACACTATGCGCACAGTTTCACTCACACTGCATGTGCACGCAGTTCACTAAGTTTCACACACTGTAGACACTGCCACACACAGCACACACACATACAGTTTTACACACACTGCTCACACAGTTTCACACACTGTGCACATTACAGCACACAAACATGATATTGGAATTCATACAAAATTTCCGATAAATTCAATGAATTCCAATTTTAGGCATCCAAATATACCCTAATATTATTTCAGAATGACGTCCTTGGTATATTTTCGTTTGACAATATGTTCTTGTTTTCCAAATGTACGAGACACCATTGCTTTGAATTTCAATCCGTTGCATTCGTTGCCCTACTAGTTTGTTTTCATGTACATTTAAAGAACTCTCACCTCGTATGTAAAAATTTTCCCAGCTGGGAAAAAAATAATTGAAATTCAATGAACTAATTTGCATGTTTATTCTCTATTTGACAGTCATTGCTTGTTTTCTTCAATCCGGTCAAGTTTGGCATAACTTTCTCCTTCGGCAATCTGCTTTCACTTGGAAGGTTTGTGTGACTTTTTATTTTTTATGTTGCATGTTTCATGCTCATTTGTTTATTTATTTATTGTGTCTACTTCAAATATCATTGTTGTTTTTGCAGTCATAGTCATCTGTATTCTTTTATTTTATAAGCTTGTTAGAAAAGCTAGCATAAATAAGAGGAGGGGTGGGGGAGGGGGGATGTGTGTGTGTGGAGGGGGTGGGGGTGGGGAGATGAACTGCAGAGATAATTCAAAGAAACATTAGAGATCTATGAGTATATATATGAGATCTACGTATCAAGTTAATAAGGTTGAAGGATACATTGTTCCTTACTTAAAATGTTTCAAATTAGTAGTAGAGAGTTCCTTAGAAACAGGTTAACAAGGTTGAAGGATGAAATTATAACTTTGTTCTTCCTCTGTTCTTTTTTTTTCCTTTTTCCTCCTAAGCTCAAATCATCCCAACTGATTTTCCTCTGGTGATATCAGGGGAGTGGGGAGGGGAGATCAAAGCTGTTTTGATCTATTTATTTATTGTCTTCTGTTTTTCTCTGTTCTTTTTGTTTCCTTTTTCCTCCCAAGCTCAAATAATCCCAACTGATTTTCCTAGGGGAAGCGGAAAGGGGGAGGAGGGAGTGGAGATCAAAGATGTTTTGATTTATTTATTTATTCATTATTTTCTGTTTTCAGTTGGTTATTTTAAAAGGTCACGTGAGGTTTAACTCTTCATGTAAGTAAAGATTGAATAAGTAAAGGTACCCGAGGCTAAATGAGCCTATTATTGAGGTACCTAATACAAGAACCAAATTTCTAATAGAACTGGAAGTTTATAGGATTTAGACGAATCTAATTTCTATTCGTCTAGTACAATTTGGTATGAACCCTTCATTTCTTTCCCTGGATAGAGAGATCTGGTTTGTTAGTCCTTTTTTATTTTTCAATATAAATTCAGTACTATAGAGCTATTGATGTACTATTTTCTGCCCTCATCCTCTGTTCTCCTGTTTAATGCACCTGCTAAGTTGGAGTGTTTTGTTTGGCAGCACAGCATTTCTTATAGGCCCCAAAAGACAAGTGACAATGATGCTTGACCCTGCCCGTATTTACGCAACTGCCATATATCTTGCAAGCATTATAATTGCCTTGTTTTGTGCTCTCTATGTAAGTCAGTCTTCGGTTTTTCTTTCCAGTTCTTTATTCTTCTTCTGGGTATGCAAAACCTTATGCCTTGATTGTATCAAGCAGGTTCATAACAAGCTGCTGACACTTTTGGCCATTACGCTGGAATTTGGCGCTCTTATTTGGTATGTTAAAGTAATTACTATATTTTCTCTCTTCCATACTGATTAGAACTTGACAATATTTCCTCGCAACGTAGAACTTGCTAAAAATTCAAATGTGTGCAGATACTGCATACTATTGAACTCGCTTGCAAAGACGTTACAAAAACACAAATAATAGCACCTTTTCACAATTTAAGGATTATCGTAAGAAATCTACAGAAGCTTCTTGTCACTTATTGCAGATGATTTGGCTGATGTTTCAACTCCTACACTAGTTTCTGACAACATATTTTCGGATTTTCTATCCCCCTTTGCATTAAAAATATGATAAATTAAACCACATTCATACATTACTGAGGTTTTAATTGCACCTATAACTATAATTTCATTTCACTTTAGTTCACAGTACAAAATAACAAAAGAATGTTAACAGAATAAATGAGGTTATTTATCCTCTAGGAAGCTTAAACACTTACACGGGTATGCCATGACAGAACGCGGACATGTAGAGGGCACTACAAAAGAATGATATTACTCATGTGTGAAGTATAATGTTTGTTTAAGATAAGTACATCTAAAATTATAAGTTTCTGGTGTGAGACAGTAAAAAAACAGTCCACTGAGAATACAAGAAAGAGAGAAAAAAAGAGGGTGGGGGTGGGTGAGAGAAAAAACATAAAATGAGAAAATACGGACTGTACGTTTGGCATATAAAGTTACAGGAAAGCTGTTAAAACTTGTATACATATACATAAACAAAAGTGTGGTATTTTTTTTGTCATTTAAATTACCAGAAGTCTAACTAATTTAATAAACATATAAAAACCAACATTTTAATCTGAAAAAATATCTATAAATAGCGCATTTTATTATCAATAGTTACGAGTAGACATTTTAATAGTAATAATAATGTATAACTTTACACGATATAGATGCTAAAGTCTCCTGTAACTTTCCCACAAGATGTGTTTTGCAGGATATTTTTTTTCAGCAGTAAGGTCTGAGGATGTGTGCCCCACTACTTTCTAGCTAACCAAACCCGAAAAAAATAAAAGTTAAAACATTTAAACGAGAACTAAAGTATGAGTGCAAAATGATGCGAGATACAATAGCCAGTTAAAGCATTCACTCGTGACCTCTCATTCTCGGGAGATACAATAGCCAATTAATAGTTACCAGGAAGGATAGTGCTAGGGGGACATGATTTGGGGACACATGACACGTGTCTCCATGTCATTGGTGGACACTTTAAGTGGGACACACTCACAAATGATACAAAGGCACGTGTCCCCTGCCCCCTGTCCCCTGTCCCCAAATATCCCCAAAGTGTGTCCCTCTATCATTATCCTATAAGAAAACTCTAATACGCTAGCGATTTACGTATTGGCACACTTTGACACATCGAATTTCTTCTCTGAAATCCAGCAAAATTCCGACATGTATGAAAAACAAGACCGATTAAGCTTATTTGACATGTTTACAGAATAATTCCAATTTAATATATCCCAAAGGCAGCTTGCACATAGTAACAAACAATATCTTATACAATGTGAATTATTTTTAGGGATTGTAGGTATTTAGTCTCATTTTTAAAGATTCACTTGTAGCCACTCCCATATTTTTTAATTTTTTAGTTGTTGGTCCTATTGTAACAACCATGGTACAAGTGCCATTTTCTGCGAAAAGGAAGATGGGTGGTTACAGAGCGGTTATGGGACTTATTACAATTTTAAAAATACATTGGATGAGGGCCTAATAAATCTTTTGAGATGGGAATAAAGCCAAAAAAACTATTATTTTTATTTTTAATCACTCTAGTATATGGGAGTAGCCATCGAACAATATTTTATATTGTATGCTGTGTTTCTGTTCCCGTTCCACATACAGATTAGGGAAGACAATGGGATGGGGTGAGATTTGGATTCTCCATCCCTGGTTCTGCTGATGACCAAGTTCCCTCGTGGACTCGAATTTGTAAAAAAGATATTTTTCCTAATTAGCATAGTTGCAAAATTCTCCATACATATGATAGCTGTATTAAGACCAGCATGTCCCAACGTGTCGGATTTTAAAAGAATAAAAAATAAATATTGGGCACTCTTTTCAGCGTGTCTGACGTCCTCCCAGCGTGTCAGATTTCGAGTGTCGGACTCTGACTCGGGAGCCTCGGAGGAATGTCGGTGCTTCATAGGTAGAGCATTAAGAAAAATAGCATTTTGTAAAATAAGTGGCTACTCTCAAGGCTATGTTGCTCTCAGATTTGCTTAAATGGTGTTTGGCAAATCAGACATTCACTCGGTATTTGAATTTCCGCGGAACACTCTTCTTCGTTTTTTTTCCCACTCTCCCCATCAGGAAAAACCCAACTGGTGGGGAGTATCCCTGCTTGCTGATACCTCGTTCCCAGTCCCCTCACTGAGCCTGAGTCGGAGATTAAAACCACCACCCTCAATCCCCATCTCAGACCCTGAATACCATCCCCATCCTCGCTGGACTTGAACACGCAAATAATTTTGCCACCCGTAGTATTGAAACGATCAATGTTCTGAGTAAGATTGGGTCAACTCAGCTAACCAAGTTCGTTAATGGTATTTACTTGCAATGTTTTAAGCACCACATGATTGCTTTTAGGTATAGGGTATATTGTGGGGTCCTCGTAAGGTTCTTACACTGCTGTTGCATTTTTTTTTTATTTAACAGGTATAGCTTGAGCTACATTCCTTTTGCCAGGGCCATGGTTTCCAAGGTCATGTTAGCTTGCTTTGACACTGAGTTTTAAGGTGTAGATACACACTCAGAATATTGTCCTTTTTTCATTTTGTAAAGAGAATATGATTTTGGTGTATGAATCTTTCTTATACAACGAGGGAGGCCTGAACACCTTAGTTGCTTCTCTCTCTCTCTCTCTCTCTCTTTCTCTCTCTATATATATATATATATATATATATATATATATATATATATATAGTCCTGCTCTTGTGTGGACTAATCCACATTTTAAGAATGCGGATCGGATATGTGTCACCTGACGGTGAGCCCAGAAAAGAAAGAGAGTGTGCTTATAATTTAGGCGATAATTTCTAGGCGCATCGTTAGGTGACACATGTCCGGTCACTCTCTTTCTTTTCTGGGCTCACCGTCAGGTGACACATGTCCGGTCCGCATTCTTAAAATGCGGACTAGTCCGCACAAGCGCATATATATATATATATATATATATATATATATATATATATATATGGAAAGGTTCACAAGTGAACCTAAAAGATGAATTTTTTAATGAACCTTAACAAAATAACACCTAACAACTCATTAATTTTAATTTCTATGTTGTAATTGCTCCGCGCCAGTGGCAACGAACACGCTTGTCGATCGATCCCCAACTCCCTCACTACCCCCCACCCCCTGCCATGGGGGTGGGGTGGGGCGCGCGGGTGGTGGCGGTGGTGGTTGGGGATCAATCGACACACGTGTCTGTTGCCGCTGGCGCGGACCAATTACAACATAAGAATTAAAATTAATTAATTGTCAAGTATTTTTTATTAAGGTTCATTAAAAAGTTCATATTTTAGGTTCACTTGAGAACCTCTCCCTATATATATATATATTGCTCTTGTGCGGACCAATCCGCATTTTAAGAGTGCGGATCAGACATGTGTCAAGCTAGAAATTATCGGCTAAATTATAGGCATTCTCTCTCTTTTCTGGGCTCACCATTGCATCTCCCCATACTCCCAAACCATCGTTGATTTTTAATATTTGACTATGCCCCTTCTAAAATATTTTCCGAGAAAATATTGAACGTTAATACATTAACCTTTGCCTTGTATACACGCTATTTTTTTTTGTATTTTTTAGGAAAATTTTATAATTTGTACAATGAATTTTATCATGTATACATTAACTTTTGTAATATTTTCATGTTAAGTTCGTGTATGTCCCAACATATTATATATATACATCAAGGAGGATACAAAAGTTAATGGCAAGATTTTTTTTTTTTTTTTTGCACCAACTAAAATAACACAAATAAATTTCTAAGACGTAGCTGAGTGCATTAGTCGAAAGCACCGTGATAAGAGTGAGAGTACAATTTCAGAGAGTTTTGTTTCCCAACAATGTATAAAATTTTCATTTTGATAGCCCATCGATTACATAAAAAACATTTCAATATGAATCATGTAGAGGAAACTGACTCCTCTCTAGGCAAAGCATCATATAAAAAGCTCCCAAATGCTTCAATATGTAAAAGTGCTGCTTTCTAGCCTAATTGATTAGCTAAAGTTCAATTGGTGATCAATCAATATATAAGAACACACAAAAAGTAATCACTTAGAAAAAAACAAATTGAACAATAGCCAAGTGAAAATAGAGTTAGAATGGGAGGACGAAACAGTCCGACAATTGATTGTAGCGGCAAAGGATGCCCGCTCTTTGAATGAAGAGCACTTCTCCTGAGTCCGATTTTTTGACAGAATTTTACCCGAGATAGTGACGTGTTGGCTTGTTATTGGTTAGTTTTGAGGTCCCGCTGGCGTGGATTTTATAAACCAACCAATAACAAGTCGACACATCATTATGTCGGCCAAAATTCGGTCAAAATTTCGGGCACAATAGTATTTCTGTTGAATGAAAATCTGAAAGTCTGAATATCAACGCTGGGTTTAGCTTAATCAATAGGGTTCATCGTTAGAGAGAAAAATTGTACGTAAAGACATTGTCATGCGTCAGTATTATGACTGACAAACTCGAGCCTGAGAATAGCATTCTCAAATAAATCAGAGGGTATATATTATGTTTTCATCTTCAAGGCCAAAATTCAATATGATGATGGAATTACTGCATAACCTGATGATAGTTAAAATAAATAGAAAATTAAATTTATGGTCATGTTCCATTCTACATTTGAATTTATATAATACTGCTTTCTAGGTTTATAAAATATAATTCCTACAGTACAATAATATTTATTTGTGCGGTTCCTTTAGAATTAGAAGTACACAAAATAGGTAAGTTTATTTATTTTAGTTTAAGGAGGTATTTATTTTTATACTTTTATTCAGACTCATTTAAAACTCATTCTAAAAATAAACACATAGCCCTACCTCGAGCCCACCCCATCCACTGGAATCCTAGTTGGAACGCAGGAATTCTCGTCGGATTGTCTCTCTCCTCGTTTCTCTCTCTTCGCCAATTTCTTTCATTTTTTGTCTGCGCCAGTGATACCAATGCCAGCCTCGAAAAAAAATGGAGTTTTCATTGAAAAAAATGGAGTTTTCGCCGGAAAATGAAGGTTTTAGTGAACTAGTAAATTTATTTGTTTCGATTTTTTGTCAAAAAATATCGAATATGGGTGTTGTCGGATAGATCTCGACGAGTAGATTTCAAATATATAAATTTTATAAATTTTGGATTTATAGATTTTTAAAAATTAATTTTTTTTTGTATATAATTTTTTATAGTCTTTTTAGTACATGTACTAAATTTATAAAATTGTGTGGCGTTAGAAGGTCTTTGATGTAAATGTAGAAGCATAAACAAAAAACAGAAACTACTACAACTGTTGTAATCTATCTATAAGTAAGATATCTAAAAGATACAATCATAAGGTACAATAAAACGGAGTCTTGTTATAAATTTGGGAGGCCATCTAGGTTATCCACCCAGTCAATCTGAAACCTTTTTTTCCCATCCAAATCTGATACCTTTCAACCCAATATCTCTCGACACAAACCTGGATACATTTAATAAATAGTGTATTTTCATTTTTTGTTTTGGAGATATGAAACGTGTTTCTTTTTGGATTTTTAAAAGGTTTATATAGCTTTCGGATTCTCATAAACAATTCAGTTCTTACTTGGATACATTTATTAAAGAATCAAATGCCAAAAAGTTCTTCAAATATTTTTTAATACACATTTAGTCAAAGCCTTTTATTATGTACAAAAAAGTCCCTTAATCTCTTATTTTTAAAGGTCCGCTCCAGCGGCATAGCCTTTTTGGCATGGTGAAGGACTTTTTGGTGCAAAATAAAAACGCTTGGACTAAATGTGTATTAAAAAAAGTTCGAGCAATTATTTGGTATATACTCTTTTATTAAATAGTGTCATTTTATTTTTTGTTTTGGAGATGAAATAATAGAGTTGGAATGAGAGGAGACATAAGACGAAACAGGGTGTCATTTAAGGATAGTGAAATGAGGTGTGTCAGGTGGATTGTTTATTGAGTTAGTAGATATATAAGCTCATGTAGAGCGTTTTATAATATATATTAGCATATAGGGCACGCGATGCGTGACCAAAGTTATGAAAAATGCATTCTGTTATTGTAGGTTGTTTTACAAAATTAGTTGGAAACCCACGCGATGCGCGAGTTATTCTTTAGTGTATGAAAAATATGGAATTGCGAGCATATGAAAGGATGCTGTTTTAAAGTTAATTTTTTAATATAAAAAAGATTTTTTCCAATAAATATAAAAAATGTCTTACTGTTTTTTTACAAGTTATGTACCGTATTTTTTTATATATAAAATATTTTTTTTGGATTTAGTCCCATGTTCAAAACTTTGTTAGGCTCCCCTCTTATGTGTTTTTTAAATTGTATTTAGTCCAATAACTATTCAAAACCGTCTTATAAATCATTTAAAACGCTTTATTAATTTGTTTTTTAAAAATAAATAAATAAACTTGTTTTTATTTTAAAAATACTGTACGTAATTTATAAAAAACTGTACGTAATTTATAAAAAACTGTAAAACAATTTTTAGATTTATTGAAAAAAAATTATATTAAACAGTTAAAACTGTTTTTTAACTTTAAAACAGTTTCTTAATTACATAAATTACCCAACTATCAAATAGTCTATTATTTTTGTAATAACCGAACGCCTCCTAAAATGCATCAACTGAACCATTAACCATTAATATAGCGGGACTTATTAGAGAGCCAAATCGTGGAGGGCCTTCAAAATATCGTAGCCAACCGTTACTTCATCATCTGATTGTGGAGAACTTTTATGAGGGCAGAGTTTCGTAAAATCCCCTGCCCCAGATGAGGTCTTAGTTTTTTTTTGGTTGAATGTAAATATATAAAACCAAAGGCAAACAACCCAAACAATTACAAAAAATCCCAAACACAACAACTCTGTCAAACATCAAACCAGACCCAAAACTAAACTAAAGGAAAAAAAAAAGGCCCCCAAACCAAACACAACCCACTCTCACGCAAGCCACAAAATATTGTCCAAACACTCGGCCCAAAAACCCCAACCATTACTAGAAAAACTACGATAACACATAGGTTTTGTTGCCAGCAAGCACTTTCCAAAGCAACCGCGTTCCAAAGCATTGTTGGATGATTTTAATATTAATGTGTGTTAATGGTTAGAGAAAATGAAAGGATAAAACCATTAATTAGTTGGTACAAGAAAAGACAAAGGGAAGTGGGAAAACCAAAGTTTCACACCGGAGAGGTGTGAAAAAGTGAGGGGGTTAATTAATGCTCTTGTGCCATAAGAGATTATTTGTGTGTATTGAAGTGTATGATACTAGTATACACCTTAGGTCAAAGGGTGGCGCTTTGCACGCGCACGCGTGTGCGAAAGTGCGATTAGGTGTTTAGGGCGCTTTGGGAGTTTTAGAGTGTAACAACTCTCATTTTCTCACGCAAAGGCCGGCCAGGCACGATACGCCGAAGATGGAGTTTGTTTGTCAATTAATACCATTCTCAACATCAAAATAATAAAAATCATATAATAATAGCCCACAATTAAGTTTAAATTAGTACTCCAATAATAATAAAATCCAATCCAATACCAAACGTGTGATAAATCCAACATAAATGAAAAAAATTCCAAATCAACATAAAGTAAATAAATCTCGAGTTATGCCCATACAAATGTCTCAAATGAAATAAGTAACTGGAGCTGAAAAGCATCTAAGCTAGAGTCAATAAATCTGAAAGTTTGAAGAGCAAAAGAGATCGCAAGGCTTTTACGTTGACAGTCCCGCTATCCCGGTCTTGGGGGAGAAAACATGTAAATTTGGGTTTGAGCCTTAGATGTGCAAGAATTAACTTATTCAATTTAAAGTGCAATAAATACAATCGATTCAAAGTAAAAAACCCCCCATCGTCACTCCCATGCGATTAACATCTCACCCCTCAACTAAGTGCGATATTACCCGCATCCCAACAAGTCCCGAAATAATATATGTGACAACCATGCCAATTTAATATTAAATGAATTAACTATAATCAATTGCTAAAACGAAGCCAACTATATACAATTATCAAGCCCAAAGTATCATAGTCTTATATATCTCATGCTCGTGACATAAACATCTATTATGCACAATATAGTATGGGTCCATAATTTAGTGTGTACATCCTTAGACAATTTAATAAATTAATCTCAATTAATCCGGGTAATTTATATATATGTCCCTTCATATATGCGACACGCAAAGGCATCTACTAGTGGTGTCTCATTCGTGCTCTATCGATAAGTCCGAAGGAATCTTTATCCAAGTAAGACGTCACAAAACACACGTACAATAATTCATGGTCCATACCTAGCGGTGACAAAGGATCCCAGCATCAGCACCTACCTCTAGTAGATGGCGCTGCTACGTAGTGTGACACCCAACCCAATTAAATATCGGGTGATCAGTCCTTTATAAAATTTATAACAGAATGTTCGATTGGTACATTTAATTAAGCTAGTGTCAAAACATTTTCCAATTAAACTTTAAACCAATTAATTTAATAAATTATGAACATGTAAATATAAACCATACACAAGAATTAAATGCTGACGGAATCAAATACTGAATAGATAAGACTGGATAAAACCTTCCAGTTTACAGTTACAAACCAAACCATAATAAATACTCAAACCGACTGAGAAGAACTACAATGAAAACTAATTATAACTCTGCTAATGAGAATGGGCGACACATGCCCTAACTGAGATATCTGAACTAGGAACTGAATGAAATGAGAGAAGCGTCTAATCTCAAATAACCAGCAACTTTCACAACAGCTGCAGCTCGAAAAACCATCCAAGAATCTAGAACCGGTGTCCCTGGGGCTGAGCACCTGTACTAATACATTTATATAGCAAAAGAGAGAAGAAATGCAAAAGACGGGTCAGAGCCCGATGTGTTAAAATATTTGTTTTAGCAAGTATTTAAAACTGCATTAAAGCAAGTATTATATGCATGTTAGTTCGAACTCTCACATGAGATTCTCACCTCTCGACTAGTGTGCACGCCTAACGTACATCTAATCCAACTTAGCCATCTGACACACTTCTAACTAGGTGAAAGGCTTATCCATCTAAATACCCCTCGTATTATTATTCCAATTTTAGATCTCAACATTTATCATTTTAAACAAGTGTTATCACACTAAAGTCAAGTATTCACTATTTACATTACTGAAGATTTCACTATGTCAATTATCTGATATTTTCTCATTTTAGATATACCAAAAGCATACATATATATATATCTTTCACTATTATATACATGCATTAACCCAATCTTAACAGCCTACAAATATCACATTGTAAGTATAACACAAGTATATATAAATATCCACCACTCATTATATATATACTAACACAGCACCCCAAGGCTATACCTGTAGTGCATTGCATACTCTGCTATCATGTCCCGATACCTCTCGTACTCAAATAAGGATTATCGGTTCAGAAGTCTCCCACGAACCATATATACAAAACACACATAATGGAGGGGAACATAGCTCACATACCTATGGGTCACGCACATACCTACGCTCCCATAGTTAGCAACTTACCAACTCACAAGTAAGTCTTCACAGTCCTATGTTCTGAGATAAAAGTAAAAATTCCCTCAGGATAAGACTGTCTCTACACCACCTCCCGTGATAGCAAGCAGCTAGGCATGTCATCCACATAATACTAGCAAGTAACAGGTATTCACACAACCCATCCAATCAAATAGTATACACAACCAAGTGTCATTTTCCATACGTAATATTTTTATCGCTAAATACTATCAACGTATTTTAAGTTACGATATTCCCTCTCTCGTAGTATATTTATAAGGATAATATGTCACCCGAAAATCCTTAATACAAAATCACAATCAGTCCCACAATTAACCACTAATTTTTATTCTTATAAGTTCTATTTCTTCAAGACTAATATCGTTAGTATTTATCACCCAATACTCTCGACGCATTTACAATTATGATTATCTCTCTCTCGTAATCTCCAAACTAATCTCACCGTCCCGAATATTTGAAATCATTACCCCTAAATAACTCCCAATAATTCTGCACAATTTTGGGTTCATTGAACACTAGTTTTCCTCCCTCAAATTAACCATTTACTAACATAGGGGAAAAATAGGAAATTTTTTAAAATTAGCAATCTCGCTCAAACCAGAAGGGATCTCGCTCGAACGACTTCAAGTGTCCCTCGAACGACTTCGCGCGACATCCCTATCTCGCGCGAACGACTCCGCGCGACCTGGGCTGTTTCGTCTTCAACTTTAGACAACTTTATTTTTCACCATTTTTCAACCCTACAACCTCTAAAATATCATCCCAAACACCAATCAATTATTCCCAAATCGAATCATAACATTTGTAAATGAATTCTAACAAAGTAGAATCATTAAATGATCACCAACCATTCATATAATTCGAAATCCCCAAATTTTATGGTCAAGAACCCTAGTTCTTAAATTAATATGCATAACTTCAAATTTAAACCCAGATTTGTTCATAGAGATCATCCAAACTACGTAGGCATCATCCTATCTACATATGGTATTCAAATCCTTATCAAATCAGCCCTAATTAATGATATAGTTCTCCAATTTCACCCAAATTAATTTTCATCACAAGGTTTATTAACCTAGACTAACATGAACATAATTATCGCTAATAAAAGCAAGTAATAAACACTTGCCTCGATTTTGAAGGTCTGATCCGTTGATGTTGTTGGTATGGATGCGTTCCTCGCGTTCCGATCTACACGATGGTGGTGGTGGTGATTGTGCAAGGCGGTGAAAATGGCTTCTCCTCCTTTGGAATTTGTTCTCCCTCACCCACTGGGGCTCTCTCTTGATTTTGGTTTAACCTAACCCTAATTGTCTCCAATTCGCTGATATAATATTCCTCTAATTTTCGTCCATTTAATTCCTCCAAAAATCCAAATTACAAAACTACCCCCACCGGGTGCCGGCTTGGCCTAAAAATGTTTCGGAGTCCAAATAAAATACTCGGGTAGAGTTTTCTGACTATCTCGACCCCTGCGGACTCAACGGCGCACCCGAAATGATCATACGAGTTACTTAAAAATAATTTACCTTTTTATTCCACTTAATTAGTCCTGACACGATTCACACACGCGTTCCGACTTAATATATTAAACTGTCGTATTTCTCTATCACAACAAGTTATATAAAATCGTCATTCCATATTACTGTAATATTAATAATTACTAACTTCTCGTCATGCTAGTAAATATTCAAATTTAATTCGAATTAATAATTAATTCTCACATTTTAATTTAATTAATCCCACAATAATAATAAATCACATAATTATTTAAGTCTTCGAAAATACGGGGTATTACATACTTCCCCCCTAATAACGGAATTTCGTCCCGAAAGTCGGAAAATAAGATATTTCTGGTAAGGAAAACTCCAGGTATTAACCTCACATCGCATGTAATCTACGCAGTACCGCCCATACAGTACATTATCGAATACCCTTAATAATGAACACCTCACTGATTAATTACTTTCCAAGCCTTACCATTTAAGTTTCACCATTTAACTTATATATAGTTACTATCTAGCCTCCTACTACTCGCACTAGTACGCCAATTGATTTTTAGATATATACAAATTTGTCTTACACACAATCTATACTATAAATATTAACACATGTTCGCCATACTGTCTCCGCAACAGACTATGAAACCTAAGCCTGTACGCTACCGTCTCAGACTTAACAATAATAGGAAAAGATCCCACCTCACTCGGTACCAATTTCCTCATTCCAACATGCAACAATGCAACTCTCAACCTTGTCCACCCTGGTTGACTGGCCCTAAAATTCCTCTGGACCTAGTAGATTATTGTCCTCCCTTCTTCCCAATAAGCACGAGAATAACAAGGATTTACATATATAACGTGTTGAATGGAATTCTACCGATAATAAGTTGAGGGGAGTCGTCTTACACTAACTCCACCAGTGGAAGATATTACACTAAACCTTCCCATAATTGGAGATACAACATACCTCGCAATGTGCAACTAAAACTCTCAGACTTACCGTCCGCCTGCGAGTGTGTTAGGCCGCATATATTCGCATCTCGATATTCAGGGCCTCCCCAGAACTCTTCCCAATAATCGAGTCATAACTCTCTTGACTCTTTCGGACAAAACTCTATTTGTATCCCATATAACCTTACTATCCCAGGAATAATGGTTAGGGTTTAATGTTAGACCTTATGATTTGTCCTAACTTTGCATAACGTGAGCTACTTTAATGACCCGACCCACTTTCACCCACATAGGGTCGAGATCCCATTGCGAAGTAAATAACTATGTAATTGTTTAGGGATTCACTCTCCCATTACTACTAAGGAATTCCTAATGCTGAAGGAACTCTATTATTTCCTGATGGTCCACTTTCAATTGGAGCTCAGAAATGTCTTTCTTTGCTTAAGCCATCACTACTACGGCGTTACATCGATATTCATTTTACCTTCCTTATAACCACATCCATATCTATGGCTCAGGAGACAATGTCATCACTTCATGTCGCCAGTCCTTCTCTCTCCCTTTAAACTTCAGATTCTCGTGAAACATATTCTCTCCATGTCCTATCAAGTAAGTTTCAACTTCCCCGAGTTAAACTTTATCGGATTCTTCCTATACCATCCTCGTGGAAAATCTGGGAATTAATGGTCCTTTATAAAATTACCTAAAATGACCTACACAACGTCTAGCCCACCTGTGCCGACGTGCGCTACGATCCGGAATGCGAGAAACCCCAAGCCGATAGGATCGTCCACGAATATTGGTATCTCCACATAAATACATATTATTATTCCCATATAATATGTATAGGTAACTACTCTATAATTACCTAAAACATCCCAAATCATGTCCACCATTATTCATCCATTAATTATTTACCATCTAGTTAATTATGAATTCCATTTTCTTTAACCGTTTATTTAACCATATAGTTAAATATAGTGTCCCAATTAATATATATGTCACGTTTGTATTTTTAATAAATTCACTGTTGACCCAAACACCGTCCCACCAACTTAGACGGACTTCTAAAAATACCCTGGAACTAACCGTGGTCCCAACTCAACCAACCCCCAAGGCCGAATCGATTCGGAATGGGGCAGTAACCTAGATCCGCCAATTATGTTTATTACAAAATTTCTCAATTCTTCCCAAAGATCCATTATATTCGTGATTTCCTTTCTATAAACATGTGAATGGATTCTTACTACTTAATTACACATCACAGGACAATTAATTCCATATAATCACACCAATGTCTATCCCCAAATCCCAGATTTCACATGAACATATTAAGAACTTTAGTCCAAATTTCTTCCACAATACCAACTATATGTAATTCAGATTATGGGGTATATAACATGGAATTATAGTCACGATATGAAGATCATAAAAATGTATTAAAATTCCCTAGATGTCATTGCAAGATTTCTTCGAATATACTCCAAGAACCCTAAGATATCTATCATCAAATTCAAAAATTTGATTCCTAGATTTCCGGGTTAACACCTTATGTCCCAATTAACCCTGTACATGTATAAGGTTAATTCCTAACATTTAATCATCAGAATTCAACCTAAAACCTAGAAATCATATGGGGTCATTATAATGAATCGAGAAGCAAATTAGAAATTAAATTGAGCAAGAAAATTCTTGCCATGATACGCAATTGATGAAATCCCCCTTGAATTCCTCTTCAATTCTTTGTTTCGACTTCTTATTCTCTCTCTCTCTCTCTCTCTCTCTCTCACACACACACACACACACACACACAGGGGTGTAGACTAGGGTTCTTAGATGATCTCTAGGGAGTTTATTAACTTCTTAATATAAGTTATTAACTCTCTAATCCTGAGTTGGGTTAAACTCCTAAATTTTGGACCCCCAAATGGGCCCGAACCCATAACCAGACTAGCCCAAAAGTCTCCCGACTTATATACCTAATACCCCGGGACCATTTCGAAAGGTTTAAAACACCTAAATGAGCCCATATACTTCCTGGAATCTGTCCTAATTATTTGATCCCAACATTACATTTTTATAATTGCGTCGCACGTCATTTATAAGTATTCTACTACACATGCAATTGTTATAAACATTAACATAACAAAAATCAACCACACATGATTACGACACAACAACAATTTATTTGTTTGCAATTAGTAAATTAAATTCATGGATTTAATCTAATTTTCATGAATTTTCATTTTCATTCCAAAAATATAGTTTGATTTACTCTAGGAAAATACGGGGTATTACATTTCTACCTAATAACGGGATTTTGTCCTCGAAATCTAGGAAAGTACGTTCCTAGCTAGAAGAATTCAAGATATTTCGTGCGCATGTCGTCCTCCTTCTCACAAGTTGACTCATCCTCCCGATGGTATAACCACTGCACCCAAACTAAAGGAACAATCTTGGATCGAAGTCGGTGCTCTCGACGGTCCAGAATGGCTACAGGCCTCTCCTCATAGGTAGCATCTGGCTGGAGCTGTATCTCATCAATATCAATGTGCTGATATGCTATCTCTTCTTGAAGGAACCTCCGTAATGCAGATATATGGAAAACGTCGTGCATCCGCTGTAAGTGGTCCGATAATCCCAATCGATATGCCACGTGCCCAATCCTCTCGAGAATAGGGAATGCTCCCACTTATTGGGGAGCCAACTTCCCTTTCTTCCTAAACCTCATAACTCCCTTCATGGGAGACACTTTAATCAACACCTGATCCCCAATATCAAAATCTAAGTGTCTTCGTCCCACATCTACGTAGCTCTTTTGCCTATCCTGGGCAATCTGTATCTTGACCCGAATTATCTATACCTTCTCTAAGGAGTCCTGAATGAAATCTGGCCCAAGTGGCATGTTTACCCCCACCTTCAACCAGCATGAGGGTGAATGGCAAGGTCTTTCGTAAAGCGTCTCAAACGGCGCCATCCAATCGTGAACTAGTAGCTGTTGTTGTACGCAAACTTCACCAAAGGAAAATACTTCTCCCAGTTCCCCTTAAACTCTAAAATGCACATCCGCAACATGTCCTCCAACATCAAATTCACCTCTCCGTCTGCTCATCGGTCTGACGATGGTATGAGATGCTCAATCTCAACTCTGCCCCCAAAGCCTGCTGAAAGCTCCTCCAAAAGTGTGACACAAACGTCACGTCCTTGTCTGACATGTGTTGAGCGGTACCCCATGCAACTTTACAATCTCTATGAGAAAAAGTCTAGCGTACTGCTCAGAGCTATAGTCTGTCCGGACCGGTAAGAAGTGAGCTACCTTCTTTAATCTGTCGATGATCACCCAAATGGAATCGTGCCCCCTTTGTGATGTAGGTAGCCCAGTAATGAAGTCAATAGAAATACTCTCCAATTTCCACATCAGGATCTCTAAAGGCTGTAACACACCTGTCGGACGCTTATGGTCCACTTTCACTAGCTGACATGTAGCACACTTGGACACAAAATCTGCTATGTCCTTCTTCATCCCTGGCCATCAATACCGACGTCGCATATCGTGGTACATCTTATCCCCTCTGAGATGTACCATAAATCGTGAAGCGTGAGTCTCAAACATAATGGATCGTCTCAACTCCTCATTATTTGGGACAACTAATCTGCCCTAGAATGTCAAACCATCATCTGACGCAATAATATAATGCTTAGCTCCCTCGGCTAACAACTGTCTAACTTTCTTCTGGTAAAACTGATCTCCCGTCTGTGCCTTCACCACCCGAATAATAATCTCAGGTGTGATGGTGAGAACTTCCATAAATGCACGGGTCAGGTCGTCATCCCCACGAAGTGATTTCCACTTCACCTTCCACACTGCCGCTAACTCCAACATCAGCTTGCGGCTCAAAGCATTCGCTACGACATTCACCTTCCTTGGGTGGTACTGAATGTCGAACTGGTAGTCTTTCACAAAATATAGCCTCCTCCTCTGTCTCATGTTCAACTCTTGCTGTGTGAACAAATACTGAAGGCTCTTATAGTGTGTGAATAGTTGAAACTTCTCCCCCAGGAGATAATGTCTCCACACTCGCAGTGCAAAAACCACGGCTGCTAACTCCAAGTTGTGGGTGGGATGTCCCTCGTAAGGCTTAATATTTCGTGAAGCATAAGCTATCGACCTCTCCTCTTACATCAAAATCCCTCCAAGTCTTCTCAATGACACATCTCTTCCCGAGGTAGCGCCAAAGTCGATGCTGTAGTAAATTCAGTCTTCTGCTCATCAAATGCCTACTGGCACATATCATCCCATACAAACGACACTCCCTTCCTCGTCAAATTCATTAGGGGCCCAACTATCTTAGAGAACCCCTGAATTAATCGACGGCAGTACCCGACTAGTCCCAAAAAGCTACATACCTCGGTGAGTGTAGTGGGTTGTCCCCACTCTATCACTGTAGAAACCTTCCTCGGGTCCACTGATATCCCTCTTTCTGACACAATGTGGCCTAAGAATTGCACCTCTCTTAACCAAAAATTACATTTCTCGAACTTCGCATACAACTGGTGGTCCCGTAGTGTCTGTAAGATAACCCGTAAATGCTGTGCGTGCTCCTTCGCAGTTCAAGAATAAATCAGGATGTCATCGATAAACACTATGATGAATCGAACCAAATAATCTCTGAACACCCGATTCATCTGTCCATAAATACCGCCGGCGCGTTGGTTAGCCTAAATGGCATCACCAAAAACTCATATGACCCATATCTCGTAAGAAATGCCGTCTTCGAGATATCCCGCTCTTGGACTCTCAACTGGTACTAACCCGATCTCAAGTCAATTGTAATACCCCGTACATTTATTGATATTTATTTATGGGATTAATTAAATTAAATGTGAATTAATTGAGAATTAATCCGGATAAAATACTAACAAGATGTGAGTTGGTATTTGATTATAATGTGTATAAATGGCAATATATATGAATATTGAAAATATTGAATTTGTCGTGAGACTGAAGTACGGCAATTTGGGAAATTTTGTTGGGACGCGCGTGACAGTCGCGTCAGGAACGTAATTATTTTAATTAAAAAGTAAATTTTATTTTTATTTACCGTATGGTCATTTTGAGTGCGCCAACGTGTCCGGAAGGGTCGAAATAGTCAGAAAACACTAGCCGGGGGTTTAGTTTGGGTCCCGGGGCATTTTTGGGCCATACCGGCAACTTAAAAGGGTTTTTGGGTAATTTTGGAATTTTGGGATTTATGACCAACGAATTTTGGGAATTAAAAATAGGATATTTAATAACCCACTAAGCCATTACCAGCACTTAACTGATTAGAGGGCAACGGGAGTTAGAGGAGGAAGTTAGAAAAGTTCCCAAAGAGAAAACCTTAACCTTCATCTTCAACCTTCAACCTTGGGAGGAAAAGAGAGAGAGCAACCTTCATCATTCAACACCAAATTCAGAGAATAATCCAAGGCAAGTGGTTTAATTACGTTAATTTCAAGCGAATGCTTCTTCCATGCTTAGAAATCTATATAATTGTATTGTATTGGGAGATTTAGAAAAACCCATGAAATTGGAGTTTGAATTTCAGATTTTGACATAGAAATTGCATGTAGAATTGTTGTTGGGTGATTATACTAAAAGAATTACGACTTGTTATGTTACAAAAATGGATTTATTAAGGGAAATTGATGACTTTAAATTTCTAGGGTTCATACTCATAAGGGTTGGATAAAATTGGGGATTGATGATAATTTCATGTTGTTTAGGAAGATTTGACCCCATATATATGTTAAGATACGACCTAAATATGTTTAGGAATGATTAGGAACCTTAAAACACTGTTGGGATAATTTTTGGATGAGTTTTGAGAAGAGAAAGTTTGAGGAAAAACGATTTAGGAATTCTGGGCTCGAAATTGTCACCTCGTTAGAAGACCTGCCCAGGTCGTTCGAACGAGCTCGTTCGAACGAGCTTCTAACGAGTTGACAGTTTGCCTTCTAACGAGTGAGAAGTTCGTTCGATGCCTTTCGTTCGAACGAACTCTCGTTAGATGCCCACTTCGTTCGAACGAACTCTCGTTCGAACGACCTAGTTCGAACGAGACTTCTAACGAGTTGACATAATGGCTTTTTGGCCTGATTTGATTTCTAGTGTCCCGTAACCTTGTTTAATTGATATGATAACCTTCCCTTGTTAACGAATTGGTGTAGTTGGGAGATTTGGGATATATTGAGGAGTAAAATATAGAAGAGTGGTTTGAACCAAATAGTATTTGTGGATTAGGACGCGAGTGACTAATCACGATGCGAGGATAATTGATTACATAAATACACATAAACCGGGGACATATGATTTGTGTAATACTAAAAGCTGGTATAAGAACGAGAAGTATATCACTACTAAATAGATGGTAATTACTAAGATGTGTGCATGCTTAGTATATATATGATTTTATGTGTATGACATACCTACCATACTTGCTATCACGGGAGGTTTTGCGTTCGTTTAGGGCCATCTAATCTTTGTGTGCCTACGGGGGGGGGGGGGGGGGGATTTGGATTGGTACCTCGAGGACATAGGTCAGAGAAGGACTTATTGAGATGTTAATAAGTCTGCTGATCATGGGAGCGTAGGTATGTGCGTGACCCATGTGATGTGACTGTGTTCGCCTCCATTGTTTGTGATTTGCTATTATCTGATAACGATTCCTGAGATATTCGGAATGCGTAATCCTTATGTACGTGATGTACCGGGATGGGATAGCAGAGTATGTGTGCACCGCAGCTTAGTCTCGGGGTGCTTGTATTGTATATTTATGATGTGAATAATATACGATTAAAGGAAAAGACTTGTCATGTTTAATTGTGAGAATAATTATAGTAACGCCTTGAGAAAATAAAAAGGGGATAACCTCTAGTAAATTGTGTTGTTAATTAATTGAGAATCCGAGAATTAAAGTAAAACCCTCTGTTTAATTGATGATGTTGGAATTAAATTGCGAATAAAGTAGAAATGTTAGAATTCATCTTGGTCTAGATAGATATGAGGATCACTTGAATGGGTACGGTACGTTAGGAGTGCACAATTAGTCGAGAGGTGAGTATTTCATGTGAGTGCACGTCCTAACATGTATTTTGCATTCATTGTTTTAATGTTATTAAAGCACTTGCTGTTTTTAAAATACTCACCACTTTCGGGCTCTGACCCGTTTGCTTTCAAATCTATTTTTTTTTTGTAAAAACCTTTTTTGGTACCCAGACACAAGGACACGATGCATAGGATTTCTATTCAGGTGACGAGCTGTAGCTGTTGTGGAAGTTACAGGGCCTTGATAGTAGACGCCTCCTTTTCTAGTCTTGACTCCATATGCAGTTTCATCATTTGTAGGGCATGTCGCCCATTTCTTTTAAAGACGTTTTATATTTCAGTCATTTAGACTTTGGTTTGTAATTATTACAGGACGCAGACTTGTTTATTTTATTTTCGTATTTGGAATTGTTGTGAGGAGTATTTCCTCCAGACTCATTATTATTTGTTGATTACACTATTGCTACTTTATTGTGGTTGGTTATGTTATTCTTTTATATTTCACTTATTGCATGCTAATCAGATTTAATTTAAAATTTGACAACTTACTTTTTAAATACTAGGTGGTTAGTAATCATTAAAATGTTTCGACAGTGATGCTATTAACTGAACCAACTTGATATTTTGTATTAATTTAATAAAGGAGTAGCTACCCGGTATTTAATTAGTCGGGGTGTCACAGGTGGTATCAGAGCCAGGTTCTAGTGTCCTTTAGGATCCGTACGGCTTATTATGTTTCCGCTGATGTTCTTTGATGTAGAGCCCTATATTTTAGGACTGTTGTATTTTTTGTGTATGCTTCGCTCTTCAGCTATTTTGAGTTTATAATTGCGAACTTATAGACTTTACTCTTATTTCAGATGTCTCCACGACGTGCACCACGGGTTCCTAGGAATGCACAGCCAGATCCCCAGCCAACACCAGTACAGGGCACCATGAATGCCGCTGAGGTTGCAGCTATTGTAGCCCAAGCGGTAAATGCCGCTCTAGCAGTTGTACAGCAGGCACCACCCCAGGCGCCAGTAGCCGCGCCAGTTCAAGCACATGCATTCCCGTCTGCTTGGGAACGCGTACGTGATGCTTTTCAGAAAGCACACCCTCCGGAGTTCGCAGGTAGCTCCGATGTTGTGGTTTCAAGTCAGTGGAGGAAAGATATTCAGAGGCACTTGAGGATGTATTAGTGCACCGATGTTCAGAAGCAGATACTAGCTACTTTCAAGCTAGTTGGATCTGCATTGCAGTGGTGGGAGTCTATTACCACAGCAGAGGAGAGGGATACTCTCACAATACAGGAGTTTTGGGTGCGGTTCGACCGCAAGTATTTTCCGTCAGCTGTTCACACGAAAATGAGGAGAAAGTTGATGAATCTCAGACAGGAGGGAAAGACTGTGGCCGAGTATGAGGCCGAATTCACTAATCTACTGAACATTGTTCCGGATGAGATACCGACAGAGGAAAAGAAGATTCATAAGTTCACCGATGGATTGACTTGGAGGATCCGTCAGCATTTATTGGGGAATATCTCGTTGGCCACTTATTCTGATGTGGTTAACGCTGCACTACTACACTGCCAGGATCACCGCTTTCACATGTCTGAGAGCAAGAGGTCAGGAGAGTCTAGCCATCAGGGCAGGACTGGGGGAAACAGTGCCAGTGGGGCACAATCTTCTCAGGGATAGAGGCAGGGTGACCAGGGTTCCCAGCAGGGGGATCATAAGAGATTCAGATCGGGGAATTTCAGAAACGGACAGGGAGGTTTCAGGCAGGGCCATCAGGGTCCGAACGGCCATCAGGGCCATCAGGGTCAGAATGGTCAACAGCAGTTTCAGCAGGGCCAGCATGTCCAGGGGAGGAATGGTAACAGCCACCAGGGCCGAGGGCAGCAGGGACAACGAGGGGGAAACTTCCCGGGGAAGTGTTATGTGTGTGGCAAGACTGGCCACAAACGCCAGGATTATCCTGATAGGGGCAGGGCCCCACAACAGCAGCAGCAGGTTGCCCGACAGGAGACGCAAAGGCCTATGTTTCCCGCCGCCCTCCCAGCACCACCACAGATGGCAGCACTACCACCCATTCCAGCGGTCCCAGTTCAGCAGTGACAGCTTCAGTATGGGAGAGTGTATTAACTCCAGCTAGGGGTGGCAAATCGTGTTATTGGGTCGGGTTCAGGACCGACCCGACACGACACGAAATATATTTCAGTGACACGAACACGACACGACCCGTTGTCGTGTTATTTTTTTGTAACCCGAACACGACCCGCTTCTAACACGACACGACACGATTGACACGATTTATAATTTTTACCTCATTAAACCCGATTAACACAACACGATTGGCACGACACGAAACGAAACGATTGGTACGACATGATTTATAGCAGATTTTTCCTATTAATGTTTCCAAGTGCACCAAAAAATAATTACATTACAATTTTATTCCCATAACAGATTTTTATCTACTAAAACAATCACAAAAATAAACCACTAAAATAAATCACACCACTGTTATAAACCCCCAAAACAATCACAAACCCCTAATATAAATCACATCGTCTAAAAACAAATCACAAAAATAAACGATCTTAATCGCCGGACAGAAATAAAGTAGCCGGATAGAAATGGTTGCTAGATAGAAATGGTCACTTTTATGACAGAAGTCGCTGACGAAGGAGGGACAAAAGTGGGTAGGTGGGTAGGGGTGCTGACGGAGGAGGGAGAGGGGGATGAGGGAGAACTGGTGTGGTGAGTGGTGACAGAAGATGATGATGAGGCCGGCGGTGATGAGGTCCGGAGCTGATGAGGTCGGCGCTAAGGAGGGCTACTTTGTTGTGCTGGTGTGAGAGTTTGTGGGAGGTTGAAGAGAGAAGACGGCTGAACTTTGTTTGTGGATAGGGTTTGTTTTATTATTTTTTGGTTAAGTCTTCATCTTAAGGAGAGTGAAATTGGTGGGTTGGGCTTTTTAATAAAAGCCTTATATTTGTTTTAATTGGTTTATATAAGGTCTTAATGGGGTCAATAATGAGTTTTTAATCGGGTTCATAATGGGTCTTAATGAGGTCACTATCGTGTCTTTAACGGGTTTAATTCGGGTCAATTTCGTGGCCAAAATTAAACACGAACACGACACGACACGATAGCGGGTCCAATAAATCAGACCCGAACACGACACGAACACGATAAGTCGTGTCAATTTTGTGTTAATTTCGTTCCGTGTCGTTTCGTGTTGTCGTGTCGTTTCCGAAATTGCCACCCCTAACTCCAGCATGCCGCAACCTCGCAGGATCCACCAGCCATTGAGGGTATGTTCTCTATTCAGGGGACTATGGGGCGTATTTTATTTGACACGGGGGCTACACATTGTTTCATTGGTATGAGATTTGCACGCACCATTGGGTTGTTAGACACCGCCGAGAGCACGGTTATTTGTGTAGATTCACCGTTGAGTAGGGGTTCCGTGATTTCCCTTGTATGTAGAGGCGTGGGTATAGATATCGGGAGGTTTACTTTACCCGCAGATATGTTAGTGTTAGAGATGACCGAGTATGATGCCATTATTGGTATGGATTGACTAGTTGCGTACCGAGCCATGATTGACTGTTTTAGTAGGAGTATTATCTTTGCCATTCCCGGGCAGGAGATGTTTTTAGTGGCGATGCCTCGCCCTGAGGGAGGATCGTCCACTCACTTGTATTATATAGAGGAGGAGACCTCTAAGGAAGCGGTGATACCCCTTGATTCGATTCCGGTTGTTCGAGAATTTGCCGACGTATTTCAGGATATACCTGGATTACCTCCGAGTAGAGAGATAGATTTTATGATCGATTTGACGCCGGGCACTCGACCTATTGCCCGCGCACCTTACCGTATAGCTCCAGCTGAGATGAGAGAGTTACGGGATCAGATTGAGCAGTTGTTGGGTTAGGGGTTTATCCGGAGGAGTACTTCACCGTGGGGTGCTCCTGTGTTGTTCGTAAAGAAGAGGGATGGATCATTGAGGTTGTGTGTAGACCGGGAGTTGAATAAGGTCACGATACGGAATAAGTATCCGTTGCCCCGAATCGATGACCTATTCGACCAGCTGAGAGGAACTTTTTTCTTCTCAAAGATTGATTTGCGATCAGGATACCATCAGTTGCGTATCAGGTAAGAGGACGTCTCGAAGACTGCTTTCTTAACGAGATATGGTTCCTACGAGTTTCGGGTTATGCCTTTTGGTTTGACCAATTCTCCAGCCGTGTTTATGGACTTGATGAATAGGGTGTTCAGAGAGTTCCTAGATCAGTTCGTCATTGTCTTCATTGATGACATTCTGGTCTACTCCCAGACAGAAGAGGAGCACGCCGAGCATTTGAGCCAGGTTTTACAAACACTACGTCAAAACGAGCTGTATGCAAAGTATGAGAAGTGCGGGTTTTGGTTGAAGGAGGTTCAGTTTTTGGGGCATATTATTTCCGACCGGGGGAAATCTGTTGATCCGGGGAAGGTATCCGCGGTGAGGGAGTGGGGACAACCCACGATACCGACTGAGATTCGTAGTTTCTTGGGCCTAGCAGGATACTACATGAGGTTTATTCGGGGTTTCTCAAAGATAGCGGGTCCTTTGACACATCTGGCTCGTAGAGGTGTGCCGTTCATTTGGAGTGATGCCTGTCAGTTGACATTCGATGAGTCGAAGGACAAGTTAACCTCAGCACCCGTGTTAGCATTGCCGAGACCGGGAGTTGAGTATCTAGTTTACACCGATGCGTCCTTACAAGGACTTGGAGGTGTATTACAGCAGGAGAGTCAGACCATAGCTTATGCTTCCCGTAAGCTTAAGTCTCACGAGAAGAATTACCCCACTCATGACTTGGAGTTAGCGGCAGTTGTATTTACCCTTCAGATTTGGAGACATTATCTTCTGGGGGAGAAGTTTCGATTGTTCACGGACCACAAGTCCCTACAGTACCTATTCACGCAGAAGGAGTTGAACATGCGGCAACGGAGGTGGCTTGAGTTTGTGAAGGATTATCAGTTTGATATCCAATATCACCCGGGAAAGGCTAACGTGGTAGCAGACGCGTTGAGCCGTAGGCCAGTAGATGAGGTGGCAGGGGTGTGGAAGGCAAAGTGGAAGGAATTGGGACACCAGGATGCAGTGGCCCGATCGTTCATGTCTGTGATGACTGTTACACCGCAGATTGTCACGAAGGTGGTAAAGGCACAGGCAAATGACTCGTTCTGTCAGGGGCAGATAGTTCGATTACTAGCAGAGGGAGCCGAGTCCTATACCGTTAGCTCAGACGGAGGATTACGCTTCAATGGGAGACTGGTAGTTCCGGAAGGGGAGGAATTGCGACACGAGGTGATGGCAGAGTCGCATGGCTCACGGTTCGCGGTACATCCCGGTGGGGACAAAATGTACCAAGACATGAGACGTCAGTATTGGTGGAGCGGGATGAAGAGAGATATTGCCGTGTTTGTTTCTAAATGCGCCACTTATCAGCTAGTAAAAGTGGATCATCAGAGACCGACAGGACTTCTACAGCCATTAGAGGTCCCGATGTGGATGTGGGAGAGCATCTCCATGGACTTTATCACGGGGTTACCTACGTCACAGAGGGGTCACGACTCCATTTGGGTAATTGTGGACAGGTTGACCAAAGTCGCTCATTTTCTACCCGTAAGGACAGACTACACTACGGGACAGTATGCCCAGATTTTTATTGCAAAAATAGTGAGACTTCACGGTGTGCCCCTAAATATCGTGTCTGACCGAGACAAGATATTTGTTTCGCGGTTTTAGGAGAGTTTTTAGGAGGCCATGGGCACGGAATTGCGGTTGAGTACGGCTTATCATCCGCAGACCGATGGGCAAACCGAGCGTACAAATCAGATGTTGGAGGACATGTTGCGTATATGCATCATTGATTTTGGGGGTGGATGGGAGCAGTATCTTCCACTGGTGGAGTTTGCTTACAAATACTCCTAACAGTTCACCATTGGCATGGCTCCATTTGCTGCGTTGTACGGTAGACCTTGTCGTTCCCCAGCATGTTGGTTGGAGGTGGGGGATAACAAACTACTTGGGCCGGAAGTGATTCAGGATACTTCGGCAAGGATAGAATTGATACGGAGTCGTATTCGGGTAGCTCAGGATAGGCAGAAGAGCTATGCTGATGCGAAGAGGTTCTTCAGGGAGTTCAAAGTGGGGGACCAGGTTTTACTCAGAGTATCTCCTATGAAGGGGATTATGCGTTTTGGGAAGAAGGGGAAGTTGGCACCGAGATATGTGGGGCCATTTCCTATCATCGAGCGGATTGGGTCTGTTGCATATAGACTTGGGTTACCGGAGCATTTGCATAGGATTCATGATGTGTTTCATATTTCCTCGCTAAGAAAATATCTTAGAGACGATTTGGCTCATTCTCACATTGCTTTGGAGGACATCGATCTCCAGCCTGATAGCTCCTACGAGGAGGGGCCGATTGCTATTTTGGACCGAAGTGAGCGGAAACTGCTGTCAAAGATAGTTCCGTTAGTATGTGTTCAGTGGCGGCATCATAATGCCGAGGAGTCCACATGGGAGCGCGAGGATGAAATGCGCGAACGTTATCCAGAGTTGTTTTTACCAGGTACTTTCTTGTTCCGAATTTCGGGACGAAATTCTGTTATTAGGGGGGAAGTATGTAATACCCCGTACTTTTATTGATATTTATTTATGGGATTAATTAAATTAAATGTGAATTAATTGAGAATTAATCCGGATAAAATACTAACGAGATGTGAGTTGGTATTTGATTATAATGTGTATAAATGGCAATATATATGAATATTGAAAATATTGAATTTGTCGTGAGACTGAAGTACGGCAATTTGGGAAATTTTGTTGGGACGCGCGTGACAGTCGCGTCAGGAACGTAATTATTTTAATTAAAAAGTGAATTTTATTTTTATTAACTGTATGGTCATTTTGAGTGCGCCAACGTGTCCGGAAGGGTCGAAATAGTCAGAAAACACTAGTCGGGGGTTTAGTTTGGGTCCCGGGGCATTTTTGGGCCATACCAGCAACTTAAAAGGGTATTTTAGTAATTTTGAAATTTTGGGATTTATGACCAACGAATTTTGGGAATTAAAAATAGGATATTTAATAACCCACTAAGCCATTACCAACACTTAACTGATTAGAGGGCAACGGGAGTTAGAGGAGGAAGTTAGAAAAGTTCCCAAAGAGAAAACCTTAACCTTCATCTTCAACCTTCAACCTTGGGAGGAAAAGAGAGAGAGCAACCTTCATCATTCAACACCAAATTTAGAGAATAATCCAAGGCAAGTGGTTTAATTACGTTAATTTCAAGAGAATGCTTCTTCCATGCTTAGAAATCTATATAATTGTATTGTATTGGGAGATTTAGAAAAACCCATGAAATTGGAGTTTGAATTTCAGATTTTGACATAGGAATTGCATGTAGAATTGTTGTTGGGTGATTATACTAAAAGAATTACGATTTGTTATGTTACAAAAACGGATTTATTAAGGGAAATTGATGACTTTAAATTTCTAGGATTCATACTCATAAGGGTTGGGTAAAATTGGGGATTGATGATAATTTCATGTTGTTTAGGAAGATTTGACCCCATATATATGTTAAGATACGACCTAAATATGTTTAAGAATGATTAGGAACCTTAAAACACTGTTGGGATAATTTTTGGATGAGTTTTGAGAAGAGAAAGTTTGAGGAAAAACGATTTAGGAATTCTGGGCTCGAAATTGTCACCTCGTTAGAAGACCTGCCCAGGTCGTTCGAACGAGCTCGTTCGAACGAGCTTCTAACGAGTTGACAGTTTGCCTTCTAACGAGTGGGAAGTTCGTTCGATGCCTTTCGTTCGAACGAACTCTCATTAGATGCCCACTTCGTTCGAACGAACTCTCGTTCGAACGACCTAGTTCGAACGAGACTTCTAACGAGTTGACATAATGGCTTTTTGGCCTGATTTGATTTCTAGTGTCCCGTAACCTTGTTTAACTGATATGATAACCTTCCCTTGTTAACTAATTGGTGTAGTTGGGAGATTTGGGATATATTGAGGAGTAAAATATAGAAGAGTGGTTTGAACCAAATAGTATTTGTGGATTAGGACGCGAGTGACTAATCACGATGCGAGGATAATTGATGACATAAATACACATAAACCGGGAACATATGATTTGTGTAATACTAAAAGCTGGTATAAGAACGAGAAGTATATCACTACTAAATAAATGGTAATTACTAAGATGTGTGCATGCTTAGTATATATATGATTTTATGGGTATGACATACCTACCATACTTGCTATCACGGGAGGTTTTGCGTTCGTTTAGGGCCATCTAATCTTTGTGTGCCTACGGGGGGGGGGGGGGGGGGGGATTTGGATTGGTACCTCGAGGACATAAGTCAGAGAAGGACTTATTGAGATGTTAATAAGTCTGCTGATCATGGGAGCGTAGGTATGTTCGTGACCCATGTGATGTGACTGTGTTCGCCTCCATTGTTTGTGATTTGCTATTATCTGATAACGATTCCTGAGATATTCGGAATGCGTAATCCTTATGTACGTGATGTACCGGGATGGGATAGCAGAGTATGTGTGCACCGCAGCTTAGTCTCGGGGTGCTTGTATTGTATATTTATGATGTGAATAATATACGATTAAAGGAAAAGACTTGTCATGTTTAATTATGAGAATAATTATAGTAACGCCTTGAGAAAATGAAAAGGGGATAACCTCTAGTAAATTGTGTTGTTAATTAATTGAGAATCCGAGAATTAAAGTAAAACCCTCTGTTTAATTGATGATGTTGGAATTAAATTGCGAATAAAGTAGAAATGTTAGAATTCATCTTGGTCTAGATAGATATGAGGATCACTTGAATGGGTACGGTACGTTAGGAGTGCACAATTAGTCGAGAGGTGAGTATTTCATGTGAGTGCACGTCCTAACATGTATTTTGCATTCATTGTTTTAATGTTATTAAAGCACTTGCTGTTTTTAAAATACTCTCCACTTTCGGGCTCTGACCCGTTTGCTTTCAAATCTATTTTTTTTTTGTAAAAACCTTTTTTGGTGCCCAACCACAAGGACACGATGCATAGGATTTCTATTCAGGTGACGAGCTGTAGCTGTTGTGGAAGTTACAGGGCCTTGATAGTAGACGCCTCCTTTTCTAGTCTTGACTCCATATGCAGTTTCATCATTTGTAGGGCATGTCGCCCATTTCTTTTAAAGACGTTTTATATTTCAGTCATTTAGACTTTGGTTTGTAATTATTACAAGACGCAGACTTGTTTCTTTTATTTCCGTATTTGGAATTGTTGTGAGGAGTATTTCCTCCAGACTCATTATTATTTGTTGATTACACTATTGCTACTTTATTGTGGTTGGTTATGTTATTCTTTTATATTTCACTTATTGCATGCTAATCAGATTTAATTTAAAATTTGACAACTTACTTTTTAAATACTAGGTGGTTAGTAATCATTAAAATGTTTCGACAGTGATGCTATTAACTGAACCAACTTGATATTTTGTATTAATTTAATAAAGGAGTAGCTACCCGGTATTTAATTAGTCGGGGTGTCACATCAATCTTAAACAAATATGAAGTATCCCTCAACTGGTCAAACAAATCATCAATGTGGGGCAACGTATATTTATTCTGTATGGTGACTTTGTTCAACTTTGTGTAGTCGATACAAAGTCGCAAAGATCCGTCTTTCTTCTTGATGAACAAAACTGGAGCAGCCCACGATGAAGTACTCCTCCTGATGAACTCCTGTCCCAATAATTTCTCAATCTGATCCTGAAGCTCCCTTTTCTCCAGAGGAGCCATCCGATACGGTGTACACGCAATGGGTCTCGTGCTTGGAAACAAATCGATCACGAAGTCTATCTTCCGACTAGGTAGTAACCCTGGGATCTCCCCAAACACATTCGAAAACTCGCTAACAACCGGGATGGAATCTAGCGTCACCATAACCTTCGAAGAAGTATCCTCCTTAATATAGTATAAATCAAGGTTCTAAAAAACGCGGGGCGTGATCGAGGCGTGGAGGTCAAGCCTTAAGCCTGAGAAGCCTAAGCGGGCCTTGGCGTAAAAAGGCGTGAAAAGGCGTTTAGGTCTTTTTAATATATTTTAATATTTTTTAACCATAACAAGGCTATTAAAATACTAAAATTGTGCATATCATAAAAATATGTCTGAATATTTGCAAATAAAAATACTATTTGATTATTTTGGATGAGATAATGGTTCGGTTTGTAAAAAAATCTTTAAAATGGGATATCGTTTCACTAAAGCATTGTTGTTTTTAGAGAAAAAGTACCCCTTAAGGGTTTTACCAAGCATAAGGCGTCAAAATATTAAGGCGGAGCGTTTCTCCCAAGCCTCAAGCCTAGGCGGGTTTTTTAGAACAGTGGTATAAATGCATCCTTGACCCACCCCCAGGGTACGACATCGTAACCGGGTACATCTCCTGTCCCGGAATGGAGAAGATGATGGACATACTGTAACAATGAACACATGCTCTGTATGTAGCAAGCCAGTCCATTCCCCAAATAATGTCGTACCCGTGCATATCAAGTACCAGTAAGTCGGCTGCAAAAGTGATTCGCCCTATCTCAATCCCTATGCCCCGACAAATTGAATGTATGGGTGCCCCTCTACCCACCAGTGAATCAATGTGTACTATGATATTGGAAGCAAAGTCTACCATCCCAGTATCCTGTGCAAAATCGCTGCTAACAAAAGAGTGAGATGCCCCCGTGTCAAATAAAATGCGACCTACGTGTCTAAAAATAGGGAACATACCCTCAACTGCCTGAGATGGTACTGGCCTCTCTGCGGACGTAATATGATAAACTCGTCCGTACTGTAGTGGTGGCTGCCCCTGAGGTGGGGCTACGAGTGCTGGAGCGGCTGGTGCAGCAACTCTTAGAGCTGGTAACGGTGAGCGCTGTCCCTGTGGTGCCTTCTGTCCTCTCTGACCTCCCTGCGCCTGAGCTGCCTGGTTACCCCGAGGGCATCGCCTCGATGTGTGGACCCTCTCTCTGCAAGTGAAACAATTCCCGTGAAACGGGCATCGCTCTGTCTGCAGGCCCTGCTGGCCTCGACCCCGCTGTCCTTGGCCCTGATGGCCTTTGTGCTGCTGGCCCTGTCCCGACTGCCCCTGGTGTTGTCAATTTAATAAAATACCGCAAGTGCATGGGCTATTATAGAATAATGAGTGTAAGTACGGATCGAACCCACATATATTTGTCAATTTTAATTATTAAAAGAATTGTGATTGTCCAACTAGATAAAATGGGGTAGAGAATAATTATGAACTACACTAAATAAAAGCAACTACGATAACTGAGAGTAATACAAGAGATTTGTAAACAATTAGGAAATAATTAGGATTCAGGATCCATTTATCATGTAACTAATATTGCACACTAATTTGATATTGTCATTCCCTTTTATAACTCAAATTAAATCGGCTCTCGTCGCGTTTAGTTCGAAAAATATGAAAGTTATGTGCGAAATATTTTTAATGTCTCTAATAGACGGCTAAAATTCATATTTCCTAGAAAATACAAGTTTTAAAATTCGCAAATGTATTTAAGCATGGACTATTGAAACAATCACAGTGCAAGCATGATCCATAAAAAAATACTATATTTAAATCTCA
Source organism: Sambucus nigra (assembly GCA_949130495.1). Taxonomy (NCBI): domain Eukaryota; kingdom Viridiplantae; phylum Streptophyta; class Magnoliopsida; order Dipsacales; family Adoxaceae; genus Sambucus; species Sambucus nigra. Next base: position 31,475,774 of record OX422207.1, on the reverse strand, counting down.
AAACTTGATTTGACAAAACAATCTTGAAGGTTCTAAAACACACTCTCGTGTCATTTTAAAATGAATACCGAATCTTTGATAACAATTAAAACAAGTTGGGAATAAACAACAATCAAATCAACGTGACAATATAAGCTAACTATGATAAACTTCGCCCTAATCCTAATAGAAGAATCATACTACCATAATAAAAGAGAAATTATAAGAATAAGTGGAGATTTTCATTAATAAACCAAACTTACAATAAGTTCTCTCACAATAATCTCCAATCCTCTAAAAAATGATAAAAACTTGGCCCTCAAATTGAATACAATCTCCCAAAAATCACTCCCAGAAAATCGTCTCTCAAATGGCTTTCTAATTTTTTCTCCAAAATAATGAGCCAAAAGGTCTTATTTATAGGCTTAGGAATGAGGTGTTTGAGTTGGAGTGAAACTCTCTTTGATTGGTTGTATTTGAACAAATAATTATCTCATGGATTCTTGGGAAGAGTTGGAGATAATTGAGCAGTCTTTTTAAAAAAAAATAATTATCACCAATTTTGACACTATTCACGCCAGTATTCACAACACTAGCTTTTATCGCATTTTTTACTCCCAAAACTTTAAAATCTCATTTTCGTTCGAACTTCAAAGTTGTGAGTCTTGTCAAGACCTTTTAGAAAAGCTATGGCACAGCCGCAACGGAAACTTGAGCGATTTTATAAAAAGTATTTAGTACAACTATGTCAACCGTGTCATGTCGTGTCGTGTCGGGACGTATCCTGACATTTTTTGCACATCGACCCATTTGTTGTTCAAATTTTTGGGGTACCTGTAAAAATACAAAATAAAAATAATTAATTCAAATTTAGGGTCACAAATATTTAAAAATTACAAAATTACCCCTCTTTGCATTTTAGCCCCCGAAATTCATAAATTGCTCGTTTTAATCCCGAATTCAACCAAATATTTGGGAGAACATTATGTTGCCTAGATAAGCATTTGAAAATTATTTTCAGGCCCAAAAAGTTTCTAAAATTATGGTTTCACCCCTCAGGATTACTAAAATTGCATTTTTAACTCGAATTTTATTCAAACTTGCAGTTTTTTTTTATTTTACGAAAATGACTCTAAAAGCGCAGCTGACAAGTAGCACATTTGGACACAAACTCTGCTATATCTCTCTTCATGCCAACCCACCAATACTGACGGTGCATGTCATAATACATTTTATCCCCATCGGGATGTACCGTGTATAACGAACCGTGAGCCTCTGACATAACGACTCGTCTCAGCTCAGCATCATCTAGAACAACCATTCTCCTCTGGAACCTCAAACCGCCATCAGACCCGTTAGAGAAATGCTCCACCCCCCGTCTAAAAACTGTCTCACCCGCTCTTGACAAAGCTGATCCTCCGCCTGTGCCTTCACCACCCGAATAATGATCTCGAGAGTGATGGTGAGAACTGACATAAATGCACGGGTCAACTCATCATCTCCATGAAGTGACCTCCACTTCACCTTCCACACCGCTGCCAACTCCAGAAATGGCTTACTGCTCAGCGCATCCGCTACGACATTCGCTTTCCCCGGGTTGTACTGAATGTTGAATTGGTAGTCCTTTACAAACTCGAGCCACCTCCTCTGTCTCATGTTCATCTCTCTTTGTGTGAAAAAATACTGCAAGTTCTTTTGATCTGTGAAAAGCTAAAACTTTTCCCCCAGAAGGTAGTGTTTCCACACTCGTAAGTCAAAAACCACGTCTGCCAACTCCAAGTCGTGGGTGGGGTAATGTCCCTCGTGAGGCTTGAGCTTTCGGAAAGCATAAGATATCGGCCTCTCCTCTTGCATCAAAACCCCACCAAGTCCCCTCAAGGATGCATTAATGTAAACCCTGTAGTCAACTCCCGCCCGACGTAACGTTAGAACATGTGCTGTAGTCAATTTTGTCTTCAGCTCGTCAAACGCCCACTGGCACGTCTCATCCCAAACAAAAGGTACTACCTTCCTCGTCAAATTCATTAAGGGCCTGACTATCTTCAAGAACCCCTGAATGAATCGACGGTGATACCCGACCAATTCTAAGAAGCTGCGCACCTCGGTGGGTGTAGTGGGCTGTCCCCACTCCATCACGAGGAAAACCTTCCCTGGGTCCACGGATATCCCCCGCTCGAACACAACATGACCTAAGAACTGTACTTCCCTCAACCAAAATCCGCATTTCTCGAACTTCTCATATAGCTGGTGGTCCCAAAGTGTCTGTAAGACTACCCGTAGATGCTCTGCATGCTCCTCCCCAGTCGTAGAATATATCAGAATATCATCTATGAAGACTATAACAAATTGAACCAGGGTTAATCAAATCCATAAACACCCCTGGTGCATTGGTTAGCCCGAATGACATCACCAAAAACTCATATGACCCATAACGAGTAAGAAAAGCAATTTTTGAGACGTCCTGCTCCGGGACTCTCAACTGATGGTATCCCGACCTGAAGTCAATTTTTGAGAAATAAGCAGCACCCCTCAACTGATCAAACAGATCATCTATGCGCGGTAACGAGTATTTATTTCGAATCGTGAATTTATTCAACTCTCTGTAGTCGACACAAAGCCATAAAGATGAGTCCCTCTTCTTGACGAACAACACTGGAGCACCCTAGGGTGACGTACTCCTCCTAATGAATCCCTGCCCTAATAACTGCTCAATATGCTCTCAGAGCTCCATCATCTCCAATGGATCCATCCTATATGGAGTGCGAGCAATATATCTGGTGCCTGGAATCAAATCTATCACAAAATCGATCTCTCGACTCAGCTGTAACCTCGAAATCTCCTCCAACCCTAACCACATGAATGGAATCTAGGGTCACCAAAACCTCTGAAGAGGTATCCTCCTCAATATAATATATATGCGTGCTCGACCACTCCCGGAGTGAGGCATCGCAACTAGGTACATCTCCTGCCTTAGAATCGTGAAGACGATGGACCTCTTGAAGCAATCCACACATAATCTATAAGAGGCTAACCAGTCCATCCCCAAAATGATGTCATACTCATGCATATCCAACATTAGTAAGTCCGCAACAAAAGTGAGTCGGCCTATCTCAATTCCGACCCCCCGACACACTGACCGTATTGGTGCCCCTCTACCCACTGGTGAGTCTATATGGAAAACTACATCTGAGGCAAAGTATATCATACCCGACTCTCGAGAAAACCCCATGCTAACAAAAGAGTGCGATGCACCCTTATCAAAAAGTACACGACCAACAATACCAAAGATGGGAAACATACCCTCAATTGCCCAAGGAGGTGCGGGTCCATCTGTTACTGCTACGTGGTAGACCCGACCATACTGCAACGGCTGTTGCCATTGAGGCAGAGCGACAAGTGATGGAGCGGCTGGTGGTGCGGCTCCCAGGGCCTGAAATGGTGGACGTTATCCATTCGGCGCCTGCTATCCTCCCTGGCCTCCCTGTCCCTGGGCTGCCTGGTCCCCTCTCGTGAAACTCCTCGAGGTGTGGCCCTTCTCACCACAAGTGTAACAATTCCTCGAGAAGGGACTCCTGTCAGTCCGTTGGTCATGCTGACCTCTGCCCTGCTGTCCTTGGCCCCGATGGCCTGATACTGTTGTCCTGATGGCCTCTGTACTGTTGGACCTTTCTATCTGTCCCTGGTCCGACTGGTCCTGCTTCTTTCTGTCATCTTTACCCCTGAATATCTTACTCTGATTGGTGGGTGGGGTGCCCCTATGCTGCTGGTCCCCAGACCCACTACTCCCACTAACCTTTCCCTGCTGGCCAGACGACTCCCCTCCGTGGCACTTTTCCCCCTTGCTTTTTCAGAAATTCTCTTTGATCCTGGAAATGAAGGAGTGCAGTGTTAACCATCTGGTTTTACATTAAGAATGTTGGATTTCCTAAAAGAGCCTTCCTAATATGCTAAGCTGACCCCCTGATAAAGTGGTCCATCCTCATTTGCTCCGTTCGAACATCTTCCTTTGCAAAATATGAGAGCGCAGTACACTCCTCCTCGTACTCTGCAACTGTACGTCCTCCTACTTCAGATTCATGAATCTAGTCCTCATCTCGGACTGCATAGCTAAGGAAAAGTATTTTCCCTCAAACCTCTCCTAGAACTGGTCTATCATGTGGCTGTCCCTCTCCTCAATCGTCGTCACTGCCTCCCACCACTGAAGGGCAGCCCCCACCAACCTAAAGGATTCTAACATTTGCTTCTGAACGGGCGAGCACTCCACTATCCTTAAGTGTCTCTCAATATCTTTCTTACAACAGCTAGCAATCAGAATGTCAGACCGTACTGCAAACTTTGGTGGCTGGCCTTTAACAAAAGCCTCCCTCGCGTGGTCCCACGTGTAGCCTCGCGCCTATGCTGGAATAGCCACCTCCTGTGGTGGATGCTGTGGTGCGTGAGGTGGTGGGAAATGTTGTAGCATAGCATCCATCGCTGTGGACATTGCCTGGGACACTATAGTGGCTATCTCCACTGGAGTAATCAACTGGGGGGCCTGTTGGGCCTGTGGAACCTGTGGGGCCTGCGGTGGATGGGGTGGCCCCTAGCGAGCCTCCTCCTCCCCGACTGGCGGGGCTACTCTCCTGGGTCTGCCCCTACGTCCGTTTTCCATCTGAAAGCAAATAAGGTTCGAATTAGTACTAATCGCATTAATACAATAAGTCCTAAGTATAGGCACTATATATCAAAGGACACAATGCAGAACGTAATGAGCGCAAACGCAGATCCTAAGGACACTAGAACCGTGCTCTGATACCAACTGTAACAACCCCTATTTTCTCATATACATGATGAAAAACATAATTTTTTTATGATGGATGAATATGATCTCATAAATGGAAAATCGATTACTTTTTGAAAACATTGAATTGCACAATAGATCCTATTCATCTTCTCTCCACACTCTAACTAACTTCACTTGAGATCGATTATGACTTTCTTTGGTTGTATTGTAGGCTCGGATTTTAGCTAGAAAAAATGGCTTTGGAGTTCAAAATTTCTGAGAAGGTAGAGATTTTTTTGTATTTTGACTTATAGGCATTTTTTTCTTTCAACCTCCATTTTTCTTTTCTCTTTCCTTTTTCTTTTCATCATTTTTTTCTTTTTTTTTCACACATCATTCTTGCAACCTCCTTTTCTTTTGGATTTTACCTATAGTAATCCCACCCTAGAATTCTCAGAAATCGGGTATGTTTTTTTTAGTTTTATGGGCTTTAAACTCATAGTTGGAGTTGGGTAGGATAATGGGTTTTCAACAAAAGACTTATTTTCTTTTTGGCTCAAATGGGCTTGTAACTAAATAATGTAAAAATTGTGGAGTTAGGATTAATTTTTGGGTTTCAAACGATAGCCTAATCTCATTTCACAAGTTTTGTTTAGTTTACTTGTTTCTCAAGACGACTTACTAAGACTTTTAGTGCTTTAAGATTCACATTTTGAATTTTTGTTTCCAATAATCGAACAAAATAAAGAATTTGAGATCATCAACGAATTTATCACTGAAGGAAAGTTTGAGTTATTTAAAGTTCGATTGATTTAAATCTCTCGAAAACGATGAATGGCAAAAAATCTGACCGAGTAAAATCTCCACATTTATTCGTTAAGCATATTAACTTTCGCCTCAATATCCATTTTCGATCGTATGGCTATATGTGTAAAAAATTTCATAAGTTGAGAGATCCATGAGTTAATTCTATATTAAGAAATTGTTTCAAAACTCAATTATATTGAAAATGTTTTTGGATTTTTTGAAATTTTTCTGATTTTTTTTCATTCTTTTTTTTTAAACACCATCCTTACCCCCAAACCTAAATTTTACATTGTCCTCAATGTATGCTCAAATAAAAATATGTACAAAGAAAATAAAGTAAAGAAGTAAATTGACGATAGTATCTGTGAACTTCGCTTTGCTACCAACATCCAAAGTAACAAGTGTGTGGTAACAAAAATAAATAAAAAATAACAAAAATAAGAAAAAAAACTACACTAATAGTATACAAACCCATGACAATTACCATCATCGCCATAAATTAATAATTGAAAGAGTTGTGGGTCATTCCAATTAATAGACTTTATAGCACTAAGTGCCGAAATATCATAACTTTGAGAGCATGACCTCACAACACGAATTTTAACCTTAAATCCATAGTCATAATGGTATGCACCGACATCATCATTACTAAACAAATTTGAATCGCACAAATCATATGTCGATACATCACATGGGGGTAATAAATTTCAATAAGGATCCAAATATTTACTATCCCTTTTTCGAAAATAGTCACGTAAAATTGGGGATGCATACTCCACTCCTAAATGTGAGACTTCATAAAAAGCGCAAGAAGAAGAGGTATCACGGGGAAATACACTTTCTTCATCAAAAATAGGAGGACCAGCCTCAAATAAATTTTCCCACATATACGAAGAATCAATATTTTTCTCAATTAAATTAGGAGAAAAATCTCGACAGAAATTAACATCCAAATCATCACGAGTATTACATGTGTCAAGATTGTCAATTGTTTTCTCCTCCTAAAATTGAGTATCCCCATTTAATTCATGATTATTTTTCGAAATATCATCATTATACTCTTTGTTTACTTCTTTCCAATTGATACACTTTGATGGATAAATAGTAATTAAAGGGGTTGGATTCTCATCCATACATTTTTTAATTTTTAAAATGATTACTGAACCATCTGACTCAAATTGAAATACCCAGTCATTTAAATTTTCAGTATTTTGTAAAAACACGTCCATCGGATCAATAGAGGAATATGAGAAAGATGACGGGATAATAGTATGAGGATAACCCATTGTAGTTTACAATGCATGAATCTTTTTTTTTTTAAATTTATTTTTTACTTTTTTGAAATTTTTACTACTAAAAAAAATTAGTCCGAAAGTCGCAACTTCTTAAAAAAAAATCGAACAAATCCCTGTTGGACCTGTTTGTTCCGATCATCGAAACCCCTAAATTTCTTATGCTGATCTGGGGACAAAGTACCCCTAAATTTTTGGGTCCCGGATCCGCTACCCCCACTCGTCTTGCCCTGCTGGCTCAACGAGTCGGCTCTTTGTCGTTTCTCACCCTTGTTCTTATGGAATGCCCTGTGATCCTGATAGTGGTAAAGTGTGGCGTTTACCAACTAATTATATGTGGTAAAGGATGGGTTCCCCAAAAGGGCCTTCCTAATGTCCCACACTGACCCCGCTATGAATCTATCCATCCTCCTTTGTTCAGTATTCACAGACAGTAAACTTTTCTTCGTACTCAGACACAGTACGCCCGCCCTGCTTGAGCTCCATAAATCTGCTTCTCATCTCAGACTACATAGCTTGGGGAAAATACTTCCCCTCAAATATCTCCCCAAACTCATCAATCGTGAGGCTATCCTTCTCTGCAAGCGACGTAACTGACTCCCACCATTGGAGCGCGACCCCCACTAACCGGAATGAAGCTAACATTGCTTTTGAACTGATGTGCACTCTACCTCCGTAAGTGTCTCTGTATGTCTTTCTTCCACTTGCTTGCCACGAGGATATCTGGACTGCCCGAGAACTCTGGAGGTTGGCCCTTAACGAAGGCCTCCTTTGCCCTGTCCCAAATCAACCCCGGTGCCTGGGCTGGTACGACCATCTACTGTGACGGTGGTGGTTGCTGCTGTTGAGACTGCGGCAGTGGAAAGTACTGGAGCATGGCCGCCATGGTAGTGGAACCCGTCGGGTCACAATAGTGGCGATCTCTGCTGGAGTAATCAATTATGGGGCTGGTGGGGCCTATGGATGCTGGTGTGTCCCTGACTGAGCCTTTTCCTTGGAAGCAGGTGAAACTACACGTCTAGGTCTACCTCTATGTCCATTTTCCATCTGAAAGCAAACAAGGCTCGAATTATTACAAGTGCAAGAATACAATGAACCCTAAGCATAGACTCTACATATCAAAGGATGCAACGCATAACGTAATGAACACAACACAAATCCTAAGGACACTAGAACCTGGATGTTCTAATACCAACTGTAACGACCACCATTTTCTCATGTAAAGGCTGGCCAGGCACGATACGCCAAAGATGGGGCTTGTTTGTCAATTAATACCATTCTCAACATCAAAATAATATAAAGCATATAATAATATCCCATAATTGAGTTTAAATCAACACTCCAATAATAATAAAATCCAGTCCAATACCAAACGTGTGATAAATCCGACATAAATATAAAAATCCCAAACCAACATAAAGTAAATAAATCTCGGGATTATGCCCATACAAACGTCTCAAATGGAATAAGTAACTGGAGCTGAAAAGCACTTAAGCTAGAGTCAATAAATTTGAACGTTTGATGAGCAAAAGAGATAGCAAGGTTGATACATCGACAGTCCCGCTATCCCTGGCTTGGAGCACCTGGGGGATAAAACATGTAAATTTGGGTCAGAGCCCTAGATGTGCAAGAATTAACTTATTAAATTTAAAGTGCAATAAATACATTCGTTCCAAAGTAAATATCCCCCATCGTCATACACATGCGATTAACATCTCACCCCTCAACTAAGTGCGATATTACCCGCATCCCAACAAGTCTCGAAATAATATATGTGACAATCGTGCCAATTTAATATTAAACGAATTAGCTATAATCAATTGCTAAAATGAATCCAACTATATAAAATTATCAAGCCCACCACAATTTAAATGAAAGCAAGTTCAACTACTTGCCTGGATAATTTCGTATGGTCTGATCCTTTGATGTATACGGAGATTTTGACGAAGAACACATTAATCACCTCTTCTTGATTTGGCTCCCAAAATATCATCAATTTGCTCGCCTAAACTTCCTCTGCTTATTTAGGTGTTCTCCCGTTGAGTTATGGCTGCCCCAACTCCCTTAATTGTCTTTTATTGGGCTAATACGGTTTTTAGACAAATGGGCTTAATTAAAATGACCCAAACACTCCCGTGTGCTCCCGATTATACCTATAATGTCCCGAGATCAAATTAATACCCCGGATACTCTTTTTCAACTATTTCGACCTATCCGGAGTCAACCGTGCACTCAGAATTACCATCTAAATTATTTTATAACATTCTCAAATTTTTGACTTCCATAAATGTGACACAAAATAATCTGTATAATTTAAATTTTAATTTGCTAATTTAAATAAATCCACCAATTTAAATAATTTCTCCAAATTATAAATTTAAATGTCTCCAAAAATGAATAAGTTCCATTTCTCCTAAAATGATTAAATTTGTTCTATTTCTCCCAAAATGATTAAATTTGCCCAAAAATTAATTAAATTCAAAGCTCTCGAATTTACGGGGTGTTACAGTATATTGCAAATTAAACTCAAAATAACCCTTTGTACACCTTTTTGCACTGCATTTTTATCCTATACTTAGATGCTATTTGCATAAAATTGAATGCCTTTCATATTTGAAAGCAAAACAAAATCTGAAAGCGTATATAACATGAAAGCAAACTAAACATTATCTCGAGAAAAGTAAATTCTTTGGCTCGGCAACATTTATAGCATGAATAATGTGCAAAAACTAAAGCAAGAAAAGATCATCAAATAATATATAAGATAAAAACAAGTCAGGGTAATGGCAAAATTTAACAAAAGGCACATGCTTTAACATGTGCAAATCAACACACGTAGCGAAAATTGATTGGGGAACATGGAAGGAGACAAGGTAACGGGGACAACAAATTATCTCCCCTTAAAAACCACACCTCACATTAAATACACACATCCAAATCCCAAAACAATATCACAATCATGGAAAAAAATTTGATGTCTTTCAATCAAAAGTGGTCTAGTTGACAGGTAATTAAAGCTAAATGTCACCTCTCTCCTATTAATTACACCAAATAATGATACATTTCTCTTTCCACCCATTTCTGCTATCCTCTCTCTCCTATTAATTGCACCATATAATGATGCATTTCTCTTTCCACCTCAACTAGGTGATGTTACCGGACAACAATGAACTACTTAAAAATGGAATAAATACGTATCTTTTGCATGAAGTGCTTTGTAGAGAGAAAATGGAATAAAAGTTAAATGGTGAGATTGCTTTTTTAGTCATACATCTTTTATCTTTTGCATGAAGAGCTCCTAATAGTAAAACATTACAATGTTAGGAAATTGTGACATGCATTGCATTACACTGTTAGTAAAGCATTATCTTCCCAGTTGTTAGTTTTTTATTTTGGCAAGCATTACACTCTAAAAAATATAACAATAACAACAGTGTCTAAAAAAATATAACAATAATAACACAAGCATTACACATAAAAAATTGTGGCATGCATAACAACACACTTTAACTTTGTATCAAATAAATTTATATTTTGCCAAGATACGTAAAAAATACTGTATTAACAGAATAACATCATTTTCACACAATAACATCATTTTTCATCCAAATCGATAAATTCTTCCGTTGCCGGCACGTTTAAATCAAGTTGTAACCCGATACTTATGTTGATATTTTTCTCTGGACCAATAATTCCTGTTTCAAAATATTATTTATTATGAGCAAATACAAGTAAAGTAATAAATGTAATGATTAAAAAAAAGTGAAACATACTTGTATGTTTTTCGGGCACATTTGACGGTCCAACTGATCGAGACAGTTGCTCGCAATCTGCATTTGATAAAAACATAAATATAAAATAATAGCAAAAGAATAGGATAACCAAAAAAAAAAAAGATAAAAAACATAATTAAAAAATAATAGCAAAAAAATAATTGCATTAACCTGGATAATTTTTTTTGTTCGTCTTCTTCTTTTTTCCCTTTTCAATCGCCCCTTTAATTCTTCCCTTTGACCTTTTCTTCTCTTTTCTTCGTGATGGATCTCGAATGGTTATGTTTGTGTACGCTTTATCCAAATAGCCTTCACTTACTTTATTATGATTCGGATTTTTTGAATTTTGAGAAGCATCCATCTCATTTTTTAAAAATTCATCCAATTTTTCGAGTGACATACCCAAAAGTTCTTTAGTAAACGAAATTGAATTTTTTGTGCTGCTACCTTTCACAACCAATGTCAACGCAAGGTGGGCTAACTCACTATATCCCGCAACGTCGGATGCTTGAAAGTTACTTTGCAACGAGGCTCCTTGCCTGTCCATAACAATACCATCTTTCGCATTTTTTGTCCATCTTTTCAAATAATATTGAGATGGAATTTCTAACAATCGCATGTGGTGGATCACTTTTTATGAATGTGAACAAAGTATCCCCATAAATTCAAACATTTTGCAGCTATAATTGACGCTGTTACTTGAAGAATCAAATGTCACAGTACGTGATCTACCTTCGAAGGAAGATACTGTGTAAGTGATAATCTTCTCATTCTCATGAGCAATCTCAATAAACATATCCAATGTATGAACATACTCATCTTGAAATTTAAAAAAAATCTTTGGTGTATACTTCTCCATTGCCTTTGCTTCCCCTGACCATTTTGTACGCAAATTTGGTTTCTTTTGTTTGGAAATAAAATCTTGCATTTTTTCTTTCTCACGTCGACTTACAATCGCCTTTTCGTACCGTGATACAAACTCGCGTAGTGACAATGTTCTCTTCAAGTATTTTTTTAAAAATCTATTCATGCCTTCACTTCTTTGTGTAGTGGTCATCCCAGCACAAAAATGTTGTCGAACATGGAATTATGCCCATTTTTCTCGCAGTTTATATAAACCACATAACCATGCATTTTCAGTTAAATTGTAGTTTACTAATAACCCGTCCCAAGATGATTGAAAATCTTCTTCGGACTCGGTCTCGTAAATGCAGTTCTTAAAATCTTTTGTGAAACCCTTATATTTATCAAATAAATGAGAAAGATGTTTTGTCGCATTTTGATAAATATTCCATAAACATAGGTAATGATGGGTTTCAGGAAAAAACTCTTCGATGGCATTGGCAATGGCCGTATCTTGGTCCGTAAATATGCATTTGGGTGCTTTCCCATTCATCGCTTCTAAAAATGTTTTAAACAACCAAACAAATGAGGTTGTTGTCTCATCGAACAAAAGTGCACACCCAAAAAATATTGTTTGCCCATAATTATTTACGCCAACAAACGGTGCAAATGGTTTATCATAGCTATTTGTATTAAAGGTTGTATCAAAACATAATACATCCCCAAAACAACTATAATCAACAAGAGACTTTGCATCGACCCAAAAACAACCACACAATTGGTTTTCTCCATCCATTTAAATGGAATAAAAAAATACGAATTTGCTTTTTTCATTGATGAGAAATACTCAAATAGTAATTGTGCATCACCCTTTTCTAATATGTCACCACGTCATATTTTTTGAATTTCATTAGCACAATCAATTTGAGTGAAATTCAATTTTTGAGACCCTCCAACCTCCACACTCATGTATGAATAAATATCCGATGACCCAATACCTGCGTGATGCATATTTCTCATCACTCTAGCTTGGGAATCAATAATTTTTCGTTGGGACCTTAAATGATGTACTACACTAGGTGGTACGAGCTCGTGATTATGAATTTCGTTAAATTTAATCACGTGAAAAGAGTCTCCGATATTTTTAATAACAAGGCGTGCTTCACATTGTGTCCTTGATTTAAATCTAGGATTTAACGAAGATCCTCTTGGGTGCTTTTGATAAGTACCTTCTTTAGAACAACATAACACTCTTCTTGTCACCTTTTTAAATATATTTACCGTTGAAGATGATTGACGTATACTAAAACCTGTTGAGCGAGCGTACAAATTGTAGAAGTCGTAAGCATATTTTTCGAATTGAAAAATCATCCCAACTTTAGGTATAAGTTCAGCATAGTTGTCTATACGCTCCTCTTGATTTTCAACATACATCCTACAAAATAAAGTTCATCCAAACAAATAACAATTAAAAAAATGCATCATTTAAAGTGTAAAAAAAAAGTAACAATTAAAAAAATTATAGTTAAAGTGTAAAAAAAAGCAATAAATTTCATCCAAAAAAGTAACAACTAAAAAAATGCATCATTTAAAGTGTAAAAAAAAGTAACAATTAAAAAAATTATAGTTAGAGTGTAAAAAAAAAGTATAGACAACTATGCTGAACTATCTTGCATCCAAACAATTAACAATTATACCTTTCATCCCAAAAAAGTGTAAAAAAAGTGACAGCAATTAAAAAAGGTGTAAAAAAAAGTGACAGCAAACAATTAGCAAGAACTATCTTTCATCCAAACAATTAACAACTATCCTGAACTATCTTTCATCCAAACAAATAAAAAAAGTGTAAAAAAAATGTGACAACTAGGGGTGGTAAACGGACGGATACGGATCGGATACCATGTTTTCCATATCCGTATCCGTTATCTGAATGTACTATCCATATCCGTATCCGTATCCGCCGGATAGTTAAAACAACTATCCATATCCGTATATGCTCGGATACCTCGGATTCGGATAATATCCGTATCCGTTTACATTATTTAGCCATCGCAAAAAATAACAATTATAATATCCAATCCAATGAAATCCAATCCAATCCAAATAAATATGTAACAAAATTACTGCCTCCTAACATAAACAATTATTGATTCCATAATGATAATATGGCTTAAAATCATCCATACTTTACAACCATATAAGCTTAAAGCCATCAAAAAAATAAATAACAGTCGCATTCCATAACAGTAGAAATAAATATGCACCTTTTAGATTAATTAAATTTATTGAGAATGATAACCTCATGGACCTTTTGTCTTCAAAACATACTGATATTTTAAATTTAATAAGTATACATTTTTATTTTGTATATAATATACATATTGTTAACTTCAGTTCTCATTACAATCAAAACCATCTCATTACTTTTATGTTTCTCTCTTACATTTTATTATGTTTCTCTCTTACATTCTTTTTTGTTTCTCTCTTACATTTATTTATAATTAAGGAAACTAATGAACAACCACATGAGAGTTTCTTTTCTCTTGTTTTGTACGAAGGAGAAATGAAACGAAGTTAGTTTTTTTTAGTGGAGTATATGTTCTTTAGTTGGTGTATGTTGTGTGTGATAAGGTGTATTGTAACTTTAGTGTAACTCCATGATAATATACCCAATAAAATAATAATACATGACATTTTATAATATACCCAATAAAACAATAACTTTAGGGTGTTTTTGTTTTGAATGGAGTATGTGTTTATTTTGTTTTGGGAATAAACGATTAAGATTTTTTTTAATATTATTTTATTAGTAATACTAATACTAATATTATTAGTAATATTTTAAACATATGTTTGACGGATACGGATATCCGATAAAACGGATATCCGATAAAATGGATACTCCGCATCGGATACGGATTATCCGTGTCGGATACTAGTACTATCTGTATCCGTATCCGTTTTCTCGGATATTTTTAAAGATTATCCATATTCGTATCCGTTACCATATTTTCGGATAAATATCCGCAAATTCGGATTCGAATATCGGACGGATGCGGATTTTCGAATATCCGTTTACAGCCCTAGTGACAACAAACTATCTTTTATCCAAAAAATCAATAATTATAAAAATTACAGTTAAGTCACAACAAACTATCTTTCATCCAAACAATTATAGTTAAGTGACAACGGAACCTTAGTGTAATAACTCACTGAAAAAACTCATTGAACTCTCTTTCATCTATCCAAACAGTTATAAAAATTATAATTAAGTGACAACGGAACCTTAGTGCAATAACTTATTGAAAAAACTCACAGAACTATTTTTCATCCAAATAAATGTAACAGCAAAAAAGATAATTATAAAAACTATAGTTAAGGTGTTAAAAAATGTAACAGCAAAAAAGTGACAGCAATGAACTCACTAGAAATGAACATCTTTTCTATAGTGAGATAGTTAGGGACCGTTTGGTTCTCTATTCAGAAAACTCGATTTAAACGCTGTTTTTAAATACAGTTTTTAAATTCAGTTTTTTGTGTTTATAATTATTGGTGTGCGTTTGATAAACTTGTTTTCAAATACAATTTTTTAAAAATTTGACAAAATTGGCAAACATGTATATTTATATCATACATGTGTGTGTGTGTGTGTATAAACATACA
This sequence comes from Sambucus nigra, assembly GCA_949130495.1. Lineage (NCBI taxonomy): Eukaryota > Viridiplantae > Streptophyta > Magnoliopsida > Dipsacales > Adoxaceae > Sambucus > Sambucus nigra. The sequence goes on along the minus strand of OX422207.1, from coordinate 31,460,655 downwards.
TAAAACTTTCATACATACATGATATATGAATGTATACATACATACATATAACATTTAATATCATGTATTTTTAGGTATATTTAATGAGGTATGTTGGGGAATTTATATATATATATATATATATATATATATATATATATATATAGATATATAGAGAGAGAGAGAGAGAGAGAGAGAGAGAGAGAGAGTCAGGCTCTCCAACATACCTTCTAGCAACATACCTTTTTTAAAAATAGTAAAAAAAATAATTTTGAGATGATATTTTTTATATGAGTTCATGATATTTCAATGTGTCCCTATAAAAAAAATTAATTGAAAACAATGATTTTGTTATTTTTAAAAAATAGGTAAAAAAACTTCCAGTTTTTACCCTTTAAAACTGTCAGTTTTTTTTACCTATTTTTTAAAAATATCAAAACACATTATTTTGATCTGAATATTTTTACAGGGGCACATTGAAATATCATGAACTCATATAAAAAAATATTAACTCAAAATTATTTTTTTTACAATTTTAACTAAATAGATATGTTCATAGGTATGTTTGAGAACGTATGTGCTTGCGTTCAAATGAGCAAATTATATATTAAAAGCCTTTTAACCCAAACAAACCCTAAACATGCAACAGTATGTGATTGAATAAGATGATAATCTAAACAAGAACATTCAAACACATGCGATTGAGGAAAAATCCCCCAAAGGGGCAAAACCATTTATTTTCATTATAATATTGTAGGCTATACAATTTCGGATTACAATGAAAGTACAAGTGACTAAGAATTACCCTCAGGTGTCGGATTCTGTAGTCGCGGCTGGAACTATCCCTTTCCAGTAGGGCTGCAATGGAGAAGAGAAACGGCTTCTCTACAAGGGTTGAACAAACCAAAGTTGTGTTCTTGGGTTGCAAAAGGATTCACAAATATTTGGCAAGGATGTGTGAATCAAAACATGAGTCTTGGGACTAAAAAAATATGAAGACTAGAGGTATTTGGACTCTCAAAAACGTCTTCTAAAGTCTTTCAAAATAACTCCCCCGAAGTTGGTATTTATAGGAAAAAATATGAAGAGTCCCACGTTCTTAAAACTCTAAAATTCTATCCAGCGTAAAAAAAAAAACAGCATTCTTTAAGGAATTTTCTTTATCTTCAAAAGGTCATAACTCCTTCACCGTAGCTCGGATTGAGGTGCCGTTTTTTTCAGTATCTTTTTTGCGGCGAGATCTTCAACTTTCCAGTTGACCAGACCTCCGGACTATAGCTATAAAATTACGAAAATTCCCTTGAAGTCTCCTATCGTGCCTTTTTTTTCACTGTTTTGACTTCTCTTGCGTACCACTTGCATTAAGTCCCTAAAATCATGGACCGTGAAGTCGTTGAGGTAGATGTGGGACACATTAATGGAGATGTTGAATGCTTGATTCCCGGAATTCGGATAGAGGCCGTCATGTGAGATTGTGAGGTGACGTGCCAAATGTAGCGGCGTACGACATACACAAATGTAACATGTTGGACATGAGAAAAATGTCCTTACAAATCTCCCCCTATGTCTATGCCGGTACATACATAAAAAATCCGAATTATCAAATATGAAATTGCCTATACAAATCTACCCTCCCATGAACCCAAAACTGGAAAAGGTACAAATGAATAGTCTTCATCGTTTGTTCTTCAAATCTTCAGGAATCTCAACGCTTTTCTCATCAGGGTGTGCAATCCAATGATAATCCATGTAGTACCTACACACATGAGACAAGGCAAAATACCAAGTGACATATCGAGTTTGAAATGAGATAAACATATATACCAATTTATGAGCAAACTCAAACTTTCAAATCTCCCCCATAATAAGATAATTCATTCTCCCCCTTTTTATGATGTCCCCAAATAGACAAATGAGAGAAATAAATCAAATAAGCAAGTGCGGGGTGTCACTAGGATAAAATCACACCATGAATGAACACGAAGCAACCAAGACGATGATAGCGTAAATGAAGTGGTGTGATCAAATTCGATAGGAAAATCAATGCATACAAACATGACATATGTGCACGATGAATATTGGATACTCCTAGCGAATGAACTCAAATGCTTCCTTTGGTGTAAACGAATGACAATATAAGATATTGACTCAATCAAATCAACAAATCAAAGCTCAAAGTGATTTTCACACCAATAACGTCCAAAATGATTTTATGCTTTTTCAGGACTTTCAAGGAAGTGCAAACCCGTTTAAAGATTATCCAACCAAACTCCCTCAGATATAATTTTGAATAGAGGCATTCTAAATTCTCAAACTTTGGAGAATTGATGGTGAAACCTAAGTGGTCCATAATTGGCATGAATTTCTTTTTATTGCCTGTAAATTTTTTCGGGCTCTTTTAACCTCTTTGGACCTCGGATATTAAAATTCCTCCATTTTTTTGGTCCTTTTTAACGGTGGATTTTGCGCAAAGGATAGATGATTACCTTTCGCAGCCCCTCCCGTTATACAAAAACACACAGTCTCACCAAAACGGTTTTTACATGCATTCCAATCTTGTCAAGTTTTATCGCATATTGTACATTGTATAGACATAATTGAGATGGAAACACTCAAACCAGTATGAGATAGACAAGTACAATAATCAAATATAGCCGTGCATGTGTGCAATAAAGGATATAGGAGTCAAACATGTAGGAAGATATCACTAATTACATCTCAAAGACTCCATACTAAGTAAAGCACATGGATGAAATGATGTAGCGTCTCAAATCTCTATCAAACAGTCACATGGATAAATGGAATGAAGTTGTGACTTGGCTATCTTACATGCTCATCCATAAAAGAAGCAAAAACATAAATCTTTTTGGATTTTTCAAAAATTTTATCAAAATAAAATCTTTTTGTGCTTTTCTTAAAATTTTCTTAAAGGAAAATCTTTTTGTATTTTTCAAAAGAAATATAAAAAGCAAAAAGAATAAAACAAAGCTGTACAACTAAGCAATGGTACAAATACAATAGACTAGCAATAGGAAGCATATGATATGAACATGAAGAAGAATCCTATTCTAGACATAGACCAACCCCTCAGTCAACTGTGCAAATCCCCAAAGACTTCCTAAGACTCTCAAATCTAAGGGAATCTAAAGGTTTCGTGAAAATATCGGCTAACTGACGGTCGGTGGGAACAAAACTCAGGGATACAGTGTTCTCCTCAACTAACTGACGAATAAAGTGCTCACGTATCCTGATGTGCTTGGTGCGCGAATGCTGAACTGGATTGTGGGATATGTGTATCGCGCTCGTGTTGTCACAGGAAATGGTCATGGTGTCCTGTGACATCCCATAATCCTCCAGCATTTGCTTCATCCACAAGAGTTGTGTGCAACAACTCCCGGCAGCTATGTACTCAGCCTCCGCTGTGGACAAAGAGATGGAATTTTGCTTCTTGCTCAGCCAGGAGACAAGAGCAGAACCAAAATTGAAACACCCACCAGAAGTGCTCCTACATCCATCTACATCCCCAGCCCAATCGGCATCCGAATAGGCGGACAGACGGTCATCGGTATCAAAGGAATACCAAATCCCGTTTGAGAGAGTCCCACTCACGTATTTAATAATACGTTTTAGAGCAAGTAAATGTGACTCTTTTGGGGATGCCTGATATCGCGCACAGACTCCAACACTAAAGGCGATGTCGGGACGACTGGCAGTCAAGTAGAGAAGACTACCTATCATACCCCGATATAAGGTTTGCTCTACGTCCTTGCCTGAAGTGTCCTTACTAAGCTTGGTAGTGGTACTCATAGGTGTACGTGCATGCTTAGCGGAGTCTAAACCAAATTTCTTCACTAGGTCTCTAGCATACTTGGATTGGGAGATGAACATCCCATCCTCTAGCTGACGAACCTAGAGACCAAGGAAGAATGTAAGCTCACCAACCATGCTCATTTTAAACTCACTTTTTATCTCCTCCTCAAAGTGGTGAGCATGCTGGGAGCATGTGGATCCAAAGACTATGTCGTCCACATAGACCTGGGCAACCAAAATAGCACCGTCATATCTCCTGACGAACAACGTCATATCTACTCCCCCTCTCTTGAAGCCACGAGCTAAGAGATAGGAAGTAAGCCTCTCGTACCAAGCACGGGGTGCTTGCTTCAAACCATACAAGGCTTTCCTCAGATAGTAGACGTGCTCAGGGTGCTGAGGGTCTTCAAACCCTTTTGGTTGTTCCACATAAACCTCCTCCTGTAGAATGCCATTCAGAAAGGCACTCTTGACATCCATCTGATACACCTTGAAGCGCAGATGACATGCGATGGCGAGCAGAAGACGGACGAACTCAAGCCTCGCAACAGGAGCAAATGTCTCCCCAAAGTCTACACCCTCTATCTGTGTGTAGCCTTGAGCGACCAACCTAGCCTTATTTCTGATTATGGTACCATATTCATCCATTTTGTTCTTGAAAATCCACCGGGTACCTATCACATTAGTCTCACTAGGTCGGGGGACTAATTCCCAGACATTATTCTTTTTAAACTGAAGCAACTCGTCCTGCATAGAAGATATCCAGTGTTCATCCTTGAGTGCTTCTTTATGGTTCTTGGGCTCGACTTTGGACGTGTAGCAAAGATGGCTAACAACGTTCTCTAGCTGAGCACGAGTCTTGACCCCTAGAGTGGGATCACCAACAATGGCAGAAGGGTCATGACTCTTGCGAACCCAAGCAGGTGTGTCCCCTAGCGCAGGAGTAGGGTCCACAGGGTGTGTGAGAGGAACAGGTAAATCACTGTCAGAACAATTCTCATCCTCACATAGAAGTTTAGGATCAATAACCGTCGAAGGTTCGTCATCTTGCACGGTAACGTTTATTGATTCCATAACCTTAGAGCTCTTCAGGTTAAAAACCCGGTACGCTCTGCTATTCGATGAATATCCTAGAAATATTCCCTCGTCGCTCCGGGAGTCGAATTTTCCTAGTTGCTCTCTATCCCGTAGGATGTAGCATTTACTCCCAAAAACATGGAAATACGCCAGGTTGGGCTTCTTGCCGGTCCACAACTCATAAGGTGTCTGTAGTGTGTGTAGACGCAAATAAACCCTATTCACCGTGTGGCATGCAGTAGACACTGCCTCTGCCCAAAATCTCCTAGAAACTTTACGACCTAGAAGCATAGATCTAGCCATCTCTTGGATCGTTCTATTCTTTCTCTCAACAATCCCATTTTGCTGAGGAGTTCTCACAGCAGAAAACTCATGTTTGATCCCAAGGCTATCACAGTACAAATCCACCTTTGCTTCCTTAAATTCAGTGCCGTTGTCACTACGTATTCTGTTAATAGTGACACCGTGTTGATTTTGAAGGACACGGCACTTGGTCGTTAAAAATTCTACAGCATCGGATTTCTCTCTCAGAAAACCTACAATGGAGTACCTGGAGAAATCATCTACCATCACGAGGATGCACTACACCAAAATGGGCAAATTGTCATCTTTCAGCCGGCCAGCCTTGTCAAGGTCATTGACCGTGACAAAAAAACACGCGTTTTATGTCACGGTCATTGACCTTGACACGACCGTGACAACGACTTGTCAAGGTCATTGACCGTGATAAGCCCGTGACAATTAAATTTGTCACGGTCTTGTCACGGTCATTGACCTTGACAAGACCGTGACAATCCTTGTCACGGTCAATGACCTTGACACGACCGTGACAACTTTTCCAGCAAATACCCTTTCCCCCTTCTTTTTTCCCTCCCACCGTTCCCTCCCTCTCTCTCTCTCGACTCGACGCTGCTCTCTCTCTCTCTCTCTCTCTCAGGTCCAATTTCTCTCTCTCTCTCTCTCTCTCTCTCTCTCTTCCATTTATATATATATATTTGTCTGTATATTTATGTATGTATGTGTATATATATATGTGTGTATGTGTGTGCGTGTGTGGGGGGGGGGGGATGGGGCAGGGTGGGGGAGGGCGTGGTGGAGGGGGGCAGGGGATGGGGCGGGGTGGGGCAGGGTGGGGGAGGGGGTGGTGGAGGGGGCAGGAGGTGGGGTGGGGTGGGGTGCGGTGTGTGTGTGTGTGGTGGTGTGTTTTGGGGGAGGGGGGAGGGGGTGGTGGAGGGGGCAGGGGGTGGGGTAGGGTGGGGTGTGTGTGTGTGTGTGGTGGTGTGTGGTGGGGGAGGGGGTGGTGGAGGGGGCAGGGGGTGGGGTGGGGGAGGGGGTGTGTGTGTGTGTGGTGTGTTTTGGGGGAGGGGGGAGGGGGTGGTGGAGGGGGCAGGGGGTGGGGTGTGTGTGTGTGTGTGGTGGTGTGTGGTGGGGAGAGGGTGGTGGAGGGGGCAGGGGGTGAGGTGGGGGAGGGGTGGGGGAGGGGGGTAGGGGGTTGGGTGGGGTGGGGGAGGGGGTGGTGGAGGGGGCAGGGGGTGGGGTGGGGTGGGGTGCGGTGTGTGTGTGTGTGGTGGTGTGTTTTGGGGGAGGGGGGAGGGGGTGGTGGAGGGGGATTCAATTTAGGTGTGTAGACCATTTCGAAAATTTTGTGCTTCACATTATTGAACCAATATAAAACGTTTTCCCTATCTCTAGATTTTTACAAGACATCTACCACATCATGTCTTAAATGAATCCATTGATTAAAGCCCTAAAAATAATACACACATGGAATTTATTCTAAAATTATAGGATTGTGTTTAGCGAACCAATAACATAAGAAACTCTAATTCCCATCATCCTTCATGTGTTTCCACATTGTTTATCACTCCTTAAAACACAATTATAAAAGATAAAAGGATGATTTAGAACTAGTTTGCATTTATTATTATAACCCTGCCAACCATTCCTATCTTTATGCATTTTTTATGATTAGACCTAGACTGTATTGATGTATTTTTTGTCTCATTTTGCATGTATATATGATTTTTTCTTTTAGAAATCAGTCATGGAGCTGATGGTACGAATACGAGTGCTCAAGAAATGGCTCCAGTCGAGAGTAAGTAATATCTCTTTCCGATCCATTAGCTCGGTTATTATATCCCTGGATTTTGTTAAGCCTCCTAGTAGGAATCTTCATTATTTCTGAATTTGTTATCTTTATGTGTTTTGAATAATTTAAAATATCATTACTTATTTTAGAAACCAGTCATGGGGCAGATGGTCCTAATTTGAATGCTCAAGAAACGGCTCCAATCAGCAGTAAATAATCTTTCTTTCTGATTCATTGGCTCTGATTATTTATTCCTAGATTAACTTTTATTATTTCTGAATTTGTTATTTTTATATGTTTTGAATCGTTTAAAATATTATTATTTCTTTCAGAACCCAGTCATGGAGTAGATGGTCTTAACACGACTGCTCAAGAAACGGCCCCAGTCCAGGGTAAGTAATATCTCTTTCCTATCCATTGGATCTGCATTTGTATCCATAGATTTTTGTTATGCCTCTTACTAGGAATTTTTGTTATTTCTGAATTTATTATTTTCATATGTTCTGAATAATTTAAAATATGACGACTTATTTTGAGAAAAGAGTAATGGAGAAGATGGTCCTAACTCAAGTGCTCCAAACACAGCTCCAATTGGTAAATTGTCCTTTCCGATCAATAATTTAAATATATTTTTTTAGTAATTGTTCCAGTGAGGCTAGGTTCCATAAATTGAAATAAATCTCTTACCGGCCAAGATAGGTTATTAATTGTGTCATGAAATTGGCTAGGTTAGTGTCATTGTTGATGGGAGAATATTTTTCATCTTTTACCCCTTATCAATTCCTTATGTTGAAGAACTAAAGATCCTCAGATGACTCCTGTATTGGTACACTTACAATCACGAATCGCGCCTATGATAAACTTTCAATGTGTTTATATCTACTGCTAAATTGACATTTTCTATCTCATGTTTAGTTTTTTTTTTTAAATTGTCTATTATTAATTTTATGGGTCACTTGGGCTTTGGAGCTCATTATTTATTTGATATTGAATTTGCCCCCCCAACAGTTTCATTTCTTAAGGCTTAAACCCCAGAGTGACTTTTAGTGATGCAAAAAATATCCTGTAACACTTTTTGTGTCACTGAAAGTCATCTCGAGGGAACCTCAAGAAATGAAATTGTTAGAGGCTAAATTTAACATCAAAGAATTTGTTGCGGTAAAACCTCAAATCACCATAATTGTTTTGCCTGTAAAAAATCTATTATATTAATTTTTTATTATGTAATTTGCCTGCAGCAGTGACACATTGAACGAGAGGGGCTTTTTCATGGATATTATCACGATAAATGCTTGCGAGGTGTCCAATTTGGTCCCCCCCCCCCCCCCCACCACCACAACACACACACACAATCCCCAACCATACATATTCTCACTCATGCTATTCAATAAACTGTGTTTTTAATGTTTCTTCATTGAACGTGTAGTATAACATGTCTTGTGCTTTTAAGTTCGAATGGCATATAATTTGTATGAACATATCGTGTGATATTTGCATGCTCGAAGTGTTTTTTTTCAACTTGTAGTATATCGTTACTTTGTCTTCATCGCTGAACATTCTTTATTTACATCTGGAATCACTAATCAGGTCTATCATTCTTCACCCTCTTCTTTGACGTCTGATTTGAGCTTTTATTTTGGAAGTTTTTCATGGGGGGGTATGTATGGAGTGACAAACTTTTTTGCTTAACAGACGAACGGCTAAATGGGAGCCGAAGTCATGTTTATTAAATTTTAAACTTTAGATTCTAAAGTCAATTTCCTAGAAACCAAATGTACCATGAAAAGACATCCATAACGAACACAAGGGTGTCCCACATGGATGACATACTTTTCATTTAAACGTCTTCTTAGTGTATAGTTATCATAAGCTGTTTCGAGTTTTCAACCAATTCTGGTTAGTATTAGGATTCTTCACAAAACAATTTGCATTATCTTTAGTTTGTTCGGATATATGATGTTTGGAACAGGTACAATGTTGCTATAACAGGTACAAATATACTGCTGGGCAGTGGCAGTGGCCATACTGCCCAGCAGTTTTTTTTTTAATTTTGCCCAGAATTGTCACGGTCAATGACCGTGACAATTTTTTTTAAAAGGGTCACGGCTTTGTCACGGTTATAAACCGTGACAAACGTGTCAAGGTCAATGACCGTGACACGACCGTGACACAAAACGCGAGTTTTGTGTCAAGGTCAATGACCGTGACACGACCGTGACAAAAAAAGTTGTCTCGCCTCGAAATGTCACGATCATTGACCTTGACAAGGTGGATTTGTCAAGGTCAATGACCTTGACAAATGGGCAGATTTGGTGTAGTGATGTACCTCTTACCACCTAGACTCTCAGTACGAGTGGGACCCATAAGATCCATGTGAATCAACTCTAGAACACGAGAGGTGGTAATGGAATGCAACTTCCTATGAGGACTACGAATTTGTTTTCCCAACTGACAGGGTCCACAAACGGTCGAAGTTGACTTTCCAAGAGATGGTAAGCCACGTACTAGATCCTTTTTAGCTAAACGATTAAGATCTCTAATGTTCACGTGACCTAGGCGTTGGTGCCACAGATCCATAGGAGTGATCGTGGCGCTGTTGCAGACAAGCGAGGATGTGGGCTCAGTCCCATAGCAATTATCCTCGGTCCTCACCCCTTTCATTAAAAGTTTACCGGCTTGATTGTAGACTTTACACGTGTCCCGGTCAAACTTTACTGCAAAGTCAGTGTCGCACAGCTGGCTAATGCTGAGAAGGTTTGCTTTCAAACCTTTGACGTACAAAACATTTTCTAGCTTAGGAAATACAGGTAACTCGACAGTACCACGTCCTATAATGCTAGACTTGCTCCCATCTCCAAAGGTGACTCTGCCATCCTGATAGTCCTCAAGAGTCGTAAAAAATGAGGCATCACCTGTCATGTGTCTGGAGCACCCACTATCAAAATACCACTGAGAGGTATTATGTGCTTTGAGAGCAACATGAACAACAAAGGCCTTTTTATCTTTCTTAGGTACCCAAGCAGAGCTGACCTTTTGTTTGCCTTTGTTGTTGTTGGTTTTAGCTGAAATGTGAGAAGTATTTACTAACGGCAAAGACATCCGTCGGAATTCTTTCATTAAACTCTGAGTCGTGGCAGCTAAGAACTCAACTCGCTCTCTCAGACTACAAAAAATTATCAGTATGACGTGGTGGAGCAGTAGTACGTCGTGTCCGACCCATGCTATAGCAATACTCCCTAAGGTGTCCTTTTCTTTTGCAATAAGTACAAAAGAGCACAGTCAAAGGCGGACCTTGGTTTGCTTTTCTTGGTCGAACTCTCCTACGAGGTTTTTGACGGTGACCATAAGGAGTTGTAGTAAACTCAGGAACTAGTCCAGGTGCAATTTGAGACGTGGAGGCACCATCATATCCAATTCCTTGTCGATCACCAAAACCTAAAGCGGGGCCGAGGAGCATCTTTCCCATCTTCCCAGATCTATCCTCGATTTGTACCTTGACTTCCCGTGCTTTCTCAAGATCATGAGTCAGCTGGGCAACAAGGGCTTCAAGTTTCTTCCGAGTCTCCACGGAGGAATGGAGCTGACTCGTAAGACTAGCCACTTGTTTAGTCAAGTCCCCTCTATCTTTCTCTAAAACACTCTCTCTCTCTCTCTAAGCAGAATCTCTTTCTCGACACAGGCAGATTCTCTCTCTCTCAGGGCGGTGACGGTGGAGGACTCTCTTTCTCTCGCCTTTCTTAAATCATCCTCTAAGCCGGTGATCTTAAGAACTAGCGCTTTGTTACGTTTTTTAGTTTTAAAAGACTCTGAATATAACTCAGCGTAGGCGCGTTGAATATCACTCTCGCTCTCACTTGAGTCACCCTCCCCCTCACTCACATCGATCTCACTGTCGAGGTGTTCCTGTGAAGCATCATCTTCATCGTCGTGAAGAGAACTAGGAGTGCTCACTTGACTAGCCATGAATGCGGTGAAGTTACACTCATGCGGTGACTCATCTCCTGAATCCACCGTCTCGACCTCACTGTCGTCACTAAGGGTAGCATTAAGGACAACTTTCCCTTTCTCTCTATTCAGACGATTGGCACACTCAAAGGCTCTATGACCCCTACCATCGCACTCAAAACATCTCTCACTTTCTTTCTTAGGAGTATTTTTGGAGTCTTTTTCATTTTTCTTTTCAAACTTATTTTTCTCAAATTTCTTTTTATCTTTAAAATTGCCATTTTTCTTAAATTTGAGAATCCTCTTGAAATTTTTGGCAAAAAGAGCCAAATCATCTAGGTCAAAATCACACTCAGAATCTTACGTATCAGTCTCTCTCTTTCTAGACGACTCTACCCTTTTTCTAGCCGACCCCTCACTCCTTCTCTCTTGGGCTTTAAGAGCAATTCCCTTATCTTTAGATTTAGCAGTTTTAAGGAACATATCAATTTCATAAGTTTGCAAATCTCCTACAAGTTCTTCCAATTTTAGCGTATTTAAATTACCCATAGAATTTAGCACAGTGACTTTAGGGATAAAACGCTTAGGTAAAGAACGAAGAATCTTTTTAACAACTCTAGCATTAGGAATATGTTCACCAAGATTAAAGCTAGTATTCACAATGTCAGAAAGTCTAGCATAAAATTCATCAAAGCATTCAGATTCATGCATGGTGATGGTTTCAAATTGAGTTGTCAAATTTTGCAACTTAGATTCTTTCACATCATTAGTTCCTTCATGGGTGAGTTGTAAAACATCCCATGCCTCTTTTGACGTGGTGCACGTCATTATGCGTTTGAACTCATCAGGTGTGACAGACCCAGAAATAGCACTTAGACCCTTAGAATTAAAAGATGACCATTTAAACTCTTCCTCAATCCAAGAAGTGTCAGGTTTCAAGCTGGTCACATTATTAACAGTCACGGAGGGAGGAGTCCACCCTCGTTCAACCAGAATCCAGACACGTTCATCAATGGCTTTTAAAGCCGACCTCATTCGGGCTTTCCAATAAGCATAATTTGTCCCGTCAAAAACATGCATTTTATTATACAACTTCTCCATTTGAACACGCACTTTTTCAAAAATCAATTTTTTCAGAAAATTGATATCTTAGAAAAATTTTGCGGAAAATAGGAATACGCGATAGATTAGCGTAACCTGCTCTGATACCAATTTGAGAACGTATGTGCTTGCGTTCAAATGAGCAAATTATATATTAAAAGCCTTTTAACCCAAACAAACCCTAAACATGCAACAGTATGTGATTGAATAAGATGATAATCTAAACAAGAACATTCAAACACATGCAATTGAGGAAAAATCCCCCAAAGGGGCAAAACCATTTATTTTCATTATAATATTGTAGGCTATACAATTTCGGATTACAATGAAAATACAAGTGACTAAGAATTACCCTCAGGTGTCGGATTCTGTAGTCGCGGCTGGAACTATCCCTTTCCAGTAGGGCTGCAATGGAGAAGAGAAACGGCTTCTCCACAAGGGTTGAACAAACCAAAGTTGTGTTCTTGGGTTGCAAAAGGATTCACAAATATTTGGCAAGGATGTGTGAATCAAAACATGAGTCTTGGGACTAAAAAAATATGAAGACTAGAGGTATTTGGACTCTCAAAAACGTCTTCTAAAGTCTTTCAAAACAACTCCCCCGAAGTTGGTATTTATAGGAAAAAATATAAAGAGTCCCACGTTCTTAAAACTCTAAAATTCTATCGAGCGTACAAAAAAAAAAAAAACAGCATTCTTTAAGGAATTTTCTCTATCTTCAAAAGGTCATAACTCCTTCACCGTAGCTCGGATTGAGGTGCCGTTTTTTCCAGTATCTTTTTTGCGGCGAGCTATTCAACTTTCCAGTTGACCAGACCTCCGGACTATAGCTGTAAAATTACAAAAATGCCCTTGAAGTCTCCTATCGTGCCTTTTTTTCACTGTTTTGACTTCTCTTGCGTACCACTTGCATTAAGTCCCTAAAATCATGGACCGTGAAGTCGTTGAGGTAGATGTGGGACACATTAATGGAGATGTTGAATGCTTGATTCCCGGAATTCGGATAGAGGCCGTCATGTGAGATCGTGAGGTGACGTGCCAAATGTAGCGGCGTACGACATACACAAATGTAACATGTTGGACATGAGAAAAATGTCCTTACAATGTTTAATGAGGTATGTTGGAGAGCCTAACTCTCTCTCTCTCTCTATAATAATAATAATAATAATAATAATAATAATAATAATAATAATAATAATAATAATAATAATAATAATAATAATAATAATAATAATAATAATAATAATAATAATAATAATGCTTTTGTGCGGACCAATCCGCATTTTATGCAGACCGAACATGTGTCACCTGGCGATGATCCTAGAAATTATAGGCGCTCTCTCTCTCTCTTTTCTGAGCGCACCACCAGTGACACATGTCCAGTACGCATTATTAAAAAATGGACTGGTCCGCATAAGAGCATTATATATATATATATACATATACAGTTAAATTCTCCAACATACCTCATTAAACATACCTAAAAATACATGGTATAATGATATTGCATGTATAATTCACTATAAAATTGTATACATGAATTGATAATATTTTTTAATACATATGTACTATATGTATATTTTATATTATTCCATGCATTAATAATACATGTATAAAACTATATATAAGTATCATGTATCTATTGATAATATTATTTAACTTTATATTATTCCATATATAATTTTGTGTACATTGTACATATATATTTTTTATGTATAAAAATTACACACATATTAATGTATTATGTATGTATATTATATATTAAGGTATAACTGCATTAAAATATTAAGAATGAAAAATTCTGAGTTGAAAAATAAAAAACAGAAGTTATAAAACACCCTAAACCTGTTTTCTGAAAAACTTGATCATAACACAGAAATATTATAATTTTGTGTTTAAAAACAGGTTGCCAAAAGAATTTTTTTATCAGAATTGTATTTAAACACAGAAAACAGAATTATAGTTGCAAACCAAACAGGTCATTAGTATTTTGTGTGGGTATTATTATATAAGTAATACTTTACCATTTATATACTTGAATATTGAAGAGATAAATACATGTATGTTGTAGGTGGAAAGATAAATGCATGTTTTGGTTTGTAAATAACGTACATAGTAATGCATGCAATGTATGTTGGTAGAGAGAGAAATGCATATAAAGTGTTGAATAGATAAATGCATGTATGTAGGTGGAAAGAGAAATGCATCATTATTTGGTGTAATTAATAGGAGAGAGGTGATATTTAGACTTTTTTTATTAGCTTTAATTACCTGCCATCGAGATCACTTTTGATTGGAAGACATAAAAAATTTGATATCTCAAAGACATCAATTTTTTTTCTAATCTCTAGCATGAGTAAACGTTTTTTAATGGTTAATGACATTTTGGTCCTTTGAAATTTTTGTTAATGAAACCCTTAGTATCATATTATTTTATTTTTTCAAAATTTTAAACGAAAAATTAACTCCTTTTAACATAATTGACAAGTGTCACTCATGTGAATGATTTAATTGACACCGAATCAAGCTTAAAGGGATATATTTGTTAAACACACTAAATGATATAATTTTTAATGTAATTTTCTTCCATTTTAAAGGTGCATTAAATGCCCATTACTTATATTTACTAATAAATGTCCGTTAAATTAGTTTTTAAATTATTTATTAATATATGTCCATTACCTAATGTTGTCAACAATGTATTTTAAATACACAAGTGGGAAACCCACCAACCCCACTACTACATTCTTTCGGCTAAAAAGAGGAAGAAAAAAATGGCACCTACCACCTACTTGTTTACCTACCATCAACCCATAGTTATCTCCAACCACTTTCAATCTTCAAAAAAACAATTCTCTCCATCCGGCCAAAAGAGAGAGAACGAGAGAGAGAGATTGAAAGCTTGATTTAATAAGAATGGCTTTCTTATGGTTTGACAGAAAAATAAGGAGAAAGGGAAGAGAATACATAACAGAAAAATTTTGGTTCTCACTCTATAAATTTTTCTTCCTTAGGAAATATTTTCTTCATAAAAATATTTATACCCCCAAAATATTTTTTCGAATATTGAGCAATTAATTTGGAATGGATGTTAGAAGACATATAACTACGGTGCATGGTTATATGATACAGAGATGATTCTGGGCTTGTTTTATCCTGGGGACGGCGTGACTGTAGACTACATGCACAAAGAGGGTAGAGCCGCGAAACGTCTTAAAGAGAGCGACCTAATCCGCGACTCAACCCAAGAATCGTTTACGACGAATTTATAAACAATTGAGGTAATATTGTTTATTTTTATTGTGCAGTATTTATTTGGAATTCACGCATGCGGTTCATATTTGCGATAATCATATGAGGTAATAATTTAATTTTGAGTCGTAGACTTAAAATTATTTTATGATTTTATTTTTCGATTTCTGCATAAAACTCTTTGATGTGATTTTTTAATCACAATATATAAAGTGCACCAACACCTAATTATGTTTTAAATTATATCATTATTAATTTGAACGGACTTCATTAAAGTTTTTACAACGCAAATTGTTAAGCACGGTGGTAGAGTAATATAAATTTTATATTAGAAGTATATTATTTATTGAAGTACTAATTAAATATTTTTAAAATTACAAAATAGCTTAGGTAGTACCACAAGCATGACATGCAATTGTGTCATAAGAATAATAGTTAATAAAATTATAGATGTAACTGAAAGCGTATATAACATGAAAGCAAACTAAACATTATCTCCAGAAAAGCAAAATGCTTTCACTGGACATCATTTATAGCATGAAATGTGCAAAAACTGAAGCAAGAAAAGAACATCAAATAATATATAAGATGAAAACAAGACAGTTTCAATAATTAAATCAACTAATACTTTTTAAGAACAATACTAGCACATTCAAGAACAAACTCAAAGCAAACTAATTTAAAATGAAAGCTATAATAGCAAGTCTTTTCGATGTACAAAAGAAAAATATTAAAAAAAATAAACTTAATAATACTAACAGATAATTGAGGTTAGGGGTTGAATGTGAAGAAAAACAATACAAAAAAGGATTTTGGGGAACTCACGTTTAGAAACTCGGAGTCACCGCGATTTGAGGAACACCGAAGCGGTTAAATTCTGATTATTTTGCGTGTTATCCCGAGACACATGAAAGTCTGGTCATCTTCGATTATTATATACGCACCATCCAAAGAGAATCACAACCCTGGCAAATTAAACACCGCTTCTCGCCTCGAACAACTAACAAACTACACGAGTATATTTGCGCATGCTGTTAGTTGTTTCTTTTTCTTGAATTGAGAGAGACATAATAGGAAGAAGCAAACTCGAAGTCCCCGCGATTTGAAGAACACCTAAGCGGTTAAAGTCTGATTATTTTGCGTGTTAACCTGAGACACATGAAACTCCGATCGTCTTCAGTTATATACGCACCATCCAAGGAGAATCACAACCCTGACAAATTTGAGTCCACTTTTCACCTCGAACAACTAGCAAACTACTCGTAAATTTATCAGGTTTGTGATTCTCCTAAGATAGAACGTAAATATAGCACAATAGAACCTAAATATAATACACTTCATCGTGTCTACGCAAGAGAGTGGACGAATATTTTGAATATAGTTTGGAGCAATGGAATGAGCACCAAACTCACGGTATATATAGAGCCTCTTCATTTTAGTCATTAAATTCTTTCTTCATCTCTCATAATATACACATCTGCTTTTTATGCAACCCTTTGTTTCTATATCCTTTTTCCCACAATTCTTATTTAATAAAATATAACCCTTTTGTTTCTTATCCTTAATTAATTTTTTTTTCTCTGTGGAGCTTCCTCTTTAGTTCTTTCTTCTTCTTACGTATTCAATACGTAAAAATAAATGAGAGATATATGAAGGGGTGTGGAGTGTCTTTAAAAATATAACTTAAAAAATTACAATGTTGCTTAAAATACATCCGGGAGACAGAAATGCCTCTATTTCTCATTCCATTGTTGCCCTAAACCATAGTTTCTAGTGTCTAAAATATGGGTTCGACAGGAAATTATGAAAACTATGTAGTTATCTAATCTAATATATATAATATCTATCTATGTATTCTATGTAATAACGTAATATAATTTTGGTGTCTCCTCTTAGAGAATTAACACGTGACAGCAATAAATGCTCTAATTTATGTATATTTATAAAACAAGAGTCCAACATAGATGGGAAACCGAAATGACCCAAAATTTAATACCATGCACCAAAATAGGATCTGTGAATCGGACTTCTTGAAGAGAGTGAATGCACACCAAAATAGATGCATGCATCAACTCTTTATGGTTCCAATAATGTATACTCTCAGATCCATAAAGCCGTGTGAAAGACTCATTGATTGAAAAAAAGTGTTATGGACATTTATTTTGTGAAGTGTGTGTTGATATTTTTATATACGTGAAAGATTCATTCGTATATATGTGAAAGACTCATTCCATTGTTTTTCTCTCTCTTTCCTCACTATCATTCGCCTACATCTCCATTTTTTATGGACATCAATTATTCATGGGTATGTTGAAAATTCACATAAGTTTTAGCTTAATCGTATACCTTAATCGTATCAACACACGGATTTTATAACAAAAGCTAAAATGGAACGTCTTTTCGATGTACGAGAGAAAAAAAATTAAGAAAATTTAACTTAATAATACTATTAGATAATTGAGGTTAGGGGTTGAATGTGAAGAAATAATTAGGGATTTATTTGAAGTCGTCTTGAATGTTCGGGTGCTCAATTCCATAAATTAATTATACGGATTTTGCCCCCTTGGCAGCTTCGTAATATAAGTTTTTATTTATCAAAATTATTAATAAATTAAAATTTCAGTGATGAAGTAAAAACGATTTGACTTTGCTAAAAAAAGGAACACACAAATACATACATAAACACCCTCCAATGATAAAATAAAAAAAAATATAAATATCTTTTAACAAAAGGCATATGCTTTAGCATGTGCAAAT
Source organism: Sambucus nigra (assembly GCA_949130495.1). Lineage (NCBI taxonomy): Eukaryota > Viridiplantae > Streptophyta > Magnoliopsida > Dipsacales > Adoxaceae > Sambucus > Sambucus nigra. The sequence continues at coordinate 31,442,645 of OX422207.1, read as the reverse complement.
CAACACACGTGGCGAAAATTGATTGAGAAACAAGGAAGGAGACAGGGTAATGGGGATAACAGATTATCTCCCTTTAAAACCCCCACCTCACATTAAATACACACATCCAAATCCCAAATCAGTATCACAACTATGCAATCTCTAGCATGAGTAAACGTTTTTTAATGGTTAATAACATTTTGGTCCTTTGAAATTTTATTAATGAAGCACTTAGTATCATATTATTTTATTTTTTCAAAATTTTTAACGAAAAATTAATTCCTTTAACAGAATTGACAAGTGTCACTCACGTGAGTGATTTAATTGACACCGAATCAAGCTTCAAGGGATATATTTGTTAAACTCACTAAATGATATAATTTTTAATGTAATTTCCTTCCATTTTTTCATGTTCAAGGTGCATTAAATGTCCATTACTTATATTTACTAATAAATGTCCATTAAATTTTATATTAGAAGTATATTATTTATTGAAGTGCTAATTAATTATTTTTGAAATTATAAAATAGCTTAGATAGTACCACAAGCATGACATGCAATTGTGTCATAAGAATAATAATAAGAATAATAGTTAATTAAATTATAGATGTAACTGAAAGCGTATATAACATGAAAGCAAACTAAACATTATCTCCAGAAAAGCAAATGCTCTCACTGGACACCATTTATAACATGAAATGTGCAAAAACTGAAGCAAGAAAAAAACATCAAATAATATATAAGATGAAAACAAGACAGTTTCAATAATTAAATCAACTGATACTTTTAAAAAACAATACTAGCACATTCAAGAACAAACTCAAAGCAAACTAATTTAAAATGGAAGCTATAATAGCAAGTCTTTTCGATGTACAAAAGAAAAAAATTAACTTAATAGTACTAACAGATATTGAGGTTAGGGGTTGAATGTGAAGAAAAACAATAAAAAATAGGATTTTGGGGAACTCACGTTTTGAAACTCAGAGTCACCGCGATTTGAAGAACACCGAAGCGGTTGAATTCTGATTATTTTGCGTGTTATCCTGAAACACATGAAAGTCTGATCATCTTCGGTTATTATATATGCGCCTTCCAAAGAGAATCACAACCCTGACAAATTAAACACCGCTTCTCGCCTCGAACAACTAACAAACTACACGAGTATATTTGTGCATGCTGGTAGTTGTTTCTTTTTCTTCAATTGAAAGAAACATAATAGGAAGAAGCAAACTCGAAGTCCCCGCGATTTGAAGAACACCGTAGCGGTTAAATTCTGATTATTTTGCGTGTTACCTTGAGACACACATGAAAGTCTGATCGTCTTCAGTTTTATACGCACCATCCAAGGAGAATCACAATCCTGACAAATTTTACTCCACTTTTCACCTCAAACAACTAACAAACTACGCGTAAATTTATCAGGACTGTTATTCTCCTAAGATAGAACGTAAATATAACACAATAGAACCTAAATATAATCGTCTCTAAACAAGAGAGTGGACGAATAATTTGAATATAGTTTGGAGCAATGGAATGAGCACCAAACTCACGGTATATATAGAGCCTCCCTTTTCATTTTAGTCATTAAATTCTTTCTTCATCTCTCATAATGTACACATCTGCTTTTTATGCAACCCTTCGTTTCTATATCCTTGATTCCTTTTCCCCACAATTCTTATTTAATAAAATATAACCCTTTCATCTGCTTTTTATGCAACCCTTCGTTTCTATATCCTTTTCCCACAATTCTTATTTAATAAAATATAACCCTTTTGTTTCTTATCCTTAATTAATTTTTTTGTTATCTGTTGAGCTTCCTCTTTAGTTCTTTCTTCTTCTTACCTATTCAATACCTAAAAATAAATAAGAGATATATGAAGGGGTGTGGAGTGTCTTTGAAAAAAGGGTCATATATACCAAATAGTTACTCGAACTTTTTTTAACACACGTTTAGTCCAAGTCTTTTTTTTTTTATAACAAAAAGTCATTCACCATGCCAAAAATGCTTTACCATGCCGCTGGCGCGAACCTTTAAAGATAAGAGAATAAATGACTTTTTGGTACAAAATAAAAAGATTGGACTAAATGTGTATTAAAAAATATTTGAGGGACTTTTTGGTATTTGATCCTTAAAATAATTACTTAAAAAGTTCCGATGTTGCTTAAAATACATTCGGTGCCAGAAATGCCTCTATTTCTCATTCCATTGTTGCCCTAAACCATAGTTTCTAGTGTCTAAAATATGGGTTCGACTGGAAATTCTGACAACTATGTAGCCATCTAATATATATATATATATATATATATATATATATATATATATATATATAATACTCTTGTGCACACCAGTCCGCATTTTAAGAGTGCGTACCGGACATGTGTCACCTGTCGGTGACCCTAGAAAATATAGGCTAAATTATATGCACACTCTTTTTTTTTTTGGCGCACCGCCAGGTGACACATGTTCGGTCCGCACTCTTAAAATTCGGACTGGTATGCACAAGAACATGACTATATATATATATATATATATATATACACACACACACACACACTAGTGGAATGCCCGTGCCTGAAGGCACGGCGAAAATTTCTAAAAGTGCGTAAACACAAAACGGCGAAAAATTCCAAACTACGTAATCGTGAAACGACAAAAAAATTCAAAGTAGGTAAAAAAAAATTCCAAAGTAGGTAAAAAAAATTATGTTATAACATCATTTAATTATATCAATATTCAATTGTTTCAAATAGTCTTGCTTCAACCTACATGCAATACTGGGTCTGGTCACAGAGCATAACCATTATGCCAAGTTTGGGCCCACCAATTTTCATAACATAGGTTATTCTCAAGCCAACAAAAACAGAATCCTTATAATTTATGCACAAAAGGAAGATTAGGACGTCTACAATAAAAATAGAGGGATTTCCAACAATAATAACTAAAAATGCTAGTCATCTCCGGTTCTCTATTTTCTCCAAAAACAGAGAAGCAAAAAAAAAATTAAAATTAAAAAACAAATAACAATTAACTATGCAATATCGTGTGAGAGAGTATAATCCGAGAGAAGTGAATATAGTTGTTAGCAACATTAAGGAGAATAGAGGAAAGAGTGAAATCAATTAAAGAGATGCTGCTCAATTAAATCAATCGAAATATCTGTTAACAAAACTACATATAAAGTGAAAACATGAGCAAGATTTCCATAATTAGATTTAGTTCATGAATTCCCTATAATACTTGGTGTCGACCGCAATAGTAATGTCTTCCATCCATCCTTAATTTCCCGCGTTTCTTCACGTATTCTTCCTCTCTGATTTCTTTGTTCTTCCTCTTTTATCTCTTCCATTGACAGATTTGCTGCGAATGGGGAGGAAAGTCATATGAGTAACCCACATGTTCATCTCAATACAAAAATGAAAAGAGGGAATTTTAGCATCTTATTTTTTTGTCATTAGCATTGTTGTTTAAGGCGCAAGGTGCACCCAGGGGCAAAGGTGTCTCTGTAGCCTAGGCGCAAAGTGAGGCGCGCACCTGATTCAAGCTAGGCGCACTTTTAAAAAAAATAAAAAAATAATAATTAAAGCAATATATTGATGATAGAATAATATCATGACATCAATGTTAAACTTAATGGCATAATTAAGATTCCAAAATATAACATATTATATTTCAACTGCCTTTTCCAAAATTTTCTTTCTTTTTTATTATATTTCAACTGATATTTTTTAAATTTTACAGGTATATAACGGGGAAGAAATAAAGGTATAACAGGTACCTGCTATACTCCAACAGGTATAACAGGGAATAAAGAAAGGAAAATGCAGAAAGAAATGGGTGAAAATAAATAAAAAATAAAAAAAGAAGGCAGAAAAAATATATTTCGACAGAAAGAAAAGAAAGAAAATATAAGTCGGAGTTGAGAAATAGGCAGAATAAAAAAAATTCAAAAAACATAAGAGGATAAATACCTGAGTCGCCGGAGTTTGGAGAGAAGAAGAGAACAACCGGAGTGTAGAGAAAGCAGAGCCGGAGTGGAGAAAAGGTTGCATTTGTAGAACAATCAGGGCAAAGCATTCAACATGTATGTCCAAATCAGAAACTAAATCCGCACAGATCACCACCTAGGCGAGTACATGATTATCCACACAAACCATAACCTAAATCGAACCCTTATTTTTCATTCTAAAATCAAAACTTATATTACAACCAATTTTAAATGAAAACATCTAGGTAATGGTACATATGTGAAAGCATGATCACACTTAACACGTTTCGAATTTGAGTAGAACAACAGGAAAAAAAGAGATATAGAGAAAGATATGCAGAGTTAAAAGTTCACTGAATTATGACAAAGTAGGTACAAAGCTTCAAAGTTGTCTTTAAACTTGTCCACCGAATTTTGCAATCACGGTTCTAAACTGATGTCTTCGCTCAAGAAAGCAAACAAAATGAGATTGTTTAAAAAAACTTCACGTGGACATTAACTACATTCAAAGTTATTGAATAGAAAATCAAAATAGAAAAATGTAATAGACTTCAAAGATTAACATCGCTCACATAAAAAGAAATCACCGCCAAAAAGAAATCGTTATCATAGACAAATATAAAAAATAAAAGTGGATCAAACTACACCAGAAATTATTCGTTGTTATCAAACATAAAAAAATTCACTCCAGAGCAAACAATGTTATCGATTCAGAAACGAAAATCCAAATGATCAGAGATAATGCGATTAAGATCACCAATGCGCTACACATGTAAATTGGTCGCTCGTATTTCTTTTGTCCATTCCAACGACTCTTCAATTAGAACAGGTGCAGAGTCAACCATATTAATCATAGATGTGATAAGGATGCATTCAACACAAAGATAATATTTGGAAGAGATAAGAAACAAAAATCTTCACCATGTATTATATACTTCACAATCGGCTAAATCAGGAAATTAGTCATACAATTATCCACAACACTTTTTTGAGAACACAGAAATGAATGGGAGTTTAAATTAATGAAGACACTTCTATTAAATTGAACAAATATTAGAATGTAAATGTATCCTAAAGCCTACCTACATCAAATAAAAATACTGAGAATACGATTATATGTTTACTGAGTACAAATATTTACTTAGACAGTCAATATACTCCTATGCAGACACCCAAACTGCATAACAATCGCATTTTCCCTTGCAAAAAGGGTCGACTTTTGATAAAACCAATTGGCTTTGTTGAATTAGCTACATCTTGGCCAACTTGGATGTTAAAACAACTTTGTATCTTTCAACAAACAACAACAAACCTACAGACCATGAACATATTAGCAACAAACAAAGTTATCTACAACACTAAATCAGAACTATGAAACAATTAAAATAGTAGAGTGAATGAAAAATATACACACTACCTCCTAAAAACTTGAATCAAAGTCTTGTAGACTAATATCTATTCATCATATTTGATATGCCTTCTATTTCTCATCCCAGAGATTGCAATTAAGAAGAGACATAGACATGACTCAAGGATCCACCTCTCATAACTCAAACTTCAAATCAAATCTTAAAATTAGGACATGAATCATAATAATAAAACATCAAATCCTGAAAGGAGTACACAATCTTTCATAAAAGTGTCTCAATGAATTGTCCACATGATAGGAACAAAGTGGACCTCTAAACAGGTTTAAGAAGTTCATAGATTTCAAGCTAAGAAAGGAACAAAATGAGTAACCCAAATAGGCTATTATATAGTCAAACACTTGTTATGCATACAAATTAACTAAATCAAATATGTAAAAACCAATTAAATAAATTTGGATAGAAATAGGTAAAATAATAATGGAAAAAATTATCCCCCACCAAACAAATCAGCACCCATTTGCAAGTCAAATTATCCCCCACCACAAACAAATCATCACCCATTAGCTAGATTAAACTATTAACATATGAGTTAAAAGAACACTAAAAGATGAAGTCAAAATGCAGTAGAACTAGCAAGTTATAAGTCTTTTAAGACAGATGATAATAATGTGGTCACAAACTTTGGGTGATTTGAATCCTATTTCAATTTAGGTAAACAAAAAATTGGTTTGATAGAGTAGTTACACACTAAGAGGAAATTAGTCAAAACGACCTCGCTTCAATAGATTTTCATCTGAATGAGAGTAGTTTTAATGGCAGATAGTACAGTGTCAGCACAAAGCAGATATTCTTCACAAAACTGTATGCACGTGTCATATACACACACAATATTAAAAAATTAAAGATGAACCGTAGGCTAGCTGTGGGTGCTCTTCAGGTTGTTGAACCGTCTCTCCTAGCTTTGGTCCCTCCGGTCCATTAGTTTAATATCTGATGAATAAATTGGTGGACACTAGCTCCCTCAACTTGATTAACAAAATCAAACAATAAAAAGTGAACAGGAATATACGACAATCACTTGAGACGAGCTTATCACCGGCACCAGTTTTGTTAGAATTTCCATCGCTGCCATTTAAGTGATAACTCCACAATTACCTCATACGATGTACAATGGCACCGCTAACACGGTCATTATAGCGGTCACCAATCTCATTGAAATATTGAAAGAAGTAAAAGAAGATCTAAACTTTATGTATTGTGTCAGAACATTGATTATGGAAACAACATATGCAGTAAATCCAATTTTAGCCATTATGTCAGGTCATCGATTACCTTCATGAAGAGTGTGATTCACCGTAGCTATTGTAGTTTAGGAGAAATAGATTCTTTGGTCCAACCCCTATTTGTCACATGATTATCATATATATACCAAATGCATATACATAACAAATACACACATAAACATATATTACTTAAACTGACTAGCTGAGTTCAGAAAGGCACCGCGAAAAGAATGGTTTGATGACCAACTTTAGAATCATGTATCTATCTACCCTCTTATTTCTAATAATTTTAATCCCTATCAAAAAATCAAGTCCAGAATTATACACATTTAGAAGTTCATGTTCACGAAATTCATGAAGTCATATCAAACATATGGATTAGAACCCAATAACAATAGTAGAAGATTTTAATTTCACTTTAGAGAAAAAAATGAATTAAATTATTTGAATATGATAACAACAACAAATTATTTCATTATTTCACCAACAAAATTCTAATTAAAACCCATAAGAGAACATTATTAAGAGCCTATGGGCATAAAAATTTTGATGTGATAGAGTAGATGAGATAAAATGAGAAGAGCAACCTCAATCTCATATTCAATGTAGGGAACCTCAATATCAAACACAACTCTATTTACATCCCTGCTATGAACGTCTCAATTATCACCAAGTGTAATGCAAAATCCCCACTAATAAGAGTGTAACAACCAAAATCTAAAAAAATACCCCACTTGGGGTTTCAAACATCAATTCAGTTATATCAAGACCACAATTAAAGACACTACACTTCACGGGCATAGAACATCCAAGTATCTCAAGATCCTTTGTTTTCAGTAGTTTACTATATATATATATATATACTAGCAGAATGCCCAAGCCTAAAGGCACAACGAAATTTTTTAAAGTTCTTAACTTTAAAACGATAAAAATTTTCAAAGTACATAATTGCAAAATGCAAACTGCAAAAATTTCGTTCCCCAACAAAGGAAAGTGTATTTTTTTTAAAATTGTCTTAACCTCCTTTGTTTATAGGACTATCCACCTTCATTAGCAAATAACAAATAGTTCAACAACATTCAAATAGTTTAAATTCATTAAAAAAACTCACATATAACATGAAATATTTAATATTTGTCAACGAAATTCACATTATGCCTTAATTTATTAAAGTGTTAATTTAAAAAAAAAGAACAGACTGCTTTATTTATTGGACTTCAAAGTATTAAACCTTTTATAATTTAAGTTAAAAAGTATATTTTACAACATAAATAAATGAAGTGTAAATAATTTAGAAAAAAGCAAAATCATAAAAAAACAAAAAAATTCAAAGTATGTAAAAAGGCAAAAGTTTTCAAAATATGTAACAACAAAACGACAAAAAAACAGTTTTGTTTAATAAAAGTTTTTTTTCATTAAAAAAACACTGTTTTATTTTTGGGTTAAAAACTATTTTTTAAATGTATTTTTATTACAAATTGTTTGCCTTCAAAAACTAATTTTTTCCGCATTATAAATTAATTTTATTGTTAAAGACTATTTTTTATGAACTGTTTTTTTCATTGTAAGTTTTTTTTATGTTAAAATTGGGATTTAGAAACTATTTTTTTGTTAAGAATTTTATTTGGTTAGAAGTCAATTTTTTAATATATCAATTTATTTTACATTTTTTTTCTTTTGTCACTAATTGCATCAAACATCTCGCTTTCTATATAACAATTAATTATTGACCTTATCCACCACCCTTCTTGTCTTGTCGTACTTTGCATTCATTGCATATTTCTTTTGACAAAATCTTTTTGAGGCCCAAGGAAGATCGAAAAATTGATTATTTCTCTTAGCCACCCTTCTTGTCTTGTCGTACTTTTCATTCATTGTGTGGTACTTTATTTGAATTCTACATTTCAATGCCAATACATAAAGTAGTATCATTACATGGGAAATGTCCCTTCCTTATGGAAGACTCTTGTTTCTTTTTATGCCACATTGGTTTCAACAAACCCTTGTCATATAATGAAGATTTCTTTTGATAAAATCTTTGTGAGGCCCAAGAAGGATAGAAAAACGACACCAATGTTTTACTCATTTTCGAATTTCAAAATTACACCCTAAATTTTTCCCTCATTAGCCGAAAACAAAGAAATATAAGGGTGACTTTGAAGCAATAAACGGAATTCAATTTTGTTACGAAAATTGTCAATTTAAAATTTACTTTTAATGTTTTTTATTTTAGTTGTGAAAAGACCATGAAAATAATAGTTTATTTTGGATTGCCTGTGCCTGAAGGCACAATGGAAATTTTCAAAGTACGTAATTTTAAAACGACAAAAGTTTTCAAAGTACATAATTACAAAACGACAAAAAATTCGTTCCTTGAAAAAACAAATTGTAATGCCATAACACCCAAAATGTATATTTTTATACACCAATATAAAAAGAGTTATATTTTCCTTAAAACAAAGAGTTGTTAGAAAGAAGAATCAACATCTAATATGCAATTTGATTTTCGCATTATAAATAATAACACGAAGCTTAATCTAAATCAAAACTAAAATCTAAAAAATAACATAATATTGAATCTAAAAAACTCCCAGTTTAAAATAGAAAAACGAACATATATCTATTTTTAGATGGAGAGGCCGTCCTTAAATTAAAGAAATCGTAAAACCCTTACCCAGAATCGAACCAGAAAAATAGTAGATCTGCAAAAAAAACTTTACATCTGCAAAAAAAAACAAATATCAACGTGACAAAAAATACACCGTTCTTATTTTTAGATTTGCAAAAAAAAAAAAATATTAGGAAAAAAAATATTAAACTTGGAAAAAAACATTAGATATGCAAAAAAAATATAAATTTGTGTGTGCATGTGTTAGACGGTGAGGCGGATCAAAAACTCTCATTTTGAACCAAAGAAATCTTAAAACCCTTACCCAAAATCAAACCACAAAAATATTATATCTGCAAAAAAATATTACACATGTAAAAAACATTAGATCTGCAAAAAAATATAAATGTGACAAAAATTACACCATTTTTATTTTTAAATTTGCAAAACAGATTAGTCCTGCAAAAAAAACATTAGATATGCAAAAAAAATATAAATCTGTGTGTGCGTGTGTAAGAGGGTGAGATGGATCAAAAACTCTCATTTTGAACCAAAGAAATCTTAAAACCCTTACCCAAAATCAAACCACAAAAATATTATATCTGCAAAAAATTTTACACTTGTAAAAAACATTAGATCTGCAAAAAAATATATATATAAATGTGACAAAACTTACACCATTTTTATTTTTAGATTTGCAAAAAAATATTAGACCTGCAAAAAAAACATCAGAAATGAAAAAAAAATCTCTCTCTGTGTGTGTAAGAGGGTGAGGCGGATCAAAAACTCTCATTTTGAACCAAAGAAATCTTAAAACCCTTACCTAAAATCAAACCACAAAAATATTATATCTGCAAAAAAGTATTACACATGTAAAAAAATCCTTTCTAGAGCCGCACCCACCCATACAAAGAGTTATGGGTGTGTCAGATAATTCTTGGGACTTTAAAGAAGGCTCAATTAGTTCAAAGAGATAAAAAATATTCACAAAAAAAGAGGAGGAATGTAAACAAAGTGTGGAAATCTCCATAAAAACCTGAATTTTTAAGCTCACGGGATATAAAATGCCACACAAAAAAAAACTGAATGAATATGTAAGAAAGAAAACTTAGTGTAAAAATCAGAAGAACAGGTGTATAAATATTTCACTACCCTAAGAAAAATTAGTGTGTGAACCTAAATAGAATGTTTAAAATGAAAATAAAACTAATCATGGAGGAATGAATTATATCTCAACATCCTTTCCTCACCTATGGCATCAAAAGCATTAGTACATACATAAGCAAACCTATAAACATCTTCGATAGTTGCCAATGGAATCAAAAGCATATGTACAAATATTTGAAATCTAAATATGAGGAAGCGTTTAACTTAAACCAATCAAACACAAAACACGTCAAAACTAACTATTTGATTCCAGCTCAAAGCATGTGCAAAGTAAAAAAAAAGAACTGTCCGAAACAATTTTTGGCCGGATGTGTCCAAGCAAAATGTCACCCCCGTCGGCGAATTTCACAACTCCCGTCGGCGAATTTCACAAACCCTCGTCTGCAAATTTCACAAATGTCACTGAAGAAATTTATTTTCTACGTAGTAAATGTTCTCAGAAAACAACACAAATGGAAAACGGAGAGTATAAAACACACTTAAATGACAACCTACACATTAAACCGAGAGTATACCTGTAAATTACAAATACTAAACATTAAATCTAAATTACGAAAAATAAACATCAAACCTAAAAAAGCACAAAATGAAAATAAGAGATACATGGATTTTAAAGATAAGGTATGGCTACCAGTGAATGTGATTCGGCAGAGATTATGATTGTGAGGAGAGAGACTATGAATGTGAGGATAGAGGATATCCGCAGATTTGAATTAAAGTGGGGGAGGAGTAAATGTGATAATACATATGGTGGTACTTATTACACTTTATAACATCTCATTGAGTTTTGTGCACATTATTAGTGGGTATTCGTCAACTTTAACCTCTTAAAATTGCCATGTCACAATGTTTAAATGGTGACATGGCACAATTTGAGATCCTTAGATCGCTTAAAAAAATTCGCTCCCAACCGTCGATATTTTGGAACAGTAAAACACCCTCCTCTCATATATATATATATAGCGATGAGACTAGAAATTATAGGCTAAATTATAGTCTCTCTCTCTCTCTCTCTTTTCTGGGATCACCGCCAGGTGACACATGTCCGGTCCGCACTCTTAAAAATTCGGACTGGTATGCACAAGAGCAGTACTATATATATATACAGTACTGCTCTTGTGCAGACTAGTTCGCATTTTTTAAGAGTACGGACCGAACATGTGTCACCTGGCGGTGAGCCTAGAAAAGAGAGAGTGTGCCTATAATTCAGGCGATAATTTCTAGGTGCACCGTTAGGTGACATATGTCCGATCCGCATTCTTAAATTGAGGACTAGTCCGCACAAGTGCATTATATATATATATATGACGCTAAGATTTAGCTCCACCATATAAGAGATAAAGATCTCAAACAGTAATAACAATGGCAACAATAGAGTTATGTATGTGTATAAGTATATAGAAGGGGATGAGGATAAGAGGAATGAAGACAATGATGTATAGTGGTTCAGCCAATCAGGCCTACATCCACTGTGAGTGTGTGATCCACTAAATATGGGCACTAATGGCCTTGGATACAATGCTCATGAGCTCACTCTCTCTTTATTGCGTGTACAAGTAGAGTTTTTACTAGATTTTTTATGATCGATCTCTTACAAGGTTGAAGATGACAAGTATATATAGGGCTTGTGGAGAGTAATGTATCCCCAAGCATGCATTGTGCATGTGAATGATGATCTAGCCGATTCCCTATTGACACCTGGTTGTGCCACTTGTGGTTAATGATGACATAATATTTCCTCACGTGAGGGGATGATATTGTTATAACGGTCTGATCCACGTGCCATATGAGTCCCAAGTGCACTGTCCTATGCATCTCCTAAATCACGCACCATGATGATGTCACCCTCGGCTTATGGTGACAGGCCGAGGCTAAGGTTGATGCTGACATACTAGGTATTAACTGCTGGATGTAGGCTTCGCGCTGTCATCCCCTCATAGGGTCCGCTTATCGCTTGGTCACCCAGAAGATGAGGCTTCTATCTCCATGAGCTTGGGCTCTGGTCTAATAGTGGGGTCGACCGACCTCCTCATGGTCGTCCGGTTGCACTATCGTACTGTCGTCTAAACGGGATCTCAGATGATTAGGTCGTCCTGTCGTCCGTAAGACCCACATGGGAGTAAAGTTGGGCCCTCATCCTAGACGAGGATACCCTCGGCCAGACCGAGGGTGTATTTTGGTATATCAATCACCCCTAGCCCTTAGCCATCGATAATGTTGAGGTGGCTAAGGGGTAATGTTGTCTTTGGATGTCAAATGAGTGGTCAGGTTGATGAGTGACATTTGTCAAGTTGATTGATGTCTTTTCAGGTGTCAATCATCATTTGTGTTCCCCAAACAATGACAGATTCACACTATACTTGGGACTTTGTGCCCTAATGATGATTCTCCTCGTGGGTTGTGCATTGCTTTGGTTAGTGGACCCACTAATGACAAAGTATTTAAACCCTTTTTTAAATAATTATCTTTCTTCTTTTTTCTTCTTCACGCGCACACTCTCTCTCTACCCTTGGCAATTAAACCTCCATTTCTGCATTTTGCGTGAAAGCTTCAAGTTCCCTTCCAGTTTCAGTCTTCTCTTCCACGTAACCCCTTCATCAATATCTTCATTTTATTTCTCTTTCTTGAAGTTTTCTTTTGGTTTGTCTTAAATACTTTCTGTAAAATTTCCTCTCGCCGTTTTGCCTTTTTCCCGGTATGTTTCCACCCTTCTTCGGTGGTTCTAGGGCTAGAACCTGAGTGGTAAGCCTCCCTGGGTTCCTCCCCACCTTTTTGTGGTGGTTTAGTGCCGATTTGTAACACTTTTTAGGTTTTTTAGTGACTCTCCGGTGTTCTTCTTCGGTAGACTTTACTAGTTCCGTTCTTGCGTGTTCATCCTCAAAAACTCTTTGTTTCTCTAGGTTCAATCCAAAAGTCAATTTGGTCAAACTGTTTAACTTGTTTGTAGGTTGTTTGAGAAAATTCTTCAAGTGTAGGGTCTACCTCTTAATGCTCCAAAGGATTTATGATTTAGCCGAGGAGTTTCCAACTTTGAGAGAGAGGTGCTTTACAGAGATTAGACGAAGAGCAAAAGATAACGAGCATAGACGAGGGACCGACCTTGTTTGGGCACGACCCATCTTCCCAATTCCATTAGCTATAATTTTACCCTCTGAGCCCTTTGGGTCTTCCTATCATCCAGCCGAGTGTCAGACGCAAGAGGGAAAAATGGACGAAAGAGCATCGTCACCAACGGGTGCTGGGACTTCTGGGAGAAGAGACTCTTCAACACTTAGCCCAAATCGAGAAGCCAAGGGAACAATTCATTCTGAGGCTATCCCCATGACAGCCATGTCTCCCCTTGCCTTCCAAGTTACTTTTCCAGATGGCCCTCCAATAAATGACGAGGTTGAGAGGTCTGGGGACAAGGGAAGTGGCACTGAGGACGATAGTGAGGATTCCAATAACGATCAGGTTGATACCTCAGGGGACTTCCATGGGGAAGAAGGAAAAGTTTTCGTTTATGAGCAGATGCTTAGGGTCGGCGTTAGGTTCCCTCTTCATTCTGCGATAGTTGACATACTTTCTGCCCTCGGGGTTTCTCCTTCCCAACTTCCTCTTAACTCCTGAAGGACCATCCTCGGCTACATCTCCCTCTAAAAGAACACGTTTACCGATGAGCCCTCGGAGGATTTGTTCTTGGACGGATACAACATAACCTCCTCATCCAATCAACCTAGATATTTCCATCTAGGGGCTAGGAGGTCAGAAAAAAAACTTTTCCACGTAGCACAATCTTCCAACCATGATTGGAAGAAGAAGTTCTTCTTCGTTTCTAGGGACTAAGAATTCCCCGTCGGGGTTGAGCCTCTTGAAGACAGTCCGAGGGTCCCAAGTGGGCTACCCATTATTTAAACTTAAAAAATTTCATTTGTTAACCTCCCCCCCCCTCTAAACATCATAACCTCTCAACTTCTAAACATATAAACCTCAAAGCGTCAAATAACCCCATCTAATCATCATCAAACTCATTTAACCAGGTTGACACTCAACATCATTAACATCACAAATAATAAAATGTATATAATTAGTATTCCTAGGGTTCTTAGTTAAATACATGAAAACATTTTGTAAAACTTCAAAACAAGGAACCCTAACTTCATTAACACCAAGAGTGGAACATTTTCAAACTAATGTAAACATTTTGTAAACATATATAAACTTTAAAAAACTCAAACTAGATACACAATGAGTCGGTATCTTGACCCCGAATTAAGAACAAAACCCTTGTATAATAGCTCCAAACCAAAGTAAAATTTTGGAACAAGTTGAAAGGGTTTCATTTAAGCCTAAACCACTAAGTTTTTATTATTTCTACTCTTTATAATCCCTATGAACCAATACCACAATAAGTATATGTATCATTTGGGATTAAGGCCCCGTGTTTTAATTATGAAATCATCATATTTCTAAGGAATCAAATTACGATTAAGGGAACATTTATATTCATTATACTTGCCCTGAACCATTGTTGTTTACTCATTATCTTTATCACGAGTTTTTATTTTTCTTCTCGGCACTATTGCCCCTAATGAATAATGTGATAACTTGAACTTTGTGTGTATCATTGTAAAATAAGCCAAGCTAATTAAAATCCCTTGAATTACTTACAAAAATTATCATATAAATTGTATTGTGGTAAGTATGAGTATCAATCCAACTTTAAAGCGTAACACATGCTAAAATGAGAAGATAAATGCAATTCACTTTCAATTATTTTTATTTTTATTTTTTTAATTTTCTTTTAAAGAAATTTTCAAGGGTGAATGAGACTAAGTGAACAAACAAGAACAAAATCAAACACTAAAACAAGAGATAAGTGAGGTAAATAAATGTGAGAACAAACAATGGATGGGACTACATCACATATTTTAGTTATTCTAATTAATCAATTCACTTATTTGAAATCTCCCAACTTAGTATTGAAATTACAAGTCAACTTTAATCACAAGTGAAATTTTAACACTAACCTTTTAGAAAAATAAATTTAAATCCCCCACAACTCTAAGAAAGTAGACTTACAATCCTTTTAATAAATCACCCGCTATGATCGATTCACCAAAATTCATATAAACCATATAAAATAAAATTATGGTTGAAATTTAAGGAATAATACCACACTTGAGAAACCCCTATCTCTAGTTCGATTCTAAAATGGGTATTATATCTTGAATTTCGATTTTCTCTCGAAAATCATCTACCCTCTCTCGAGGCGTAAATAGAAAAGTGAGAGTTCAAAGTTAATATTCAAAGGGATATCACAAATAACTAAACTAATTAACTACAATAACATTAAACGTGGGTTTATCCCATCCCTAGAAAGGGTTTTTTAGTCTAACATAATATGAAGCATGGCAATCAAATGAACAGAGGCAACAAAATATGACGAGTAAAGAAGAGAATAATCAAACCAAATCTCTTTGAATGCAATCGTATTCCAATCCTTGCAATGAATATTACGATCCTCAATTTGAATGTTTAAACAAATATCAAACGGGATCTCTCACACTTAAATTGATTCTCACACTTAAATTTATTTATCTTAAATTAAATTTAAAAAAATAAAATAAAAAAATAACTTCCTAACACTACAATTTATTTCTAACCATACAATTTCTCTCTACTTTATTCCCTAGCCAAGGGTTCTACATGTTCTCGTCTAATGAGCCTTGGATCTTCTTTTATATGTGGCAAATGGAGCTAAGGGGTACTTGGGCAGGGGAGGTTTTATGGGTTAAAATAGATATTTGGTGTAATAAGGGTGAGGGTAAATAAGAGATTGATAAGTGAGCATGTGGGAAGTGGGGGTGTGAGAGTATTTTGGGAAAGTAGGAAAGGACATTTAAAGCATGTGAGCTTTTGGGTTTAGTTTAGGTTTATGTTTTTTGGCAGAATCGAAGGGTTTAAGATGGGTTAAGCTGGGTGTTGGAGCATGTATATGGGTATGGATTTGGGTTGGAGTTTGATTCCGGATAATGGATGTGGGTTAACGGGTTAGAGGTTTGGAGTTGGTTTTTGGCAACCGGGTATGGAGCTTGGATTTTTTTACCGGAGGTGATGGGGGATATGGGACTGGGGTTCGATGGCAGCAGGTTGTGGAGGTATAAGGAGCAGGTTGTGGATGTATACAGAGCGGTTGAAGAGAATAAGAAGCGTCAAGACTTGTGGGGATCGAGTCATTGAATAAGACTATGATCTTCCTTTGTAAAACCATATCATAGTGATTGTCTGGCTTGGGTCATCTGAGTTTTTTTCCCATTGTAGTGTCTTCGTACATCGGCGTGTTTAGTGAGCATTCTTTACTTTATCTTGCTTAATCACACTAGATGCACGTTTAGGGTTAAGAAGATAAAATTGGCTTAATTAGTTTGGTTCACAAAATTGGTGCTTGATAAAATTGGAAAAGGTTTTTTGAAAAAGAAAAATTGTTTTCACCTAAAGGACACACATAGAGGGACCGTCGCGTTTTCAAATTGGTATCAGAGCTATAAACACTATTTTAATGTGTGAGTGATCCCACGTGTCTTTAGGTATGAATTTCGGTACTTATGAAGGTTTTAGAATACCTATTTTTTATGGGCTAAATTATGCTTATTAGAAGATGCGTATGAAAAGTGCACTTAAGGCCATAGATGGGCGTGTTTGGTTAGCGGTAGAAAAAGGGTAGACACCATCAGTCATGAGAGAAGGTGATCCCACATGTTTAAAACCTGTTCAATTATGAACTGAAGCTGAACACGGACTTGCAAAATACAATTCCAAAGGTTTAAATGCTATATCCTCGCCTGTCACCCCGGAGGAGTATAATCGTATTATGATGTATGAAACGTTGAAAGAGGCTTGTGATGTCCTTGCACTTACTTACAAGGGAACTAGCACCGTTAGGGCGTCTAAACCTCACCACCGAATTTAATATGATTAAAATATTAGAGAGTGAGATGTTTGGTGAGTTTTACGCTAGATTGTCCCCTATTGTCAACTCGTCATTTAACTTGGGAGAGAAAATAACTGATGATCGAGTCATAAAGAAAATCTTAAGGTCTTTGCCTAGTAGATTTGATCCAAAGGTGACCATTTTAAACTCTTTGGGTTTAATTAACTTAACGAAACTATAAGAGCTTGTAGTTTACCTACAAACCTATCAACTTGACATGTTTACCTCCAAGCAAGTGCCAAAGAAAGAAAAGGGCATTACGTTAAAAACCCGGAAGGAGGAAACAAAAGTTTCAGAGGAATATGAATTCGACACCAATTTTGAATATGTAGCCTTGTTGGCAAAGAAGTTCAAAAAGTTTCTTAAGTTCAACAAGGGCGATCACGTCTCGAAGAATCGAAGTGATAATGATAAGAGGGATGAGTCGGATAGGTGTTTTGGATGTGAGGGTTATGGCCATAGGGTAACGAAATGCCCCACTAGACTTAAGAAGGATGGCAAGAAACCGATTGCATATAACACATTCCTTAGTGATAGTGAACCGAAAGAGGGAGAAGATTCCCTCAGTGAGCGCAACTACACCGCGTTCATGGTTTGACATGTGAGCGACGATGGAAAATCTTCCTATGAAGATACTCATGTGAA
This sequence comes from Sambucus nigra, assembly GCA_949130495.1. NCBI lineage: Eukaryota > Viridiplantae > Streptophyta > Magnoliopsida > Dipsacales > Adoxaceae > Sambucus > Sambucus nigra. Next base: position 31,424,634 of record OX422207.1, on the reverse strand, counting down.
TGACACTTACGAGGCCATAATTTGTGAGTCTCAAGTGAGTGAGGGTGAAGAGAGTGAGGATGAGGATGTGAAGGAAAGTGAGTTGCAAATTACCTTTTGTGTATTGTATAAGGACATGGTGAAGTGCTTCACGCGATGCAAAGGAAAGGGTGAGGGTGAAGAAGCACTGATCACGATCCTCGTTGAGCGTAAACGTGAGGGCAACAAGAGCCCAATAAGTATGGTGCTATAATTACATGAGAAGGTAATGTGGTTTGACAATTGGGATGTGGTGGGGCTCGTAGAAATCACACGATCGTTCTATAATGGTCGCACCGTGACACGTCAATGAGTTGACGGGAATAAAAATCACCACGACGGGAGAGTGGCTCGCATGGAGAAACAAGCTATGTGTCACCTAAGTGGAGAGCAGCACCACAAACACTCACATGGATGGTGAGGGGATAAAGAACTCACGAGTGGGATCGTGGCGCACTATGGTGGAGGGTGGGTTCAGGTGAGAACCTAAATACATGGATGGTAACATGCAAGGTACAATAGCAAGGTCCACGTCAGGTGGTGGTGTGGAAGGGACAATGGATGGGTCGGGTGTAGGGCTGTGTTTTTTTTTCGAACTTCTGATTTTTCTGGAAAAAAATCGAATCAGAAATCGAAAATAATTTTGAATTTCTGATTTTTTCGATCCGATTTTTTCGAAACTATTCTGATTCGATTTTTCCAAAATTTTTTCCTGATTTTTTTCAAATTATTTTCGATTTTTTTGGAATTATTTTCCTATTTCAAATTTTTTTTATTTTTTTTCTCGATTTTTTGAAAGTTTCCCATATCCGCATCGGTTGCGAGTAAGGGTGGACAAAAAATAGACCGACCCGAATGGACCAAACCGAACCAAAATTAAGGCTATTTTGAAATCAGTTCAAAAATCGGTCCACACAAACTAAAAATCGATTAAATCGGTTCGGTCCGTGATCCACTATATTAAAAGACCGGTTTGGATTGGACCGAACCGATTTCCGTATATATAATAAAAATAATATTATTGTTTTTCTTATATATAGTTTTTGAAGAATGTATATAACTTATGAATTTAATTTACAACATTTTATATATGTATAGACATTTTTTTTATTTGGGTTAAGAAAACCCATGTAAATATCACTTGGGGTTTCGAGTATTATTATTTTTTAAAATTTTGTATATATATTTGTGAAAACAATAAATAAAAACATACATAGGGCTAGGACCGAATTTAATTTTGTATATAGGGCTAGGGCCGAATTTAACCCGGACCGAACTGAAAAAAGCCAAGACCGAATTAATCGGTCCGGTCTCGGTCCAAAAAAATTTAGGACCAAATATTAGGTCTGGTCCAAAAAATGGCAAAAACCGGACCGGATTGGACCGTGCCCATCCCTAGTTGGGAGAGGGAGAGGACTCCAAAATGTGCTTTATAAAAGGAGAGTATTCTCCAAACTTCTACACAAATGAAAAAATGGGTCAAATCCTCATGTAATTACATGTTGGGTAAGCCATTTCTTTGCTTCTTTAAAATGAGAATTTTGAATAATCGAAAATCCATAATTGTTTTTTGAAATTTTGGAAATTTTGGAAATTTCTGGATTTTTAATATATTTTGTGAATTTTCGATTTTTTTTAAATTTTTGTCGATTTTCCAATTTTTCCGAATTCGGATTTTTTTTTAATTTTCTGAAAAAATCGAATCGGAAATCGGAATAATTATTTTACTTCCGAAAAAATTGATTTTTTTCCGAGGAGACATTTTTCGATCCGATCCTGCCGAAACGGAACCCTAGTCAGGTAGGACAAAGGGTGGGTCGAGTGGGACAATGGGTGCAGAAAGATGATCCAACTCGAGAGCAGGGGACACACACTCCTTATAAGGCACAGAGTGATCCTCAAAGGAACTCGCAGGAGGAAGTGTGGAAGTAAATGATTGAGTGATCAACTTATTCACCTGTAAGTCAACATCCGAGGTGGTGGGAAAATCTAACGAGGCATTGAGATCCGAGATATATGAATCAACATTAATATATGACCCAAAGTGAGCTAAGCATATTTAACCATGATCCATATCCAGAGAGGTAGGAACCATCTCGGATGTAATCTCGGGGCTTTGGTGCCTCGGGAACACAAATGATGGGATCAATAGGTGTAGACTCAATCATATTTTTGGATTCGTTAGGAGGGGGAATATGAACCTTAATGATGGGTTCTTTAGGACAAGGTGGGATTTGATTAGTCTCATAATCTTTGGATAAGTCAACACCATTGTGAACTTGAGGCCCAAACCACGAGTTGGTCTCAACTTCGAGATTCTCGGGGTGATAGGGTCACACTCAAAATGTATGTCACTAGATGACTCATCATCACTCCACATGGGTTCAACAATGGGTTGACTTGGGGGTGAAATCCAACTTTCTCGCACACTCAAATTCATTTAACCTTTGTTCATATCGTTGAAGGGATTTAATTTGATATTGAGTAGCTTGTTCTTGTTCGAGGATAAACTTTTGTAAGAGGCTTTTGATAGCGGATGTGGATTGTGGTCTTGAAGTGTTGGCGGGTGGCGAAGGTGGTTGAGGTGGACACAACATGCTATTGACACTAGGAAGCGGAGAATACTCATATGAAGTGTGGGGAATAGGTTCAAGTGTATCATACGCAAGAGAAGCGTATTCGTGAGAGGCAAAAGGTCGATAATCATGAGGAGCATAGTGAGATGACTGATTGGGATGGGGTGCACTAGGATGCCATGATGACTGTCGAAAATTATGAGGATCCATAACATGGGGTTGTGATTCATATTGCTTAGGAGGGTGATCAAGCCTCCACGAATAGCTTGGGTACTCACACCAATCGGTATTGGATATGTCATGACAATAGGCCGAGGGTGGTTCCGAAATTGTGTCATATGGATACACTTGGGCTATGGTTTAGTCGGATGGATACAAATTGTAGGGGCACTTATGGCACAAGTGATCGTATAGAAAGTAATAGGTGCACGACGAAGCATTGGACGCGTTGACACACATCGACGGAGACGATGGAATTTGGGATGCATGCATGGGCGACGCAAGAGTATCAACGGTTTGTGTGATAGAGTTAAAACTATGAAGTAAAGTATGGAGGTTGGATTTTGGCTCAACTTCAAACATGCCTCGAGACAATGGGAACTGGCCAATGTAGTCCCTTAAAGGACGCTCTTCAGCCATAACAAGTGTAATATTTTTTGGAATGTTTAAATATTTTTTGAAGGGAAAGAAAATAGTTTTGTGATTTTTTTTTAAAATGAGGGAAAGAAAATATTTTTGGATTTTTATAGAGCTACAAAAAAAGAAAAATATTTTTTTTATGAATTTTTGAATTTTTAGAAAAAGAAAGGAGGAAAATGTTTTTGTTATTTTTTTAGAAGAAAAGGTGGGAGAAAAAATATGGACTCTTGAATTGGACGAACTCACTAAAATCGGCTACCTAAAGATTGAATTAGACATACATAAGTCAAGTATAAATCCAAACTAGCACGTAGCCAATTTATATCGTCAAAATTAGTGAAAGGGTAGCAAAATTTTAATTAAATCCACACGTGACAAAAGTTACGGAATTTATCTTTTTGATCGCCTTTGTAAAATTGTGTTCCTGATTGGCTAGCTAGTTGATTGATTTTGGATTTAGTGATAGTTAGGGTAGCACAGAATGGATAAGCGAGTGAGTCGGGTGATGAAATCCCTTCTCGTTTCAATGACCGGGTATAGGTCTTAGGTTCATTAATTCATCAAACCATCCAAAATAAATGCAATGCGATAATAAAAATCACATTGGAGCAAATAAGCACACAAAGAATGGACTCGCTTGCGGGAGATTCGCGAGTGATAAAGAAATGTACCTCCTACAGCTTTTACACACGTGGGGTGAAGACCGATTTGAGGCAACTGGGGGGAGATCGCATATCTCAGTCAACCCCGGGAGTCCTACTGACCCAAAGTAGAGAGACTTCAAAATCCACTCCAAGGTTCTCTATTTATTTTTTCCCGTTTCTCGTTTCCCTTTTGCCTTTTTATTTTTTTATGAATAATATTTATAATTAAATTGGGGTCAAAATGCACCCAAATAAATACAAAGACTCAATAATCCTAATACAACCAGTCTAATGAATAAAAATAATTAAAAACTATACTACAAATGAATTACAAGTCTTCAATTTGTCTCCTTGTCAAGAAAGAGGCAACGACACCGTTTCCCCGGCAATGACGCTGGTTGCTTTTTCCCTCCACCTTGCTATGAAATTACTGACAATTTCTCCAGGGTTCTTCTTGAGAAGTTCTGAATGATGGCGTGTAACCTCCAACTCCTCGTTGTATTTGTACTGTGACATGAATTCATGGGCAACATCCTCCCAACTGCGAATTTTGGATTCTTCGAGGGATAGGAACCAACGAAGAGCCTTGTCTTTCAGAGTTTGCTGGAACATATGGACCATTTTCCTCGGAGGCACCTAAGAGAGTCATGGCTCGATGATAGCTTCGAAGGTTAACATTGGGGGCCCACTACCCCTGAAGTTCTCAATGTTGGGCATCTTGAATTTTTTTCTGCAACCTTGCTTTAGGGTAGGGAGACATATGGTTTTATTCCATTCAATTCCTAGATATTCGAACGTGGTTAAACTTCTTGGTCAATAACTTATGGTTCTCCTTGACCTTGTCCAATTCTTCTTCCTTTGGATCAATAGGTACCGAAAAGTTAACCCCTGGCTGAGCAAGATTTGGCATAAAGAGCTGAGCTGGCAGTGGCCCATTAGCAAGAGTGGCATGTGGAGCGTGTAGGTATTCTTTCAGGACCCAAATACGTTCAAGTGCGAGCGGACCCATAGCTCGGGGAAATAGGACCTCGAGCTTCTCAGGAACTAGATTTCAATTTTGCTGCATCTAGTGAAACTCGGTTTGAAGGTTGTTAATCTTGGCGGTAAGTTGGACTAGGACCATCATCAAATCAGGCTGCACATTCGGTACTGGGTCTGTGTTCTCCATGGAGAGTTGGTGAAGGCGGATTCTGAACTCGTAGAAAGTAATGGGAAAGCTTATAGAGCCTCGAGGTGGTTCGATAGAAGACCGAAGCCAATAGAGAGTCAGGCCAATGGTCAAGTATGCGATCATCCCGAGAAGAAAAAGGTTTCGAATTTATTTTTAAAGGAGAAGAAGAAAAAACCTTTATTATTGAAAAAGGAGGAAAATATTTTTGACACTTTTTATTTGGAAAGGGAAGGACAAAATATCTTTGGTATATTTTTTATAGAAGTAGGAAAAATGTTTTTGACGTTTATGATAAAAAGGAAGGAAAATGTTTTTGGTATTTTGACAAAAGAAAGGGATTTGTTTTTTGAAACTTTTGATAAAGAAGGAGGGAAAAGCGAAGGAATGGTGTCAACATTATTATTATTATTATTATTATTATTATTATTATTATTATTATTATTATTATTATTATTATTATTATTATTATTATTATTATTATTATTATTATTATTATTATTATTATTATTATTATTATTATTATTATTATTATTATTATTATTATTATTATTATTATGTCTTCACTTTTATGAGGTTCATCTAAATGCAAAAATAAATACCGGACGGGACTCAAGCCTGGGAAAATTGGGTTTGAAAAATATGTAAAAGATGGTTTGACTTGTTCCTAGGTTCATAAAAAGGGTCCCATTTTGGGGAAAAAAAATGAAATTGCGCAAAATTTAGGCAGGATGCCAACCCAGCATTTCGACAGAGTTTTGGATAGTAACCGGCGAACTAGATTGCCCTAGGTTTGACACCCATATGAAGGTATGCAGTTTTTGGGTTAGTGGAAAGGTTCCCCCCTTTGGCATGACTTCCACGATATACATCTTGCTTTTGAGGGCAATCGGTACGTGTGAACAAGCCATTTGATATGCCTGAGTGTACATGAATTGCCTCACTATATACCTCGTGGGGACAGTATGTGTGAGAGCGAATTCGATATACTCGACGTACGTGAATGAGTTCCCTTCTATATACCTCCCACTGTGACTTCAATCAAGTGATACGATGCGGGGGGAACCGTTCGATATACATTGAAGGTACTAGGCCAATAAAAGGTGAGGGTCATATTGCTTAGGCTAACTGCAACCTGCCGGACCAGCGCCCATCACGAAGTGACCCCCTAGTACGGGATAATTTTTTGTCAATATCCATGCTCTTGGTGATGTAGTGTGCAAAAATGCATGATTCTTGATTAGTATATTATGTAGAGAGTATTTTATTTGGTACGATGAGCATTAATAAGGAAGAATGTACACAAAAGTAAATCTAGCATGAAGATTACACTAAGCATGGATTCGTGAGAGCGTGTTGAAGAGTGTGTGCTCGCGTTCAAATGATCAAGTTATATATAAAACCCTTTTAACACAAACAAACCCTAAACATGCAGCAGTATGTGATTGAATAAATTGATAATCTACGCAGGAACATTCAAACACATGCAATTAAGGAAAAATCCCCCTCAGGGGTAAAACCATTTATTTTCACTATAATTTGTAAGAAAATGGCTTACAATCGGATTACAATGAAAATACAAGTTGACTAAGAATTACCCTCGGGTATCAGATTCTGTAGTCGCGGCTGGAATTATCCCTTTCCAGTAGGGCTGCAATGAAGAAGAAGAACGGTCTCCTCCACAAGGGTTGAACAAACCAAAGTTGTGTTCTTGGGTTGCAAAAGGATTCACAAAGGTTTGGCAATGATGTGTGAATCAAAACATGAGTCTTGGGACTCAAAAATTGAAGACTAGGTGTATTTGGACTCTCAAATTCGTCTCCTAAAGTCTTGCAAAACAACTCTCCCGAAGTTGGTATTTATAGGGAAATACATGAAGAGACCCACGATCTTAAAATGCTGAAATTCTATCCAGCGTACAGGTACCCCGAACCGTTTCTGGTACCCATGCGAACCGGTTCACCCCCCCGAACCGGTTTGGGTCTGGGTTCGGGAAAGTGTGCTGGAAAAAGGCTTTAAACACTTAGAAAAATTTCCAGACTTTTCAATGAACATATCTCCATTTTCAACGGGCCATAACTTGTTCACCGTAGCTCGGATTGAGGTGCCGTTTCTTCCAGTATCTTTGTTGCGGCAAGCTCTTCAACTTTCCAGTTGACCGGTCCTCCGGACGGTGGCTGTAAAATTACCAATATGCCCTTGAACATCCCTATCATGCCTTGTTTCACTGATTTGACTTCTCTTGCGTTCCACTTGCATTACGAGCCTACAATCAAGGAACGTGAAGTCGTTGATGCAGATGAGGGACATATTAGTGGAGATAATGAATTCTTGATTCCCGGAATTTGGATAGAGGCCGTCATGTGAGATCGTGAGGAAACGTGCCAAATGTAGCGGCGTACGACATAAATAAATGAAACATTTCGGACATGAGAAAAATGTCCTTACAAATCTCCCCCTATGTCTATGCCGGTACATACATAAAAAAATCCGAATTATCAAATATGAAATTGCCTATACAAATCTACCCTCCCATGAACCCAAAACTGGAAAAGGTACAAATGAATAGTCTTCATCGTTTGTTCTTCAATTCTTTAGGAATCTCAAAACTTTTCTCATCAGGGTGTGCAACATATAGATCTGCAATCTTCATACCTACACACATGAGACAAAGCAAATACCACGTGACATATCGAGTTTGAAATGAGATAACATGGGTATCAATATATGATAAAAAAACATAAGCAACATCTCAAAAACTCCCCCAAAATTCAAACTCCCCCATAATATGATAATTCTTTCTCCCCCTTTTTATGATGTCCCCAAATGGACAAATTAGAGAAAAAAATCAAATAAGAAAGTGCGGGGTGTCACAAGGATAAAAGCACACCATGAATAAACAGAAAGCAACCAAGTCGATGATAGCGTAAATGAAGTGGTGTGATCAAATTCGATAGGAAAATCAATGCATACAAACATGACATATGTGCACGATGAATATTGGATATTCCTAGCGAATGAACTCAAATGCTTCCTTTGGTGTAAAATAATGACAATATAAGATATTGACTCAATCAAATCAACAAATCAAAGCTCAAAATGATTTTCACACCAATAACGTCCAAAATGATTTTATGCTTTTTCAGGACTTTCAAGGAAGTGCAAACCCGTTTAAAGATTCTCCAACCAAACTCCCTCAGATATAATTTTGAATAGAGGCATTCTAAATTCTCAAACTTTGGAGAATTGATGGTGAAACCTAAGTGGCCCATATTTGGCATGAATTGCTTTTTATTGCCTGTAAATTTTTTTTTTGGGCTCTTTTATCCTCTTTGGACCTCGGATATTAAAATTCCTCCATTTTTTAGGTCCTTTTTAACGGTGGCTTTTGCGCAAAGGATAGATGATTACCTTTCGCAGCCCCTCCCCGTTATACAAAAACACACAGTCTCACCAAAACGGTTTTTTACATGCATTCCAATCTTGTCAAGTTTTATCGCATATTGTACATTGTATAGACATGATTGAGATGAAAACACGCAAGCCAACATGAGATAGATAAGTGCAATAATCAAATATAGCCGTGTATGTGTGCAATAAAGGATATAGGAGTCAAACATGTAGGAAGATATCACTAATTACATCTCAAGGACTCCAATCAATGTAAAACACATGGATGAAATGATGTAGCCTCTCAAATCTCTATCAAACAGTCACATGGATATATGTAATGGAGTTGTGACTTGGCTAACTTAAATGCTCATCCATAAAAGATGCAAAAACAGAAAAATCTTTTTGTCCTTTTTCAAAAAATATTATCAAAATAAAATCTTTTTGTGCTTTTTCTCAAAATTTTTCTTAAAGGAAAATCTTTTTGTATTTTTTCAAAAGAAATATAAAAAGTAACAAGAATAAAACAAAGCTGTACAACTAAGCAATGGTACATATAAAACAGACTAGCAATAGGAAGCATATGATATGAATCATGAAGGAGCATCCTATTCTAGACATAGACCAACCCCTCAGTCAACTGTGCAAATCCCTAAAGATTTCCTAAGACTCTGAAATATAAGGGCATCTAAAGGTTTCGTGAAAATATCGGCTAACTGACGGTCGGTAGGAACAAAACTCAGGGATACGACTTTCTCTTCAACTAACTGACGTATAAAGTGCTCACGTATCCTGATGTGTTTTGTGCGCGAATGCTGAACTGGATTGCGGGATATGTGTATCGCGCTCGTGTTATCACAGGAAATGGTCATGGTGTCCTGTGATATCCCATAATCCTCCAGCATTTGCTTCATCCACAAGAGTTGTGTGCAACAACTCTCGGCGGCTATGTACTCAGCCTCCGTAGTGGACAAAGTGATGGAATTTTGCTTCTTGCTTAGCCAGGAGACAAGAGCAGAACCAAAATAGAAACACCCACCAGAAGTGCTCCTACATCCATCTACATCCCCAGCCCAATCGGCATCCGAATAGGCGGACAGACGGTCATCGGTATCAAAGGAATACCAAATCCCGTATGAGAGAGTCCCACTTACGTATTTAATAATACGTTTTAGAGCAAGTAAATGTGACTCTTTTGGGGATGCCTGATATCGCGCACAGACTCCAACACTAAAGGCGATGTCGGGACGACTGGCAGTCAAGTAGAGAAGACTACCTATCATACTCCGATATAAGGTTTGCTCTACGTCCTTGCCTGAAGTGTCCTTACTAAGCTTGGTAGTGGTACTCATAGGTGTACGGGCATGCTTAGCGGAGTCTAAACCAAATTTCTTCACTAGGTCTCTAGCATACTTGGATTGGGAGATGAACATCCCATCCTCTAGCTAACGAACCTGGAGACCAAGGAAGAATGTAAGCTCACCAACCATGCTCATTTCAAACTCACTTTTCATCTCCTCCTCAAAGTGATGAGCATGCTGGGAACATGTGGATCCAAAGACTATGTCGTCCACATAGACCTGGGCAACCAAAATAGCACCGTCATCTCTCCTGACGAACAACGTCATATCTACTCCCCCTCTCTTGAAGCCACGAGCTAAGAGATAGGAAGTAAGCCTCTCGTACCTAGCACGGGGTGCTTGCTTCAAACCATACAAGGCTTTCCTCAGATAGTAGACGTGCTCAGGGTGCTGAGGGTCTTCAAACCCTTTTGGTTATTCCACATAAACCTCCTCCTGTATAATGCCATTCAAAAAGGCACTCTTGACATCCATCTGATACACCTTGAAGCGCAGATGACATGCGATGGCGAGCAGAAGACGGACGGACTCAAGCCTTGCAGCAGGAGCAAATGTCTCCCCAAAGTCTACACCCTCTATCTGTGTGTAGCCTTGAGCGACCAACCTAGCCTTATTTCTGATTATGGTACCATATTCATCCATTTTGTTCTTGAAAATCCACCGGGTACCTATCACATTAGTCTCACTAGGTCGGGGGACAAATTCCCAGACATTATTCTTTTTAAACTGAAGCAACTCATCCTGCATAGCAGATATCCAGTGTTCATCCTTGAGTGCTTCTTTATGGTTCTTGGGCTCGACTTTGGACGTGTAGCAAAGATGGCTAACAACGTTCTCTAGCTGAGCACGAGTCTTGACCCCTAGAGTGGGATCACCAACAATGGCAGAAGGGTCATGACTCTTGCGAACCCAAGCAGGTGTGTCCCCTAACACAGGAGTAGGATCCACAGAGTGTGAGAGAGGAACAGGTAAATCACTGTCAGAACAATCCTCATCCTCACACTTAAGGTTAGGATCAATAACCGTCGAAGGTTCATTATCTTGCACGGTAACGTTTATTGATTCCATAACCCTAGAGCTCTTCAGGTTAAATACCCGGTATGCTCTACTATTCGATGAATATCCTAGAAATATTCCCTCGTCGCTCCGGGAGTCGAACTTTCCTAATTGCTCTCTATCCCGTAGGATGTAGCATTTACTCCCCAAAACACGGAAATACGCCAGGTTGGGCTTCTTGCCGGTCCACAACTCATAAGGTGTCTGTAGTGTGTGTGGACGCAAATAAACCTTATTCACCGTGTGGCATGAAGTAGACACTGCCTCTGCCCAAAATCTCCTAGAAACTTTACGACCTAGAAGCATAGATCTAGCCATCTCTTGGATCGTTCTATTCTTTCTCTCAACAATCCCATTTTGCTGAGGAGTTCTCACAGCAGAAAACTCATGTTTGATCCCAAGGCTATCACAGTACAAATCCACCTTTGCTTCCTTAAATTCAGTGCCGTTGTCACTACGTATTCTGTTAATAGTGACACCGTGTTGATTTTGTAGGACACGGCACTTAGTCGTTAAGAAATCTACAGCATCGGATTTCTCTCTCAGAAAACCTACAATGGAGTATCTGGAGAAATCATCTACCATCACGAGGATGTGACTCTTACCACCTAGACTCTCAGTACGAGTGGGACCCATAAGATCCATGTGAATTAACTCCAGAACACGAGAGGTGGTAATGGAATGCAACTTCCTATGAGGACTACGAATTTATTTTCCCAACTGACAGGGTCCACAAACGGTTGAAGTTGACTTTCCAAGAGATGGTAAGCCACGTACTAGGTCCTTTTTAGATAAACAATTAAGATCTCTAACATTCACGTGACCTAGACGTTGGTGCCACAGATCCATAGGAGTGATCGTGGCGCTGTTGCAGACAAGTGAGGATGTGGGCTCAGTCCCATAGCAATTATCCTCGATCCTCACCCCTTGCATCAATAGTTTACCGGTTTGATTGTAGACTTTACACGCGTCCCCGTCAAACTTTACTGCAAGGTCAGTGTCGCACAGCTGGCTAATGCTGAGAAGGTTTGCTTTCAAACCTTTGACGTATAAAACATTTTCTAGCTTAGGAAAACCAGGTAACTCGATAGTACCTCGTCCTATAATGCTAGACTTACTCCCATCTCCAAAGGTGACTCTGCCATCTTGATAGTCCTCAAGAGTAGTAAAAAATGAGGCATCACCTGTCATGTGTCTGGAGCACCCACTATCAAAATACCACTGAGAGGTATTATGTGCTTTGAGAGCAACATGAACAACAAAAGCCTTTTTATCTTTCTTAGGTACCCAAGTCGAGATGACCTTTTGTTTGCCTTTATTGTTGTTGAGTTTAGCCGGAATGTGAGAAGCATTCACTAACGGCAAAGAGATCCGTCGAAATTCTTCCATTAACCTTTGAGTCGTGGCAGCTAAGAACTCAACTCGCTCTCTCAGACTAGAAAACTCATCAGTATGACGTGGTGGAGCAGTAATACGTCGTGTCCGACCCATGCTATAGCAAGTTTCCCTAAGGTGGCCTTTTCTTTTGCAATAAGTACAAAAGAGCACAGTCACAGGCGGACCTTGGTTTGCTTTTCTTGGTCAAACTCTCCTTCGAGGTTTTTTACGGTGACCATAAGGAGTTGTAGTAAACTCAGGAATTGTTCCAGGTACAATTTGGGACGTGGAGGCACCATCATATCCAATTCCTTGACGATCACCAAAACCTAAAGCGGGGCCGAGGAGCATCTTTCCCATCTTCCCAGATCTGTCCTCGATTTGAACCTTGACTTCCCGTGCTTTCTCAAGATCATGAGTCAGCTGGGCAACAAGGGCTTCAAGTTTCTTCCGAGTCTCCACAGAGGAATGGAGCTGACTCGTAAGACTAGCCACTTGCTTAATCAAATCCCCTCTCTCTTTCTCTAAAACACTCTCTCTCTCTCTAAACAAATTCTCATTCTCGACACATGTAGAATCTCTCTCTCTCAGGGCGGTGCAAGTGGAGAAATCTCTTTCTCTTGCTTTCTTTAAATCTTTCTCTAAGAAGGTGATCTTAAGAACTAACGCTTTGTTACGCTTTTTTGTTTTAAATGACTCGGAATATAACTCAGCGTAGGCGCGTTGTATATCACTCTCGCTCTCACTTGTGTCATCCTCCCCCTCACTCACATCGCTCTCACTGTCGAGGTGCCCCTATGAAGCATCATCCTCAACGTCGTGAGGAGAACTAGGAGTGCTCACTTGACTGGCCATGAATGCGGTGAAGTTACACTCATGCAGTGACTCATCTCCAGAATCCACCGTCTCGACCTCACTGTCGTCACTAAGGGTAGCATTAAGAACAACTTTCCCTTTCTCTCTATTCAGACGATTGGCACACTCAAAAGCTCTATGACCCCTACCATCACACTCAAAACATCTCTCACTTTCTTTCAGAAGAGGATTTTTGGAAACTTTTTCATTTTTCTTTTCAAACTTATTTTTCTCAAATTTTTTTTATCTTTAAAATTGCCATTTTTCTTAAATTTGAGAATCCTCTTGAAATTTTTTGCGAAAAGAGCCGAATCATCTAAGTCAAAATCGCACTCAGAATCTGACGTGTCAGTCTCTCTCTTTCTAGATGACTCTACCCTCTTTCTAGCTGACCCCTCACTCCTTCTCTCTTGGGCTTTACGAGCAACTCCCTTATCTTTAGATTTAGGATTTTTAGGGAACATATCAATTTCATAAGTTTGCAAATCTCCTACAAGTTCTTCCAATTTTAGCGTATTTAAATTACCCATAGAATTTAGCACAGTGACTTTAGGGATAAAACGCTTAGGCAAAGAACGAAGAATCTTTTTAACAACTCTAGCATTTGGAATATGTTCACCAAGATTAAAACTAGTATTCACAATGTCAGAAAGTCTAGCATAAAATTCATCAAAGCATTCAGAATCATGCATGGTGATTGTTTCAAATTGAGTTGTCAAGTTTTGCAACTTAGACTCTTTCACAGCATTAGTTCCTTCATGGGTGAGTTGTAAAACATCCCATGCTTCTTTTGACGTGGTACACGTCATTATGCGTTTGAACTCATCAGGTGTGACAGACCCAGAAATAGCACTTAGACCCTTAGAATTAAAAGATGACCATTTAATTTCTTCATCAGACCAAGAAATGTCAGGTTTCAAGTTGGTCACATTATCAACAGTCACAGTGGGAGGAGTCCACCCTCGTTCAACCAAAATCCAGACACGTTCATCAATGGCTTTTAAAGCCGACCTCATACGGGCTTTCCAATAAGCATAATTTGTCCCGTCAAAAACAGGCATTTTAAAATATGACTTCTCCATTTGAACACGCACTTTTTCAAAAATCAATTTTTTCAGAAAATTGATATCTTAGAAAAATTTTGCGGAAAAAGGAATACGCGATAGATTAGCGTAACCTGCTCTGATACCAATTTGAAGAGTGTGTGCTCGTGTTCAAATGATCAAGTTATATATAAAACCCTTTTAACACAAACAAACCCTAAACATGCAGCAGTATGTGATTGAATAAATTGATAATCTACGCAGGAACATTCAAACACATGCAATTAAGGAAAAATCCCCCTCAGGGGTAAAACCATTTCTTTTCACTATAATTTGTAAGAAAACGGATTACAATCGGATTACAATGAAAATACAAGTTGACTAAGAATTACCCTCGGGTATCGGATTCTGTAGTCGCGGCTGGAATTATCCCTTTCCAGTAGGTCTGCAATGAAGAAGAAGAACGGTCTCCTCCACAAGGGTTAAACAAACCAAAGTTGTGTTCTTGGGTTGCAAAAGGATTCACAAAGGTTTGGCAATGATGTGTGAATCAAAACATGAGTCTTGGGACTCAAAAATTGAAGACTAGGTGTATTTGGACTCTCAAATTCGTCTCCTAAAGTCTTGCAAAACAACTCTCCCGAAGTTGGTATTTATAGGGAAATACATGAAGAGACCCACGATCTTAAAATGCTGAAATTCTATCCAGCGTACAGGTACCCCGAACCGGTTCTGGTACCCATGCGAACCGATTCGCCCCCCCGAACCGGTTTGGGTCTGGGTTCGGGAAAGTGTGCTGGAAAAAGGCTTTAAACAAGAAAAATTTCCAGACTTTTCAATGAACATATCTCCATTTTCAACGGGCCATAACTTGTTCACCGTAGCTCGGATTGAGGTGCCGTTTCTTCCAGTATCTTTGTTGCGGCAAGCTCTTCAACTTTCCAGTTGACTGGTCCTCCGGACGGTGGATGTAAAATTACCAATATGCCCTTGAACATCCCTATCATGCCTTGTTTCACTGATTTGACTTCTCTTGCGTTCCACTTGCATTACGAGCCTACAATCAAGGAACGTGAAGTCGTTGATGCAGATGAGGGACATATTAGTGGAGATAATGCATGCTTGATTCCCAGAATTTGGATAGAGGCCGTCATGTGAGATCGTGAGGAAACGTGCCAAATGTAGCGGCGTACGACATAAATAAATGAAACATTTCGGACATGAGAAAAATGTCCTTACACGTGTGATGTGTGAATATCTACAAGTGAGCATGTGGTAGTGAGAGTAAGCATGGATCAATTACAAGTGGCATGTGATAAGTGTAAGTGAACATGGATAAGTGTGGTAAGTGGAGGTGTGTGATAGTGACCCCTACGCATGGATATTCTAAGTGGTGTGTGCAATATGTGGATATAAGTGATCCTACGTGTAAGTTGTGTAAGGTGTACATGGAGAATATATACAAGTGTGAGAGTGAGGAGTGATATAAGCATGAGGTAGATATATACAAGGAATAATAGAGGAGAAAAAATGGAACATACAGGTCTGTGCATATGCTCACAAGCTGAAAATGATAACACCCATGCAAATAGAGTCTAGCCCTCTTATGACTAGTATTTCCCCAGGGAGTCGCCACCATGGCCATCCTGAGATATTATTTCCTCCTCATCCGGGAACTTCTGAGGGGGATAAAGGGGGAGGAAATAAATAAAAGTCCTGCCCCCCGACACTTATTCAAAGGAGGGGCGCTTTGGTCATCGTCTGTATGGGGTGATGTAAAGAGATGGATTCGCTAACCTATTTTGCACAAAATAGGCAAAAGATAATTTCGGTGCCTCGAGAGAGCGGCATCAAATACTAAATGATGCTTACAAAACCAATAGTTCAGAGTTTCAGGGGCTAAGTTACGAAATGGGAAGGTGTTAGAAACCCACCCCTCCCTTTCGGTCTCTCATGGGCTTGTATTACTTTGTACGTTACAAAAGAAAGAGAAAAGAGGCGAGCCATTTTGTGACACCCCGCCTAATTAAATACCGGGCGATCACTCCTTTATTAAATTAAAAACAAGGTGAACAGTGGGATCATTCTTAGCATCACTATCGTAAAAATAACTTTTCCAATTTAAACACCCTAATTAATTAAGCTAAGTGTCAAAACCATTTTTAAACATTACTTTCCAAATTTTATCTTAATAACAACGATTTAATTATTTACAACAATACAATATTAAAGAATCACACCACAATAATCATGGGATAAATAATCCAAATAATTTAAACATTCAACAACTAAATCCCAACATTAAAACTCAAAGTAAAACATCCAAACAGTATTACATCCCAAAATGACAATACTAGAAATATCTGAATCACAATGTCCAAATAAACAACTGAATAATGGTAAAGGGCGACACATGCCCCAATAACTGAGTATGCTAGAAGTGGAATCAAGTAAATGAAGTCGTCTAAGGAAGTGGCCTTCAACTCCCACCTAAGCTGCAGCGCGTTCCTTCCAAAGGATCCTATGCAAGACGCCCCTGTGGCTGGGCACCTGTAATATATATATATATATATATATATATATATATATATATATATATATATATATATATATATATAAGAGAAAGAGAAATAGAAACGGGTCAGAGCCCGATAGTGTATATGATTTAAAAATTCGTTTAGCAAGTATTTAAATTGTTTACAGGCCAATGCAACAACATATTAGTGCGGCACTCTCTTGAGAAATTATCACCTCTCTTCTAATGTGCACGCCTATCATACTAACCTTCCCAACGGATTATCTATCTTATATCGCACTAAACTTCCCAATGATTTAACTTATCTTAGGTTACTCGTAAGATTTAAAACTGAACGATGTAATTGTTTAAAAGGAAAGTCTCATTTGGTAACAAAGCTCTCTTTTTAACTTTATTTATTAATAAAGTTTCCCAGTGTCATATTATACTTTTCAAACAAGTATTTCCAATTTAAAGTCAATATTCTTTTCTTACTTACCATAACACAGTAGACAGTTCCAAATTTCAGAATTTCATATATATATATATATTAAATACTCGTATAATATATATATATTCTAACAGCACCCCACATAAAAATTATGGTGCGTGCATACTCTGCTATCCAATCCCCGTATCTCTCGTACTAAGGGAAATACAAGTTCGGAATCACTCTCGAACTGTATTAACACATACACAAACAATATTGAGGCGAAGCATAGATTCCAAGTCTCTAAGAGGATAGCACATGCCCCCACGTCTCTTAGGACCGTCTGAACTATCGATTCGATAGCCTGTACCAAGGATATATATCTTCTAGGTTACAAGTCAATATCCCCCATAAAGGTCCCATCGAGATAAGACTGTCCCAGCGAGGTAACCTCAGGGATAGCAAGTAGCGCGGGCACGATTTTCACACATAGATAGTATATGCATACACAATCATATAACTATACTAGTATTAGCATATCAATTTTAGGTACATCTCAAATCCCATAGTTACGACATTTATCCTCATATCTCGTTATTAGTTATCACGTATAACGGTTCGTCTTTAACTTTAATCCGAGGTATTATTCCAACTTACTACGTAACACTCATGGACTCTATCCTCCCAAGTATAAAATTCAGTAGGTATTCATCTATTTTCCATCGTAACCATTTTACGTAATCTCTCCATTTAATACAAAATTCCATCGTTCCTTAGGTATAAACACTCCAAAAATATAGGTTTCGCCTTACATTAAAAGTCTCTTAATTCATTAATAAATCCTACTGGTCATCTTATCTCCCAAAACATTTTAATAATGGTGTCCAAGAATTATTTCTCATTAAATGGAATTCAACAAATTTTAAAAGGGGAAGAATATGAGTCTGCTAGGAGGGGTCGATCGATCGAGGTCTGGGGCTCGATCGATCGAACCTTCGATCGATCGAAGATCTTGGCTCAATCGATCGATCAAGCAGGTATGGCGAATTCTGCAGTTACCAGTTACGGGTTTTCTCACATAACTCCATCCAAATCCAAACTTTCCATACCCAAACGTCCAGAAATTTATACTACCAATTATATAAATCCATTCCATACATCTTTTACGTAAAGCATGCAAATTTCCATTAATAATCATGGATTAACAGGCCAAAATTCATGTAAATCTCAAGAACCCTAGAAATCTCTTTAACATGGTTCTAATCAATCTTTTCTAGAATTTTCTTCTCTTAAAATATCATAATTTCGTGGTTTAATCCTCTACATGTGAAGGGGTTTCCAGAATAACATATAAATCAATACTACATGCGAATTCCTATCTCAATTTTTGGGTTTTCTTCCATTAAACTCATCCTAATCATCCCTAGACTAACATGAGTGATGCATTAACGAAATAAGTAAGATAAACACTTGCCTGAGATTTTCGACGTTTTGGTTTGGTGACGAATTTGGTGTGGTTGCGTTCCCTGTCGCGCGATCTACGCGTTGGTGGTGGTGGCGGTGCAACCGGGTGAATCGTTGGCCTTGGATTGCTTGGAAAAGCCTCTCCTTCCCTCTCCTATGGCCATCACTTGTCTTTGGTTGTTCTAACCCTAGAAGAAAACCTTAGACATCTGATATATCACTTGAATTTTCGTGGGTTTAATTACCCAGAAATGTAAAATGACCAAAATTCCCTCCCGGGGTACTAATTATGCCTAAAAACGCCTCGAGACCCAAACTAAACCCCCGGGTACACTTTTCTGACTATCTCGACCCTTCCGTACGCGTTGGCACACTCAAAATGACCATACGAGCGACTTATAATATATTCACTTTTACTCATCAATATTTAGTCCCGACGCGACACGGGTGCGTCCCGACTCAAATTTCCAAAATTGTCATTTTATTCACTCGTGACATTTAATATAACCAATATTATATATTACTTTGCTCATTAGTAATATTCAACAAATTTCCCATAATTACTAACTCTCATCACGTTAATAATTATAACATAATTAATTTTCGAATTTATATTAAATAATTAATTCACATTAAATTTAATAAATCCCCAAATTAATATAGTATAAAAATACGAGGTATTACACATTTTTCCCAAACCGATGTAAATCATTATAAGCAGTGCCATTAATAGAACTATCCTCTGATTCCACTTTCAGATCCTCAATGATGCTATTGCAATATCCTTCCAGAATTATGTGGTTCCGGACGTTAAAAACCATAAAAATTAGGGTTATCCATTACCGTGTTGATCTTTTGTACCTTTGCTTCTATAAATTTCTCGTTCCAATTCCAATACACACCTATGTCTTCTACCTACCACTGAATCAAAATTAAATTAATATTCGCCTTTAAGAGTGGCACATCATATTCCTGGATTTCCACTTTTGCTTCCATATGTAACAGTATCAGTAACTGAGAACTCTGTATAAGTGCATCATCACTTTTTTAATTTGGATTGGGTGAGATGAAGCTTCACCGTGTCATACTTTATCCGGTCATGCCACAGACTCCATACTGCCATATCGAAGGACTCAAATTGAATATTTAAAAATGACTCTCCTACTGCCCTTGTCCACGTGCACTCGGATATACATCTCTTTTGTCTCATCCAATGGATGCAACTTGGTAGACCTCCATGTCTCTTTAACTACTGAACAACCTCTACGTACATAAATTTAGGTCTCGCTATGTCTTTTGCGATCTCAGTAGCCTCTGTCAGCCATGACATGAATGTCTGACACAAGTCTTTAATGTGATAGACCATTTTTTTGCTCTTGATGATCATGTCATCCACATAAACTTCCATATTTTTACCAATTTCATATGTTGCTTCAGTATTTTTGAGCCTAAAGGGCATAACGGTGTAGCAATAAGCACCTTGATTGGTGATAAATGAGGTTTTCTCTTTGTCCTCAGATTTCATCTTGATCTGGTTATACCCTGAATAAGCATCCATGAAACTGAGTAATTCATGTCCAGCGGTGGCATCGACCAGCGGACAAGCCTTATTGAGATATATGAAATCAACACATATGCACCACTTGTTATTCCTCTTCCTTACCATTACTGCATTAGCTAACCATTAAAGATATTTAACATCTTCAATGAAACTTGCTCTCTACAGTTTGTCCACCTCTTCCTGGATGGACGTATTCTTCTCTGGGCTAAATACACGCCGTTTCTGTTTGACGGGCTTGGCAACCTTGATAATTTTCAATTCATGGCACATGAATCCTGGGTAAATTCCTAGCATATCCTCGTGGCTCCAAGCGAACACATTCTTCCATTGTTTAAGAAACTTTATTAATTCATGTTTGAGGATTCGATCCATGGATGGGCCATTATATTTTGTTCTTTCTGAGCGATCGTCGTTAAGGATGATGGTCTTCGTTGCTTCGACAACTTGTTCTTTAACCAAACGGGCCTCTTCGCGAGGGTCTAAGGTCTTAATCGGCTAAGTGGTAGTGAGTTTCTTTACTTCTTCTTGGTCAGCTGATGTGTAATAGCATTCCCTGGCTTCAACTTGATTTTCAATAACAACGTCGACCCATAGTGCATGGGTAATTTCAGGTATTGGTGGACAGTAAGTGGAATTTCTTCAAACTTTTTCAAACTGACTATGTTGAAGATCATATTATAAGATGATCAGACTTTCTTATCTTGAAGAAAAAGCGAATCCTCTTAGTTCAGCTGATTAGACAAGTGCCAATTAATATTTCCAATTTAACAATTTCCAAAGGATACGCCTTTTTTTCTAAGAAACCTATAAGGGGTATGTGATATGGATCCAGCTTGCTATCACGTAGGCCCAATCCTTGGAAGCAGTAGTAAAACATAACGTTGACTGAGCTACCATTGTCCACTAAAATTCTCGTAACTATTGCTTCATGTACCCTCATAGTGATGACCAGAGGGTCATCATGTGGATATAGTACCCTAGATAAATTATTCTTGGAGAAGCCTATCACTAACCTGTCTTTGTTTACTTTCCTTGGGTGACCATCAACATCATCAGACAAATTGATTTATCGAATATATGAACATGTTTTGGCTTCATTTAGGTATGCTTTTCTCTCGTCTATTTTGTGTGACACCGCTCCTAATTAAATACCAACTGATTAGACCTTTATTAAATTAAAAAAAAATATTTACAAAATGGTCCATTCTTAGCATCACTGTTGAAACTAAATTAATTACTAATCACCTATTAGTTAATGAAGTCAGTGCCAAATTTTATCTTTCATTAAATAGACAATTAATAATATGTGTGTTGACACCAAAATTAGTATGCTGATGTGGACGAATAATAAGAAGACACGTGTCAATCTACGTGGCACAATATCAACGAGGAAGATTGTTTCCCCGACCAACATACTCACTCCGAGGAACACCAACCCTCCGAGGAACTCTTATCCTCCGAAGAACTCCAATGCTCCGAGGAACTTTTGGACGATGAGCAACTAAGACGGTTCGAGCAGCACCTCGACCATAGCATTAATTGCCAGATAATCAACAGTTCAAATATTCATTGAATTCTTATCATCTTGACGCACACGTTTGAAGAACATTAAATGAATTACCCTTTCATATGTGTATCATTTAATGTAACACCCTTTCATGTACAGCCTAAGGGCTATAAATACCTTGTATCACCCTCATTCAAGAGGACCGGGAATTTCTGGATAGCACTTGTAATCGAGAATTCCCAAACACTCAATAATAACATAACAATGGACGTAGGCCATTCATATAAGGCTGAACCACTTTAAAATCTTTTGTCTTATTTATTTGTGATTAAATAATTAGAGTAATCTAGTTTTTTACATCAACAGATTGGCGCCGTCTGTGGGAACGATTGTTATTATCGTTTTTCACAAAATTTCATTCATCATCAATGGCAGACAATCCAGAATCCAGCAATTGAAATGATGGAAACACTGGAAATCCTCTAAATCCTTCTGCACCTCCAGATCTGGCTGGAATCATGACGAATCTGGCTCAAGGACAATCCGCCATGCAAGAAACAATGCGGTAACTCATACAAACTCTTCATGGCGTTGCACCGGCACCTTCAGAACAACGAAGTGGTTAGAGGCAAACCTATTCACCTTCTTCACGATCCAGGCGTACAGAGACGTATCGCAATGAGGAATCTGATGATTTCTCTTATCAACCTGAGAAAACTTCATCAATACTGGTCACCGATACTGAGCAACGTGTCACTCTCTCTCCAGAGAGAGCCAGTGCTTTGGAAAGACTGAGCAGGGTGTCTCCTTTCAGTCGATTAGGCCCGAGGAGGAATAAGAGTCCACCTAAAGTCATGTCAAGGAGTTTTCGACAACTATAAAATCTAAGAGAAGGATCAGCACAATCACGACCAGCTGCTCGCCAAGAGAGATCTCAGGAAGCTAATTCACAACAATCAATTGCTCGGACTAGTAGGCCCGAGGAAGGAAATGATGCGTTGAAAGGTTCCATTCAACGATTGGAGGATAGATTGGGAGAAATGGCTAAGGCGAAGAACCCCCTACAACGAACTTTGGTTCAAGGGACACCTTTCGTAAAGGCCATTGTGGATTTTCCCAAACCATCAAAATTTAAAGCACCTGTGGTGACCCCCAACTATGATGGAAAGACAAATCCTGTTCTTCACATAGAGCAATATCAAGCTGCTGCCGACATCTATGTTGTTCCCGACGAGATGAGATGCAGGGCATTCTCAGGAACTCTTACTGGATCTGCTCAGATATGGTACAACAATCTTCCTCGGGGTAAGATTTCAACCTTTTTTCAGTTGGCCGAGCTGTTTATTGGTAATTTCTGTTTTGGAGCAAAGGCAGTAAAATGAGTAGCACACTTGTTAAGTGTTAGACAAAAATCTGGTGAGAGTACTAGAGATTATATAACTCGTTTCAATAACGAGAAGCTGGAAGTCATAGATTATGAAGAAAAGACAGCAATCACCGCTTTAATGAGTGGTTTGTTACCTAATAAATTGTATTATACTTTGGCCAAGGATCCACCTACAAATATGTCAGAATTGATGGCAAAAGCAGCCAAAATCATGAATGCAGAGGAAGCTATGGCTGTGAAGAAGAATATGGATAAAGAAACTAAGGTGGAAGTCGATAAATCTAAGAAGAAAGAGTATAAAGGCAATGGTGGTGACAAACATTCTAAGAATAGTAAGACGTCATGGGAGGTCCTGAAGAAATATGACAATTATACTCCTTTGAAAATGGGAATTCATCATGTCTTGGAAGAAATCAAGAACAACGAGGAGGTAAAATGGCCAAAGAAACTGAGGTCAGACCCTGATTCGAGGAGTAGGGACAAATATTGCGAGTTTCATAAAGCTCATGGTCACATGACCAAAAATTGCATAGCTCTTCAGAACGAAATTGAAACACTCATCTGAAGAGGAAAACTAGCAAAATATGTTGATCGGGGAGGTGAAAGAAAAAATAACGACCGAGCTAGAGAGAGGTCTAGATCTCCTCGTCGAGCAGAGGAGAAAAAGAAGAGAAACCATGAAGATGATCCAAATGATGACCCCGACCTTCCCAAGAAACCAAAGCAGCCAGAACGAGAGGTATTTTCTATACGTTTTGGGTCATTTGATTGTGATGTCATTACAGGAGGAGATGCAGGAGGAGGATACCTTACTGCAGAAAGAAAGGCTTACCTCGGAGAGGCCCAAGCTTGCTCATACATTCAGCGAATAAATTTGGCGGAGGAAGATTGCCCGAGGAAAGTAAACAAAGATAAGCTCGTCATTGGCTTTTCGAAAAATGACCTGGCAGGTGTTCTTTATCCTCACGACGATCCTTTGGTGATCAAAATGAGGATGAAAGAGGTAGTGATTTCAAGGGTTCTGGTAATTAATGGTAGTTCGGCAGACATCATGTACTACTCTTGTTTTGATAGCTTAAATTTGAAATTATCTCAATTGGAACCTTATCACAGACCCCTTCTGGGTTTTGCTGGCGAGAAAGTTTTTCCACTTGGAACGATCAAGTTGGATATATTCATTGGAACTTGGCCTGCTTGTCGAACGGAGAGAATACGCTTCTTTGTGATGGATAAGAATGTGCAGTCAGCCTACAACATCATCATGGGAAGAGTTGGTTTAAAGAAGTTTGAAGAAGTTCCATCTACAGTACATCAGTGCTTAAAATTCCCAACAAATTTTGGAGTTGGAGTTGTGAAAGGTGACCAAAAAGTAGCTCGGGAATGCTATTATTCATCTGCCGAACAAGAAGAGTTTGAAGAATCAAAGAAAAAGACTACTACTTACCAAGTAGAGCAGGGTACAGAAATTGAAACGCTTGATCCCAGAGATGAATCCCAACTTGTAAAAGGACAGGTGGTGGAATCTACAAAAAATGTTATTCTGGACGACGAGCACCCTGAACGAATAACCCAGATAGGTTCGTCGTTGGATGTTTCGATAAAACAGGAGTTAATAACTTTCTTGAAAAATAGGAAGAAAACTTTCGCGTGGAGTCATGAAGACATGCCAGGAATAGATCCAAACTTCTTATGTCACGAGCTCAATGTGAATAAGGAAATCAAACCTGTAAAGAAAAGGAGAAGAGTATTCAGTCCCGAGAAGAATCAAGCTATACAAGAGGAGGTCGAGAAACTCCAGAAAGCCCAATTCATTGAAGATGTGAAGTATCCAGACTAGTTGGCAAATGTAGTGATGGTGAAGAAGAAAAATAATAAATGGAGAATGTGTGTTGATTTCACTGATCTCAACAAGGCATGCCCAAAGGATCACTTTCCATTACCCAGAATTGATCAACTAGTGGATGCTACCTCGGGACACGAGCTGCTCAACTTCATGTATGCTTACTCTGGCTACAACCAGATCAAAATGAAACCTGAAGACAGGGAAAGTACTTCTTTTATCACCCCTAGGGGAACTTATTGTTATAATGTTATGCCTTTTGGTTTGAAAAATGCAGGAGCGACATACCAGCGGCTGATGAACAAGGTTTTTACCGAACAAATCAGTTGTAATATGGAAGTCTATGTCGACGACATGCTGACAAAAAACAAGAAAGCTGTTGATCATCTCGTTGATTTAAGCCAGACTTTTGATCAACTGGATAAATATCAAATGAAGCTCAATCCGACGAAGTGCACATTTGGAGTACGAGAAGGAATGTTCCTCGGATACATCGTCAACCAACGAGGCATTGAGGCGAATCCAGAAAAGATCAAAGCTCTTTTAGGGCTGCGATCTCCAACGACGAAGAAAGAAGTACAGAGTCTTACAGGGCGAGTTGCAGCGCTCAACAGATTTGTATCCCGAGCAACTGATAGATGCTTACCATTCTTCAAAACACTTCAAAAAACTTTCAAGTGGAATGAAGAATGTGAAAAAGCCTTTCAAGATTTGAAGAAATGCTTGGGAGCACCTCCACAGTTGTCCATGCCAGTAATGGGAGAAAAGTTGTACTTATACCTGGCAATATCAGAGAATGCGGTCAGCTCAGCATTGATCAGATTGGAGAATGGAATCCAAAAGCCAATTTATTACACAAGTAAGGCTTTCCGAGGTGCAGAGATCAGGTACCCAAAGCTAGAAAAATTGGCATTGGCGTTAATTGAAGCAAGTAGAAGAATGAGGCCATATTTCCAGGCCCATACCATCATCGTGTATACCGACATGCCACTAAGACAAGCCCTTCATAAGCCAGAGAAATCGGGGAGACTGATGTACTGGGCAATAGAGCTTGGTGAATATGATATTGTGTATGAATCCAGATCGTCATTAAAAGGTCAAGCTGTTGCAGATTTTATAGCAGAGTTTACATACCTTGATACTCCCGAGGACCAAAAGATACTCGCGGACCAGCCTGTGGATGTTACAGTACCAACAGACATAAGTCCAGACCAACTCCGGTTGGTAAAAGGACTTGTGAATGTAGAAAGATCATCGAATTCAAACCCAGACCAACTCCGGTTGGTAAAAGGGCGAGAAGAGATGGTCGACGAAGAGCGAAAAATATCAGAGGAAGTTGAAAGGAAATAGCACATGTTTCACCGAGGAACTTTGTCAGATAAGAAATTTGAAGACGAGATACCTACGTGGAGATTATATATGGATGGGTCATCTTGCACAACAGGTTGTGGAGCAGGAATTGTTTTGAAAACCCCAGACGAGATTGCCATGGAATATGCCCTGCGATTCCAATTCAAAGCCTCCAATAATGAAACTGAGTATGAGGCCATGATAGCAGGTCTTAATTTAGCAAAGATTATGGAAGCACAACAACTAATGGTATTCAGTGATTCTTAGTTAATTGTGAATCAGATGTTGGGAATATATGCAGTTAAAGGAGAGTTAATGGCCAAGTATTATACCAAGGTGATGGAGTTGCTGGCATAATTTGATGCCATTCAGTTGATCAGAATACCAAGAATAGAAAATGCACAAGCAGACGCATTGGCCCGACTAGCATCAGCTACTTGTACCGAGCTGCGAAGAACGATACCAATTGAAATATTAGAAAGTCGGAGCATAGATGAAGACCTGACGATGAATATTATTACCCTTGATTTAGGGCCATCTTGGATGGATCCCATCAGGGCATATATTGAGGATGGAGAATTACCAGATGACAAACTCGCTGCCAAGAAATTGAAGTATAAAGCTGCTCGGTATGTACTAACTAATGGTGTTTTATATAGATGAGGAATTATGGCAGGACTACAAAGATGTGTACATCCTTCCGAGGTGAAATAGTTAATTGAAGAGATACATGAAGGGTCCTGTGGAGCTCATGTAGCAGGTCGGACACTTTTGCAAAGAGTGATGATGCAAGGGTACTACTGGCCGACGATGAGGGCTGATTGTATAGCCTATGCCAAGAAGTGTGATAAGTGTCAACGCTTTTCCTCCATCCGACGAACTCCACAAGCATTATTGACACCCATAACTTCCCCTTGGCCATTCGCCATTGGGGAATTGATTTGGTTGGACCATTGCCAATGACCCGAGGAAGATTCAAGTACCTCGTTGTTGTAGTGGATTATTTTACCAAGTGGGTAGAAGCTGAGCCGCTTATTGATATGACATACGAGAAAGTATACCAATTTGTCTGGAAGAATATCATCTGTCGATATGGTCTCCCTCATGCCTTCATCACAGACCATGGAACACAATTCGACAACGAGGAGTTTGCTGCCTATTGTCAACAATCAAACATCTTGAAGACCCATTCAGCACCAGGTCATCCTCAAAGCAATGGGCAGACTGAGGTGACGAACATAACACTACTAAATGATTTAAAGAAGAGGCTAAGTGAAACTAAAGCTAATTGGATTAACGAGCTACAGTCAGTCTTGTGGGCTTACCGAATAACTCCCCGAGCAGCAACGGGAGAATCCCCATATATGCTAGCATTTGGAAGTGAGGCAGTAATACCTGCCGAGTTGGGTCTTCCAACACACAGAGTGCTAAATTTCAATTCCCCAGTCAGCGACTTAATGAGAAGACTGGATTTGGATATGCTCGAGGAGGTTAGAGAAGAGGCAGCCATTAGGAATGCTGCTTACCAATAACGCACAACTCTGTTCTACAACAAGAGGGTGAAGAAATGCGACTTAAAAGAAGGGGATTATGTGCTAAAGAAGGTCATTCAGAAGCACAATAAGTTGGAAGCAAACTGGCATGGACCTTACCGAGTTACAGAAGTTGTTCGACCAGGAACTTACAGAATAGCAACTCTAGAAGGAGAGGAATTTAATAATGCATGGAATGCTGAACACCTACGCAAGTATTATCAGTAATGTAAAATGTAAAGCAGTTCCTTCATTATGAATAAAACGATGATGTTTCACCATCTTCTTCCTTTTATTACAAGTTTTTCGGGGAATACTAGTGTGATACACTACACTGATAGTTCGAGCTTGACCAACTTCGGTTGGTAAAATAGCGAGAACAAATTATACTCCTTTGGTTAGGAGGCGTACACTTGCGTGATCAACTTCGGTTGGTAAAAGAGCTTGTGGACAAGATAGTTCGAAAGAACCTGATAGTTCGAGCGTGATCAACTTCGTTGGTAAAATAGCGAGAACAAATTATACTCCTTTGGTTAGGAGGCGTACACTTGCGTGATCAACTTCGGTTGGTAAAAGAGCTTGTGGACAAGATAGTTCGAAAGAACCTGATAGTTCGAGCGTGATCAACTTCGGTTGGTAAAATAGCGAGAACAAAATATACTCCTTTGGTTAGGAGGCAATAGTTCAAACCCACGACCAACTTTGGTTGGTAAAAGGGCAAGAACAACATTCTTAAAACGCCATTCTAGGTTGATTAAGAAACGAATATGCTCTCAAATACCAATTTATGTTGGTCGGGAGGCAAGATTATTGCAGAAAAATACAATAAGTTCTTTGAAGAACAAAATATTCCAAAATGAACCAAATATAATTGGTCGGGGATAAAAACCCACTAATTGTAATTGGTCGACGAGGATAATTTATCGACCTTGGTTGGTCGAACACATTTTAAAGACAAAAAGTTACCAAGTATGGTTGGTCGGAGATAAAAACCCACTAATCATAATTGGTCGACAAGCATAATTTAACAACCTTGGTTGTTTAGAAAAATTTTAAAGCAGTTATTTTACTCATTACTTTATTATTAAGTGATCGAGCAACATTTCTGATACTTTATTTTGGTCGATGAACCATACAATATTGTTATGCAAGCACAAATATAAAGTGTTTAACAGGCACAAGATAATAGCAATACAGATTTGCAAACAGAAAATGAAAGTCTTTCATTAAAATTCAAAATAAATTGCAAGTTACATGTATGTACTAACTATTACATTGAGACCCCTACTCTATTGGTTTCTTTCCCTCTGCTTTTGAGACAGGCTCCTCGCCGGCAGGAGGATCTTCCAGGCAAAGAGGAGAATTAATAAAGTTAAGATCTCGGAGCATTCTAACGTTCATTACAGAGGGACGATCTAGAAGATGCTCACGACGAGATACTTCAAACTGGGAATGCAAGCTGTAATCACCAAGATAATTCGCAATCAAGCTCCGAGGAATGGCGCGAGCTGGTATCCATTCCATGTCCAACTTGAAAGGTGGCACAGGCAAGTCAAGCACTCCAGGCTCGTAGTAATCCCACAAAAAATGTCCTTGCTCGAGCTTTAATACACATAAGGCATTCAACCAGCCTTGTTTATAACCCTCATTATTGGCATTCTGGATACGAGCATCTAAATGAACTAGAGATTCGTTGTATCCAGCCATCCAAAATTCCCTGGGTTGTTTATGGAATTGGAAGGTTAATCTATCCAATTGTTCATATAGGTTTTTGGTGAAAAGGTCCTTGGTATGTAAAGCAGACTTCGTCGCAGTAAGTTGATCTTCCAAAGATAGGTTTTTCTTGGACATTTCAGACAAAGCACGATCTTTTGCATTCAATTGGAACGCTTGAGTTTCCAAAGTTGACTGAGTACGAGTTTCTTCAACATTACGACGAAGAACTCTTGATCGTACCCGAGCAAGTGGAATAATTTGTTCTTCGACAACAGTCAGAGTATTCCTTCCTCGTCCACGGGAACCTCTTCCTTGTCCCCGAGTTACAGGAGAAGCTCCAGACCTTCTCAGAGTGTCCAACTCTTTCCTTAATTTGGCGTTCTCAACTTCCAAAAATGAGAATCCCTCGTCAATCACTGGGATTACACTTGTTGAAGAAGAAGCCGCAGACTTATACTGTGCCAGGTCTCTTTGCAAATTGTTATTCTCTTGCTCCAGCAGCTCGACAATTTGTCTACAGGCTTCAATTTCACCCTTTAGGGTTCTCTCCCTGACATCGTACCCATCAATGATCTTTTTGTGGCCTGTCTCGGAAGAAAGCTGTTGATACCTATCCTCATACCCCTCATGCAACAGGGCATTCGATTCATTGTGCTGATTCTGAAGATCTTCTAAAGTACAATGAAGCTCCTCGATCAAGTCATAGTAGGCCACGTTATTGGCCACAGCTCGGTCACGTAAATCCTTCAGGTACTGATAAGCCTCAATTACTTGTTCTGAAGCATCATGGCCAAGGATGTCAGCAATTTCTAATACGCTCAAATTTGTGTGACCAACCTTATAATATTCACGACATTGCTGCATCAGCTTTGTATCATGGGCAGATATCAGTTCCATTCTAGCCATAAACTAATAAAGAGGTGAAGGCAAGAGTTAATAAATAAAAACAAACAGAGCATCAACAATGTAGAGGAACAAAAATATGTGATTTTATTACATCATCAACAAGATTACATCGTTTGGAATACAGAGCATAAGTAAAAGAAAAACAGAAAGAGAGTACCGAATAACTTCACACCTTTTCCTTGTCTCCCAAGACTTTCTCGGGAGGCTGGGACGAGGAGCTTGGTTGCTCGGTAGGAACAATGATCTGATTAGTAGAAGCTGGGACTTGTTCTGGAGGAGCAGGCAAGGATGAAATCTCCTCGATGGCCGTCTGGTTGGGTTGTGGAACAAGGACTTGATCACCCACAGTCATTGAGGATTCCTCAGATGCAGCTTCGTCTTCATCCTCATCTTGAATAACTGGAGGAGGACCAGGGAGTTGTTGTTGAAATAGCTCGGAGTCCTCGCTCACCTTCAGTTCCTGTAAGGCAACAACCCAACCATCATGGAAGTATTTCAAACTTCCATACTTCACCTGGGTCATCATCGTTGCTACCCCCTGTCCCATCCTTTGTCCCAACCAGTTTGAAAGGACTTCTTTACAGCTGTTTTTCTCTTCATTTTTTCCGAGGAGAGCTTCTCGGACATAAGGTTCTCGGTGGCCTTCAATTTGGTTTCCACCTCCTCCTTCTGACGATTTACCTCTCGCAGGAGGGTCAGCTCTTCTTCAGCTGATTTCAATTTATTCTCAAGCTACCCAAAGCCTGAAAGTTTCTCGGCATAGTCTTTATTCTCTCTCTCCAAGTCCTTCACCTTATTACCCAGTTGTACCTTTTCTGCATCAGATGCAGCCAACTTCTTCTCCCATTCAATTTTATCCTCGTCATACTTCTGACGGGATTCACTCACAGATTTGATAGCTTTCTCCAGTGCTCCTTCCACAGTGAACGAGGAGCAAGAAGCTTTGATCGCTTCATCCTTTTTAAGGATTATATTGAAACAGCTCGTCAACTGTAATCAGAAAAAGAAAATGACATCAGAAACAAATATGGGAAATAACAAAGGAAAATATGAAAAACTCAGAGTAGAGATACTTACTGAAGCAAGATGACGAGCATCCAGAGAAGTAACCATATCCCGAGTAAGGTCTTCTTCAGTACCTTGCACCTCGGGAATGGGCGAAAACTTTGCCAAGCTCATCGTAGAGCTCGGAGGAACAATGATTGGAACACCATCTCCACCAGCTGGGAGCTGGGGAATGGCTCCAGAAATACTGACCGAGGAGGATTTCCTCAGTCTCCTCGGTGCCTTTTCAACAACCTCAACCAAAGAAGAACTTTTGGTTGGTGAGATAGTGATTACTTAAACAGGTGCATCCTTCTGCACAAGAGCCACTGGGGGCTTCTCGACAGCCTTCTGAGATGCAACAGGAGGGGTGGCATCTTTATTCTTTGTCCCTTTTTGGACATCAACCTTATTTTTCTTCCCATCTCCAACAGAAGAAGTCTCCTCGAAGAGAGCAGGAACTCTTCTCTTGCCCATTTTTTGGCTCAAAGGAATATGAGATTCTGGATCAGAGTCTTCAGGAATTTGCACTGGATCACTGATGCTGACCACAGGACGAGCAGTAAAGGACGACGTATAGCTCCTATACTGCAACAAGTATGAAGCAGACCTGATGTGCTCGTCTGCAACTTTCTGATGCAAACTCCAGATATGTTTCAATTGCCTCATATTAACTTTTGATTCTTTGAGAGTTTTTCTCTTGCTGTCAACTGCAAACAAAAATAAATTGAAATGTCAATCATGCATTTATTCAAACATGATGAAATCATAATTTCAAAAATAAAATAAAATGAAAATAACCTATCCCATTGCCATATAGGGGGCATTTGGGACCTTCATACACGTCGTCTCGGACTGAAGGAACATGTTGCAAATTTTTGAAAACTAATCCATGTTCAAAATAATCCCTGTTAGCATCAGGGAGGTTGACTACTAAAGCCCTATTCAAAAATCTGGTTTTTAAATAATAAACATTATCTAAAACAGCCCATCTATAGCAATACATAATCTCAGGAATTCCAATACGAGTTCCATGAGTTTGATTTAACTTATGCACCCCATTAACTATTCTCCATGTATTGGGGGATACTTTTGCAGGAACAACATCGAAATGTTGACAGAATTCTAAGCATAAAGGGTTAGGTGGAAAAGAAAATCCACACTCAGCAATAAAGAGGCTGGGGAACCAATGTCCCTCAGCCAAACGAAAATAGTCAAAGGGCTCAAGAAGATTCTCCAAAGTTACCAAAGACGGAATGGAATAATCAGAACGGAATTTTTCAATAGATTCAATAATATAAACCATGGTGAATAAAAGGAGAAAGAAGAAGATCTTACAGGAAGAATGGAGATCTGTTGACAACGAACGAAAACAAGGATGAACGCACAAGAGAAAGGAAAGCTATGGAGAATTCGAAAGCAAGAAAATTAGAAAAGGTAGAGGACGGTATGATTGCTTGGGAAGTTTAAATACCTTGCCTTGGGAAACGGCGAAAGAAATGATTACAAAAAAGAAATATTACGCTATCGGCGGCTAAAAGGACAAAAAGGGCACGAAGATCGAAGCGCCTATAAAAATGCAAAAAGGCGGATTCTGCGAATTTGGAAGGAAATTTAAATACGAAGAAAAGGCTCCTAAAACCCAGGAAGGTCATTTAATATCGCCATATACCGAGAAAGAATGTTCCATACTCCTCAAAGTTCGAAATATGAAACATTGGGGGCTTCTGTTGACACCAAAATTAGTATGCTGATGTGGACGAATAATAAGAAGACACGTGTCAATCTACGTGGCACAATAGCAACGAGGAAGATTGTTTCCCCGACCAACATACTCACTCTGAGGAACACCAACCCTCCGAGGAACTCTTATCCTCCGAAGAACTCCAATGCTCCGAGGAACTTTTGGACGACGAGCAACTAAGGCGGTTCGAGCTGCACCTCGACCACAGCGTTAATTGCCAGATAATCAACAGTTCAACTATTCATTGAATGCTTATCATCTTGACGCGCACGTTTGAAGAACATTAAATGAATTACCCTTTCATATGTGTATCATTTAATGTAACACCCTTTCATGTACAGCCTAAGGGCTATAAATACCTTGTATCACCCTCATTCAAGAGGACCGAGAATTTCTGGATAGCACTTGTAATCGAGAATTCCCAAACACTCAACAATAACATAACAGTGGACGTAGACCATTCATATAAGGCTGAACCACTTTAAAATCTTTTGTCTTATTTATTTGTGATTAAATAATTAGAGTAATCTAGTTTTTTACATCAACAATGTGGAAACTAAATTAAAACATTCACATAATACTAGAGTCCAAACCATCTTAAGTAAGTAAATAAATAAAGTCTTGGTGAATAAACAATCGATAAAATCCTAAACCACAATAATGAATCGAACTAATATGAATATCTGAATACAAGTTTGAAACTGCAGTACTAAATGAATAAAGTCTCAAATGGGTCCATCATACCTAAACGGAAATCCTGGAAGAAACTCCTACACTAGGAATGAAATGATAGATGCGTCTAATCAAAACTCTGCAAGCCTCCACAGCGCTGCAACTATGCGTCCCTGTAAGAATCATCAAGTCGGACGTCCCTATGGCTGGATACCTAAAAGGGTTTTGAAAAGATTTTATAGCAAGGGTTATAACCCAAAACATTTTGAAAATATTTAGCAAGAATTTATCACAATTTAAAATCAGTTAATGATTACACATGTTAGGTTCATGAACACTCACCTGAGTTTCCTCACCTCTCAACTATTGTTCACGCCTAACGTTTCTACTTAGCCCACCTAGCTATTCTACCTAAGCTAACTAGACTTAATTATTTCTGAATACGAACACATCTCTATTCCCGTACCTCTAATACAGTATTTCACCCGTTACTTAACGTTTCTCATACGTTATAATAGTTGAAATTATCATTTCACTTATATTTTCATTATTCAATTAATTAAGTTTCACTACTTAATTAAATCTTTAGATATCCACTATTTTATTGTCTACTGTCACACATAAGTAGAATATTCAAGTCGGTATATATATATTTATCTCGCTAATATATATATCATTACGACATCTCTCAAAAGGACCACCGTGAAACAAGGGTATACTCTCCTATCAGTTCAAGTACCTCTCATACTAAATAGGGACAAATGGTTTGGTACATCTCCTCGAACCCAAAATCAAACAACAAGCAGTGGAGGCGAACATAATTCTAAGCCTTTGGGCTATGCACATACCTAACGTACCCAAAAGACACGCCAGACACACTAATACACGACACATAGTGAGCCGCCCTAAGTTCCATGTTCTCGGGCACAAATCCAGACCTCCCTGGAATTGGCAAGGTGGGATCGGCCACTGTACGGGAACCTCCGTGATAGCAGGCAACGTAGGTCTATTAACATATATCATTATGATGGTCTAAATATGAAACTTTAACCAAATATTTTTGCTTGAGCGAAATTAAGTCAAGGATGAATGCAAACCAACTTTCTCTTTTTAAAAATCTCTTTTTCAATTTTATCAAACCAAGTTGTGACACAAATTAACTTAACCAAATTTTATCTTGTTGAACCCTAAGCATGCAACTAGTGATTTAAGGAAGTAAAATAAAGTAAAGCAATACTCACAATGCCGATGTATGAGGAAACCCAATCGTGAAAAAATCTCAAACGACCTAGGTCAGACAATCACTATGACAATGGTTTTACAAAGCCATGCGTTAGTCTTATACAGTGAGTCGATCACCCACGAGACTTAACGTTTCTCTATTCTTCTACCAATATTCACAGTGCCAACGCAGAAAGTGACCTTCTTCTATGATGCTTGTCCATAGCAGTCGCCTCTACGAATGCCTCGGTGTCCACCGTTATGGCCTTGTGTTGTCTACGATGTTGAACACGAAAGTAGCCTTCTTCGCTTCTCCACCGCAAAATCAACAATGTTTAAGTGTTGAACAAACCCAACTTGGTGCAGCAAAGATCACATAAACATATGATAATGATAACTCAGATCTTTGTAAAGTCTAAGGATGTGTTTTAGCTTTAAAAACCTTAGAAAACTTTGTGCAGAAAACTCTCTGGATCGAAACTATTTTTCATACCGCACACCCTTCGATAAAACTGGACACACCTATTTATAATTATTTTAAGGCGGTGTCAGATCTCGTTTGAGGGAGACACTTTGTCGTTCAAACGACATCAAGTGTCGTTTGAACAACGTTGTCAGATTAGAGTTTTAATTAAACCATTTTGAAAACAGAGTTTTACTTAAAACCAACTCTTATCCAACTCTCCATATCTGATAAAATGAAGTGTAAACAAATAAAACACTTTTAAAACATTTTCTTTTAAAAATAACATCCTTATTTTTCTAAAATAAAATTCCAAGTTTCATTAACATAATGCATTCATACCTGTGTGATCTCGGAATGCAATTAAACCTTGAAGACGAGAAATTGCACCAATTAAACTTTGGCATGATTAATTCTTTGCATCTTTTTCGCAACGTCTTCAATTTATCTTTGACACATCATAGTCTCGTAGTGATTGAATAATAAAAATCTACCTATGACTTAAAGGTGTTTTGTTCTGAGAATAAGTCAAAACTACATTAAGACTCAATTGGAAATTTGGTCCTTACAAATCTCCCATTTTGATTATTCCGGGACAAAACCAATAGTAAAATACCTAAGTCGGGCAGTCAAGCCATCCCATTAAAATCCAAAAGTAAAAATTACATCATCAGTATAGGATAAGAATTATAAATGTGGACCGGTAAGCATGAAACTGTCTCAAATGTCTGAATATGATGTAGACTTAAAATCTCGAATCTCTTTAAGCATACCTACACACATGAAACAAAGAAATACCCAGTGAAGTATGGAGGAACAAATGATATAAATCAATATGAAAACTGAAATCAAAATCAGTTGTTATGTGAGTAAACATGATACCAATTTGTGTAAACATAAAACCAATATGTGCAAATAAACATATAAAACAAAAACTCACAAAACTCCCCTTACATCACAGACATCTCTCCCCCTTTTTGTCTCGAACAGATAAGCAGGTGAAAAAATTAATAAATCTAGAAAAACTATACCAATTTGATTAAATCAACTCATATTATGCTAGATAAACATGAAATAACCAGCTAAATATGATCAAACTATGTCAAATCAGTAGCTAGCAAATAATTAAATCACACAAAGAACATATCAATCTAAGTAGGTGTGACTAAACAAATCAATGCAGTAAAACATATCATCGAACCAAGTAAACTGGATAAACAGAAACCCAATACCAATTTTTTAATCAAAATGCAGCAGGGTACACAAAAAACAACCAGAAAAAGTCAAAACTGGTCAAACATGTTGTCGATCGAACAAGCCAGGGATGTCGCTTGAACGAAACTACATGTCGTTTGAACGACATGATCAAACTATCACAGTTTCCCCAAAAAATTAACTAGCGTTGCCCAGTGAACAAATTTCATGAAAATTCTAACTAGAAGGGGCTCAAAACTGTGAAATAGTAGCTACATTAGAAAAACTCAAAACAAAAAAATATGAGTAACATGATAACATAGTATCGATGTGCCTAAACATGAACATGAAATGTATGTGCGTGAACTACAACAAATGAATCACAATTACAACACATCGAAACGATCAAGAAGCTCTAATTGATAGCAATCTATCATCAAACTTTATCTAATCCATATGTACAATTAAAGTATGAGCTTAATGAACTAAACAAACATCATGCGAACGAATCTGAAATTTTGACGATTCTACAAACAATAGCGTCATGATACGAATTTTTAACCTTTGGATTCTTTGTGCAAAACCGTTTAAAATTTTAATCCATCCCAACTCCCTCAAATATATCATACTTTTTCTTTTTAATGAACTAAAATAATTTGGTCCATTTTCGGCATATGATTCTTTTATTGCCATTTGATTTTTTGGGGGCTCTTTTAAACGGTGGCTTTCGCGACGAGTTTATTTTACATTCTCGTAGCCCTTTCCCGTGAACACTCATCATTTTTCAATTCAATCCTAACGGTAAATGGATATAACATGCACACTCCCT
Organism: Sambucus nigra; assembly: GCA_949130495.1. Classification (NCBI taxonomy): domain Eukaryota; kingdom Viridiplantae; phylum Streptophyta; class Magnoliopsida; order Dipsacales; family Adoxaceae; genus Sambucus; species Sambucus nigra. The sequence goes on along the minus strand of OX422207.1, from coordinate 31,387,132 downwards.
CCTTAAGTCTACTTACGCATAGATGATAGGATTGAGATAAGAACGTCTCACAAAACTCAAATATGCAAGAGTAGTCAAAACATTCATATAAATTCGTGCATGTGTGCAATCATGGCATATAAACGAAGTTGAATGAAAACACATATCAACTTCTAAACAACCCCCTAAAATCTATGGTTAAGATCATTTTAAGAATCGATAATTATGACCAAATGTCCTAGCCACATGGATAATGGAAGGAGGGGGGTCCAATCACACCAATATTCCAAATTAAACATGTTAACTCATGACACGAAACAAACCAAAAATATTTTTGGCTTTTTCAAAATATTTTGACTCAAATAAAATCAAAATCTTTTTGGATTTTTCAACATTTTTCAAAACCAAAAAATATTTTTGTGTTTTTTCTCAAAACAATTTCAAAAAAAAAATCCTTTTGTATTTTTTAAATAAGATGCAATAAATGAAAAATATAATACAAAAATGATAAACATGTCATAATACTAGTAAAGTATATATTATGAATGCAAAGACTAGCATATGACAAACATAGTAACACTACCATCCTTTAGATTTAACATGAGAAGAATCAAGTGAAACCAAATGAGAACCAACAAGTTTTAGTTCTAAAGCCTCTAAGTCCGATTTCTTAACCCAAGTAGGTGTGGCATAACGCATGGGGGTTTTGGGAACCGACACGACTTTATTACTAAACTTTCTAGGAGAATTCCTAAAGTTATAGCAAAAACGTCTCAGGTGAACTTTCCTACCATAGTGGGAACACGTGTGAACATGGTGGGAATGGTTACCAAAATGTCGACCTCTCCTTGCTTTGCTAGTGAGCTCTATCACACGTGCGGGGGGAATGGGATCAACACGCTCATCAAAGCCTATACCACCCCTATCTCTCTTGACTTGGATAGTGCTTAACATCCTATCCAATTTATCCGACCTAGACTCCAAGTCAAACTTAACTTTAGACGAGTCTATCAAACTCTCATTCAACTCTTTAATCCTAGACTCGAGTAGATGCCTTGACTCCTCAAACTCTAGCAACTCCTTTTTTAATGCCTCCATCAAACCTTTCAGGGTGTCTCTCTCTTTCTCGACGTACTCTAACTTCTCCCTAAGCTTGTTCTCCCATGCCCTAAGATCCTCAATCAATGCATCATTATTTTCTACGGCAAGCTCATTTAACTTAGCTTGCAATTTCAAGTTTGCCTTTTTTGCTTTCACCGTCTCCTCAAACAACTCTCGAAATGAAACTTATAATTCTCCTACGTCGATCTCCTTATCCTCTCTCTCATCACCCTCACTTTCTCGGGAATCACTCTCAACAGCCTCGAAAGTGTCATGCACATGAGTATCCTCGGGGGAATATATATCGTCGTCGCTCACATGACATGCCATAAACGCAACAAAGTTACGCTCAATAGGAGAACTTTCTCCATCTTTCGGTTCACTATCACTTAAGGTGGCGGTATATGCTATCGGTTTCTTACCCTTTTTCTTAAGTCTAGTGGGACACTCATCTACCTTGTGACCATATCCCTTGCACCCAAAACACCTCTCAGACTCATCTCTCTTACGTTTCTAAAACTTATCCTTAGTGGTGGAGTCTCCCTTGCTCTTTAGTTTCTCAAACTTTTTGGGATCTTTAGATTGCTTTTGAAATTTAAGAAACTTCTTGAACTTCTTTGCTAACAAAACGACATCCTTAAAGTCGGAATCAGAGTCGTCATTCGAAACTTTAGTTTCCTCATTCAGGGATTTCAAATCAATGCCCTTTTTCTTTCTTTGGCGCTTGCTTGGAGGTAAACATGTCGAGTTCATAGGTTTGCAAGTCACCTACGACCTCTTGTAGTTTCGATGAGTTAAGCATACCAAGGGAGTTCATAACACTCGCTTTAGCACCAATCCTACTCGGCGATGATCTCAAATTTTTTTTATCACTCGGTTATCGGGAATCTTCTCACCTAGGTTAAACGCCGCATTAACAATCATGGACAACCCAGTGTAAAACTCATCAAAAGTCTCACTCTCTAACATCTTAATCGTCTCAAACTGTGTAGTGACATTTTGCAACTCAGAGGCCCTAACCGTGCTCGTGCCCTCATGATTTAGTGCCAGTGTTTCCTAAGCTTCTTTTGATTTCTCACAAGTCATGATCCTATTATACTCTTTAGGTGTGACATGTGATGAAATAACATGCAGACCTTTAGAGTTATACTGTGCAAGCCTATATTCATTCTCAATCCAAAACTCAACGGGTTTTAAACTAGTAACCTCAGCCTCTCGTGTGATAGGTGGTGACCAACCTTTCTCAACAGCTAACCAGACATGCCCATCGATAGATTTTAAAGCACTTTTCATTCGCATTTTTCAATAAGCGTAATTTGTGCCATAAAAAACAGGAGTGCGAAAACTATCATAATTTCCAAAATTCATCCTTACAAGCAAAAAGGGATCAAACAAAATAAAAATGTATTTCTAGCTCTAATACCAATTTAAAGGTCCCGATTTTAAACTTTAACCAAATATTTTTGCTTGAGCGGAATTAAGTTAAGGATGAATGCCAACCAACTTTCTCTTTTTGAAAAAATCTTTTTCAATTTTATCAAACCAAGTTGTGACAAAAATTAACTTAACCATATTTTATCTTGTTTAACCCTAAGCATGCAATTATTGATTAAAGCAAGGAAAATAAAGTAAAGCAATACTCACAACACCGATGTACGAGGAAACCCAATCGGGAAAAAACATCGGACGGTCCAGGCCAGACAATCACTATGACAATGGTTTTACAAAGCCATACGGTAGTCTTATACAATGACTCGATCACCCACAAGACTTGACGCTCCTCCGATCTTCTACCAATCTTCCCAGTTCCCACGTAAACAGTTACCTTCTTCTATGATGCTTGTCCACAACAGTCACCTCCACGAATGCCTCGGTGTCCACCGATGTGGCTTTGTGTCATTTATGATGTTGAACATGAAAGTAACCTTCTTCGCTTCTCCACCGCAAAATCAATAATGTTCAAGTGTTGAAAAAACCCAACTTGGTGCAGCAAAGATCACATAAACATATGATAATGATAACTCAGATCTTTGTAAAGTCTAAGGATGTGCTTTAACTTTAAAAACCTTAGAAGACTTTATGCAGAAAACTCTCGGGATCGAAACTATTTTTCGTACTGTACACCCTTCGAGAAAACTGGACAACCCTATTTATAATTATTTTAAGGCGGTGTCAGATCTCGTTTGAGCGAGACACTGTGTCGTTCAAACGACATCAGGTCTCGTTCAAACGACATCAAGTGTCGTTTGAACGACGTTGTCAGATTAGAGTTTTAATTAAACCATCTTTGAAAAGAGAGTTTTACTTAAAACCAACTCTCCATATCTGATAAAAATGAAGTGTAAACAAATAAAACAATTTTAAAACATTTTCTTTTAAAAATAACATCCTTATTTTTCTAAAATAAAATTTTGAGTTTCATTAACATAATGCATTCATACCTGTGTGATCTCGGAATGCAATTAAACCTTGAAAACGAGAAATTGCACCAATTAAACTTCGGCAAGATTAATTCTTTATATCTTTTTCACAACGTCTTCAATTTATCTTCGCCACGTCATAGTCTCGTAGTGATCGGACAATACCTATGACTGAAACGTGTTTTGTTCCAAGAATAAGTCAAAACTATATTAAAAATCATTTGGAATTTTGGTCCTTAAACATCAATCCTACAATAGGTACACACACAACCTATATATATTCAGTAGGTATTCACACAACCTAGTTATCATCATTTGTACGTAGTATATATCACTCGAATACTCGTCGTACATTCAATTTATAATTATTCTCACTATCACATTTAATTGCGTATGATTCTCTACTCTTAAGGGACCTAGTTTCCCCTTGTTCTATTTCAGTAGCCAAGTCTTCCTTACCCTACTGGTTCATGCCATAAGCTCACTCACGCTTTCCCGTAATTCCATTCTCATTCTCGCTAATTAATTACATTTTCTTTTAATCCCGTTTAATCATCGTCTTAGTTCTTTCGATAAGACTGAATTTACCATAACCCTATCATGGTCTACTGCAACATAATAGATTCCTAATTATATTATAATAATATCCCAATAGTTTTCTCGGCAACAATTTAGGAGTTCTAGGCTAAAAAGGGAAATTTTACATTTTTTTGGTAACCGAACTGGTCCGCCTCTGACTCGGAATGGTTTGCACTTCGTCTTCCTCGTTTCGCAGATGCATTTTTCACCATTAATACCCACATAACTTACATATTTCTTCACCAAATTTGAAACCAATTGTCCCTAACCATTTATACATGCATTAGGATGATTTCTAATGTGAATATAACATCAAAACCTTACAATTTTCATCCAAGAATGGATTTAAACATCTAATCCTCAAAACCCTAGGTTTTATGTTCTTCCAACATTATACATAAAAAACCCATATTTAAATTCGTGGATAATAACACAAAATCTTCTAATTTGTTATCCTATACTAATATCAAATCATTCTACATGCACTTCCTACCTAAACATGTGTTAAATCATTCTTTTTTTCCAAGGATTATCACTTTAATCAAAATATGAAGAAACCCTAGTCACATGGGTATTATAACTTCAAATAACTTGTATCTAAACACTTTCCTTTGATCAGTAGCGTCTAATTTCATGGTTGGGATGATGGATTGATGATATTATCTTCCAATCCTCACTCCAAGCTTGATTGTGGTGCAAGAACATACTTCAACCTCTTAAGAACTCTTCAAAACCTCCAAGAATTCTCTCATTTGTTCTCCAATGGGAACCCGTTGTATTTTGAGCTTCTAACCCTAGAACCTCTTATCTAACATCTGATAAAAGCGTTAGAAATTCGTAGGTCTCCTAACCCTCATTTCCCAAATGACTAAAACTCCCATATACGATGCCAGTTTAGCCTAAAAATACCCCGAGACCCAATCGACACTCTCGAGTATACTATTTTGACTATTTCGACCTTTTCGGAGTCATTCATGACCTTGAAATCATCATTCGGGTCACTCTACCTAATTATTCCATCTCGACCCTAAATTAGTCTACACGCGACTCCCGATTGAGATAATATCCAATTACGCAATTTCACTCACTATTACGCGTGATAATTTCCATATGTTATTTACTATTCACTTAGTAAATTAAATTCATAATATTAATCAGTATATCACTCTCGATTAATATTTAATAAACACATTATTACTCAATTCAATTAAATTACTACTCTCGCGTAATTTAAAATAAATCTAATTAATTACCAAATTAGTTAAATTCAAATACGTAGAAATACGGGGTATTACATTTCGTTGCCTCCCCCACCATCACCACCTGCAATGAAATGACAACCAAAAGAAATCATTTTATCTCACGTCCGAGTTTTCTGGGTTTTTTAGGCATATATGGATTGTCCTCATCATCGTTATCTTTTCCTCTATTTTTATCGTCTCCTCCCTTACAGGGGGATTCTAATCGCCTCCTGGTTTCTCTTCCTTCTGTCCTTTCTTATCTATCAACAAACTTGGAAAGCTTGCCTCGTCGGATCAAAATTTCTATTTCGTTCTTCAAGGTTATGAAGTTGCCCATCTTATGCCTGTGGTCCTTGTGAAACTCACAATATTTAGATTTATCTCTCTTGTTCGGAGGAGACGTCAGCTTTACAGGCCATTTTAGATCACTGCTTCCTCAGATCTCCTATAAAATGTGATGCACACCAACAGTGAGAGGTATATATTCCTCATATCTCTTGGTCTTTTCAACCTTCTTATCTTTCTGATCCTCCTTCTCAAATCCCTTATTGACGTCGGCTTTGGAGATATGAGATTGATTAGCATCCATAGCCTCATTGGTGTTCATAATTTTACCAGCTTTAGCCATGAACTCACTCATGGTCTTAGTGGAATCTGTGGCCAAAGCATAATATAACTTCTTAGGAAGCAAACCGCTCATCAAGGCAATGATCACTATCTTTTCTACACAATCCACTACTTCTATTTTTTTCATTGTTAAAGCATATGATGTATTCGCGAGTGGTTTCCCCCGATTGTTGGTGAACACTCAATAAGTGAGCTACCCACTTGACTGGTTTGGCTGCAAAAAATAAATTACTAATAAATAGCTCGATGAGGTGTTGGAAGCTGGATATTTTCTCATAGGGAAAATTATTGTATTAAATTTGCGCCAACCCAGTAATGGTGCTGGAGAACGCTCTACAACGCATCTCGTCTGGGAACGAGTAGATGTCAATGGCAACCTGGTATTATTCCACATGAAGGACATGATCAGTTTTACTGTCATACTAGGGAGTGACCACAGGTGGATTGAACTTGGCAGGTGTTGGGAAGTTCACAATTACTAGGACGAAGGGTTATCCCTTTATGAAATTCCTGTGCAAGGGATTCTTAGATTTGATAATTTCGCGCAAGTGATCTTCTAGCTATTGGATTAAACATTTCTAGGGGTGCTCTCTAGATCACTTTTGATTAAAACAGGTTTAGCTGACCGGCTGTGTGTTTGTGTTGAGATCTATTCTTAAGAATTCTGCTCGACTGGATCCTCGTGCGCTAGTTCGTGACCTGAAAGAACCTTCTCAGTGATCTCGTGATTTGGTGGGTCTCTGTGATTATAACCCCTAACTGCTCGGGGACCCAAATGATCAAACGATAAGCCCCTGCTTAGCATGTCCTGGGTGCTCGGGTGCTCCTAAAAGAGGGGATGCCCATTATAGTAATCAGTGGATCTGATGGAAGAGGTCTCATCGGGGCTATAAGATATGTTATCTGAAGATATGGAGTATATAGATTTGCTTTTTTTCCCATCTGGGTGTTGGGGGCAACATTTCTCCTTTGGTTGTTGGGTCAACAATTGGCCTGGTTTGGAGTGTCTGAGCAAGCTGCCTTACTGTCTCCTATATAGCCTCTTGACCCTTGGCTATATTTAATAGGATTCTTGAAGATTTCCCACACCAGGAGGGGAAAAAAGATTGAAGGCTTTGCCAACAGCGTCGCTACCTTCTTGAATGTCTATCTGTAATACTTTGTATATTTTTGGAATAAAAGAAAATTTAATATGGATTAATTTAATTTATTGAAATTAATTAATCGATGTTGTGAGTAATCAGACTCGATATTATTTATAAATTTTAGAGTTGGACTTTGATGAATGGAATAAATCAAAAGGGATTTTATTTAGAGTAATAAGTATTTACATGTGTCACATCACAATTAAAATATATTTTTGGATAAAAATATTCGGGACACACTTTGGGAGGTACTGCGGGCTCGTTCGGGCATTTTAGACCCTTAGGAATGGTTCCAGGGTATATATATATATATATGAGTTGGGTAATTATTGGGATAATTAAATAATGTATTTGGGCTCATTTGGGGGTCCAAAGTTGGGGCATAAGGCCCAACTCGAGAATTGGAGACTAATAATGTTTATTAAGGGTTAAACCATTCATTGTGAGTTATATCCAAGAACCCTAGACACTCCCACCCAAGAAGAAGAGGAAAAACCACCATAGGAGGAAGAAAAGAGAGGTCCCTCAACTACTTTCAGGCAAGGATTCTCTTTCCATTCTTATTCAAAATGTTCTTTCTTGTATTAATGTTCAATCCATGTAGAATAGAATTTGAATCATGATCTAGGGATGGATATCTAGAGGTTCTTTAAATTGTGCAAGAATTAATAAAAATTAGATGATCCATATGTAAATCCATAAATCCCATGTTATATATGAATTGATGTTATGTAATCTATTGATTTGATTGGATAAATCATGTTTTAAGATTGATATCATATTCTGGAAGAAAAGAATTGTTGAGATTTAAGATGAAACTTTAGAACTTGCATGCTTACGAATTCTTGAATATTTAATGTTAGTTTAAAAATTATTTAGATGTTGAATCATGTTTAGAATAATCCCATGTCGTTTTGAAGATGATATTCATCCTACATATTAAGTTTTTGAAGCCTTTTGAAGATTGGATACACATAATAATTTTGTTGGAAAAATCACATCTTGGAAAACCGAATCGATTCGGCTTACCTAACAAATCGATTCCGTGCACCTGCTTCTAGATTTTTTCGTTACGATCACATGGGCGCCGACTGGGGATTTTTTTTATTTTTAATAAGTTATGATTTTTCTACGAAAGGGTGTGCGAGATCATTTTTGCCCAAGTGAGAAATATAGACTTATTCCAAGATATTAATGACAATGTTATATAATTATATACATCATTAAACCGGGATGGGTTGATTTTATGGTGGTGCATGCGTGATGACTTAAAATACAAGTAACTATATAAAGGAAACGATTTATGTAGAACTTTTGAATAACGTAATACGGAATAAATATATTAAAATGCAAGAATATTCCCAGATGATTTGAAAATTTTGGTAAGGGCACATAGAGGATAAGACCCTAAAAGATACAATGGCATTATTATGATTGATCCGAGTGAGTTTAAATAAAGAGGAATACTTATTGGAGATAAGTTGAATGCTTGAGAATATAATTACTGGGTAAATCTCTCAAATCTTTATCATGTAGGAATACTAAATGTAAATGTGATTTTATGTCTAAAAGGCAATAGTGGGACTTAATATTTAATCGAGAAGTAGTCGTAAGATCTCGACTTAAAAATGTGTCGTGTAATAACGGGCTAAAATGTCATGCTAAAGCCGGAAGGGCTATATTTATATGGATGGGGTTTCCTGGGATTAAAGTAGTTATAGAATAACTACTTATACATATTAGATAATAATATGTATTATATTATTTGTGTGAACATACTTGGGTTCGTGGACCATCCTATTGATTGGGGCTTCGTGTTTTCGGACAGCGTAGCATACGTCAACACAGGTGGGCTAGATGATGTGTAGGTCATATAAGTAATACGTAGGTGCTCTGCGCTATCTACGAGAGGTAGGTGTTGATGCTGGTAGCCTTTGTCACCATTGGCTATGAGCCGTGAACTGGAGTGCAGCGTAAGTACCGCCCCACTTGCTTGTGTTTTTTTACCCGTTTAGGATTAGAGACTCCTTCGGGTGTTATCGATAGAGCACGAACAGGACGTCGAAGATAGATATCTTTGTGTGTCATATATATATATATATATATATATATATATATATATAGAGAGAGAGAGAGAGAGAGAGAGAGAGAGAGAGAGAGATGATCTCATGAGGCTCCCAATTTGAGGTCCCTGATGGAGGTCCATTTTTTTTAAATAGTAAAAAAATTATTTGGGGCTGATTTTTTTTAGTTTTTAAACTTTTCCATAGGGCCATATAAAAAAATCAGCTCAAAATGAATTTTTTTTACTATTTTAAAAAAATCGATCAAACTTTGTCAGTTTTTAACGGCTTAAAAACAACTCAAAAACTGACACAGTTTTACCAATTTTTTTAAAATGGCAAAAAAATTAATTTTGAGCTCATTATTTTTTTTATGGTCCTACTGAAATGTTTAAAAACCATAAAAAAAAGCAGCCCAAAAATATTTTTTTACTATTTAAAAAAAATGGACCTCATTCAGGGACCTCAAACTGGGACCACAGTTGATCCTTTCCCTATATATATAAATATATCCATTTACACATTGTGGTGTGCCTTGTATGGGAATGTGCCCTCTTAGTCTATAAATGTAGACAATGATTAATGATAACAAGTCCAGACTAATATAATGATGTGGTTAATTAAGGATGTAGATGAGTCCTAATGAATAACGTGTAGACAATTATTAATGATACTAATAATTTGGTAGTCTAAGAGAATGCAACCTATAATCCAATGGGATAGATTATGAGAAGTATGAATTAAATATCAAATAATCCGAAGAGATAGACTAAGGTTATGGAATATTATATGAGGTAAAAATAATCACTGAGTTTATATAAAAATGAGAAACCACATTATGAATTCCATTCAGAGGCTAGAGTGTTAAGTATAAATCCCCATTTTTAGTTAACGCATAGCTAGATGGCTTATTCTTTACATGTCAGATTAAACAATGGCAGTTGCAATGGGCATTATTATTTGAGGATACGAGTAGGACTGCTTCTAGATGAGAGGTGAGGTATTCGTTACATGTGAGCGTTGATGGAGAGACGTGAAGTTTGAGTTAGTAACATTTTGCATATTTACGGGTGAAGAATTCTTGCAACTCAGGGCTCTGACCCAAATTATAAATGTTTTCCCCCCCCCAGCTATTCTTAATGACAGAGATAGCAGGACTGGCGATGGATCAAACTTGCAGTTGCATTGGGCGTAGTGGATTTTGCTCCATTGATTCTTTTATAGGTTGTATTTTAGCATTTGGTCATTTTATTTCATAATGGGATTTGTAGGGGCATAAGCCCAAGTGTTTATTTATAGCAGTTTTACTTAGGTTTATATTATGGATGTTCTATGATGATTCAATTTTTATTATTCATGTATTAAATTAGTTTTGTTCAGATGTTTTTATTTATTGTGGATTTTGACATAGAATAAAGAAACTTTTATTTTCTTCAGTGCTGAGAATGATATAAATTGTTAATAATCCACATCTTCGGCATACTGAGCATGGCCAACCTTTATGTGAGAAAATAAGGGTTGTTATAGTTGGTATCAGAGCACGGTTCTAGTGTCCTTAGGATCCGTGTTTGAACTTATCGCGTTATGCGTTGCATCCTTTGATGTAGAGCCCTATGATTAGGAATCATTTCATCCTTTGTGATTCGTTACTACCCATTTTGTCAAAGGGTTAGTTTTGGATAGAGAGCCATAGAAACCTTCGTATGGGCCAACTAATAGAATTGCGAGAAGTTCGGACAATGTGGTGCCTAGTAATTTAAAGGAAGACATTTAGAGAATTTGAGGATGTAGTAATGTACAGTAATGCACCAATAGAGGTTAGTTCGTTTAGGCCAGGACCCACAGCAAGATAGGCATCGGAATATAGATGAAATTATTTGCGAAGAAAGATATTAGTGATAGTATTGGTGGTAAATAAGGTGTTTTTCTTCTTTGGAGCACGTGGGATATGTTTTGTTTGATATTGGGACTTAGTGTTCACTATGGTTTTGTTAATACATTGGAAATGATAGACTTTGTATTTGGGAGAGTACTGTACATTGACCGTCCTGGGTGAGGAGAAACATTGTTTCGTTGGTGCGTGGATACATAGACATGTATACTGAGAGGCATATGTTTATTTTAGGTCTATTTATTAGCTATGTCGGAGTATGATATTTTTCTGGGAATGAATTCATAGTTACTTGGAATACGTTAATTTTGTGTGGACTGCTATGTGTTGTGGTCATATCTGAAAGACAAGATTAGTTAAAAATTGGTATTCATCGTAGTCGTGAGGATTATTGTGAGAAATTTTTTATGGGTGAGCCTAGGCTTGAAATAATAAATTTTGATGGGAACTTAAGTCATACAAGGACCTTTAGAAATTTGAGTATGCTTAGGGAAGCAACACGTGAGTGTGATTTAAAAGTTTTGAATAACTCAATGAGGTAGATGCATGTGAATAAACTCAAAATTACGGGATAAATCGGGTTATGCTCAAGTTAGAGCAATGGTCTTTTATGTGGAGGAAAACGTTTGTGGGATAATGTAATAGTATAATTGGGGAAAGTATTGCCTTAGCGAGTATGGGCAATGAAGTAAAAGTAAGGCTACTGACCGCTTCGATTATTGAGATTGTGCATGATCATGTTTAATGTTTATATAGCGACGTTATTACTGAAGTGGTGATGGTAGACCTGATTTGGATGGGTATGCCTTTGGAGACTTAGAAAGGACTAAATCCTCTATAGAGTAAATACGAGCGAAAAATGTCCCACCTAGGTCGTGGTGAATTAAATATTGGGCAATGGTAGGGTCGGTTGACTCTAAAGGAGTTTGGTATAACTCTAATAAAGGATAAGGAGTTGGTTTGGAAAATGGAAAATATTAAAATTTAAATGATTAGTGTAAATGGTTATTTTTATTTCCCTTTTTGTCTTGGGCCGATGGATCTCAATAACTGACTAAGCTGTGCCATAGTGTATTGAGAAGGTTCCTTGTTTGGATTTCGCTTGCGAGATGTCCCATGCACGAAATTGGCTAAAGTCAGGAGTTGAAGGAAATTGGATACTAAAATACATATACATATGTGGTGGTATACGCTATGTATGGCTATGCTGAGTGTGAATGGTACAAATTAAATGTATATGTGTCATTCATATTTATTAAGGGCACGTGTCCACATGCATGTAATGTGAAATATATGGGTGCCCCAGTTACGTTATGATAGGTATAGATGAGCCTTTTCATTTATCTCATGGGATATGAGCATGGACTAATCAAATATAAACATAAGTTAACGGCGCAAAATAAAATGTGACTTTATGCTACTTTGAATTTCGAGGACGGAATTCCGTTATAAGGGGGGAGAATGTAATACCCCATATATTTTTGGAATAAAAGAAAATTTAATAAGGATTAATTAATTTGGTGAAATTAATTAATCAAGGTTATGAGTAATTAGACTCAGTATGATTTATAAATTTTAGAGTTGGACTTTGATGATTTGGAATAAATCAAAAGGGATTTTATTTTGAGTAATAAGTATTTACGTGTGTCACGTCACAATTAAAATATATTTTTTGATAAATATATGCGGGACACACTTTGAGAGGTATTACGGGCTCGTTCGGGCATTTTAGACCCTTAGTAATGATCCCGGGTTATATATATATATCTGATTTGGATAATTATCGGGCTAATTAAATATTGAATTTGGGCTCATTTAGGGGTCCAAAGTTGGGGCATAAGGCAGAACTCGGGAATTGGAGACTAATAATGTTTATTAAGGGTTAAGCCATTCATTGGGAGTTATATCCAAAAACCCTAGACACGCCCAACCAAGAAGAAGAGGAAAAACCACCCTAGGAGGAAGAAAAGAGAGACTCCTCTGCTACCTTGAGGCAAGGATTCTCCTGCCATTCATATACAAAATGTTCTTTCTTGTATTAATGTTCAATCCAAGTAGAATAGGATTTGAATCATGATCTGGGGATGCATATCTAGAGGTTATTTAAACTGTGAAAGAATTAATAAAAATAAGATGATCCATATGTGGATCCATAAATCCCATGTTAGATATGAATTGATGTTATGTAATCTATTGATTTGATTGGAGAAATCATATTTTAAGAGTGATATCATATTCTGGAAGAAAAGAATTGTTGAGATTTAAGATATGCTTTGAAATTCTTGACAATTCTTGAATATTTAATGTTGATTTAAAACGATTTAGATGTTGAATCATGTTTAGAATGATCCCATGTCATTTTGAAGATGATATCCATCCTATATATTAAGTTTTTGAAGCCTTTGAAGATTGGATACACATATTATTTTTGTTGGAAAAATCCTGCCTTGGAAGAAACCTGTTCTTGGCTTACTGGGAAAACCGAATCGATTTGGCTTACCTATCAAATCGATTCAGTGCACCTGCTTCAATTTTTCGTTACGATCGCATGGGCGCCGACCGCGTATTTTTCTTATTTTTTTTAATTAGTTATGATTTTTCTACGAAAGGGTGTGCGAGACCATTTTTGTCCAAGTGAGGGATAAAGACTTTTTCTAAGATATTAATGATAATGTTATGAACTTATATACATCGTTAAACTGGGATGGGTTGTAGTTATGGTGGTGCATGCATGATGACTTAAAATACAAGTAACTATATAAAGGAAAGGATTTATGTATAACTCTTGAATAACGTAATACGAAATACATATATTAAAAGTTAAGAATATGCCTAGATGATTTGAAAATTTTGGTAAGGGCACATAGAGTATAAGACCCTAAAAGATACGATGACATTATTATGATTGATCCGGGGTGAGTTTAAATAAAGAGGAATACTTATTGGAGATAAGTCGAATGTTTGAGAATATAATACTGGATAACTCCCTGAAATCTTTATCGTATAGGAATACGAAATGTAAATGTATCTTAAGCCTAGTGGGCTAAGACTAAATGCTTAACAACGGTTGTGATAATAGGTTGGGTGAGACTACTTATTTATATTGGAGGATTTCTTATATATGTACATATAACCCTTATTCACGTTAGTTTACTCCTTATATATGTATATATAAACCTTATTGGAAAGGTAAGAAGAAGCGTATGATTATTAATAATCTAGAATGATATAAGTCTAAGTCAAGAGGACAACATGCTAAAATTATTAATTGTATTGACAAGGTTAGTTTCGGGATAACTAAAATGGGATTCGGTCCAGTTTTTTGCATCAACAGATTGGCGCCGTCTGTGGGAACGTGTTATAAGCATTGTTCTCCATCAAAAGCTAAGTTTTTATTTTCTATATGTATAATCAATTATATATTATACATACATCTTTTGATTCAATCATGATTTTTATGTTTATATACATAAATTAATTGTCCAATTTTTATCTGCAAAATGTTGCATATCATGATTTTTAAATCATAACTGCTAGATTAAGTCTTATTTAGATATCTGAAAAATAGTGGATTTCATAAATCATAAATTTTTGCTTGATTCTCAAGTTTCAATTTTATATCATGGAATAAATATTTTAAATGATTAAATATACCAATATATACGACGATAATAAGATTTGATAATTTTCTTTGTTGATTTTGAAATAATTTGTGAAAGATCTTTGATGACTATTCAAATTCCCATTATATTTTTGTTCAAATCATGATTCTCATATGTTTATATCCATAAACTTAGAGATCAAATCAATTATATATTGTGCATACATCTTTTAATTCAATCATGATTTTATATTCACAAATTGTTGAATCTAATTTTATAAATCTGCATAAATGTACATTTCATAATCACAAAGTTTGAGAAATTTGTGTACATATTATATTATTTCTTCTTTAAGGAGATAAAATAATTTCTCTATATTCATAAATCTCTTTTATATGAGTATATACAAATTTGATTCATTTGGAAATCTTTTAATTTAGTCATAATTTTTATATGCACTAACTGTGTGATCGATTTCAATTTGGGGATCTGGTGAATTTTATACTCATAAATATTATACAAATCCTTGCATCTATGGATCCACTTGAAGATTTTCTGAACAAATTTGTTGGGATAGGGATAAGCATTAAGAACGATTATGTATTTTCCATTCCGATATTAACATGAATTGAATCAGACCCATTTTCTCTCTCTTCAAGAAAACTATATTCTCTGCACAAATAATCATATTATGTAATTGTGTTGATACGATCAATTCTATCCATATATGAATAATCAATTATATGTTTTACATACATACATCTTTTGATTCAGTCATATTTTTTATGATTATAAACATAAATTAGTTGTCCAATTTTTCATTTATCAAATCTGCAAAATATTGCAAATCACGATTTTATTAAATTAGTGGATCGGTTTTTATTTCCAAATATGAATAAACGAAAATTTCATAATCACAAGTCCGTTAAAGATTTTTATGGAGACACGTTTATGTACATCATATTTTTATAAGAACACGAGATATTTTGATTGTTATCTCTCATATTATTATCTGGAAATTTAAATTGTCCAATATTGAAGCCGATGCACACTATATATTGGTCGGCTGAATGATTATTCTAATCGTAATTTTTATATGATTCAGCCTCAACAGGTGCTCAGGCAAAATTATCTGCCCAGTATAATTCTTGGAAGCTCATCAACAGCACATAAAGACATTAAAAGGTAAATACCGAATAAAAACAACGCAGCTAGACTGCACACAGCACAGCAGCAAGACTGCAAACAATAATTCAATTGGCACCATCAGATTCATTTCATACATGCCCCAATCCTGGGCATTGAGCTTCATACTTGACTTAATCGAGTTAAGAGAAGAGATACATATAGGCATTTCTAATTAAGAATTCAAACATCTATTCCTTAAGCACTCGTACTGAGCTAAAGAACACATGTAGAAATTCCCAAGTTGGAATTCAAACAGATTCTTTAAAAGCCGACAAGAGTCATATGATGGAAGAAATGTAGAAATTCATAATTGAAATGCCAACATATATTCTTCTTAAACACTTGAATTGAGTTAAATAATAGAAGTCATAAAATGCAAACATGCAAAGATCTCAGGGAGTCATTTCATGGAATATTTCCTCGGCCTTATTTTTCCAGCAAGACCAACATATTTCAAGGCCAAGAAAGTACTCAAAGTTCATATTACACACTTGGGGGATTCTATTACAAATTCAGTTGTTCATTCGGTGGCACATTCTCATAACATCATGCAGTCGAGTATCAAATTCAACTCCACAAACTTACACGGAGGCATATTGAAGTTCAGGAGTCAAATTCAGCATGTACAACACTGAGATCTTTACTACTACTGTCCCGACCAATAATGAAGAAGAAGTTGTATGAAAATGTTTCGAAGTCCACCACTAGCCTGGTACATTGAAGAATTGGATTCAAAAGCTAGAATGTTACTCAACGAAGTATTCAGAGGAGCATAAATCAGAAAAATCAAGCATGTAAAGTTAGCATTCAGTTGCTCGACACAGGAAGCAGTTGGTCGGCTGTCAAACCAATCAACATACTTGAAGATTATGACAAGCTACAAGCTGCATACTATGGTATGGCTGCATCCAAATTCCCAGGGGTGATACATAGCACACGGAGTTCCTCAAAAGAAAAATTAGCAACCATCGATCAGCCTGCATCATATGTTGTCCAGGAGATAATGCACTTTATGTTGAACAAATAAAAAAGGTAGCTCAAGAATTTCACGAGCACCGAGCAACACTGCAGAATAAATTCTCCATCCTTTCAAGTAAACCATCAAGCATGGAGCATTGGAGGCTTCTGTTAACGCAAAAATTCTCCATCTATGAGGACCAATCAGAAAAGGACACATGTCATCCTAGTGGCAATATTCGACACTCGAGGAGAGTTGGTCGGCACCCGAGGAGTGTTAGTCGGCACCCGAGGAGAGTTAGTCGATACCCGAGGAGAGTTAGTCGGCACCCGAGGAGAGTTGGTCGGCATACCAACCAGGAAGATCAAAGGATAACTACGCATTTAATGAGCATTAATGTACATTTATACTGTAGATGACAACACATAGCATGCCAAGAAATTCAAGGAAGACCAACCATCACAGAAGGCTAACAATTAGATTCATTGTATATAGACATAATGTATAAATGTCTATATACAATGAATCTCTTTATCTCCCATCACTATAAATACATGTATTTCCTTAGCCAAAAGGACAGAGGAAAAAAAACAAAGGAGAGATCCGAGAACGATAAGAGATCCGAGAACGATGAGAGACCATACACAAGATACACCCTTTTTTCCCTCTCTCTACCACATTGTGCTATTATAAACCCATGGGAATAAAATAATAGTGGACGTAGGCTTTATTCATAGCCAAACCACTTTAAAAATCTATGTCTCTCATGTGCGTGATTGGATTGCTTTTATCTATTTATCTGTGATCATAAAAATGGGATTCGGTCCAGTTTTTTTACATCAACACCTATAATTGTATTGGTAAGGTTAGTTTGAGAACTATACCTATAATGTTTTGGGAAGGTAGTTTGGGAATAATTGTACCTATATATTTAAAAGGAAAATAAATGATGAAGTAACTATGATTGTAAGTCTAAAAGGCAATTGTGGGACTTAATATTTAATCGACAAATAGTCGTAAGATCTCGACATAAAAATGCGTCGTGTAATAACGGGCTAAAATGTCATGGTTAAGTTGGAAGGGCTATATTTATACGGATGGGGTTTCCTGGGGTTAAAGTATTTATAGAATAACTACTTATGCATATTGGATCATAATATGTATTATATTATTTGTGTGAACATACCTGGGTTCGTGGACCGTCCAATCGGTTGGGTTTTCGTGCGTTCGAAATGCGTCGCACACGTCGGCACAGGTGGGCTAGACGATGTGTAGGTAATATAAGTACTACATAGGTGTGCCATCTACAAGAGGTAGGTGTTGACGCTGGTAGCCTTTGCCACCGTTGGGTATGATCAATAAACTGGAGTGTTGCGTAGGTACCACCCCACTTGCTTGTGTTTTGTTACTCATTTAGAATAAGATACTCCTACAGGTGTTACCAATATAGTACGAACAGGATGCCGGAGATAGATGTCTTCATGTGTCATATATATATATATACACACTCATTGTGGTGTGCCTTGTATGGGAATGTGCGCTCTTAGTCTATAGATGTAGACAATGCTTAATTATAACAAGTCGGGACTAATATAATGATGTGGTTAATTAAGGATGAAGACAAGTCCTAATGAATAAGGTGGTAGACAATTATTAATGCAAATAATAATTGGGAAGTCTAAGAATATAGACAGTAATTAAAGATAATGAATAACGTGTAGACAATTGTTAATGAGATTAACAATTTGGTAGTCTAAAAGAATTCAACCTATAATCTAATGGGGTAGATTATGAGAAGTATGAATTAAATATCAAATAATCTGAAGAGATAAACCAAGGTTATGGAATATTATATGAGGTAAAAATAAACATTGAGTTTATATCAAAATGAGTAATCACATTATGAATTCCATTCAGGGTCTATAGTGTTAAGTATAAATCCCCACTTTTAGTTAACGCATATCTAGATGGATTATTCTTTACATGTCAGATTAAATAATGGAAGTTACAATTGGCATTATTATTTGAGGATACGAGTAGGACTGCTTCTAGATGAGGGGTGAGGTACTCTTTACATGTGAGCATCGATGGAGAGACGTGAAGTGTGAGTTAGTAACATTTTGCATATTTACTGGTGAAGAATCCTTGCAACTCTAGGGATATGACCCAAATTATAAATGTTTTCTCCACATGTATTCTTAATGATAGGGATAGCAGGACTGACGGTGGATCAAACTTGCAGTTGCATTGGACGTAGTGGATTTCGCTCCATTGATTCTAGTATAGGTTGTATTTCAGCATTAGATCATTTTATTTCACAATGGGGATTGTACGGGCATAAGTCCAAGTGTTTATTTATAGCATTTGTAATTAGCTTTACATTATGGACATTGTATAATGACTCACTTTCATTTATTCATGTATTAAATCAGCTTTATTCAGATGTTTTTACTTATTGTGGATTTTGACATAGAATAAAGAAACTTTTAATTTCTTCAGTGATGAGAATGGTATAAATTGTTGATAAGCCCCATCTTCGGCGTACTAAGCTTGGCCAACCTTTACGTGAGACAATGGGGGTTGTTACACTATCATTTTTCAGCAATGTGACTACTGTGTTTTTTTCCCGAACATTTCAATTTTTTTGATATTCAATCCGATATTTTTCGATTGTGGAACGTATATATGGTTTTTCGATTTTCGATTTTTTTGAAAGAAATCGAAAATACTTCGGAATTTCCGATTTTTTGAAACTATGCCGATCCAATTTTTCCAAATTATTTCTGATATTTTTCGAACTATTTTTCGATTTCCAATTTTTTCGATTTTTTTTAAACATTCTCATGTGTCCCACATCGCCTAGGAGGGGAAGAGAGGTCCAAAAAAGTCCTCTATAAAAGGATATTATCCCTCTATCCTCTACACAAATGAAAAAAGTGGTTAAATCCTTATGTATTTACATGTTGGGTCAAACTTTTTTCTTGATTTCTTTAAAACAAGAATTTCGAGTAATAAAAAAACCTATATTTTTTTTTTTAAATTTTGGTAATTTCCAAATTTCTAGATTTTTAGTATATTTTTTGAATTTTTCCTATTTTTTTCGAATTCGGATTTTTTTTAATTTTCCAAAAAAAAATGGATCGAAAATCGAAATAATTATTTTATTTCTGAAAAAATCGATTTTTTTTCGAAGGGTTACTCAAAGAAAATAGGTAGAAAATAACAATAACTTGTCGTTTCCACAGATGGGGCCAATATGTTGATGACTAAAATTGGTTTGCTGATTTGGAATAATCTTAGCTCAATTAAACCAATAGTTATAACCACAAATAAAATAGTAAGCTAGAGTGGGATGAAACTTAGAAAGGGACACAAAGGTTTTATAAGGTTCAACCCAATTCGGTGCCTACATCCACGGGTGCAATGCCACTATATTTTAGGATTTAGTACAATTCTCTCATGAACTCTCTAGGGTTGGAATAAAGTATCTCAGTTGCCATTAGTTGAGAAAGGTTGTAAACTATTTATAGTAGTTGGAAGTTAAAGAAATAGAATACCTATCTACATTAGGTATTTACATCTTTACACGATAATAAGCAGTTGGATGTTACTCAAGTGCATGTGCATGGTGACTGTTGAGAATCCCTCGTGTGTTTGTTCATTTTGTTGACTGTTCATATTCACGAGGGTGGTCGGCTAAATAGCCGACCAATAAGATAACTGATCCGACCACATATATGGACTGCTTGAGGGTCCACTTAACATGATGACATGTGTCACTCTTTTACTAGATCACACGGTCCTCTTATTTTAGGTTCTAACACATTATATAATTCTCATATGCATTCATTAATGAGTGAGGTTTCGCCCAAAAACACAAAACACAAATTTAAAGATTTTTGAGTTACTGTGTTATGCTTATACTATGTGTTTTAATTGTCTTATTTGTAGAACTTTGTGAGAATTCACTTAACTTTGAACAATTTCATAAGAGTTCCTTTATAAAGTGACACATGATAATGTGTCAATCTTTTGCCAAATGCAATTTTGGCCAGTGATTTTAACTACCATTTGCATTTTCAGATCTATAAATATGATGTACTGTCATTTTGTGACAATTAAGATGACTACCCTAATTTGCGAAATAGAATATGTTCTATATTTTCATTTTGTGTCGTGTTCTATGAAGACTTGTTACGACTAAATATATACATGACATGTATCTCTATGTACGCGTAAGTGTGTTTCATATTCTATATCTATAAATTTTGCTAACACTATATTTGTCAACTAGGTACTTTGAAAGATATTATGATTAGGGGTTTGAGGGAAATCTGGGACAATTTTGTTTTGTTAAGTTTTACAATTTCTAGTGTTGAATTTTATTTGCGTTTTTTCCTGCTTTTCGGAGTTATGATTTTAAATAATATTTCTCGCATTCTAAACTATATTTTTAATTTTTTTAGTATTTACAATTATTTTTTTATTAAAAATTTTAATTTTAGCATTTTTAATATCTTTAGTGTCTTTTTTTATTATAGTTTTTCTTTTATTTTTTTCTAATTGTTAAATACATTTTTTAGTTTTATTATATATTTTTTTTCTATTTTTTTAGTTTAAAAAAATATTTTTGTCTATTTTTTCTAGGTTTTTTAGTTAAATAACTTTTCATAATTTATTTGTATTTTATAAATATTTCCTTATTTTATTGTAATTTTCCCCTTTTATTTTTATTTAATGTTTTCATGTTATTTTCCACATGACATCCTATTATTGGGTGTATTGTCTGCTTTTGCCACGTCATTTGTCACTAAGGTGCCACGTTGGATTGGTGTTAAGTTAAACTAACGGTGTTAGATACGAGAATCCAATTGCCAACATTAACGTACTTTAGGGTTTATCATGCCAAATTGGAATATAGGGGGGGGGGGGGGGTAAGAACTTGAAATTACTCCAAATTTCAGGGTTTACAATGTCTTTTTTTAACATTAAAATTTAAAAATAGTAGTGGATTTGATTTTTATTTTGTAAAGTTGAATAACTTACGTGAGTACTATAATCCATGACATATTTCTATGGCTGTTAAAGGCACCATATAATTTTCTCCATAATACTAAATTACAAAATAATATACAATTGCAAAGTACAACCACATGGTATAAAGAGTTTATAAAAAAATTTATGGGGTCCCACTTTATTTTTTCCCACCTCATATCACTCAAACTCTCATTTTCTCTCAACTATCTTTACCACCACCACCACCACCCTCCACCCCACCCACCCCACATTACCATCACCACCACCCCACATTACCATCACCACCACTCACCAATGGATCCCTCTCTATGCGCGCGCACCTGCACACACACACACACACACACACACAGATAGAGAGATAGGCCTCATCTTTATCTTTGTCCATGTCTCATGTATATATAAAAAACCCTAGTTATGACAAATTTATATTTGTAATGAAAAAATGACCCAAATTAAAATTTTTTCTTCACTCAACCCACATATAACTCAAAATATATTATAAACTCACATGGGGACATGTGGGACACGTAACGCATTCGTATCGTATTATTATTGGTGTTGAGCAAGGACACACGATGCCCTAAGTTAATGATACTTTTTTTTCACTTGGTGATATTATGAAGTCTGAAATCTATATTATACCTCTAATACAATAGTATTAGAGGTTTTATTAACACTTAATGCATTTAACCCTCATTTATAAACTTTAAACCCAACTAATAGTTATTTTGTCAAACAAAACACCTCTTAATATCCTCACACAATAAAAAAATACTCTCACCATATGTATTCACTTCCCAATAAAAGCATATGGGTGCCTCCAGAGCTCCCATCCGCTATAATGAAAAAAGAAACTTTCAAAGAATTTCTTTCATTTCCTCTTCATCTCCCAATCTCTCCCCACCTTCCGTCCATTTATTTTCTCCATAAATCCCTTTCTTCCTCTCTCCCATCTTTACACTTTTTGAGTCATTTTACCCTTATAAATTGGCCCTTTTGAAAACTTGATTCGTAACAAAGACGAAATGTCCCTTAACATCTGAATTGCAACCTTAATGAAGCTTTCAGCGTCTACTTGGGTGTTGAGTCAACCAATAAGCCCACGAAACCAGGCTTCTATTATGAATAAGATATGTGAGAATGAGAATAATTTTTTCTATTTTCTTAGCTTTTAAACTTATGCTTTGCTTTTTTTTTTTGCAATAATAAAAGTCCTAAAATAAAATAAGATGAAATTTTTTACCAAATTAATTTAAATAATTCAACCATTCATTTTCTTAGCTTCTAAATCTTATGATTTGCTCTTTTTATAACAATAATAGAAGACCTAAAATGAAAATTTCTAACCAAATTAATTTTCAAAAATTTAACTGTGTTTTTTCTTAGCTTATAAATCTTATGCTTTGTTGTTTTCTTTAGCAATTATAAAAGCCCTAAAAATGAAATAAATCTTATGTCATTTAGGTTCAAAATGAACGCAGGTGAAGTTGATTGTGAAACAATTGATTTGGACATCTCATGGAAAAGACCAAGGTTTGGGTAGTTACTGCAGAGGTTTTCTTTTTGGTTCAAAAAGTTTAAGCTCAATATGTGGGTTGTTTTGTATATATTTGGATTGTTATTTATGTAAATCCATTTGCGAACTTCAATATAAAATGCAAGTATATTTCTTTAACTTTGTATCATTGTAACAACCCTCGTTTTTAGGAGGCTAATTTTATATTAATTTACCGTATGAGGTAATTATATAAAATGTTGGAACTGGAGTAAATATTAATTTTTTAAGTTGAAGGTTAATATTTACTAGATTGTTGCATATTTACTGCATGTGAAAGTAAATATCATATTTACTGCATATTTACTAGATTGGTGATGCCCCCTGGCTAATGAATGCAGGGTGGATATAGTCCTAGGCCATATGCGCGATTATGTTATGTTTTCTGCGCCGGTGAGGAGATTCCGAGTGTGGTCTTGAATCTCCCGCAGGCATATGGACGCTTCCCGACGTCTTGCGTTATAGGTGCCCAGGCTGCCTTGTTTAATAGGCCCCTGGAAGATGATGGTCATTTAGGGGCTCGCCCAGTGGGGAAACTCGGAGGGGCGGTCTTAGAATCGTTATATGCATAAGAATATAACCTTTCTAAATCAAGTGGGACTTGATGTATGGTAAGTTCCATAAAGAGCACATATAAATGCCACAAAGAGCATTTGAGAATGACTATTTTCCTGATAAGGAAAGGATTTTTATAAAATGTAAAATTGAGATAAAATGCCACAAAGTGCATAAAATTGTGATTATATATTTACTGTTAAGGAATAGATATATGAAATGAATCAAAGTATATGATGAAAGTTTTAATTTATGTTGATTGTTCTTATTTTTCCTGCTTATGCATTTGATTTTTGTTGGTAGATCCTTATTCCTTTAAGTCATGATTACTATTCATAACTGCCATACATTTTATTCATTTGGTGATCATATAAAATTGGGCCCTGACCCGTTCATATTTCTTGTTGTGCATGCATCTTGTATCCGCTCAGGTGCTTCGCCGTAAGGACGCCTGTTTTGACATTGTTATTCCGGTGTTTCTGGGAGCCGTGATGCTTTGCGGGTATTACGGGACATATTGCATTAGATGCTGTTATCCTTGTACTCTAGTAAAGATCAGGTCTTTTACTCGGGCGTGAGGCCCAAGCTTTTGTAATTGTCTAATGTAATGTATTATATAAATTATTGAATTTGTTTAAATACTGTTATAGAGTTTGTTGACCGACAACACATTCGGTCCTTTTATTGTACACTTGTTGTTATTATCTATATATGTCTTGGGGTTTCCCCTATCTTTTCAGGATTTGGGTTGTTTAAATTCTTTCTTTAACTTTAAAACAAAAATTTTTGGCAACTCGTTTTCTGAAATATTGGGTGGTTATCCTGGATACTCTATATTTTATTGTGATACTGAGAATGATTCCATCCGGGACTCCTAATATATTAGAGTATTGGGCTGGTCACCCCTTATTTTGGTTAGTGGGTTGTCACAGATGGTATCAGAGCATCAGGTTCTAGAGTCCTTAGGAATCTGTGTGGACGCCTTATGTTTTCAGCGTTGCTTTTGATTTGACATAGAGCCTTAGGATTTAGATCGTTGATTTCTTTTTTGAGATTTCATTTTCTGCCATAGGGTAGGACCCATAGAAGCTTTTGCGCGTTCGTGTGAGATTAGTTGGTCGATTGAAGAAGGGTGCCAGAGAAGGTCGTCGCGAAGGCGTCATGAGAAGGATTACTAAGAACTGTAAATTATGGTCGGGGATGAGGACTGCTTGGGATATCGCTCTCTTTTATAGTATTTCCTTATCTTGCTACTGCGACTACCCATTACAGTTGATGTAGTTTTACCAGTACCGCTAGGAGTAGAGAGTGGTGCTAAGTTTGGGATTTCCAAGCAATGTTAGATTGAAGTGTGGAAGAGCCCATAACGAGGGCCACAGGTTGAAGTAAGATGGAAGAGATGCATTCTCATTTGGTGAATGCGTAAGGTCTAGGAGTTGAGCCTAGAGGAGGGGTATAGAAGTGCCTAGATAAAAAGTATGGAGGAAAATCCTTTAATCGTAGGAGTAGTGTTGAGACGGTGAGAACATAGTCACCACATTTGTGGGTGAAGGAAGTTTGGCCCATGGATAAGCCCGGTGGACACTTGCAACAGCGAGTTTCTCTGTGAAAATTGGACTGATGAGAAGGTGGATTCTCAAATGTTCACAAGAGATTCGGTTAGAGGCCGATAATGAATAAATAATTGTACGGTTAGGGAGGCCGTGCACCAAAATAAGATAGGCATAAGGAAGAAATAACCCTTCAGTGGAACGATAGGCTCCAGAATAAGTGTCGTTAACACTTTTGAAGGATTAGTGTTCATGAAACCCCTTTGGTGGATCTCCGCTATCCGCCCGGGAAGGATTCATTAAAATAAGAAAAGGGGATGGCTTGGACAATTATTGTCAGCCAAAGTCGGAATAATGGCTATGATGTGGAGTGTAGAACCACTCATTTTAAATTCTGTTGAATTGGGGATCAAGGGAAAAGATAAAGTGCCTAGTGGGGAGTTGGTGGAAGTAATTTGGTCAGAATAAGACTCGAATACGGTGTCTGAGAACCATTAGTATTAACTTGGAGTGATTAATAAGAATGTTGGTGGGAATTCCATCTTTGTAGTGGGTGGTGCATCCCCCATAAAATGATAGAGTAGTATTATGTTTACTCTAGATTCAGGTGCGTATATCGAGCTTGTAATGGTATCGACATTATTGTAGAAAAGGTAGTAATATGACTTCCATGGTAGAGAAGTTTTATGATTTCTTCACTCGTTATGAAGCGAGTGATGATATTTTAAATGTATATGTGTCATATGTGTTACTTGCATTATGTGTTACCTGGTTTGAGAGTTTTATTGTTTGTTTGCATTGTATGTGGTTGTTATGACATATCTCCACGACCAACAAGGTTAAGTAGTAATGCATAGGAGGGGTTCCTTGTTTGAATTCCGTTTTTACAGTACGCTCCACGCGTGAACCTTAACGACGTTGGGAGTGGAGAGATGCTACTTCTCCTTTCTCTTATTTTATGTTAGGATGTTGTGGTTTGATTGGGGTGATAGCATGCAAATAAAGTTGCGAGGCTATCCTACTTCTAGTTTCAGAATGAAACTAGTTGTTCTATAATTTCTCTCCTGGATACAGGTTGAGGCTTTATAGAGGTGGTTTGAGGTAAGTAGGAGATTTTTATTACTTGTTGTGTTATTTTGTTTGAGTGTTTGAATGCTCATTTGTTTTGTTTGTGCTTATTATTCCTTATCTCCATGACCAACTAGTTAAGTAGGCATGTGTCAGAGGGGTTCCTTGTTAGGATTTCGCTTTGCGAGACACTCCGCCGCATGAACACTTAATGACGTTGGGATTGGAGAGACGCTATTCTTTTCTCTTTATTTTATTTTATTTTATTTTGTTGATTGAGAGTTGGGTTGAAAGGTTTAGCCTTGAATCACGTAGTCGAGTGATTAAGGGCTACTAAAGTGCGAGATAGAAGCACTAGATATATTTCTCTCCTTTGATCGAGGTGTGGGAAATTGAGATATGAAGTCGAATTGAGACTTCTGGATTATGCCTTGATGACAAGGGCATGTTTATATAATGGGATATATATTGGAAAGGCTTTACATAAAGTAATTGTCCGATTAATTGAGATCTTTGATTATTTGAATGGTAAAACATAGAAGTAAAATTTTATTAGTAGGATTATGAATTAGAATTTTTCCGGTCCCGATTATGTGTCTTAGACCATGATATCTTGATGACCGACGATGTGAGGTAGTAGTGTAATGGTAGGATTCCTTGTTTGGATTTCGCTTCGGCGAGACGTCCCATGCATAAAACCGAGCGAATATCGGAAGTTGAGAAAGGTCTTGGTCACTAGGGATATATTTAGTATCATACGTATACAACTTAGATAGGATATATATAAATTGACCTTAGATTTATTAGGACGTACGACTTTTAAAGCATGTGACGTTGATGTAGGAAGGCTGTAGGGAGTTGACCACATATAGAGTGTGGGTTGACTCTAACAGGGATTAGATTCCTAGGAACGAGTAGTATGGAATCTCGAGTGATTTGGTAGGATAGGCCGAAGGAGATGAGGCCCCTCTTAGAAAGAGTGTTACGCTGGTAACTTAACTCACGGGAAGTTGAAGGGATAAATTGACTTTTTCTCCTGAGCCCATGTTGTTAAGCTCGAGGGTAGATTTAATGAATAAGTCTCTGCCAGGAAGGGGGAGTAATAATACTGGAGCATGGACCCATTGTCTATGCGCCTCACAGGTTTCAACTTTATGGGAAGTATTATTCCACGCTTGATTTAAAATTCATCACGCTAGTGATCGCCTTAAAGAAAAGAGGCACTACTTCCTGGGCAGGGAATTTGGTCTTTTTTACAAGCCATAAGTTGTTGCAATATGTTGTGGGAGGAGTCTAGTTGGTGTATAAAGTTCATAAAGGACTATCGGTGAGATATTCCCTTTTTGCGAAGGGAAAGCTATTTGGGTAGTAAATGTGACGAGAAGAAAACCCGTCAGAAAATTAGTGAAGGAGTGGAAAGCCTAGTAGAACGAGCATGATTAGGAAGACTTTATAGCAAGAGCACCCATGTCTATGACTGACTATTTCACCTACTCGTGTGAAAAAAAAAGAGTGGTGGAACGAAGAAAGGTAAATTCATAGATGTTCTCTTTGAATTTCCGGCATCGAGCTGACCATGATCCTATTCGAGAAATTGTTGATCATTTAACCAAATCGTCGCTTTTCGGCTTTATGGGTGGACTATAATTAGAAGAGTACACCCCGCTCTATATGAAGGAAATGTAGAACCGTATGAAATGCCCCTAGGGATGGACCGAAACTAAATATTTATGCCAAAGTTTTGGTGAAGTTTCCATGAAGGTATGGGAACCGTATGGAAATGGAGTATATTTTACCACCCTAAAGGGGATGGATGAATGGAGGAAGTTGACTTAATGCCGAAAGGCATATCTTGAATGTGCACCTTATGATACATGACTGATGGAGCAGTAGTGTGTATGGACGGAAATTCCCGTACAACCATTAGGATTTTGAATTGCCTTATGGATATTTCCTATGCTATGGCATCGTGAGTGGCTTAGTGTATCCAGTTGAGTAACTCGCATACTCGTTGCATGGAACCAACGGGTAATATGTTCCTAGGACTTGGAGTGGTCTCGGGACATTTCTTTAAGGATTGAGCATTTTGAGCCATATGTTTTGAAGGGCTACGCCTATGCGAAGAGAGGTTGAGTAGTGTTGGGCTTAACCCTTAGAGTTAGTATAGGTATCCCGAGGAGGGATGTAACGTGATTTAAGAAGTAAGGCAATTAGTGCCGAGTTGTGTGACTATCTCTTTTCCTTAGTAGTAAAGGGGAAGGATCGATAGTTTGTGAGAAACGATTGGTGCTATGCTTGAGCACAAAGAGTGTAGACTGAAATCAATAGTGACAATCTTAGTTCGAGTCCATTTGGGACACCGCGATAACGAGAGGTTTATTAAGGGTGATAGAATGATAGTTTAAAATAGTATACCCCTTTATATGATTGGGGGTAGGGTACGCCTGGATTTTGAGGGAAAAATTCCCTCATAAGGGGGGAGTATGTAACAACCCTCATTTTTAGGAGGCTAATTTTATATTAATTTACCGTATGAGGTAATTATATAAAATGTTGGAACTGGAGTAAATATTAATTTTATAAGTTGAAGGTTAATATTTACTAGATTTTTGCATATTTACTGCATGTGAAAGTAAATATCATTCGGTTGTATGTTATATGGTGTCATATGATTTAAATGACACTGTAGTTTAAATGAAAACGGAACTTGAAATAATTTATAAAATTTTTGGATGCCATTTTAGAGGGCGTAGTTAGTCCCGGAAGGTGCGAGACAGTCAAAATAAGTGCCATATTGTATTTTTGTATTTCGGGCACTTTTACCTGGTTTTGACTTACATGCATATTTGGGAGTCATTTAATGTGGTATTAACCATTTAACTTGGGAATTTAGACTTAAGTCACGATTTTAGTCTTGCACCTTATTTCTTTTCCTAATTGTGTATTACCAAACAAAGAGAGAAAGAGAGAGGAAGAGAGCTTGGGAGAAAAGAGGAGAAAGATGAAGAAATTGGAGATTGAAGATTGGGATTGCTTCTACCACAAAAAATATGAGATTTCAACTCTAAGGCAAGTTTTCTACTTGCTAATATGTGATTTAAGATGAATAATTCGTATGATAGTTGTGTATTTGCATTATGGATCAAAAATGGAATTTATGGAGATTAAACCCTAATCTTAGTTTTGATGATAAAATTTTAGATTATAGCTGCTAATAATCATGTAGGATGATGTGGGGTAGATTAAAGTTGATGGATGGATGTAAAAAAATGGAGTAGAAATTGGTTTTGGAGAAAATCTAGGGTTTATAACCCGTAAGCCATTCTTGGCTAAATCGCAGGGGCGAATCGATTCGGCCCTAGGGAGAACCAATTCGCTAAGGGGTCATCCTACAGGTCTGTTAACCTGAATCGATTCTGGTTAATGCCGAATTGATTCGGCTGAAGCAGAATGTTGGATTTGTCATCCGAATCGATTCGCTTTTGGGCGAATCGATTCGCTGCCTAGGGCGAATCTATTCGGCCCTTGGGCGAATCGATTCGGAATCAGGTTGTTTTTGAGTTGTTTTTCTAACTCAACTTTTATCCTTTCTTTTTAAGTTTAGGACATAAGAACCTTATTGTATGAAGTAAATTTAGAGTCCTACAGTCCTAGAATGAGTTGTTTATCCACCATAGATTAGAAGTGTTTTATGTGGGGGCTTTTTCGGGGTTATGCCAATTGATGCTAGGGCATCCTTTCTTCTAGTTTATTATTATGAAACTAGGAGTTGTAGTGTTATGTTCGGGAGACTTTAGAAGCTCAATTGAGCAATGTTAGTTTTGATGGTTTATAATAACACCACATACGAACCTTTCGAGAATAAATTGAAAGTTTAATTATTCATCGAGGTTACAATGATAATATGTATTAAGTATGGATCCGGGTATAATATGAGGTATTTACAAAAATGTAAATGATTATGGTTTCAGATAAAATGAAACATATATATGGAAAGGAAATCAAATGGAAATGGTAATAATGATGGTAAATGATAATTTACTAAATCATGAATATGGTAAATGTTAATTTACTTAAACACACCTCTCTAAATGACATCATAAGGGAAGTTCGCGCGCTTGGTGATGCCCCTGGCTAATGAATGCAGGGTGGA
Organism: Sambucus nigra; assembly: GCA_949130495.1. Classification (NCBI taxonomy): domain Eukaryota; kingdom Viridiplantae; phylum Streptophyta; class Magnoliopsida; order Dipsacales; family Adoxaceae; genus Sambucus; species Sambucus nigra. Next base: position 31,356,420 of record OX422207.1, on the reverse strand, counting down.
TATAGTCCTAGCCCATATGCGTGATTATGTTATGTTTTCTGCGCTGGTGAGGGGATTCCGGGTGTGGTCTTGACTCTCGCATAGGCATATGACCGCTTCCCGATGTCTTGCGTTATAGGTGCCCATGCTGCCTTGTTTGATAGGACCCTGGAAGATGATGGTCATTTAGGGGCGCGCCCAACGGGGAAACTCGGAGGGGCGGTCTTAGAATCTTTATATGCATAAGAATATAACCTTTATAAATCAAGTGGGACTTGATGTATGGTAAGTGCCATAAAGAGAACATATAAATGCCACAAAGTGCATTTGATATAAGGAAAGGATTTTTACAAAATGTAAAATTGAGATAAAATGCCACAAAGTGCATAAAATTGTGATTATATATTTACTGTTAAGGAATAGATATATGAAATGAATCAAAGTATATGATGAAAGTTTTAATTTATGTTGATTATTCTTATTTTTCCTGCTTATGCATTTGATTTGTGTAGGTAGATCCTTATTCCTGTAAGTCATGATTACTATTCATAACCGCCATACATTTTATTCATCTGGTGATCATATAAAACCGGGCCCTGACCCGTTCATATTTCTTGTTGTGCATGCATCTTGTATCCGCTCAGGTGCTTCGCCGCAAGGATGATTGTTTTGACTATGTTATTCCGGTGTTTCTGGGAGCCGTGATGCTTTGCGGGTATTACAGGACATATTGCATTAGACGTTGTCATCCTTGTACTCTAGTAAAGATCAGGTCTTTTACTCGGGCGTGAGGCCCAAGCTTTTGTAATTGTCCAATGTAATGTATTATATAAATTATTGAATTTGTTTAAATACTGTTATAGAGTTTGTTGACCGAAAGAACATTCGGTCCTTTGATTGTACACTTGTTGTTATTAATTATATATGTCTTGGGGTTTCCCCTATCTTTTCAGGATTTGGGTTGTTTAAATTCTTTCTTTAACTTTAAAACAAAAATTTTTAGCATCCCGTTTTCTGAAATATTGGGTGGTTATCCCGGATACTCTATATTTTATTGTGATGCTGAGAATGATTCCATCCGGGACTCCTGTTATATTGGGGTATTGGGCTGGCCACCCCTTATTTTGGTGAGCGGGTTGTCACAATCATTTACTAATTTATTATATTAATGTAAATATGTGTAAATAAATATTTATATGTTAAATATTTAAATGCATTGGTGGCGCCCTTAAATTTGAGTTCTTTGAAAATCGATGCATTGGTTCACTTGAATTTGCACTCGCACTCGCACCCGTACCCGCATTAGGGCACTTTGTCTATTTGTCCTTTGAATTAGAATAAAAGATTAGTTTTTTTTATACCCGTAAAAAATGATTTTAGTTATATTCTTTATAATGTTGAAATATGTGTGTACATAGACGTGGAGAGAGAGGGGTGTGTTATTTGGAAATATGCTTAAGAGACTGTATTTTGGGTGAATAAGTAATATATATATATATGGGTGGTGCAACTGTGCTAGTTTTATATTAGATTTAGGTAACCAAAAAAAGAATAGGTTTTTACGGTCCAGTCCCTTGACCGGATATTTTTTACTCTTTAACCGGGTTAAACAAATTTTAAACGATTAGGTCCATATAAATATCTTTTTTGACATTTCATTCATTTTGTCATCATTGACCTAATCAGCGATTGGAAGCATTTCCAATAAGCACGTCCTTATCTTCCTTCATTCTGCTTCTGTAAAATAGGTTCGTTCTCTCCTTTAACTTAGGATCTTATGATTTCTTTTCACTTATGTTTAACGAGCTTTGTTCTGTCAAAGAAAAAGTTATCAATTTATTTGAAAAAATCAATCCTTTGCACTTTGTTTAACCTAGATTATCCTTTGCATTTATTTGATCATTTGTAAGTTTATACTTGTTATGAAGAAATGTTTTGCATGTCGATCAATTAAAATAGCTTGATGTATTTGTTTCATTTAATCAAATCACTGTAATTGTGTAAATCATGTGATGAATTAACTTGAACATTGAATGAATGATTTGGTTGTGTGTTTCTATAATTGTATTTTAATTTCATATGAATATATTTTGACTTTGTTCTTTGATTTCGTAATAGATTGTGTATTTAGATGTTTTGATTGTGTGTTCATGTGTGCGTACTTTATGTATATACAAGTTGTTCATGGATATACCTCAAATGATCATTGCAGTAAAGTACACGCAATTTGATGTCAAGTACACGTGAATTTTGGACTTGATTATTTTTTATTGTTTTTTTACATTAATTCAGAATAATGTTAATGTGTATTTACTTTGTTATTTTTGACTCATTACATAACAGACTTGTCATGTGTTAGATAGACATGTGTTTGTTGGTCCGCGCTAGCGGCATTAACCAATTTTGATGTTTTTCAATAGTAAAATACTTTGTATATACATGAGTAGAAAATAGGACTAAAGTACACGCAATTTGATCTAATGTACATGTGATTTTCTATTGATTAATTTTCATTTTATTTTTTGATATTAATTCTTTACAATGTTGATGTGCGTTTACTTTGTTACTGTTGAGTCATGTTTAATAGAATAGTCATGTCTTTATTGGCCATGTGTTTGTTGGTTTGCGCTAGCGACATTAATTAAAATTGAACTTTAACAAAACCATTTTTCTGTTTTAGTATAATGCAGGTGATAATGGAAAGTTGTCGGATTGCTAGGTGTTGTTATTTGGATAATATGGCTTGCATTGAAATTTTTGAAGACAGCTCATTAGATTTCATATGCAATGAGTTACGTAGTAGTTTTATAGATTGGAAAGCTGAATCTTTTTCATTGAAATACAACTTTGGTGATGAAAGTCAATTCATGTTGCTTTGTAATAAAGATGTTCGCTATATGTTGCGGTCTCAAGTGATTCTCAATGCTGATTTTATTTGGATATATGTCTTTGATTCAACAGCTTTTGCCACTAGTACAATTCATGAACGGGTCGAATGCACGTATAGAATTTGTGATCGAGTGGCCATAGTTATACAAGTTGTGAGAGGGTGGAATGCAGTAGTAGAAGTGTAATACCCCGTATATTTACGCATATTTATTTTTATGAAATTATGGAAAATGGGGATTAATTCATTTAAAGGGAGAAAATTCAATTTGTAATTAATTCGATTTAATGGTAATAATTACTAACGTGACGACAGTTAGTAGTTATCAAAATAATATTATGGCCGGGATGAGATACACGGTAGTTATGTTATAATTATTTGGGACGCGCGTATGAGTCGCGCCACCGGTATGTATTTGGGGGTTAAAAGGTAAATTATTTTTATACAACTCAAATGACTATTTTGATTGCGCCAGAGTGTCCGGAAGGGTCGAAATAGTTAGAAAACACTACTCGCGTATTTTATTGGGAGTCCGGGACATATTAGCCTAAAACAACACCCCGAAGGGGTAGTTTGGTCTTTAGGGATTTTTGAGTAATTAAATGGACGAAAATTAGGTTAAATTAAAAGAATTGAGGGTTAGTGGTCTGTCAATTTCAACTTACGTGAGAAGGAGAGAAAAAGAGAGAGAGAGAACCAAGGAGGAAGAAGACTCCATTGGAGCCTAAACTAAGAACTCGAGCTTTCACACCAAAAATTATACCAGTGCATAGATCGTGTCAAGAGGATCGTTCCCATACCAATTTCAACGCAAGAATAAGAAGTTCATTCTGAGGTAAGTGTTTATCTTGTTAGTTTATTTAGCATATATTATTCTTGTTAAACTCTGTTAATGATTTAGACATAATATGATGGAAATTTGGGTTTCATTAGGTTGAATCGTGGAAGAACATTAGATTTTGGTGATGGGTTGTGATGGTACAAATATAGCACCCTGCCGCGGAATGTATTCTTCTCCAGTTTGCTGACATACTTTAGGTCATACAGGGCGCAGCCAGACCACACCCAGGGCGCGACATCCCTTCAAGACGCCAGACGCTTGGCACAGGGTGCGGCCCTATCCCTTATAGGTCGCGGCACTCCTCCGTACGATGCGCGGCATGCCTCCAGCAGCTGCTTATAGCTCTGCTTTCTTTGCAGGCCGCACCCTCTTCATCCACAATTACTGCAGACTTGGTATAAGTCACGTGCTCAAGGCACGTGACTCAGGACATTTGCCTCATAAATAGAGGACCACACTTCGAATGAAGGGGAGGGATTCCATACCCATTCGGGGCAGGCTCTACAATACAGATTCTCCCTACACAACCTCAACATACCTCTTGGAGACACAAATCTACATCACAGCCACTTTTCGGAGTTTCACCGGAATCTTTCATACCGTCATGTACTCTCCCTTATTCTCATACTTGTACGCCTCTTTAGGCATGATTATATTGTACAATGCAACCATATAATGAGAATGGAGCAACACAGTGGACGTAGGCCCATTTTAGGTGCTGAACCACTCTATATCTTATCTTCTCTCTATTTACTTGCTTTACTTGTTTATTACGCACTTTACCTTTGACTTACTCATATGAGAACGACATGTGGGAGATTTCTCGTATCCTCAGTTTGGCGCCGTCTGTGGGAAACTGAGTTATTTCAATCTTGTTTCTGTTTTGAGTTCTTGAACACCTTATTCTATCCATGGGGATCCTTAGGATCGTCATCTCATGAGTAGATTTCTGGTTATCAAGCTCTGTTTATATTCACATCCTTAAGTGGGAATTTCTTATAGTCAGATCTGTTCTTGTGTCATTATTTTGGGACCTTAGATCTATTTTACATACCCCTCTGATATTAGTTTATCTAGATAGTGCTGAAAAGCATGATGGGTGCCAGCCCCGAAAGGATGAATGATTAGGGAAGAATTATATTTACCCCCCTTTTTGTCTATTCTTGACCTATGATCTAGGGTTTATCATTGAAACTGTGCCATTTGATGCACCGGGAGGCTATCCTCTCGTTAACAGACCCTAGTAGGTATGATCTCCATGTGTTGGGAGAAAAACTCAATCTGGGCTTAAAATTTTGGATTGCTCCCTTTGCTGCCTGGGAGGGGATGCGACCGAGCAGTTCAAATGCCTTTATGGCCGCGGCCCTTACTAGCGCAGCTGCATTACAGAAGCTTCAAAACATCCAGGAATGGACTCAGATGGAATCCATCTCAACCTTGGTGTATATCATACAAGGCCGCGGCAGTGCACCTATGTGCCTTACTGGCCGCGGCCTCGGCAGTAATATCGTGTAGCAGTGAAAACGCTGCATCCCCATTTCCTACTTGGTTACTCCAATATTTCTGAGATTACTCACTTCTGTTAGTTTTGTCTCAGATTATATATACTTTATAAAGACTAATAAAAGCAGAAATGGAAGGAGAATCCATCCAGAGCGCAGAAGTCAAGGATGAGATTGTGCAACTGTACAATCACCTTAATTACCTCTATGACAGCCATGCCTCACTTCAGACCCAGGTCAATTATCTAACTTAGAGGGTGCTAATGCTAGAGGCCGCGGCCTCTCAGAATATAGGCGCGGGTGTGGAGGAACTAATTCAACCAGCCTTGTCTTTCGCGGCAGTTAAAGAAGCCGCGGAATCAACCGACAGAAGTCAGAAAAGGAGAACAGAGAAATCAGAGAAAAAATTGGGTGTCTATACTCCGTTGACCTTCTTGAGTGAAGAGATCTTTGAGTTCATCAAAGAGGACAAGCTTTTGAGGTGGCCAAAAAAGTTGAGAGCTCCACCCCACAAGAGGAACAAAGCTACCTGGTGAAAATTCAATCAGGACCATGGCCATGACACTATACACTGTTATGCTCTGAAGGATGAAGTTGAAAGGCTAATTGGGCAAGGGATGTTGCGGCGATTCCTGGAGAATGAATAAAGGACTCAGCCAGACCTGACAGAGGCTGCATGCCGCATCTCATCCTTAGTCTTTCCAATTTCAACAATTTCTCTTTATGTTTTATGAAGCTCATTGTAGCCTTAATACTCAAGACTTTATGTTTTGTTAATAAAGTCATTAGCTGAAGCATACATATATAAATATATGTATTAGCAAATTTTTCCATATATGATATTTCTCTTGGTTTCATAATCTGTTATCTCACAAAAAGACCTTTTGTCTTAAACAGATTCCAGAGGAAGAATAACAAAGTTATCTCAAAGGATTATTTTACTTTGGATGCACTTATGGAGGGATTGCGACCTTAATTAGCTCAGAAGTTCCCCTCACAATGTGCAACTACATCTTATCTTCTGATGATCATATTCGCGGAAGCATCTGAGAATTCAAGGAGCTCTTATTAGCCACGGGGGCTTACAATGCCCGTTCTCAGTTTTTGAAAATCGTAATTAGCCGCAAGGGCTTACAATGCTCGCTCTTAGCTTTCGGGATGCATCATCGAGCCGGGAGGCTTATAATATCCAGCCAGGGATGGCTTTATATATATCAGCAGCTGTGGGTGGCTTAATAACATAACCCAACCTGGAGAGGCTTGATAGTGTCTCGCATATTAGCTGTGGGTGGATTAATAACATAACCCAGCCTGGAGAGGCTTGATAGTGTCTCGCATATTAGCTGTGGGTGGCTTAATAACATAACCCAGCCTGGAGAGGCTTGATAGTGTCTCGCATATTAGCTGTGGGTGGCTTAATAACATAACCAAGTCTGGAGAGGCTTGATAGTGTCTCGCATATCAGCTGTGGGTGGCTTAATAACATAACCCAGCCTATAGAGGCTTGATAGTGTCTCGCATATTAGGGCTTGGTAACATGACCCAGCCCGAGAAGACTTGGAAATACCAACGTATGTCTACAGATGCACATTGTTCAGATGAACCAGAAATGTGCCGCATCCCACTGATACGGTTGTAGAGCTCTAGGATCCATTCATTCATGAAAGTGCTGAGGCACTAACATCTTGAAGCATGAGAAAACTACAACTGCCACAGCGTCAAATGCCACGGTGGAGGAGAATCAATTGTACCAAGTCTAAGGAAAGGCTTTCTCTACATGTTCCATGTTGGTTATGGGATGACAAAAGATAAACGGTTCAGAAGACCAGGTGCAATGAAAGCAGCTGGGGTTCCATGCAAGTGAAGGTGTTTACATGACGCGGCATAATAAAGGGCCGCAGCTTGCACCATTTATGTGGGCGCGGACATGGGTAAATAATCGTTCTAAGAAATCGATCTCTGTCCGCAGACTTAGAATGTTATGTTTATCTAGACACGGATGCATTTTCAAATATGAGGCAGTTACGATCAACCATTCATTATAATAGGCAATGTAAAAGAGCAAGAAATATCAAGCAGTCAATCGTAGTGGTAAAAATATGGCCGCGGCCTTGATATTAGTAGTCAAGATTACAGAATGAAGGCAGCAGCCAAAACAGAAATTAAGATTACAAAAAGGAGGGACGCAACCCTATATTAATGATTCAATAGAAATTAAATGAGTTTAAGAGGCTGCGTCATCATCATCAGTCTCTTCTCCGTCCGCGAAAATTTCTGTCTCTCCGTCTACAGCCGCCGCTTCTGCCTCAGCTCTCAGCCTTGTTCTCTCTTCCGCTGCGGCCATAAGTTCAGCGATGCACTCTTGATGTTCGACATCGCTTAACTTCTAGGCAAGGACCTCCTCCTTGGCCTCAGGGAACCTCTTAATAAATCTTTGGCGCAGCTCCTAGTAGCCGCGGAGGTAGGCCCTATTGTTGACAAGGAAGAAGTCCTTGGAGCCTTTAAATGACTCCACGTCATGATCTATGGCTAGCTGGAGGGCATCACCATGATCAACCTCCAACCTTTTTATTACCGCGGTATGATCTTCATCTTTTTTAGCGGACTTGGCTTCCAACTCTTCATATTTCTACTGGAGTAGGGCGAGCTTGGTATTTGATATCTCCGCGACACGGGCGAATTCGATAGTCTGGGCCTGGGAGGATTTTAGGGATTCCGTGGCTTGCTTAAAATTCTCCTCCGCTTCCTCCCTCGCCTTGATTACTTTCTCAAGGTCCATGTGGGCTGCCTAAAGAGCCGCGGCAGCAGACTTCTTCCCAGCCTCAAAAGAAGAAGTCCATGCAGCCTGCAAGTCCACGGCATGAGTACTCTTTTCAACCTCCTTCAGTCTATACAAGGCCTCGTACTTCCTCTTCTGGACCACCATCACATCCGCGACCTGAAATAAAAGAAGTTAGAAAAAATATGGAAAAATATGAAATGCAAAAGTTAAACAATGACAACTGGTACGTACCCTCAGAAGGCTTTGGAGGCCACACTCCTCCAGATCGTCATGATCTTCTCCCACGAGCCTGTCAAGGTCTGCGGCATCCAAGGCTCTTTTCATTCTCCGTGCAGCCTTTTCGGTAGTGTCCCAAGAAGAATTGGGGTCAGGCTTCCTTAATTGGGGCCTTGGTCTACCATTAGGCCCAGACTCTCCGCGGAATTGAGGAGGTGGCAAGTTCGCGTTAACCCCCACAACAGGTGGCGGCGGAGGAGAGGATGCATGAAGGGGCACATCGGTTGACATCAAGCCCACCGCGGCAAGGTTTTCCCCTATGTCGTCATCAAAATGGTCATGCAGAAGGTTCTCATCATTAACCATTTTATCCGCGGCAGGAGTTGTAGTTTTTTCGGAAGCATGAGCCACGGCAGGGGCAACATTATTCTCCGCAGAGTGGGCCCTGGGAGGTCCCTTGGCCTTGGACCTCTTCCTCTTTCTGCTCCGCGCAGTATTATTTAGGACGACTGCGTCCTCATCCATCTCCTCTAGTTGCGCCGCTAGCAGTTCCCTGTCAACTTCTTCACCTGAAAAGGAATAGCATGAGTTCAAGAGAATAAATGACCGCGGAGTAAAAATCATGGTGCAGTTAATTACCTTCCGCGCCCATTTGTTGAGGAATGGATTTGTTTGGAAAAAATCCCGCTTCAAATATGGTTGCTGACGTTACAAGTGTGCCGAACTTCTTTTGTTCAGCAGGAACTTCCGCGGCCTCAGCAACTCTTTTTTCATGCCGCTTGTTCAAGTGCAGATTGTCAAGGGCTGTAGAAAGAAAAGACAATTCAAAGGTTAGTTGAAGTTGTGCATATTTATGTGAAATGAAAGTACGCGGCTATGGTCTTAGTACCTAATTTTGAGGGAGACCCCCATTTCCGCGGCATTTTATATGTCTTTTCCCTCTCATTCTTCTCGGGGTGCATCTCCCAGCCTTCACCGTAGATGTAAAAATATTTCCCCTTCTAGTTCTTCACACTAGTTGGTCTCCCCGTGTAAAGGGTCTCATCCCTACCGCGGCTTGAGAGGTAGTAGTAGCCCGCGAACTTCACTGAGTTCTCCTTTGGGCGGTAGAAGTGAAAGAACTCCGGGGGAGTGATGTCCTTTTTGAACAAATTCTCCCAAAGGATAACTGCGACGCGAATGGCTATCCATCCATTAGGATCCAACTGTGCTGGGGCCAGTTTCATTGCCTAAAAAAGGCGATGGATAGGAACTGGAACAGGCAGCCGCAACCCGTAAATGAAGGTGTGCAGAGGAAAGCAAATTCCATCATCGGATAGAACCATGCACGGTCTTTGGTTTGCGGCAGGGGCTGAGCATGTCAAATTTTCTAAAAATCCGAAGGCCTCAGCCACCTACTCAACCCAATCTTGGGTCATGGAGCCGCAGCTATCAAGTGCGTCCAAGGGCCTCTCAGCTCTCCCAGATATGCCACCTGGGTTATCTCTAACTGTCATGGCATTGGCTCCTACATCCATTGGATGTGTGCTTGAGTTGGCTTCCTCTTCCATCGGCACGGATTGGAAATCCTTCCTAGGTGCAGAGTCCGCAGAATCTGAATCAAGTACCACGCAGTTTGGGCAATCTTTTAGCTTGCAAGGCCTTATTGATCTTATAGGGGGCACGGAAGTAAGCTCGGGAGGAGAAGTTCCAAAGTGCTTTGCCCAAAAGCCTCTCAGGAACTCGTCTGGGTCAAAGCTCATATGGCTGCAGCAGTACCTGAAAAGCAGAGTTCGCAGTTAGGCGCCGCAGGCAGTATGGTTTGGAGTCTTTAAGAAGCCGCAGAATAATTACTTATAGGTCTTGGAAATGCGTTTGGAATTATGTCCCTAACGAGTTATTAAGGGACAACTCTGCTACTTAAACTTATGGGATCATTCTGTCCCTACTAGCCGCGGCCACCTCCATATCAGCAGAGGAACGTAGGATGCCACGGTAATAAAATTGAATTGCTTTAAGAGATTCCTGGCCACGGCCACTCCTAAATTTGCTCAAAGTCAATTTGATGTGCTCTAGTAGCAATTACAATTATTTAACATGGATATATATATTGGGTTCATGAAAATTTGAAGGCTGTTCAAAACTACAAGGGTGGTGATTTGATGCCGCGGATGATAATTTAAGGGACCACGGCCATTTGGCACGATATGACGTAGATTGATCGAATCAGTTCAAGGGAATGGGTATTGAAATCGTATCATGCCGTAGCCTTTATCCTAAACAGTTGATTATCTAACTTTTAATCGTTTCTAGGATCAAACTCACAGAATATGAAGAGTTCGATTATGAACACCAAGAACAGCTATATGTATTTCATATGCAACATATGAGGGAAAGAGAAAAACATACAAACAAAACCCTAGATTTCTAACAAATGATCCAGAAAAAGAAAATCATATCAAAAGGGAAGCAAACTGTAAATTTTAAAGGCTTTAAGAAAGTATAGTGGTTGAAAAATCACCTGGAAATGAAGAAACTTGCAATACTCAGCTTTAGACCGCCTTGCACCGCCGCGCACCACCTCGGTAAGTCGCGGGAATATGCAAGAAAAGGGAAGTGCAGAATTTCTCTCTTGATATGCTCTCAAAGTTTTGGAAACGTAATGAAGTCCACGGCCAGCAACAATTTATATAAGGTAGCGCGGAAGACGAATCGTCTCTTTGGAAGCACCGCGGCACCTTAGCCAATTAGCCGTAACCCCAATTAATTTCTCTTGGCACTACGTCTTGGGGGCTTATTGATGGTACAAATATAGCACCCTGCCGCGGAACGTATTCTTCTCCAGTTTGCTGACATACTTTAGGTCATACAGGGCGTGGCCAGACCACACCCAGGGCGCGGCATCCCTTCAAGACGCCAGATGCTTGGTACAGGGTGCGGCCCTGTCCCTTATAGGCCACGACACTCCTCCGTATGATGCGTGACATGCCTCCAGCAGCTGCTTACAGCGCTGCTTGCTTTGCAGGCCGCACCCTCTTCATCCACAATTACTGCAGACTTGGAATTAGTCACGTGCTCAGGGCACGTGACTCAGGACATTTGCCTCATAAATAGAGGACCACACTTCGAAGGAAGGGGATGGATTCCATACCCATCCGGGTCAGGCTCTACAATACAGATTCTCCCTACACAACCTCAACATACCTCTTGGAGGCACAAATCTACATCACAGCCACCTTCCGGAGTTTCACCGGAATCTTTTATACCGTCATGTACTCTCCCTTATTCTCATACTTGTACGCCTCTTTAGGCATGATTATATTGTACAATGAAACCATATAATGAGAATGGAGCAACACAGTGGACGTAGGCCCATTTTAGGGGCTGAACCACTCTATATCTTGTCTTCTCTCTATTTACTTGCTTTACTTGTTTATTACGCACTTTACCTTTGACTTGTTGATATGAGAACGACATGTGGGCGATTTGCCGTATCATCAGGTTGCATGTAGCGGATTTACCCCATTTGTAGACAATTAAATCTGGAGATTTTATGTACAAATCACGAATTGAATTTAAGGATTTGAAATGACTAAAATGATGGGTTCATTATATGAGGATTCTTAGAGATTTTAGAAATTATTGTTTTCCCTTTTGAAAACATAAAGATTTGAATACTAATTTATGTTAGAAATTTCCCCATAATGATTAGGGTTAGTTTATAAACATTAAACTAATGTTGGACGAAATTTGGATTGAGTTTAAGGTTGGGAATGTTGAGAAAAATCGAAATTTGGAAGAATTGGGGTTGTTCGGAATTTTCGTTAGAAGACCTGCCCAGGTCGTTCGAACGAACCTTCTAACGAGATTTCCAATGACCCTTTTAACGAGTTGCTGAGTTCATTCGAAGTGGTAACTTCGTTCGAACGAACTAGTTCGAACGAGAATCCTGGAACTTCTAATAAGATTCTAGATTGAGTTTTTGGGGTCCGTTTGAGTTAAAAACCATTCTAAGATTGTCCATATAAGTGTATTAACCTACGTGAGTAATGGGTGGCTTAAATTCTAAAGTGTTAGGGAATTAAGAGTGTAATGGTTCTCGGGGTATCTAATTTGTGTGAAAACCTAGGAGAGAATGTAAGTCCTAGGGAAGCTATATATATATATATATATATATATATATATATATGGTGATCTTGGAGAGTAATGGCGTTAATATTACTTACGGATGATAGTATTTGAGTTATGTGATTACTTATTAATGTAAATAAGTTGTGTGCATACTTATTACTTGGAATATTATGTGTATGACATACCTAGCTACTGGCTATCGAATGGGGGTTAACGCGTTGCGGACGACCATATCTTGTGTGCCTTCGGGGGATTTTGAGTCGTACCACTAGAGCATGGAACCTAGGTATTGTCTATCTGTGAGAACGATAGTGTTGACGGTCGTATGGGTGCCTAGGTATGTGTGTAGCCCATCGATTTGGGACTATATATTTTTGCCTCCATTATGTGTATATGTTCTTTTGGTTCTTGAGAGGTTGAACCTATTGTCCTTTATGCGTGAGCATTGTAGTGGAACTAGATAGCCGAGTATGCTTAGCACCAGGAGTATCTTAACCGTGGGTGAGGTATTGATATATTTATAGGTATACATAGTGTGATTATATATATGTATACTGAGTTCTTATTCTGTGTTTCATGTTAGGCACTTTATTAAAGTATACTTATTGGGTCACCAGTTGGGAATAAAGAATACTATGAAAATGAATGGAAATATCCTTAAACCTATTCCTAAGTTATAATAATATATTGATTTTGGGCTATTTAGATATCAAATCTGGCATAGTGATTATCCTACATATAGTCAAGTAGAGTAACGAGACTAGTATGGGTAGTTAAACTCTCTAGGTGTGCACATTAGATGAGAGGTGAGCATCTCAAGTGAGTACGCTAAGTTAACATGGATAATATATGTGCTAATTAAATCAATTTAAGCACTTGCTATATTTAAACTGTTTTCTACTCAGGCTCTGACTTGTTTTACTTATTGTTCTAGTATTTTAGGTGCCCAGCCACAGGGACACCAGACTTAGGAGATGTCATTCATTTGCCGAGTTGTAGCTAATGTGGAAGCTACAAGATATTGCTAGTAGACGCTTCTGAGTCTATTTCTCCTTATCTGTTAGTCATTTATTTCAGTTGGACATGTCGTCCCTCCTTTCTTACATTCAGAGATTTATATTTGATGAATTCTATTATTAGACTTGGATTTCATGTATTAGGATTATTGTATGGGATTTGACTGTTAATTTTCAATGAAAGAAATAAAATTTATAGGACATGTGATTTCTAAAAAAGGAATCCACGTCGATCCTGCCAAAATTTCAGCTATTTTGGAATGGAAAAATTTGACAAAATATCATCATCATAAAAAGTTTTCTAGGATTAGTTGGACATTATCATCGCTTTGTGGAAGGATTTTCTCCCATTTATCTTCCCCTCTTAAAGCTAACTAGGAAGGAAGTGCCATTGGTATGGAATGATGAATGTAATTAAGTACTCCAAATTTTGAAGGACAAATTAACTACTGCTTATGTCATCACTATTCCTTCTAGTGATGTAAGTTATGATGTATATAGCGATGCCTCATTACAATGTTTAGGATGTGTTTTGATGAAAGGTGATAAAGTATTATAGTATGGATCATGACAACGCAACAACCATGAATGTAAATATCCTGTCCATGATCTTGAGTCAATGGCTATATTTTTGCTTTGAAAATCTGGCGTTGTTACCTTTATAGAGAAGAATTTGAAGTATTTTATGATCACAAGAGTTTAAAATACATCTTCACTCAAAAAGATTTAAATTTAAGACAACGACATTGGATGGAATTTTTGGAAGATTATCGATTTAAATTAAACTATCATCTAGGAGAAGGAAATACGGTAGCCAATGCTTTAAGTCATAATCCAATAGGAAGACTCCAAACTTTGATTTCTTATGATACTGCTGCTACCATAGAGCAATATGAACTTCGATTTATACCCCCTTTATCAAAATTTTCCAATATAATTGCATATCCATAATTAACAAAGAAAATCTTAGCACAACAGTCCTAAGACCTTTTGTTCAACATTTTCAGTATAAAAATCACAACTTCTCATATGATAAGGAAACATGTTTACGATTTAGAAACCGATTGTATGTACCTGATAATTTATCTTTTCGAGAAGAAGTATTTCAAGAAACCCATCGTTCTAAATTTACGAGTCACCCTCGAAGCTCCAAAATGTACCACTCCATAAAAAAGCAATATTGGTGGCCAAATATGAGAAATAATATTGAGAGTTTTGTAAGAAAATGTCTTACTTGTCAACAAGTAAACATAAGACACCAGCATCCCGGTGGACTTCTTCAACCCTTACCGATTCCAGAGTGGAAATGGGATCATATTACAATACATTTTGTCAGTAGACTACCTCGTACTTCTCAAGGATATAATTCCATTTGGGTGATAGTAGACGGACTTACCAAATCTACTTATTTTTTGCAAGTGAAAACCACAAATTCTTTTCAAAAGCTCAGTAAACTCTACGTCCGAGAAATTATCTGATTGCATAGAATTACTTTATCCATTGTGTCAGCCAAAGATTCCCATTTTATAGGAAAGTTTTGGCAAGAACTTCAAATCTCAATGGGTACTAAATTTTATTTGAGTACCGCATTTCACACTCAAACGAATGGACAATCGGAATACATAATTCCAACATTATAAGATATGTTACGAGCTTGTACGTTAGATATTCTCGACAATTGTAATGAACATTTACCCCTTGTTGAGTTTTCTTATAACAATAGTTATCAATCAAGAATCAAATCCACTCCATTTGAAGCCTTGTATGGAAGACCATGTCGTTCCCCTGCATGTTGGACGAAATCTGGAAGTTGTAAACAATTTGATCCCGAAATAATCCAAGAAACCACTAGGAAAATACAATAAAATCGAGAGAGATTGAAGACAATCTAAGATCGTCAGAAAAGTTATGCAGACCAGTTTCGAAAGCCCTTATAATTTCAAGTAAGGACCGAGTATTTCTGAAAGTTTCTCCACAGAAAGGGATTTTTCGCTTCGAAAAGAAATGAAAATTAGCCCCCAGATATATTGGACCTTTCACTATTTTTAAAAATATTGGCCCTGTAGCCTACCAATTAGAATTATCAGTGGAACTATCCAATATTCACAATGTATTCCATGCATTCAAGTTACGTCAGTATAGTCCTGATCCCACCCATACTATTATATGGCAAGAAATTCATGTCCAATTAAATCACAAATTTGAAGTACGCCCTATTCAAATTTTGGATCACCAAGTAAAACTTATCAAAAATAAGGAAATCCCCTCGATCAAAGTACTTTGGGAATGTCAAAATCAGCAAGAGGCCACATGGGAAATATAACAGGCTTTGAAAGACCAATATCCTCAGCTCTTCCAAGGTGAATTCGAGGACGAATTTCTTTTTTTAGGTAGGTAGATTGTAATATTCGTACTTTGAATCAAGATTCCCTAATTCTCATTTTTACCCATCCTGAAATGTATAAACTCAAAAGTATCCAAAATAGGATAAAACTACTCTAGAAATCCTACAACTTTACTAACTTACCCAAGTACCCTTAAAGTTTCAAATATTGTAAAAATAACCCATGAACTGCTCAAATAAGCATTACTTGACCTATTCTTAACCCTTAGACCTAAACCCTATATAAAATTAAACCTCTGCACATCAACTAACTAAAAATATCATTTTCATCCCTTATATGTTTCTAAAATTACAAAAATACCCCTAAACTTTACAAAAATAACACTTTTTGAACCAAATAAGCATATATACTTTCAACTATGGACTAAAACCTAAATCGACATTATTTTCATATCCCCCCCTCCCCATATCATCTTCCACTTAAGAAAATAAGTCCAAAATCACATGGCATTACCATGTAAACATGTGAGGAACACAGTTTCATACACTTATCTTCTTAAAAACTGTGGTAATCCACCTCCAAACTAGACCGACGACACCTTCTTCTTCTTCCCTATAAATTGCCCACGAGTAGAACCTCTAAAAACCAGCACTTCAGTCTACACAAAACTCGAAATTTTCCTCCAAACTCAGTAACCTATCATTTTAGGCATTATATTGCATTCTTTCAATACCAAACATTTTTTGTGTTTATATTATGTATATATCAATCAAAACAGTAGAAGGTTTACGTAAAAACAGTCGCTGTTTGAAGAAACTTGAAGAAACCTCCATTAAAGTTTGAGCTTTAATGGTGAATTTGATTTCTTAATTTTAAATCAGTTTTGTATCTTGAAAATTATTCCTTCTTGACTTAGGAACTCTAGTGCAATGGTTATTTCCACGAATTTAAACTTTTAAGACTCAAATGCTCAAAGGTGTTTTCTGCTTCAGAAAACTAAAAACTTCGAATTATCTTCACATATACCATCACAATCCTTGAAATCAAAGCCAAACTCTTCCTTAGGATAGCATAAACACAACCATGTCCATAAATACCCGTGCCATACTCAGAAAATCTTCGAAAGCTTGGTCAATTTTTTTAAAAAACACACAGTTTTGTAACCTAATGAATATTGAACCTCAATCCATGAAAGTTAGATTTTTGGATGCCTTGTAAACAATTAGGTTGGGTTGGTTTAGAAATCATTTTAATTATGTTAGAAGAACATGAGTTATTCAAGGTAAAAAAATTTCAAACCTTAGGTCAGCGATCAAGAGGTTGAAGTTGAATTTTTTAACTAGTAGCATTGACCAGGCGCGTGAGGGCGCGTGGCCAATCAAAAAATTCTAATTTTTTCCAATATTTTTATTTTATTTTTCTGGTCAAAATGATATAAAGTAAGAGTGTGTTTGGTCAAACCTAGCCAAAGTTATGGAAAAATAGGGTTTTAGGTTTGAAATATTTTTCCTAAATTGCAAATTGACCCATCCTGACTTTTTTGATTTATGAATTTTAACCCCAAACGTTTTCAATAAATACTTTGATGTATTTTGAATCAAAAAATTTTCTACACCAAATTTCAAATTTTACCCTAAGCCTAAGATTTCAAAGTCCCAAATTATTTACAATTAAACCTCTCAAACTTTATTATACACAGTTTTTGGTATAAATTGGCCAAAACCAACCTCAATTCTAACAATACTTATTCACACAAACATTTGTAGACAGATACACAAGTACCAGCTCCTCCCGACATCCTCTTTTGATCTTTAAGCCATTCAAAACTCCGTTCAAGTAGGTCTTTTTACCTCTTTAATTGTAAATTTTATGCAATTGTTTAAATCCTATTGATATCATCATATGATAGCCCTATTTTATTCAAAGTATGCGAAGCAATTACCATACTCATATGTTATTGTATCAATGATTGCTTTAATTATGATCAATTGGATCAAATTTGAACCCTTCTAATCTAATAACGGATATCATAACAATATGTTGTAACGATTCAGTCCAACTTACACCTTTGTGCACTATTATTTATTTTTAAAGCATCAATAATGACTAGGAAGTAGAATACTATGTTATCTGTAACACCCCGTGATTTTGTAAAATTTTAAATAACGCATTTTAAATTTAAAAAAAATTGAAAAGGTATTTTTGGTGGAATTAAATTTTGACAATTAAAAGGTGGACTATTTAATTAAAAGATTGTTTTGATCGAAATTTGATTAAATTGAAAATATGTTTATGGAGATTTGGGAATTTTATAATTGAATAAACATTAATACATTTAGGTTGTTATCTAGTGATTTAAAAATTTGGTTTTATGTACGAGTAAATTCTTCATTTTATAAATTTTGGAACTCCTAACATTTTACTTTTGCCATAAAATAAAGAAATGGAATCTTTGTAAAACTTTTAGTACTATATTATTTAAAAAATTATTTTTTTAACTATACTTGAGGTGAGAGAGAGAGAGAGAGAGAGGGAGAGAGAGAGAGAGAGAGAGAGAGAGAGACTGAACTCCCCCATCCCCCCTTTTCCTTTTTGGCGCGCATGACTCCCAATCATTGGGAGCTGACTTTTTTTGTTTATTTATTCCTTTATTATTTCACCATGAGTAATGATGATGGCGTAGTGGTTGCCTTCAAAGTGGTTTGAGATACAAATGAAATTTTTGGAGTTAACTGCCTCCATTTTATTTGGGACGCACATTGGTTAATAGGGGGTTAGTATAAATTTTTAGAATATTATAATCAATCGTTTTGGAGAGTTGACAATCATTAGGAGTCTTCTTATTTCACTTTAAATAAGGACGTTGACCCATTTTTTTTAAAGGTTACGCATCCATCCTGTACAAACAGAATACTCACAGCCTTATATTTCAACTCCAAGCCTCCATTAGACACAATTTCAATCATATATTGGGAGGTCTAAACTACATATTTTTAAGAATTCCCAAGAACAAAACTTGTTTATTTTCGCGAGACGAATGCAACCGAGTATTCAAGATTTTCAAGAAATAATTTTTGAGGCATGAATTCTTCTATTTTTTCTCTTCAGTATTATGCGTTTTAATGTCGCCTAAACCTTAATTCATGTGTTTTCTTAAAATAAATTATCAACCTAATTAGGAAAAGTGAAAACTAATTCGGGACTGTTTTTCTCAAAAATCTAAATCGAATTTTATACTTGTGACCCTTGAGTGCTTAGGATAGAATTTGGACTTTGGGTAATATGGGTGTAGGTTTGCATGTAGAAACCATAGAAATTGTATGTTATATAAACGAAACTTGGGAAATCACATAGAATTGTGTAGGTTTAATAAAAGTAAATATTGTTGGGTGCGCCATAAACTCACATATTGCTTGAAATCATAGCTGTCAAATAAAATAAATTAGATTAATTATGTCGACGACTTAAGCGAATTAAATTAAAATTAATTATGACTGCATGTGAAAATTATGTGATTATTGATACATTGCAATGTGTGAATTATTGTGTTGATTATTTTTATCATCGCGGGCACAACGGAATTTTGAGTAATTTGCTCTCACCTAAATTTTAAGAATACCTGTTATGTATGCGACTAGTAGGTAGGTCTTAGTTGTGGTTAGCACATTTTAGCTACGAGACTAGTTAGTGTAGACTTTTATGGATGGGATATTTCGGGGCGGGTCTGATTTTAGTGTCATTTGGTTGATTTGGTAAGCCTAAGCGCGAGACTAGGGAGAAATTAATTATAAAAATCCATCCTACAAAATAGGATAGGACGAGGTTGTGTTTTGGGGACCTCTAAGTATGGGACTAGGGGTAGGTTGAGGTTTATACTCTAAAATATAGTGTGCTAAAATAAAATAAAGAAAAACTGAGAGGGTGAGAAAATAATAAATTGAGAATTAATGCCTTAAGATAATAAACAGGTATTAAAATATATTAGCATCTTTAATAAGTGTAGGACTGATAGTTAGATGGGTTGGGTGGCTATTGCAACAAATACGTGTAGGGTTGATAGCTAAACGGGTTGGCTAGCTATTATGACATGGTGTGCATGGAACTTCGTCAATAAGTGCAGGGTTGACAGAATACAGACTGACTAGCTATTACGAGGAGAATGGTTGTGGTGTAAAACTTTAAGCGGGAGTCCCACAACTGATATTAATTATGAAAATAAATAATTGGATAATTAAATTAAATTAGATGTATTGCTTTCGATAATTAGATAATTGAAATTAAACTTGGGGTAGCGTAAGTACATGATTAGGTGTTCACAGTTTCTTGTCCCGCACGTCGATAATTATTGGGTTAATTTAAAATATTCTATTGTGATATTTATTATGTATAATGCTATTGTCTGGGTCCACGGGCCCTAATTGGGGAGAGTAGCTCTAACCCATTGCATTGACTAACATTTCAGGTTTAGCGTTGGAGTAGTTGCATAGGAATTATTGGAGACCTTTTGGAGGTGCAACTGGAGTTTATTTACTTTGACGCTTAGTCGTCTAGATTTTATTTTCCGTCGCATTTTATTATGGGACTTTACATTATGGATTTGGTGGGCCAATCGGTTCCACAGTTGTTTACAGTTTTATTCAGTTATTCATAGTTGGATATTTTATTCGGATTTAAATTATTGGAGACTGGATTTATTTACTGGATATTAGCATGGTGATGGATTTTATTATGGCATGAATGATTATTTATATTAGGATTGATTTAATTATTATCTTATGGAATGAACTTTATATGTCTCATATTTGTCACATTCTAAGAATGGTATTTTATTTAGTGACTCCCAGTGTAATTTGGCGGCGGCGACTGGCCACATCGTTTGTCAGATTATGCGGGGTGTTACAATATCCCACGGAATTTTTTACTTGGCCTATGGTCTCTTATGATTGAAAGTTGGAGTTTAGGTACATATGTATGAGTGCCACTTTAATTGTGTGCCTAGCCATTTATTTTCTAAAGGTTTTGGATTACTTATTATTTGGTTTTACTCATGGCTTATTTAATTATATACCCACTTCGAAATCTAATAAGTATGGGATTATCAACTTTAAAATCTTTAACTTTTTTATGTAAAGTATAGAGACAACCGTGCAGCGCTACTTACCACTGGAAAAATTGGCCTACACGGTGGTGATAGCCTCCCAAAAATTGAAGCATTACTTTGAGGCCCACTCCATCACTATCATCACATATTTCCCTCTTAAAGTTATTCTTTGCAAAGTTGTCCTATTTGGATGCATGTACAAATGATCACTAGAACTTGGGATATTTGACATACACTTTCAACTAAGGATAACAGTCAATGGGTAGGTATTGACTGACTTCATAGCAAAATTAGCATGAGGAGACACTCCGACCGCACAACAAATGGTTGAACAGCCAAAATATCACAAGCCGGATCAATCCAAGGACTGGGCGTTGTATGTGGATGTCGCTTTTAATTCTAAAGGAGCATGTGTAGGGATTGCTCTTGTAATGTTAGAAAATGCCATGATCGAGCAAGAGATCAGGTTAGGTTTTTAAGCCTCTAACAATTAAGTCGAGTATGAAGCACTTATAGCCGGACTGCATAAGGCTCATTTTCTAGGGAGAAATAAACTTGAAGTATATTGTTATTCAAAGTTAGTATCCAACCAAGTCAGTGGAGATTTCAATGATAAGGATGAGAGGATGGCAGCCTACCTCAAAGTGGTGTTCGAGATGATATCAAAGTTTAAGGAAGTCCACATTCAATAATTCCCCTGAGGGCACAACAGTCATGCAGATGCTTTAGCAGCCCTAAGCTTAATACTAGATTCCAATATCAGGAGAATAATTGAATTGGAGTTCCTTGCCAAGCCTAGCATTAAAAAATGGTGGCCTACGAGCACGTTATTTCTATTAAAAAAGGTCTAAGCTGGATGGATCCAATCACCGCTTACCTATAGAACGATCAGCTGTTGACCGATAAAAAGTAGACTCGTCAAATCAGGGTGAAAGTCGCTCATTTTTATCCAGGAGTTATGAATTTTTTTTATAGAGGATCTTTCACAGGCCCTATATACAATGCATACACCCAAAAGACGTCGACCGATTTCGTTATGAACTACAAGATGGAATTTGTGGCAACCATGCAGGAGGAAAATCTTTGGATTTCCGAGAAATTAAAGAAGGATATTAGCGGTCATTTATGAAAAATGATACAAGTATTTCAAAAGTGCAAAAATGATAAAAACTCTCCCCTGTGCTTCATCAACCGACCAGTGACCCCTAACCAGTCCATAGTTGTTCGCATGATGGGGGCTGGACATTATAGGGTCGCTCCCTACTGCACCAGGAAATCGCAAGTACTTGTAAGTCGGCACAAATTATTTCACAAAGTGAATTGAGCCAGTACCACTGGCGATTATCAGAGATCCTAATATGATCAGGTCCACCTAGAGGAACATTATAACTCGTTTTTGGGTACCCACGATAGTCATAACGAATAATATCACACAATATGAGAGTGAACCTTTTCAAGGTTTCTGTGATGATCATGGAATCAAATAACACTTCAGTTATGTGGCCTACCCCTAAAGTAATAGCCAAGCAGAGGCCTCTAACAAAACAATGCTCGACATCTTGATAAAGAAGCTGGAAAAGGCAAAGGGTGAATGGGTAGACAAGCTTCCTCATGTTTTCTGGGCATATTTCACTATGCCAAGGAGAACTACTCGGGAACACCCTTCACTCATACCTATCAAATGGAATTCTTGATTCCACTCAAAGATGGTTGTAACAACCCGCGTAATTTTGGGCTATTTTAATTAATTTTTGGAAAATGGAGGAAAATAAAGTTTTTGATAAAATTATTTTTATTGCTCAAATATGTTGGTTATTATTTTAAAGGCGAGAATTTCAAACAGTTTCGAAATCGGAGTTAAAACGGATTTTAAAATGATTTTTAAATGTTTTTAACTCTTGGAGTTGTTTTGACTTCCAACTCTTCATTTATTTGCCTTATTTAAAGGAGTCTTTTGGATTCCAACTCTTCATTTCTTTGCATTATAAAAGGAAGTCGTGGGCAACCTTTTTAACCTACTTTTGGCACAACTTTTTGGCAGCAAATATATTTTATATTCCTCTTCTTTTTATATACACATTGGCCCTTGATATTTGTGAGTTCCAACCTTAGATTAGAGGTGTTCTTGGGGCTATTTTGTTGGAGGTTCTTGGAGAATCTTTTGTAGATATTTTGTGTTGATCTTGAGGATGTGATCATTGGTTTCTCATCATGGTTTGAGGTATGGGGTTTTACACAATATGCTCCTAAATCTCGCGAGTGTTTATTCCATTGAATTCCTGTTAATTGAACTCATATTTGAATTGGTAAATTCATTGAAATCTGGAAAATAATTGTTGAAATTATTTTAATTCATGTGGTATCATTATATTGTTTATGAGCACATTGTCATGATATTTTAATATGGCACGGATGTTGGGCACCCGCCAAAATTCCTGTTTCCCGAGCTATGGCTTGATAAAGCATATACGGATGTGGTGAGGCCTGGTGACTCGGTTAAAGTGTTGTTGAGAAATTATATTGATAAATGCTTTGAGATTTGCATTTTGATTTGAATATTCGTACTCGTGTTGTTACGCTTTATTCATTGCTAATCCATATTTGTTGAGCATCTTTCTTGTCGTATTGTGAACTTCCCCATATTTTCTTTTAGTTGGCAGGTTAGCGTGGATTGGAGCGATATGGACCAATTGGGATGATTTTAGCGTGGATTATTTTGGGAAGAATATTTTTGGAAGATTTGTATTATTTTGATGTATAGAGCTTTGGAGATTTGTATTTTTATTCGAGTTAGATAGTTGAAATTTTAATTCGAGAGACTTGTTGTAATTGAAGAGATTGATATTAGTGGATTTATATTATTGTGGGTTTATTTATATGCTCTATACCTTGTCACTTGTGGATTTGGATTTATTTTATCGCATTAGCGCTCCGTTCGCTCTCCCCGGGCGGGCGGGGTGTTACAAATGGTATCAGAGTTTAGGTATACGGCAACCCTCGGGGCTTGGGTTTTGGGTTCATTGCGTGGTTAGTAATTTTTGGAGATAGAAAATTTTAGGTGATATTCGTGTTAGGCATCTAGATTAGATGTGAGAAAATTATTTTTGGAGATTGTTAGCCTGATTTTTTAGAGTTAGGCATTCGGAAAATTTCGAGGGCATAATTCCATTGTTAGTGGGGAAGTGTAACAACCCACGTAATTTTGGGCTATTTTAATTAATTTTTGGAAAATGGAGGAAAATAAAGTTTTTGATAAAATTATTTTTATTGCTCAAATATGTTGGTTATTATTTTAAAGGCGAGAATTTCAAACAGTTTCGAAATCGGAGTTAAAACGGATTTTAAAATGATTTTTAAATGTTTTTAACTCTTGGAGTTGTTTTGACTTCCAACTCTTCATTAATTTGCCTTATTTAAAGGAGTCTTTTGGATTCCAACTCTTCATTTCTTTGCATTATAAAAGGAAGTCGTGGGCAACCTTTTTAACCTACTTTTGGCAAAACTTTTTGGCAGCAAATATATTTTATATTCCTCTTCTTTTTATATACACATTGGCCCTTGATATTTGTGAGTTCCAACCTTAGATTAGAGGTGTTCTTGGGGCTATTTTGTTGGAGGTTCTTGGAGAAGCTTTTGTAGATCTTTTGTGTTGATCTTGAGGATGTGATCATTGGTTTCTCATCATGGTTTGAGGTATGGGGTTTTACACAATATGCTCCTAAATCTCGCGAGTGTTTATTCCGTTGAATTCCTGTTAATTGAACTCATATTTGAATTGGTAAATTCATTGAAATCTGGAAAATAATTGTTGAAATTATTTTGATTCATGTGGTATCATTATATTGTTGATGAGCACATTGTCATGATATTTTAATATGGCACGGATGTTGGGCACCCGCCAAAATTCCTGTTTCCCGGGCTATGGCTTGATAAAGCATATACGGATGTGGTGAGGCCTGGTGACCCGGTTAAAGTGTTGTTGAGAAATTATATTGATAAATGCTTTGAGATTTGCATTTTGATTTGAATATTCGTACTCGTGTTGTTACGCTTTATTCATTGCTAATCCATATTTGTTGAGCATCTTTCTTGTCGTATTGTGTACTTCCCCATATTTTCTTTTAGTTGGCAGGTTAGCGTGGATTGGAGAGATATGGACCAATTGGGATGATTTTAGCGTGGATTATTTTGGGAAGAATATTTTTGGAAGATTTGTATTATTTTGATGTATAGAGCTTTGGAGATTTGTATTTTTATTCGAGTTAGATAGTTGAAATTTTAATTCGAGAGACTTGTTGTAATTGAAGAGATTGATATTAGTGGATTTATATTATTGTGGGTTTATTTAGATGCTCTATACCTTGTCACTTGTGGATTTGGATTTATTTTATCACATTAGCGCTCCGTTCGCTCTCCCCGGGCGGGCGGGGTGTTACAATGGTCTGCTGACCATAAGGACAAATCTTGCTCAACAAGGACTGAACAACGAAGCCCTTAGCGCTGAACTTTTCCTGGCACAAGAATGGAGGGAACGAGTCATGATCAAGATGGCCTCTTACCAACAACAGTTAAAAAAATAGTACAACATAGGGGTCGACTCGAGGAAATTTTAGGTCGGGGATTACATCCTCAGGAAAGTCCTCAGCAGAGCCAAAAGGCCCTTGGACGACAAATTAGGGCCTAATTGGGAAGGTCCATTCAAAGTGATCAGAGATGATTTTCAAAGAGCCTATCACTTGGAAACAATGGAGGACGGATAAATACCCAAAGCATGGAATGTGACCAACCTCAAGAAGTTTTATTTTTAATTTTATTTCCAGCATATTTAGTTTTTACAAATTTTCATTTCAAAATTTATGATGTTAGCAATTTAAATTCAAGTTATTAATACAGATCCAAGGTGTTCGCTCAATTACTTAGCTTTGAATTGATTTGTATTGTTATAAAGTAATAGGATCACATTTGGCATTAAATTTCTAATGTCGATCAGACTTTAGCTTAATTACAATTGTAAATTTGCTTATTACAATTAAACTTAACGTCATTGGGTCTTTGTCATTATGAACATAGACGACCTCATGAATTGCTAAGGCAAGAAAAACCCCTATGGGGGATCCCCAAGCATTAGATGAACCTGGTAAAATCTTGAACGAGTGGATTGCCCTTACACCAAGTGCATTTTTGCCATAGCCTGTTCTAGGCCTAAGGTAGCGTGACAAATTAATATAAAATGTAAAATAAGACAAATTTAACACATGCTTGGCATAAAGAAATGGGAAAATTCATGAGATTATTATTCAATCAACTTGACTATAACATTCTATTATAAGTTATAAAAAGTATTAATTATAAAAAAATGCCAACACAATTGACACTAGTTACAACAGGCTATGGTTGGCGAGCAAGAAATTTGACAATCTCTCTTCTTCGGTTGTCATTGGGATCTGGTTGGAACTCGCCATCACTATAATGTAATTCCAAGTAGATTTTGGCTAGTTGGAGGGAAACATCGTCCAAAGGGACCCATTTCTCTTCGCTGCTAAAAGGGGGTGCCTATACATCAGGTAGTCAACTTGGTATATATACAAAAGTTAAGAATCCTTGGGAACCTTAAAATCCTAAGTTATTTAACAAACCATGTTTATAGGCCACACTTTTAGCCTCCTCTATTTTGATAAGCGCATTTGATCAACCTCCATCATAGCCTGCTAACCATGTCGCTCGGGGACCCCTCCTAAATAGATAATGAAGCTTGGTCACATCGTGGCTAACTACCATGATCATAACATGAGCTCTTCATCTATCTTCTACAGAATTAGCAAGCTTCTTCTTGAGATCATCATTCTCGGACTAGAAAAGGGCACTAACATCGCCAATGAATTTTACCCCAGTGAGCTGAGTCTTCAAATTGTTCACTTCCTCTTGTATCAAGGCTCCCACATCCCCTAAGTCCTTCAAGTCATCCTTCAACTTAGCTACCCAGGCTGACTGGTCCATATAGGCACCAATCATCTTCTTAAGATCCTTGTGAATAGACACAAATGCTCGACGATCCTGAGCCCTGGCATCCCGACTAAGGTGGATAGATAAATCACCAACAAAAGAAGGAACATCCTCAACAACAAACTATAAAAAAGTAAACATAAACAAAGGAAAAAACTCAGTAAGGCACTTGAACAACATGGCGATGAATGGAAACTTTTCTCCAATAATAACTTTAAAATGGGAAAATCCCTTACAAATAGGGAAGAAGGAAAAGCTATAAGAAATACAAGTCCTAGATGAAGCACTCTTGTTCTTCACCTGCTCCTCAACTTCTGTTTATTTATCCTTGGATGCCACATCCCCACTTTGGTCGATTGGACACTAGTGGTAGCCTCCTCTTCAACTCTCGGTGGAAAGTTAGGTTTGTGCTCACTGAAGAAATCAGATCCCATTAGGACATTGGTCCTCACCAAGGATGCATCCTAGCTTTTCTTAAAATTGGACTTTCGGATGAACGCTAGTTAGTATTTGGCATCCTCAAAGGCTTCAATATAGCCTTTCTCAACGCTCGCTTATTTAAATGAGGGGAATTCCTCCACCTTCTTTATTAATGGAGATTGCTTGGCTTCACTTAAGCATTCCTAATCTTGAGTTGGTCGATCTTGTTTTTTAGTGCATTTATGGCATCACTGGTGGACTTCTTCTCGTTCTCATATGCCTTCTAGGAATTTTTCATGGCTTCTTGTGATTTTTTGAAAGCCTCGTTGAGCTCATCGTTGATCTTGGATTGGTCCAAATGACCATCCAAGATATGAACAAAATTTACCATAAACCGTGAATGAAGAAACAAAGAATATGTTAGTCATATCTACCCAGAACAAAAAATGTGTAAAGAGTAGAAAAGAAGAAAGTTCCTTACAAGTGATAAAGTTTGAGCAATGGAAAATGAAATTTTCTCAGGGTAAAGTTGCATGACTTGCTCGCGATCAGCTGTGAGTACATCCCCTCTCAAAAGTCTATAAGCCAGGGAAAAATACCTAGCCATAAACACTGCTTGTGAAGTCCTCACAGGAGGAGGAAGATCACTCTTTTTTTAGGGTTAAAAGACCAAGGGGGATTTGTCCTTCTTTTTCTTCTCCCAAAGGCCAAGTCTGAGTCAATAGCCTTAGGTCCTTCGTGTTCCATCCACTTTAAGGACTTGGTCTTAGGAGAGGAGGCACCATCCTCATTGTAAGGGCATGATTTTATAAATGTCCGATTAGAATCTAGGAGTTTTCTATGTGTCCTAGATCGTAGCAAGTGTCTCGTATACCACGACATTTGGCACGTCAACATGATCATCCATGACAACCCTAATCTGAATCTTGAACTTTACACACCCATCATCTTCAAACGTGCATAGTGTAAAAACATTGAGCAACGTGTAACGTACGTCTTCAACCGTTTCCACTAATTCCACTCGTTAAAAAGGTATAATGATTAATTTGGAGTTTTTAATGTTTATTTGGGAATTTTTCTAAAATATTTTTATCAAAATAAGTCGAATTTTATAAGTCAAAATTAATTTTTAAAGACCCGTAAGCGGAGTTCTTATAGAAAATATTTTCACTTAGGTCGTTCAAACGATATTGAGATGTCGTTCGAACGACAGCTTCAAATGATATGCAATGTCGCTCGAAGGTCGTGTGAAGCTTGCGTGAAACATTTCATCTAACGAACCCGTACTGTTTTGCACATTCTACCTCATTTGATAGGTTGCGCGAAGTGACTTCGAACGACACTAGATATCGTTTAAACGAAATGCTGAAGTCGTTCGAACGACGTCATCAAATTAATTTTTTATAAATACATGTTTCTGCAACTAGGTTTTTCAAGTCTTTACAAGTCCGTTTTCCAACAGAACAACTGCGATTTAAGACTTCATCTTTTAGGTTTTAAACCTCTTTTGATTCACCAAAACATCCCAAATATTTATGTGAATCATTTTAAACCCTTGTTACTCATTCTACTCGCTCTTGGATTACATCTCTTAAACAAGAAATGCTGTCTTCACTGCTGACCATTGGAGCTCTTGCGGGATCTCTTGCCGACGACAACGAATCGACGCCTGCGGGTATTCATGTGTCACAAAAGCTATAATTATCTATATTTGTAAGTGTTTTACATAATATAGTGAAATAAAAAAGGTTTTCCCCTTTAGGGGATTTTTCCTCAAATTTGTGTTTGTGATTGTTTTTTATATGCATGTTAGATTACGTATATTCTGTCAATCACAATTAGATGCATGATTTAGGGTTATAATTAAAATTTGGGCATAAAATTGGAATTTAATTAAACAAGTTTATTCATTGATTGCAAGCGCACTCTAAAATTGGTATCAAAGCCAAATACACAATTATACCATGTAATTTTTTGGCAAAAATTTTCTGGATATCAATTTTTATCTAAAAATTGATTTTTGAAAAAGCGCAAACTCAATGGAAAACTTGTATAATCGGGTACCAATTTTTTAGGGGGAAAACTATGCATATTGGAAAGTCTGTATGAAATCTCATTTAAAGGCCATTGATGAATGTGTCTTGGTTGTATGTGAAGAGGGTGGAATCCTCCCCTTTTCACCATAGAAAATGTGATAAACCTTAAACTGGTGTCAGACTGGACTGAGGAAGAATTTAAATGGAGCACATATAACTCTTGTGGTCTTAGTGTAATTTATGGAGCCATCATACCCGACGCGTTACACATCATGACATGTACCACGCCAAAAGAAGCACGGGATGTTCTTCAACTTACCCATGAAGGCATTAATGCAGGTAAATAGTCTAAATTGTAAAATTTAACTACTCATTTTGAAATAATTGCCATGCTTGAATCTGAGTGTTTTGATGAATTCTATACTCATTTATATGATATTGTTAATATTAGTTTCAATCTTGGTGAACATATTCCTGATTCTAGAGTAGTTAAAAAGATTTTTAGATCATTGTCTAAGCATTTTATCCTTAAAGTCACTGTGCTAAATTCAATAGGAAATTTGAGCAGTCTTAAATTAGAAGAACTGGTAGGAGACCTCCAGACATATGAAATTGACATGTTTCCTAATATGATTAAATCACAGGATAAAGGTATAGCACTTAAAGCCCAGGCTAGAAAAACTGAGGGCTCATCCATAAAGAGGGGTGAGTTGTCTAAGAGAAAAGAGGAAGAGATGTAAGATTCAGAGTTTGATTTTGATTTAGATGATTTGGCTTTGTTTGCAAAAAAATTCAAGAAATTTCTCAAATTGAAAAATAATGGTAATTTCAAAGATAAAAAGAATTTTGAGAAAATAAATCTGAAAAGAAAAATGAGAAAGATAAAAAGTGGAGGCCTAAAAGAGACGAAGAGAGATGTTACGAGTGTGATGGTAGAGGTAATAAGGCTTTTGAGTGTCCAACTGGGTTGAAGTGTCAAGGAAAATGCAAAACTGCTTTAAATGCCTCCCTTAGTGACGACAGTGAGGTTGAGTCAGTGGATTCTGGAGATGAGTCATCGTAT
The DNA here is from genome assembly GCA_949130495.1 of Sambucus nigra. Classification (NCBI taxonomy): domain Eukaryota; kingdom Viridiplantae; phylum Streptophyta; class Magnoliopsida; order Dipsacales; family Adoxaceae; genus Sambucus; species Sambucus nigra. The sequence continues at coordinate 31,326,119 of OX422207.1, read as the reverse complement.
AAATCTAACTTCACCTCATTCATGGTTAGTCATGTGATTACAGAAAGTACACCTCAAAACGATGAGGAAGCTACTTCACAGGGACACCTCGATAATGAAAGCGATGTAAGTAAGGGGGAGGATGCTGCAAGTGAGAGCGAGAGTGACCTACGACATGCCTACACCGATTTGTTTGCTTAAAAATAAAAAGTGTAACAATGCGTTAGTTCTTAAGATCATCACCTTAGAAAAAGATTTAGGAAAGATGAGAGAGAGAGAGTCCTCCATTAACACTGCCTACAGAGAGAGAGAGAGAGAGAGGGGGAATTTATGTTGAGAGAGAGAGAGTGTTTGTGTAAAAAGAGAAATTCAATTTAGAGAGAGAGAGACTGTTTGGAAAGAGAGTTGTTTTGAGAGAGAGAAATGGGACTAGACCAAGTAAGTGTCTAGTCTTACGAGTGAGCTCCATTCCTTCGTAGAGGATTGAAAGAAACTTGAAGCCCTTGTTGCCCAACTCACTCATGACCTTAAAAGAGACCGAGAGGTCAAGATAAAGATAGAGACATATCTGGGAAAATAAGAAAGATGCTCGTCGCGCCTGGTTTAGGGTTTGGTGAAAGGAAGGGAATAGGTTTTGACGGTGCTTTCATGTTTCATATTACACTGGAACCAATTCTTGAGTTTACTACAAATCCATACGGCCATCAATTGAAACCCCAAAGAAGAGTTCGACCAAGAAAAGCAAACTAAGGTCAGCCTAAAACTGCGTATTTTGTACCTACTGCAAGAGAAAAGGCCACATTAGGGAGTTTTTCTATAGTTTGGGTCAATCTCGGTGTACATTTTCTCTTCTATGTACCACTAGCGATCATACTAGTCTTAGAGAGCAGGTTGAATTTCTAGTCGCCACATCTCAGAGTTTAATGGAAGAGTTCCAACGGATGTCTTTACCGTTAGCGAATACTTCCAAAATTCCGGCTAGAACTAACAATGACAAGGCTAAACATAAGGTTACCACTTTTTGGGTACATAAGCACGACGTAAAAGCCCTTGTTGTTCATGTTGATCTGAAAGCACATAATACCTCACAGTGGTATTTTGATAGTGGGTGCTCCAGGCACATCACATGTGATATCTTATTTTTTACCTACTTAGAGGATCGTAATGAAGGTAAAGTCACTTTTAGAGATGGGAGAAAGTCTATCATAGTAGGAAGAGGTACAGTAGAGATACAAGGATTTATTAAGCTATATAATGTTTTGTACATCAAAGATTTGAAAGCGGACCTTCTCAATATTAGCCAGCTATGCGACGCTGACTCTGTAGTAAATTTTGATCGAAACGAGTGCAATGTTTATGGTATGCAAGGGGTGAGGACTGAAGATAATTATTATAGGATTGTCCCCAAGTCCTCATTTATCTGCAACAGTGCTACGATCACTCCTATAGATTTGTGGTATCAACATTTAAGTCACGTTAATTTTAGAGATTTGGAGCGCTTAGCTAAAAAGGATCTAGTACGTGGCTTGCCATCACTTGAGAAGCCAACTTCTACGGTTTGTAGACCTTATCAGTTGGGAAAGAAAGTTCATAGCCCCCATAGGAAGTTGAAGTCCATTACCAGTTCACGAGTGCTTGAGTTAATTCACATGGATCTTATGGGTCCTACTCGTACTGAGAGTTTGGGTGGTAAGAGGTATATCCTCGTGATGGTAGAGGATTTCTCTTGTTACTCCATAGTAGGTTTTTTGAGAGATAAATCCGATACTGTAGCATTTCTTATGACCACGTGTTGTGTCCTGCAATGTCAACACGGTGTCACTATCAATAGAATGCATAGTGACAACGACACTAAATTTAAGGAAGTAAAGGTATATATTTATTGTGATAGTCTCGGGATCAAATATGAATTTTTGGCCATGAAGACTCCTCAGAAAAATGGGATTATTGAGAGGAAGAATCGGAAAATTCATGAGATGGATAGATCTATGCTTCTAAGTCCTAGAGTTTCTAAGAGATTTTGGGCAGAGGCGGTGTCTGTCGCGTGCCATACGGTGAATAGGGTTTACCTTTGTCCACACACTCTTCAGACGCCTTATGAATTGTGAACTGGAAATAAGCCAAACCTTTCATATTTCTGTATTTTTTTGAACAAATGCTATATCCTACGGGATAGAGAGAAATTAGGAAAGTTTGACTCCCGGAGCAACGAGAGAATATTGTTAGGTTATTCATCGACGAGTAGAGCATACCGAGTTTTTAACCTGAGTAACTCTAAGGTTATGGAGTTGATAAACATCACTATGAAAGATGATGAACTACCAGTGTTTGTTAATTCTAGCCTTTTATGTAAGGATGATGCATTTCCACCTGATGATTTCGTTGGCCTTCACACACCGAGGGTGGACCCTACTCCTGACTTAGGGTATACATCTATTTGGGTTTGCAAGAGTCATAACCCTTCCACCATTCTAGGAGATACCACCTTAGGGGTTAAGACTCGTGCTCAACTAGAGAATGTGGTTAGCTTTCTGTGTTACACATCTAAAGTCGAGCCCAAGAACGTCAAAGAAGCACTCAAAAATGAACACTGGATATCCGCTATGCAGGATGAGTTGCTTCAATTTAGAAATAATGATGTCTGGGAACTTGTCCCCAAACTTAGTGAGAATATTGTGGTTGGTACCAAGTGGATCTACAAGAATAAGATAGATGAGAAGGTACCATTATTCGAAATAAGTCTAGGTTGGTTGCTAAGGGCTACACACAAATACAGGTTGTAGACTTTGACGAGACATTTTCTATTATTGTGAGGCTTGAGTCCGTTCGTTTACTACTCGCCATCACATGTCATATGCCCTTAAAGTTATATCAAATGGATATCAAGAGAGGCTTTCTGAAGGCCATTCTACAGGAGGAGGTTTACATGGAACAACTAAAAGGGTTTGAAGACCCTAAACACCCTGAACGCGTCTATTTTCTAAAAAAATCCCTATATGGTTTGAAGCAAGCACCCCATGCTTGGTACAAGAGGCTTACTTCCTATCTCTTTACCAATGGCTTTAAGAGAGGGGGAACTGATAAGACGTTATTTGTTAGGAGAAGAGATGGTGCTATTTTGGTTGCCCGGGTCTATATGGATGGCATAGACTTTGGATCCACATGCTCACGACTTTGATGAGGAGATAAAGAGTGAGTTAGAGATGAGCATGGTTTGCGAACTTATATTCTTCCTTGGTCTCCAGGTTCGTCAGCTAGAGGATGATATGTTCATCTCCCAATTCAAGTATAATATAGACCTTGTGAAGAAATTTGGTTTAGTATCCGCTAAGCACGCACATACCTCGATAAGTACCTCAACTAAGCTTAGTAAGGACACTTCAGGTAAGGATGTAGAGAAAACCTTGCATTGGAGTATGATAGGTAGTCTTCTCTACTTGACTTCCAGTCATCCTGACATCGCCTTTAGTGTTGAAGTTACTGCGCAATATCAGGCATCCCCGAAAGAGTTTCACTTACTCGATCTTAAACGGATTATCAAATACATGAGCGAGACTCTCTCAAATGGCGTTTGGTATTCCTTTGATATCGATGATCATTTATCCACCTATTCGAATGTCGATTGGGTCGGGGATTCAGATGGATGTAGGAGCACTTTTGGTTGGTGTCTCTTCTTTGGTTATTCTCTTGTCTCTTGGTTGAGCAAGAAGCAAAACTCCATATCTTTGTCCACTGCAGAGGCTGGGTATATAGCCGTCGGGAGTTATTGCATGCAACTTCTATGGATGAAGCAGATGCTGGAGGATTATGGGATATCACAGGACACCGTGACTATTTCCTATGATAACACGAGCATGATACACATATCCCACAATCCAGTCCATCATTCGCGCACAAAACACATTAGGATACGCGATAATTTTAACTGTGAATTAGTCGAAGAAAAAGTCGTGTCCTTAAGTTTTGTGTCTACTGGCCTCCACTTAGCCGATATTTTCACAAAGCCTCTAGACACCTTTAGATTCGAGAGACTTAGGAAGCCTTTAGGAATTTTCACAGTTGACTAAGGTGTGGTTGCCATGTCTAGAATATGATGCATTTTTCATGTTCATATAATACAATTCCTATTGCTAGATTGTATCATTTGTATCATTTTTGTAGTATTTTTTCATTTTTTCATATTTTTAGAAAAATAAAAAAGATTTTCTATTTTTTAAAGAAATTGAAAAATCCAAAAAGATTTTGTTTTCATAATTTTTTAAAAAAGACAAAAAGATTTTCCTTTTATAATTTTTTTTTGAAAAACACAAAAAGAGTTTTGTATTTTGTTTACACCTTTTATGGATCAACATTTAAGATAGCCAAGGTCACAACTTCATTTCCATATTCCACATGAGCGTTTGATAATGATTTGAGATGCTACATCATTTCATCCATGTGCTTTATAATGTATGGAGTCATTAAGATGTGATTAATGATATCTTTATACATGTTTGGTTCCTTATATCCTTTAATGCACACATGCACGATTTTATTTGAATTTTGTGCTTGTCTGTCTCATGTTGGTTTAAGCGTTTCCATCTCAATTCTGCCTGTACAACGAACCAACTGTGATAAAACGAGAATAATAATTTGTTTTAATATATATATATATATATACACGTTATGTGAAAAATGTGGGAGGGCTACGAAAGGTAATTATAATATCCTTTGCGATTAAGCCACCGTTTAATTCGAGTAAAAAAGTGTGGCATTGAAAACAATAGCCAAGACCCAAAGAATTGAAAAGAGCTAAAAAAAGTGTGGCATTGAAGAAAGTAGCCAAGGCCAAACTAGTTTAGGATAATATGCTCATTCAGGAAAAGAAATATCAGTACATGATCATTATTATATGTTGATGTAAAAAATTAGATCGCTCTAATTTTTCAATCACAGATAAATAAATAAGACAAAGATTTTTAAAGTGGTTCGGCTAGGAATAAAGCCTACGTCCACTGTTATGTTATTGCTGAGTGTTTGTGGAATTCTTGATTACAAGTTCTCTCAAGAAATTCCGGTCCCCTTGAATGAGGGAGATACAATGTATTTATAGCCTTGAGGCTGTACATGAAAGGTCCAATACATTAAATGATTTACATATGAAAGGGTAATACATTTAATGCAACGTGTGCGTCAAGAATACAATGGATAGTTGAACAGTTGTCCGTCTAGTAATTAATGATACGGCCGAGATGCAGTTCGGACCGCCTTAGTTGCTTGTTGATCAAGAGTTCCTCGGAGTACTTAGAGTATCTCGGGATGATGTAGTTTCTCGGTGTATTCTTGTTGAAGGGAAAGAAGCACAGTTGGTCGGGAAATGATCTTCCTCGTTGCTATTGTGCCATGTAGATTGACACGTGTCTTCATCTTATTCGTCCACATCAGCACATTAATTTTGGTATCAACAGAAGCCCCCAATGTTTCATATTTTGAACTCTGAAGAGTATGGAACATTCTTTCTCGGTATATGGTAATATTAAATGTACTTCCCGGGTTTCAGGAACATTATATTCAAATTTCCTTCTTATTTCGCAGTTTCCGCCTTTTTGATAAGCGCTTTGATATTCGTGTAAATTTTGTCCTTTTAGCCGCCGGAAGTTTAGTAGTTTCTTTTTGGTAATCATTTCTTTCGCCGCTTCCCAATGCAAAGTATTTAAACTTCTTTGGTAACCATACCGTCGTCTTCGTTTTTCATTCTCTGCATTCAAGCTTTCTCTTCTCTTCTTCTCTTGTGCGTTCATCTTTGTTTCCGTTCGTTGTCAACACATCTCCTTTATTTATGTAAGATCTTCTTTCTTTCTTCTGTATCTCTTTTATTCAATATGGTTTATATTGTGGAATCTGTTGAGAAATTCCGTTCTGATTTTTCCATTCCTTCGTGGGTAACTCTAGAGGTTCTTTCTGAGCCTTTAGATTACTTTCGATTGGCTGAGGGACATTGGTTCCCCAGTCTTTTTGTTGCTGAATGCGGTTTTTCCTTTCCACCAAACCCATTATGTCTTGAGTTTTGTCAATATTTTGATCTTGTTCCTGCAAAAATAGCCCCCAATTCATGGAGAATAATTAACGGGGTGCACAAATTAAATTTAACTCATGGGACTCGTATTGGGATCCCTGAAATTATGTTTTGTTATAAATGGGCCGTTCTAGATAATATTTATTATTTGAAAACTAGGTATTTGAATAGGGCTCTTGTAGTTAATCTCCCTGACTCAAATAGGGATTATTTTGAGCATGGGTTGGTCATAAAAAATTGGCAACATGCGCCTTTATCTGGGAATGAAGTATACAACGGTCCCAGATGCCCCCCATACGGTAATGGGATAGGTTTATTTTTCATTTTATTTTACTTATGAAATTATGCTTTCATCCTGTTTGACAAAATGTATGACTGATATTCTATTATGTATTTGTTTGCAGTTGATAGCAAAAGAAAAACTCCAAAAGAGTCAGAAGTGAATATCAAGCATTTGAAACTTATCTGGAATTTGCATATGACCATTGCTGACGAGCATATTAGATCTGCTTCATATTTACTACAGTATAAGAGTTACACAACCTCTTATACTGCTCGCCCTGTTGAACCAGCTTCAACACCAGAAAGTTCATCTTCAGATTCTCATATCCCCCTATCTCAGAGAATGGGCAAGAAAAGAGCTCCTCCTGCTCTATTTGGTGACACTTCTTCTGCTGTTGGAGCCCAGAAAGGCAAAATTGATATCCCAGAGGGGACTAAAAAAGTAGATGCTGGTTCCTCCAAAGTTGCCGAGAAGCCCCCGGTGGCCCCGAGCAAGAAAGATGCTCCTGCTGATGTAATTGCCATCTCTCCGACCAAGACTTCTTCCTTGGTTGACGCTACTGACCGTCCTTTGAAGAGATTGAGGAAATCATCCTCGGTTAATCTTGCTGGAACTGCACCTTCTCTACCCGCTGGTGGTAGTGGTGTCTCAAAAATTATTCTTCCGAGTTCTTCAACGAACTCAGTTATACCCGAGGTTCTCGGGGTTGATGAAAAAATTCCTAGGGATACACTGACGTCCCTAGCTGCTCGCCATCTTTCTTCAGTAAATTTCTCATACCTTTGATCTTTCTTTCTTTTTCTTGAATTCTTGTATTTGTGTTGACTCTATTGTTTTTCTTATCTTTCAGCTGGTGAACTGCTTCAATACCATCGTGAAGAAAGATCAAGTTATTAAAGCTTCCACTTCCTCGTCCGATGTTGACGATGCTCTGTTGGGTTTAACCCAATCTGTGAAGGAATCTCGCCAACAGTACATCGAGGAGAAAACTGTTTGGGAGAAAAAATTGGCTGTGGCTGAGGCTGATAAGATGAAGATGGCTGAAACCTCCAAGAATTTGGAGGAGAAAATTAAAGATTTGGAAGTTAAACATCAGGAATCTGATGATAAATTGAAGAAGGCAGAAGAAGAAATATCTACTCTGCGAGATATTAAGGTTAAGAAAGAGGAACTGGAGGTGAAGATCTCCTCGGAGAAATCGAGGAGAAAAGTTGCAATCAAGAAACATTTCAGTGTTGGTTGGGAGAAAGGATGGGAGAGAGGGATAGCTGAAATGACGTCCCAAGTCCAATATGGGGAGTTGAAATACTTCTATGATGGTTGGGTAGCTGCTCTGCAAGAGCTAAAAGTCCAAGATGATTCTGAGCTATTCCAACGGCATCTCCCTGGTCCTCCTCCACCAATTGTGGAAGAAGAAGAAGATGAACCTGCTTCAGATGAATCTTCCATGGCTATGGGCGATCAAGTTTCTGCCTCTCAACCATCTGCCACCGAGGACATTTCCTCCATGCCTCCTCCTCCCGAGAAGACTCCTACCGATCAAGCTGTAGTTATCACCGAGCAACCGAGCTCCTCGTCCCAGCCTCCCGAGAAAGTCTTGGGGGACAAGGAAAAGGTGTGAAGTTGTTCGGTAGCCTTTTTGTATTTCCTTATAATCGAACGATGTAACTTTTTGATGATCTAATAAAATATATCTTTGCTCATCTCTGTTGTTGATAACTTGTTTTTGTTGATTGTTGTCTTTTTCTTGTCATTAGTTTGTTGCTAGAATGGAATTGATCTCTTCTCATGATACCGAGCTGATGCAGCAATGTCATCAATACTATAAGGCTGGTCATACAGATCTTAGTACATCGGAAATTGTTGATATCCTTGGTCACGGTGCTTCAGAGCAGGCTATTGAAGCTTATCAATACTTGAAAGCTTTACTCGACCGAGCAGTGGCCAACAATGTCGCTTACTATGAGTTGATTGAAGAGCTTCATGGTTCCTTAAAGGATCTTCAAAATCAACATAACGAATCAATGGCTTTGTTACATGAAGATTATGAAAATAGATACCAGCAGCTCTCTTCAGAAACAGGCCACAAGAAGATCATTGCTGGGTATGACGTCAGGGAGAGGACCCTAAAAGGTGAAATTGAAGCCTGTAGACAAATCGCTGAGATCCTGGAGCAAGAAAATAATAATTTGCAGAAGAAATTAGCTCAATATGAATCTGCTGCTTCATCCTCTACTGCATTAATACCAGTCACTGATGAAGCCTTCTCGTTCTTAGAGGTCGAAAATGCCAAACTGAGGCAAGAGCTGGAGGACTTAAGAAGATCTGCTATTTCTGGAACTGCTCGGGGACGAGGAAGAGGTTCTCGGGGGCGAGTAAGAGTCAGCCAAAATGTTGAGGAGGCTCGCACTCAGTCTACTCTGGAAACTCAAGCATTCCAGTTGAAAGTAAAAGACCGTGCTCTGACTGAAATGTCCAATAAAAATCTGTCTCTGGAAGATCAGCTGGCATCAACGAAATCTGCCTTGCATAACAAAGATCTCTTTGCCAAAAGCCTTCATGAACAATTGGATAGATTAACCTTCCAATTCCATAAACAGCCAAGAGAATTCTGGATGGCAGGATACAATGAAGCTCTCGTTCATCTGGATGCTCGCATTGAACATGCTAATAATGAAGGTTACAAGCAAGGATGGTTAAATGCATTGGGTGTATTAAAGTTGGAGCAAGGGCATTTTTTATGGGACTATCATGCTCCATCGTTATTAGACCTGCCTGTACCACCTTTCAAATTGGATATGGCATGGATTCCAGCTCGCTCCATTCCTCGCAGTCTAATTTCGAAATATCTTGGTGATTATAGCCTTCACTCCCAAGCTGAATTATCTCGTCCTGAGCATCTTTTGGATACACCTTCTGTTATGAACGTCAGAATGCTCAGAGATGTTAATTTCATCAATTCTCCCCTTTGCCTAGAAGACCTTCCTGCCGGCGAGGAACCTGTTTCTAAAGCACAGGGCAAAAAACCAATAGAATAATAATGTCCATGTAACAATTTTGTAATTTGTAATTTATTCCAGATTAATGAAAAGATTTTCATTTTCTGTTTGCCAATTTTGTTTTATCAAGCACATTTATATTTGTACATATGTATCTATGTATCTATTAAAAAGCTAACAGTATTATTGTTCAATAAGCAACTTAATAAAAGGTTACAAGTATTAGTAATGTTTCTCGATCACTTAATAATAAAGTAATGAGAAAAATGTTCAAACTGTTTCCAACCAACCAAGGTGGGTGAATAATGTTTGTCGACTAAATACAGCTCCGACGAACTATACTTGGTTTGATTATAAAATTGCGTCCGACCAACTAAGATCAATAAGTTGTCCTCGCCGACCAACTACAGGTATTGGGTTTTTATCCCCGACCAACTATACTTGGTGTATTTTTTAAACATTTTGTTCTTCAAAGAACTCATTGTAACAATATTACCTCCCGACCAACATAAGTTGTAATATGAGAGTATATTTTTATCTTACCAACCGTGGTTGATCCTGCTGGTGTACACTTTTTGGCTCCTTAAAGCTTTTGGCTCCTTAGAGCATTTTTTTGGCTCCGTAGAGCATGTCCTCCTAACCAAAGGAGGTTGGCTACTTATAGCACTTTTTGCTCAATAGAGCTGTCCTCCTAACCAAAGGAGGTTGGCTCCTTAGAGCACTTTTGCTCCGAAGAGCTGTCCTCCTAACCAAAGGAGGTTGGCTCCTTAGAGCACTTTTGCTCCGAAGAGCTGCATTTGTTGGCTCCTTAGAGCATGTCCTCCTAACCAAAGGAGGTTGGCTCCTTAGAGCACTTTTGCCCCGAAGAGCTGTCCTCCTAACCAAAGGAGGTTGGCTCCTTAGAGCACTTTTGTTGTATAGTGTATTACACTAGTATTCCCCGAAAAACTTTCATCCAGAAGGAAAAAATGGTGAAACATCTTCGTTTTATTCATAATGAGAGAAATGCTTTACATTGGACATCATTGATAATACTTGCGCAGGTGTTCAGCATTCCATGCATTTTTAAATTCCTCTCCTTCTAGAGTTGCTATTCTGTAAGTTCCTGGTCGAACAACCTCTGTAACTCGGTAAGGTCCATGCCAGTTTGCTTCCAGTTTATTCTGCTTCTGAATGACCTTCTTTAGCACATAATCCCCTTCTTTTAAATCATATTTCTTTACCCTTTTGTTGTAAAACAGAGCTGTTCGTTGTTGATAAGCAGCATTCCTAATGGCTGCCTCTTCTCTGACTTCCTCGAGCATATCTAAATCCATCCTTCTCATCAAATCACTGATCGGAGAATTGAAATTTAACACCCTATGTGTTGGTAGGCCCAACTCGGCAGGTATCACAGCCTCACTTCCAAATGCTAGCATATATGGTGATTCTCCTGTTGCTGCTCGGGGAGTTGTTCGGTAAGCCCACAAAACTGACTGTAGCTCATTAATCCAATTTGCTTTAGCCTCACTTAACCTCTTCTTCAACCCATTTAGTAATGTTCTATTCGTCACTTCAGTCTGCCCATTGCTTTGGGGATGGCCTGGTGCTGAATGAAACTTCAAGACGTTTGACTGATGACAATAGGCAGCAAATTCTTCATTATCAAATTGTGTTCCATGGTCTGTGATGAAAGCGTGGGGGAGACCATATCGACAAATGATATTCTTCCATATGAACTGATACACCTTCTCGTACGTCATATCAATTAGTGGTTCAGCTTCCACCCACTTAGTAAAATAGTCTACTGCCACGACGAGATACTTGAACCTTCCTCGGGTCGTCGGCAGTGGTCCAACCAGATCAATCCCCCACATGGCAAATGGCCAAGGTGATGTTATGGGTGTCAACAATGCCTGTGGAGTTCTTCGGATGGAAGAAAAACGTTGGCACTTGTCACACTTCTTAGCATAAGCTATACAATCAGCTCTCATCGTCGGCCAATAGTATCCCTGTGTCATCACCCTTTGCAGTAGGGTCCGACCTGCTACATGAGCTCCACAAGATCCTTCATGGATTTCTTCAATCAATTCTTTGACTTCTGATGGATGCACACATCTCTGCAAACCTGCCATAATTCCTCGTCTATACAAAACACCATTAGTTAACACATACCGAGCAACTTTATACTTCAATTTCTTGGCAGCTAGTTTGTCCTCCGGTAGTACTCCTTCTTCAATGTATGCTCTGATAGGATCCATCCAAGATGGTCCTAAATCAAGGGTAATAATCTTCATCGTCAGATCTTCTTCTATGCTCCGACTTTCTAATACTTCAATTGGTATTGTTCTTCGCAGCTCGGTGCGCGTAGCTGACGCTAGTCGGGCCAATGCGTCTGCTCTGGCATTCTCCATTCTCGGTATCCTCACCAATTGAATAGCATCAAATTCTTTCAACAATTCCATCACTTTTGCATGGTACTTCACCATTAACTCTCCCTTCACTGCATATATTCCCATCATTTGATTCACAATTAACTGAGAATCACTGAAAACAATTACTTGACGTGCCTCCATAACTTTCGCCAAATGAAAACCTGCTATCATAGCCTCATATTCAGCTTCATTATTGGAAGCTTTGAATTGGAATCTCAAGGCGTACTCCATGTCAATATCATCTGGAGAATTTAAAACAATCCCTGCTCCACAACCAGCCGTACAAGATGATCCATCTACATATAATCTCCATGTATGTAACTCGTCTTCAAATTTCTTATCTGTTAGAGTTCCTCGGTGAAATATCATCTGTTTTCTTTCATCATCACCGGGTATCCTTCGTTCCTCGTCGATCATTTGTTCGTGCCCCTCCACCAACCGGAGTTGGTCGGGATTTAAATATGATGATTTTTCTACATCCACAAGTCCTTTTACCAACCTTGGTTGGTTTGGATCTGTGTCTGTCGATCCTGTATCGTCCACAGGTAGGTCAGCAAGCATCTTTTGCTCCTCGGGGGTATCAGGGTATGTGAACTCTGCTATAAAATCTGCCACGGCTTACCCTTTCAACGATGATCTGGGTTCATACACAATATCATATTCACCGAGTTCTATTGCCCAATACATCAATCTTCCTGATTTTTCTGGCTTGTGAAGGGCTTGTCTTAACGGCATGTCGGTATACACAATGATGGTATGGGCCTGGAAGTATGGTCTCATTCTTCTACTTGCTTCAATTAATGCCAGTGCCAATTTTTCCAGCTTTGGGTATCTGATTTCCGCACCTCGGAAGGCCTTGCTTGTGTAATAAATTGGCTTCTGGACTCCATTCTCCAATCTGATCAACGCCGAGCTAACTGCATTTTCTGATACTGCCAAATACAAGTACAGCTTTTCTCCATTTATTTGCCTAGACAACAATGGTGGGGCTCCCAAATACTTCTTCAGATCTTGAAAGGCTTTCTCACATTCATCAGTCCACTCAAAACTTTTTCGTAGCGTTTTGAAGAATGGGAGGCATTTATCAGTTGCTCGGGATACAAATCTGTTGAGTGCTGCAACTCGTCCGGTAAGACTTTGCACTTCTTTCTTCGTCATCGGGGATCGCAGCCCTAAAAGAGCTTTGATCTTTTCTGGATTTGCCTCAATACCTCGTTGGTTGACGATGTATCCGAGGAACATTCCTTCTCGTACTCCAAAGGTACATTTCGTCAGGTTAAGCTTCATCTGGTATTTATCCAGTTGATCAAAAGTTTGACTCAAGTCAACCAAATGATCTGCAGCTCTCTTGCTTTTGGTGAGCATGTCGTCGACATAGACCTCCATATTGCGGCTGATTTGTTCGGTGAATACCTTGTTCATCAACCGCTGATATGTTGCACCTGCATTTTTTAAACCAAAAGGCATAACATTATAACAATAAGTTCCCCTTGGGGTAATAAAAGAAGTACTTTCCCTGTCTTCAGGTTTCATTTTGATTTGGTTGTAGCCAGAATAAGCATCCATGAAGCTGAGTAGCTCGTGTCCCGAAGTAGCATCCACTAGTTGATCAATTCTGGGCAATGGAAAATGATCTTTTGGACATGCTTTGTTGAGATCAGTAAAATCAACACACATTCTCCACTTGTTGTTCTTCTTCTTTACCATCACCACATTCGCCAACCAATCTGGATATTTCACGTCTTCAATGAATTGGGCTTTCTGGAGTTTCTCGACCTCCTCTTGTATGGCCTGGTTCTTCTCGGGACTAAACACTCTTCTTCTTTGCTTCACAGGTTTGATCTCCTTATTCACATTGAGTTCATGACATAAGAAGTTTGGATCTATTCCTGGCATGTCTTCATGACTCCAAGCAAAAGTATTCTTCCTGTTTCTCAAGAAAGTTATCAACTCCTGTTTTATTGAAAAATCCAACGACGACCCTATCTGAGTTATTCGTTCAGGATGCTCGTCGTCCAGGATAACAATTTCTGTAGATTCCACAACCTGTCCTTTTACGAGTTGAGATTCATCCCTAGGGTCAAGAGTTTCAATTTCTGTGCTTTCCTCCACTTGGTAAGTAGTAGTCTTTTTCTGTAACTCTTCAAGTTCCTCTTGCTCGGCCGACGAATAATAGCATTCCCGAGCTACTTTTTGATCACCTTTCATAATTCCTACTCCAAAATTCGTTGGGAATTTCAAACATTGATGAACTGTAGATGGAACTGCTTTGAACTTCTTCAATCCAACTCTTCCCATGATGATGTTGTAGGCGGACTGCACATTCTTATCCATTACAAAAAAGCGTATTCTTTCCGTTCGACAAGCAGGCCAAGTTCCAATGAGTATATCCAACTTGATCGTCCCAAGTGGAAAAACTTTCTCGCCAGCAAAACCCAGATGGGGTCTGTGATAAGGTTCTAACTGAGATAATTTTAAATTCAAGCTATCAAAGCATGAATAATACATGATGTCTGCTGAACTACCATTGTCTACTAACACCCTTGAAATGACCACATCCTTCATCCTCATTTTGATCACCAGCGGATCATCATGAGGGTAGAGAACACCTGCCAGGTCGTTTTTTGAAAAACCAATCACTAGCTTCTCTTTGTTTACTTTCCTCGGACGATCATCCTCGGCCAGGTTTATTCGCTGAATGTATGAACAAGCTTGAGCCTCTCCGAGATAAGCTTTTCTTTCTGCAGTAAGGTCTCCTCCTCCTGCATCTCCTCCTGTAATAACATTACAATCAAATGACCCAAAACGTATGGAAAATACCTCTCGTTCAGGTTTCCTTGGCTTCTTGGGAAGATCGGGGTCATCATTTGGATCCTCTTCATGGTCCCTCCTCTTTTTCTCCTCTGCACGACGAGGAGATCTAGATCTCTCTCTAGTTCTATCATCATTCTTCCTCTCACTCCTGCGATCTACGTACTTTGATAATTTTCCTCTTCGGATGAGTGTTTCAATCTCGTTCTGAAGGGCTATACAATTTTTGGTCATATGGCCATGATCTTTGTGAAATTCGCAATATTTGGTCTTATTCCTCAGGTCGGGATCTGTCTTCAGTTTCTCTGGCCATTTGATTTCCTCGTTATTCCTGATTTCTTCCAAAACATGATTAATACCCACTTTCAATGGAGTATAATTATCATACTTCTTTAGGGCTTCCAACTTCATCCTGTTATTCTTGGAATATTTGTCACCACCATTACTTTTCTGATCTTTCTTCTTAGAATTGTCGACCTCCACTTTAACTTCTTTATCCATATTCTTCTTCGCAGCCATAGCCTCCTCGGCATTCATGATTTTGGCCGCCTTTGCCATCAACTCCGACATATTTTTAGGTGGATCTTTAGCCAAAGTGTAATACAGCTTGTTAGGCAGCAAACCACTCATCAAAGCAGTGATTGCTGCCTTTTCTTCATAATCTATGACTTCCAACTTTTCGTTATTGAAACGAGTTATGTAATCTCTAGTACTTTCACCTGATTTTTGTCTAACACTTAGCAAGTGTGCTACTCGCTTTACCGGCTTTGCTCCAAAACAAAAATTGCCAATAAACAACTCGGCTAACTGAACAAAAGTTGAAATCTTACCCCGAGGAAGATTATTGTACCATATCTGTGCAGATCCAGTAAGAGTTCCCGAGAATGCTCTACACCTCATCTCGTCGGGGACAGCGTAGATATCTGCAGCAGCTTGGTATTGTTCTATATGAAGTACGGGATCTGTCTTTCCATCGTACTTGGGAGTCACTACGGGTGCTTTGAATTTCGACGGCGTAGGGAAATCCACAATGGCTTGCACAAAAGGTGTTCCTTGAACAAAAGTTCTCTGTAAGGGATTTCTTGCCTTAGCCATTTCTCCCAGTCTATCCTCCAATCGTTGAATGGAACCTTTCCATGCTTCATTCCCTTCCTCGGGCCGTTTAGTCCGAGCAACTGATTGCTCTGACGTAGCTTCCTGAGATTTATCTCGACGAGTGATTGGTCGCGATTGCGCAGATCCTTCTCTCAAACCTGGTGGTGGTCGAAAACTTCTTGATGGAGCCCTAGGTGGACTCATGTTCCTCCTTGGTCCTAACCGACTGAAAGGAGATACTCTACTTAACCTCTCCAAAGCGCTAGTTCTCTCCGGAGAGAGAGTGATACGTTGATCTGTATCCGAAGCCCGTATTGATGAAGTTCGCCCAGGTTGATAAGAAAAATCATTAGACTCCTCATTGCGATATGACCCAGTGCGTCTAGATTGCGATTGCCTATGATCACTTCTTTGCCCTGAATAGGTAGGTGCACCGCCCTGAAGAGTTTGAATGAGTTGCCTCATGGATTCTTGCATGGCGGTTTGTCCTTGAGCCAGATTCGTCATAATCCCAGCCAGATCTGGGGATGCAGATGGATTTGGAAGATTTCCAGTATTTCCAACATTTCGATTACTGGATTCTGGATTATCAGGCATTGGTGATAAATGATTTTTATGAAAAACGATAATAACAGTCGTTTCCCACAGACGGCGCCAATCTGTTGATGTAAAAAATTAGATCGCTCTAATTTTTCAATCACAGATAAATAAATAAGACAAAGATTTTTAAAGTGGTTCGGCTAGGAATAAAGCCTACGTCCACTGTTATGTTATTGCTGAGTGTTTGTGGAATTCTTGATTACAAGTTCTCTCAAGAAATTCCGGTCCCCTTGAATGAGGGAGATACAATGTATTTATAGCCTTGAGGCTGTACATGAAAGGTCCAATACATTAAATGATTTACATATGAAAGGGTAATACATTTAATGCAACGTGTGCGTCAAGAATACAATGGATAGTTGAACAGTTGTCCGTCTAGTAATTAATGATACGACCGAGATGCAGTTCGGACCGCCTTAGTTGCTTGTTGATCAAGAGTTCCTCGGAGTACTTAGAGTATCTCGGGATGATGTAGTTTCTCGGTGTATTCTTGTTGAAGGGAAAGAAGCACAGTTGGTCGGGAAATGATCTTCCTCGTTGCTATTGTGCCATGTAGATTGACACGTGTCTTCATCTTATTCGTCCACATCAGCACATTAATTTTGGTATCAACATTATATTTGAGGGAGTTTGGTTAGATTTGTATATCAACGGGTTTGCACTTTCTTGAAAATCTCAAAAAAGCACTAAATAGTTTTGGGCGTTATTGGTATGGAAATCACTTTGAACTTTGATTTGTTGATTAGATTATGTCAATTTCTTATAATTCCACCATTTTTACACCTAAATAAGATATTGAGTTCATTCGTTAGGAATATACAAAATTCATTGTGCACATATGTTATGATTGTTTGCATTGATTTTCCTATCGAAATTGTTCACATCCCTTCATTTACGCTATCACCGACTTGGATATTTTCGTGTTCTTTCATGGTGTGATTCTTTGTTGTATATTTTTATTTTGTTTGTTAGAAAAAGTTTGAAAAATTCATAAAGAGAATTTTAGTGCCTTGTGACACTCTCCATATGCATTGCTTTGTGTTCTTCCTATTTGTCTATTTGGGTACATCATAAAAAAGGGAGAAAGAATTATGAAAAGTATTTGTTTCTATGATTACATGATTTGCTTATGCTTAATTTATATTGTCATTTATGCTTATCATTGTTTTCAAACTGTTGCATGTCATGGATATTGTCTCTTGTCTCATATGTGTTGGTACATTTTGATTATCCTTTACACACCCTCATGATGATAAAGAAAAATTGAAGAATTGAAGATGTTGAAAGAATTTTGAAGACATGTTATTTAGTATTTCCAATTTTTGGGTTTTGGGGGATATTAAATTGTATGTAATTAACTTTAAGTTTGGGTAGCATAATTTAGATATTTTTATGTATGTACCGACATAGACATGGGGGAAGATTTGTAAGGACATGATTTTATAATTGTCCATTTAGAATCTAGGAGTTTTCTATGTTTCCTAGATCACAGTAAATATGTCGTATACCGTTATATTCGGCACGTCAACACGATCATCTATGATGGACTTAATCCGAATCCTGAGCTTCACGCACCCATCATCTTCAAACATGCGTAGTATAGTAACATTAATCAACGTGCAACGTGCGTCTTCAACTGTTCCCACTAACTCCACTCGCTCAAAAGGCATAATGTTTAATTTGGAGTTTTTAATGTTTTCGTATTTATTTGGGAATTTTTCTAAAATATTTTTATCAAAATAAGTCAAATTTTCTAAGTCAAAATATTTTCGCCTTACAAAAAATATTTATTTGAAAACCTATAGGCTATAGAAAATATTTTCGCTTAGGTCGTTCAAACAACTTTGATATGTCGTTCAAATGACATTGAGATGTCGCTCGAACGACAGCTTCAAATGATATGCAATGTCGTGAGAAGGTCGTGAGAAACTCGCATGAAGCATTTTCATCAAACGAACCCATACTATTTTGCACATTTTACCTCATTTGATAGGTCGCGCGAAGTGACTTCTAATGACTTTAGATATCGTTCAAACGACATGCTGAAGTCATTCGAACGACGTTAATGACTTAACTTTTTCATAAATACCTATTTCTGCAACTAGGTTTTTCAAGTCTTTACAATTCCATTTTCTGTAGAACAGTTGTAATTTTAAGACTTCATCTTTTAGGTGTTAAAACCTCTTTTGATTCACCAAAACATCCCAAATATTTATGGGAATCATTATAAACCCTTGTTACTCATCCTACTCGTTCTTAGAGTACATCTTGTGAAGAAGAAAGTTTGTCTTCACTGCAGACCATTTGAGCTCTTGTGGGATCTCTTGTCAACGACAATGAACCGATGTCTGTGGGTGTTGTCACAACAAGCAGTATTTCTCTGTATTTATAAGTGGTTTACATAATATAGTGAAATAAAAAGGTTTTGCCCATTTGGGGGATTTTTCCTCAAATTTGTGTTTGTGATTGTTTTTGGTGTGCATGCTAGATTAGGTATATTCTGTCAATCACAATTAAATGCACGAGTTAGGGTTTTAATTAAAATCTTGGCATAAAATTGGAATTTAATTAAACAAGTTTATTCATTAATTGCAAGCGCACTCTCACTTAACATCGCCACCATCAATCAATAAAATTCTGTTATTGGGGGCCATGGAGTTCTCTTTGTCAGCAAGTATGGACTCAACGTTGAGAAATTCGAAGGAAAAGGAGACAAAAGCTTCCTCATCTAGAAAATAGAGGTAGGGGATACTGTCTACTGGGCGAGAAGTAAAGGTGCCAATAGAGTTTTTATATTCCAGGAGGAAAGAGGCCGAACGGTGATGATCACCACCTGGAAGGAGCTCCCTCAACTTCCAAACCTTTAATAACTCTGCCCTATTGATGTGGGGAAGGGGAAGTTCATTATTCTTTGAGAGAGATTTTCAAATCCAAGAAAGAAAAATTCCATCAGTCAAGGCTATTCAAAATATGAAAATCACAAAGAAATGTGTAAAAAATAAGTGTCAACCTATATCACTCCCCCAAGATGGTCATAGGAACCCAGTGTACTTTCTCCCTCGAGGAGAGGCGGGTGTTACCAATTTTGGACAGTGAAACCTTGATCCGTTATCCCTTAATTAAATCAGGAAGGTTCACTATAAGGAACTTGTTGGCCTTCCTCGCCTTTAGGGACACAACACCGTCCTTGGTGTGAGACTAGGAATAATATTATTTGATTTCTGGGATACCCAAATTGGTCCCATATTGTTCATTAATTCAATGCACCCCATTGATAATACGCTAAGTATTGGGGGCATATTAAGCTAGTACAACCTCAAAATATTCACAAAATTCTAGAAAGAGTTGGTTTGGGGGAAAAGTTAATCCTCCCTGAACCACAATTAAGTGCATATCCAGTGGCCCCCATCAACTCCAATACGATTTCTGGGTAAGGGGCACACTCAATTGTAACCCAAGAAGGGATGGAATATGTATGATAAAGTCATATAAGTTCTTTCCATGAAGAAATTTCACCATTTTTTTTAAAATATAGAAACTTGTCAATCATTGTTGTCTAATAAGCCAAAACATAATAAAGATTCCTTAACTTATTTGGAAATTCTTTAGAAATATTTTTTTATTTTGGGAAATCATATTGACTTTTTATGTGAAGAATGTGAGCTACAACAAATAGATATTGCAGAAAAAATAAGATAAAAAATCAAACCCTAATTTTTTGTTGTCAAAGAAAATAGGCGATCTTTTTTTTTAAAAGGATAAATATATAAAATTATGAGAGAAAAGCCCTCTCAAGGTGACAGATACAAGGACTCAAACACATTTAATATTAAAGTAAAAAATAAACGAGTGAAAGATTCTAGCTGTGGGACCTTTATAAGGCTTTACATGAAATGCTAAGAAGATACCATCTTTAACTTTCTTGGATGTTAACTGAGAGTTAATTGAGATACTGCTAAAAAATTTGAATTTCTTGCTTTCCAAATATGCCAACAAATGAGAGAAGGAATAATTTTGCAAAGTAAGCTCCGAATAGAGTTTCCTCTTGAATGAATCCACCCAAACATTAAATTTTCTTTGAGAGTCGAAGCACAAAATGAAAGCCCTATCAAAGATTTTAAGTTCTCCCAAATATTATAAGCAAGATCGCTGGAGTAAATAAGTGATCACGAGTTTCTTCTTTATGAATAGAGCAACACCTACACATAAAAGGAGGTCTGAAGTCATTTTTTTTAGATACTCATCTATAAGGATTCCTTTATGAAGAAGTTTCCACATAAAAGTTAAAATTTTTGGTTGGAGACGTTTATCCCATATGCTAGAGAAAGAGAGGGTAGGACAATCCGAATGACGAATCACATTCCAAGCTGATTTAATGGAAAAACCAAGAGGATTTTACCTCCATAAAATATCTTCTCCAATGCTAAGGTTGTCATGTATGACAGTCCAAACATGTTGCATACGTCGCCAAGTATGAGAAGGGCTAGAGGAGAGGCCACGATAATTAAAAGGAGCAAGCATATCATATTTTACTTTTATAAATTTTGCCCATAATCCGTGCGACGTGTAGAAGTTCTACCATAACTTACAAGCTAAAGTGTCACAGCTGTCATTGATGCGTCGCAAACCCAGTCCGCCTTCAGAAGCTGGAAGACATATCTACTCCCAAGAAATCCAATGACGTTTCCTATTATTTGAGAAACTGCCCCAAAAGAAATTGGCCATTGATTTTTCAAGGTTGTTCATCACTGTAGCTAGAGGTTGTAAAGCCGCAAACAGATAGAAGTTGGTCGAAAAAATAACATTTCCGATGAGAAAAATACGCCCAGCTACTGATAAGAAGTGGCCTTCCCAATTATTAATTTTTGAGAGATTTTATCCACGAGATTGTAAAAGAGGTTCTTTTTTTTCTACCGTTATAAAGAGGAATTCCCAGTTACTATAATCGCAGGTCTTTGCGATTGAAACCTATAATATCATGAATAATGTTCCTTTTGCTAATATGATAATTCAATGGGATGCAAAGGCAGCTTTTATCTTTGTTTATATGCAGACCCGAGTTGCTTTCAAAGTAGGAAACAAACTTCATGAGATTTTTTAAAGATTCCTTGTTACCATTGGAGAAGACCAAAAAATCATCCGCGAATGAAATAGTGAAAATAAGAAGGAAACCCCTCGGATGAGAATTTTTTTATGTTACCCGAAACCATGAGATTATGAATACCCCTTGAGAGAACTTCAGAAGCAATCACAAATAGAACGGGTGAGAGAGGATCAACTTGACGGACCCCTTTAAAGGAATTGAAAAAACAGAAGTGGTCCCGTTGATGCAAAAAGAGTGCCAACAATTAGAAATAAGGTGCCAAATCATGTCAATCACATTTTCTGCAAAGCCAAAAGTGCGTAACACTTTAGTAATAAAGATCCAAGATATGTGATCAAAGGCCTTGGACATGTCAAGTTTGAAAATGACATTATAACCTCTTGATATGGATTTAAAGTATTCCATAAGCTCCTGAGCAAGTAAAAAGTTATCTGAGATGCTCCTTCCTTTGATAAAACCTGTTTGGAACTCATAAATAAAGTTAGGGAGAATAAGATCCAACCTATTCACTAAAATTTTAGACAAAATTTTGCAGCAAAAATTACATAAACTTATAGGTCTATAATAGCTATAAAACTTTGCATTTTTTATTTTAGGAATAAGAACAAGAAGAGTAGAAGTCCAATTACCGGGAATATAATGTCCAAGGAAAAAGGATTGAATGGAAAATCTTAAGTTAGATTTAATAATATCCCACGTAGTTTGAATTTTTTTTTCGCTGAAACCATCTAGGCCAGGCATACTGAGACTATCCATAGAAAAAATAGCATCCCTAATTTTTTATTCTTCTAGAATTTTACTGATGATACTATTGTCTGCCACTATAACTAAGGAAGGAATACCATAAAAATATCATTAGTTGAAGGCATACAAGATGTAGCACCAAGATTATTCTTGAAATGTTGCAGGAAAAGATCCTTAATTCCTTTTTGTCCCACCATCGAAGATCCACTTTCTGTAGAAACTTTATGAATGGCCAGATTTGAATGTTTACGATGGAGCATAGCATGAAAAAGTTTTGAATTGTGGTCATCGTCAGCTGCCCATTTGAGTTAAAATTTTTGTTTCCAATAATCTCATTTATTTTTGGTACAAACCAAGTATTCTTCCTTTGCTTTGTGATAAGAAGCCCTGTTAAGAGGGGAAGGATCCATGTTATATGAGTGTTTTGCTAAGATGAGAGCATCTTCAGCCAATTGAGACTTTTGAAAAATATTCTGAAAAACATTTTTATTCCAAGATTTTAGCACCTCCTTAAGTCTACGCAATTTTATTGTGATTCTTTGCATGAAAGTAGCGTCACAAGGAAGGGTCCGGGATTGAGATACCACTTTGAGGAAGTCCTTATGATTTGTCCATGTAGCTTGAAACTTGAAAGGTTTTGGAACCCCATCTGTTAATTTTGCAATACTAATGAAGAAGGGGCGATGATCAGATTCTGTACAATGCATATGTTCTACTCTAGATAATGGAAAAAGATTGAGCCAAACAAGGTTGCAAAAAACTCTATCTAAAGGGGCCCGAATTTGAGATAAGCCTTCACTATTGTTGCACCAATTATACTTTGAACCTTAAAAAGGAATATCCATCAACCCCTAAGTTGCCAGAGTGCTCGTAAAATCTATGACTGTTCCCCTATGTATTGATTAACCACAATTTTTTTTTCCGAGGCATCACCTTTTATGTTAAAATCTCCCCTAACTAGTCGTGGCCCTTTAATTGTGTTAGAAATATCTAGAATATCCTCCCATAGAGTGATTCTGTCTGCTCTCTTATTTTTAGCATAAATGCAACTGAAATTAAGAGGAGAAGGAAAGGTAGATCAATCAACTTGAAAGGTAACACACCGACTAGTGTTATTGAGAATGTGAATTTCCCAATCGTGTCTCCAAACAATCCAAATTTTATTGGTAGTATTTGCAAAACCACCATGAAAATTAATGCTACATTGAAAATGCTCCATCTGACAGTCTTCAATTTTAGGTTCAATAATGGCAATGACCCCAAGATTGTGAGTTCTAATTAAGGACTTAATCCAAGTTAGAGAAGGAGTGTTTCTAATACATCTTACATTCCAGAGTAAGACTTTAAACATTAGAAATATTGGAAAGGTAATTTTTTGAAATCCTCTCAGCTGAGCGGGTTAGGATGTTTGATTTTTTGACGAATAACTTTCTTTTTTGTTTTTTCTTCACTTGTTTAGGTTTTGGAAGTAGAGCATATAATTTCTCAATACGATCGGAGAAGAATTTTTGTCTTAAGATTTCTTCAGAGTCGAAACCCCAAGCTTTATTCCATTCATGACTGTAAGAAGTATTATGGTCTCCATCAGAATATGAATTTTCCAAGGTCTGAGGTTTGGGAGGAGGTCCATCATTAGATAACTCGCCTTCTTCACATACGATCTCAAAAGGGTTGGATGAGGAGAAGCTTGGAGTATAATTATCAGCCGTAGAAAGAAAATTTTGATTATCCTGGGGGCAACAATTAATCTGTGAATGGGTGTGGTTGTCAGGAGAGTATGTGATGTTAAGCGATTTAGGGTTTAGTATGGTATTGTGATTAAAAGGGGATGAATTTTGGTTTAGAGAAATGTTAAGGTCAGAAGAGTGAAAGGTATTAGGAAGATTGTTGGTTTAGGTAGGATAATTAGAGGTAATAGGGTAAGAGGTGAAGGCTTTAATCATGTTAGGGTATGATGTTTTGAGAGTGGAGTTTAATTTGGTATTGGTTTAAGAATCAGTCTTCGGAAATAGAGCAGTATCCGAGTTAGATTTTGAGGTAGAGTCGGGTTTAGGTTTCAAAGGAAAAAGGTTTGTTGAAGCTAAGTTCCTATCTTGTAGGATAGAATTAAGGTAATTATTTGAAAAAGATTTAGGTTCCGAAAATAAAGGGAGAGCCATACCAAAATTTTTTTAAGAAGTGGATGCTCCACCAACATCACCTGAAGGCTCTTGAATGATAATCCCGACCTTTTTTCGGTGATTGACAACCTCCCGGTATTATTGTTGCTTCTTATTTTTCAGAGGCTCCTCGTCAAGAATTTATTTTCCTTCAGAACGAGTGGAGGGTTGCAAGATGTATGAGAATCACCGAGTTTCTAACATTTATTTCAAAACAATGGTAACTGTTTATATTCTATTATTTTCCAAAAACCTTTGTCTTCATAGCCAATCCAAATTCTACTTGGGAGCTCCTTCATTAGATCAAGTTATACACAAACTTGAGCATGACTGGGTCTCATTAATGAAGCAGTAGCTTCATCTAATATCAAAGGAGTTCCCACCAAATTAACAATGGATAAAAGAGAACTTTTTTTGGAAAAACGCACTAGCAAGTTTGGGAAAGAGATCCAAATAGGCTATATTGAGCAGTCACGAATAAGAGAAAATTCGGGAGTCCATTTAAAGACTTTCTTTCTTGAATTTAAAATAAACCAATGACCCCTTAGCCATATGCGTAAAAAGTCCTCTTCACAGTCCAATTCAATAATAATATGGCATGTGTTTAATACACCAATTTTAAATTGGCGCTTAAGAGACAAGTTATGAAACATTTTCCGGATAGACTCCATGAAGGGCCTTGTTTGGTCAAAAACTCCAATGAGGATAAATTTGAAGGTTTGAGATAATTCTGCAATGCTTGTGGATGAGAAAAAGCAGCCAGGTTATCCCTTGTAAGTCACATGAACTCCTCTGAGTTTAGACTCCACAGAAGAAGATGAAGAGAGGATTGATGCAAATAATTTTTTGGCGTTGATATCTGGAGGTTTTGGGTTGGTAGGGGGTTGGTTGGCAGTCGTAGCTTTTTTTTCTTAATCGACCTCTTGTAGGAATATTATCCCTTTTGAGGTACAACTGATGAGTTTCCATCAGACATTTTAAATCATGCTTACCGTACTGATTGTAATTGAAAGAAACCAAGAATAACAGAACACGTACCTTTGTCTTGGAATACATATTCTGACCAAGTAGGTACATCATGCGAAGATGAATCTGCTCTTCAGAAATCTAGAGTTGCCATTGACCAATCTACGATTACAACAACTACATCATGTTAAAGAGATTTTTCTTATTAAAATAAATAAAGTTTTAATATATATTTACAAAAATACTGCACATTTAAATATATTTTATAAAAATATTTCACTTTTAAATATAGTTTACAAAATATTGTACTCCCTAAATGCACATTTGTGAAATGCGATTTTAATTTAAATTTGTACTTTTCAATTGAGAATTCACATTAAATTAACAAAGTCATTAATAGTTAACACTTTAATTAAAATCACAATTTATAAGTTCGAATTTAGTTAGATTTTCATTTGAAAAGTATATTTTCTCAAATTTCCCCTATTTTTTCTAAGGCAGTTGTATTTTCATTACATGTAAAAGCATCTTTGAGGGTAGGGAGATGATTTCTTCTCACAAATGCAAAACACTAAAGAAACGAAATCACGATGACATTTTTTTTGGATATTAATGTATGCTTTACAAAAGTTGTGCATCATATGCTACCAAAGTAAAAATTGCAATAATAAATTTAATTATTCTACCCGAATGCTTAATGTATTTTATTTATGTTAATTTTTAATTATTAATTTTTGATAGTAACATGTCATGTGGATTATTTGTGTGAGTTTATCTTTTCATTTTTGAGTGTTAAAAAGATTAATGTTAACCATATAATATTGGGTTGTGTTTTATCGTGTTAAGAATTAGGGTTATTTGACGAAAAGGCTTTTGATTTTTTCTTTAATTAGCATTTAGTCATAGCATTTTCATTTTATTTAAAAAATTCTCTCACCGTACAAAATAGTCTAAAAAACTTTCTTCATTTATTCTAAACTATAACAAAAAATTGTCAAAGAATATATAAGGAATTTTGGAACATGTATCTCTTAATGACTAAACATTAGTTGTCCCTTCCTGGAAATTATCACCTTAACTTTAATATTAGTTCCTCACAAACGATATACTTAAGTTTTCATAAAACTCACCTACTGATAGGGTTTATGTTTTAGGTTTATTGTAATTGATCAATGATGATTAACAACATTTATATATCCTTAATGTTGCGTGTCCATAAAATGCCTAATATCGCGCTTCCATAGAGCCCCAAATACTATCCATACTGACCAAAAACTTCGCCCAAAGGTATACCTACCTCTCGGAGCCAATCTAAAGTACTCAAAATACATCTCGAGGACTCTGTATTACCCGAGAGTATGGTTCATTCGACAATGTCACACAATATAAAATAAAATACACACTTATTTATTTTACGATTAACTGCACGCCATTAATTCCCATATAATTATTTTATAATACACGGTTAATTTATATATCAAATAAATTATGTATTTATTATTATCATTTCACATAAGCAATAATCTTTCACATTTGTTAATTTATTCTCACAATTAAGAATAAATAAATACCAAATAAAATTTTTGGGTCCTAGCTTAAATGTGGATGTAAATAAAAAATGATATAGTTCTATGTATTTGTAGTCCAAACCCTGAGTTTCGGAGAAAATTTCAAGACCAAGTAAATTTGGTGCAAAATTTCGAGATCCATATTTCAAATAGGTAAAATTTTAATAATTTTAAGAATTGCATTATTTTGAAGTGCACGCTCCTATTTTATCACAAAATTTCCAGTCCAACTCCTATTTTGAACCTTTTTTTGGTACATTGTAAGGTAACTAGAGCCCGCCTAACGTCCCAAACCCAGCTGAGGTCCCAGGCCGGAGACTCACTTTGTGTCTCAAATTATGGAGTTATAACTTATTTCTCATACAATAGCAAGAGTGAGAGCGGGGATGACGATGATGAAGAGATCAGTTGTTTTAATGAAATACGCGGGGCTTCTATCTCCCAACACTGCTACAAACTCAACTCATTCTCAATCAAGGGTAAGGCTTTGTTTCCATTCTCATTATTCTACAACTCCAACACACTTTTACAATTTTTTGTAAGACCAATGCAAATCTGGATTCAATAGCGTCTAAGATGCCCTATCTTTGTTTAATCAAATGACCCAAATGAGACCCTTGCCATCCATTCTCTATTTTAATCAGCTGCTATCCTCCATCGCCAGGATGAAACATTATACCACTGCTATTTCCCTCTTTAAACAAATTCAGTTATTACCAATAGTTAAGGTCGACCTTTATACTTTTACTATTTTGATCAACTGTCACTGCCATCTCAATGGGGTTGATTTTGGGTTTCTCTCTTTTGGGGAGAATCTTCAAACTTGGTTATCCACCCAATTGTATCACACTTGCCACTTTGATTAAGGTCTTGATTGCTCAGGATAGAATGGATGAGGTTGTACACCTGTTTAATGTAATGGAGGAGAACGGCCTCCAACCGAGTGTTATAACTTGTGGGGCCATTATAAATGGCTTATGTAAAATGAGAAATACTAGCTTGGCTATTGGATTGCTTAAGAAGATGGAACAAAGAAATTTGAGGGCTAATCTTGTGGTGTATAACATAATTATTGATAGTCTTTATAAGGACAAACTAGTCGATGAGGTTTTAGACCTCTTTTCAAAACTGATATGTAAAGGTGTTATACCAGATGTCATCACATACAATTCATTGACCCATAGTCTTTGCAATTTAGCTCGATGGAAAGACGTTAAAAAGTTATTGAATGAGATGGTGAGACAAAAAATAAATCCGAATATAAGGACTTTCAATATATTGGTAGATGCGCGTTGTAAAGAAGGCAGGGTGGAAGAAGCATTGGATTTAATCGAAACGATAATTCAAAGAGGCGTCAAACTTGATATAGTCACCTACAGTGCATTGATGGATGGATATTGCTTGCAAAGAAGATTGCAGGAAGCAAAGAAGGTGTTTGATTTGATGGTTGCTAGGGGTGTTGAACCTGATACTCAAAGCTATAACATCTTGATTAATGGATATTGTAGGGAGCGAATGATGGATCAGACCCAAAGAATGTTTCATGAAATGTCTCACAGAGGATTAATTCCTGACATTGTCACTGACAACACTCTTATTATGATCCTGGGTTGCTTGAGTTGCCAGTGCCTTCTTTTAAACTCGATATGAGTTGGATTCCTGCTCGGGCAATTCCTCAGTGTTTGATATCAAAGTACCTCGGTGATTACAACCTCCATTCAAATTTTGACATCTCTCGCCTAGAGCATTTGCTTGATCGGTCTTCAGTGATGAATGTTCGAATGCTTCGAGATATAAACTTCATAAACTCTCCTTATGCCTTAGACGATCCTCCTGCTGGAGTAGAACCTGTTTCAAAGGCAGAAGGGAAAAAGCCAATAGAGTAGGATCTTGGATGTAATGATTTCTCATGTAATATGTATTTTATTCTCTATGTAATTTGTTATGATTTTAATGAAGAAACTTTTAGTTTTTCTCTGCAATCTTGATTGTCATTGTCTTGGAAATATTTTATAAAACATCTCTTTTATTCACTAATGAATGTGTATGTATATTTGTAAAAGGACAGAAAATGTCTTGTGTTATTTTAAATTGCCGACCAATCGGAGTTGGTGAAAATTCATTGTTGACCAACCGGAGTTGGTGATAATTATTTGACGACCAACCGGAGTTGGCGATATTTTGCTTTCCGACCAACTTAGAGTACCAACTTAGAGTTGGTGGTATTTTGATATGCTACAAGTAAAGAAATTCTGTTTTATTTTTTGATTATAGTGACTTATCACTTTTTAATTCTAAGCCATGAAACGACTTACATCCCATGATCCTTCTTAGTTTAACCAACCGGAGTTGTTTGCAATTGATTTACCGACCAACCGGAGTTGTTAAAATCTCGTTTTATTGATCCGTTTGTGCCGAAAACGAGGCCTACTTTAGGCTGCACGGGTATTTATCTTATGCCACTTTGTTTTTCATTTTCTTTCTTGATTTGTGTTGTTTTAGTATTAATTTCTTCATTGGTCTATTTTTTTTAACTTATTGGTTTATGTTTTTGGTCAACAACTCGTGGTAGTCTTGTGTTGCTCAATTTTAAACTTGTGTTGTTTAGACACGCTTTTTCTCAATGTTGTATGTTTCTCATTTTGTCTTAATACAACTTCACTTATTTAAATCTTGAAAAAATGGTAAAAATATAATTTATTCTTCATTATGTACTTTTCCAAAACTCCTGGGAGGATGCAAATGAGAGGCTTCATCTTCCTAAACTTATGTTGCTTGTCGAAATATGAACAAACACAAAATGCAATATTATCATCTCCTATATATATATATATATATATATATATATATATATATGTATGTATGTATGTATGTATGTATGTATGTATGTATGTATGTATGTATGTATAAGGATATTCTTAAAGGAAAAATGTTCTGATCAAATCTTGGAAGGGAGAAGATGAATGTTGAATATAAAGTAGTCAAGTTAAAAAGGATAAACAAGTCAAGAATAGGGGTAAAAGAAATTCAAAGCATTTATAAAAAGTATCAAGATGGTAATTGAAATGTTTACAAGACATCTGAAAACATTATGCAAGACAATGGGAAATTTTATAAACCAAAGAACCATAATACGTTAGTGATTTAAGACTACATTATAAAGATGTCGTCTATTGAGGCTTAAGGATGAAAAAGTTCCATTGTCGTGAAATTATCTTAAACAACTACTTTCAAGTGTTCTTGATGCCAAGTTCACTCTTTTTTCTCGTTCTCTTTGTTATTCTTAACTGAAATAATGAGGTTAGTAATTGAGATTTTTTTAGCAAAGTTCTCATGGAGCTATATATATAAACCTAAAGATAAAAGCGGAGGATGAGAAGGCCCACCTCCAAGGCGTACAACCCTAGCAAAAACCTAAAATAAAAAATGTAGAGGGTCGAGACTTATAATATGACCTAACCCATATAAAACAAAACTAGGAATGGGAACATAAAAGAAATGGTCCTAATCTCCCAACATACCCAAAATGAGCAAAGTTTTTTGACGTCATAGGACTGGCTTCAGATTTCTTTTGCCTATATTGCCTCCTATATATCCATGTTGATAAATTCGAGTTGTTGTTCTCCTTTTGTATTACAGGGTTTGGAAAATCCAATAATTTAGTATATAAGCTTAAGGATGTAGTCCCGCACACCCCGCGCGAGCGGGAACTATGTAGTTTTCGCAAGAGACCCTTTGAATTAATTATAATGCAAACAATTTCGAGTGTCGACCACCTATTTTGAATCAACCAATAAATGCTTTAACTACCTTTTTTTTGAATAACTTTATGTCGTCTCACCAATGCACATTGACGGCCAAAAGCGTTGAACGTGGTCTATTGGATACGAACATCTTCCTCCACCACCACGTGTTGTTTAGAGAGAAGTTCATTTGAAATAATATTATTTGGGTAACTATAATTCAATGTTGCCTTTCTCGGTTTCTTCTTACTCATGTTCCTAATAAAATCATATTTTGTAACAGAAACAAACACAAAATTAGAGACCGCGAGTATGCCAATAAAATGTCCTTCAGAGCTCCTATCAGTATGGATAATGTAAATAACTTCAAATGGGAAATAAGATGAAGATATCTCACATCTCAACTCTCTAATAAATCTCAAATAGGTAGAATGGCCCAAATGAGGCTACAAGAGGGCTATTTATAAGGGAAGTAGCTTAAGCTCTAATCTATGATTCATATTACAAAAATACCCTTAATAGCCTTTGCCATCTCATTCCCTAAGACAACCGAGTAAAGGAAATGAAAATACTATAACATCCTAAAAATGACGAAAATGCCCTCGAGCTTCTTAATTCACATCATTCTCCCCCACTTAAAATCAAGCTCGTCCTCGAGTTTTCAAAAATTGGAAAATTGCGTGAAAAATTCCCAAAACATGTGCTGAAGAGATAAACAAAAACTTTTGGGAACCAAAATTAATTTTCTAAAAGTTACGGAAGTTCCCATCCCTCTGTTTTTCTCTTCAATCTTCTCCATCTCTCTTTGTTCTCCCGTACCCACGGTAAAAGGCTTCCTCCAGGGTTAAATACCATCTTTCCAATGGATCTTGATGGGCTCGGGCCTTATTCGGTCAAAATCTGGGGAAGGGAGGTGTATCCGGTGGCTACGAGGAAATTTTGGGGTTTTCCGACCAGGGACTGTTGTCCGACCTAAATCTGTGTTACCTGAGAGATTTTCGGTGTGCTCGCCTGCACACAGGTGGATTTCGACCATCTTGGGATCGTTTTGGCCTTGATCGGAGGTCCGTATGGAGTTTCCTGGCCGTACAGTCAGGCCCCTTGGACTTAGGTGGATTACGGCCTGTGTTTTGTGGGGTTCCAACCAGATCTGGTGGGCTTCGGCTAGGGGAAAATTGCCTGAAGGGGATTCTGGCTGCCCTTTGTGTGTTAGGGTGATGGCTGACCACCGTGTGGTGGTCCAGGGGGCTGATTGGAACTGGTTGCTTGTTCTAGAGGGATTTCGGTGGATGTCCGTCACTATTGGAACCATCAGCCACTGCTGGATCAGGGGATGTAGGGTTATGGTTTGTCAGGACAACTTTTTTGGGGATAAAGGGGTGGAGATGGTTGCGTAAGCGTGGATTGAAACATTTTGGTGGCTAAGGTTAGGGTGAGGGTGTTGGTGAAATGGAGGTGACCCTCAAGATCGTCAAGTCACGCGAAGAGGTGGTTCAAGACTCCTCGAATTGATCTTAATGAGTTTCCATGGGAGCATATCTCCTCTTAAAACTCATTTGTTGTTGTTTACGATTTTTTTGTATTTTTTTACAACAACAACAACAACAACAGGTGGATCCAATGAGTCTCTAATACTGATTGACCACGTCTCAACTCTCTAATAAATCTCAAATAGTTAGAATGCCTCAAATAAGGCTGCAAGAGGGGTATTTATAGGGGGGAAGTAGTTTAGGCTCTAAGCTATGATTCTAATTACAAAAATTCCCTTAATAGCCTTTTCCACCTCCTTCCCTAAATACCAAATAAACGACTACTAAAAGAAAATACAACCAAGTAAAGAAAATAACAAAAAGAAAATAAAAATACCATAAAATCCTAAAAATCACGAAAATGCCCTCGAGCTTCTTGATTCACGTCAATGGATATCTCTAAATGGGGAATACCTTGAAATTTTTTTTTTCATCTGTGGTGTTAAACTGCCTCTTGTTTTTATATAGAATGAGTAATCTCTAGAGAATTTGAGACAGTTTAAATTATGTTTATGTTGCAAAAATTATTGTAGTCTTGGTTTCATGTTGTCCAATGAGATGATTCTTGATGAAGGATGAAAATTATTTGTCACCTTATCTCTATAAAAAATGGCATATCTTCTCATGCTATATTCCTAACTTTTATTATACAAACATTCCTGCATAATATGTTCAGTTTTCAAGTTGACCTGGATGGTTGAGGTGTAGTTTAATTTAATTTGTGTTAGTCAGGGCAGAACCAACACCAACAGGTGTTGTTTAACATATGTTCAGTTTTTCACTAAACATGATCAGCTGTTCTATCTGCTCTGTTTTCTTCCTGTTAACTCTTGTTAACTATGTAAATGACTGAACTTGAGTCCTTGAGCATTCATTATATTTTGATTGAACATGTATGAATGGACAGTTCTATTTGCTCTTTTTGTTTAGCTAAGACTTATGGAATGTGCGGTACAAAGTACCTTTTATAGTTTTAGAATAGTTGGAGTTGTAACTTAGATGTGTAAGCAATTAAACTTCCTGAGTAGTTTAGTTCTATATAATTTGTTCAATTATGTTGCCAAACATGTTACTTAGGGAAATGAGAAGATTTATTTTTATTTTTTATATCTTTATAATATTTATTGTATTTTATGGAATATCTCCTTCTATATTTATGTACTTGTGTTAGTGTCTGTGTGTGGATATCTATCTTTATATAAAACAGTGATATTTATGATAATTCCTGTATCATTTTATGTTTGACCATATATGATAATCATGTAGACCTTCTTTAGAATTTATAAGTCTGGAAATTGCTTGACTAATTTGGTGTGCATATGAATTTGTGGGTTTCTCTCTTAGGGAAGAAATTGAACTCTTTGAGGCCTGCCCTCTAATTACTATACATTTAAAAATAAATAAATTCTCTGAGCATCCTAAGGTTGTTGCATATGTTTGTGATTTTAATAGGGTATATGTCTTACTCATCCCTTTTGATATCCAGGAGATAAATTTGGACCTAACATCATATGTGAACACACTGACAAGAAGGTCAATTGAATAGACTAGCCTTCTTGTTTATTTCGTAATTGTTAGACGTGTCATGTGACTGACTGCAAGATATATTTCGTTCCTTTTCTCTCCCCTTCTGTAGCTTGAAGATAGGTACATCATTTGCTTTTGCAAATTCCTTGAAGTTGAAAGTAGTAACAATGCTGCTACCGTGATGTTCCTTCTTTTCTGGGATATTGCACATAATCGCCACATATACCATGGACATGTATTAATATACCATATCTATATTTCTTAATCTTTTGAGCTGCATTATGTTTCAATTTCAATTGTTTTTTGGATTTCAAACGTGGTTTGGTAGTCAATTTTTCAACCTAGCACCTGATATGTGGTATAAGTTTGTATGTGTTGAAATAGTCTTGTCCTAAAGTAACTAATTAGGTACTCCATGAACTTTTGGTGAGCTGAAATTGTTGGGTGTTCCCTACTTGTTCATATTTGCATTGGATAACAGGGGATTGTGGGTTATTAATTGTATTAAGCTACCGTAGGGAGTGAGGATGAGATGAGAGGGAATGGGTAAAGACAGTGGAAAACATTTGTGGTAGTCTACATTTTTATGTCTTTTTATATACATTTAAAGTACGATATTGGGAGACTTGCATGGTATTAAAACAAGACTTGTTTGTAACGTACCTCCTTTTTTTCTTTTGATCGGTTGGTTCTTTTCAGGCTCTCTAATGTTTTTCTGATTTTTATCTATAGCTTTCGATAGGTATATACGATGCATTTACGTGGGTTGTACCCAAAATGCTTGTCCCAAAAAAGCGATATATGTTTAATATTCTTATTTTGATTGTATTTTTACACTGTAAATGTGCGATGATTACCCATTACATTTTTTTGCTACTTTTAACCGAGTTACACTACTGTTGATGTAAAAATTAGATTATCTCTAATTAATCAATCACAGATAAAATAAATAAGACAAAAGGTTTTTAAAGTGGTTCAGCCTTGAAAAAATGGCCTACGTCGACTATTTTTGTTATTGATGATTGTTTGTTTGGAATTATCGATAATAGGTTTTACCAAGAAATTCCGAGTCCCTTTACAGTGAGGATGATACAATGTATTTATAGACTTGAGGCTATACATGCGAAAGAATAATACATAGATGTCCAGTAGGAATGCACATCTCTGCAATAATAACTGTGCATTTAATGCTTAATTATCTTTTGGTTTTCTCTGATGCGAACGCGATAAGTATCTGAATTGCTCGGACCGACTTAGTAGCTCAGACTGACTTAATAGCTCGACACGTTTGATTAGCTCGGGACCTTGAGTTCCTCGTGGTTTCTTAGTTGCTCAGTGACCTTTAGTTATCTGGAGTATAGTAGTTCCTCGGGGGGTGAGTAACTCGGTACAATGAAGATCCTCGGAGAACACTTGTTGCTCGGAGTGCCTGAGTTGGTCGGGGAGGTTGAGCTCCTTTGAGTCAATATGTTGTTCAAAAAGATGTTTGCAGTTGCCATATAGATTGACACGTGTCTCCACATAATTGATCCACGTCAGCAGACTAAATTTGGTATTAACAGAAGCCCCCAATGTTTCGTAGTTTGATGTTAAAGAAAAGTATGGAACATTCTACTGCCTAGACTTTCAGTTTTTATGGATTTTAGACAAACTTTCATTGTATATAAATCCTTTTTTGAGTGCATAGTATCAGGCTTTTAAAGTATTTTGAATTTTCATAAATGCTTCGTTTTTTGTGCCCCTTTCTTCTTTTTAGCCGCCGGGTACGCAATCGTCCGTCCTGGTAATCATTATTTTTCTCCATTCTCGAGGTAAAGTATTTAAACGCTACAGAAAATTTGATCATCTTTTACTTTTTCAAATCTATATCTTAGAACTTCTTCACTTCTTCTCTATCTTGTGCGTTCGTTTCTTCCATTGTTCGTTGTCAACTGATTCACCCTTTTCATGTAAGATCTTCTTCCTTCTCTTTTATTTTCATTGTTCATCATGGTTTACCTTGTTGAGTCGCTTGATAAATTTTTCTCTGAATTTTCTATTCCTTCATGGGTCATATTGGAAGAACTTTTTGAGCCTTCTGACTATTTTTCTTTAGCTTAGGGACATTGGTTCCCCAGTCTCTTTGTGGCCGAATGTGGCTTTTCTTTTCCTCCAAATCCTTTATGTTTGGAGTTCTGTCAGTTTTTTGATGTTGTTCCTGCAAAAACAGCGCCAAATAATTGGAGAATAGTCAATGGAGTTCATATGTTAAATCAACTTCATGGAACCCGTTTAGGGATTCCAGAGATAATGTACTGTTACAGATGGGTCGTTAGTGATAGTACTTTTTACTTAAAAACTAGGTTTTTGAATAAGACATTAGTTGTTAATCTTCCCGATGTCAACAGGGATTATTTTGAACATGGAGTGGTAATGAAAAATTGCCAATATCCTTCATTAAATGGAGACGATGTATATCAAGGTCCTAGATGCCCTCCTTATGGCAATGGGATAGGTTGTTTTTATTTTTATTTTTGAAATTATGTTTTCTTTGTGTTTGATAAAATGTGTCATTGACATTTTAATTTTTGTTTATTTGCAGTTGACAGCAAAAGAAAATCCCCCAAAGAAACTGATGTCAATTTAAGGCACTTGAAACTTATCTGGAGTTTACACCAAACCATTGCTGACGAACATATTAGATCGGCCTCTTACTTATTGCAGTACAAGAGATATACTTCCTCCTTCACTGCTCGTCCAGTAGTGGTTGACATCAACCAAGTACCAGCTGTAAATACTAGTGTGGAAGGTTCTTCTTCAGAGTCAAATATTCCCGTTAGTAGCATAATGAAGAGAAGACGAGCTCCTGCCTTCTTTGACAAATTAGACCCTGCTAATGTGGAGGCCAAGAAAAATAAGCAGGATGTCCCAGAGGAAGGGACAAGAAAAATTGATGCACCCTCTCCAGTTGCTGCTAAGAAAATTGTTGAGAAGCCCCCTGTGGTTCCAAGTAAGGCTGTGGCTATTTCTCCTCCTGGTGAGGTCATTGTCATATCACCAACCAAGACTCCTTCGGTTGAAAATATTCATGCTCCTCCGAAGAAGTCAAAGAAAAGTTCCTCGGATAAACTGGCTGAATCTATCTCTCAACCTTTAACTGCTGGAAGTGGTGTTCCCACTTTTGTTGCTCCGAGCACTGCTATGGGCTATGTGAAGTCTTGGATTATCCCAGAAATCCAAGGTATTGAAGACACTCTTTCTCAGGATAGGGTCACCACCTTGGCAGCTCATTATATTGCCTCAGTAAGTATTATTACTCTAAGTTTTCATTTTTTATTGATATGTCCCTGTATTGATTCAAAATTATTTCTTTCCTCAGCTGGTAACCTGTTTTAACAGTATTCTGAAAAAGGATGAGGTTATTAAAGTTTCGAGCTCCTCACGAGGTGTGGAGGAAGCTTTTATGGGTTTGACTTAGTCCTTAAAGGACTCTCGTCAGAAATATGAAGAAGATAAAGAGGCTTGGGAAAAATGAAGAGCTTGAGAGGAAAATGAAAGAGTTTGAGAGGAAAAATGAAGAGCTTGAAGAAAAGCTCAAGAATGCTGAAGAGCTTGAGACTAAGATCAAAACTGCTGAAGAGGAACTTGGTAGACTTCGTGAAGCTGATCGTCAGAAGGAAGAGGTAGAAGGGAAGTTGAAGGCTGTCGAGGAGCTCCTAAGGGAAAGGACCTCCTCGGAGAAAGAGAAGAGGAAAAAGGCTGTAAAAAAATCTTTCAGCGCTGGTTGGGATAAGGGCTGGAACAAAGGCTTGGTTACCATGACTTCGCAAATGGAATATGCCAGCCTCAAATAGTTTAGGGACGGATGGGTCGTTGCTCTAAAAGAGATGAAAATTGCTGAAAACTCAGAACTGTTCCAGCAACACATTCATGGCCCTCTTCCATCTCCTAGGGAAGAAGAAGAGGACAAGGCTGCCTCAGAGGAATCTTCCATGATGGTTGGAGATCAAGTTCCTCCTGTTCCAGTTGTTCAAACTTTCTACGAGCAACTTCAACCCACCAGTACCTCAGTCGAGCAACTTTCATTATCTTCCGAGCAACCATCCTCCTCATCCCAGCTTCCCGAGGAAGTTGGTAAAAATAAGGAGAAGGAGTAAAGCTGCTCGGGTTTCAATTTTGTTATTCCTTTTGAATGTAACCTTGAGCTTTGTACTTATCTTTATGATGAATGAAAATTTGAACTTTTGGTTGTTCACACTAACTTTTTCTTCTTCTTGCTCTATCTTTATCTTTATTGATTCTGTTTATGGTTTCTCTTGCTAGTTTATGGCCAGGATGGAGATGTTATCAGCTCATGATACAGAGTTGTTGAAAAAATGCAATGACTACTTCAAACTGGTCATGCAGATCTGAATAAAGCTCAAATCATCGACATCCTTGGTTCAGATGCTTCTGAAAGAGCAGTCGAGTCCTACTAATATCTAAAATGTTTGCTCGACCGTACAGTTGCCAACAATGTGTCATACTATGAGATGATTGAAGATCTCCAGGGTACCATCGAGGAACTTCAACAACAATATAAGGAGTCTTGCACCCTTTTACATCAGGGATATGAGAACAAATATCAACAACTAAATGCTGATAAAGGATATGACAAGTTTATCGCAGATTATGAGAAAAGAGAGCACTCTGAAACTTGAGGTTGAAGAACACAGGAAGATTGCTAAACTGTTGGAGCAGGAAAATAATATTTTGCAAGAAGAAATATCCCAACTAAAATCTGCAGCATCTTCCTCGGGATACATTGTCCCAGTTAATGATGAAGGTTTCTCTTTCTTGGAGGTGGAGAATGCCAACTTGCGAGATAAGTTGGAGACTTTAAAAAGGGCTGGTCCCTCTTCGTCTACTCGGGGAAGAGGACGATCTTCTTCTCAGGGACGAGCAAGAGCTGCTCGAATTTTAATTGAAGAGTAAAGAACTCTATCAGCCTTGGAGAATCAGGCCTTCCAGTTGATAGCGAAGAATCAAGCATTAGCAGAGATGTCCAAGAAGATTCTGAACCTCAACGAGCAACTTTCTGCACAAAGCTCTGCCTTGGAAAATAAAACAAATCTGGTGAAGAATCTTCACGAGCAGCTAGAGAGGTTGACCTACCAGTTCCATAAACAACCCAAAGAGTTTTGGATGGCTGGTTACAATGAAGCCCTCTACCATTTTGATGACCGGATCCAGCAGTCCAATAACGAGGGGTACAAGCAAGGATGGCTGAATGCACTAGGTGTGCTGAAATTGGAGCGGGGTCACTACTTATGGGATTATTATGATCCTGGGTTGCTTGAGTTGCCAGTGCCTCCTTTTAAACTCGATATGAGTTGGATTCCTGCTCGGGAAATTCCTCAGTGTTTGATATCAAAGTACCTCGGTGATTACAGCCTGCATTCAAATTTTGACATCTCTCACCTAGAGCATTTGCTTGATCGGCCTTCAGTGATGAATGTTCGAATGCTTCGAGATATAAACTTCATAAACTCTCCTTATGCCTTAGACGATCCTCTTGCTGGAGTAGGACCTGTTTCAAAGGCAGAAGGGAAAAAGCCAATAGAGTAGGATCTTGGATGTAATGATTTCTCATGTAATATGTATTTTATTCTCTATGTAATTTGTTCTGATTTTAATGAAGAAACTTTTAGTTTTTCTCTACAATGTTGATTGTCATTGTCTTGGAAATATTTTATAAAACATCTCTTTTATTCACTAATTAATGTGTATGTATATTTGTAAAAAGACAGAAAATGTCCTGTGTTATTTTAAATTGCCGACCAACCGGAGTTGGTGAAAATTCATTGTTGACTAACCGGAGTTGGTGATAATTATTTGACGACCAACCGAAGTTGGCGATATTTTGCTTTTCGACCAACTTAGAGTACCAACTTAGAGTTGGTGGTATTTTGATATGCTACAAGTAAAGAAATTC
Organism: Sambucus nigra; assembly: GCA_949130495.1. NCBI lineage: Eukaryota > Viridiplantae > Streptophyta > Magnoliopsida > Dipsacales > Adoxaceae > Sambucus > Sambucus nigra. Next base: position 31,286,590 of record OX422207.1, on the reverse strand, counting down.
TGTTTTATTTTTTGATTATAGTGACTTATCACTTTTTAATTCTAAGCCATGAAACGACTTACATCCCATGATCCTGCTTCGTTTAACCAACCGGAGTTGTTTGCAATTGATTTACCGACCAACCGGAGTTGGTGGAGATCGATTCCCGACCAACCGAAGTTGGAAGAGATTTATTTTCAACCGGAGTTGGAAGAGATTTATTTTCTGACCAACTGTAGTTGGAAGAGATTTAATCCCGACCAACCGGAGTTGGAAGAGATTTATTTCCCGACCAACCGGAGTTGGAAGAGATTTATCGACCAACCGGAGTTGGATTTTATCTACCAACCGGAGTTGGATTTTTTCTACCAACCAGAGTTGGATTTTATCTACCAACCGGAGTTGGATTTTATCTACCAACCGAAGCTAGATTTTATTCCCGACCAATCGGAGTTGGAGGAGATTTATTTGCCGACCAACCGGAGTTGGTGGAGATTTATTTTCCGACCAACCGTAATTGGAGGAGATTTATTTGCCGACCAACCGGAGTTGGTAGATATTGATTTGCCGACCAATCGAAGTTGGAGGAGATTATTTAGAACTTAATGCATAGTGTGTAGCACTAATACTCTGAAAAATTTCAACAAAAAGAGAGAACTGGGTAAAACATTCAGCACTTTATTCATACTGAAGAAAACTTCATTTACATAGGAATCCCCAACTACTGATAATATTTGCATAGATGTTCTGCATTCCATGCATTTTTAAATTCTTATCCCTCCAAGGTTTCAATCTTGTATGTTCCTGGTCGAACAACCTCTGTTACTCTGTAGGGTCCATGCCAGTTAGCTTCCAGTTTGTTGTGCTTTTGAATTACTTTCTTTAGCACATAGTCTTCTTCCTTCAGATTGCACTTCTTTACCCTCTTATTGTAAAACATATCTGTTCGTTGTTGATATGCGGCATTCCTGATTGCTGTTTCTTCTCTAACTTCTTTGAGCATGTCTAGATCTAATCGCCTCATCAAGTCACTGATAGGAGAATTGAAATTTAGTACCCTGTGTGTGGGGAGAACCAACTCGGCAGGTATAATAGCTTCACTTTCGAATGCCAGCATGTATGGTGATTCTCCTGTTGCTGCTCGCGGTGTAGTACGATAAGCCCACAGCACAGAATGTAGCTCGTTGATCCAATTCGCATTCGCATCATCCAGTCTTTTCTTTAAATCGTTCAGTAGAGTTCTATTCGTCACCTCAGTTTGTCCATTGCTCTGGGGACGGCCTGGTACAGAGTGGGTCTTCAATATGTTTGACTGATGATAATATGCAGCGAACTCCTCGTTGTCGAACTGAGTTCCATGGTGTGTGATGAATGCATGGGGAAGACCATATCTACAAATAATATTCTTCCAAATAAATTGATACACCTTGTCATACGTCATATCAATAAGAGGCTCAGCTTCTACCCATTTAGTAAAATAATCCACAACGACTACAAGGTATTTAAATCTTCCTCGGGTCGTTGGAAGGGATCCGACCAAGTCTATTCCCCAAATGGCGAATGGCCAAGGAGACGTGATGGGTGTTAGCAATGCCTGGGGAGTTCTTTGTATGGAAGAGAAACGTTGACTTTTATCACATTTCTTGGCATAAGCTACACAAGCAGCTCTCATCGTCGGCCAGTAATACCTTTGCATTGTCATTCTTTGAAAGAGTGTCCGATCTGCTACATGGGCTCCACAAGACCCTTCATGGACCTCTTCAATCAAATTTTTCACCTCGGAGGGGTGGACACATCTTTGCAAACCTGCTATAATTCCTCGTCTTTATAAGTTCCATTAATCAATACATAACGAGCAGTTTTAAACTTTAGCTTCTTGGCTGCGAGTTCATCAGTTGGTAATGTCCCCTCCTCAATATAGGCCGTGATGGGATCCATCCAAGATGGACCTAAATTAAGGGTGATGAAATTCATTATCATATCATTGTCAATGCTCCTGCTAGCCAAAATTTCTATTGGGATTGTCATTCGTAGCTCGGTGCGCGTAGCTGAGGCTAACCGAGCTAAGGCATCTGCTCTTGCATTCTCCAATCTTGGTGTTCTAATTAACTGCAATGATTTAAAGTTCGATACAATCTCCATTGCATTCGCATGATACTTGATCATCAATTCTCCTTTTGTTGCGTACACCCCCATCATTTGATTTACGATCAACTGTGAGTCACTGAATACAATGACCTGCTCTGCCCCCATAGTTTTTGCTAAACTAAGACCTATAATCATAGCTTCATATTTAGCCTCATTATTAGAAGCCTTGAATTGAAAGCGCAGAGCATACTCCACATCGATCTCATCCGGGCTATTTAAAATAATCCCTTCCCTACAGCCTGTAGTGCAAGATGAGCCATCCACATATAGATTCCATATAGGTACTTCATCCTCAAATTTTTGATTGGATAAAGTTCCTCGATGGAATATTTGTTGCTTCTTTATATCCTCCTCTAGCACTTCTTGCTACTCGTCGACCATCTCCTCTTTCTCGTTGGCTGACTTAAGTTGGCCGGAGTTTAAATTTGATGATCCTGTAACATCTACAGGCTGGTCGGTATTCAACTTTTTCTCTTCGGAGGTGTCAGGATAGGTGAACTCCGCGATAAAATCTGCTACTGCTTGCCCTTTAAGCGACGATCTAGGCTCATAAACTATGTCATATTCACCAAGTTTTACTGCCCAGTACATCAATCTCCCTGATTTTTCTAGTTTATGAAGAGCTTGCCTCAACGGCATATCGATATACACAACTATGGTATGAGCTTGGAAGTACAACCTTATTCTTCTACTTGCTTCGATCAATGCTAGTGCCAATTTTTCCAGTCTTGGATATCTGATCCCTGCTCCTCGGAAGGCCTTGCTAGTGTAATAAATTGGTTTATACACTCCATCCTCCATTCTTATCAATGCCGAGTTGACTGTATTCTATGAAACTGCCAGATATAAGTACAATTTTTCTCCCATCACGGGCCTGGACAACAGTGGAGGTGCTCCCAGGTATTTCTTCAACTCTTGAAAGGCCTTCTCACATTCATCATTCCATTTAAACATTTTTCGGAGTGTTTTAAAGAATGGGAGACATCTATCAGTTGCTCGTGATACAAATCTATTAAGTGCTGCAACTTGCCCAATGAGACTTTACACTTCCTTCTTCGTTGTTGGAGATCGTAACCCCAATAGAGCCTTGATCTTTTCAGGGTTCGCTTTAATACCTCGTTGGTTGACAATATACCCGAGAAACATGCCTTCTCATACTCTGAATATGCATTTTGTATGGTTCAACTTCATTTGATATTTATCTAGTTGATCAAAGGTCTGGCCTAGGTCAATTAGATGGTCAGCAGCTCTCTTGCTCTTCGTCAGCATATCATCAACATAAACTTCCATATTGTGATTGATTTGCTCTGCAAACACCTTGTTCATCATCCGCTGATATGTTGCACCTGCATTTTTCAATCCAAAAGGCATAACATTATAACAATAAGTTCCCCTAGGGGTAATAAAAGAGGTATTCTCCCTGTCTTCAGGTTTCATTTTAATCTGGTTGTAACCAGAATAAGCATCCATAAAGCTCAACAGCTCGTGTCCCGAGGTAGTATCCACTAATTGATCAATTCGGGGCAAAGGAAAATGATCCTTTGGGCATGCCTTGTTGAGGTCGGTAAAGTCTACACACATCCTCCACTTGTTGTTCTTCTTCTTCACCATCACCACATTTTCTAACCAGTCTGGATATTTGACGTCTTCAATAAAACAGGCTTTCTGAAACTTCTCGACCTCTTCTTGTATAGCTTGGTTCTTTTCAGGGCTGAACACTCTTCTTCTTTGCTTCACTGGCTTGATTTCCTTGTTCACATTGAGATCGTGATATAGGAAGGCTGGGTCTATCCCTGGCATGTCTTCGTGGCTCCATGCGAAAGTTTGTTTTCTACTTTTTAGGAAGGCTATCAATTCCTATTTTAGTGAGGCATCCAACGACGAACCTATTTGAGTTGTTCGTTCCGGGTGCTCGTCGTCCAGAATGACATTTTCAGTAGCTTCCACCACCTATCCTTTTACGAGCTGCGACTCGTCTCTAGGATCTAATGTTTCAATTTCTGCACCTTCATCCACTTGATAGGTAGTAGTCTTTTTCCTAGATTCCTCCAGTTCTTCCTGCTTGGCAGATGAATGGTAGCATTCCCGAGCTACTTTTTGGTCACCCTTTACAATTCCTACTCCAAAATTAGTTAAAAATTTTAGGCATTGAAGTACAGTGGATGGTACTGCTTCGAACTTCTTCAAACCGACCCTTCCCATGATGATATTGTAAGCTGATTGGACATTCTTATCCATCATGAAAAGCGCACTCTTTTTGTTTGACAAGCAGGCCATGTACCGATGAACATATCCAACTTGATCATCCCAAGTGGAAAAACTTTCTCGCCAGTAAAACCGAGGAGGGGCCGATGATATGGCTCCAACTGGGATAGCTTTAGGTTCAAACTATCAAAACATGGGTAGAACATAATATCTGCCGAGCTGCCATTATCCACCAATACTCTTGAGATCATCCTCCCTCTTCCCCACGCCTATTTGTTCCCCCAGCCCCTTCAAACCAAGGAGATGCAGAACTCTTTTTTTTAAGATTCATAGATAGAGCCATGATACATTTCGGAATCCTCTTCTCCCTATCGATCACTAAGGTATGAATCTGGATCTCGAACAGATGGTTTGCTTGGAATCTTCTGTTTGCTCCTCCGCTCCTTCCCTCGGCTTACAAGATATTCATTTTTATGCAAATTCGTTTAGTAGAGTAGTTATTTAAAGGTGTGCCCTCCGGTGGAGTACACTGAAGCTACCAATAGGGCACTTCCTTTATTCTCATTTTGATCACCAATGGATCATCATGAGGATACAGTACTCCTACAAGGTCGTTCTTAGAGAAATCAATGACCAGTTTATCCTTGTTCATCTTCCTCGGGCGATCATCCTCAGCTAGATTTGTTCATTGAATGTATGAACAAGCTTGAGCCTCATTGAGGTAAGATTTCCTTTCTGCAATAAGATCCCCATCTCCTGTATCTCCACCTGTAATAACATTGCAGTCAAAAGATCCAAAACGAATTGAAAATACCTCACGTTCTGTATGTCTTGGTCTTTTGAGGAGATCGGGATCATCTTCAGGATCATCTTCATGGTCTCTTTTCTTGTCTTCTTTTGTTTGAAGAGGAGATTTAGACCTCTGTCTTCCTCGTTCCCTGGTTCAACCACCGTTTTGACGATCAACATACTTGGTCAATTTTCCTCGTCTAATGAGTGCTTCAATTTCATTCTGGAGAGCTATGCAATTTTTGGTCGTGTGACCATGATCCTTATGGAATTCATAATATCTGGACTTATTCCTCTTGTCAGGATCTGTCTTCATTTTTTCAGGCCAGTTTAGCTCCTTGCTGTTCTTGATTTCTTCTAGAATGTGGTTTATATCTACTTTCAAAGGAGTATAATTTCCAAATCTCTTCAATTGTTCTAATGCTTGCTTTGCTTTTGATTGCTTGTTGCCACCATTGTTCTTCTTCTCCTTCTTCTCAACCTTCTTGTCCTCAACTTTGGTCTCCTTAGTGTCCATGTTCTTCTTCCCAGCCATAGCTTCCTCGACATTCATGATTTTGGCTGCTTTTTCCATCAGTTCTGACATGGTCCTGGGCGGATCTTTGGACAAAGTGTAGTACAATTTATTGGGTAACAGTCCACTCATCAAAGCAGTAATCACAGTCTTCTCCTCATAGTCAATTACTTCCAGTTTCTTATTATTGAAACGAGTAATGTAATCCCTGGTGCTTTCACCTGCCTTTTGTCTAACACTCAACAAGTGTGCTACTCGTTTAACAGGTTTTGCTCCAAAGAAGAAATTTCCAATAAAGAGCTCGTCCAGTTGAAAGAAAGTCACAATCTTCCCCCGAGGAAGAATGTTATACCATATTTGAGCAGATCCGGTAAGAGTTCCTAAAAATGCCTTGCATCTCATCTCATCTGGAACTGCATAGATATCAGCAGCAGCTTGATATTGTTCTATGTGGAGAATATGGTCAGTTTTCCCATCATATTTAGGTGTCACCACAGGAGCTTTGAATTTTGATGGTGTAGGAAAATCCACAATCTCTTATACGAATGGTGTTCCTCGGATGAAAGTTCTTTGTAGAGGATTCTTGGCCTTAGCCATCTCCCCTAATCTATCCTCCAACCTTTGAATTGAGCCCTTCCATGCATCATTTCCTTCCTTGATCCTATTGGTTTGAGCAACTGATCGTGTTGAATTTGCCTCTTGGGATCTTTCATGACGAGAAGCTGGTCGTGATTGGGCCGAGCCTTCCTTTAAATTAGATGGTAGTTGAGAGTTCCTCAGCACAATCCTAGGGGGACTTCTATTCCTCCTAGGACCCAAACGATCAAAAGGAGAGACTCTACTCAACCTTTTAAGAGCACTTGTTCTTTCTGGAGATAGAGTGATGTTTTGTTGAGTGTTTGTAGCTCGTACCGAAGAAGTCCGTCCAGGCTGATAAGAAGGATCATGAGATCTCTCAGTACGATATGAATCGGTGCGTCTGGATCGAGATTCTTCTTAGAATAACGTTCGCCTAGAAGGTAACCGGGTATTTCTCTGAATGCTTCTTTGTCCTGACTAGGTCGGCGCTCCACCTTGGATAGTTTGCATGAGTTATCGCATAGTCTCTTGCATGGCCGTCTGGCCCTGGGCCAAATTAGCCATTATTCCAGCCAGATCTTGGACATTTGGTGGAGTAGATGGGTTTGAACGAATCCCAGTGTTTCGATTACTGGATTCTGGATGATCAGCCATTGATGATAACTGGTTTTGGTGAAAAACGATAATTACAGTCGTTTCCCACAGACGGCGCCAATCTGTTGATGTAAAAAATTAGATTATCTCTAATTAATCAATCACAAATAAAATAAATAAGACAAAATATTTTTAAAGTGGTTCAGCCTTGAAAGAATGGCCTACGTCCACTGTTTTTGTTATTGATGATTGTTGGTTTGGAATTCTCGATAATAGGTTTACCAAGAAATTCTGAGTCCCCTTACAATGAGGATAATACAATGTATTTATAGCCTTGAGGTTGTACATGCGAAAGAATAATACATAGCTATCCAGTGGGCGTGTACATCTGTGCGATAATAACTGTGCATTTAATGCGCAATTATCTTTCGATTTTCTCTGATGCGTACGCCATAAGTATCTGAATTGCTCGGACCAGCTTAGTAGCTCGGACCGACTTAATAGCACGACACGTTTGAGTAGCTCGGCCCCTTGAGTTCCTCGTGGTTTCTTAGTTGCTCAGTGATCTTGAGTTATCTGGAGTATAGTAGTTCCTCGGGGGGTGAGTAACTCGGTATAATGAAGATCCTCAGAGAACACTTGTTGCTCAGAGTGCCTGAGTTGGTGGGGAGGTTGAGCTCCTCGGAGTCAATGTGTTGTTCAAAAAGATGTTTGCGATTGCCATGTAGATTGACACGTGTCTCCACATAATTAATCCACGTCAGCAGACTAAATTTGGTATCAACAACTACTGAGGTGTTCAATTTTATTTTTACAGTAAAAATAATACATGTTTCTCTTTTTAATTGTATTGCCTTATGATGGTCATCTTTCATTTAAATGCTTATGGATTTGTTGCAAATGAATTATGATAGCCGTCATTGTTAGGTTCTAGCATTATAAAACTTGTACCTATATTGATTTGTGGCGAGTTACCGCGCTTTATGTTCCTGTAGGCATGAATATGTGAAATTTGGCTCTAATCCTTGCTTTAATAATTTGAAGAAAGAACAAGCATCACGTTTCAATTGATTGAAGGATGGGCGGGTCTTGGTTTTTGCTCATACGATATTTAATATCCACTCATACTAGAGTCAAGATCACGAGCACGACTGCCATTTATCTCCAACTTCCACCATCACCAAAATCTCCAACCGCAAGTACTCTCATATACCCATTACCTTTTTTGAACATCGTTTAAGTTGTTAATTTTGTGTGTTTGGTCTTTGGCTTTTTACTTTATGTTTTAACATAATTTGGGTTTCCAGATTTAGTTCCTTTGATTGTTAATGTTTAAATATTGGATATTTCTATTATTTTAGTATGTTTCTATCTTGATTTATTTTGTTCTTCCATAAGTGCTCTATGTATATGTTTACATACAATAGATCAAGGCAATATTAAAAATTCTCTGATATGAACCCTTCTTGGTAATATTCTTTATCATGCATTTTTAATCTCACCACCTGATTTGCTTCTCCTAAACCGAAAGAACTCATTATCAAAAAATAAAAAATAAAATAAAATGGCTCATTGTCTACAAATTTATACTCTTTCACTCTAGATAAATATCACATATTTCATATTATTGTGTGTGGGTATGCTGGGAAACGTAGTGTGCTCAAGTAAGTGGCACGTGTCTATCTGCTATAAAATTGTGTGTTTGTGTGTGGTTCTGTGGCATGTGGATGTCCTGCTGCAATATTGTGCTTGTTGGTTGTGTACATGCATGTGTGTGTGTGTGTGTGTGTGAGAGAGAGAGAGAAAGAGAGAGAGAGAGAGAGAGAGAAAGAGAGAGAGAAGTGTGCCTGTGGGTGATTTAATAATGTGGCAAAAATATTTATAGAATTGAGGTTTTCAGTTAATTTGAATAAGATTTAAGGACAAAATCACAAATTTAATACATTAATATTTTGGTAATCAGTTGGTAGTGTATTTTAAATGAAGGATGATTTACTATTTGTCTCGAGTGACCTCATACCTCACGTGTAATTTTCACAAGCCATATTCGTTTGATGGTTTATGAAATTGTGAGGATGTTCTTAAAGACAATAAGTTACAATCTTTTAGTTACTATAAAGAAATGCTAAGTATGTTTTAATAGTTTCCTGTCATGAGCTTCAGCGATTGGTAGCATATTTTCTTTACCTTGATCTCTTAATTTACATTAACTTTTGTTTTTGAATTTATCACGTGTGTATAAAAATTTGATTTATGATTTAAAGGTTGTAATTTAATAGACTTGGTATCGGGTCTATGTGCCTGCGGTCCCTAGACTAATTTTTAGTTCAAAACTCTATTTCGTTTAGGAATTTCGTTCATGATTTATAGATTTCATTTAATATTGATATATGGGTTTCAATACCTGTGATATTCCTTTATCAAACATTCTTTATTACCTTTGCTTGATGGAATAATGGTGGAAGGAAATAAAATAAACTGTCTCTTAAGTAACATTTTAGGCATTCTTTTCTACATGTCATAGATTTTTACACTTCAATTTGTGTGTGGGTTTGTGATATAGGGGCAATAAGGTGGATATCGATTTATACTTTGGAGGTTAAATATTAATGCGCTTTTTCCTTGACATTTTTTTGTATTTTTGATTTGCCTTGCTAGAAAAATAATGATCCCTTTAATGTCTCTAATAGTATAGAGGTCGTTGTTGAAAGAAAAAAATACTAAATCGATGAAGTATTTCGTGATGCTGGAACTTTACTTTTAATCATTGTTTGGGTTTTGTGAAAACAATAAATGTAATTAATAGTATAGATATAGTTTTTGTTTTTCATTTGTTGGTTGTTTTTTCTTAATTAGGTTTTGATATAGGCATATGTAGTTAAGGATAATAACCAAGAGTGATTTTGAATAACCTCTTATATGTGGGCTATTGTTTATTTATTAGATTGCATTTGTGATACTATCTTTTTTTGCAACTGCTTTTTGTTTGAGAACGGTGCAAAACTCCTCCTTATCTTGTATCTTTTGCCATTTTTCACTTGCACGGTATTTGCTCTGTGAGTAACTCACGCACTCAAGACCTTCGAATATATATGCTGGGAATGCAAAAAAATGTATCTGTGGTGATGATTAACATGCACAATTGTAGTTTGAAAGCAAAAGTGAAGATGATATTTTGGTACGCTCTCCTCTAAATTCCCATTTTTAATTTATCTCCCGCCCTTTGTTCCTATAGTTAGTATATTAGTATAGTTTGTTTATATGCTGCATATTATTTAGTGTCCCTTTATACAATGTTATTAGACCTCTCTCCCCCCTCCTTCTCACCAATCTAATGCTATAATGGACCGCATCTTAGAATGACTTTTCTTCATTTTTAAGACTGCCAAAGAATGGTTCTTTGAGCTCAAGCTTCACATTTCATAAAATCTGAATATATATATATATATATATATATTGTATGAATTTTTTTTCATATATTATCAACTCTGTTCTAATTACTTCGATAAGAGTATAATTTTTTAATGACAACCAGTGCCAATATTAATTGATCCTAGGGGTAAGCCACATTGTAGCCTGTAGCAAGCCAGACTTACAATGTGCAAGTATCATAGTTTCTTAACTATTAATGTGCAACTATTCATACGTGTTTTGTATGTGATGTTGACATTGTTAATTTTATAACATACTCTGCACTTGCAAATTTTAGAAAACATTATAATGGTCATAGTCCGTGTCTTAGGCATGGGGCCACAATGCACCTATCTGAATCAAAACTAAATATACTACAACAAATTTATAACCGTGCCCATCGGCACGGGTTATACCTAATATATATATATGCGTTATATGTTAACTTTCGTGTAACTTCTTATTATATATGTTAGGTGATTAGTTTTTCTTATATAGACAACATCTTGATATGCTTGCCTCTCCTACTACCTTCAATTTTACATGCGTTGGAGTTCATTTCAATGTTTGTTTTCCCCAATTCAACTTGTTACTAGTTCATGGCAAAGGCAATTTATGTTTTCACAGTATGCCTTATCTATTAAATTATTAGTTGAATAAATTTTAGTTTTCTTTATGTTAATGTGCATCCCTGTTGATTAACTCCATTACCAGTCATCCATATGGTTTCCGTTGTTGTGTATTGTTCTTTCAGTGAGAGGACAAATATTTATCCTCCCCCCTCCCCCCCCCCCCCCCCCCCCCCCCAAAAAAAAAAAAATCCATTTAGGTCTAATTTTATTAAAACACGAGGTACAGAGTCGGTATTGCCAGAGAAGTATTTAAAACTCATCCGGACTACGAAGGATATAAGGAAGAGATGCCAACATGGTCAAATTCTTCTATCAAACCTAACTACTGAAATTTCATGAATACGGCTCCAAACCCGTAACCTGCGAATAGATCTACTTAATGTGCAAATGAGTTTAGTTTCTATTTGTTCGGTAGATTTGTAAATACCCGTTGGTTGTTTAGTTAATTGGCTATACAACTTCAATGTAGGTTCTTCACCCTTCTAGGATTACAATTTAATATCTGCATTTAGCTCAAAAGAAGTGGTAAAAACAAATTTCCATACCGTTCCATTAAATTTTTAAAACCATTATGTACAATAATTTATTGTCGTGATAGTGTGTAAAAACATAGGCTGCTTTTCTTCTCACTCATTTTTTGTTGTTCTTTCTTTTTCTTTTGGTTATTAACGTTCTATAGCTATTTTCACTTATCTTGTAAATAAAGTCATTCATCTCCATGTCCCTCGCCTCTGAGAAGATGTTATCATTAACTCATATCAAGTTAGATTTGATATACTTGTCAGTTTGGGTGTTTTCATAGTTATATTTTCATTGTGGTGATTTGGTTTTTTCGCTGTGTAAGTATTGCAGTACTATTTCTTATTTACTATGATGATGAAATGTGAATACTTTGGCTCATACATGCCTTTATGACTAACATTTTTATAGACCCTTTGACTTAAATGAGTTCACTTCATGCTCTTATTAATTTTTGGTCAGTCTCAAGTGTAACCTTTGAAATGCACATATTGATTCAGAATCCTAATAAAGTGCCAACAATTCACAGTACATTAAGATTTAAACATAAATCTTATAACTCAATTTGCTCGTATATTCACTGTTATAAAGGGATATCAGAATAAAGGATTCCTCAACTATGCTTAGATCAAATGCCACTTCAATTTGGTTTATATGAATTTCCAGTGATGTTCCTATAAAAAAAAATATTAATTTCCAATGACCTGAAACAATTGATTTTAAATAAAAACCTCTTGTTAATGAATTTTTGGGTCAATTATTTAATAGTCCCTACTATAAATATATATTTTTTAAAAAGGACACATATTTTTAGTTTAACCCATTTAGTCCCTCAAGCACTCAATATTCTCTTATTTTTAGAGGTCCGCGCCAGCGGCACTCCTTTTCCAAAATATGTGGCAAAGGACTTTTTGAGGCAAAATAAAAAGGCTTGGACTAAATGAGTATTAAAAAATGTTTGAGGGACTATTTGGTATATGTCCCATGATTTTTTTATGGTATCCTCTTCAAGTCCCTGTGTATCTAAATGGCTTCTTAAAATAATAATCCTTGCTCTATTGAACTATTATTATACTTAGTTTTTTTAGCAATTTCGATAATTCTGAGTGCAGTACTCGTTTGGATTTTTCCTTTTCGTGGGTCATTAGCAATTGGTGAATTACAGAGCTTGAAGAACTGATAGATATTGTCTATCGCTCTTGTGTAATTCAAGAGTAAATCTGGTGATCATTCTTAAATTATTATGTTTGTTAAGGCCAGTGTTTAAAAAGGCATGGGAAAAAAACACGCCTAAAGGAGCCCTTTGGGGAGCAAAAACGCTTTGAGGATCTGTTGTTTCATCCACAAGAACAAAACACGCACGCTTTTACGTTTTTTGGTACACCTTTATACTTTTCCAACACTTGCTTCGTTTTTTGCGTCTTTTTGGTGCGTGTCGCTCCTTTTAGAGCGAGGGAAAATATTCATTGCTCGACATCGCTTTTGTGTCACCGTACGAAGTAGAAAACCACAAAGCCCGCAGCGGTTGTAGTTACATCGACAAAACTTCTTTCTGTATCAGACCTATGAGGTTGATGGAGTGAGAGAGATGACTTGTTGAGATGATTTGAATCTATCCTTTGATTGTTTCTCAGGTATGATTTGTTCATCTTTCTTTTTTCATTTTTCAGTCTTCAATCTTTTATCCTTCATTTTTCTTCTTTATCCTTCTTTCATTTGTTATCCCTGTTCACTTTCTAAGGCACAGAACACACCTTCTTTCCTCTCTTCTCAGCTCTATTTCAAAGAAGAGATGACTACTTCAATTATTTTACTTTCAATGTTTCGAATGTGCTTTGTGAAAAGTCATTTTGTTGAAATATATTTGCATTTGTGTGAACTAATGATATTTAATTTATAAAAATGTTGGTGCAAATGTTATTCATTCAATTTTATTTTTACACCCATTTTGTTAATATTTTCATTTGTTGTTAATAAAAAATTATATGCACAAAATCTTATGTCTCAACGCATCACTTTTTTACAAGAAAACACTTTACGCCTAGCTGTCACTTTTTTCAACATTGGTTTATGGCATACAAGTGTTAATTATTGGTCTTTTTCAGTTTTTTACAATTTAAACACTAGACGTTTGTTCAACCATATTCATTAAGCTGATTGATCTTCCTTGAATTCTGGCTCTTTCTCCATGTTTGCTGTTTCGACAGAACAAAACGAATTGAAGATTCAACCAATTCCCAGACTTGCCTATTGGTCTAAATAATACACAAGAGGTACAATCCCTTTTCTTCTTTTCCTCCATGCATGGTGTGTTTGAATGATTTTTTTTAGAATTCCATGAGTTTCGTTGTGCAAAGAAAGTAGTCATATCTGTGTATAATTGAAGATCATTAGGATCATAACAAAACGTATGCATATTCATAGAGATATGGTCTGATTTGATTACAAAATGCACTAACCATTGTAAAAGGAAAGTTTATGGTAAAAAGAAACAAGATGCTTAGATATTGTTTTTGGTTCTGTGATTGATGCTTGGCATTTAGCAGAGCAGTGTGCTATGAGTTTGTCATTTTGTTTAGCTATTTGATACTCCATTCATCCAAAATTAGTAGTCCTACTTTTTTTTAATCCGTCCTATTAATATTCATGTTTCTGAAAATAGTATATAAACCATTTTCTTAAATGCATATTCATCATTTTAAGGAGGATATATTTGGAAAGTAAAATATATTCTTATAATATTTGACTTTCAAATAGTAACCACAACTTAGGATGAATGGTGTATATACAAATGCTCTAGTGTTTAATGATGTACCAATTTGGCATACTATGAGTTGGTTCGCTAACTACTGGATGACCAACGCGCTTTAAATCTTTTCTTTCTCTATCTACTATTATCACCATACTTGGTAGCATATTGTTCTCTTTAATTTTCGATTAAAGTTCAAAAGCATCAATCAGGAAGTGAAAAACAAGAAAAAATGGGTGACAGAGAAAAAAAGGGTACTATATATTATAGATTCAATAAGGAAAAAGGCTGAAATATTCATTTATATCCCGATCAAGACAAGTTGGAGTGACAGGGAAGCCACGTGAAAAGATATTAGCTCCACTTTTCTATAGGTATATTAGTAACATATAAAATTGGTATGGATGCATCTATATGTATAGTAGCTCCAATCAGTTGTAACAGAGGTAGGCATGTGATTACCCTAGTTTGATCCATGTTAATTAAATATATCTTTTAGATTGTCAAGTACATATATATTTTCACAGATCTGAATATCAAGAGTGGTGATTGTTTTCTTTTGGATCATCTCCAACTCTTTCAGGAACACAGTATAACTCTAAATACTTTTTGGGATCATATATGTTTTTGTCTCTCGTAGGAAATTCAGATTCAATTCTACATGGTTCATTAGCTGAACACCTTAACCTAACATATTCTCTATCAATTATAACAGAATAGTGCACATTAAAACTGAACATTTTTTTTGGATGTTGAAGTAGAATTTCTCTCTTCACAAAAGTTACCCAAAAACTTGTCAGATGATCAATCAAAAATGCACTTTCGCCCTCCAAGTCACTATGAATGCATCCTTACAATCATATTGAACACACTACTAAAGTAAAAGTTCCCTAAAGAGTTGTTAGCTTGATATCAAACCACTGACTGCTTGAACTTTACGAGCCTATGATCTCTATTTGTTCATTCATTCACATTTAAAAATTATGATCTCTTATCTAGTTGTGGCCCACCTTTGATTCTCTCTGTTATGCCTCTGCCTCCAAAGTTTGGAAGCATGTTCATGTTATGATTAACATGGTTAAGGGTTACGTAGAGGTCGGTAATCAATGTTTTTGGAAGCCTATCTGGACCGGTGCTTTCTCCCTTATGTCCGTTTGCGAATTAGTTAGAAGTAGAGATGTGGAGCTATTTGCTTTCAAGTTTTTGTGGGATGATGGAATTCCAAATGTGTCTATTTTCTTATGAAAACTTCTTCTTAGGCGCATTCTCGTTGATCAGGCCATCTCGAAAGTAAAAATTCCTATGGTGTCTAGGTGTAGGTGTTGTATGTAGTGAAACGAGGAAACTTTTATGCACCTGTTCTATTTTGCGAAGGAAACTTTTGAGCACTTGTTCTGCATTGGGGATGTGGCATCAAAATTTTGGCATCATTTTCATGGCATTTTAGGTCTTCAGTTTGATCCTCGCTCCTTGCGTTCCATTTTGATGCCTTGACAGTTTACAACGCTGGGTAAATATTTGAGGGTTGTGTTGTGCTACATTGTTCCTTGATTTATTTGCTGCAGAATTTGGTGTGGTCGTAATAAACATGTGTTCGATAATATTCCTATGAATTTAGATCATATCATTGGGAAAAATAGTTTAGATATAGAGGAGGCATTATTGGCCCAGTCGTATAAATGTGAATCAAGAGCAGATCACACATATTATAGATGAATTTTGTATCAAATCTAAACAGCCTTATCAGGTCAGTTTTGTCATTTTTTTCTATTTAAATCTGGATGTTGCAACTTCAGGTTTGGTTAGATGTAATTTTGCTCAGTTTTGGTGTGGTTCTACTGGTGGAACATTCCAGGAGACTGTCCTGGTTCACTTAGTTTTCCTTTAATTCGTTTGGTGTATTTATAGGCATAGTAAATTCGAGGGGTTTTGCGAATGCGCTCTTATCACTTAATGTGTGCCACTGTGGAGAGGCTGGTTCCCCACCTTTTATGAAATATATTTTCTGGGACGTCATAAGAGTCTATACCGTAAAATTGATTTTTGACGGAATGAAAAAGACATATATGGTAGAATCGTAATCATAGAGTATGAGCCTAATCGAAATGCATAGATTTGTCTCATACTGTTGGCTTTTCATCAGCCATTGCGCGCAAGCATGCTTCTCTTCAAATATACCATATATGAAGTCAAGTAGGTGCTATAACTATAAGTAGCTAGTTAGCGCGCTAGCATTTTCCCTTACTAGTAAAGAGCCTGTTAGTTATTGCGTACAGTGTACTAGTGAATAGGAAAGGCGAATTGAGATTCTTAATGACAGCAGTCCAATAAAATTGAGTACCTTCACCCCCTTGTCACTTAAAAGGTAAGAATGGGCATATTCAATTATGGGTGTAATAGAAAGAGGAACTCTTTTCCAGAAGAGGGTTGGTAGTCAAAGTTTCCCAAAAGATTAGGAAACTTATCACTCATGTTGAAAGTCTTAGGTCTAGCACATTATCATTTGATCAGTACCAATCCTTAGACCAAATGTTATCTCAAAGGAGTACATGCTGCTGTTCAAACCTCTAAAACCTGAAGAAGACTCCAGCCCTCCTCAGCGTGTATAATGCCCAGATGCTGTCATCCGACATCAGGACTATATTTTCCAGGTGCTGCTGGATCCCAAAAAATATCAAAGTTTCCCTATTTTAAATATATATATATATATATATATATATATATATATATATATATATATATATATATATATATATATATATATATATATATGTGTGTGTGTGTGTGTGTGTGTGTGTGTGTGTGTGTGTGTGTGTGTGTGCGCGCTTAAATTTTGTCAAGAAAGCCTATGATCTCTAACTGTTCATTTATTCCTGTTTAAGTATTGTGTATAATCAAATTAGTGGTCGAGTATTTTCGTGATTGTATCTTTGTGTTTAAATATTTAATCTATGTACTCTTGACAATATCCCTTGATTGTAACTTCGAAACGTAGTTTTGTTTAAACCCGAATTTTCTTTTTATACACCTAACATTTAATATGCCAGCACTATTGCGTTCATATTCTTTCATTACATACATAAGTGGTGTGTATATAAAATTTTTAATTCTACAATTTTGTTTTTCATTTTGACAAAAATTCCATAATTTTTCGAAAGCATATCATCACGAGGAAATCAATTGATCTAATAAAGAAAAACAAAGGAAATCGTAGTCCAATCCTTCAGTTTGCTCTCATGAAATCCCTCAGCAGAAGCATTGACGCTAAGCGAACAATCTGTCGTGTGTGAATTAAGACCGCCGATAACTATTGGAACTCCTCCACTCTAAAGAATATCTCTTACAGCTTGCCTTGCATTCTTAAAAATTTACTCAGACGAATACTGTTCAGAAGGGTGCAATACGTCGACCAAGTGGTTCAGAAGGGCACCTACTTTCTTTCACACAATGATTTTTGTATCCCTCGTGGGCCACGAGATAACAAAGACTTTATGTTTCTTATATCCCAAGTCATTTCCCATCACGATGGATGGTGAGTAGGTGGCGTCGATGAGTCTGCGACGGCGAAAGGAGGGTACATAGGGCCCTAGAAGGGTTGTCTCTTATAGGAGATGCAAGCACATTAAACATTATTATGGGTGGTTTAATTAGCTATTATTTGGATGCATAGAAAAGAATTATGGATTTGACATACAATTACTCTTCTTCGCATTTAATTGCATACGCTCTTCTCCCCTCTTTTTATGCCTTTTCTCTATTAGCGATATTTCCCATTCAAGTTGCATGGCTCAAAATGATGAATGTATTTTATTTTTAACTCTGCGTAATATTTTGAATTATTTTTCCCAGGTGACCAGCTACAAGCATGAGTATCATCACAATATGTATGGTTGTCATACAGTTGTAATACCTCGTATTTTTATGGCTTTTAAATTTAGGGATTAATTAAATTTAATTGAGATAAATTAATTTAATATTAATCCGGAATGTTGTTTTAAATATTTACTAGCATGTCGAGAGTTAGTAATTAATGAAATTTGTTGAATGTTACTGGAAGAGTATAGTAATATATGACATTTATTTTATAAAAATTGTCACGTGTGAATAAAAGGCAATAATGGAAATTTAGGTCGGGACGCGCCTGTATCGCGTCGGGACTAAATATTGATTAATAAAAGTGAATAAATTATAATTCGCTCGTATGGTCATTTTGAGTGCTCCAAAGTGTCCGGAAGGGTCGAGATAGTCAGAAAAGTGTACCAGGGGGTTTAGTTTGGGTCTCGGGGAGTTTTTAGGCCTATTTAGCACCCCGGGAGGGCATTTTGGACATTTTTCATTTTTGGGTAATTAAACCCACGAAATTTATTAGGTTATATCAGCCATTTGGAATGGTCTTTTAGGGTTAGCAGACTCACAAACTTATAACGGCCATTAGAGAGGAAGGTAGAAAGCTTTCCAAGCAATCCAAGGCCAAAAATTCATCCGGTTGCACCGCCACCGCCACCAATGCGTAGATCGCGCGACGAGGAACGCAACCACACCAAATTCGTCCACAAATCAGAACCCTGAAATCTACAGGCAAGTATTTATCTTGATTAATTTTGTTAATGCATCATTCAGGTTAGTCTAGGGATGATTAGGATGAGTTTCATAGAAGAAAACCCATGTTGGAGATAGGAAAAATTTCATGTAGTAATGATATATATGATAATCTGGAAACCCCTTCATATGTAGAGGCTGTATTACGAAATTTGGAATTTATATGGATGAACGAATTGATGTTGATTAGGTTCTCTAATTGAAAATTTCGGAACTAGGGTTCTTACGAATTAATTTGGGGATTTCATGTAATCTAAATTATTTTTGATGAATTAATGATTCTAGGAAGTTATTAATGTTATATAATCATGATATTATTGATTGGGATTGAAGAGGGGACGTTTGGTATTGAACTATAGAGGTTTTTAGGCTTAAAAATGGTGAAAAACGAATCTGCCAAAGGTTGAAGATGAAACAGTGCAGTTCGCGCGATGTCGCGCGAAGTAGTTCGAGCGAGATGTTAATGTCGCGCGAAGTCGTTCGAGCGAGATGGGCAATTTGTTCGAAGTAGTTCGAGCGACACGTACAAGTCATTCGAGCGAGAACCATTCTGGTTCGACCGAGATTTTCAATTTTTAGGGAAATTCCTATTTTACCCCTATTTTAGAAATCGGATTAATTTGAGTGTGGAAAACCAGTATTCGAGGAATTCAGATTAGTACAAAGTTTTTGGGGATTTGTAGGTGTGACGATTTCAGTATTTGGGACGGTGAGGTTACTTTAAATATCACGAGAGGGAGATAATCGTAATAAACTATATGAGTCCGTTATACGGGATAAGTGAGTAAAATGTCTTCAGAACAAGAAGTTATAATTATAGATTGTGGGTACACCAAATTGAGAAATGTGAATAAGTGTTGTATATATATGACTATGTGTTTGTGCATATATTATAAATGTGTAAATATCATGCCCGCGCTACTTTCTATCCCTGAGGTTACCGCGCTGGGACAGTCTTATCTCGATGGGACCTTTATGGGGGATATTGACTCGTACCCTAGAAGATAGGAATCCTAGGTACAGGCTATCGGATCGATAGTCACGGTCCTAAGATACGTGAGGGTATGTACGGACCTCTTGGACTTGGAAACTATGCTTCACCTCAATATTGTTAGTATTTTGTTCAATACAGTTCGAGAGTGATTCCGAACTTGTATTTCCCTTAGTACGAGTGATACGGGGACTGGATAGCAGAGTATGCCCGCACCATAATTATTATGTGGGGTGCTATTAGAATATACATATTATATGAGGATTAATATATATTTAAATCTGAATTTGGGAACTACCTAATGTGCTTAAGGTAAGTAAGAAATGAATAATTATTTCAATTGTGGAATAAATGTTTGAAAAGTATAATGTGTTACTGAGAAACTTATTAGTAAATAAGGTTTAAATGAGAACTTTGTTGTTAAATAAAATTAACCTATTAAACAGTTGGAATTTTCAGTTTAAATCTTACGAACAACCTAAGATAAGATAAGTTAAACCATTGGGAAGGTTAGTACGATAGGCGTGCACATTAGTAGAGAGGTGAGAATTTCTCAAGGGAGTGCCGCACTAATATGTTGTTGCATTGGCCAGTAAACATTTTAAATACTTGCTAAACAAATTTTAAATCGTTTTTATAATCGGGCTCTGACCCATTTCCATTTTCTTTCCCTCTTGTATATATATATGTATGTATTACAGGTGCCCAGTCACAGGGGTGTCTTGCTTAATATCCTTTGGAAGGAACGTACTGCAGCTTAGGTGGGAGTTGCAGGCCTCTTGCTTAGACGACCTCATTTATTTGATTCTACTCCTAGCATTATTTATTCCAGTTGGGCATGTGTCGCCCTTTCCATTATTCAGTTGTTTTATTGGATATTGTAATCCATTTATTTCCAGTATTTGCACTTTGAAATTAGTATTGTTTGGATGTTTTTCATTTAAGTATTAAATGTTGGATTCAATTAATTGAATGTTTCGTTATTTGGATTTATATATTCCAGGATAGTTGTTGTGTGATTCTTTAATTATGAATTTATTAAAGTTTAAATGTTGGTTTATATAAATAAAATTTGGAAACTAATGTCTAAAATGGTTTTGGCACTTAGCTTAATTATTTAGGGTGTTAAATTGGTAAAGTTATTTTTACGACAGTGATGCTAAGAATGAACCAACCGTCACCTTGATTTTAATTTAATAAAGGACTGATCACCTGGTATTTAATTAGGCGGGGTGTCACAGGTGGTATCGGAGCATCAGGTTCTAGTGTCCTTTAGGATCTGTGCGGCTTATTATGCTTTCAGCGTTGCGTTGTTTGATATAGAGCCCTATGTTTAGGATTGTCGATTTCTTTGATGAGATTCCGTTATCCTGCTATAACAGATGTATCTTAGTGAATTCTAATTT
The DNA here is from genome assembly GCA_949130495.1 of Sambucus nigra. Classification (NCBI taxonomy): domain Eukaryota; kingdom Viridiplantae; phylum Streptophyta; class Magnoliopsida; order Dipsacales; family Adoxaceae; genus Sambucus; species Sambucus nigra. The sequence continues at coordinate 31,265,475 of OX422207.1, read as the reverse complement.
CGTTCGGATGTGTGAGTGTGCCGAGCGATGACGGATGTCAGAAGATGACTGTTAAGCGGACATCAGGAGGCAGGGCTCAGTTGAGGTGGTAAAATATATTCGAGGATGATGACCGTAGTCGAGGTCACCTCCATTAGGGTACGGGAAGCTAAGACTAGGAAGGTGACTAAGGCGCAGCCATGATTTCCAAATTCTGCTATAGTTAAATGAGGTGCGAGTGTAAACTCACCCAACGTATTACAAAATGTGTAGAGAACTGTCAGTGGGAAATTCTAGAAAATGCGGGAATTGTGTGTGTTTACCAAAAGAGGTAAAGTATCTAAAGGTTTAGATATAGGACGGAGTGTGGCTAACTGAAAGTGAAAATTTAGAGAAAATTTTTTCTTGGTTGATGAAAAGAAGTTATAATGATCGGAGTCAACCACCAATTTAGAAGTGGAATGCTATGTCTATAGGAGAACCTTAGGTGTAGTGTTGACCATATGTTCCTTCCTCAACTGTTTAGGATTAGAAGCGAACGTTATCCTGAACTCATCGCGGGAGGGCGTGACAGGGGTCCATTTGTAAATATGAATCCTAACCGTTAGCGAATTTTGTATCGGAAGATGTACATACAAGTGGAGGAATCGACTCCAAGTGGGAGACCGACTCGTAATAATAGTTGATAACACTCAAAGAGGAAATTCTGATGGACGATCGATTCAAAGGTTGACAATGTCGTATTTTGTCAATATAGATGATAACGCTTCTTTGTGTGGGAAGCTAAAAAGAACCAAAGAATTTAGTCGAGAATAAGACTGAATACAACGGTGGTGGTGTAGCACCACAAATGGGTGTGGATACACATCAGGGGACCCATTTAAATGATTCGGATAGTTGAATTCTTACCAAGTGATGGTAAATTCAGTAAGGACTATTATAAAGAGTGACATGTTCTTTAGAGCCTAAAAGGCTAAGGTAATAACCGGGGAAGTCAACAGGAATCGAGTCTACTAAAGTCCGAGAGAAGGACAATCCTAACTTGGTTAGTAGGACATGTGATAAGTGAATTATGTGTTGAGGTATTTTGTACGGAGTGAGATCGCTCGCGATAATATGTTCCGAAGTGAGTAAAGGGACAAGAATACGGTGCCTAGTAAAAGACAACGATTAAAGTAGTTTTGTTTGGTTTGAGTAGACGTGTTACGTCCGAAAACCATTTGTGCAGTCAAGACGATTGCCAAGGTGGAAGTATAAGTTGTATCCTCAGAGGATGAGGCGTGTTTATGTGACACGAGCGAGTCACTATATTTTGTTCATTGCTAGATTAGCATGTGAGATGAGTTTAATGCATATAATTATAAACGTTATTATTATGTGGATATTTTTCCCTAGTGTAGCGGCAATTTTTCTTTAGTACTATCCGCGGAGGATGAATGAGTATATTAAAAGTGTTATGTACTTTACTGAGGTTACTCGTTGTAGTGATGCGATACGCGAGTATGATATTATCTTTGTTAAAACGTTATAGAAATGATTAGTACGATAGTGGGCATTTATTGCAAGGCTATCGGAGTGGTTGCATTAGTACAATATGTTTTTGTTCTGGCGAGGCTTCACCTGCAAGAAGGTCGGACTCGCACTTATATTATCTATCCTAGAGACTTCAGAGGAGATAGTGGGCTCGAGATATTCGATGCCAATGTGTGTATAGACTTTGTCAGTATGATTCAGTATATATCGGGTTTACCGTTGAGCGAAAAGATTTAATCCAGTATTATGTTTAGCACTCAGGACTTAGTAATAGGAAGAGTGCATTATTATATATATCCTCTAGAGATGTGGGAGTTAAGAGTTCTACCCTTATTATTAGGGAAAAGAATTCCGGGAATTCCGATTGTATGTATTCGAGGTTTCTGGAATGCAATTACCACCAAACAATACTTAAACGATAGTGCAATTGGTAAAACGTTCTTTGTTGAGTGTAAACGTGAAGAAATGTAACTTTTCTGTCAAAAGATGGAATAAGGGGGTACATGCTATGGATGGAGGACCTAACGAATTTCAATAACTGACAATGCTAGGTAGTAGTGTATCGGGGGGGTTCCTTGTTTGGATTTCTCTTTGCGAGACATTCCACACATGAAACTTAGCGTAAGGTTGGAAATAGGGAGACGTTTGGTCACTATTCCATGAGTTCGGTACCCCAATCGAAATGGGATCAAGTAATTATGTATGTAAGTTGGAAGTTGAATTTTGTTTTAAAGCCACTGGAGCCGAATTTTGTGGTAAGAAAGCATTGAAAGTTATCCCCGCGAGTTGAGGGATGGAACGATGATAAGAAGGATTTAAAATTTCAATTTCTAGGGCGATTGAGAGTACCCAACTGTCGTAACCGCGTTCAGAACACAAGGTGAATAAAGAGTTGGAATTACTTTTAGCATGGATTATCTGGAAAGAACTTTATTATACAAAAGAGATGACTTGTAATTATTTTGATGAATAGAGCGTTAGTGATTTGTTTTGGTAGTTGTACCTATTTGGGGAAAATTGTTGTACTTATCTGAAGAAGTTTGAGATTTGTTGTTTTCCCTTTTGTTGTCATGGAATTTGAATGCCATATTCCTTATATCTTGTTGGATTTAGTTAGTTCTACAGATGAGTAGCACGTCGTTCGCTCTCCCAGGGCGGTCGAGGTGTTGCAAAAATGTGGGCATCTTGGTTATCTGATAATCGAATCGTCCGAGTTGAGGGGACGTGGGAATGGAAGTGTGGAATATATGTGTGTGGGACTAGCATAACGAAGTGGAAGTGATAGAGTGGATTAAACGTCACATGAGGGGAGATAGCCCATACTTAAGTGTGCAATTAGAATAGCACACCCTAATTTGATTGGAAGGCTGTGGGAAGCCATTTAAGAAGGGGTATTCCTTGAATAAAGTAGAATTTAATTATTATGAAGAACACTCGGAGCGGAGTTGTTATTAGTCAAGTGTGAGAGCGAACTTGCACATGCAAAGGGTGATGATGATAGTATGGTATAAAAGACCTAGAAGTGCGCATTATGGAGGAAAGAGCACGGGTCAGAACTTTTGGCATACACCAAGGAAGGAAGGGGAGTATTACGTGTCACTTAATGTGGGACATTTCAAGGAAAAATCGATGTTTAGTGGGACGTAGTGAGTAGTCTCTACATGCACCGCCCAAAGGTAAGGTTCGATTGGAAGAGGAGAATCAACCAGAGGATTTTGTGTTTATCGACAATTCCTGAAATCGGAAGAGATCAGTGAAGTCGGTAAAGTTCTTGGATGGGTTGCCATCCTCAAAACAAAATCAAGGGTTCGTTCGAACATGTGATTTAAGTCGCCTGAGAAGGAAGTAATTGATATTCCTTTGGGGCAGTTTACAATATTAACTAGTATGCCCCAGACTTCCTTTGAAAGGAAGGATCGCGCCAGTACATGGTACGGCACAATATTAATTTCTGAATCGGGATGAGATTTGTGAATCCCACCTTTGATATGGGATTCCAGGAACCAGCGAAGAGAAGGTTTCATTTCGAGTAGGATGTATCACCCTTAGCCAGGGAATAGGCGCACGGCGATTAAAGATTAGTGGAGCCACGTGAAGGAAGTTTTGGAATCTTGGTACGATGATTTCATGAATGCTCTATAGAAGCACTCGCACCTGTTTGTCGTGTACGAGGTGCTTATTAAGGTTTTGGTATGAAAGAACCTCGACTATTATCCTTCCGTATGTTTAGAGGTGAGTGGATACTTAAAATTTTAGATCGGTCAACAGTAATCCGATGACTATGGTGAAATTCCATGACTGTTTTAGGCGAACAAGAGTGGTCAAATGTTCGTACGATTTTTCTCAGAATAGGAGTCTTGTATATAAATAAATCCGAGTAGTTGTCATGTAGTGAGGTGCGGCCTCCCAATAATAGTGAGATAATGGTAATCTATAATAGGCGTGACCTATGCGAATGTTGTCAGTTGGGAGCACCATGTGAAGTGTCTCCAATGAGAATGTTAATCAAGCTTGCTATGAGGCAAGGGCTATAGTGCTTAAACGCCTTACTATGTAGATAGTTTACGTACTAAAAGGATACCCAGAATTGTCCTACCAGGTAAGCCATATTTTTCGAATTTCTGGACGAAATTCTGTTATTAGGGGGGAGTATGTAATACCCCGTATTTTTATGGCTTTTAAATTTAGGGATTAATTAAATTTAATTGAGATAAATTAATTTAATTTTAATCCGGAATGTTGTTTTAAATATTTACTAACATGACGAGAGTTAGTAATTATTGAAATTTGTTGAATGTTACTGGAAGAGTATAGTAATATATGAGATTTATTTAATAAAAATTGTCACGTGTGAATAAAAGGCAATTATGGAAATTTAGGTCGGGACGCGCCTGTGTCGCGTCGGGACTAAATATTGATTAATAAAAGTGAATAAATTATAATTGCTCGTATGGTCATTTTGAGTGCGCCAAAGTGTCCGGAAGGGTCGAGATAGTCAGAAAAGTGTACCAGGGGGTTTAGTTTGGGTCTCGGGGAGTTTTTAGGCCTATTTAGTACCCCGGGAGGGCATTTTGGACATTTTGCATTTTTGGGTAATTAAACCCACGAAATTTATTAGGTTATATCAGCCATTTGGAATGGTCTTTTAGGGTTAGCAGACTCACAACCTTATAACGGCCATTAGAGAGGAAGGTAGAAAGCTTTCCAAGCAATCCAAGGCCAAAAATTCATCCGGTTGCACCGCCACCACCACCAACGCATAGATCGCGCGACGAGGAACGCAACCACACCAAATTCGTCCACAAATCAGAACCCTGAAATCTACAGGCAAGTATTTATCTTGCTTAATTTCGTTAATGCATCATTCATGTTAGTCTAGGGATGATTAGGATGAGTTTCATAGAAGAAAACCCATGTTGGAGATAGGAAAAATTTCATGTAGTAATGATATATATGATAATCTGGAAACCCCTTCATATGTAGAGGTTGTATTACAAAATTTGGAATTAATATGGATGAACGAATTGATGTTGATTAGGTTTTCTAATTGAAAATTTTGGAACTAGGGTTCTTTCGAATTAATTTGGGGATTTCATGTAATCTAAATGATTTTTGATGAATTAATGATTCTAGGAAGTTATTAATGTTATATAATCATGATATTATTGATTGGGATTGAAGAGGGGACGTTTGGTATTAAACTATAGAGGTTTTTAGGCTTAAAATGGTGAAAAACGAATCTGCCAAAGGTTGAAGATGAAACAGTGCAGTTCGCGCGATGTCGTGCGAAGTAGTTCGAGCGAGATGTCAATGTCGCGCGAAGTCGTTCGAGCGAGATGGACAATTCGCTCGAAGTAGTTCGAGCGACACGTACAAGTCATTCGAGCGAGAACCATTCTGGTTCGAGCGAGAACCATTCTGGTTCGAGCGAGAAATAGGAATTTTTAGGGAATTCCTATTTTACCCCTATTTTAGAAATCGGATTAATTTGAGTGAGGAAAACCAGTATTCGAGGAATTCAGATTAGTACAAAGTTTTTGGGGTTGTGTAGGTGTGACAATTTCAGTATTTGGTACGGCGAGGTTACTTTAAAGATCACGAGAGGGAGATAACCGTAATAAACGATATGAGTCCGTTATACAGGATAAGTGAGTAAAATGTCTTCAGAACAAGAAGTTATAATTATAGATTGTGGGTACACCAAATTGAGAAATGTGAATATGTGTTGTATATATATGACTATGTGTTTGTGCATATATTATAAATGTGTAAAAATCATGCCCGCGCTACTTGCTATCCCTGAGGTTACCGCGCTGGGACAATCTTATCTCGATGGGACCTTTATGGGGGATATTGACTCGTACCCTAGAAGATAGGAATCCTAGGTACAGGCTATCGGATCGATAGTCACGGTCCTAAGAGACGTGAGGGTATGTGTTGACCTCTTGGACTTGGAAACTATGCTTCGCCTCAATATTGTTTGTGTTTTATTCAATACAGTTCGAGAGTGATTCCGAACTTGTATTTCCCTTAGTACGAGTGATACGGGGACTGGATAGCAGAGTATTCCCACACCATAATTATTATGTGGGGTGCTGTTAGAATATACATATTATATGAGGATTAATATATATTTAAATCTGAATTTGGGAACTACCTACTGTGCTTAAGGTAAGTAAGAAATGAATAATTATTTCAATTGTGGAATAAGTGTTTGAAAAGTATAATGTGTTACTGAGAAACTTATTAGTAAATAAGGTTTAAATGAGAACTTTGTTGTTAAATAAAATTAACCTATTAAACAGTTGGAATTGTCAGTTTAAATCTTACGAACAACCTAAGATAAGATAAGTTAAACCGTTGGGAAGGTTAGTACGATAGGCGTGCACATTAGTAGAGAGGTGAGATTTTCTCAAGGGAGTGCCGCACTAATATGTTGTTGCATTGGCCAGTAAACATTTTAAATACTTGTTAAACAAATTTTAAATCGTTTTTACAATCGGGCTCTGACCCGTTTCCTTTTTCTTTCCCTCTTGTATATATATATATATGTATGTATTATAGGTGCCCAGTCATAGGGGCATCTTGCATAGGATCCTTTGGAAGGAACGCGCTGCAGCTTAGGTCGGAGTTGCAGGCCTCTTACTTAGACGACCTCATTTATTTGATTATACTCCTAGCATTTTTTATTCCAGTTGGGCATGTGTCGCCCTTTCCATTATTCAGTTGTTTTATTGGATATTGTAATCCATTTATTTCCAGTATTTGCACTTTGGAGTTAGTATTGTCAGGATGTTTTTCATTTAAGTATTAAATGTTAGATTCAATTAATTGAATGTTTGGTTATTTGGATTTATATATTCCAGGATAGTTGTTGTGTGATTCTTTAATTATGAATTTCGTAAAGTTTAAATGTTGGTTTATATAAATAAAATTTGGAAACTAATGTCTAAAATGGTTTTGGCACTTAGCTTAATTATTTAGGGTGTTAAATTGGTAAAGTTATTTTTACGACAGTGATGTTAAGAATGAACCAACTCTCACCTTGATTTTAATTTAATAAAGGACTGATCACCCGGTATTTAATTAGGCGGGGTGTCACAACAGCTTGCTTGGAGTGGCCCCAAAGTTAAAAATACTAATTGTATTTGATATTTAATTTAACATTTTAGGCTATTTTGGATCAACATGGAATAATTAATATGAAAGTTCAATTTGCTACCCAAATAATGTTTTTTTTTTGTTATACGATGATATTTTTGGTCGTTATGGATTGTATTATTTTGTGCTTTTGGACATCAATTAAGATCCCGTGTATAATTTGATGTTTTTGGGATTTAATATTATGGACTGCATTTTTAGACACAGTGTGTAAATTGGCTGTCTATGAATTTGGTATGGGAGGGGATGATGGATTAGCTATTGTTAAAGGGATGGCAACGGGGCAGGTTTTGGCGGGGATCCGATCCGCCCCCACTCCTAATGGGGGGGGGGGGGGGGATTTAGGACAAATAAACGGGGCAGGTTCGGGGTCGGGTTTAAAATAAAAAAAAATGTCGGGTTCGGGTCGGGGTCATGTTTAGTATACAAAACTCCCCAACCCGCCCCGTTTATAGGTATTATTACAAATTTACACTTTTATATATAGAGAGAGAAATGTTTTGGTAGGGTTTCTTGTTTCCTCATTTCTAACAGCCGCTCCTCCCTACCCTCTCTCTACTGCTCACTCACTCATCTCTCTTTACTGCCTGTCATAGCCTCTCCCTACCCCTCAGGCAATTGTCAATATCGTTTATATTTGTTTTTGTGGATTAGTTTACTCACTTATTATGTTTGTAGATTTGTTTACTCACTTGTTCTGTTTCCATTTCGGTAAACATTTCTGTTTACATTTATGTTCACTTCTTCATATATGTTCACTTATGTTTACAGATTGTATAACTGTTTTTTTAATTAAATTTGATTATAAACAAAATTAAAATTAATTATAGATTAGTTTATATACAAATTTATTTCTAATCTTATTTGTTTAATTTGGCTTTTGAAGTGAAAAATGTCCGAACAGAAAATTGAAATCCATTTGAAAAATTATACAAAGAAAGATAAAAAAAATATCAGAAAATATATTTTCGCCCGGTTTGGGGTGGGTTCGGGGCCCCCGTGGGGTTTTTAAATGGGGTGGGGTAAACGGGGGCGGGGCGGGGGCAGGTTTGGGACGGGGTAAACGCGGTCGGGGCCGGATTTGATCAAACCCGCCCCAAATTCGGCCGTTGCCATCCCTAATTATTATGTAGGTGATTTTGAAATGTATTAAATTATTATTAGGGTTAATTAAACATAGGCCCCCTAAACTTTGACCCTCTTTTCACTTTCCCCCACATTCTTTCAACCTTTTCAATTTACACCTTAAACATTAAAAACGGTTACAATTTGCCCCCTATAGTCCAACTCCGTTAACTTTTGGCAAAATCGTTAGTCATATGCGTGGCACATGACATTAAGAAAGGGCATTTTTATCCAAATCTAATTGTTTGTTTTTAAAAAATCTTTAAATAATAAAAAAAATTAAAAATTACAAAAATACAAAAAAGTATTTTATAAATATAAAAAAAAACTTGGAATAATTTTTGAAAATTTGAATATGTTTTAAAAAATAGGAAAATACCAAAAAATATTTTTAAAAAAAAAGTCTTGGAATAAATTTTGAAAATATGAATATATATTTAAAAATTCCAAAACTGCCAAAAAATATTTAAAAATATAAAAAAAAATTGGAATAAATTCTGAAAATATGAATATATATTTTTAAAAACTTCCGAAAATGCCAAAACATATTTTAAAAATATAAAAAAATTGGAATAAATTCTAAAAATGTGAATATATATTTAAAATTTCCGAAAATGCCAAAACATATTTTAAAAATATAAAAAAACCTTGGAATAAAGTATGAAATTATGAATATATATTTAAAATTTCTGAAAATGCCAAAACATATTTAAAAAAATAAAAAAGCCCGCAAAACTCTAAAAACTAATTGATGAAAAAGTTATTTCCCCCCCCAAAAAAATTATTCCCACTAATAAAAAATATTTTCATTGATATAAATTATTTTCAGCAATAATAAATCATTTCAAACAAATAAAATTTATCTCCAACTATATAAAATTATTTCCATTATTTAAAAATGATTCCAGCAAATAAAAAATAATTTTAACAAATAATAAATAATTTTCAGGATATAAAAAGATAAAAAAAAAAGATAAATAATGAAAATACATATTTTCAAACTTCCAAAAAGAAAAAAATATAAAATGCATATAAATTAATTCACACAAATTTGAAAATCCAAAAAAAAAAAGGGAATAACCCACACATTTACAGAAATAATTGCAGAAAAAATACATAAAAAAGTTGAAAAACATACCAAATCTCCAGAACATCAATAAGGGGAAAGGGGGGGGGGGGGGTAGGGATAGGGGGAAGTGGGGAGGGGGAGGCAGGGGGATGTGACACACTTCCTAATTACATGGTGATCAATCATATATTAAATTAAATCAGAATATCCAGTTGGTTGAGATTATGCATCACTGTCGAAAACTTTATTATTAAATACTAACCACCTAATATTTAAAATAAAGAATTAATGTAAAGGTCATGTTCCTTCCTATATTTAGATTTATAGGACAATGGTTTTTAAGTTTATCAATCTAGTCCCTGTGGTACAATAGCATTTATAAATCTAGTCTCTGTGGTACAATGGCATTTATTTTTTTGGTCCGTGCCAGTGGCACTATTTTTCACCATTTTTCATGGAATTTTTAGTACAGGGACTAAATTTATAAAATTATTTGGAGTGTCCTAATTTTATACACTTTGAGCATCATAAGGACCTTTTCCCAAAACCCCATATTTAAAAAGGTTGATGTCCAAAATTTATCTTTGAATTAATATAAAACTAAGTTAGTGAGTAATTAAACAATCACCATCCACACAAATCTCATATGAAAGGAAATATATAAATTAATAAATATGACTGGAGTAAACACTTTCAGTCTAAGAACCAAATACAATAGGCCAACATAAAAATAATCCAACAACTGAAAGGAATAAATAAGTAAGTCCATAAATCTATGACTAATAAAAATGGGCAACATGCCCTAACTGAAGAAATAACTCAAAGTGAAGGAATGAAAAATATGGAGGCATCTACAACCGAGGTCCTGTAACTTCCACAGTAGCTACAACACTTCAAATGAATGGAACTTTTAAGCCTGGTGTCCCTCCCTGTGGCTGGGCACCTAAAATAAATTGACAAAGAAAACAAATTTGCAATAAACGGGTAAGAGCCCGAGTTGAAAAAAAGTTTAAAAATTAGCAAGTGCTTAAATGAATCAATAACACGTATATTATTCATGTTAGATTATCGTACTCTCACTTGAGATGCTCATCTCTCATCTAATATGCACACCTAACGCATGTACTAACTCATCCTAGTTATGCCACCCCGCCTAACTAGAATGATGATATACAGAATCACGCCAATACTCTCAAGTGATTAACCATATCGTTCGCATCACGCATTACCATATGTTAAGGATAATTATTTATATACTCAACCACTATTCTCATAACATTTTTTTTCTCATTAAGTTAATGTAATAACTATTATTATTTCCAAATCTACTAAACACGCACAATATACATATATCTATCTCTCCATTTATACATATATTAATACTGCACCCCTGGGTTAGGGCCCCCTTGGTGCCATGCATACTCTACTATCATTTCTCGGTGCATCGCTCATTGCATAAAGGACTATAGGTTCAATCTTTCGCGAACCATAAAAAATAAACACACATATTGGAGGCGAACATAGTTCCAAGCCGATGGGCTACGCACATACCTACGCACCCATACGACTGTCATCACTATCATTCTCACAGATTGCCCGTACCTAGGTTCTATGCTCTAGTGGTACGATTCAAAATCCCCCCGAATGCTCGTCAAGATATGATCGTTCACAACGAGCAACCTTCACCCGATAGCAAGCAACGTAGGCATGTTATACACACAATAGTTCAATCAATTAGTATACACACAACTTATCATATTCATTAGGTATTCACGCAACCCAAATCCCCGAATTCATATGTAGTGTTATTGTCTCTAATACTCACATTACTCTAACCGTACGATTCATCTCTCAATCGTATATACTCCATAAGGCCATCTTATTCCAACATATTCCCTTAGTAGTTACATAATCGTCTTACCACTAGACTATGTAATGAAGCCACTCAATAATGGCGTAGGTCATTTTCTCTCACTTGAATTAACCTAGTAAGATTTTAACTCGTCTGGGCCAAAAATATAATTTCTGAAATCTCATTAGATCTGGGAAATTCTCGTTCGAACGAAAGTTCTCATTGGATAGGTCGTTGGATTTATCGTTCGAACGAGGTTGTTTGAATGACACAGGTCGTTCGAACGAGATTTCTGAACTGCATCCCTGACCTCTAAAACCTGCGTTTTTCCATCTTTTTCATCACCCAAATTACATAAAACTTATCCTAAATCAATTCCAACGATTCTAAACTATACCCAATAGTAATAGAATGATTTCCAACACATTTTTAACATCAAATCCTTAGAATTATAATAGGGATTAAGATTATTTCCTCAAATCTTTATAGAGCCCTAAATTCATATAACCTCCATTAACAACAATTAATCTCAGATTTGATTTCATGATTTCAACATATAAAACCCAAATTTATCATCCCCAAAACATGGTTATTCAACTACATGCAAAATCTATACCCCCAATTATAGATTAATACCCAATTTCAGTCCCAAATTCATAATATCATGGTTAAAACTTCAATTAATCTAACATGGACATTATATACTCTAATTTAAGAAATATAAACACTTGTCTTTTGCATGAAGGTCTGATTAATCGATTGAAATTGGTATGAGTTTGTTCTTCCCTTCCCGATCTACGCGTTGGTGGTATTTTTGGGGAAAGGTGACTGGGTTTGACTTGGAACTCCCAGGAAACTCTTCTCCGTCTTCCTCTTGGACTCTCTTTTACGTTTACCAGTTATTTACCCTAACCCTCCCACGTACATGCAGATATATTTCTCCAATTTTCGTCCATTAATAAATCCCAAATTTTCAGAAGTCTAAAATACCCCTCTGGGGTGTCGGATTGGCCTAAACTGTCCCGGACCTCAAACTAAAATCCCGAGTACACTTTTTTGACTATCTCGACCCTTTCGGACACACTGATGCACTCAAAACAGTCATTAGAATAATTAAAAATAAAATTATATTTTAATTCCTCATTATAGTCCCGACACGACTTACACATGCATCCCAACTAAATGTATTGTAACTGCCGTATTTTCACTCATGGTTATTTTAATATTTTCGTAATCATATATTACTTTACTCGCTAAGTAATATTCAACATAATTATCACCAATAAATACTAACTCGCGTCACGCTAGTAATTATTAAATTTAAATCCAAATTAATTATAAATAAATTTTCTCTATTTAAATTAATTAATCCTAATCCCATAATTACAATAAAATCCCTCAAAATACGGGGTATTACATACTTCCCCCTAGTAACAAAATTTCATCCCGAAATTCAGATACAACCACTACTAGGACTGAGGATCTTATAATACCATATCCTCTAGTACTCAAACCGAACTTCAAAGTAAGGCTCGACCACTATAGTCCCAGCTTCACAGCAAGCTTGTTTAACTCTCTTGATATTGACATTCTTCATCAGTTATAAGGTCACATCTCAATAACGAAACCTCACATTGTGCTCCCACCCATGACATTTGAATACGACGAGCCTATACCTCATTGGTCCTATTATCTCAATATTATTGGAAGGCCGCACAACACTACGTGCCAACTTCCCGTATTCATCTCAGCACTGAACTCCCATCCCGAGAGAAACTATATGAACATCTAACCACTCTTGTCAGTCCTTCAAATTTCGATTCCTGACGACGTAACTCTTACGACAGTCAAAAGCCACCCAAGACAGTTTGTGGTTATTCCACTCTAGTCATCGGACTCCAACTCTATACCAATTCAAAAATCCGGATTATTCACTCATCTCTAAATAACCAGAGGGAGAATGGTTAAGGTTTTTCCACACAAAACCTCAATAAGCACCTTCTTCACAACAAACAGGTACGTGTGTTTGCACACAACTATCGAATAGTCACATGAAAAAATGGAATCATGTTGTGACTTAGTCATCCTAAGTGTTCATCCATAAAAGGTGCAAACAAAATACAAAACTCTTTTTGGATTTTTCAAAATTTTTCAAAAAGAAAAATAACTACAAAATGATACATCCACCAATATGCATATAATATCGATATGAGCATCATCCTATGCTAGCAAATATTAATCACACAAATGAATCGAGAATCAAATCAGGTGTGATAAACCAAAAAATGCAGTGTTAGCAACTAAGCATATATAGCAAGAATATCTACATATAAACTGTCCAGAAGCAACCCAGTAGTACCAAAATATAAGCATATGAACAGAGGGTACTAAAATAGAAGGGAAGCAAAAAAATTCTAGACAGATAGCTCAAATGATATTGCTCTGTCGCTCAAACGACAAGGGCATGTCGTGAGAAGCGACTTCGCGTGAGAAAGAGCTATCGCTCAAACGACATATAGATCTCGCTCGAACGAGAAAATAAAAAATTCCCAGAATGCCCAAAAAATCATACAGTTTTTCCTAGTGCAAAAATCTCGTGAAAACAGTACTTGTAAGGGGCAAACAGATCTAAAACAGTGATAAAACAGTGGCGAAACACATAAATTCAACAAATAAATCAATGTGAGCTACGTCAAAGTGAGACATAACACTAGAAAGAATATAACATGATGCATAGCTAGTGTATGACAAACATCCAATACAATCAACCAAAAGATTTAACATGAGGTGAATCACGTGCAAGCAAACGAGAATCGTGAACAAATAGACCATAAGTCTTTAAATCCGATTTCCTAACCCAAATCGATGTGTAACGAGGTGTGGGGGTTTTGGGAACCAGTGTGACTCTCTCTTTATGTTTCATAGGTCCATTCAAAAGCTTATAGCATAAACGCCTAAGATGGCCTTGCCTACCGCAATGTGTGCAATTGTAAACCGGGCGGTAAGTGTTACGTAAAGGCGACCTTCTCCTCAAATTCCTAGGTGGTGCTCTCCTAAATTTCCTAGGTGTCTCTCTCCTAATGATCCTAGGAGGCTCTCTCACGATGTTCCTAGGGGGATCTTTCCTAACAAACTTAGGTGCCTCTTTCTTAACAATCCTAGGAGGCTCTCTCACACGTGTGGGAATGGGTGCAACATATTTTTCAAAACCAATTCCACCCCTATCCTTTTTTATCTCGACGGTGCCTAAAATCTTATCAAATTTTTCAGATCTAGACTCCAAATCAAATTTCACTTTACTTTAATCTTTCAATTTTACCTAAAGTTCACCTATCCTAGATTCAAGCAAACGCCTAGAGTCAAACTCTAAAAGTTCCTTTTTCATAACTTCCATCACACCTCGAAGACTATCTCTCTCACCCTTAACATATCCTAATTTCTCGTTAAACATCTCCTCACGTGCCCTAAGATCCTTAATCAACGCATCAATATTATCATTATCTAAAGCACGTTACTTCAATTCAGCTTTAAGTTTCAAGTTTTCCTTTTTTGTATTTAAAGATTCGAAATACAAATTATTATAGGCACCTTGCAACTCACTCAATTCCTCTTCTTACTCCTCACTCTTTTCACCCTCACTCTCATCACTAATCACATGGATGGGAAGCTCTCGACTAGAAGCATAAAATACTTCTTCTTCTGAATCCCTATCACTAAGGGTAGAAACATGAGAAACTGGTTTATTCAAATTCTTCTTTAAATTTGTGCTACACTCATCTAACGTGTGACCAACACCCTCACAACAAGGAAACCTCTTAGAGTTATTTTCAACAGAAGATTTAAAACAAGAGTTCGAGTGAATTCTCCATTTAACCTTTTCAAAAAGTTGGCATCGAAAATCATCAAAACCACCAAAAGCCATTTTTGTGCAAAATCATGATCAAAACACAATAACTTAGTGCAACAGGCTCTGATACCAATTTGTAAAAGTGGTGATCGCTTAAATAAGCTCTTATACCAATTTGTAGAATTGCTACTACGGAATAATGCGAATTCTCAAATAAATCTAATTTTAGTTAAACCCTAAATCATGCATCTAAGCGATTGAATTAAATATGCAAATCAAACATTCACATGATCAAATATTAGGAAGACCAAATTCAGGAAAAATTCCCGAAGGGAAAAACCTTTTATTTCTAGAACTTTGAAAAGTTTACAAGACCATTGGCTTACATACAACTTGATAGCCCACAAGAGTAACGCACGGTGCCTTCGTCAAACCTTCAAAGCGTCGGTTAGAAATCAGCAGTGGTTCAGATGCAGCTATACCATAAGGACACGCAGTCTTCACGGTGTAGGTTATCATCCCCACAAGAGTAACTTTATAGAGACTCCCCCCATAATAGAACGCAACTCTCCGGTTGTAGAGATCTCCCCATAAGGAATAAATTTCAACAAAGTTAAATATAGGGTTCCAAAACAATTCACATAAAGATTGGAATGTTTTGTGAATTTAAAACAAAAGGTTTAAAACCTAAAAGAAGAAGACAAAATTGTTTATGCAGTAGCAGTTTCGTCTATTGAAAATATGCAGGTATTGTTATGAAAAACGAAGTTGGAAACTCCTATTTATAAAAAACTTAAGGCGGCGCGTCGCTCGAACGAGGTTGAAGTCGCTCGAATGAAAAGGCATTGTCGTTTGAACGACATCGCGCGACAACTTCTTGCGAGATAGCTATGTCGTTTGAACGACATAGGCATGTCGTTCGAATAACCTATCAAACGAGATCTCATGCCATGATTGTAGATAATTTCGATACGAATACGTGGCCGTTAATTTCATATTTTTCTTTGAATTGATATGATTTTTCTACGGAAAGGTGTCCGAGAACAAAATATTTAGAAAAATATTTGATAAAGATATCCCATCACTTTAAGTGAAATGCTAAGGAATTAAAACTCAACCTTGCCAAAATTAACCCCGCGGAGTCTTGAATGTTTAAGAACTTGATATTTGGATCCGTCTTTGGTGCTTGAATGTTCTTGAATGCTCTTCGACGGTGTAGCGGTATACGACATACTAAATTGATAACGAACAATGAAAATATTGTCCTTACAAATCTCCCCCTATGTCTATTCCAGTACAAAATAAAAACTTAGAATTATCAAATCAAAGTGGCTATACAAATCTAATATCCCCCATGAACCCAAAAATGGAAAATACTAAACTTTGCAAGTCTTCAAATTTTCTTCAAAAATCTTCAAGTTCAAATCTTCAAACCTTTAAGCTTTTCTCATCAGGGTGTGTAACATATGATCATCACTTTTGCGCCTACGCACATGAGATAAAGAAAATACCTTCATGACACATTGAGTTTGAAATGATATAAGAATAAATCAATAAATATAATCAAATATCCCCCATATTGCAAACTCCCATAAAATCATAATTTGTTCTCCCCCTTTTTATTATGTCGCCAAATAGACAGATAAGAAGAAACAAACTAAACATGGAGTGTCACGATAAAAGTTCATAGCAAATATCAATCAAACTACGCGCATGCAAATGTGTAACTCAAAAAATTCCACAAACTATTTTTGATTTTTCAATTTTTTCAAAGAAAAAATAATGATTCAAAAATCA
The DNA here is from genome assembly GCA_949130495.1 of Sambucus nigra. NCBI lineage: Eukaryota > Viridiplantae > Streptophyta > Magnoliopsida > Dipsacales > Adoxaceae > Sambucus > Sambucus nigra. The sequence goes on along the minus strand of OX422207.1, from coordinate 31,248,612 downwards.
CACCATGGATTTATACTAAAACAACCAAGTCATGGAAATGGAATGTATGGGTGTGAACACATTCGATAGGTAAATCAACTCAATCAATCATATGTGCACGATGAATATGTGTATCCCAAACGAATGAACATAAAAAATATCCTTAGGTGTAAAATTGTTGAATTTAGATGACATCATCATAATCAAATCAACAAATTAAAGCCTAAGTGATTTTCAGACAAATAACGTCCAAAACTATTTAGTGCCGTTTCGAGAACTTTTCAAAGGACGTGCAAACCCATTGAATTATTTCCATCCAAAACTCCCTCATATAAAATATTGCAATTTTTTTTATATCTAAAGAGGTACTAAATTCTCAACTTAGAGAAAACTATTGGCCCAAATTTTTGGCATATTTCATCTTTTATTGCCTTTATTTTTTGTGCGGGCTCTTCTCAAACGGTGGCTTTCACGACGTGATTATTATTCACTCGCAGTTCTTTCCCGTGTTCACTCATAATTTTTTATCTTAAACAAATTCTTCACGGGCAATGGATCTTACATGAACTACTTTTATTACTCTCGTATTATTGCACTTGGTTTGTTTTAAGGACAGGATTGAGATGAAAACACCCAACCAACATGTGATAAATTAAGAATAATAACCAAACAAATTCGTGCACGTGTGCAATAAAGGATATCATGAGTCAAACATGTAGGAAGTAACAACTAATTACATCTCAATGACTCCAAACATTATAAAGCACATGGATGAATTGACATATTGTCTCAAAACACTATCAAATAGTCACATGAAAAAATGGAATGATGTTGTGACTTGGTCATCCTAAGTGTTCATCCATAAAAGGTGTAAACAAAATACAAAACTCTTTTTGGATTTTTCAAAAAGAAAAATAACTACAAAATGATACATCCAGCAATATGCATATAATATCGATGTGAGCATCATCCTATGCTAGAAAATATTAATCACACAAATGAATCAAGAATCAAATCAGGTGTGATAAACCAAAAAATGAAGTGTTAGAAACTAAGCGTATATAGTAAGAATATCTTCATATAAACTGTCCAGAAGCAACCCAGTGGTACCAAAATATAAGCATATGAACAGAGGGTACTAAAACAGAAGGGAAGCAAAAAAATTCTAGACAGATCGCTCAATTGATATTGCTCTGTCGCTCGAACGACAAGGGTATGTCGCGAGAAGCGACTTCGCGTGAGAAAGAGCTATCGCTCAAACGACATATAGATCTCGAACGAACGAGAAAATAAAAAATTCCCAGAATGCCCAGAAAATCATACAGCTTTGCCTAGTGCAAAAATTTCATGAAAACAGTACCTGTAAGGGGCAAACAGATCCAAAATAGTGATAAAACAGTGGCGAAACACATAAATGCAACAAATAAATCAATGTGAGCTACGTCAAAGTGATACATAACACTAGAAAGAATATAACATGATGCATAGCTAGTGTATGACAAACATCCAACACAATCAACCAAAAGATTTAACATGAGGTGAATCACGTGCAAGCAAACGAGAATCGTGAACAAATAGACCATAAGTCTTTAAATCCGATTTCCTAACCCAAATCGATGTGTAACGAGGTGTGGGGGTTTTGGGAACCAGTGTGACTCTCTCTTTATGTTTCATAGGTCCATTCAAAAGCTTATAGCAGAAACGCCCAAGATGGCCTTGCCTACCGCAATGTGTGCAATTGTAAATCGGGCGATAAGTGTTACGTAAAGGCGGCCTTCTCCTCAAATTCCTAGGTGGTGCTCTCCTAAATTTCCTAGGTGTCTCTCACCTAATGATCCTAGGAGGCTCTCTCACTATGTTCCTAGGGGGCTCTTTCCTAACAAACTTAGGTGCCTCTTTCTTAACAATCCTAGGAGGCTCTCTCACACGTGTGGGAATGGGTGAAACATATTTTTCAAAACCAATCCCACCCTATCCTTTTTGATCTCGACAGTGCCTAAAATCTTATCAAATTTTTCAGACCTAGACTCCAAATCAAATTTCACTTTACTTGAATCTTTCAATTTCACCTCAAGTTCACCTATCCTAGATTCAAGCAAACGCCTAGAGTCAAACTCTAAAAGTTACTTTTTCATAACTTCCATCACACCTCGAAGACTATCTCTCTCACCCTTAACATATCCTAATTTCTCGTTAAACATCTCCTCACGTGCCCTAAGATCCTTAATCAACGCATCAATATTATCATTATCTAAAGCACGTTTCTTCAATTCAGCTTTAAGTTTCAAGTTTGCCTTTTTTGTATTTAAAGATTCGAAATACAAATTATTGTAGGCACCTTGCAACTCACTCAATTCCTCTTCTTACTCCTCACTCTTTTCACCCTCACTCTCATCACTAATCACATGGATGGGAACTCTCTCCTAGAAGCATAAAAGACTTCTTCTTCCGAATTCCTATCACTAAGGGTAGAAACATGAGAAACTGGTTTATTCAAATTCTTCTTTAAATTTGTGCTACACTCATCTAACGTGTGACCAACACCCTCACAACAAGGACACCTCTCAGAGTTGTTTTCAACAGAAGATTTAAAACAAGAGTTCGTGTGAATTTTCCATTTAACCTTTTCAAAAAGTTGACATCGAAAATCATCAAAACCACCAAAAGCCATTTTTGTGCAAAATCATGATCAAAACACAATAACTTAGTGCAACAGGCTCTGATACCAATTTGTAAAAGTGGTGATCACTTAAATAAGCTCTGATACCAATTTGTAGAATTGCTACAGCGGAATAATGCGAATTCTCAAATAAATCTAATTTTAGTTAAACCCTAAATCATGCATCTAAGTGATTGAATTAAATATGAAAATCAAACAATCACATGATCAAATATTAGGAAGACCAAATTCAGGAAAAATCCCCGAAGGGAAAAACCTTTTATTTCTATAAATTTGAAAAGTTTACAAGATCATTGACATACATATAACTTGATCGCCCAAAAGAGTAACGCATGGTGCCTTCGTCAAACCTTCAAAGCGTCAGCTAGGAATCAACAGTGGTTCACACGCAGCTATACCACAAGGACACGCAGTCCTAGACACGCTGTCTTCATGGTGTAGGTTATCCTCCCCACAAGAGTAACTTCATAGAGACTCCCTCCACAATAGCACGCAGCTCTCCGGTTGTAGAGATCTCCCCATAAAGAATAAATTTCAATAAAGTTGAATATAGGGATCCCAAATAATTCACATAAATATTGGGATGTTTTGTGAATTGAAAACAAAAGGTTTAAAACCTAAAAGAAGAAGACAAAAATCATTTCTGCAGTAGCAGTTTCGTCTATTGAAAATATGCATGCATTCTTATGAAAAACGGAGTTGGAGACTTCTATTTATAAAAAACTTAAGGCGGCGCATTGTTCGAACGAGGTTGAAGTCGCTCGAACGAAAAGGCATTGTCGTTTGAACTACATCGCGCGATAACTTCTCACGAGATAGCTATGTCGTTTGAACGACATAGGCAGGTCATTCGAACGACTTATCAAATGAGATCTCAGGCCATGATTGTAGATAATTTTGATAAGAATGTGTGGTCGCCAGTTTCTTATTTTTTGATTTTTCTTTGAATCGATATGACTTTTCAACGAAAAGGTGTTCGAGAATAAAATCTTTAGAAAAATATTTGGTAACAATATCCCAAATCTTTAAGTGATATGCTAAGGAATTAAAACTCAACCTTACCAAAATTAACCTCGCGGAGTCTTGAATGTTGAAGAACTTGATATTCTGATATGTCTTTGATGCTTGAATGTTCTTGAATGCTCTTCGACGGGGTAGCGGTATACGACATACTAAATTGATAACGGAATATGAAAATAATGTCCTTACATACTCCCCTTCTTCCCTTGGGGCATACGAAAAGTTTCGACCCGTGCACCTTTCATCACGATGTACACTTCTTTATACCTTATTGACATCATCATTTTATTTACGCGTAAGTCTCTCTCAACATTCGACTGGGTAGGACTCCACTCCAACTTTCCATAATACTTAAATTTTCCTCTTCTCAAGAGATATCCCTTTTTAAATGGCTTCTCATAACCTTTCAACCAAATTCGGGTGTCCTACTCTGATTGCACACTGATAATACAAAAATATTGCGTATTTCATCCTCGGAACCGATGCATTTTATCCCTCTCGGGTATCTTATTCCCTATATTTATACTCGTTAACTAGAAAACCTCAAATTTCTACGTTAACATGCTTTGCAGGGGTTAATTGAGCTTTTATAGGTGTTTGGATGCTAAGTGTGAAGTTCGAAGGCATTTCGCTCGATTTCCGTACACGATCGCACGTTTAAGGAAATTTTAGTCAATTCACAGCTTGGGCACCTGGCCAAATATCTACACGGAAGTTGTAGCCCTCCTCGCAAGCTTCGTATGGCCGTGAACGGTGCGCGATTCCGATTCAGAACGAAGAAGTTACGGCAATTTCAGCTGACGGGAAATGCAAACATGCCAAAATAGCATTGCAGGGGGCTCATTCTTGCTTGATCGATCGATCAATAAAAGGGATCGATTGATCGATCCTTTAATTTTTGCAATTCGTGGGGAGACAGTGGGCTTGGATATTTACCATCGATCGATCGACGGTTTGGGTCGATCGATCGATCCCCTGTTTTTATAAGATATTTTGCTTTTCTTTTCTTTCTTCTTTTCTTTTATTTCACTTGCTATCAATACCAAATTTTGTGTAAATATCGGATATTAAGGTTTAGAATCATTTTTAGGTTAGTTTAGCTTAGGGTTTCACGGTTTTGGAGAGTTCTTCTTTGATTCTTCTTGGGTTGACACCCAATTGGGTTGTAAGTTGCACTATTCATCATCCTCTCCATTAATATAGTTGTTTTCCATTAATTCTTTCTTTGATTAATTAGAATTACATGCTTTCATAATTAGTTTACATGCTTTGATTTACTTGCTTTGTAGTATAGTTTTACCGCGTTTATTTACCGCATTTTTAATATTCTTTCTATCTAATTTAAATTAGGTTGTGTTTGATTGGAACTCACCCGAGTTGACGAGTTGCTTTGCTTTGGTGATGCTGTTTACGGGTCTATTTTGGGTGCGTTGTCCTAGTTATTGTGCCTAGGAGATTTGACGGGGCATATCATGTATGTCCCGTGCTTACGACCTTGCGTGCGCAATTTTTGGGGTATTTGTTTCCGCCAAAATCATATTAGGCTTTTATGCGGATTTAGGGGTGTGACAACCCTTGGTTCAATTAACTGTCGAAACGAGATGCATTCTAAATAACTCGTCGACCCATGTGTCCATTTTATACAAATTAACCCGGGTGAGGGATATTCGACGCAACCTATAGTTTTACTCTAATTGTGAATCTAGTTTCAATACACTCGCCTAGATTAATATTTCCCTTTTTCGCATCTTTTCCTTTTTAGTTTGTAATCACCTTTTACACTTTTATTTCAGAGCACTAAATCATATAAATTCTAGCAACTCGTCTCAGTGGATATTTTCGATACCCGAACTTGGCCGCTATACTCACCCATTGAGTGTAGTCATATGTTTAGGTTTTTGTATTGAGGTGGTGAACAGAAAACAATGATCAGCGTTTGACACGCGCTACTTTTTGCCCTCGATTAAAATGGCGCCGTTGTCGAGGATGAGTTTGTTTTAGACTTTATTTGATTTAGCATTTCATAGTATTTTCTTTCTATTTGTATTATTTACTAATATTTTTGTAGGACTTCCACATTTGAGCACTTAGAAACGCTCGAATTTTTCCTGCGCGCACCTATTTTGTGGAATTCACCACTTGAGCTTTTTTTGGAGTAAGCATGTCTTATTCCAATTCTTTCGGTAATCATTGTTATAATTCTCAAAATGCTTGTAATCCTATGACTTTTGGTGAATACTTAGAATCCCAAAGAATTTGAAATTCAAATATGACTTTGGGCGAGTATAACGAAAATCAAAACTTAGGTTATTGGAATTTTGATGATGATGATAATGATTTTGGGCCTTTACCTCCTTATAATAAGAATTTTGAAGAGAATTCGAATAGTTTTCAAAATTCCTATAATAATGAGTTTTCATTTAAGTCCGATGGTAATTTTCACAGTTCCCATTTTCATGGATCCGCATCTCGACCTATGACATTCGGTGAGGGCTTGCGTATGTAAGAGAATGAGAAAATTGAAAATCATTATCGGGAAGAAAATCGTTGTTGGGAACATGAATTGGATTTATTATTTGAATCCGACGATGATTTTTCTTCCGAGACTTTCAAAGTCGAGGAATGTTTTGAACCAAATGAGGACGTTGTGCCTACTTTGGAACAAACCATCCTAGACTTTTCCTATTGCATAATAGATATTGAAAATGAGGATGATAATGACGTAATATCTATTTGCAATGAAATGATTTCCTCTTTGGCCCCCATATAAGAACATTTCATTGAAAATGATATTATTTCCTTCGAAACTCAATCTTCATGCGATGATGATTCATCTCAAGAGTTTTAATTTCTTTCATCCCCATTTTCATTTTCTATTATCACACTGTCACAAGTACCCAATGATTCGGTTTCAAACTTTAATGTTTTAAACCTTTTCGCCGCTGAGGAGTACTTGCTCGATTCGCCTTCCACGATCGCATCTTTGCTTTCATGTGCGCCGCCTCCCATTCTAATTTCAAAATCATTGGGAGGATATTCGATTTTTCTCGGTCCTCACATGTTTTTTTCACCCGTTCAATCCAAACCCCCGATCGTCCCTCCAAAACTTTTAATTGGCGATGGTTCATTTCTTCCGCCTTACACATGACTTCCGTTGTTCAAACGGAATTCATATTTTTCGAAAGGCATGCTTGTAAGGGAGGGTACACCGATTATCCTCCAAAGTCAAATCGTTTTTGAGGTGGACCCTCAACTATTTAGACTTCTAGTGTATAGTTAGTGTGAAGCCTAACTAGTAGGTTGTATATAGTTACCTTTCTTTCTTTTTATTTTTTCTTTCCTTTTTAATTTAGTCTAGTGTATTTAGTTAACTTTTTGTTATTTGTTTTTGCTATGCTTGGTACTAACTTGTTTTTTAGATTCTTTGGACTTGTTCTTATGGGGATCGCTCCAATTTTGGGTAATATCGCTCTTTTCCTCCCTTTGACTTGGTTCTTAATTCACATTGAGGACAATGTCAACTTTTAAGTTAGGGGGTGTGGGATATTCTATCCATTTCTTTACTTAGTACATATTTTTCCTCACATGTTAGTTACTTAGTATGCTTTTCTTAAACAAATTTCAAAATAATTTTCTTTCTTTTTTCTCCTTTATTGGGTATTTTGCCCTTGTTTTCGATGATAAATTTCAATAATTGCCCGATCCAATAGACAGCCCAATGATGCATGTTCTCGATTTTAGAAGTTATTAGACTTTAGTCTCACTTATTGATATTATGAATAACTTCATGAATTAAACTTTAATCCCATAAGCACATGCACTTTTATCGTTCTATTGATTTGGTTTAAGATTTTTATAACTCGCTAATCTTTTGTTGCATTGTATATACTTACACCGAGTAAGCTTTTTAACTTTCATCATTTGTGAGTTTTATACACTATTCTTTTCTCATTGAAAACGTTGAATTCGTTAGTAATCTCACTATTCTTTCATTTAATTGTTCATTAATTGAGTTCATACTTGAAATGTGTTACTTGATCATGATTTTCATATATAGTTTTGAATCGAGAATTGCGTAGACTTTAGGAAATGATCATAGTCCCTCTTTGTTATATCACCCATATTGACCTTGACCTCACCCTTATATGTTTACCCTCGTTAACCCCTTTGAGCCTAAATATAGCCTTTCGTTTCATAACCCAAATCCCATAACCAACTCCAAATTGGAGTTATATACCGTACATACACCTTCCAAACCTTTGTTTGGAATGTTACTTGGGATTGAATGTTGTTGTTATGATGTCGGTTCCAATTTAGGCATATGAGAGTTTGATAAGCAAAGAAAAGAAAGTAGTGAAAAAAGTGAAGAAAAAGAGAAAGCAAAAAAAAAACATGAGAAAAAGAAGAAAAGAAAAGAAAGATAAAGTTGTAAATATTGTATATAGTTCAATAAGCTTTGGTTACTCTCCCCGGTGATATATCTAATGCCTTTTTGGAACTTGTTTTCCAATTTTGATATTTGCTGCATTTTCCCATTATCCCGAGTTTTCATCCCAAACACTTTGAATCCGTATATACATATCCTTCATTTCGTACCCTAGCCAAACCTACATTACAACCCTCTTAAAGTCCTATGTGATCTTAGGTTGATGTAATTCAAAAGTCATAATAGTTTTGATAATCTGTGAAAATATATTTCGCCTCCTTTAATGAGCGGCATCCTTTCATTGAGATTACATTTTTCATTTTATAGATAGCGTTCTTCATCTGTGACATGTGTACGGCCTAGTTTCCATTTACATTTACTCTTTATCGCCCGCATGTTCTGTGTGTTACCTCCCTATTTCAAGTGAATTCATTTGACGAGTGTAATGCCCATGAAGATTGAATGTATGCTTGCTTTAATGTTTATCCGGTTTATATAAGTTTTTCACCAAATCACACTTTGCATGTGCTCGTTCCCCTCCCACATTTAAGGTTTCAATTCTATGAGGTGCATTCTATAATGTTAATGATTTCGAACTTTTGTTTGGATCCGTTCAACGTGCTAATAATGCGTATGAAATCTTGGTCGCTATTATTGTGCTTGTCGCATGTTGGTTTGGGCAGATTTTGAGGAAACCATGTTTGTGGGTATCATCCTTTAAAAACCTTACGAGATAACACTCGTCCACTAGGGTTACCTAGGGGTCTAACGACTTATTGCATACGCTAAATGAAATCGAATCACCTGTGAAAGTGGCCTTTGGTTTTTATACCATACTTTTGTACTTATCCTGCTTTTGGTTTGCTTGTAGTTCTTGTTGCATCCTATTTCATTGCTAGGGACTAGCAATGTGTAAGTTAGAGGGTGTGATAATACGAAAATATTGCGTATTTTATCCTTCGAACCGACACATTTTAGCCCCCTCGGGTATCTAATTCCCTATATTTATGATCGTTAACAAGACAACCTCAGATTTCTTCGTTAACATATTTTGTAGGCGTTAATTGAGTTTTTATAGGTATTTGGATGCTAAGTGTGAAGTTCGGACGCATTCCGCTCGATTTTCGTACATGATCGCATGTTCAAGGGCATTTTAGTCAATTCACATCTTGGGAATCTGGCCCAAAATCTCACGAAAATTGTAGCCCTCCTCGCAAGCTTCACGTGGCCGTGAACGGTGCGCGATTCCGATTCAGAACGAAGAAGTTACGACGATTTCAACGAAAGGGAAATGCAAACATGCCAAAACAGCATTGCAGGGGGCTCATACATGCTTGATCGATCGATCGATCAAAGGGATCGATCGATCGATCCTTTAAATTTTTCAATTCGTGGGGAGATAGTGGGCTTGGATATTTACCATCAACGGTTTTAGTCGATCGATCGATCCCCTGTTTTAGGAGATATTTTGCTTTTTCTTTTCTTTCTTCTTTTCTTTTATTCCACTTACTATAAATAGAAAATTTTGTGTAAATATCAGATATTAAGGTTTAGAATCATTTTTAGATTAGTTTAGCTTAGGGTTTAAGGGTTTTGGAGAGTTCTTATTTGATTCTTCTTGGTTTGACACCCAATTGGGTTGTAAGTTGCACTATTCATCATCCTCTCCATTAATATAGTTGTTTTCCGTTAATTCTTGCTTTGATTAATTAGAATTGCATGCTTTCATAATTAGTTTACATGCTTTGATTTACTTGCTTTGTAGTATAGTTTTACCGCGTTTATTTACCGCGTTTTTAATATTCTTTCTAGCTAATTTAAATTAGGTTATGTTTGATTGGAACTCACCCGAGTTGACGAGTTACTTTGCTTTGGTGATGCTGTTTACGGGTCTATTTTGGGTGCGTTGTCCTAGTTATTGTGCCTAGGAGATTTGACGGAGCATATCATGTATGTCCCGTGCTTACGACCTTGCGTGCGCAATTTTTGGGGTATTTGTTTCCGCCAAAATCATATTAGGCTTTTATGCGAATTTAGGGGTGTGACAACCCTTGGTTCAATTAACTGTCGAAACGAGATGCATTCTAAATAACTCGTCGACCCATGTGTCCATTTTATACAAATTAACCCGGGTGAGGGATATTCGACGCAACCTATAGTTTTACTCTAATTGTGAATCTAGTTTCAATACACTCGCCTAGATTAATATTTCCCTTTTTCGCATCTTTTCCTTTTTAGTTTGTAATCACCTTTTACACTTTTATTTCGGAGCACTAAATCATATAAATTCTAGCAACTCGTCTCAGTGGATATTTTCGATACCCGAACTTGGCCGCTATACTCACCCATTGAGTGTAGTCATAAGTTTAGGTTTTCGTATTGAGGTGGTGAACAGAAAACAATGATCAGCGTTTGACACGCGCTACTTTTTGCCCTCGATTAAAATGGCGCCGTTGTCGAGGATGAGTTTGTTTTAGACTTTATTTGATTTAGCATTTCATAGTATTTTCTTTCTATTTGTATTATTTACTAATATTTTTGTAGGACTTCCACATTTGAGCACTTAGAAACGCTCGAATTTTTCCTGCGCACACCTATTTTGTGGAATTCGCCACTTGAGCCTTTTTTGGAGTAAGCATGTCTTATTCCAATTCTTTCGGTAATCATTGTTATAATTCTCAAAATGCTTGTAATCCTATGACTTTTGGTGAATACTTAGAATCCCAAAGAATTTGAAATTCAAATATGACTTTGGGCGAGTATAACGAAAATCAAAACTTAGGTTATTGGAATTTTGATGATGATGATAATGATTTTGGGCCTTTACCTCCTTATAATAAGAATTTTGAAGAGAATTCGAATAGTTTTCAAAATTCCTATAATAATGAGTTTTCATTTAAGTCCGATGGTAATTTTCACAGTTCCCATTTTCATGGATCCGCATCTCGACCTATGACATTCGGTGAGGGCTTGCGTATGTAAGAGAATGAGAAAATTGAAAATCATTATCGGGAAGAAAATCGTTGTTGGGAACATGAATTGGATTTATTATTTGAATCCGACGATGATTTTTCTTCCGAGACTTTCAAAGTCGAGGAATGTTTTGAACCAAATGAGGACGTTGTGCCTACTTTGGAACAAACCATCCTAGACTTTTCCTATTGCATAATAGATATTGAAAATGAGGATGATAATGACGTAATATCTATTTGCAATGAAATGATTCCCTCTTTGGCCCCCATATAAGAACATTTCATTGAAAATGATATTATTTCCTTCGAAACTCAATCTTCATGCGATGATGATTCATCTCAAGAGTTTTAATTTCTTTCATCCCCATTTTCATTTTCTATTATCACACTGTCACAAGTACCCAATGATTCGGTTTCAAACTTTAATGTTTTAAACCTTTTCGCCGCTGAGGAGTACTTGCTCGATTCGCCTTCCACGATCGCATCTTTGCTTTCATGTGCGCCGCCTCCCATTCTAATTTTAAAATCATTGGGAGGATATTCGATTTTTCTCGGTCCTCACATGTTTTTGTCACCCGTTCAATCCAAACCACCGATCATCCCTCCAAAACTTTTAATTGGCGATGGTTCATTTCTTCCGCCTTACACATGACTTCCGTTGTTCAAACGGAATTCATATTTTTCGAAAGGCATGCTTGTAAGGGAGGGTACACCGATTATCCTCCAAAGTCAAATCGTTTTTGAGGTGGACCCTCAACTATTTAGACTTCTAGTGTATAGTTAGTGTGAAGCCTAACTAGTAGGTTGTATATAGTTACCTTTCTTTCTTTTTATTTTTTCTTTCCTTTTTAATTTAGTCTAGTGTATTTAGTTAACTTTTTGTTATTTGTTTTTGCTATGCTTGGTACTAACTTGTTTTTTAGATTCTTTGGACTTGTTCTTATGGGGATCGCTCCAATTTTGGGTAATATCGCTCTTTTCCTCCCTTTGACTTGGTTCTTAATTCACATTGAGGACAATGTCAACTTTTAAGTTAGGGGGTGTGGGATATTCTATCCATTTCTTTACTTAGTACATATTTTTCCTCACATGTTAGTTACTTAGTATGCTTTTCTTAAACAAATTTCAAAATAATTTTCTTTCTTTTTTCTCCTTTATTGGGTATTTTGCCCTTGTTTTCGATGATAAATTTCAATAATTGCCCGATCCAATAGACAGCCCAATGATGCATGTTCTCGATTTTAGAAGTTATTAGACTTTAGTCTCACTTATTGATATTATGAATAACTTCATGAATTAAACTTTAATCCCATAAGCACATGCACTTTTATCGTTCTATTGATTTGGTTTAAGATTTTTGTAACTCGGTAATCTTTTGTTGCATTGTATATACTTACACCGAGTAAGCTTTTTAACTTTCATCATTTGTGAGTGTTATACACTATTCTTTTCTCATTGAAAACGTTGAATTCGTTAGTAATCTCACTATTCTTTCATTTAATTGTTCATTAATTGAGTTCATACTTGAAATGTGTTACTTGATCATGATTTTCATATATAGTTTTGAATCGAGAATTGCGTAGACTTTAGGAAATGATCATAGTCCCTCTTTGTTATATCACCCATATTGGCCTTGACCTCACCCTTATATGTTTACCCTCGTTAACCCCTTTGAGCCTAAATATAGCCTTTCGTTTCATAACCCAAATCCCATAACCAACTCCAAATTGGAGTTATATACCGTACATACACCTTCCAAACCTTTGTTTGGAATGTTACTTGGGATTGAATGTTGTTGTTATGATGTCGGTTCCAATTTAGGCATATGAGAGTTTGATAAGCAAAGAAAAGAAAGTAGTGAAAAAAGTGAAGAAAAAGAGAAAGCAAAAAAAAAACATGAGAAAAAGAAGAAAAGAAAAGAAAGATAAAGTTGTAAATATTGTATATAGTTCAATAAGCTTTGGTTACTCTCCCCGGTGATATATCTAATGCCTTTTTGGAACTTGTTTTCCAATTTTGATATTTCCTGCATTTTCCCATTATCCTGAGTTTTCATCCCAAACACTTTGAATCCGTATATACATATCCTTCATTTCGTACCCTAGCCAAACCTACATTACAACCCTCTTAAAGTCCTATGTGATCTTAGGTTGATGTAATTCAAAAGTCATAATAGTTTTGATAATCTGTGAAAATATATTTCGCCTCCTTTAATGAGCGGCATCCTTTCATTGAGATTACATTTTTCATTTTATATATAGCGTTCTTCATCTGTGACATGTGTACGGCCTAGTTTCCATTTACATTTACTCTTTATCGCCCGCATGTTCTGTGTGTTACCTCCCTGTTTCAAGTGAATTCATTTGACGAGTGTAATGCCCATGAAGATTGAATGTATGCTTGCTTTAATGTTTATCCGGTTTATATAAGTTTTTCACCAAATCACACTTTGCATGTGCTCGTTCCCCTCCCACATTTAAGGTTTCAATTCTATGAGGTGCATTCTATAATGTTAATGATTTCGAACTTTTGTTTGGATCCGTTCAACGTGCTAATAATGCGTATGAAATCTTGGTCGCTATTATTGTGCTTGTCGCATGGTGGTTTGGACAGATTTTGAGGAAACCATGTGATGTTTGTGGGTATCATCCTTTAAAACCCTTACGAGATAACACTCATCCACTAGGGTTACCTAGGGGTCTAACGACTTATTGCATACGCTAAATGAAATCGAATCACCTGTGAAAGTGGCCTTTGGTTTTTATACCATACTTTTGTACTTATCCTGCTTTTGGTTTGCTTGTAGTTCTTGTTGCATCCTATTTCATTGCTAGGGACTAGCAATGTGTAAGTTAGACGGTGTGATAATACGAAAATATTGCGTATTTTATCCTTCGAACCGACACATTTTAGCCCCCTCGGGTATCTAATTCCCTATATTTATGATCGTTAACAAGACAACCTCAGATTTCTACGTTAACATATTTTGTAGGCGTTAATTGAGTTTTTATAGGTATTTGGATGCTAAGTGTGAAGTTCGGACGCATTCCGCTCGATTTTCGTACACGATCGCATGTTCAAGGGCATTTTAGTCAATTCACATCTTGGGAATCTGGCCCAAAATCTCACGAAAATTGTAGCCCTCCTCGTAAGCTTCACGTGGCCGTGAACGGTGCGCGATTCCGATTCAGAACGAAGAAGTTACGACGATTTCAACGGAAGGGAAATGCAAACATGCCAAAACAGCATTGCAGGGGGCTCATACCTGCTTGATCGATCGATCGATCAAAGGGATCGATCGATCGATCCTTTAATTTTTTCAATTCGTGGGGAGACAGTGGGCTTGGATATTTACCATCAACGGTTTTAGTCGATCGATCGATCCCCTGTTTTAGGAGATATTTTGCTTTTTCTTTTCTTTCTTCTTTTCTTTTATTCCACTTACTATAAATACCAAATTTTGTGTAAATATCAGATATTAAGGTTTAGAATCATTTTTAGATTAGTTTAGCTTAGGGTTTAAGGGTTTTGGAGAGTTCTTATTTGATTCTTCTTGGTTTGACACCCAATTGGGTTGTAAGTTGCACTATTCATCATCCTCTCCATTAATATAGTTGTTTTCCGTTAATTCTTGCTTTGATTAATTAGAATTACATGCTTTCATAATTATTTTACATGTTTTGATTTCCTTGCTTTGTAGTATAGTTTTACCGCATTTATTTACTGCATTTTTAATATGCTTTCTAGCTAATTTAAATTAGGTTGTGTTTGAATGGAACTCGCTCGAGTTGACGCGTTGCTTTTCTTTGGTGATGGTGTTTGCGGGTCTATTTCGGGTGCGTTGTCCTAGTTATTGCGCCTAGGATATTTGATGCGGCATATCATGTATGTCACGTGCTTACGACCTTGTGTGCGCAATTTTCGGGGTATTTGTTTATGCCAAAATCATATTAGGCTTTTATGCGAATTTAGGGGCGTGACAACCGTTGGTTCAATTAACTGTCGAAACGAGACGCTATCTAAATAACTTGTCGACCCATGTGTCCATTTTATACAAATTAACCCGGGTGAGGGATATTCAACGCAACCTATAGTTTTACTCGCTTTGTTAATCTAGTTTCAATGAACTTGCCTAGATTAATATTTCCCTTTTTCGCATCTTTTCCTTTTTAGTTTGCAATAACCTTTTACACTTTTATTTCGGAGCACTAAATCATATAAATTCTAGCAACTCATCTCAGTGGATATTTTTGATACCCGGACTTGGCCGCTATACTCACTTGTTGAGTGTAGTCATAAGTTTAGGTTTTTGTATTAAGGTGGTGAACAAAAAAGAACGATCAGTGTTTGACACGCGCTACTTTTCTCCCTTGGTCACACACATATTTGGATTATCGTCCTTCTCACACGATGCTTAATCCAATCTACCACTTCCACTTCGTTATATCATCCCCACAGGCATCTATTTCACACATCTATTCCCACGTCCTTTTAACTCGGACGATTCTGACATCAGCTAACCAGGGCGCACACACACCTTATAAACCGGCCTACTCGCATAAAAATCACATACGCTTCACACATAACACCCAATTCTCCATTGCCCTTGCATTCACAACGTGGCTATGACACTTGGGTATTCTCAATCACCCTAGAAATCGAAATTTAAAATTCTCCTTAACGTCGTTCCACCCTTCAACTCATGGTGATAAGCAAAATTTTCAATGCTTCCTCACCGCACAACCGACTCCACTGGCCTTATATCGTAATATGACTTTCAACTTACAATTATAACTACATACTTCTATAATGACCGAGGTAACAGATTCATGGACTATTGACCAAACATCTCCCTACTTCCAACCTGACGCTAAGTTTCATGCGTGGGATGTCTCGCGAAGCGAAATCTACACAAGGAACCTTCCGATACACTACTACCTAGCATTTTCGGTCATCGAAATTCGTTAGTCCCTTAGTCCATAGCATGTAGCCCTAAATTCCCATATCTTGGCATAAAAGCTATATCTCCTGCCGGAATTACATTTAAACAAGGAACTTTCCCCCTCAAATGCACTATCACTCAACATTGATGGTAATCAAATTCCATAAACCTCGAATACAACCGGGACTCTCAAATTCATGTCCTCAGACAAAAAAGATATAAATCTCAACCCCCACGTCTCTAAAGGATACGCTCTTCTTATCACCAAGTCTTGAGCGCTAAATATGATAACAAGCTAAATCTCTCCGCTCGACAGGAAATTGAATACACGTCGAATCATATCAATAAAGTCCCTACACACCGGGATCAAACATTTCGAGACAATTATAATTTTTGAAGTCCCTTTAATAATATAATATAGATGCGAGCTCGACCCTATCGCAAGTGAGGCATCACCAAAACAACACATCCTGCCCTAGAGCAGTAACCCTGATAGCCTTGTAATAACTTCCCACTATCGTTCTAACCATTACTATAAAGCCTTACCCATGATAATGTCATACTCATATAACACGTCACTAAAACGAGTAATCTCAATAAAATATATACCACTATCAATACACTCGCTCGACCGTGGGTGACACCAGATATAACCCCGCTATACCGGGGAAAACATATGCACAATAATAATGTTATCGATATATGCACTAAACTCATCTCACGTGCGAATCTAGCGCAAATGAAAGTACTGTTACTCATTTTAGTCACATAAAATATACCTCCTTCTCCGAGGATAAAACTCATATTTTCTACCTTACCAATCACCCTGGCTGCTCAAATGGTTCCCGGACATAACACGCTTGTCCGAACAAAATTAAAAACTACTTTAACCATTGCCCTTACTAGGCACCATACTCTTGTCCCTTTACTCACTTCGGGCAAAACTAATACATGTAATCCTACTCTCAACGAAAATACTTATATATATAATCCACTTATCTACGGCCACACTGACCATATTAAGGTTGCCCTTCTCTCGGACTCTGGTAGTCTGAACTCTGATGGCTACCCCTATTGTTCTCTTAGTTCCATTGGTCCTAAGGAATACACTTCTGGCCTCAACAACCCTGACTGAAATCACCATCACTTGGTGAGAGTTCAGCTATCCTAATCATTTAAATGTGTCCCCTGATGGGTCTCCCCCTTATGGTGTTTCACTAACACCGCTTCACCCAGTCTTACTTTCCGACTAAAATTTTTGATTCTTTTAGCTCCCCACACAAAGAAGCGTTAAAATCTCTATTGATAAAACGCGACATTGTCTCCATCTTCATCAACCATCCAAGTAGAATTCCCCGTAAGTGTTGGAAACTCTTCTTAGGAGTTAATTTCCCACTTTAAAATCCTCTTCTTTATTTTACCCACTTCATTCGGTACAAAATTCGCTAAATAATTAAATTCATTTTCACAAACGGACCTCTGCCCGACCCTCCTGCGATGAGTTAAGAACATCGTTCATATCTTATCCTGAACATCTGATGAAGGAACTTGCAGTTAAACCGTACCTAAAATCCTTCCATTGACACAACATTCCACTTCTAAATGTGGTGGTTAGCCTTCACCATTATAAATTTACTCCTACGAGCCAAGAAAAAATTTACCCCAAATTTTTACTTCTGGTTAACCACACTCCGTCATATGCCCCAGCCTTTGGATATTTAACTTCCGTTGGCTAATACACACAATTTTCGCATTTCTAGAATTCCAATGATGGTCCTTTTCAAAGGCTCGTTCGATTCTCTCCCATTCCAACCACACTAGTTGAGTCTAATTTGGCACCACTTCCTACTATAGTGGTACTTGAAAATCATATGCTGCACCCTAACAGTCTTTATAGTCCTAACTTCCCGTGCCATATAGGGGTGACATTGACTACGGTCATCTTCCTCGAAAATACTCTACAACCTCAACTAAGCCCTGCCTCCTGCTATCCTCCCAATGGCTCTCGCCTGTCATACTTCATTGTTAGGCATACGAACACACCCGAACACAAATAAGATTCACTAATATATACTTTATAGCAGGAGAACGAAATCTCACCATAGGAATCAACAATCCTAAATATAGGGAACTATATCAAAAATAGCTACGATGGAAGCATAATATGCCGCACAGATCCTAAGGACTCTAAAACCTGATGCTCTGGTACCATTCGTGACACCTTGCCTAATTACATACCGGGTGATCAGTCATTTATTAAATTAAATCAGAATATCCAGTTGGTTTAGATTATGGATCACTGTCGAAAAATTTATTATTAAATACTAACCACCTAATATTTAAAAAGGTTAATGCCCAAATTTTATCTTTGAATTAATATAAAAGTAAGTTAGTGAGTAATTAAACAATCACCATCCACACAAATCTCATATGAAAGGAAATATCTAAATTAATAAATATAACTGGAGTAAACACTTCCAGGCTAAGAACTAAATACAATAGTCCAACAGAAAAATAATCCAACAACTGAAAAGGAATAAATAAGTAAGTCCATAAATCTATGACTAATAGAAAGGGACAACATGCCCTAACTGAAGCAATAACTCAAAGTGAAGGAATGGAAAATATGTATTCGTCAACAACCGAGGTCCTGTAACTTCCACAACAGCTACAGCACGTCAAATGAATGGAACTCCAAAGCCTGGTGTCCCTATGGCTGGGCACCTAAAATAATTTGACAAAGAAAAAAGATTTGCAATAAACGGGTCAGAGCCTGAGTTGAAAAACAATTTAAAAATCAGCAAATACTAATATGAATCAATAGCACATATACTATTCATGTTAGATTATTGTACTCTTGCTTGAGATGCTCACCTATCATCTAATGTGCACACCTAACGCATGTACTAACCCATCCTAGTTATGCTACTCCGCCTAATTAGACTGATAATATACAGAATCACGCCAATACTCTCAAGTGATTAACCATATCTCCCGCATCCCGCATTACCATATGTTAAGGATAATTATTTATATACTCAACCACTATTCTCATAACATTCTTTTTCTCATTAAGTTCATATAATAACTATTATTATTTCCAAATCTACTAAACACGCACAGTAGAATAAGTAACAGGTATACATATATCTATATCTCTATTTATACATATATTAATACTTGACCCCTGGGTTAGGGCCCCCTTGGTGCCATGCATACTCTGCTATCATGTCCCGGTACATCGCTCATTGCATAAAGGACTATAGGTTTAATCTCTCGCGAACCATCAAAAACAAACACACATATTAGAGGCGAACATAGTTCCAAGCAGATGGGCTACGCACATACCTACGCACCCATACGACCGTCATCAATGTCATTCTCAAAGATTGCCTGTACCTAGGTTCTATGCTCTAGTGGTACGAATCAAAATCCCCCCGAAGTCTCCTCAAGATATGATTGTCCATAACGTGCAACCTCCACCTGATAGCAAGCAGCGTAGTTATGTTATACACACAATAGTTAAATAAATAAGTATACACACAACTTATCATATTCATTAGGTATTCATGCAACCCAAATTCCCGAATTCATATGTAGTATTATTGTCTCTAATACTCACATTACTCTAACCGTACGATTCATATCTCAATCGTATATACTCCATAAGGCCCTCTTATTCCAACATATTCCATTAGTAGTTACACAATCGTCTTACCAGTAGACTATGTAATGAAGCCACTCAATAATAGTGTAGGTCATTTTCTCTCACTTGAATTAACCTAGTAAGATTTTAACTCATCCGGGCCAAAAATAGAATTTTTGAAATCTCTTTAGATCTGGGAAATTCTCGTTCGAACGATGTCGTTCGAAAGAACTTCTAACTAAATTTCTCATTAGATAGGTCATTGGATTTCTCGTTTGAACGAGGTTGTTTGAACGACACAGGTCGTTCGAACGAGATTTCTGAACTTTGTCCCTGACCTCTAAAACCTGCATTTTTCCATCTTTTTCATCACCCAAATTACATAAAACTTATCCTAACTTAATTCCAACGATTCTAAACTATACCCAATAGTAATAGAATGATTTCCAACACATTTTTAGCATAAAATGCTTAGAATTATAATAGGGATTAAGATTAATTCCTCAAATCCTTAAAAAGACCTAAATTCATATAACCTCCATTAACAACAATTAATATCATATTTGATTTCGTGATTTCAACATATAAAACCCAGATTTATCATCCCCAAAACATGGTGATTTAACTACATGCAAAATCTATACCGCCAATTATAGATTGATACCTAATTTCAGTCCCAAATTCATAATATCATGGTTAAAACATCAATTAATCTAACATGGACATTATATGCTCTAATTTAAGAAATATAAACACTTTCCTTTTGCATAAAGGTCTGATTCATCGATTGAAATTGGTATGAGTTTGTTCCTCCCTTCCCAATCTACGTGTTGGTGGTATTTTTGGTGAAAGGTGATTGGGTTGGCCTTGGAACTCCTAGGAAACTCTTCTCCGTCTTCCTCTTCGACTCTCTTTTGGGTTTGGCAGCTATTTACCCTAACTCTCCCACGTACGTGCAGATGTATTTCTAAATTTTTCGTCCATTAATAAATCCCAAATTTTTAAAAGTCTAAAATACCCCTCCGGGGTGTCAGATTGGCCTAAAACTGCCCCGGACCTCAAACTAAACCCCCGAGTAGACTTTTCTGACTATCTCGACCCTTATAGTCATGCTGGCGCACTCAAAATAGTTATCAGAATAATCAAAAATAAAATTACATTTTAATTCCTCATTTAAGTCCCGACACGACTCACACGCACATCCCAACTAATTGTATTGCAACTGCCATATTTTTACTCACGTTAATTTTAATATTTTCATAATCATATATTACTTCACTCTCTAAGTAATATTCAACATAACTATCACCAATAAATACTAAGTTGCGTCACACTAGTAATTATTAAATTTAAATCTGGATTAGTTATAAATAAGTTTTCTCCATTTAAATTAATTAATCCTAATCCCGTAATTAAAATAAAATCCCTCAAAATAAGGGGTTTTACAGGGGAAGGGGGCTGCAAGGAGACAGGGGGAGGAATAAGTGGCAGGGGTGGGGGAGGGTGGGGTTAGGCTACGTGGTAGATCGGGGTGGCCTTCTCCTCTCGGTGTGTGTGTATTTGTGAGAGAAGGAGAGAGGAAGAAGAGGAGGAGAAGGGGAGAGGGGTAGAGGGTAAGAAGAGAGAGGAGTGCGCAGATAGATAGATAGATAGATAGATAGATAGATAGATAGATAGATAGATAGAGAGAGAGAGAGAGAGAGAGAGAGAGAGAGAGAGAGAGAGAGATTTAGGGTTTTTTAAAAAAACGATAAAGAACATAAATACCCAAAATACCCTTTGAAAAATCCAAAAAGGGTTGCCACGTGTCATTTAACGCAAAAAATTAACGGATATAGACGACAGGTGGTAAAGTGTAGCCGTTTTCAAAGTTAGGGGTGTAAATTGAAAAAATTGAAAGAATGTGGGGGAAAGTGGAAAGAGAGTCAAAGTATAGGGGGCCCCAGTGTAATTAACCCTTATTATTATTTATTTTTAAATGATAGGGACTGATTTAGGAGTCCCAAACCATTTATCTCAAGTTTGAAAATCATCCTCAAAATTTTATCCCTAGATCCTTTAGGGATGGATGGTCACGCCTTACCAAAAAAATGGACATTATGAGCTATTGTTCTCTCTTTCCCTAATGTTAATTGGCGCCAACTTTGTAGGGACGACCTATTTTTTTTTGCCACAAAAAGAAGTTTTATTGAGAAGATGAGTATTTTACAAGTGATGTTCCTTGCTACCCGCCTAACCCTAGTACTATTACAAATATCACTGAAAAAAATGTAAACAAAAAACATTGAACCTGAGCATAAAAGTTGAAAAAAAATAGACACGACACTGAGGCCACAGTAAGAATAACAACACATACATTAGCTTTACGAAAACATAAACAAAGGGAAACATGTAGGAATCTCGAAAACCCTTCACAGATGCTGGAGCGTGAGTTTCGTTCCTGTAAATCATATTAAAACCAGTTGACAATCAGCTTCCAATTCAATACATTTTACACCCATATGACATGCCAAGTCTAATCCAAGTTTAATGTCCTCCAACTCACATAACAAACACAATTTCAAAGAATGTTTGTGATGATAGAAGAGTCGGTCTGCCATGGGCAATATTTGGTGAATCAGAAACCATAGGAAAATATGATGTTTCGAGGGGAGCTTATGGCAATGCCGGACAAAGTTGTGCGTACACAGGAGAACTAAACCAATGATTTGTAGATTTGATTATAGATTCCTAGTCATGCTTCGCCACCAATATAGGGTATCCACCGTAGAATGGGTGGGTATAGTTGTGCGTACACAGGAGAACTAAATCCTCCATATTAGTCTTATAAAAGGGAGGAGTAGTTTTGTTTTTATTCTCTTATAATAATTTAATATTAGATAAGGGCCAAAACATTATGAATTATAGGTAAATTGTGAATATTTAACGAATATTTGTGTTTATGTTTGTGTTCATATGAAATCAATTTGTTGTCACTGAGCATCAAGTAAAATTAATTGATTTGTGGAAATAATTTTAGCATAGTTTGGAAGTAGCTCAACTTGGTTACGAAGTATGGTAACACTCCATATCTTTAGCTAAATCAACTTTAAAAGGTCCATCCAGTGAGAGACTCACGAGAAAGAATTTTCTTAGTTTATTTTTAACGTATTGTTTATTATTTATCAAATATAATAAGGAATACATTTTGGAAATGGAACCGACACATTTAAACTTTTTTCGCTTTGATAATTTTAATGGACACCAACCAGGTTTTGTAATAACAAATAAGGGTTAATTATACTTTACCCCATTTTTACTTTACCACTAAAACTTGCATTTTATCTACTTGACCCCATGAACTTTGAAAACAACTACAATTAACCCCTTAAGCATTAACACCGTTAATTTTTGGATGAAAAAGTGAGTCACGTGCCATGCACATGAGGATATTTCGGTCCAAATCAATGAAAAAATATTATAAAAATAAGTCACACAAAAAAACACATAAAAAATTATTATAAAATCTTATAATTATAGAAAAACATTATAAATTTTTTATAATCTATAGAAAATATTCTCAAAATATGGAAATTTAAAAAAATATATATTAGAAATTATAAAAAAATAGAAAAAAACATAGGAATCATAGAAATTAAGAAACTAAAATTACACAAAATTAACAAATCAAAAATTACTAAAATTGAAAAATAAATAAATTACAGAGAATACAATTTTTTTTTAAAAAAATTACAGAAATAGTGGAAAACACGTTTTAAAAGATTCAAATAACTGAAAAACCTTTTTAAAAATATGAAAATAATGAAATTAACTTTAAAAAAATATGAAAATTACAAAAATAATGCACACAAAACATTTGGAGATTAAAAAAAATAAAAATTACAGAAAAATAAATTTACAACGAAGAAATTCATTTTCAGCATAATAAAAAGGACATTTCAGCAAAAAAAATATAGTATTCGAAAAAAACATTTCTCGAAAACATTAACCCTTATAAAAACATTTACAATAAAAAAAGTATTACAACAAAAAAATAAATTTTCAACCGAAAAATTTATATTTGAGGAAAAAATATTTTCCAGTAAAATTATCCTTGTAAGAAACACTTATATCCAAAAAAAGTTTTATTGCAAAAAAATAGATTCCCATGAAAAAATATTTTCTTGTAAAACTAACCCTAGTAAAAAAATTGACAAAAAAAATTTCAGCAAAAAAGAGGAGATTTTCAGCCCAAAAAAAGACATTTTCTCGAAAAAAAACATTCCAGAAAATAAGAAACAATATTTTCCAAAAAAAAAACATTTCAGAAAATAAAATAAAAAATTAGATCAAAAGTGGGAAAAAAGAACAAAAGTGAAAAAAAAAACATTTGTTCGTCAAATCAATTTCAACTCCCTTCTTCAATAAACCCATAAAAAACCCACCTTCTACAACAAACCCATTTAAAAACATCAAATCCTGCCTCTTTTTAAACAAACCCATCTTCTTCTCTAACAAACCCATTTCGAATTGAACAAACCCGTTTCAAAATTTTTAAATCCCACATTATTATTCAAGAAACCCATTTCAAACTCACCTTTTTTTTTTCAACCCCATTAATTGTATATTTTTTTTCCAGTTCATGTGTGTGTATTTAAGAGTAAGAGAAATGGGAGTAAGACCAAAATTCCCCTTTAAAAAGTTACATGTCATGCACGACTCACTTTTTTGTCAAAAAATTAATGGTGTTAACGGTAAGGGTTACTTCTAATCATTTTGCAAGGTCATGGGGTTAAATCTAGAAAATGAAAGTTTGGGTAGCAAAGTGAAAATGGGATAAAGTTCAGGAGGTAAAGTATAATTAACTAAAAAAATAATCAATAGTTTTTATTTTTTACTTAATACGTCCATATGGTCAACTAAAGTTTGGTACCTCATATGTTAAAGTTTTGTTACACTTAACGGTTATGTGCACATGAATATGGGAAAAAAATCAAAAGAAATTAGAAAAACTAAAAATAATGAAAAAATAAAGAGTTATTTGGGTTTCACCCCCACTAGTTATGCCCTTTTTTGTTTAGCCCCTAATAAAAAATTATTGTAAGTTTGGCCCCCAATTTAGAGGCCCCCATTAGTCAACTATCAATGGAGGCTTTTTTGAGTTATAAAAGGAAGAAAATTACACTAGGGACCAAACATACAATAATTTTTAACTGGGGACCAAAACCAAAATGGGTATAACTAATGGCGACCAAAACCCAAATAATCCTTAATTTCATAGGTGTGAAATAACATATCTTCAAATTTCTGCTAATATTTTTCTACTGCCACCAAAAGCAAAAGTTTACTCTCCCTATTTTCTCCCTCTCAACTTGATTTTCTTCTAATTACTAAATCAATCGTTTTTTATTTTTATATTCTAACATATTGTTACCTTATCATATTGGTAACCTTGTTATTTCATTGTTTTCTAAATTAGATACATCGTTACTCCTGAGAGTAAGAGAAGTTACGGTGTTTCATCACCTATGGGCATTCCTAAAGAATTTATTATAGCACGTGACAACTATTGCCATAATTTTTTTCCTTTTCTACTCTCTATTTTTATGTCTTTTCTACTATTTTTTCACATTTTTTTTCTCTAATTTCTTTTTGAATTTTTCCCACAGTGTAATAGAATTTTAATGGATGAAATACCAAACTCAAAGTTAATTACTAAAATGTACAAAAGTTAAAACTCGGTAATTAACGACATATTTAAGTAAAAAAAAACCTATAATTATTTCACCGCTATTAATTTATCAATACGATTCTGAAAGTAAACAAAGTACTTGTTTGTTCATTTGTTATGAAACAAAGTAGTTGTTTGTTGTTTGTTACCAAGAAACTAAAAAGGACGCATGAAATTAACAAACTCTTGAGGAACAATGGTTTAAAGATTCGGCTGAATTCGAGACAAGTTGGCCAAGGTACAGTAGGGCACCAAAACTAGTTCATCACGATTCATGAAATATACAAAACAGTACTAACTAGACCTATATATTGGAGACTCGATAAAAAATTATAGAATTTGGCCTATATTTCATCTTCCACTCGCGGCCCACTTAAGCGTTTCCTATTCGGTTTGATGGTTTGATTATAGAGGTTTTAACTACTTATATAATCAATATATATAGTGTTGAAAATTAGAATACACAAACTCTTATATTCACAAGAAGAAGGAACTTACTCAAAAGAGAAGCACACACTAATAAGAAAAACACTCAAAAGAATGCTCAACTAAAGCCTCAAGTGTTTATTACTTAGCTTATTTTTAAATGATTTCAAACACTGGTGAAGGGATGTATTTATAGCAAATGAAATACAATCAACACCCCATATTGTTGTTTAATAAACAAACACATTTTAAATAAAAACCACACACTTGTAGAACATTAAAAAATTAGCCACCAACCCTAATATGTAAGCGGTGACATCATATGTAGTAGAGCTATGGGCTTGGACTTTTATTGGGTTTTACTAATGGGTTGTGAATATGGGCTAATGATGATATTTAACACTCTCCCTCAACATCAGCTCCGATTATGTGTACCTCATTCAGCTGATGATGAATTTTTTTGAGCTTGCCGGTATTCAAACCATTTGTGAACAAGTTCGCAATTTGATCATTCGTCTTGATTTGTCTCATCTCAATCTCTTATTGTAGAACCTTCTCTATAATAACATGATGGTGCACTTTTATATGTTTAGTTCTCGCATGAAAGACTAGATTCTCTGCAAAAAAAACTATCGTCTGGTTGTCAAAGTACAACGGAATTGTATAATCTACTAGTTGATGTAGATCATTCATCAACTGTATCAGCTATGCACTTTCTTGAGTTGTTATTGCTGCTGCTCGGTACTCTGCTTTCATGATTGACAAGGATATAACTGGTTATCTCTTACTGCACCAAGAAATTTTTTGTGAACCAAGCTTAAACACGTACCCGGTAGTTGATCTTCTAGTGTCATGATCTCCTGCATAGTCAGTGTCATAATAACCAATTAGCTTGCAGTATTCACCTTTCTTATACAAAAGACCATAGTCATTTGTACTCTTCACTTATCTCAATATTTATTGAACTGCTTCCAAATGAGGCTCACCAACTGCATAAGAAAATTTAGGCCTCAAGACCAAGTAGATTATACTACCTACCAATTGTCGATACATCATTTAATCTTCCAAGTCTGTTCCTTTATATTCATACATAATGGAATTCGGTTCCTTTGACCTTAAGATTTTCTTGCACTCAAGCATCCTAAACTTCTGCAAAAAATATTCTGCATATTTTTGTGTTGTGTGCAAATAACCTCTAGCTCAAGTAAGTGCATAAGTTGCCCAAGATCTTTCATATGAAAGAGAACTGGTAAATTTTCTTTTTGTCCAGTGAATTTATGTATCATCATCACCGGTGCCTATTAGATCATCCACATATACTAACACAATAATTAACTTTCCTTTATTGGCTTTGACAAATAAGTTAAAATATGCAGGTGTTACTGAATAACCACTTTGAGTAAGATATTCAATAATATTACTACACCATGCCCTTGGTGTTTGCTTTAATCTATAGAGCGCCTTTCTTATCTTACTGAAAGTGCGGAAGCCCCCAATTTTTAAATTCAAATATAATGAAATGGTTCAAATTTTAATTTTTCAAAAGTTATTTAAAATTTTCTTTTCTTAAAGAGAACAAACCAACTTATGAAAAAATTAAAACTAAATGAAAAGTGAAATTAAACTACACACACAATTTTCATTTCGACTTAAACACACATTAATCCAATTCAAGTTAAACTTGCATGCTATCAAGATAAAGTAATTTTTCACTTGAATTAAATTGAACATACCCAAACATTAAATTTGCACCAAATTAAATAGATTTTGATTTTGAACTAATTTTATCTTTTAGTCCTAAGCATGCATCTAGGTGATATAGCAAGATAAAATAAATATCAATCGCACTACGCCGGATGTACGAGGAAAACCCAAATGGGAAAAACCTCGAACGGCCCTAGCCACGAATTCACTAAGTATGGTAGTTTTTACAAAGACTCTACACAAGAGGACTTACACAAACTGACTTGACTCCGTCCAAGCCTTGACGCGCTCCTTCAGTCTTCAACCTCCGCCTAGTGTATAACCGTGGACTCCTCCACAGTCTCGAACTCCATCGATGGGGCTATGGTCACCGTCAATCCACACGCGAAGCCTTTCTTCGAGTGAGAACACCGCAATAAACTTTTCTCCTTTTTTGGGGTAGAGAAGAACCCAAACTCTTTTCTTGTTGGTGTAGAGAAAACTAGGTGCGAAAAGTCTCCAAGCAATGATATATCAATAGGTACTTGGAATAAACTAAATAAATGGGTGTGTATGTAATTTTTGATGAGTTTAATCCATAAAAATCAAACACAAAACATGGAACTTTTTCTTAAAAGTTTTGCTCTCAAAAGACTCTTAGAATGTGAAAAAGTTGTCTTCAAAAAGTTAGTTCCCGCACTTCAGAAGTATGTCAAAAAGGAAGTGGGGTAAAGTAGTGGAAAAGTGGAAAAAACTGGCTTAAAACTGTTCCCGCTGTTTTTTCGTTAGAAATCTCGTTCGAACGAGACTTCTAACGAAGAGACAGAAAGAAAAAAAAATCTCGTTTGAAAACTCGTTCGAATGAGAAGTCGTTCGAACGACCTATCTAACGAGATCTCAGGCCATGGTTCTAGATAATTTCGATACGAACGCGTGGCCGCCAGTTTCGTGTCATTCTGATTTTTTTGGATTTGATATGATTTTTTTACTGAAAGGTGTCCGAGAACAAAATATTTAGAATTATGAATGCAAAAAAGTTTACAAAAAGGTTCTAACACCCAAAATAAATTTCTAACATACACCCAATAAATAATGTTCCAAGCTCCTATATATATATATATATATATATATATATATAAAATGCATTCATACCTTAGGAGCAATGGAACCATATTGATGACGTAGAAACGAGGCACAAACACACACGGCATTAGATGAAGCTTTAATATCTTGGCCGCTACGTCTTCAACAAACACGTCATAGGCTTGAATGGATAAACTTGAACTCTATCCTATGACTCAAATGTTTTTGTCCGGAATTGAGCCAAAAACTACAAAGGACTCAATTGGAAATTTGTGTCCTTACAAATCTCCCCCTTTGGCTATTCCGGGACAAAAACTAAACAAAAATCCTAAAGGGTCGTCAAGCTCACTAGACTCAAAAACAATGTCCCACCCAAAATAAAAATACAATGCTTGATTCAAACAACCCAAGGATCAATATCTTTGCCGATGTTGAATGTTGCCATTTTGAAGTATTCCTGCACACTCAAGCAAACTATCAAACACATAGGTAATATCAAAAATATTAAATGTAATTAAATAATTACCCCCCCCCCAAAATTAATTCACCCCTTTATCAAACAAATGACCTACTTAGAAAGACGTCTCCCCCTAAGATAAATCTCCCCCAAACTAAGATACGATAATAATAGGATTAGATACCATTTCTCCCCCATCATTCTCCCCCTTTTTGTTCAGGAATAGACAAAGGCTAAAGAATCAAAACAGTAACTTATCTCCCCCAAATAAATCATATAAACCCTCTAAACTAAGCAAGGGATAAAAGAATGGGATAACAAGATAAAACATGTAATTGTGCATATAGTGATGAGAGCATTAAAGCATATGGGCAACAAAAGTTCAACTAATCCAAACAAGAACATCGGATACCAACTAGGATGCAATAAAATTATACCAATATGATATATAAATTATTAAGCATGTGATATCAACAAAGAATGCAATAAGATGGATACCAAGTATGAATTAAAGAATATATGGATTAGAAATCAAAGCAAAGACTAAACAAAAATATCAAATATATGTATACATAATATATATCAAAGAGACTCAAGTACACATATATAGATATAAACACACAAATGACACACACTAAATATAATAGGAGTCTTTCACACTCGTATGGCAAAAATCTGTCATATGGAAATGGAAGTGTTGGGGTGTGAACTAGTAACGATTAAATTTAGACCCAATCACTTAAAACATGTTCACGGAGTTCTCAATTGATTGCAGACTTCATCACATTTGAATATAACCTCATGTGACAATATAAATTGAACTCAATGAACAAACATACACAATGCATACAAGCCTAGCATATTGATGATTCTACAAACCAATAGAGTCATGACATGAAATACGCAACTAGGATAAACGAACATTGTGCAAACCGTTGATATACCATCCAATCTCCCTCAATGTGCATTTATATTAAATTTGAATGAATATATCAATCAAACATAGGCCTTGACAAATTATTTTTCTTGTTAATGCCATATATTCTGTTTTTAGGCCTTTGGACCACGTATTTCTTTTAGATCCATTCAAAACGGTGGCTTACAATCGCAAAGGATCACTTAGTCCTTTCGGAGCCCTTCCCCGTGCACATTTTTATTTATCATGTTTTCATTTTTCACACAAATCTCACATGCAACGGATTTTGACATGCACTAGTCCTCCTAAGTCACAAATATGTAGATGACAAGATTGGTAGGAGAACACCTCACATAGCTCAAATATACATATGAAGTTAAAATTTCAAAAGAGCTCATGCATGTGTGAATAGAGGCATATAAAAATAGAATCCATTTGACTAACACAAAATTCAACTTCTCCATAAAAAATATGGTAAAGAACATTTTAAGGATTGATAATCTAAACCAAAAGTTCTAGCCACGTGGGAGCGTTAAAGGAGGGATTCAAAGACAAGTGTATGCCACATAAAGTGTGTCAAACTAAACTACACGCAAAATAAAATCTTTTTGAGTTTTTGAAATTTTTAACCAAAAATAAATAATATATACTCAAAAGTCAAACAAAAATAATTTGAATTTTTATTAAGTTTAAATTACCAAGAGATAAAATCCAAATGATAAACAATTTTTTTTTTTGTATTTTTCATTTAATGCAAACAAAATGAAGGAAATATAATACAAAAGATAAACAAAAGATCATAATTCTAGCATGTGATAAGCATGGAGCATACACTAGAAAATGATTAAACAAGCATACATTTAGCATGTGAATATAGCATGAAGTACAAAAGCTAAAGTATGCAAACACTAACACATTCATATTTTAGATTTAGCAAGAGTGGAAGCATGTGAAAGTAAATGAGAATCAAAAACCCCATTTTGCAAGGCAACCAAGTCGGATTTCCTAACCCAAATTAATGAAGAATGACTATCTTGGGGTGTAGGAATTTTAACTACCTTGGTTGCTTTACGTTGGGATTTTCTAGGAATACGTTTAAGATCAAAACAAAATTTTCTAAGATGACCTTTTCGACCACAATGTGTACAAGTAAAAACATGTCGAAAAGATTTACCTAAGGAGTGATCTCTAAAGACTTTCCTAGTAGATTCTCCTAAAACATTGGTTTTGGCGTTATGAGTAAATTCATTACAAGTATTGAAGCCTAAACCACAAGTGTCATTTTTAATTTGGACCGTTCCTAATATTTTATCTAATTTTTTCGAACGACACTCCAAATCAAATTTGACATTACTAGAGTCTTTTAATTTATTTTGCAATTCTAAAATGTTAGACTCTAATAAAACATTTCGCTCTTCAAAAGCAAGAAGCTCCTTTTTCAAGGATTCCATTAAACCCCTAAGGCTATCTCTCTCGCCTTCTATATGTTCAAGCTTCTCTAGAAGAGCTTTCTCTTGTCTCCTAAGGTCTTCAACCAACATGCTATTATCAACGACCTTGACACGTTCTTTTAAACTAGCTTCTAACTTCAAATTAGCTCTTTTCAATTTAATAGATTCTTTATAAAGTTCTTGAAAAGCATTTTGAAGTTCACTCACATTAACCTCATCTTCATTTTCACTCTCTCTTTCTTCTCCACTCTCACTATCATAAAAAACAAGGGAATCAAAAACTTTGACCTCGGAAGTGTCATGTGTTAAAGTTTCATCAATCGACGAGTTCTCACTATCACTCACATGACTAGCCATAAAAGCCACAAAGTTGGGCATAGTGGGGGAATCGGGTCCCTCTTCCTTATCACTATCACTAAGGGTCGCATTATATGAAATGGGTCGCTTACCCTCTTTCCTTAGTTTAGTGGGGCACTCAAAAGCCCTATGGCCATAACCCTCACAACCAAAACACCTATTTGACTCGTCCCTATTTAAATTTTCATTAATGGGTTTAGGGATCTTCTCGACTTTGTCATACTTAGAAGTTTCAAATTTCTTAAAATCATTTTTAAATTTATCTTTGTTAAATTTAAGAAATTTTCTAAATTTACGAGCAAACAAAGCCATGTCTTCCGAATCACTATCACTCTCGCTCTCTACTACTTGTTTGACCTCTTTTCGGGCTTTTAAAGCAACGCCCTTTTCAATTTTCTTTTCAGTTTTAGAGGGGAACATGTCTAGTTCATAGGTTTGTAAATCACCTACAAACGCTTCTAATTTCGTAGAGACTAAAGTTGGTAAAGAATTTAAAACGGTCACTTTTGGAATAAATCTATCGGGAAGGGACCTTAAAATTTTCTTTACAACTCGGTTGGCGGGTATTTTCTCTCCCAAGTTAAAAGATGAATTAACAATATCAGAAAGTCTAGCATAAAATTCATCAAAAGTTTCTTTTTCATTCATTTTGATAGTTTCAAATTGAGTGGTGAGATTTTGAAGTTTCGAAGCTTTAGCGACACTAGTACCTTCATGAGTGAGTTGCAAAATATCCCACGCTTCTTTAGCGGTCTCACACGTCATAATGCGTTGGAATTCATCTGGTGTGACAGCGCTAAATAAGGCATTTAAACCTCGGGAATTAAAGTTAGAAAGTTTAAATTCACCCTCACTCCATCTATCGGTGGGTTTGGGAACACGCTCATTATCTACTAAATGAGTAGGTGGGGACCACCCGTTAACAACAGACATCCAAACTCTCTCATCGATAGATTTTAGTGCCGATTTCATTCGCGCTTTCCAATACGCATAGTTTGAACCATCGAAAATAGGAAATTTTGAAAATGGGGAAAATTCCATTTTAGCCAAAAATTATTTAAAACATCTTTGACGAAATAATTTATCGCTTTGGCTCTGATACCAATTTGAAAGTGCGGAAGCCCCCAATTTTTAAATTCAAATATAATGAAATGGTTCAAATTTTAATTTTTCAAAAGTTATTTAAAATTTTCTTTTCTTAAAGAGAACAAACCAACTTATGAAAAAATTAAAACTAAACGAAAAGTGAAATTAAACTACACACACAATTTTCATTTCGACTTAAACACACATTAATCCAATTCAAGTTAAACTTGCATGCTATCAAGATAAAGTAATTTTTCACTTGAATTAAATTGAACATACCCAAACATTAAATTTGCACCAAATTAAATAGATTTTGATTTTGAACTAATTTTATCTTTTAGTCCTAAGCATGCATCTAGGTGATATAGCAAGATAAAATAAATATCAATCGCACTACGCCGGATGTACGAGGAAAACCCAAATGGGAAAAACCTCTAATGGCCCTAGCCACGAATTCACTAAGTATGGTAGTTTTTACAAAGACTCTACACAAGAGGACTTACACAAACTGACTTGACTCCGTCCAAGCCTTGACGCGCTCCTTCAGTCTTCAACCTCCGCCTAGTGTATAACCGTGGACTCCTCCACAGTCTCGAACTCCATCGATGGGGCTATGGTCACCGTCAACCCACACGCGAAGTCTTTCTTCGAGTGAGAACACCGCAATAAACTTTTCTCCTTTTTTGGGGTAGAGAAGAACCCAAACTCTCTTCTTGTTGGTGTAGAGAAAATCAGGTGCGAAAAGTCTCCAAGCAATGATATATCAATAGGTACTTGGAATAAACTAAACAAATGGGTGTGTATGTAATTTTTGATGAGTTTAATCCATAAAAATCAAACACAAAACATGGAACTTTTTCTTAAAAGTTTTGCTCTCAAAAGACTCTTAGAATGTGAAAAAGTTGTCTTCAAAAAGTTAGTTCCCGCACTTAAGAAGTATGTCAAAAAGGAAGTGGGGTAAAGTAGTGGAAAAGTGGAAAAAACTGGCTTAAAACTGTTCCCGCTGTTTTTTTGTTAGAAATCTCGTTCGAACGAGACTTCTAACGAAGAGACAGAAAGAAAAAAAAATTCTCGTTTGAAAACTCGTTCGAATGAGAAGTCGTTCGAACGAGGTCGTTCGAACGACCTATCTAACGAGATCTCAGGCCATAGTTCTAGATAATTTCGATACGAACGCGTGGCCGCCAGTTTCGTGTCATTCTGATTTTTTTGAATTTGATATGATTTTTTACTGAAAGGTGTCCGAGAACAAAATATTTAGAATTATGAATGCAAAAAAGTTTACAAAAAGATTCTAACACCCAAAATAAATTTCTAATATACACCCAATAAATAATGTTCCAAGCTCCTATATATATATATATATATATATATATATATATATATATATATATATATATATATATATATATATATATATATATAAAATGCATTCATACCTTAGGAGCAATGGAACCATATTGATGACGTAGAAACGAGGCACAAACACACACGGCATTAGATGAAGCTTTAATATCTTGGCAGCTACGTCTTCAACAAACACGTCATCGGCTTGAATGGATAAACTTGAACTCTATCCTATGACTCAAATGTTATTGTCCGGAATTGAGCCAAAAACTACAAAGGACTCAATTGGAAATTTGTGTCCTTACACTTACGCACAAACTCGAGATGAACTTTGTCCTCAGATCCCATTGGTTGAATCATGTAGATATCTCGAGCTAACTCCCCATGAAGAAAATAATTATTTATATTCATCTACCATAAGTTATTACCACAAGTTCCAATCTTTTATGGTACAAGCAAGACTTGTATAGTTGTAAACTTTGAAACCAGACTGAATGTTTCATCTTAATATATTCCATACTGCTGAGAAAACCCTCGAGCCAACAAGCCAGCCTTGCATCTCTCGATCGATCCATCTTAAAGATACTTTATCTTGTAAATAAATTTGCAAGATATGGGTTTCACATATCTTGGCTTTGACACCAGATCCCAAGTCTGATTTAGCTATAGTTTAGTGATCTATTCTTATATAGCTTTATTTCACTTGAAACTCTACAATGCTTCTTTAAACTTCTCAATTTCTTTTGTAATTTCCTTCTGTGTTGGCGTATTTGGGATTTGGATTTTAGATTCTCATTGATATTTTGAGTTGTGATTGTGGAGTTGGTACTTCCGTTTCACTAGGCCTGTCTTCTTTGGCTGGTTATTGATACATACAAGTTTTCTTAGGATCATTACCATAGTGAGAATCTTTAAGATCATCTGAACTTAATCGAATTTGAGCAGTTAGCTACCCCATCTTTTATTGTTGCTTGCCTTATTTTTTGACGACCACCAAGAACATGAATCATCAAACACCATGTCTAGTGATGCTTAATATCTTCCACTCGTAGGATCATAATATTTCAACCTTTCCTCTGGCTATCTATCTTATAAAGATACATCTGGCTACTTTCTTATCAAACTTATTACGTAAATTGTTTGGAATATATACATAGCTTACACGGTCGAATAATCAAAAGTTCCTTACTATAAAGGTGAAACTATAATACCTAAAATTTAGAGGTATTTGAATAATAGTTAAATATTAAATTTGAGAATTTTTAATTGATTATTTCAATGGAAATTAAATTTGAAATAAAAAAATATGAATATTATTTACTATTCAACATTAGATGATTACTATTCAAATAGTATTTACTATTCACATAGGATGATAAATAGTAATTACTATTCAAATAGTAAAATTTTGAAGAAGATCCAAGCTTACCGAAGAAGCCTGAGGAACCTGAGGTGGACGTAGGCATGATCTCTTTTGGATGCAACTTCATCACGGGAGTAGATACCAGAGGAGGAGATGCGATTGCAAAAAGGAAATTTTATTTGAATGAAGCCAAGGCCTCCCCTACTATCAGATAAATTAATATACACGAATCGAGTGATAGTCGGCCAAGAAAAGTCACTAAAGACTGGCTAGTGATCGGATTCTCCAAAAATGATATGGGTGGGGTACTTTATCCTCATGATGATCTGTTAATTATCACATGCAGGGTTCATCCTGATGGAGTTGTAAGGATACTAGTTAATAATGGGAGTTCTACGGATGTAATGTCCTATAACTATTACAGTATCTTAGGGCTATGAGATAGTAAACTTGAACCATACCATAAACCTCTCATAGGATTTGTAGGAGAGAAAGTGTACCCCCTAGGAAAAATTAAACTAGAAGTATTGGTTGGCACCTGGCCGGTGAGCAGGAGAGAAAGAATACACTTCTTTGTGCTAGATAAAAATGTCCCATCATCTTATAACATCATCTGAGTAAAGTGGGAATGAAATAGTTAGAGGCTGTGCCATCTACCATGCATCAATACATGAAATTTCTAACAAATTATGGAGTTGGCATAGTAAATGGTAATCAGAAAGAAGCCAGATAATGTTATTATAAGTCGGTCGAACAACAGGATGTACAGATGTAGGGTACAACCACTTTCCATATTGACACTCTAAATCCTCAGGTAGAAGAAAAACTAGTGAAGGGGCAAGTTATGGAAGAAATAGAAGCTATTGTGATGGACGACCAGAAGC
Organism: Sambucus nigra; assembly: GCA_949130495.1. Lineage (NCBI taxonomy): Eukaryota > Viridiplantae > Streptophyta > Magnoliopsida > Dipsacales > Adoxaceae > Sambucus > Sambucus nigra. Next base: position 31,212,184 of record OX422207.1, on the reverse strand, counting down.
CTGAAAGAACTACCCAAATTGGTTCAAGGTTGACTCTTTCTCTCAAACTGGAATTAATTACATTCCTAAGAGAATGGAAGAATGTGTTCGCTTGGAGCCACGAAGATATGCCAAGGATTGATTCAAACTTCATTTGTCATGAGCTTAACATTTATCCAGATTCTAAGCCGATCAAATAGAAGTATCGAGTCTTTAGTCCCAAGAAAAAAATGGTTATCTAGGAGGAAGTGGAAATATTATAGAGTTCATTGAAGATGTCAAGTATCCTAATTGGTTGGCCAATGTGTTAATAGTCAAAAAGAAGAATGATAAATGGCGCATGTTGGTAGACTTCACAGACCTCAATAAAGCATGCCCAAAATATCACTTTCCTTTACTAAGGATTGATCAATTGGTGGATGGAATAATAGGACATGAATTTCTCGGCTTCATGGATGCTTATTCTGGTTATACTCAGATTAAGAAGAAACCTAAAGATAAGGATCGCCATTGCTTTGCTTAAGCTCTGCTTTTACTGTAAGCCTTTTTTCCTCGTATTTGTTAATTTTATTCTTGTGGTAACAATGGTTTACGTTGTTCACTCTTTAGAAAATTTTAGGAGAGAGAGAGAGAAATAGAAATATCCCAGATTGGGTGGATTTAGAAGTGGTTGTTCCTCCAGTTAACGTCTTCTCTCTAAGGGAAAGTCATTGGATTCCTTCTTTATTCATAGCTGAATGTGGAAGTACATTTCCCCCAAATCATTCTTTCTTGTAATTTTGTCAATATTTTGATATTGTCCCTGCCAAAGTAGCCCCCAACACTTAGAGGGTAGTTAATGGAATTCATGGGCTCAATCAACTTCACGGGACCCACATTGGTATTTCTGAATTGATGTTCTGCTATAAGTGGGGTATCACCAATGACGATACCTATTATTTGAAGACTAGGTTTGTCAATAGGGCTCTAGTGGTCAATTTGCCAAACTCAAATAAAGATTATTTTGACTATGTAGTAATTGTTAAGAATTGGCAATATGCTCCTCTTCAATAAGGGGATATAATGGGCACAGATGTCCTCAATCAGGACAATGCATAGGTCGTAGAAACTTTTTCTTTACTTTTGTATGCAGTTTATCTGTTTGTTGATGTGCCACTTAACTTTTCTTCTTTGTTCTTATGCAAACGATAAAAAAAAGGATTGTCTTAAAAATAAGGACATTAGGCTTGAGGAACTCAAATTTTTGTGAGTCATTCATCAAAAAGCTGGTGAGGAGCATCCAAGATCAACTTTATACTTATAGAGGTACAGGAGCTCAGTTAACTTCTTTGTTGCTCGGCCTGCAATTACCGTGCCTTGAATTATTGTTGATTTGGAAGAGGGTCATGTGACTACATCTTCAGCCACTGAGTCTGCTATTATTGAAGTTTCTTCGAGAGAAACTTCTTCTTCATTTGATTATGATGTTCCCCTTTCTATCATCATAGGAAAAAGGAAATCCCCAATCTAATGGATAAGGAGCCGACTCGTAAGAGGCCAATTGATGTGGGTACCAAGAAATATATTGAGGATGATAAAAAAAAGTATTAGGACATTGAAAGGAGACCTCAGATTCTTGGAATTGAGGAAATTAAGGTTTCTAACCCTTACTTTAGGAAGTTAAAAAGGTTATGGCCGATAAGCAGACCAAGAAAACTGATGTCGGTCTACAAGAGTTTGTCAAGAAAATTGTAGGTGATTTTGGGTCATCTTTTGTGCCTTTTAGCCCTAGTCTAGCTAGGAAGGCGATTAAGGCTGGCACCCTTCCATATCATAGGCGATTAAGGCGATTAAGGCTGGCACCCTTCCATGCCCCGTTTCAGACTTACAGAGAGGGCTAACCAAAGTTTGGCTCTGGTAAGTTTCCACATTTTACGTTAGTCGGATATCACTTATGTTATTTTATACTGACAGTGTATTTTACTTGTAGTTATTGGTTGATTTCAACCAAACATTGGAGAAGGATGACTAAATAAGAGCATCCTCTTCTATTAAGGTAAAGAAAGATTTTGAGGGTTTGCAAAAATCCTTGAAAGATTATGTAGAGGCATTGGAGAAAGAAAAGTGATCTTGGCAGGCCAAGATTACTGATGTCGAAGAAGCTCACCAAAAGGATGTGGATGACTTAGTAGTAGCTACCTCAGCTCGTACTGAAGCCAAGAGTAAGGCAAAGTCTGTTGAGTACCAACTGGACTTAAATCAAACTATTGTTCAAGCTGATGAGAATAAAGTTTTTGATATGACTGTCAACTTAGTTGCCGAGAAGGCCAAGAGAAAGAAGACCAAGGAAGCTTTTTTTTACAAGGGACGAGAGAAGGCAGTTTCAATGTCTTCTGCTCAGATTTCTTACGTCAAGTAGAAGTTCTTCTAGGATGGTTGGTCGGCAGCTCTGAAGGAAGTCGGCACTTCAGAAGACTCAGATGTGACACCCCGCCTAATTAAATACCGGATCATCAGTCCTTTATTAAAATTAAAACAGAATGTTCGGTGGGTTCATTCTTAGCATCACTGTCGAAAAACATTTAATATTATTAATCACCTAATAAATAATTAAGCTAAGTGTCAGAACATTTTCCCATTTAATTATACCCACTTAATCTCATAATAAATTTCCATTCTTTAAGATATAAGCTACTCACATTCCACAAGAATATAATAAATACTTGACATGAATCAAATCCTGAAATAAATCAGACTGGATAAAACATTCCAGTTACAAGTCTAAAACCAACCAACCATAAAATCTGCAAGTGTAACTGAAATAAACTACTAAAGTAAACTGAGTACAATCTCTAATAAAACGACTGAGGATGGGCGAAACAATCCCTAAGAGAAATGTCTAAAAATGAACAGAAAAAACTGATAGAGGCATCTAATGCAAGAACCTGCAACTCCCACAACCGCTGGAGCTCGCTAAATGATCCATGCGTGTGGCCGGGCACCTGATAAATAATATATATAGCAAAAGAGAGAAGAATAGAAAGAAACGGGTCAGAACACGAGTTGTAAAAATATTTATTTTAGCAAGTATTTAAAACTGTAATAATACAGTTATGTGCATGTTAGTTTCGAACTCTCACGTGAGATTCTCACATCTCCACTATTGTGCACGCCTAACGTACCTCTATTCCAACCTAATAACTCATAATGTTCCCAACCAGATCATAGCCTTATACTTATAAATATATCTCAAAGGAGTAACCCTTATCGCCCATACAATACGTTATTAAGATCATTTAATCCAACTAATCGTTTATTACATTCACTGTTCTAATAGTAAATCTTTTACCCACTGAAATTACTTTTCTTATCAACCTTTATAAGTTTGCTAATTTCACACATTAGAATCATTCACAAGTATATATATAGTCACATCATCCTTATACATATATATACGAATCCTGTGCCCCTTGGTTAGGACCACTTGGCGCAATGCATACTCTGCTATCGTATCCCGATGCATCGCTCACTGCGTAAAGAACAAGTGGCTCGGTGTCTGTCACAAACCATAAATCTCATAACACAAATATCGGAGGCGAGCATACTCACCAGCCAAATGGGTCACGCACATACCTATGCTCCCATTCAACCGTCGAAACTATCCTACATCTCAGATAGCACGTATCCAAGTTCATATACTCTGGGTACAAGTCAAATATCCCCCAATTGGGTCACCCAAGATAAGACTTTCCACTGCGCGATAACCTCCTCCCGATAGAAAGCAACATAGGTATGTTATACACACAATAATAATAATCATAAAATAATAGGCATTCCCACATCCTATTAAAATTATTAAGTATTCACTCAAATATATAATATGCTTTCCATATGTGTTGTTCTTCTCGTATCTACGTATAGTATAATTATTTCGATTACTATCTCTCACATAATCTCCAAGGTTAACATATTGTTCCAACTACTTAAGGTATTTCGCTACAAATACTTCCCAATAATTCTACACTAAGCTAATATCCTTAAATAGAAGTTTTTCTCACTCAATTAACTGTCTAACACGATTTGGAAAAATAAGTAGGAATTTCTGGGTTTTCTGGGACCCGTCGTTCGAACCAGATCTGATTTCATTCGAATGAATCAGCAGGTCGTTTGTACGACCATGCGTCTCGTTCTAACTAGACATCTTCGTCTCCATTCTGCTAACTGCTGAGTTTTCCAACCTTTTTCTAACCTAAAACCTCTACAGATTTGTCCCAAACTCCCAGTAATCACTTCCAACCAATAATTAAACATGTTGGGATGATATCTAACAACTTACCATTATTTAATCATACACAAACATTGATAAATTCTAAGAATCCCCAAATTAAAAAATTAAACCCTATTTCTTCAAATTTTTATACAAGAACCTAAAATCATATTCGTCCATCATAATTAATCATAAATTCGTGATCTCTAACCTACTTACATGAGGGATTTAACCTAATTAGATTCCATATTTTTAATTAAAGTTCTTAATTCTCCAATTTCATCAAAATTTATGAAACATAAATGGGAATTATGTACCAACACTAACATGAACATGATTGTTGCTACAATTTTGCAAGGATTAAACACTTGCCTCAATTTCGAAGGTTTGATCTGCTAGTTAGGTGTGTTCCACGTCTCCCGATCTACTCTTTGGTGAGATTTTTGGTGTGAGTTCTTGAGTTATGCACCAAGAACACCTATGGCTCCTTCTTCCTCCCTCTGTGCTTCTCTCTTTTCTCTCTCGTGGGTTTAGAACTGATAACTCCCCTCTAACCCACGTACATCCATATTTAATTTCCAAATTTTCGTCCATAATATTTCTCCAAAAATTCAAAGGACAAAAATACCCCTACGGGGTGCCGGTTGGCCTAAAAATATTCCAGAGTCCAAATAAAATACATGAGTAGAGTTTTATGACTATCTCGACCCTTTCGAACTCAATAAAGCACTCGAAATGACCATACGAGTTATTTTAAAATAATTATGTTTTTATTCCATTTAATTAGTCCCGACATGACTCACATGCGCCTCTTAACTTAAAATATCAAACTGTCATATTTCGCAATCCGACAATTTATAAAATTTCATAATTCCATATTACATATCCACACAATAATATTCAATAATTTTCATCAATAAGTATTAACCCTTGGTACGCTAGTTAATAATCATTTTAATTTGAATTAATTAATAAATAAATTTTCTCACCTTTTTTTTTAATTAATCCAACAATCATAATTAATCTCCTAATTATTTAATATCATAAAAATACGGGGTGTTACATACTTCCCCCCTTACAACAAAATTTCGTCCTGAAATTCGAAAAAAGTATTCCAGGTACAAACAACGTTGTATATATATTTTGCATCGTTGCGCTCCCAAGTAAACTACACCATACCACCCATATATTACGCTATTGAATACCCTTAATAATGAACACCCCATTTATGTTCATTTTAAACTTCGAGTTACCCTGTCACGTAGTTTCTTGCCCAAGCCGTATTGTTTAAGTTTCACGACTTAAACTTAATTTTAGATATTTACTATCTAGCCTTCTACTATTCGCACATTAGATTGATCATTATTTAGATACATAAGTTCTCATCTCATGACGATCGCACATACGTAGGTTATTTGCGCATTATATATTTTGCACACATTATATACTATAAGTATTAAGTCATCTCCAATCTTCGCAATAGTACCTGGTACCCCACCTTTAATTAACAAGCATGAGAACAACAAGGCTTTCGTGCCATACCTTAACTTGCACCATGCCTAAAAGTAAACTTATATGAGTTATTATACACAAACTCCACTAGTGGAAGGGACTTCTCTCATTCTCCCCTGAGATTCAAACGTACACATATAATTTATTCTCCAACATTTGACTAGTCCGATTGTTCTGCCCATTCGTCTGCAAATGATAGGTCGTACTCAACAACAACTCAGTATCCAAAGCCTCGTCAACACTTTTCCATAATCAAAAGACAAAGATCTTGTCCCAATCGAACTCGATATTAAGCGGTACCCCACATAACCTCACTATCTCGATTATAAAGATCTACGCATACTGTCCCGTAGTATAACGAGTCTTGACTGGCATAACGTGAGCTACTTCGGTCAACCGATCTATATCACCCATATAGGATCGCAACCCCTTTCGCGATAAAATCATGGGGAATACTCTCCCTTACTACTTAGGAATCCCTAACAGTTGTAGAAACCCCTACTGGTTTCGAATGGTCCACCCTTTTTCCAACAGACAGGTGACCCATTGCAAAATGAATTTATCAATATTTATATTCATTAAATCCCATCACCACTATCATTGATAACATGATACATCTTATATTCTCTCAAATGTACCTCTAACTGTAATCCATGTGACTTTGCCTCACCGTGTGTCACAGGTCCTCACCCCGTTCTAATAATCAGTTTCTCATGAAACGTAAGCCTCTAACAACTCTTACGGAATAACTTCAATTCCCCGGGCTAAATATTGTCCAATTCACATGACAATCACAATCTACCGCCTAATACAATACCATTCTTGTGAGCCTACAATCAAGTCCTTATATCTCCACTTCCATCTTCATTTACCTTATCCCATACGTTTCGAACGAAAACAAAATCAAGATTCAATTACCTAGGGCGCCTGTACACCCCATGCCTTGCGCATTTTTGCACAAATGAATTATATTCTCACATTATAGTGGAATTATCAACCCTCAATTACTCACATATTTGCAATTATTAAGGTACGAATCCCATGTACTATCATCTAAACTTATCTCCAACTCCCTTAGGTCGTTAGTTTCATGCGTGGTGTGTCTCGCAAAGAGAAATCCAAATAAGGAACCCCCGATACACTACTACCTAACATTGTCGGTGGTCGGGGTCCGTAAGGTCCTCAGTCCATAATATGTACCTTCCCACAATCTCTGTATGTTGTCATGTTAGTCTACGTATGTCCTTAATAATAACATAAAACATGGCGCTCTCACTATCCCAAGTTTTCGGCACTATATATATAACGAGCTATATTTCGCTACTTGATAAAGAATACCATGTATCCTGAGTCATATCAGTAATTAAATCCCTACGCAACGGAATCAAATCTAATGAGACAACAAACTTACTGAAGTCTACGATATCATGAAGTTTTAATATATATATATATATATATATATATATATATATATATATATATATATATATATATATATATATATATCCCAATCCTACTTCGGGTGACGCCTAACCAAATTAATATTACTCCCCTGGAGTACCCAGTGTGATAGACTTTCACTTAATCTACTATCGCTCAAACATTCGATAATTATCACTACACATTACCATGATAATTTCTACCTGACTAACTCAATGCAGTAGTAAAAATTATGATAATAAAATATGCCTTTAGTGCCCACCTGACTTACTCACGGGTGACATCTAAAAGCCCTGTTACCCATGATCAATACATTTATAACCGGACTGTCCAAAACTTATGTACCCACTAAACTCGACTAACATGTAAATTTTAGTGTTAATCATTTATATATAAGTTATGACACGTGATGATGCTAAGAATCAGCACCACCAGATAAGAGGTGGTGGAGCTCAAACAATAGTAACAATGGCAACAATAGAGTTATGTATGTATATAAGTATATAGAAGGAGGTGAGTAGAAGAGGAATGGAGATGATGATGTACAGTGGTTCAGCCAATCTGACCTACATCCACTGTGAGTGTGTGATCCACTATATTTGGGCACTAATGGCCTTGGATACAATGCCCATAAGCTCTCTCTCTCTCTCTACTGTGTGTATAAACAAAGCTTCAGCTAGGGTTATAATTATCGATCCCTTTGCAAGGTTGAAGATGACAAGTATATATGGGGCTTGGGGGTGTAGCGTACCCCCGGAGCATGCATTGAGCATGTGACTGATGATCTAGCTAATTCTTGATTGACACCTAGCTTGGCCACCTGTAGTTAATGATGATATAATATTCCCTCATGTGAGGGAATGATTCTTGTTATAATGGTGTAGTCCACATGTTACATGAGTCCCCACGTGCATTGTTCCACGCGTCTCCTAAATAACGCGCCATGATGATGTCACCCTCGGCTTACAGTGACAGGCCGAGGCTGAAGTTATTGTGAGCCTCGATTACTGAACGTAGGACATTTGCAATGTCGGCCTACATAAGGTCAGCTGGTCGTACGGTCGTTTAAACTGCCCCAGGCCGCGGTTCCAATCTGTATCAGCTTGGGCTGATTTGAGCTATCAAACTTGTCAATAGCAGGGTCGGCCTCCATAGGGCCATATCCAGTCATACGGTCATCTGAACTATGTTACCAATGGTGGGGTTAGCCTGGCTGACCCCTATCTTCAGTATGACCCCCTGGGGTAGAAGTAGAGTTGAGTCCTCATCCTAGACGAGGATACCATCGGCCTAGCCGAGGGTATATTTTGGCATATCAATCACCCCTAGCCCTTAGTCATCGATGTTGTATAGGTGGATGAGGGGTAATAATGTCTTTAGATGTTGAGCTGATGAGTGGTCAAGCTGATGAGTGACACTTGTCAAGTTGGTTAACGTCTTATTAGGTGTCAATGATCATTTGTGTTCCCCGTAAATGACGGTTGCACATCACACTTGGGACTTTGTGCCCTAATGATGATTCTCCTTATGGATTGTGCACCGCTTTGGATATTGGGCCCAATAATGACAAAGAATTTAACCCTTTTCAAACAATTATTTATCTTTCTTCTACATTCTTCTTCGCGCGTACTCTCTCTCTCTAGCCTTGGCAGTTAACCTCTATTATTGCATTTTTGTGAAAGTTCCAAGCTTCTTCCAGTTTCTTCTACCTTCGATCTTCTTTTCCAGGTAATGTTTTCACCGTTCTTTCCTTTTCTTTCTCTTTTGTACCAAGTTTTATGTGACTTTACCCATAGTTGTTTCTCTTCATTTTTCTAGTGGGTTTTAGCCGCTTAGGGTTGCCCTTCTACCGTTGATTGGTGGTTTTAGGGGTAGCTATTGGCATCTAAGCTAGTTTGTCCCCCTTCTGAACTATCTCATGGTGGTTCTAGGTCGAATTATGGACCTCTTAAATTTTTTGGTGGCACTCCAATAATCCCTTCCGGCGTGCTCCATATTTAGTCCCTCTTGATCTTAGTTCTTGTGATCAACTTTTTAAGTTTAATCTTACGGTCAACTTGGTCAATTATTTAACTTGTTTGTAGGTTAATTGAGAAAAATCCTTTAAGTGTAGGGTCTTCCTCTTAATTCTCCAAAGGCTTTACAATTTAGCCGAGGAGTTTCTAACTTTGAGAGAGAGGTGTTTTACAGAGATTAGGAGAATAGAAAAAGAGAACGAGTCTAGACATAGGGTCGACCCTGTCTGGGTACAACCCATTTTCCCAATTCCATTAGCTGCAATTTTACCATCACCCTCCGACCCCTTCGGGTCGTCCTATTGTCCATTTAAGAGTCAGAGTCAGGAAGAAGTCATGGATAGACGAGCCAGAGCATCGTCTTTCTTTGGTGCTGGGACCTCTGGAAGAGACGATCCTTCAAACCTTGACCCCCGCGAACACGCCGAGGGAATAGTTAATCCTGAAGCTTTCCATCTTACGGCTATGTCCCCCCTTGAATTCCAAGCCACTTTTCCAGGTGGCCCCCCACACTTTGATAACGATGGGGCCGACGGAAGTGAGGACGAGGGTAGTGGGGTCGAGGGAGAGAATGAGAGTTTAGATGTTGAGGAAGAGGTCGACACTTCAAGGATCATGATCTCATATTATGGATACATTCCTTCGGTGTAAAGCCTAACGTTATTATAAGGATCCCATTTGAGGATGAGAAGGTCTTCCAGGGTAGAGAGGGAGAAGTATCCATGTATGAGCAGATGTTTAGGGTCGGTGTCAGGTTGCTCATTCATCCTGCCATACTTGACATACTCTCTCCTCTTGAGATTGATCCTACCCAACTTCCTCCCAACTCATGGAGGATAATCCATGGCTATGTTTCCCTTTGGAAGAACACATTCACTGACGAGCCATCGGCTGATCTATTCCTGGCTTATTGTAACATAACCTCCTCGTCCAAGCAACCTGGATACTTGCATCTAGGGTCTAGGAGGTCAAACAAGAAACTTCTCCATGTTGCAAAAACTTCCAACCATGACTGGAAGAAGAGGTTATTCTTTATTTATGGGGGTTGGGAATTCCCCGTCGAGGTTGATCCCCATGAAGACAGACCGAGTGTTCCAAGAGCATGGTCTAACCCCTCCATGAAATCAAGGTCAAACCCTGGACTTAGCTTAGACGAAAGGGCCGTAGTTGATTATCTGAGGGAGCAGGAGAAGGACGGTGCCATTCCTAAATTTGATGATTTAATGACCCTTCGTCTCCTCAGAGAAGTTGGTCTGAGGGTCGTCCCCTTAATAGAATTATGTGAGTTGCCTTTTGTCTTAATTTCTTTAAGTGTTCCCTCTTTACTTTTGTCAACTGACCTGTCATCTTATTTTTGCATATCAGCCTCTAGGCACACCTGATTCGCTTAGGGAGATGTCGTCTCTAAGTCTACTGATTGGTCTCAAGAGGAAAGGCAAACAGCCTCAGCAAATCCAGAAGAAAGCAACTAAAGTGGGGCTGACGACTGTGGGTCCGACCCTTGTGGACTCACAAAAGAGGAAAGAGATGGATGCTCCTGCTGAGTGTCAGCGTGCTGACACTACGAGGGTAAGGATGGATGCCACAGATACATGCACTAAGGGGATAAGTTCCTCCTACTCTCTATATGCCTTATGGCCGGCCAACCTGACCGTGTTAAAGGCCAACCCCTCCTATCTGATTGCCCATAAGAAGGCTGCTAAGGCGGCCATGTTCTCTGCCTCGTCCTCATCCGATTATGAGTTTTTGGCTAAGATGCCCCCGCCCAAAGTCTATGACTTTGGGCTTCATAGTCTGGCCGAGGTACTTTTATCACATCCCTTTTGTTTACAATTCAAGATATATCAACTGTAACCTCGTTTAACTTTTCTCTCATCCTTTTCAGTCTTTTTGCGCCTTTACCTCAGTAATGAAATGGATGGCTGAGAACTATCCAAAATTTCAAGAGGCTGAGAGGGCCATTCACAATGAGGCCGACTTGAAGACTCGGCTAGAAAATGTGAAGAAAAAGCTAGAGGGTGTGAAGGCCGACCACTCTAGGGTTCTTAGGGAGCTCGAAAAAGAGCATGTTGCACAATTAGAGCAGAAGGATCGTCTTATTAAGGCCAAAAATGAGGCTCTGACCAGTCAAGAAATGCAATTTAAGTCAGACCTCGAGGCAGTTGTTCAGAGGGCTGGAGCTGATGATGTGGAGGCCTATAATCTTTCTGACGAATTCCAATGTTTTAGCCTTGAGTATTTCGAGAGGGATCAAGACGTCTTATCGGTAGGTCGTCTTGAAGTTTTCTGACACAGTATTGGCCATTCACCCGTCTCTGGAAGCTGCAGACTTAGAAGACCCTTTGATGGCCAAGGCTCTGTCCCACGTGGTGTCTCAGACAGCTGTTGAGAGGATCGGGACATCTGAGGATCGGCCTCCGGCTAATGTTGCTGACCCTGTCTTACCCTCTAAGGCAGCTCTTTAGGGTGGTCTTCTATGACCTATACCCTCTTGATGTAACTTTACTTTTTTCCATCTTTTGAACATTGTGTATTATATCTATTTTTTAATAAAAAATGCCCTTCCATTCTATTTCCATTGTGTGTTATATTTGTGCTAACTATCTTCCAAGTCCTCCCTCGTCTTTCTTGAGAGTGAATGGAGGGTTGTCCCTACCCTTTACCCTCATCATAGCCGAGGTCGGTTTTCCAGCAAATTAATGGTGTTTTCAAATACAAGTCCTTCCTCGTCTTTCTTGAGAGTGAATGGAGGGTCGTCCCTATCATTCACCCTCGTCATAGCCGAGGGTGGTTAATCACCAAATTAATGGTGTTTTTAAATATCAAGTCCTCCCTCGTCTTTCTTGGGAGTGAGTGGAGGGTCGTCCCTACCATTCACTCTCATCCTAACCGAGGGAGATAATCCACCAACTTAATGATGTTTTCAAATATCAAGTCCTCCCTCGTCGTTCTTGGGAGTGAGTGGAGGGTCGTCCCTGCCATTCACTCTTATCCTAGCCGAGGGAGATAATCCACCAAGTTATTGATGTTTTCAAATATCAAGTCCTCCCTCGTCTTTCTTGGGAGTGAGTGGAGGGTCTTCCCTGCCATTCACTCTCATCCTATTCGATGGGGATAATACACCAAGTTAATGATGTTTTCACAACTAAATGCCCCTCAATGTTATTGACAGTATATGGATGAGGTTGTCCCTATCCATGCTGTCGTATCACCAAAGAGAATTCAAGCATACTTCACCATGAATGATGTTTTGTAGCTTAGCATGAATTACCCCGACATATATCTAAATTGACAAACACAAGATGAGGGGCCAATAAAATATTCTCATTAGCATTACAAGCGTTCTATGAAACAATAAATTCATTACAATTGTGAACAAGTAGGGCATCAACTACAAAATTATTGGTAATATTTCTTCAAATGATCTGCGTTCCAGGGGTTTGAAAACGGTTCCCCCTCAAGGTTCTCTAGCCTATAGGTTCCTGAGGCAACTTCATCGGTGACCCTGTATGGGCCACGCTAGTGTGGGTGGAGCTTGTTAGGTTTTTGCCATGTCTTTTTGAGGACTAGGTCTCCCACAGCGATCGGCCTTTGCTTTACCCGTTGATTGTAAAAACTGGCAGTCCTCTACTGGTAGGCTACTTGTCTTATCTCAACGTCTTCTCTTGTAACTAGATTTATTTTTATTGTTTCTAACTTTATCCTTAATCAAGTGCAGATTCTATATTTTGCAACAAATGGAATCAGATGCCAAAGTCAGCTGATCTAAAGTGATCGGATTATTGACTGTCTGTTGAAGGCTACGACACGGGTGTGTTAATGGAATCGCAACATATTGGAATGAGGTAAGTATTGTAATATTTTGGTTTAATATAAAAGTAATGGAAGATATATTAATCTATTTTAGTTTTTACATAAATATAGTATTTGCTAATTTTGTTTGGCATTCCATTTCAGTATTAAGTTTATTTTGTTATTGAAGTTTCAGGTCTACATGTTAGATGATATTTGAGTATTTTAGGATTATAAGGAGGCGACCTTAATTGGTCTTTCTATTGGATGATATTAGATTTTCTTTGTGTATATTTTCTTCTTATAAGTTGCCCCATTGTCTATTTGGTCTAGAGTAAATATGACATAACAAAATTATTGACGCTATAGACACAATCGCATATTTGGATTGCGTAAATTTATTTTATTTGAGTTCAATTGAATGTGTATTTACTACTTTAAAAAGTAAATGTTGAATATAGTTCCCTCTTTATAGTGTACATTCTTAGGATTGAATATTGTTGTTGTTGGAATATTTTTTATTTCTTAAACAGGTCGGATAATCCTATAAACAAAGGAGATTCTGCCCAAATTTTCAATTTGTTGACACATTTTTGTTGTAAACTACAAGTGTACGACTAAAATTAGTATTTAATGGATATTATGTTGTTTATATGAAGTCCTTGACGGACTATTAATATTATTGTTGGAGTATTTTTTATTTTTTTAAATATGGTGGATAGTTCTATAAAAAATTAAAATTTGGCAAATTTCAAAAATGCTTAAAAATTTGTGTTGTAAAAATATTTATGACTTAAATTGTTTATACATTCAATATTTAAACATTTGTGTTGTAAGAAAAACTTACTTGAATTGTTTACACATTCAATATTTTGGACGGACTATTGATGTTGTTAATTTGAGGTCGTGGATGGACTATTGATATTGTTGGTGTAGTATTTTTATTACTTAAATAGTGTCGAGAATTCTATAAATAAAGGAAGTTATTCCAAAGTTTTTTGAGTTGTTTGTGCTTATTTATATGGTCCAATCAATGAGGTACACTTTCGAAAATTTGTGTTGTGCCTTCACGCATGGACACACCCTATATCAAATACTAATGGGTGGACGATCTCAATATATTACCTACTAGTGAAATTTATAATTTTTCGATGTAAACTTATTTTACCATAGTTGTTCTCCCCAACGCTCATTGGTATCAAAATTCTGTTATGCATTTTTCTCAAAGCACTGAACATGAATGTCATACAAAAATTTAGCAACATTTTCAATAACGTTAAACATTTGCCCATGAAGAGCATAGAAATTATGAAAAATACTCTTTGTGTTCTAAATTAGGAATCCATATCCATTTTTTTATATAGATTAAGGATACGTCAAATCAATGATCATGATCAACACTTGTCCCTATCATGAAATATGGTTAGTTGATTATGTCAAAAAAAATGTTGAGTATTAATTTTTGACAATTAAAAGAGAAATAGTAAACTCCTAATTTGAGATGGAGGGAATATGTTTTATAGTTGTTTTTTTAAATATCAATAACAAATGTCATTGGGCACTTTTTTTGTAGTTTTAAAAACATGTGTAAATTTAGTATATTACTAAGGATGTCGAATTAGAATATAGTAATTTATAATGTATAAAATAGATAAAGATTTGTTGCAAACTATTAATAAAACTCTATAATTTTATTTGAGTGAAAATTATTTGATGAACCAAAGATTTACCCGGCCTTAGATCCTGTGAGATATATTAATCTATTTTAACTAAAAGCTCTTTAAACGACCAGCTCCTGTGCATTTTGACAAACATAAAGTAAACCAAATAAAAAGAAATGTGATGATAAACAAAACCCTCCCACCTGTGAGAACCCTTAACCCAGATCACTCCCCTCACTCCAAACCTCTCCCCACCTGTTGTAACCTCACATACGCTAATAAATTGGTAAATTAACCTCTAGATAATTATCCATTTTCTGAAAGAAAAAAATCACAAAAATGTTAAGAGTTATTTACCTAATGTCCCTAAACTAAATTGGTGTGACCTGTTTAGTCCTTAAATAATTTTTTTGACATTTTATGTCCCTAACCTATAAAAAGAATATAAAAAATCCTTTTTTAAATCCCTTTATTAAAAGTTAATGGAATATCTATAAAAATCAATTATACTCATTAAAAATGTCAAAAAGGGGACTTTAAATCCCTAACATTTCATAAAAATTATTTTTTGTAAATATATAATTCAACACCGCCCAAATAAATACGACACAATTAAACTATGATACAAAGTCATATTTTAACTAACACAAATATTATCCAAATAAAGTGTCACATGACATGAAATCATATTTTTTAACCTAACAGGAACGCGACCCAAATAAAAATGACACAACATAAAATCATATTATTTTACTTAACACTAACTTAACCCATCTAAAACACGATATAGCACATTTTTTTATCTAACACTAACACGACTCAAATAAAATGTAACAGGATGTGAAATTATCTTATTTCGCCAAACATGAACATGGACTCTATCTGTGTCATGGTTAACTCAGGGCCGGATTCAGGGGGGCAAGGATATACTCCTCAAATTTTACTAAAAATATTTTTTAAGGTACAATATGTAAAAATAGAAACTAAGAGGTTAAGTTAATGAGTTTTTTGCAAGTTCGGCGCGACAAAATGCAAATATTTTAAAACAATTTTAAAAAAACTAACTACCAGTCACATGCCTCTTCTTTCCTCATTTTTCATCTCACATCTCTCTCTCTCTCTCTCTCTCTCTCTCTCTAACACACACACACACACACATAAACACACACGCACACACACACATACACATACACACAATTCTCTTTATCTGAGTAGCCTCTCCTATCTCTCATCTGCCCTGAGCTGATCAAATCCTCCCCTGCCTAAGCACCACCGGGATAGCAAGCACCTAATGAGTTATTTGGAAAAAAAAATTGATGCCTTTAAGACATCAAATTTTTTATACCTTCCAATCACAAGTGATCTAGTTGGCAGGTAACCAAAGCTAATAAAAAAAGTCTATCATCTCTTTCCTATTAATTACACCAAATAATGATGCATTTATCTTTCCACCTACATACATGCATTTATCTCTTCAACACTTTATATGCATTTCTCTCTCTACCAACATACATTGCATGCATTAGTATGTACATAAGTTACAAACTAAAAAATGCATTTCTCTTTTCACCTACAACATACATGTATTTATCTCTTCAATATTCATATTCAAGTATATAAATGGCAAAGTACTACCTACATAATAATACCCACACAAAATACTAACTATCTCACTATAGAAAAGTGGTTCATTTCAAGTAAGTTCATTGCAAAATTTGCTGTAACTTTTTTACTCCTCTTTTTCTAACCCAAGTTTGATGTCACTTTTTTTATTCTTCTTTTGTTAACCAAAGATTGTTGTCACTTTTTTTTACTGTTCTTTTGCTGTTACTTTTTTTGACACTTTATCTATAGTTTTTATAATATTTAATTGTTTGGTTGGAAGATAGTTTGTTGTCACTTTTTTTAATCTTCTTTTGCTGTTACTTTCTTTTACACTTTAACTATAATTTTTATAATTGTTGATTTTTTACACTTTAAATGATATATTTTTTAAATGTTAATTTTTGGATGAAATTTATTTTGTAGGATAGATGTTGAAAATCAATAGGAGCGTATAAACAACTATGTTGAACTTATACCTAAAGTTGAGATGATTTTTCAATGCAAAAAACTTGCTTACGACTTCTACAATTTGTACGCTCGCTCAACTGGCTTTAGTATACGTCAATTAGAGGTGCGGTAATAACCAGAAATGACCCGATTAACTTATATAGATTTAAAAGTACCCAAAACTTATACTAAAATAAAAATTAAAGCGACCCGAAATGACACGACTAACCCGAATTGCCACCCCTAACCTCAATCATCTTCGATGGTAAATATATTTAAAAAGGTGACAAGAAGAGTGTTATGTTGTTCTAAAGAAGGTACTTATCATAAGCACCCAAGAGGATCTCTGTTAAATCTTAGATTTAAATCAAGGACACAATGTGAAGCACGTCTTGTTATTAAAGATATCGGCGACTCTTTTCACGTGACTGAATTTAATGAAATTCATAATCACGAGCTCACACCACCTAATGTAGTACATCATTTAAGGTCCTAACGAAATATTATTGATTCCCAAGCTAGAGTGATGAGAAATATGCATCACGCAGGTATTGGGTCGTCGGATATTTATTCATACATGAGTGCGGAGGTTGGAGGGTCTAAAAATTTGAATTTTACTCAAATTGATTGTGCCAAAGAAATTTAAAAAATAAGGCGTCGTGACATATTAGAAAAGGGTGATGCACAATTACTATTTGAGTATTTCTCATGAATGAAAAAAGCAAATCCGTATTTTTTTTATTCCATTCAAATGGATGGAGAAAACCAATTGTGTGGTTGTTTTTGGGCCGATGCAAAGTCTCTGGTTGATTATAGTTATTTTGGGGATGTACTATGTTTTAATACAACCTTTAATACAAATAGCTATGATAAACCATTTGTTCGCTTAAATAATTATGGGCAAACAATATTTTTTTGGTGTGCCCTTTTGTTAGATGAGACAACAACGTCATTTATTTGGTTATTTAAAACATTTCTAGAAGCGATGAATGGAAAAGTGCCCAAATGCATATTTACGAACCAAGATAAGGCCATTGCCAATGCCATCGAAGAGGTTTTTACTGAAATCCATCATTACCTATGTTTATGGCATATTTATCAAAATGAGGCAAAACATCTTTCTCATGTATTTGATAAATATAAGGTTTCACAGAAGATTTTAAGAATTTCCTTTGTGAGACCAAGTCCGAAGAAGATTTTCAATCATCTGGGGATGGGTTATTAGCAAACTACAATCTAACTGAAAATGCATGGTTATGTGGTTTATATAAACTGCAAGAAAACTGGGCAGAATTTTATTTTCGACAACATCTTTGTGCTGGGATGACCACTACACAAAGAAGTGAAGGCATGAATAGATTTTTAAAAAAATACTTGAAGAGAACATTGTCATTACGAGACTTTGTATCACAAAATGAAAAGGCGATTGTGAGTCAACGTGAGGAAGAAAAAATGCAAGATTTTATTTCCAAACAAAAGAAACCAAATTTGCGTACAAATTAGCCAGGGGAAGTAAAGGCAATGGAGAAGTATACACCAAAGATTTTTTTTAAAATTTCAAGATGAGTATGTTCATACGTTGGATATGTTTATTGAGATTGCTCATGAGAATTAGAAGATTATCGCTTACACAGTATCTTCCTTCGAAGGTTGATCACATACTCAGACATTTGATTCTTCAAGTAACACCATCAATTGTAGTTGTAAAATGTTTAAATTTATGGGGATACTTTGTTCACGTTCATTAAAAGTGACCCACCACATGCGGTTGTTAGAAATTCCATATCAATACTATTTGAAAAGACTGACCAAAAATGCGAGAGATGGCATTATTATGGACAGGCAAGGAGCCTTGTTGCAAAGTAACTTTCAAGAATCCGATGTTGTGGGATATAGTGAGTTGGCCCACCTTGTGTTGAAATTGGCTGTGAAAGGTAGCAGCGCAAAAAATTCAATTTTGTTTAGTCACTCAAAAAATTGGATGAATTTTTAAACAATGAGATGGATGCTTCTCAAAATTCGAATCATAATAAATTAAGTGAAGGCTATTTGGATAAAGCGAACAAAAACATAACCATTCGAGATCCACAACGAAGAAAAGAAAAGAAAAGACCAAGGGGACCAATTAAAGGGGCGATAGAAAAGGGGAAAAAGAAGAAGATTAACAAAAAAATTATCCAGGTTAATGCAATTATTTTTTTGCTATTATTTTATATTTATTTTGTTTATCATTTTTTTGTTATCCTATTCTTTTTCTATAATTTTATATTTGTGTTTTTATCAAATGCATATTGCGAGCAACTGTCTTGATCAATTGGACAATCAAATGTGCCTAAAAATATACAAGCATGTTTCACTTTTTTTAAATTAATACATTTATTATTTTACTTGTATTTGCTCATAATAAATAAAATTTTGAAGCAGGAATTTATCGGTCAAGAGAAAAATATCCACACAAGTACCGGGTTACAACTTGATTTAAATGTGCCGGCGATAGACTATTTTATTGATTTAGGTGAAAAATGAAGTTATTGTATTAATACAGTAATTTTTATGTATCTTGGCAAAATATAAATATATTTGATACAAAGTTAAAGTGTTGTTATGCATGCAACAACTTTTTTACAGTGTAATGCTTGTGTTGTTAATGTTATATTTTTTTTAGACAGTGTTGTTATTGTCATATTTTTTTACAGTGTAATGCTTGGCAAAATAAATTTTTTGCCACTCACGAGGTATTTAGAACATGACATATAAGTCCGAAATCTGTACTTTACATCGGCCAAGCAAATCTTGTGGCCAAATGGATAGGAACAAATAAAAATAAATAAATAAATAGAAACTGTCACGGTGAAATCTCTTGTGCACCCAAATTTTACAAAGTTAAATATGGCTGGGAATTGACATTTGTTTAAACCAACAACTGGGAGTATATATGTAGTTCGATTACATCAACTAGTCGGGGTCCCACGTGAGATAGAATTATTTGATTTAATTATTAGGAAAAATGGGTGGAAAGAGAAATGCATTATTATTTAGTGTAATTAATAGGAGAGAGATGATACTTAGACGTTTTTTGTTAGCTTTGATTATTTGCCAACTAAATTAATTGTGATTGGAAGACATTAAAAATTTAATGTCTTAGAGACATCAAATTGCTTTTCCGAGTTTTCCCCTTGTTTGTCCTTGTTTTTGTGTACTGGTTTATTTGTTAGTTATGTTAAATGTTATTTGTTGTTAGTTATGTTAAATGGTAAATGTTACTTATTTTTAGTTGTTATATTAATTATATTTAAATGTTAGTTGTTAATGTCAATTTGTTAACTATTTTTCTAATGTTAATGTTAATGTTAATGTTAATGTTAACTAGTTTATATTTTTTTGTATAATTGATTAGTTAATTTTAGCGAGAGAAAATACAATTAATTACTTTAGGGAGAATATAGTTGACTCTTTATGTAAAAAAAAGTAATAAGTTTGAAAGTTTTAAAACCCTACACATTTTTTGACCAAAATTTTTGTATAAAACTTAAATTAATCCCCAAAAAATTGCCTCGAGGGCTCCCGCCCCAAACCCCCCCGCACCACTCAAAACTTTGAGCCCCCCTAGTCAAATCCTTTTGACCATGGGTCCTATGCAAAAAAAATACTTTTTTATGTAGTGTTGCATTTTTTATTGGCTCATGCTCGTGATACGTAAAAAAATTGGATCATGTTCGTGGTGGGTAAAAAAATAATTTCATGTTGTTCTGCATTTTATATGGATTATTTCATGTTAGGTAAAAAAAATTATGCGCCGTATCGTGGTTTAATTGGGTCGTGTTCACGTTATGTAGAATAATATGATTTCATGTTGTATAGCATTTTATTTGGGCCGTATTTGTGTTATTTAAAAAAATATTTCATGATGGTTTAATTCGGTCTTTCATTGTCATATTTTATTTTGAAGATGTTTGTGTTAGGTAAAAAAAATTGTTTTGTTTTTTAACTGGGTCATTTTTTTATCGTAAAGGAAATATAAATTCATGTTGAGTCATGTTTTATTTGGTTTATGTAGGGTTAAAGAAAATCGTTTTGTCATGATGAGTTTTAATTGGGTTGTGTTTGTGTGAGGTTAAAATATGACTTTATGTCGTGTCACAATTTATTTCGCATGTGTTCGTGTTAGGTGAAAAAAATTGGCATTGTGTCGTGTTAACTGAATCATATTTTTGTTGGTTTATAAATACGTTTTCATGTCATGTCATGTTTTATTTAGATCATGTTCTTGTTAAGTTAAAAACAAGATTTCAGTGATATTTAATTGAGTATATTTTCATGTAGAGAACAACAAAATGATAAATGAAAACAATTTTTCATCTTGTATTATCATTGGCGCGGAGAAGTTATAGTAAGTGGGGAGAAGTTTGGGTTAAGGGTTCTGAAAGGCGGTGGATGGGTTACGTTTGTGCACGGTTATTTTCTTTTACTTGTTATTTGATTTATTTTATGTTTGTCAAAATGTCCATAAACTGGTCGTTTAAGGAGCTTTTCATTAATACCACATTTTCTCCCACAAAATCATACCGCACATGAGCAGTTCTCTTAATATAGATACAATTGTAATTATAAATCTATCTTTATTAATAAGTGTAATTGTATTCATATTCATTTATTTATAGTAATAATTGTACCTGTATTTTTTTTATTTTTTTTGTTCTTATCGTCAATTTTTAAAAAGCTTACAAATTTATTATTATCTTTCCTTGTTATTTTTATCATTAGTCCAATAACTGCTAAAAAAAAGATTTTCATGAAGGCTCGTCACAATGACACATGTCCCATATAATATTTAACCACAATTCATAGATCCAGTGACTAAAAAACCAATATACATAAAAATTGAATACAACTAAATTATCACATAAACAACTACATAATAAGACAAAATTTGTGACTAAATAACATTAGACCAAATACCTTGAATCCCCTCGGGCAGTTGATATGGATTGGTTTCTTTTAATTTTTGTTATATAAGAGAGGAGTTGATCTGGAGAGCAGTTAGGTGATTAAACGCGTGTTTTTGACGTGATAGGTTGGTTATCTTGATTTCTTTTTATACGTCAATCCAAATGTATAGTTGTGGTTCCACATTTTTTAACCTTGTAATGGAGTAGTAGGTCCCCGCTGAAGTGTATGAATACTTTTGTCAAAATTATTTATGGATATTTATAAAGTTGTCGTCATAATATAGTATCGATGTTTATCATGCTCATATGACGATATGTGTACACCTCAGTAATATATTAGTAATTTATTAATATTTATTATCTAGAGTAATATAGACATATATGAATTTGGTCAATTATAGCGGTGTTTCGGCCGGATCGGATCGAAAAATGGCCCTTCGGTAAAAATTCCAATTTTTTTGGAAATAAAATAATTATTCCGATCCAATTTTTTCGAAAAATTAAAAAAAAATCCGAATTCGGAAAAATTGAAAAAATAAAATAAAAATTAAAAATTCAACAAATATACTAAAAATCTAGGAATTTTGAAAATTCCAAAATTTCAAAAATATAAATATAGGATTTTCGATTACTTGAAATTCTCATTTTAAAGAAATCAAGAAAAAAGTTTAACCCAACATGTAAATACATAAGGATTTAACCATTTTGTTCATTTGTGTAGAGGATAGAGGGATAATCTCCAATTATGTAGAGGATAGAGGGATAATCTCCTTTTTGCAAAAGGTTACTTTGGTCAAATAGGTGAATCTCAAACCTATGCAGGTAAAAGTACGGTTTCAAAATATGAGGGGTAAGTGAGATTTTCTTCTATTGTTCCAAGGGTATAATTGATATATCAAAAAATTATCTAACATGCACACTACTAAGAACCAATAATGGATTGTATCAGGTTGTATCATTTTTTTTATTGACAATATGTTAACAACTTCACAGTCGTAAGATGACTTCACCTAATTATATAAGTAATAGAATGTAAAATAGAAATTATTATAAGATTTTGTAGGAAAATTTTCTATTGTATGTTTGTTTCACGCCTATTGTATGGGTACATCTTAAATGTTTTAGGGCTATTTTACATTATTTTCTATATACTTTGAAGCATAACAGTATCTTTCATAACAATTTTTATATATTGGTTTAATATTAATTTTCATTTATTTAAAATAATATTAAGATATTCAGGCACATTATCCACCATCAAAATATGATTTTACTATGTTAAATATGCTTTGAACATGCCTTAACTATATTTTCTTTCACAATGCAAGTCTTTAAAAAGTAACATTTTACAGCCACAATAGTATTATTGAAAGTTGTTGGAACATGAATAACACCCTTTGGTATTCTAAGTGTACTCTTATGTGAACCAATATGTCCATTTCTATGTGAACCAATTCTCGGTGGTATAGCTTCTGCCATATTTTTTCATCTTGAAAATGAGTAAGAGGTATATGGATATCCATTTCATGTAAAAATAGATCCCATTCTTATTTTTATTATGTGTACATCCAATTTTTTAATGATTATGATTACCCCTGTCTTTATTTATGCCTTGGGTTGTAACAAATTACTATAATTCATTCCCGCTACTGATTAGTCGACATTTTTCACAAATTTTACAAACAAAAGATCTTATTTTCATATTTATCATTCCTTACCTTAATTCTAAATATATTTTTTGGAATAAAATAAGCTTCTTGAAAGTTTCATCTCTAATCGTATTTTCACATAAGGAATGTTAAATCTGAAAAAAACGTCTAATCTTTTTGAAACCTTGTTGCGAAGTTGATAAATTATACGCCCTCTAGTCGAATCATAATGACTTGCTTCAATTTTAACTCCATCGCCTGGCAGTGTCTGTATAAAACTACGCTACATCTTTCCCGAAACATAACTTAGAATCATATCTTCATCATCAAAACGAACCCGAAACATACCATTGGGAAGCGATTCAGTAATTAAACCCTTATGAATTAATTTTTGTTCTTTCATTATAGGTAAAAACCCCATGAAGTATCAACTAATGAAGGAGGAATGTTATTAGACAACCCGACCCTTATTTGTTTTTTTCACAAATAGGAAGTTCAAATCCAATTCGGATATTAGATGGATTGCCATATATAACACAAAAAAATTATTTCGATTATTTCATGTCGAGCCTCTCGGTCTGTCATTATACCTCGAGAAGTAGAAAGAATTAGAATCCCCATCGAGCTTAAAATTATAGGAATTCATTGATAGTTAGAATAGATTCATAAAGCAGGTCGACTTATCCATTTTAAAGCCCAACGAATTCATTAGGGGTTCTTTCTTAATCGACTTTTTTATGATATTGTGATATTTTGCATCGTTCAATGGACACATTTGAGAACAATTGGCTGATGAAATAATTATCCAAGATTGGCTTTCCTTATTTCTACTCAACAACGTATGAATAGTTCCTTGATTTTGGTTAAGGGATTCTTGAATCCTTGTGATGTGTATGGGATATGTAGAGACATATGGGGCATGGTTGTGCCTCCGAGAGAAGACTATCTTTTATTTTACATATTTAGTTTATGGTTCAATAGTAATTTTCCTTTATTTTTAGTGTCTAATTAGTCATCAAGTATGTTTGGCACTAATATGTCATTTTTGGGTATTAGTTTCCCTTTTTAGTCATTTTGGGTATTAGTTTGATTAGCAAGCTAATCACTCCTATAAATACGATCCTTGGCCCTTATATGTAATCATGCTTGGATATTGAGAATTGAGGATAGATAGAGAAAGAAACTCATTTCATTTCTTTAGTTTAGTTGTTATTGTTGTGTAGTGTAGGATAAGTAGTTAATAGTTGTGTACTGTAACAATAACGCTTCTGCATTTGAATATTTACATCAAATTGGTAGCAGAGTGAGGTTTGTTCTTGATGCTTGTTAGGGTGCATGAAGCGTGTCACGAGTGGAGATTCCAACTCTGGTAGCCCTTCAATCGAAAGATTGATAAATATCGAAAAGAGAATAGGGTGAATGGAAACTCTAAATTCCATCACCATTAAAAGAGGGGATACCACATTTTTTAGCTCCTCCACCTCCATCTCTACCAAAACCATTCTCCATCTCCACCTCCTACAGCCACACAACCACCACCATGTCTACATGAACCTCTGTCTTCAAATATTTTCCAAACCCAAACCCAAGAAACTAGCCCCACGCCTCTTTTTAACCCTATTTCCCTTTTTTCCACTCATTAATGCCCAAACACAAGTCCATTTAACCCAAAGCAGGCCTGCCCTACTTCAACCTGATCTCACCCACCCTATTGACCTCTATTCCTATCAATCTTTAACACAACATATGACTTCCATGAGAAATGTACCAACTTGGGATACATTTTCTGACTATTTGCTATTTTGTGCTCGGTTTTTCGGGATGTTGCCATATTTATTTCTCTTGTTTCTCCATCGTACTTGAAAAGGTGTGGTCACTGGAGTTACCGTCCGGTCAGATTCAAGGGTCCACCAAGATAAGTTTCACCATGTACTTATGGTGTTGATAATGAGGAGAGGTCGTCAGTTTTTGGTTGCTCGAATTCTGTAGGGAGGCATCGTTGAGATTTGGGTGTATTAGCCATTTGTTGAAAGTCCATATGGGTCTAATGGAAGTTCAGCCGGTCCATTTGCGTGTTGGATTTAATTTGGGATTTTTCTTTTCTTTAGAACATAACACTTGTACTGACATGTGTTCAAGTGGCATTGATGACTCACCCTCCAAGCTCAAGGATGATCTTTTTCAAAGACTGGGGAGAATGATGTGTATGGGATATGTAGCGACACGTGGCGTATTTTACATTTTTAGTTTATGGTTTATGATTTAATTATAATTTTCCTTTATTTTTAGTGTCTAATTAGTTTTCAAGTATGTTTGGGACTAATATGTCATATTTGGTTATTAGTTTCCCTTTTTATTCATTTTGGGTCTGTTGATGTAAAAAATTAGACTGCTCTAATTATTCAATCACAGATAAATAAAATGAACAAAGATTTTTAAAGTGGTTCAGCCTTGTAAGAATGGCCTACGTCCACTGTTATGTTATAGATGAGTGTTTGGGAATTCTCGATTATCAGTTCAATCCAGAAATTCCGGTCCCCTTGAATGAGGGTGATACAAAGTATTTATAGCCCTTAGGCTGTACATGAATGGGTCGATACATTAAATGAGAATACATATGAAAGGGTAATACATTTAATGCAGCGTGCGCGTCAAGATGATGAACATTCAATGAATAGTTGAACGGTTGACATTCTGGCAATTAATATTACGACCGAGGTGCAGCTCGGACCGCCTTAGTTGCTCGTTGCTCAGGAGTTCCTCGGAGCGCTAGAGTACCTCGGAGTGTTACAGTTCCTCGGTATATCCTCGTTGCTCGGGGAGAACATGAGTTGGTCGAGGAAATGAACTTCCCCGTTGTTATTGTGCCACGTAGATTGACAAGTGTCTTCGTCTGATTCGTCCACATCAGCATATTAATTTTGGTATCAACAGAAGCCCCCAATGTTTCATATTTCGAACTTTGAGGAGTATGGAACATTCTTTCTCGGTTTATGGCAATATTGAATGATCTTCCTGGGTTTTAGGAGCATCGTATTTAAATTTATTCCCAAATTCAATGAATCCGCCTTTTTTTTGAACTTTTAAGAGCGCTTCGATCTTAGTGCCCTTTTTGTCCTTTTAGCCGTCGGAAGTTCAATAGTTTCTTTTTTGTAATCATTTCATTCGCCGCTTCCCAAGGCAAAGTATTTAAACTTCTTAGGTAACCATACCGTCTTCTTCTTTTTCCAATTTCCTGCATTCAAGCTTTCTATTTTCTCCTTCTCTCTTGTGCGTTCATCCTAGTTTTTGTTCGTTGTCAACATACTTCCTTTCTTCCTGTAAGATCTTCTTCCTTTCTTCTGTATCTTTTTTATTCAGTATGGTTTATATTGTGGAGTCTGTTGAGAAGTTTCGTTCCGATTTTTCCATTCCTTCTTGGGTAACTCTGGAGGTTCTTTCTGAGCCTTTAGATTATTTTCGATTGGCTGAGGGACATTGGTTCCCCAGTCTATTCATTGCTGAATGTGGATTTTCTTTTCCACCGAACCCATTGTGTCTTGAGTTTTGTCAGTATTTTGATCTTGTCCCTGCAAAAATAGCCCCCAATTCATGGAGAATAATTAATGGGGTGCACAAATTAAATCTAACTCATGGGACTCGTATAGGGATCCCTGAAATTATGTATCGCTATAAATGGGCCACTCTAGATAATATTTATTACTTAAAAACTAGGTTTCTGAATAGGGCTCTTGTAGTTAACCTCCCTGACTCAAATAGAGATTATTTTGAACATGGGTTGGTTATTAAAAATTGGCAATATGCCCCTTTAGTTGGAGATGGAGTATACAACGGTCCCAGATGCCCCCCATATGGCAATGGGATATGTTTATTTTTCATTTTATTTTACTTATGAAGTTATGCTTTTATCATGTTTGATAAAATGTATGACTGATATTTCATTATGTGTTTGTTTGCCGTTGATAGTAAAAGAAAAACTCCAAAAGAATCAGAGGTTAATATTAAACATCTGAAACTTATCTGGGGTTTGGATAAGAACGTTGCAGACGAGCACATCAGGTCTGCATCATATCTGCTACAGTATAAGAGTTACACAACCTCTTATACTGCTCGCCCTGTTGAACCAGCTTCAACTCCAGAAGATTCTTCTTCAGATTTTCATCTTCCTTTAAGTCAAAGAATGGGCAAGAAAAGAGCTCATCCTGCTCTCTTTGATGACATTACTTCTGCTGTTGGGGCTAAGAAAAGCAAAACTGATGTCCCAGAGGGGACTAAGAAAGTGGATGCTGCACCCTCCAAAGCTGCCGAGAAGCCCCCGGTGGCTTCGAGCAAGAAAGTTGCTCCTATGGAAGTGATTACTATCTCTCCGACCAAGAGTTCTTCCTTGGTTGAAGCTGCTGAAGTCCCTTTGAGAAGATTGAGGAAATCATCCTCAGTCAATTTGGCTGAAACTGTCCCTTCTCTACCAGCTAGTGGTGTTGGTATTCCAACCATCATTCCTCCGAGTTCTGCAGTGAGCTCGGTAAAAACTTGGATCATACCCGAGGTCCAAGGAATTGATGAAAAAATTTCTAGGGATATGCTGACATCCCTAGCTACTCGTCATCTTGCTTCGGTAAATTTCTCACATTCTGAATTTTTCTTCTTTCTCTGAATGCTTGCATTTTGTATTGACTTTACTGTTTTTCTCATCTTTCAGCTGGTGAACTGTTTCAATAATATCGTGAAGAAAGATGAAGCTATTAAAGCTTCAAGCTCCTCGTCAGGTGTAGAGGATGCTCTGCTGGGTTTGACCCAATCCTTGAAGGAATCTCGCCAACAGTATAGTGAGGATAAGGCTGTTTGGGAGAAAAAGTTGTCTGCAGTTGAGGCCGAGAAGGTGAAGATGGCTGAGATCTCCAAGAGTTTGGAGGATAAAGTAAAAGGTTTAGAGGTCGAACATCAGAAGTATGATGTCAAGCTCAAGAACTTGGGAGAGCTTGAAGATAAGTTGAAGAAGGCAGAGGAAAAGTTGTCCGCCCTGCAAGATATCAAGGTCCAAAAGGAAGAATTGGATGTGAAGCTCTCCTCGGAGAAGCTAAAAAGAAAACTCGCCATTAAAAAATCCTTCAGCGCTGGTTGGGAAAAAGGATGGGATAAGGGGATTGCTGCGATGACATCCCAAGTCCAATATGGGAAGTTGAAATACTTCCGAGATGGCTGGGTAGCTGCCCTACAGGAATTGAAGGTCAAGGATGATTCTGATCTATTCCAGTTGCACCTCCCTGGTCCTCCTCCACCAATTGTGGAAGAAGAAGAAGATGAGCCTGCCTCTGATGAATCTTCTATGGCTATAGGTGATCAAGTCCCTGCCTCTCTTCCTGCTGCCAACGAGGACATTTCTTCCATGCCTCCTCCTTCTGACAAAATTTCAACTCCTGCAGATCAAGTTGCTGTTACCACCGAGCAACCAAGCTCCTCGTCCCAGCCTCCCGAGAAAGTCTTGGGAGACAAGGAAAAGGTGTGAAGTTGTTCGGTATCATTTCTATCTTTCAGTTTTTGTAATCAAATAATGTAATCCTTTTGTGATTTAATAAAATACATCTTCGTTCATCTCTGTTGTTGATGATTTGTTTTTGTTGATTGTTGTCTTTTTTTCATCCTTAGTTTGTTGCTAGAATGGAACTGATATCTACACATGATACAAAGCTGATGCAGCAATGTCACGAATATTATAAGGCTGGTCATACATATCTTAGTACATCAGAAATAGCTGACATCCTTGGTCATGATGCCTCAGAACAAGCAATTGAGGCTTATCGGTACTTGAAGGATTTACTCGACCGAGCTGTGGCCAACAGTGTGGCTTACTACGAATTGATCGAGGAACTTCATTGTTCCTTAGAAAATCTCCAAGGTCAGCACAATGAATCAATGGCTTTGTTGCACAAGGATTATGAAAATAGATACCAACAACTTTCTTCTGAAACAGGCCATAAAAAGATCCTTGCTGGATACGACGTTAGGGAAAGAACTTTAAAAGGTGAAGTCGAGGCTTGCAGGTAGATTGCTGAGTTGCTGGAACAAGAGAACAATAATATGCAGAAAAAACTGGCACAATATGAATCTGCAGCGTCATCTTCCACTGCTTTAGTGCAAGTTACCGATGAAGGTTTCTCGTTCTTAGAAGTTGAGAATGCTAAATTAAGGCAAGAACTGGACAACTTAAGAAAATCTGTTATTCCTGTGACTGCTCGGGGACGAGGAAGAGGTTCTCGTGGGAGAGGAAGAGTTGTTCAAAATATTACCGAGGAGCAAAGTTCTCCAGTCACTGCTCGGAGTCGATCAAGAACTCTTAGCCGCAATATTGAAGAAGCTCGTACTCAGTCGACGTTAGAAACCCAAGTGTTCTAATTGAACGCAAAAGACCGAGCTCTGTCTGAAATATCCAAGAAAAATCTATCCTTGGAGGATCAACTTACTGCGATGAAGACTGCTCTGGATAATAAGGATGTTTTTGCCAGGAGCCTTCACGAACAATTGGATAGATTAACCTTCCAATTCCATAAACAGCTCAGGGAATTTTGGATGGCAGGGTACAATGAAGCCCTAGTTCATTTAGATGCTCGGATTGAACATGCCAATAATGAAGGTTATAAGCAGGGGTGGTTGAACGCCCTGGGTGTACTGAAATTGGAGCAAGGGCATTTCTTATGGGATTATCATGCTCCAGGGTTACTAGATTTGCCTGTGCCACCTTTCAAATTGGACATGGAATGGATCCCAACTCGTTCCATTCCTCGGAGTTTAATTTCAAAATATCTTGGCGACTATAGTCTTCATTCTCAGACTGAATT
The DNA here is from genome assembly GCA_949130495.1 of Sambucus nigra. Taxonomy (NCBI): domain Eukaryota; kingdom Viridiplantae; phylum Streptophyta; class Magnoliopsida; order Dipsacales; family Adoxaceae; genus Sambucus; species Sambucus nigra. The sequence goes on along the minus strand of OX422207.1, from coordinate 31,182,053 downwards.
ATCTCGTCCAGAGCATCTCTTGGATACACCTTCTGTAATGAACGTCAGAATGCTCAGAGATGTTAATTTCATTAATTCTCCTCTTTGCTTAGAAGATCCTCCTGCCGGCGAGGAACCTGTTTCAAAAGCTAAAGGAAAGAAACCAATAGAATAGGTTTTTCAATGTAATAATTAGCACATATGTATAGCTTGTAATACATTTTTATCTTAATGAAAGAATATCATTTTCTGTTTGCAAATTTGTATTACGATTGTCTTGTGTTTATCAAACATTTTTACTTTTGTGTATCTGTTAAAAAGATAACAATATGATGCTGTTCATCAACCAACTTAGTAATCAAAATTACAAGTATCAATGATGCTCAATCACTTAATAATAAAGTAATGAGTATAAAATGTTTAAAATATTTCCAACCAGCCAAGGTTGTTTAAAATATTTCCAACCAGCCAAGGTTGTTAAATTGTGTTTGTCGACCAACTACAGTTTATGGGTTTTTACCCCCGACTAACCATACTTGGTAAACTTTTTTCCTAAAATGTATCCGACCAACCATGGTCGATACTTTATCCTCATCGACCAAGTATAATTGGTCACCGACCAACTATACTTGGTTCAGTTTGGAATTCTTCGTATTTTCTGGAATGATTTTACCTTCCGACCAACTTGTTGGCTTATGAGAGCATATTTTTGGTTCTTTCGAACTTTTTGTCCACTAGTTATCTTACCAACCTTAGTTGGTCACGCTAGTGTACGCCTCCTAACCAAAAGAGTATATTTTTTGGTTCTTTCGAACTTTTTGTCCACTAGTTATCTTACCAACCTTAGTTGGTCACGCTAGTGTACGCCTCCTAACCAAAGGAGTATATTTTTTGGTTCTTTCGAACTTTTTGTCCACTAGTTATCTTACCAACCTTAGTTGGTCACGCTAGTGTACGCCTCCTAACCAAAGGAGTATATTTTTTGGTTCTTTCGAACTTTTTGTCCACTAGTTATCTTACCAACCTTAGTTGGTCACGCTAGTGTACGCCTCCTAACCAAAGGAGTATATTTTTTGGTTCTTTCGAACTTTTTGTCCACTTTTTGCTGTCGAGCAGCGTAGTGTACAACACTAGTATTCCCCGAAAAACTTCAAATAGAAAGAAAATGGTGAAACATCCTCGTTTTATTCATAATGAAGGAATTGCTTTACATTTTACATTACTGATAATACTTGCGAAGGTGTTCAGCATTCCAAGCATTCTTGAATTCTTCTCCTTCTAGAGTTGCTATTCGGTAAGTTCCTGGTCGAACAACTTCTGTAACTCGGTAAGGCCCATGCCAGTTTGCCTCCAATTTATTGTGCTTCTGAATGACTTTCTTTAGCACATAATCTCCTTCTTTTAAATCGCATTTCTTCACCCTTTTGTTGTAGAAAAGAGCTGTTCGTTGTTGATAAACAGCATTCCTAATGGCTGCCTCTTCTCTGACCTCCTCGAGCATGTTCAAATCCAGTCTTCTCATCAAGTCGCTAACTGGGGAATTGAAATTCAGCACTCTGTGTGTTGGGAGACCTAACTCGGCAGGTATTACAGCCTCACTTCCAAATGCCAGCATATATGGTGATTCTCCAGTTGCTGCTCGGGGAGTTGTTCGGTAAGCCCACAATACTGATTGTAGCTCGTTAATCCAGTTAGCTTTAGCTTCACTTAACCTTTTCTTCAAACCATTTAGCAGTGTTCTATTCGTCACTTCAGTCTGTCCATTGCTTTGAGGATGGCCTGGTGCTGAATGGACCTTCAAAATGTTCGACTGATGACAATAAGCAGCAAATTCCTCGTTATCAAATTGGGTTCCATGGTCTGTGATGAAGGCATGAGGGAGACCATATCGACAGATGATATTCTTCCAAACGAACTGGTATACCTTCTCGTATGTCATGTCGATGAGGGGTTCAGCTTCTACCCACTTAGTAAAATAGTCTACTGCGACGACGAGGTACTTAAATCTTCCTCGGGTGATCGGCAATGGTCCCACCAAATTGATTCCCCACATGGCGAATGGCCAAGGGGAAGTTATGGGTGTCAACAATGCTTGTGGAGTTCGTCGGATAGAGGAAAAACGTTGGCACTTGTCACATTTCTTAGCATAGGCTATACAATCAGCCCTCATCGTTGGCCAATAGTATCCTTGAGTCATTACCCTTTGTAAAAGCGTTCGACCTGCTATATGAGCTCCACAAGACCCTTCATGGATTTTTTCAATCAATTCTTTCACCTCGGAGGGATGTACACATCTCTGCAAACCTGCCATAATTCCTCGTCTATACAAAATACCATTAGTTAACACATACCGAGCAGCTTTATACTTCAGTTTCTTGGCAGCGAGCTTGTCCTCCGGCAATCTTCCTTCTTCAATATATGCCCTGATGGGATCCATCCAAGATGGTGCTAAATCAAGGGTAATTACATTCATTGTCAGGTCTTCATCTATGCTCCGACCTTCTAATACTTCAATCGGTATGGTTCTTCGCGACTCGGTACGAGTAGCTGATGCTAGTCGGGCCAGTGCGTCTGCTTGTACATTCTCCATCCTCGGTATTCTCACCAACCGAATGGCATCAAATTCTGTCAACAACGTCATCACCTTTGCGTGATATTTGATTATTAACTCTCCTTTAACCACATATATTCCCATCATCTGATTCACAATTAATTGAGAATCACTGAATACCATCACTTGTTGTGCTTCCATGACTTTTGCTAAGTTTAACCCCGCTATCATGGCCTCATACTCAGCTTCATTATTAGAGGCTTTGAATTGGAATCGTAAAGCATATTCCATGTCAATCTCATCTGGGGTGCTCAAAACAATTCCTGCGCTGCAACCTGCTGTGCAAGATGAGCCATCTACATATAATCTCCATATGGGTAATCCGTCTTCAAATTCCTTATCTGACAGGGTTCCTCGGTGAAATATTTGTTGCTTCTTTTCATCCTCCCCTAGCATTTTTCGCTCCTCGTCGTTCATTTCTTCTCGCTCCTTTACCAACTGAAGCTGGTCTGAGTTTGAAGTCGATGATCCTTCTACATCCATAAGTCCTTTTACCAACTGGGGTTGGTCCGGATTTATGTCTGTTGATCCTGTAACATCCACAGGTTGGTCAGCGAGCAACTGTTGTTCCTCGGGGGTATCAGGGTATGTAAACTCTGCTATAAAATCTGCTACAGCTTGCCCTTTCAATGATGATCTGGGCTCATATACAATATCATATTCACCAAGTTCTATTGCCCAGTACATCAATCTTCCTGATTTTTCTGGCTTGTGAAGGGCTTGTCTCAATGGCATGTCGGTATACACAATGATGGTATGGGCCTGGAAATATGGACTCATTCTTCTACTTGCTTCGATTAATGCCAATGCCAATTTTTCTAGCTTTGGGTACCTGATCTCTGCACCTCGAAAAGCCTTACTTGTGTAATAAATTGGCTTCTGGACTCCATTCTCCAATCTGATCAATGCCGAGCTAACTGCATTTTCTGATACTGCTAGATACAAGTACAACTTCTCTCCTGTTATTGGCCGAGATAATAATGGAGGTGCTCCCAAATACTTTTTCAAGTCTTGAAAGGCCTTCTCATATTCATCAGTCCACTCAAAAGTTTTTCGAAGTGTTTTGAAGATTGGGAGGCACTTGTCAGTTGCTCGAGATACAAATCTGTTGAGTGCTGCAACTCGTCCCATAAGACTCTACACTTCTTTCTTTGTTGTTGGAGATCGCAACCCTAAAAGATCTTTGATCTTATCTGGATTTGCTTCAATGCCTCGCTGATTGACAATGTATCCGAGAAACATTCCTTCTCGTACTCCAAATGTGCACTTCGTCGGGTTGAGCTTCATCTGGTATTTATCCAATTGATCAAAGGTCTGAGCTAAGTCAACTAGATGATCTGCAGCTTTCTTGCTTTTTGTTAGCATATCATCGACATAGACTTCCATGTTGCAACTGATTTGTTCGGTGAAAACCTTGTTCATCAGCCGCTGGTATGTCGCTCCTGCATTTTTCAAACCAAAAGGCATAACATTATAGCAATAAGTTCCCCTAGGGGTAATAAAAGAAGTACTTTCCCTGTCTTCAGGTTTCATTTTGATCTGGTTGTAGCCAGAGTAAGCGTCCATGAAGCTGAGCAACTCATGCCCCGAGGTAGCATCCACTAGTTGGTCAATTCTGGGTAATGGAAAATGATCTTTTGGGCATGCCTTGTTGAGATCAGTGAAATCAACACCCATTCTCCATTTATTGTTCTTCTTCTTTACCATCACCACATTTGCTAGCCAGTCTGGATATTTCACATCTTCAATGAATTGGGCTTTCTGGAGCTTCTCGACCTCCTCTTGTATGGCTTGATTCTTCTCGGGGCTAAATACCCTTCTTCTCTGCTTTACAGGCTTGATCTCCTTATTCACATTGAGTTCATGACATAAGAAATTTGGATCTATTCCTGGCATGTCCTCATGACTCCATGCGAAAGTTCTCTTCCTGTTTCTCAAGAACATTATCAACTCTTATTTTATTGAAGCATCCAACGACGAACCTATCTGGGTTACTCGTTCAGGGTGCTCCTCATCCAGAATAACATTTTCTGTAGATTCTACCACCTGTCCTTTTACAAGTTGGGATTCATCCCTGGGATCAAGAGTTTCAATTTCTGTACCTTCCTCCACCTGGTAGGTAATAGACTTTTTCCTTGATTCTTCAAGCTCCTCTTGCTCGGCAGATGAATAATATCATTCCCGAGTTACTTTTTGATCACCTTTCACAACTCCTACTCCGAAGTTTGTTGGGAATTTTAAGCATTGATGCACTGTAGATGGAACTGCTTCGAACTTCTTCAAACCAACTCTTCCTATGATGATGTTATAAGCTGACTGCACATTCTTATCCATCACAAAGAAGCGTATTATTTCTGTTCGACAAGCGGGCCAAGTTCCAATGAATATGTCCAACTTGATCGTCCCAAGTGGAAAAACTTTCTCGCCAGCAAAACCCAAAAGGGGTCTGTGATAAGGTTCCAATTGAGATAATTTCAAATTCAAGCTATCAAAACATGAATAATACATGATGTCTGCCGAACTACCATTGTCCACCAACACCCTTGAAATCACTACGTCTTTCATCCTCATTTTGATCACCAAGGGATCGTCGTGAGGGTAAAGAATACCTGCCAAATCGTTTTTTGAAAAACCAATAACTAGCTTCTCTTTATTTACCTTCCTCGGACGATCATCCTCTGCCAAATTTATTCGTTGAATATATGAGCAGGTTTGAGCCTCTCCGAGATAGGCCTTTCTTTCTGCAGTAAGGTCTCCCCCTCCAGCATCTCCTCCTGTTATAACATTACAATCAATTGACCCAAAACGTATGGAAAATACCTCTCGTTCAGGCTGCCTTGGCTTTTTTGGAAGATCGTGGTCTTCATCTGGATCATCTTCATGATTTCTTTTCTTTTTCTCCTCCGTCCGACGAGGAGATCTGGAACGATCTCTGGTTCTATCATCATTCTTCCTTTCACCTCTGCGATCTACATATTTTGACAACTTTCCTCTTCGAATGAGCGTTTCAATCTCGTTCTGAAGGGCTATGCAATTTTTGGTCTTATGGCCATGATCTTTATGGAACTCACAATATTTTGCCCTATTCCTCAATTCAGGATTGGTCCTCAGTTTATCTGGCCACTTGATTTCTTCGTTATTCTTGATTTCTTCTAAAACATGATTAATACCCATCTTCAATGGAGTATAATTATCATATTTCTTCAGGACTTCCCATGACGTCCTATTATTCTTGGAGTGCTTGTCACCACCATTACCTTTTTGCTCTTTCTTCTTAGATTTGTCAACCTCCACCTTGGTTTCTTTATCCATATTCTTCTTTGCAGCCATAGCCTCCTCGGCATTCATGATTTTGGTTGCTTTTGCCATCAACTCCGACATAGTTTTAGGTGGATCTTTGGCCAAAGTATAATATAACTTGTTAGGCAACAATCCACTCATCAAAGCAGTGATCGCTGTCTTTTCTTCGTAATCTATGACTTCCAACTTCTCATTATTGAAACGAGTTATGTAATCTCTAGTACTTTCACCAGACTTTTGTCTAACACTTAACAAGTGCGCTACTCGTTTTACTGGCTTTGCTCCAAAACAAAAATTGCCAATAAACAACTCGGCTAACTGAATAAACGTCAAAATCTTACCCCGAGGAAGATTATTGTACCATATCTGTGCAGATCCGGTAAGAGATCCCGAAAATGCTCTACACCTCATCTCGTCGGGGACAGCATATATGTCGGCAGCAGCCTGGTATTGTTCTATATGAAGAACAGGATCTGTCTTTCCATCATATTTAGGTGTCACTACAGGTGCTTTAAATTTCGATGGTGTAGGAAAATTCACAATGGCCTGCACAAAAGGTGTCCCTTGAACAAAAGTTCTCTGTAAGGGATTCCTTTCTTTAACCATTTCTCCAAGTCTATCCTCCAATCGCTAAATGGAACCCTTCCATGCTTCATTTCCTTCCTCGGGCTGTTTAGTCCGAGCAATTGATTGTTCTGACGTAGCCTCCTGAGATCTATCTCGACGAGTAACTGGTCTTGATTTTGCTGATCCTTCTCTCAAACCTGATGGTGGTCGAAAGCTTCTCGATGGGGCTCTAGGAGGACTCATATTTCTCCTTGGTCCTAACCGACTGAAAGGAGATGCTCTGCTTAATCTTTCCAGGGCGCTAGTTCTCTCCGGAGAGAGGGTGATATGTTGATCTGTATCCGTAGCCCGTATCGATGAAGTTCGCCCAGGTTGATAAGAAAAATCATCTGATTCTTCATTACGATATGAATCAGTATGCCTGGATCGCGATTGCCCACGATCACTCCTTTGCCTTGAATGGGTAGGTGCACCGCCGTGAAGAGTTTGAATGAGTTGCCTCATTGTTTCTTGCATGGCGGTTTGTCCTTCAGCCAGATTCGTCATAATTCCAGCCAGATCTGGAGGTGCAGATGGATTCGAAGGATTTCCAGTATTTCCAGCATTTCGATTACTGGATTCTGGATTATCTGCCATTGATGATAAATGATTTTTGGTGAAAAACGATAGCAACAGTCGTTTCCCACAGACGGCGCCAATCTGTTGATGTAAAAAATTAGATCGCTCTAATTATTCAATCACAGATAAATAAAATGAACAAAGATTTTTAAAGTGGTTCAGCCTTGTAAGAATGGCCTACGTCCACTGCTATGTTATTGATGAGTGTTTGGGAATTCTCGATTATCAGTTCAATCCAGAAATTCCGGTCCCCTTGAATGAGGGTGATACAAAGTATTTATAGCCCTTAGGCTGTACATGAATGGGTCGATACATTAAATGAGAATACATATGAAAGGGTAATACATTTAATGCAGCGTGCGCGTCAAGATGATGAACATTCAATGAATAGTTGAACGGTTGACATTCTGGCAATTAATATTACGACCGAGGTGCAGCTCGGACCGCCTTAGTTGCTCGTTGCTCAGGAGTTCCTCGGAGCGCTAGAGTACCTCGGAGTGTTACAGTTCCTCGGTATATCCTCGTTGCTCGGGGAGAACATGAGTTGGTCGAGGAAATGAACTTCCCCGTTGTTATTGTGCCACGTAGATTGACAAGTGTCTTCGTCTGATTCGTCCACATCAGCATATTAATTTTGGTATCAACAGGTATTATCTTGATTAGCACGCTAATCTCTCCTATAAATATCCCCCTTGGCCCTCATTTGTAATCATGCTTGAATATTGAGAATTGAGAATAGAGAGAGAAAGAAACCCATTTCATTTCTTTAGTTAGTTAGTTGTTGTTGTTGTTATTGTGTAGTGTAGTGTAGTGTTGTGTAGTGTAACAATAACGCTTCTGCATTTGAAGATTTACGTCAAATTCGTATCAGAGCGAGGTCTATTCTTGGCGTTTGTCGGGGTGCGTGAAGCGGGTCACGAGTAGAGATTCTAACTCCGGCAACCCTTCAATCGAAAGATTAATAATGTCAAAAATTGAATCAGGTGAATGGAAAACCTAAATTCCATCACCACTAAAAGTGGGGATACCACTTCTTTTAGCTCCTCCACCACCACCATTCTCCATCTCCACATCCTACCACCACACAACCACAGCCATGTCCACATGAATCTCCATGTTCAATTTTTTTCAAAACCCAAACTGAAAAAACCAGTCCCATCCCTCTTTTTAACCCTATTTCCCTTTTTTCCACTCATTAATGCCTAACCACAAGTCCATTCAACTCAAAATGGGCCTGCCCTACTTCAACCCGATCTCACCCACCTACTGACCTTTATTCCGGTCAATTGTTGACATATCATATGAGTTCTATGAGAAATGTACCAAGCTGGGATACATTTTTTGACTATTTTCCATTTTGGGCTCGACTTTTCAGAATGTCTTCGTCTTCATTTCTCTTGTTTTTCCATCGTACTCGCAAAGGTGTGGTCGCCGGAGTTACCGTCCTGTCAGATTCAAGGGTCCACCAAGCTAAGTTGCAACCATGTGGTTATGGCGTTGATAAGGCGGAGTGGTCGTCAGTTTTTGGTTGCTCAGATTCTGTAGGGAGGCATCGTTGAGATTTGGGTATTTTAGCCCATTTTTTGAAGGTCCATATGGGTCTAATCAAAGTTCAGTCGGTCCATTTGCATGTTGGATTTGATTTCAGGTTTTTCTTTACTTTGGGAGATAACACTTGTATCGACATGTGTTTATGTGGCATTGATGACTCAGTCTACAAGCACGAGGATGAGCTTTTCTGAAGACGGGGAGAATGATGTTATGGGATATGTAGCGACACGTGGCGCGTGATTGTGCCTCCGATAGAAGACCATCTTTTATTTTACTTTTTTAGTTTATGTTTTAATTGTCATTTTCCTTTATTTTTAGTGTCTAATTAGTTTCAAGTATGTTTAGGAATAATATGTCATTTTCGGTTATTAGTTACCCTTTTTAGTCATTTTTGGGTATTAGCTTGATTAGCAAGCTAATATCTCCTATAAATAGCCCCCTTGGCCCTCATTTGTAATCACACTTGAATATTGAGAATTGAGAATAGAGAGATAAAGAAACCCATTTCATTTCTTTAGTTAGTTGTTGTTGTTGTGTAGCGTAGTGTAGTGTAGTGTTGTGTTGTGTAACAATAGCGCTTCTGCATTTGAAGATTTCTATCAAATTGGTATCAGAGAGAGATTTATTCTTGGTGTTTTTTGGGGTGCGTGAAGCGAGTCACGAGTGAAGATTCCAACTCCATAAACCCTTTAATCGAAAGATTGATAAATGTCAAAAACAGAATTAGGTGACTGGAAAACCTTGATTCTATCACCACTAAAAGAGGGGATACCACCTCTTTTAGCTCCTCCACCTCCATCTCCACCACCACCATTCTCCATCTCCACCTCCTACCGCCACACAACCACTGCCATGTCTACATGTATCTCCATGTTCATTGTTTTTCAAAACCCAAACCAAAAAAACTAACCCCACCCCTCTTTTTAACCCTATTTCCCATTTTTTTCACTCATTAATGCCCAACCACAAGTCCATTCAACTCAAAATGGGCCTGCCCTACTTCAACTCGATCTTACCCACCGTATTGACCTTTATTCCGGTCAATATTTGACATAACAGATGACTTCCATGAGAAATGTACCAACTTGGGATACATTTTTTGACTATTTGCCATTTTGGGCTCGGCTTTTCGTAATGTATCCATCTTTATTTCTCTTGTTTCGCCATTGTACTCGCAAAGGTGTGGTCGCCGGAGTTACCATCCAGTCAGATTCAAGGGTCCACCAAACTAAGTTGCAACCATGTGATTATGGAGTTGATAAGGCGGAGTGGTCGTCAGTTTTTGGTTTCTCGGATTCTGTAGGGAGGCATCATTGAGATTTGGGTATTTTAGCCCATTTTTTGAAGGTCCATATGAGTCTAATCAAATTTTAATTTGTCCATTTGCGTGTTGGATTTGATTTGGGGTTTTTCTTTACTTTGTGAGATAACACTTGTACTGACATGTGTTCAAGTGGCATTGATGACTCACCCTCCAAGCTCAAGGATGATCTTTTTCAAAGACGGGGGAGAATGATGTGTATGGGATATGTAGCGACACGTGGCGCGTGATTGTGCCTCCGATAGAAGACCATCTTTTATTTTACTTTATGTTTTAATTGTCATTTTCCTTTATTTTTAGTGTCTAATTAGTTTCAAGTATGTTTGGGACTAATATGTCATTTTCGGTTATTAGTTACCCTCTTTAGTCATTTTGGGTATTAGCTTGATTAGCAAGCTAATCTCTCCTATAAATAGCCCCCTTGGCCGTCATTTGTAATCACGCTTGAATATTGAGAATAGAGAGTGAAAGAAATCCATTTCATTTCTTTAGTTTAGTTGTTATTAGTGTTGGTGTTGTTCTTATGTAGTTAATAGTTGTGTAGTGTGACAATAAAGCTTCCGCATTTGAAGATTTACGTCACCTTGTATTTGTCTTTCCTTTGTTTTTCATCTCTTTTACTGTTTATTATGTTGTCTTATCTCACCACTGTTATGAAAACCTATAAACCAAGTTGAATCCCTCTTTGGATGATATCTTATATCATCAATGCATACCTTTTTTTTACTAAACAGGTACATCACGCGAAGATGAATCTTCTCCACACAAATCTAAAATTTTATTGACCAATCTACGACTACAACAACTGCATCATGTTAGAGAAGTGTTTTTTTATCAAAAAAATAAAGTCTTAATATATATTTACAAAAATATTGCATTTTAAAATATATTTTACAAAAATATATCACTTTTAGATATATTTACAATAATATTACACTCCCTGAATGTGCATTTGTGAAATGCTATTTTTAATTTAAATATTTACTTTTCAAGTGCGAATTCGCATTAAATTAACAAAGTCATTAATAGGTAATTTTGTAATTAAAATCACATCTCATAGTCATGAATTTAGTTAGATTTGCGTTTGAGAAGAGTGTTTTCTCATATTTTCCCCTTTTTAATTAACATTTAGTCAGGGTATTTTTAATTTATTTCAAAACTTCTCCCGCCATACAAAATACTCTTAAGCATTTTTTTCTTTTATTCTAAACTCTAACAAACAAATGTTAAAAAATATACAAGGAATTTTTTGAAAGATGTACTTTTGGCTTCTAATGACTAAACGCTACCCGTCCCTCGAAATTATCACCTTAACTTTAATATATGAAGGTTTTATGATCTTGCCTCTTGTAATCTCTTAGTTCCTCCTAAAGATATCTGTAAGTTATCATAAACTCTCATATTGCTAGGGTTTATATGTTGGGTTTAATAAAAGATTAATGAGGGTTAACATCACTTATATACTCTTAATATCGCATGTTCATAAAATTCCTAATATTGGATTCCCATATATGAGCCGAAAATACTATCCAGACTGACCCAGAACTTAGCCCAAAGGTATATTTATCCCTAGGAGTCAATTCAAAGCACTACAAAACATCTTTGGGACCTTGCACCACCCTAGAGTCTAGTCCATTGGATAATGTCTCGCAATGTAAAATAAATTACAAAACTTATTTATTTTAAGACTGACTGCGCACAATTAATGCCCATATAATTAAGTCAATCAATTAATTATTTTATAACACACAATTCCAAAGTTAGGTACACATGCAAATTTAAATGTCAAATAAATTATGCATTTATTATTATCATTTCACACAAGTAATAATTATTCATATTTATTAATTTATTTTCACAATTAAGAATAAATATATACCAAATAAACATTCGGTTCAGAGCCCTAAATATGGATGGAAATAAAAAAATGATATAGTTGTATATACTCGTAGTTCAAGCCCAGAGATTAAGGCCAAATCTTGGGACTCGTGCTTCGAGTTTGGTGGAAAATTTTGGGATCCAAGTTTTGAATAGTTAAAATTTTATTATTTTTAGAATTGCACCTTTTTAAAACTCCACACCTCTATATAAATGACCAATTTTGGGAGTCTACCCCCTATTCTATATATCTTTATCATGACACTTTTGGTAAATAAGAAAGTAAATATTTAAAAAACACAATCTAATTATTAACTAAATTAGACAAATCAGATTGAGTATACCAAAATCACCATAACTTCAAATGTAATAAAACCTATTTTTAGTGCAATTCTAAATTGTGAATTTTACATTTGACTTAGTAAATCAAAGTCTTACCTATAATCTTTGAACCATTTTTGGTACATTGGAACTAGACCCACCTGACGTCCTGGGTCGGAGACTCTCTTATCAAATTATGGAGTAATAACTTGTTTCTCATACAAAGAGGGGGGATGATCATGAACAGATGAGATGTTTTAATAAAATATGCAAGTCTTCTCAACACTATTGTAAACTCAACTCATTCTGAACTGAGGGTTTATTACCATTCTCATTATTTTACAGCTCCAACTCCTTCTCATTCAAAATTACAAATTCTCAATAACAATTTAGTCACAAATCAGTGCAAATATGGGCTCAATATCCTTGAAGTTGCCCTATCTTTGTATAATAAAATGTCTCAAATGAGACATTTTCCATGAGTTGTCTATTTTAATCATTTTCTATAATGAAACGTTATACTCGTTGTTATTTATATCATCAAACAAATTGAATCATTGGGAATAGTTGATGCCGACCTTTGTAATCTTAGTATTTTGATTGATTACTATTGCCATTTCAATAAGATGGATTTTGGATTTTCCATTTTCTCCAGAATTTTCAGACTCGGTTATAAACCAAATTGTATCACACTAACTACTTTGATTAGGGGATAGATTGGTGAGGATATAATGGGTGAGGTTCTACACTTGTTTAATGTAATGAAGGAGAAAGACCTCCAATCCAATGTCATAACATGTGGGACCGTTATAAATGGCTCATGTAAAATGGGAAACACTAGTGTGGCTATTAGATTTCTTAATAAGATGGAAGAAAGAAATTTGGGGCCTAATCTTATGGTCTATAGCACAATTATTGACAATCGTTGTAAGGACAAACTAGTCAATGAGGCTATAGACCTCTTTTCAAGAGTGATCCATAAATATGTTGTAACAACCCGTACGTTTGGGGATAATTAAATTCCACAATGGAGTAATAAATTGAATTGAAATGGGAGAAATGTCAAAACTATGGTTTTAGGGTTTTAAGATCCAAAACCTAAGAAAGTAGTTTAATACCCCAAATTTATGGAAGAATTAGTTATAAATCAGTGTTAAGATGTTATTAGGGTTGTTGGTTGAGACTAGAAACCATTAAAATGGAGTTTGGGTGTATATTGGGTATTTTTTAGATTGAAAAATCGCCCAAACAGTACCCCTCGAACAAGTCGAATCGATTCGGGTCTAGACCGAATCGATTCAACTAAGGGGATCTGTAATTCTGCAGTGGGCCGAATCGATTCGGATTTAGACCGAATCGATTTGCCATTAAGGACCTGTTTGCAGAACACTTTTCGAATCCATTCGGATTGGGGGCCGAATTGATTTTCCCACCCGAATCTATTTGCAATTCGGGTGAATCGATTCGCTTTGGTCAGAATTGCTAGTTTTCTCCCCTTAAGAGTATGGGGAGTTAAATTGCGATTTGGGATTTTATATGGGGTTTTCAGTTATGATATTGGGACTCCTCAATTATGGTTTTGAGGTTAAGAAAACCTTTAGATGAACGAGGAGGCCTTGGATTGGTGTAGGGTATAAACCCTGGGGAACGGACAGAGTTAAAGTTCGGGAAAGAACAATCCTTGGGATAATTTCAATGGGCATTTAGGCCTATACAATTATGCGTATAGGAAAACATAATTATATCGATATTGGTTGAGTAAATCCTACGAGACTATTAGGATGGAATTGGGAAAATATTTATTCACTTGGAGTGAATTCGTATAGTTGGAGATATCCAATAAATCCTTAGATGGGAATAAGGTATTTATTAGTTATAAAAGTGAGGGAATACTTTGGGTATAGTATCATGCGTATATGAATGCATGAAGATGATTCTTTGGGATTATTGGTCATCGTTATATGTATTCGGAAATTATGGCCGTTTATATATATTCGAGGAGTAATATATATGGTATATAAACTATGTGATTAAAGTATATATGGAATATGATACGGATATGTATGTATATATATCTATATGTGATGGTATATATATATATATATATATATATATATATATATATATGTGTGTGTGTGTGTGTGTGTGAAGCATACCCCCTCGAATACTATCATTGAGAAGTTGCGCGATGAAGGTGAGCACCCTGGCTCGAGGAGTAGAGTGTGGATATTCCCCAGGTCATAGTCGTCCATTATATTATTATGTGATTTACATATCTTTGGGATGAGACGTGGTGGGTATGTTTCGTCTCATTTCCAGTTAGGAACTATGACCGCTTCCCACGCGTTGTGATTTGGTTTTGACCACGAAGAAGGTGTCGTTTAGTCCTACCGGTGGTCCCCAGTATGCTACGTGAGTCGGGCACTGGAAGATGATAGCATTGAGAGACAACATCCTTGAGTGATAACTCGATGGGATGGTTATTGATATGCCAATATATATCCTCGTCCAGTCCAAGGGTGCCCTACAACAAGACGAGACCAAGATTGTCTCACCCTCAGTCAGGCTCTAGACAACCCTTCAAGGGGCCAACCCTCCATCAGGCTCCAGACGACCCTTCGAGGGGCCGACCCTTCATCAGGCTTCAGACGACCCTCCGAGGGGCCGACCCTTCATCAGGCTCCAGACGACCCTCCGAGGGGCCGACAGTACGAGGCCCAAATTAGACCAGACTCAACGCCGGAAGGAACTTTTCCCTCGGCCTCATATCAAAGGCTAAGGGTGACATCATCACAGCGCGTGGCTTGGGAGACGCGTGGAACAGTGCGTGTGAGGTTCACAGGACACGTGGAAGACTGTTACAACCGAATCACCCCCTCACGTTAGGGAATATTATGTCATCATTTGGCATCTAAAGGTGTCAACATGAGATTTGCTAAATCATCATTCACATGCATCATGCGTACTTGGGGGGTACACTACACCCCCCAAGACCTATATATACTTGTCACCTACAACCCTAGAAAGGGATGGATGGACGGATAATTGTAACCCTAGCAAAAACTCTGCTTACACACAGTAGAGAGAGAAAGTGAGCTTATGTGCATTGTATCCAAGGCTATTAGTGCCCATACTTAGTGGATCACACACTCACAGTGGATGTAGGCCTAATTGGCTTAACCACTATACATCATTGTCTTTTTCCTCTTATACTCATCTCCTTCTACACACTTATACACTTACATCTCAATGACTGCCATGGTTACTACTGTTTGAGCTCATCATCACTTATCTGGTGGTGCTAGATTTCAGTATCATCAGTTTGGCGCCGTCTGTGGGAATGAGAAGACATCTCTTCCTTGAATACAACTTGACCTCACTGGGCACTCTGGTGGTGAGCCAGTCCTCCCCCTGAGAGGAGATATTTCACCATTGAAAGAGACCCATTAAGGTTCTCAAGCTCACCAGTCCTTTTCCCAGTTCAGTTATTCACAGCTCAAACACATGGCACCAGAGATGCCACCACCACCGCCACTCCCTCCACCGGAGAGTGGGGTTGGAGCCAGCTCTAGTTAGCCACCACCTCAATCTGAAATGGCTGATGTGGTGGCAGCCTTGAAGTCCCTGGCAGCGAGCCAACGGATCATGCAGGAGCAGTTCACAGCTCTGAGCCAGAACATACTAAGACCACCAGGGGTCTCACCTGAGATGATTACGCCAGCAGTATCTCCAGGACAACATGAGTCCAGGGGACCACCCCAGGCACCACGCAAAGACCTGCCACCCCCTCAGTGGCGTAGGGATGTTGCTGACCCCCGGCGTCTATGCCTGTGGAGGCAAGGAAACCCTTGCCCTGAAGAAAGGTATGATGATCTGGAGGGGGAGGAGACCCCCATAGAATGCTGGGAACCATATGAAGTCTCTAACAACACTGTACGACCTCTTCAGGAGAGTAGAGGGAAGTACGAGAGACCAAATCCTGATGATCGCCCAAGAGGCTCTGCTTTCGATCGCTTGAGCAAGGGGTCGGCCTTTGAAAGGCTGGGCCCAGTAAATGACCTGCAGGAAAAATTGTCCAGGTCAAGGAGTGCCGTGAGGTCCATAAGGGAGACAGCAGATGATCGACCCTGCGGGGGTCGACCCCTGGGACGGGACGACGGCCAGGGGGAAGTAAACAGCCGACACAGGCCAGCTGCGGCAGGACCCTCCATCCTCAAAGAGGCGGCAGGGGATAACATCGTCCAGGCCGACCCTACAAGGCCCTGGAATGATTCGATCCAGTGATTGGAGGATAAGATCGGTGATATACTGAAGATCCGTGACCCTCTTCAGAGAGGATACTCCATAGGCTCACCCTTTGTTGCGAAGATAGTCAACTTACCTACGCCATCAAAATTCAAGACGCCTGTAGTCACCCCAAGACATTACGGGAGCACCAACCCTGTCCACCATGTTGAGATGTATCAATCAGCAGCAGACATATATTCTATCTCAGATGAGATGAGGTGTCGTGCCTTCTCTGGTACGCTGACTGGGGCTGTACATGTCTGGTACACGTCTCTCCCAAAAAACTCCATTGAAAACTTTAAGTAGTTGGCAGATCGGTTCATCCACAACTTTTTCTTCGGGATGAGGCCACAGAAGAAGACCACCCACCTGCTCTATGTTAAGCAGGGGAAGAATGAGAGTCTAAGGGACTACATAGCCAGATTCAACAAAGAGAAGTGGGAAGTGGAAGACTATGAGGAGAGCATAGCTATGACAACCCTGATTGGAGGACTCCAAAATGGGAAGCTGTTATGGAAGCTCGCTGAAGACCCTCCGAGGACGATGGATGAATTGCTGTCAGCTGTAAGAAAGGTGATGAACGCCGAAGAGGCGATGGCCGCAAAATACGAAGATGAAAAAGGAGGCGCTAGTGGGGGTAAAAACCCTAAGAGGAACAAAGAAGGGAAGAAGAGGTCTACGGACGACAAGTTCGCTGGTTACACCCCACTAACGGTCAGCTGTGAACATATTCTCAATGAGATAAAGAGTGACTGATCCCTCAAGTGGCCTGAGAAGTTGATGGCAGCCCCCAACAATAGGAATAAAAAACTATGGTGCGAGTTTCACCAAGACCATGGCCACATAACAGACAAATGCTTTGCTTTGAAGGATGAGATTGAGAAGATGCTGAAAGAAGGGAAGCTCAGAAAGTACATCGACAAAGGTGACTTCAAGAGGGGCCGAGGGGACGATCCCAGAAAAAAGCAAGGGGACGCATGTAGATAAGGTCCTCAAAAAAGAGGGGACGACCTTTCTGATGAAGAGGACGACCCTGACCTCCCGTTGAGAGACGACCCGGGCCCTATCAAGAGGCTTAATATAATCTTGCTTGGAGTGGGAATGATCTCCGGGGGTCTAGCGGGAGGAGGGTCTGAGGTCGCGGATAGGAAGGCCCACGTAGATGAAGCCAAGGCACTGACGAAGACAGTATACTCAACCTCTCAGGAGATCAAGTCAGAAAAGAGGAAGAAGGTCGATATGGACACTCTGATAGTGGGATTATCAAGGATGGACTTTAAAGGCCTCTTAGCCCCACACGACGACCCACTCGTCATCACCACTAGGGTGTACGGGTGTGAGGTGCCGAGGATACTGGTCGACGGGGGCAGTTCTACAGATGTAATGCTTTGGCCATGCTTCAAAGCCTTAGGTCTCAGCCGAGATAGACTCACCCCATACCATCATCCATTGATTGGGTTCAGTGGGGCAAAGGTTCATCCCCTTGGAGTGTATGAGGCCGATGTCAGGATGGGGGACGAGTGGCCGAGATGGCTTACCAAGAAGGTTAGTTTCTTTGTGATGGATGAACATGTCTTTTCGGCCTACAATATCATACTGTGGCGGGTAGCCCTCAAGGGGTTCGAAGCTGTGCCATCCATGGTCCATCAGATGGTTAAATTTCCAATCCCTTACGGGGTGGGGGAAGTTCAAGGAGACCAGATGACAGCGCGAGAATGTTACTATAACTCCGCTGAAGAAAGAGAAGAACACAAGAAGGCTACAACCACTTATAATATTGATACCTTAGACCCCAGGGATGAGACGAAGCTAAATAAAGGAGAGGCCGCGGAAAAGGTAGAATCCATCATCCTCATTGAGGGTGACCCGAAAAAAACCGTCCAAGTCGGCAAGTCTCTAAAGCCAAATATCAAGGAAGACCTCATCAGGCTGTTGAAGAGAAGACAGAGCATCTTCGCATGGAGTCACGTAGATATGCCGGGGATCGACCCCGAAGTTATGAGACATAAGCTCAACGTGGTAGAGGGTGCAAGGCCAGTTAAGCAGAAGAGGAGAATTTATTCTCGAGAAAAGTATGAGGTCATTAGGGATGAGCTCAAGAAGCTGGAAGATGATGGGTTTATTAGAGAGGTCATCTACCCTGAATGGCTATCCAACGCTGTCATTGTCCCAAAGGCCAACGAGAAGTGGAGAATGTGTGTGGACTTCACCGACCTCAACAAGCACTGTCCCAAAGACAACTTCCCTCTCCCCCGCATTGACCAGATGGTATATGCTACCGCAGGCCATGAGCTCATGAGCTTTATGGATGCCTATTCAGGGTACAACCATATCTTTATGGACTCTGAAGACTCGGAGAAAACAGCCTTCATTACCGACAAGGGTACATACTGTTATAGGGTCATGCCCTTTGGCCTCAAAAATGCGGGGGCAACATATCAGCGCCTTGTAAATAAAATGTTCGAGGACCAAATTGGAAAGTCCATGGAGGTCTATGTAGATAACATGCTGACTAAGAGTTTGAAGGCAGAGGATCATGTGGGAAACCTGGAGAGGACCTTCAATACGATGGAAAAATACCAGATGAAGCTCAACCCGGCCAAGTGTGTCTTCGGGGTCGGAGTAGGGAAGTTCTTGGGTTTCCTTGTCAACTAAAGATGCATCGAGGACAATCCTGAAAAGATAAAGGCCCTCGTAGAGATGAAGACTCCCAAGTCCATTAAAGATGTTCAGAGACTTACAGGGAGAGTTGCTGCCTTGAACAGGTTCATGTCTAGGGCCACGGACAGGTGTCTACCATTCTTCAAAATTATCAGAAAGGCCTTCGAATGGAGTGAAGAGTGTGATAAGGCTTTCAAGGAGTTAAAGTCATACCTGGGGTCTCCCTTACTGTTGTCACGGCCCGTGCAGGGTGAACGACTTTATCTGTACCTCGTCGTCTCAGAGTCAGCCATCGGTGCAGCCATTGTGAGAGACGAAGATGGGGTACAAAAGCCTATGTATTTTAACAGCAAGGCACTCCAGGGGGCAGAGTAAAGATATCCAAGGATGGAGAAGTTGGCCTATGCCTTAATCCATGCATCGAGAAAGATGAATCCATACTTCCAGTCCCATACAATGGTCATCCTCACTGACTCTCCCCTTAGGCAGGTTTTGCACAAGCCTGAAAAATCAGGGAGGCTAATGGCTTGGGCTGTAGAGCTGGGGGAGTTTGACATTGTGTATCAGTCTAGGATGGCCATTAAGGGGAAAGCATTAGCAGATTTCATGGCCGAGTTTACTTGGAAAGATGATGAAGCCGAGGCTGAGAGCCTCGGGAAGACAGACACCCGACAAGGTGGGCTCACCGACACACCTGCAGATAAGGCTGAGACAAGCACCGCTAGAAAGAAAGTGGCTGAAAATGAAGAGGAAAGATATCTCTTTAGACAGGGGTCACTCACTGAGGGAAGTTTCTCAGAAGAACATACCGTGTGGAGTCTCTTCGTCGATAGGTCCTCTTGTGAAAGCGGGAGTGGGGCTGGATTAATAGTATCAGCATCCGATGGCACAGACATTGAGTATGAAGCACCTTATACCTTTGACTTGCTTAAGTCTATACTGTATAAGTGTTCAACTAGTTTGGAAATAGTGACAAAATTGGTTGTCCAACCTAGAATCCAAAGAACCTCAGATCTAATCTCTCTAATCCTCTTCAATGATCTATGGAGGTATAAAATGAATCACACTACACACAATTAGAAATGCATACATGTGTACATATTGCTTAAAATTGAGTGTGTGATTAATTCCCCTTGAATTGGAGATTTAATAATTTTTTGGGAATTTTTAAATATTTTTTAAACATTTTTAAACATTTTTTAAATAAATGTTTTATTAATAAAATGGGATTATAAAATTTGTGGGGTTAATATTCTATTTTGTAAACTTCATTTTTCACTCGAATGTTTGGTCGGGTAGAATCTCAAAGCGCTAAAGACTTCAGGGTACCTTCTGTAATTACTTTGGACGCGCGTGTGTGAGCCACTCAAATGTCAACACTTGTCATCCTCCGGGTGTACCTATTTGTGTTTGTTATGTGAGAGGGTTGGATGGTTGATTGCTGAACGTTGGATCATTCCTAATCGAGGGTCTGCATGTGTTCTTAGTTAATCCCGGTGCTATCCATATGAACCAATCACAATCATTTTTAATCACCGCTGTTTTATAACCTTTGGATCAAGTCAAAGTTTGCAAGACTTGATCTCAGCCCTTGATTTCCCTCGAACATCCAGAACCTTCCCTCATCCCTATAAATACCCTCCACTTCTCATCCTTAGAAGACTTTTGGGCATTCATCTTTCTGAGAGAGAAAAAAATAAGAGAGAAGAGAGAAGTGAGAGAGAAGAGAGAAAAGAAAAGAGAGAAGAGAGAGAAAGGAAAACTGTTAGCCTAACCCTAACCCTAAACCTAAACACTTCAATCTCTGAATAAAACTTTCGTATATTCATAACCCCAAACACAGCCTTGAGTGTTTGAGAGAATATAGTTTGTTCATATTGAAGCTGTAACCTCCTTGTCTTTGATCTTGTTCACAACTTAAACATTCGTGTGAAGATCTTGTTTCTTTTTCATAGAAACTTTAGATCTACACTCTGCATGTTACATTTTCACTAGATCTGCATATTTCTTTCTTGATTTAAGAAAATCTTTACTGATTTAGTTTTGAAAATGTTTTGTGGTTTCTATTCTTACGAAACTTAACCCTGACCTAGTTGGATTCACACTTGGAGATTTTCAATCTCACAAATGTTTTCATAAAGAGATTGATTAAGATCTTGACCCATTTAAAAGCAAGATATCCGTGGAATCTGGGTTATATTTAAAGGTAAAAAAGGGTTCAAGTTCCGTGAGAAAGAAATAAACTGAAATCACTGCATATAGCCTTTATATGTAATTTACTAGGACTGTCTGTAAATCTAAGTGTGTGTGAGTTCATGCATATTGGTAGGAATCACTTCACAAACACTTAACACACTACTACACTGGAAGTGTTGTGTATAAGATCAGAGATCATTGAGTCGACATAAGGAAGCTAAAAGCAAAGGAAGTTAGCAAACTGGAAGAACATCATCAACAAATCAGATCTATGAGAAGTTAGAAGGACACCAAGTGGGGTATATTCCTAAACTTAGAATAGGTTGATTTGTGTGCTTGCATGTTGTATTGTTTGTAACTATTATTTGTTATTAGTGGATTTTTACTTTTGTGACTTAGAAGTCACCGTGGATGTTTCCTCTGTTGGGAGAGGTTTTACCACGTTAAAAACTGTGTGTTGATTATCTTCATCTACTCATCTCATTCTATAAGTGTGCTGAATTTTTGAAACTGCCTTAGTTTTAAAAAATGATTACACAGTCTTAATTACTCTCGTACATAAGTTTCTTTGTAAACACATCTTGTTTATAATTTTTATTTTCAAAAGAAAAGGGTTTCTTCAACAAACATCTCGGAATTGCTTATACAGTTTAATCTTGTATTAAACGGCATTAGCGACGTTTTTCAATTGTTATCAGAGCCCTGTTAACTTTTATTTCAAAAGATCTTGTGTTTCTGAAATCGTTTTCTGAAAAACCTAACTATGGACGAGAAGAATGAAAGGTTTGGTAATCTGTACAGACCTCGACTCTTTGATGGAAACAACTTTGCTTACTGGAAAGTAAGAATGGTTGCCTTCATCCAAGGGACTTTAGGAGATGATGTCTGGGACATTATTGAAAACGGATACACTTATCCTACTAAACCAGCCACTGAAGGAAGTGATGAGAGGGTAAAGAAAATCTTAAGTGAGTTTACCCGAGAAGAAAAAACTATTTATCGAAATAACAATAAAGGCAAGAATGTTATTTTTATGTCTATTAATGAGTATGAGTTCAAGAGAATCTCATCTTGTGCCACTTCTAAGGAAGCATGGGACACATTAATCACTGCCCATGAAGGAGACTCAAGAGTTAAAGCTGCTAAAACTCAAATGCTTATCCAGCAGTACATTTCTTTGATCATGTCTGATTCTGAGTCTTTTGATGATTTTTACATGAACTTAACTGATATAGTCACTAAGTTGCATGCTAATGGTATTACTTATGATAGGAATGAAATTGTTTCTAAAATCCTAAGATCATTACCACAAAAGTTTGACAGTAAGAGGTATGCTATTGAGGAAATGAATGATCAAAACCTTACCCCTGAGTTACTCAATAGCAAACTTAGGACTGTGGAAATGGAATTAGACTTTAAGAAACAATTAAATCATTCTCAAAGAAAACAGCCCAACTCTAACTTGAGTTTTGCCTCTAAGATATCCAAACTTGAGTCTAATTTGACCAACTCTGACTCTGATGAGGAGTGTGATATAGACAATCTAGATAATCAGATTGCCTTGATGTCTAAACAATTTAAGAAAATTGTCAAATTTTGAAACAAACAGGCATTTAAACAAGGCAAGCCTAATTATCATACTCTGTCTAATCCCAAACCTCACGAGAGAGGTCTTGATAAACATCCTAAGGAAAACAACTCCAGACCCACTAGAGACCTTAAAAAGATTGAATGCTTTAGATGTGGGAAACTAGGTCACATTGCTCACGATTGCAGAGTTAATCTAAATAAAGCCAACACACACAATAGAGCCAATGTCTGTAAAACTTGGGATGATTCAAGTGAATCTGATGAAGAGGAACTTGAGTCATCAAATGTACTTGACCCTTGCATGTCTTTTTATGCTAAGATCATTTAAAATGATGATATGCCTGTGTGTGATAATGATGCTTCTACTCCTGCTTGTGTGAATACTGTTTTGACTGGCCTAGATGCTTTATTATCTGAAAATGTTGCTAGTTCTAATTCCGTGTGTGTGAGTCAAAGTGATCTCGATAATGACGATGCATATGGGTGCGTGAGTACTAAAACTGAATCGTTAGGGGTCACTACACACACTTAACTTAGCGACTCAGACACAGATGACCTCCCAGATATTCATACATTGTATGCTAAAACTCTCAAAAAAGGCACT
Source organism: Sambucus nigra (assembly GCA_949130495.1). NCBI lineage: Eukaryota > Viridiplantae > Streptophyta > Magnoliopsida > Dipsacales > Adoxaceae > Sambucus > Sambucus nigra. The sequence goes on along the minus strand of OX422207.1, from coordinate 31,158,569 downwards.
AGACTGGAGAAGACTATTAGAGACCTGACTAACAAATTAGATGATCTAAGTCTTATTGTGAAGCTGAATGCCGAAGAGTACACTAACCAGTGTCTGTCTCATCAATCTATAATTGAAACTTTTGATCAAAAATTAAAAGAGTTAACTAAAATTAATGAAACTCTGGAAATGAAATACAAGGGAACATTATTAGAACTGGAGGAAGCAAAAACAAAGACAGCTACTGTTTTCAAAAAGTTTTCTAAGTTTGAAAGCAATTCAAATTGTTTTAGTGACTTTGTTGTTGACTCCAAGACCAATTCTGATGATAGAACCGGTATTGGATTTTGTCCTAAGAACAAACCACAAACTACAGAACTTGAACCTATTAAGTTTGTGTCTGGGGGCAAAAGACCAATTGAAACATGTCCAGATTTTCATTTTATTAAAAAGGAATTTGATCAAAAGCAACAAATGAAAGATATTGGGGAGTCTAGTAATTCTAAGGCTGACACTACACTTAAGACTAAATACGTCTGTCCTTTGATCAGAAAGGTTGAATCTACCTTTAAAACCATCCCTCCTAGGAATATCACTACTGAACAGAATGCTGTTAAACCCATTTTTAGAAGTTTTCCTAAGGAAGTTCATCCTTCGAGCAATCAATATTGCTCCTACTGTGACATTTATAGTCATTCCTTTGAAGGTTGCTATGCTAGACGTCTAAATACTCCTGTGTATAACACTTCTGTCTACAAGAACTTTAACTATTCTAGGAAAAATCGTAACCATTATGTCCTTCCAAGACAACCTGACAAGAACTCTAAGTACAGAAATAGAAAGACCAAAACTAAGAGTTCATTTAAGAGAAAGGCTCCCAGAAACTTTCCTAAACCAAAAGCTCAGATTTTTCACAATAATCAGTTTGTTGCCCCAAATGTTTTTCGACAAAAAGCTATTTCTCGAAAGTTTTATCAAATGAGGGAAAACTGACGCAAAATTAAAACTAGAGCTATTTGGGTTAGAAAAGATGATCTTTTACCCCAAATGAAGTGTAACATTGTCATCACTGCTTTAAAAGCTGAACACACTTCATCTGGTTGGTATTTAGATTCAGGATGCTCCAAACATATGACAGGAGATGAAACCAAACTTTTAAACAAAACCAGATTTGCTGGTGGCAAAGTAGTTTTTGGTGACGGTGTTTCATCCCAGATCATAGGTAAAGGAACCCTAAAAGAAGAAGGAATGCCTGTTCTTGAAAATGTCCTATTAGTTAAAGGCCTTAAAGACAACCTCCTAAGTATATCACAATTTTGTGACTCTGACCATACAGTCACCTTTTCAAAGAACAATTGTAAAATTCTAAATGATAAAGGTGAATGCATTATTACAGGATTTAGAACACCTGACAATTATTATACTGTCAAGACTAGTTCTGAAACCTGTAACATTGTCAGAATGGATGACAATGAAATCTGGCATAATCGTATGGGTCACTTAAGTTATGATATCCTTGGTAGATTGTCTAGTCAAGAGATAGTTAGAGGAATTCCTAAAATTAAACCTATTTCAAGTGTTGTCTGTGGTCATTGCCAGGAAGGAAAAATAGTTAAGACTTCGCATAAAAAGGTTAAAGACATCCTCACCTCTAGACCTCTAGATCTCATCCATATGGACCTTATTGGTCCTTCTAGAACTGTTAGTCTTTGTGGACAGAGTTATATCCTAGTCATGGTTGATGATTTTACACGATTCACTTGGGTTGCCTTCTTGAAACATAAATCTGACACGTTTCAGAATTTTTTAAAAATCTTACTTAGAATTGAAAATGAGAAGGACACACAAGTAAATCGTATTCGTAGCGATAGAGGGGGAGAGTTCATAGACACAGGAATAGTTGAATATTGTGACTACAACGGTTACAAACACGAATTCAGCGCACCTAATACCCCTCAGCAGAACGGTGTTGCCGAAAGGAAAAGCCGAACTCTTCAAGAGATGGCACGAGTCATGCTCCATGCCAAATCCCTACCTAAATACTTCTGGGTAGAATCTATTAGAACTGCCTGTCATATCACTAATAGGGTCTATCTAAGGAAAAACTCTAAACAAACTCCTTATGAGTTGTGGTACGGTAAGAAGCCTAATCTGAAATACCTAAGAACTTTCGGAAGTCAATGTTATGTCTGTAAAGACAGAGAACATTTGTCTAAATTCGAAGCACGTGGTGATAAAGCCATCTTCTTAGGATACTCCCCAAACAGTCGTGCTTATCGTATATACAATCTGCGTACTAAGGCCCTTATGGAATCGATAAATGTAATTGTAAGCGACACTATTGTCGAAAATAAGACATCTGAATCACCTATTGTGGTTGAATCTGACAATGATTTCAAAACTGATTCACCAGAAATAGATGACTCATTACCTATTGAGAGTCCAGAAGTACCTGGCTGGGTCTCTAAAGACCATCCCATTGATAACGTGGTCGGTAATCCAAATGAGCCAGTTCGTACTAGATCCCAGTTAAGAAATTATGCTAATTATGCATGTTTCGTCTCCCTTGTGGAACCGAAAAATGTTAATGAAGCATTGAATGACACACACTGGATTTCTGCTATGCAGGAAGAACTTTTACAATTTGTCATTCACGATGTCTGGTATCTTGTACCGCGGCCTCAAAACAAAAATGTTATTGGAACACGTTGGATCTTTAAGAACAAATATGATGAAAATGGGGTAATCCTTAGAAACAAAGCTAGACTTGTTGCTCAAGGTTACTCTCAAATAGAAGGGATAGATTTCAGCGAGACATTTGCCCCTGTCACTCGTCTTGAATCTATTCGACTTCTTTTCGCCATAGCGTGTCACTTAAAATTTACACTTTATCAAATGGACGTCAAATCTGCTTTCCTCAATGGAATTCTGTCCGAAGAAACGTATGTAGAACAAACCAAAGGGTTCATTGACCCTAAATACCCTAACCATGTCTTTCGTCTAAAAAAGGCTCTGCATGGCTTAAAACAAGATCCTCGAGCTTGGTATGAACGCCTTTCCAACTTTTTGTTGGATAAGGGTTTTAAGAGAGGAGGAAATGACCAGACTCTCTTTGTCAAACATTTTGACAAAAACATTATTATAGCCCAAGTCTATGTAGACGACATCATATTCGGGTCAACTTCACACTCTGCAGTTAAATCCTTTTCTGCTATTATGCATAAGGAGTTTCACATGTCCCTTATGGGGGAGCTACAACTTTTCTTAGGATTTCAAGTGAAACAGAATTCTGATGGTCTATTTGTCTCTCAAACTAAGTATGCCTTAGACCTTGTTAACAAATTTGGTTTAGAGAATGCTAAAGTTGCCAAAACGCCTATGAGTACTACTGTTAAATTAAGCAAAGATGAAAATGGTAAGACAGTTGATTCCACACTTTACCGTAGTATGATTGGTAGCCTACTCTATCTAACTGCCTCACGACCAGACATAATGTATGCTATATGTCTGTGTGCTCGTTACCAGAATAACCCTAAAGAGATCCATTTATCGTGTGTAAAACGTATAATAAAGTACATAAAAGGCACTCTCAATCTTGGACTTAGGTACACTAATGATACATGCAGCACCATCATAGGGTATACTGATGCAGATTGGGCCGGTTGAACTGATGACAGTAAAAGTACATCAAGTGCCTGTTATTATGTCGGCAATAATTTAGTTGGTTGGAGTAGTAAAAAACAGAATTGCACATCTTTATCTACGGCTGAGTCCGAATATATAGCAGCAGGAAGTTGCTGTGCTCAATTATTATGGATAAAACAGATGTTAAGCGATTATGGGATTAAAGAAGATCAATTACAATTGTATTGTGACAATCAAAGCGCTATTAACATATCTAAAAACCCGGTTCAACACTCGCGAACTAAGCATATTAAAATAAGACATCATTTTATACGCGAACATTTGATGAAACTAAGGAATTAGAAATTCATTACCTGCCTACTGATCTACAACTTGCAGACATGTTCACTAAACCTCTAGACTATAACAGATTTCTGTATTTGCGAAATTCTATAGGCATGGTATGCGCTGATTAAACTCTTAAGACCTTAAGTTTTACCCTTTGTCCATTTGAGACAAAATGGGGGAGAAATTTGAGTTTTATGAGTTCAATATTTTGTTCACATTTCATCTAAGCTGCTTGATCTTAGTGTATATTTGCAGGAATCTCTTCTACTGATTGTCTACCTTTTCTAGTGTAAAAATTTGTAAATAGTTGAGTTATGTAATTTTTGACTTTCTAGGAAATGGGTAGATAGTATCTTTTGTATAGGACTAGGTTTTATTTTATTTTTTTGGTTCCCTACGAGTTTTAAGCTAACTCAAAGGAGATTTTGTCTCATATTGCCAAAGGGGGAGATTGAAGCACCTTATACCTTTGACTTGCTTAAGTCTATACTGTATAAGTGTTCAACTAGTTTGGAAATAGTGACAAAATTGGTTGTCCAACCTAGAATCCAAAGAACCTCAGATTTAATCTCTCTAATCCTCTTCAATGATCTATGGAGGTATAAAATGAACCACACTACACACAATTAGAAGTGCATACATGTGTACATATTGCTTAAAATTGAGTGTGTGATTAATTCCCCTTGAATTGGAGCTTTAATAATTTTTTGGGAATTTTTAAATATTTTTTAAATAAATGTTTTTATTAATAAAATGGGATTATAAAATTTGTGGGGTTAATATTCTATTTTGTAAACTTTATTTTTCACTCGAATGTTTGGTTGGGTAGAATCTCAAAGCGCTAGAGACTTCAGGGTACCTTCTGTAATTACTTTGGACGCGCGTGTGTGAGCCACTCAAATGTCAACACTTGTCATCCTCCGGGTGTACCTATTTGTGTTTGTTATGTGAGAGGGTTGGATGGTTGATTGCTGAACGTGGGATCATTCCTAATCGAGGGTCTGCATGTGTTCTTAGTTAATCCCGGTGCTATCCATATGAACCAATCACAATCATTTTTAATCACCGTTGTTTTATAACCTTTGGATCAAGTCAAAGTTTGCAAGACTTGATCTCAGCCCTTGATTTCCCTCGAACATCCAGAACCTTCCCTCATCCCTATAAATACCCTCCACTTCTCATCCTTAGAAGACTTTTGGGCATTCGTCTTTCTGAGAGAGAAAAAAATAAGAGAGAAGAGAGAAGTGAGAGAGAAGAGAGAAAAGAAAAGAGAGAAGAGAGAGAAAGGAAAACTGTTAGCCTAACCCTAACCCTAAACCTAAACACTTCAATCTCTGAATAAAACTTTCGTATATTCACAACCCCAAACACAGCCTTGAGTGTTTGAGAGAGTATAGTTTGTTCATATTGAAGCTGTAACCTCCTTGTCTTTGATCTTGTTCACAACTTAAACATTCGTGTGAAGATCTTGTTTCTTTTTCATAAAAACTTTAGATCTACACTCTGCATGTTACATTTTCACTAGATCTGCATATTTCTTTCTTGATTTAAGAAAATCTTTACTGATTTAGTTTTGAAAATGTTTTGTGGTTTCTATTCTTACGAAACTTAACCCTGACCTAGTTGGATTCACACTTGGAGATTTTCAATCTCACAAATGTTTTCAAAAAGAGATTGATTAAGATCTTGACCCATTTAAAAGCAAGATATCCGTGGAATCTGGGTTATATTTAAAGGTAAAAAAGGGTTCAAGTTCCGTGAGAAAGAAATAAACTGAAATCACTGCATATAGCCTTTATATGTAATTTACTAGGACTGTCTGTAAATCTAAGTGTGTGTGAGTTCATGCATATTGGTAGGAATCACTTCACAAACACTTAACACACTACTACACTGGAAGTGTTGTGTATAAGATCAGAGATCATTGAGTCGACATAAGGAAGCTAAAAGCAAAGGAAGTTAGCAAACTGGAAGAACATCATCAACAAATCAGATCTATGAGAAGTTAGAAGGACACCAAGTGGGGTATATTCCTAAACTTAGAATAGGTTGATTTGTGTGCTTGCATGTTGTATTGTTTGTAACTATTATTTGTTATTAGTGGATTTTTACTTTTGTGACTTAGAAGTCACCGTGGATGTTTCCTCTGTTGGGAGAGGTTTTACCACGTTAAAAACTGTGTGTTGATTATCTTCATCTACTCATCTCATTCTATAAGTGTGCTGAATTTTTGAAACTGCCTTAGTTTTAAAAAATGATTACACAGTCTTAATTACTCTCGTACATAAGTTTCTTTGTAAACACATCTTGTTTATAATTTTTATTTTCAAAAGAAAAGGGTTTCTTCAACAAACATCTCGGAATTGCTTATACAGTTTAATCTTGTATTAAACGGCATTAGCGACGTTTTTCAATTGTTATCAGAGCCCTGTTAACTTTTATTTCAAAAGATCTTGTGTTTCTGAAATCGTTTTCTGAAAAACCTAACTATGGACGAGAAGAATGAAAGGTTTGGTAATCTGTACAGACCTCGACTCTTTGATGGAAACAACTTTGCTTACTGGAAAGTAAGAATGGTTGCCTTCATCCAAGGGACTTTAGGAGATGATGTCTGGGACATTATTGAAAACGGATACACTTATCCTACTAAACCAGCCACTGAAGGAAGTGATGAGAGGGTAAAGAAAATCTTAAGTGAGTTTACCCGAGAAGAAAAAACTATTTATCGAAATAACAATAAAGGCAAGAATGTTATTTTTATGTCTATTAATGAGTATGAGTTCAAGAGAATCTCATCTTGTGCCACTTCTAAGGAAGCATGGGACACATTAATCACTGCCCATGAAGGAGACTCAAGAGTTAAAGCTGCTAAAACTCAAATGCTTATCCAGCAGTACATTTCTTTGATCATGTCTGATTCTGAGTCTTTTGATGATTTTTACATGAACTTAACTGATATAGTCACTAAGTTGCATGCTAATGGTATTACTTATGATAGGAATGAAATTGTTTCTAAAATCCTAAGATCATTACCACAAAAGTTTGACAGTAAGAGGTATGCTATTGAGGAAATGAATGATCAAAACCTTACCCCTGAGTTACTCAATAGCAAACTTAGGACTGTGGAAATGGAATTAGACTTTAAGAAACAATTAAATCATTCTCAAAGAAAACAGCCCAACTCTAACTTGAGTTTTGCCTCTAAGATATCCAAACTTGAGTCTAATTTGACCAACTCTGACTCTGATGAGGAGTGTGATATAGACAATCTAGATAATCAGATTGCCTTGATGTCTAAACAATTTAAGAAAATTGTCAAATTTTGAAACAAACAGGCATTTAAACAAGGCAAGCCTAATTATCATACTCTGTCTAATCCCAAACCTCACGAGAGAGGTCTTGATAAACATCCTAAGGAAAACAACTCCAGACCCACTAGAGACCTTAAAAAGATTGAATGCTTTAGATGTGGGAAACTAGGTCACATTGCTCACGATTGCAGAGTTAATCTAAATAAAGCCAACACACACAATAGAGCCAATGTCTGTAAAACTTGGGATGATTCAAGTGAATCTGATGAAGAGGAACTTGAGTCATCAAATGTACTTGACCCTTGCATGTCTTTTTATGCTAAGATCATTTAAAATGATGATATGCCTGTGTGTGATAATGATGCTTCTACTCCTGCTTGTGTGAATACTGTTTTGACTGGCCTAGATGCTTTATTATCTGAAAATGTTGCTAGTTCTAATTCCGTGTGTGTGAGTCAAAGTGATCTCGATAATGACGATGCATATGGGTGCGTGAGTACTAAAACTGAATCGTTAGGGGTCACTACACACACTTAACTTAGCAACTCAGACACAGATGACCTCCCAGATATTCATACATTGTATGCTAAAACTCTCAAAAAAGGCACTAGACTGGAGAAGACTATTAGAGACCTGACTAAGAAATTAGATGATCTAAGTCTTATTGTGAAGCTGAATGCCGAAGAGTACACTAACCAGTGTCTGTCTCATCAATCTATAATTGAAACTTTTGATCAAAAATTAAAAGAGTTGACTAAAATTAATTAAACTCTGGAAATGAAATACAAGGGAACATTATTAGAACTGGAGGAAGCAAAAACAAAGACAGCTACTGTTTTCAAAAAGTTTTCTAAGTTTGAAAGCAATTCAAATTGTTTTAGTGACTTTGTTGTTGACTCCAAGACCAATTCTGATGATAGAACCGGTATTGGATTTTGTCCTAAGAACAAACCACAAACTACAGAACTTGAACCTATTAAGTTTGTGTCTGGGGGCAAAAGACCAATTGAAACATGTCCAGATTTTCATTTTATTAAAAAGGAATTTGATCAAAAGCAACAAATGAAAGATATTGGGGAGTCTAGTAATTCTAAGGCTGACACTACACTTAAGACTAAATACGTCTGTCCTTTGATCAGAAAGGTTGAATCTACCTTTAAAACCATCCCTCCTAGGAATATCACTACTGAACAGAATGCTGTTAAACCCATTTTTAGAAGTTTTCCTAAGGAAGTTCATCCTTCGAGCAATCAATATTGCTCCTACTGTGACATTTATGGTCATTCCTTTGAAGGTTGCTATGCTAGACGTCTAAATACTCCTGTGTATAACACTTCTGTCTACAAGAACTTTAACTATTCTAGGAAAAATCGTAACCATTATGTCCTTCCAAGACAACCTGACAAGAACTCTAAGTACAGAAATAGAAAGACCAAAACTAAGAGTTCATTTAAGAGAAAGGCTCCCAGAAACTTTCCTAAACCAAAAGCTCAGATTTTTCACAATAATCAGTTTGTTGCCCCAAATGTTTTTCGACAAAAAGCTATTTCTCGAAAGTTTTATCAAATGAGGGAAAACTGACGCAAAATTAAAACTAGAGCTATTTGGGTTAGAAAAGATGATCTTTTACCACAAATGAAGTGTAACATTGTCATCACTGCTTTAAAAGCTGAACACACTTCATCTGGTTGGTATTTAGATTCAGGATGCTCCAAACATATGACAGGAGATGAAACCAAACTTTTAAACAAAACCAGATTTGCTGGTGGCAAAGTAGTTTTTGGTGACGGTGTTTCATCCCAGATCATAGGTAAAGGAACCCTAAAAGAAGAAGGAATGCCTGTTCTTGAAAATGTCCTATTAGTTAAAGGCCTTAAAGACAACCTCCTAAGTATATCACAATTTTGTGACTCTGACCATACAGTCACCTTTTCAAAGAACAATTGTAAAATTCTAAATGATAAAGGTGAATGCATTATTACAGGATTTAGAACACCTGACAATTATTATACTGTCAAGACTAGTTCTGAAACCTGTAACATTGTCAGAATGGATGACAATGAAATCTGGCATAATCGTATGGGTCACTTAAGTTATGATATCCTTGGTAGATTGTCTAGTCAAGAGATAGTTAGAGGAATTCCTAAAATTAAACCTATTTCAAGTGTTGTCTGTGGTCATTGCCAGGAAGGAAAAATAGTTAAGACTTCGCATAAAAAGGTTAAAGACATCCTCACCTCTAGACCTCTAGATCTCATCCATATGGACCTTATTGGTCCTTCTAGAACTGTTAGTCATTGTGGACAGAGTTATATCCTAGTCATGGTTGATGATTTTACACGATTCACTTGGGTTGCCTTCTTGAAACATAAATCTGACACGTTTCAGAATTTTTTAAAAATCTTACTTAGAATTGAAAATGAGAAGGACACACAAGTAAATCGTATTCGTAGCGATAGAGGGGGAGAGTTCATAGACACAGGAATAGTTGAATATTGTGACTACAACGGTTACAAACACGAATTCAGCGCACCTAATACCCCTCAGCAGAACGGTGTTGCCGAAAGGAAAAGCCGAACTCTTCAAGAGATGGCACGAGTCATGCTCCATGCCAAATCCCTACCTAAATACTTCTGGGTATAATCTATTAGAACTGCCTGTCATATCACTAATAGGGTCTATCTAAGGAAAAACTCTAAACAAACTCCTTATGAGTTGTGGTACGGTAAGAAGCCTAATCTGAAATACCTAAGAACTTTCGGAAGTCAATGTTATGTCTGTAAAGACAGAGAACATTTGTCTAAATTCGAAGCACGTGGTGATAAAGCCATCTTCTTAGGATACTCCCCAAACAGTCGTGCTTATCGTATATACAATCTGCGTACTAAGGCCCTTATGGAATCGATAAATGTAATTGTAAGCGACACTATTGTCGAAAATAAGACATCTGAATCACCTATTGTGATTGAATCTGACAATGATTTCAAAACTGATTCACCAGAAATAGATGACTCATTACCTATTGAGAGTCCAGAAGTACCTGGCTGGGTCTCTAAAGACCATCCCATTGATAACGTGGTCGGTAATCCAAATGAGCCAGTTCGTACTAGATCCCAGTTAAGAAATTATGCTAATTATGCATGTTTCGTCTCCCTTGTGGAACCGAAAAATGTTAATGAAGCATTGAATGACACACACTGGATTTCTGCTATGCAGGAAGAACTTTTACAATTTGTCATTCACGATGTCTGGTATCTTGTACCGCGGCCTCAAAACAAAAATGTTATTGGAACACGTTGGATCTTTAAGAACAAATATGATGAAAATGGGGTAATCCTTAGAAACAAAGCTAGACTTGTTGCTCAAGGTTACTCTCAAATAGAAGGGATAGATTTCAGCGAGACATTTGCCCCTGTCACTCGTCTTGAATCTATTCGACTTCTTTTCGCCATAGCGTGTCACTTAAAATTTACACTTTATCAAATGGACGTCAAATCTGCTTTCCTCAATGGAATTCTGTCCGAAGAAACGTATGTAGAACAAACCAAAGGGTTCATTGACCCTAAATACCCTAACCATGTCTTTCGTCTAAAAAAGGCTCTGCATGGCTTAAAACAAGATCCTCGAGCTTGGTATGAACGCCTTTCCAACTTTTTGTTGGATAAGGGTTTTAAGAGAGGAGGAAATGACCAGACTCTCTTTGTCAAACATTTTGACAAAAACATTATTATAGCCCAAGTCTATGTAGACGACATCATATTCGGGTCAACTTCACACTCTGCAGTTAAATCCTTTTCTGCTATTATGCATAAGGAGTTTCACATGTCCCTTATGGGGGAGCTACAACTTTTCTTAGGATTTCAAGTGAAACAGAATTCTGATGGTCTATTTGTCTCTCAAACTAAGTATGCCTTAGACCTTGTTAACAAATTTGGTTTAGAGAATGCTAAAGTTGCCAAAACGCCTATGAGTACTACTGTTAAATTAAGCAAAGATGAAAATGGTAAGACAGTTGATTCCACACTTTACCGTAGTATGATTGGTAGCCTACTCTATCTAACTGCCTCACGACCAGACATAATGTATGCTATATGTCTGTGTGCTCGTTACCAGAATAACCCTAAAGAGATCCATTTATCGTGTGTAAAACGTATAATAAAGTACATAAAAGGCACTCTCAATCTTGGACTTAGGTACACTAATGATACATGCAGCACCATCATAGGGTATACTGATGCAGATTGGGCCGGTTGAACTGATGACAGTAAAAGTACATCAAGTGCCTGTTATTATGTCGGCAATAATTTAGTTGGTTGGAGTAGTAAAAAACAGAATTGCACATCTTTATCTACGGCTGAGTCCGAATATATAGCAGCAGGAAGTTGCTGTGCTCAATTATTATGGATAAAACAGATGTTAAGCGATTATGGGATTAAAGAAGATCAATTACAATTGTATTGTGACAATCAAAGCGCTATTAACATATCTAAAAACCCGGTTCAACACTCGCGAACTAAGCATATTAAAATAAGACATCATTTTATACGCGAACATTTGATGAAACTAAGGAATTAGAAATTCATTACCTGCCTACTGATCTACAACTTGCAGACATGTTCACTAAACCTCTAGACTATAACAGATTTCTGTATTTGCGAAATTCTATAGGCATGGTATGCGCTGATTAAACTCTTAAGACCTTAAGTTTTACCCTTTGTCCATTTGAGACAAAATGGGGGAGAAATTTGAGTTTTATGAGTTCAATATTTTGTTCACATTTCATCTAAGCTGCTTGATCTTAGTGTATATTTGCAGGAATCTCTTCTACTGATTGTCTACCTTTTCTAGTGTAAAAATTTGTAAATAGTTGAGTTATGTAATTTTTGACTTTCTAGGAAATGGGTAGATAGTATCTTTTGTATAGGACTAGGTTTTATTTTATTTTTTTGGTTCCCTACGAGTTTTAAGCTAACTCAAAGGAGATTTTGTCTCATATTGCCAAAGGGGGAGATTGAAGCACCTTATACCTTTGACTTGCTTAAGTCTATACTGTATAAGTGTTCAACTAGTTTGGAAATAGTGACAAAATTGGTTGTCCAACCTAGAATCCAAAGAACCTCAGATCTAATCTCTCTAATCCTCTTCAATGATCTATGGAGGTATAAAATGAACCACACTACACACAATTAGAAGTGCATACATGTGTACATATTGCTTAAAATTGAGTGTGTGATTAATTCCCCTTGAATTGGAGCTTTAATAATTTTTTGGGAATTTTTAAATATTTTTTAAATAAATGTTTTTATTAATAAAATGGGATTATAAAATTTGTGGGGTTAATATTCTATTTTGTAAACTTTATTTTTCACTCGAATGTTTGGTTGGGTAGAATCTCAAAGCGCTAGAGACTTCAGGGTACCTTCTGTAATTACTTTGGACGCGCGTGTGTGAGCCACTCAAATGTCAACACTTGTCATCCTCCGGGTGTACCTATTTGTGTTTGTTATGTGAGAGGGTTGGATGGTTGATTGCTGAACGTGGGATCATTCCTAATCGAGGGTCTGCATGTGTTCTTAGTTAATCCCGGTGCTATCCATATGAACCAATCACAATCATTTTTAATCACCGTTGTTTTATAACCTTTGGATCAAGTCAAAGTTTGCAAGACTTGATCTCAGCCCTTGATTTCCCTCGAACATCCAGAACCTTCCCTCATCCCTATAAATACCCTCCACTTCTCATCCTTAGAAGACTTTTGGGCATTCGTCTTTCTGAGAGAGAAAAAAATAAGAGAGAAGAGAGAAGTGAGAGAGAAGAGAGAAAAGAAAAGAGAGAAGAGAGAGAAAGGAAAACTGTTAGCCTAACCCTAACCCTAAACCTAAACACTTCAATCTCTGAATAAAACTTTCGTATATTCACAACCCCAAACACAGCCTTGAGTGTTTGAGAGAGTATAGTTTGTTCATATTGAAGCTGTAACCTCCTTGTCTTTGATCTTGTTCACAACTTAAACATTCGTGTGAAGATCTTGTTTCTTTTTCATAAAAACTTTAGATCTACACTCTGCATGTTACATTTTCACTAGATCTGCATATTTCTTTCTTGATTTAAGAAAATCTTTACTGATTTAGTTTTGAAAATGTTTTGTGGTTTCTATTCTTACGAAACTTAACCCTGACCTAGTTGGATTCACACTTGGAGATTTTCAATCTCACAAATGTTTTCAAAAAGAGATTGATTAAGATCTTGACCCATTTAAAAGCAAGATATCCGTGGAATCTGAGTTATATTTAAAGGTCAAAAGGGTTCAAGTTCTGTGAGAAAGAAATAAACTAAAATCACTGCATATAGTCTTTATATGTAATTTACTAGGACTGTCTGTAAATCTAAATGTGTGTGAGTTCATGCATGTTGGTAGGAATCACTTCACAAACACTTAACACACTACTACACTGGAAGTGTTGTGTATAAGATCAGAGATCATTGAGTCGACATAAGGAAGCTAAAAGCAAAGGAAGTTAGCAAACTGGAAGAACATCATCAACAAATCAGATCTATGAGAAGTTAGAAGGACACCAAGTGGGGTATATTCCTAAACTTAGAATAGGTTGATTTGTGTGCTTGCATGTTGTATTGTTTGTAACTATTATTTGTTATTAGTGGATTTTTACTTTTGTGACTTAGAAGTCACCGTGGATGTTTCCTCTGTTGGGAGAGGTTTTACCACGTTAAAAACTGTGTGTTGATTATCTTCATCTACTCATCTCATTCTATAAGTGTGCTGAATTTTTTAACTGCCTTAGTTTTAAAAAATGATTACACAGTCTTAATTACTCTCGTACATAAGTTTCTTTGTAAACACATCTTGTTTATAATTTTTATTTTCAAAAGAAAAGGGTTTCTTCAACAAACATCTCGGAGTTGCTTATACAGTTTAATCTTGTATTAAACGGCATTAGCGACGTTTTTCAATTGTACTCCCTGAGGTTCAACTTCAAGGCCTCCAATAATGAGGCCGAATACGAGGCCTTGATAGCTGGCCTCTCCCTGGCCAAATCTCTTAGTGTCGGCCAGATTTTGGTTCATAGTGATTCAAGGCTAGTAGTGAATCAGATACTAGGTGCCTACGAGGCCAGGGACGAGAGGATGGGTAGGTACCTTGAAAAGGTGCGATCATTACTAAAGAGCTTCAGAGAAGTAAAATTAAAGAGGATACCGAGGATCGATAATGGTCGAGCTGACACCCTTGCTAGGTTGGCCTCGGCGACTAGGACGAATATCAGAAGGACAGTCCCGGTGGAAATTTTGATTCGACCAACTATTGAAGATGCTGAGGGAACACTTAGCAATTGCCTGAATGTTTCTCAGGAATCTTCATGGATGGGCCCTCTGATCAAATACATTAAAGAGGGAGAGATTCCAGAATCAAGGCAAGAAAGGAAGAAGCTGAGATACAGGGCTACAAAATTCACTGTCATTGGAGACACTTTGTACAAAAAGGGGTTTTTGCTCCCCTTACTTAGGTGTGTGCACCCAACTTAAGTCCCTTCCATTTTGCAAGATGTGCACGAAGGATCATGTTCAAGCCACATTGGGGGCAGATCCTTAGTGAAGAGGGTGATCACCAAAGGGTATTGGTGTCCAACCTTGGGGAAAGATGCCGTGGCATACATAAAAAAGTGTGATAAGTGCCAAATATTTGCCACCATCCCTCGCTAACCCTATCAGCCTCTTACCTCCATTACATCCCCATGGCCGTTTGTAGTGTGGGGGATCGATTTAGTAGGACCCTTGCCTAGGGCCATTAATAACTATCGGTTCCTCATCGTAGCCATTGACTATTTTTCAAAATGGGTAGAGGCGGAGACGATGGTAACGATCACAGAGCAGAAGACCTTCCAGTTCATATGGAGAAACATTATATGCAGATATGGTATCCCCAACACCCTCATCGCAGATAACGGGACTCAATTCAAGAATACATCTCTACAGAAGTACTGTGAAAGGGTGAGTATCAAATAATTCTTCTCTACCCCAGGCCGACCTCAGGCCAACGGGAAAACGGAAGGTACAAATAGGACGATCCTTGACGGGATCAAGAAGAGACTTGAAGAGGCAAAGGGAAGATGGGTTGAGGAGTTGTATGCTGTACTCTGGGCCTACAGGATGACGGCAAAGACCTCCACCGGAGAGACCCCTTTCATGCTAGCTTGTGGCTCAGAGGCCATCGTCCCCACTAAGATTGGGTTTCTTACTCATAGGGTCCAAATGTATGACCCCCAGAGAAATACAGAAGATAGGAGACTCGACTTAGACCTGATTGAGGAAAGGCGGGAAGATGTCGAGATAAGACAAGTCCCCTGCCAGCAGAGGACTGCAAGGTTTTACAATCAGAGGGTGAAACAGAGACCAATTGCGGTGGGGGAATTGGTCCTCAAAAAGACTTGGCAGAAGCCCAATAAGCTCCACCCTAATTGGCATGGCTCATATAGGGTCATCGATAAAGTCGTCCCTGGGACCTATAGACTAGAAAACCTAAAGGGGGAACCCTTTTCCAACCCCTGGAATGAAGATCATTTGAAGAAATACTATCCATAATTTTGTAAAGTCCTATCGGACGACAGTTGTAATGGGTGTTGCTCCAGTAGAACACTTGGAAAATTAATGAGAAATATTAGTGTTTCCTCTCATCTTGTGTTTATCAGTTATAGTACGCACGGAAACATCTTCGGAGAAAGACCCTCGACTATAATGAGGCTCAATGGAGGGGATGACCCCACCATTGTTCTCAAGAAAGACGAGGGGGTACTTTGCTAAAAACTATTAATTTCGTAATTATAACCCTCGGCCTATAATGAGGGACAATGGAGGGGACGACCCCACCATTGTCCTCAAGAAAGACGAGGGAAGAATTTAAAACCATTAATTTGGTAATTACAACCCTCGGCTATAATGAGGGTCAATGGAGGGGACGACCCCACCATTGTCTGTAATACCCCCTAATTTTTAATGACTTTTAAAATGGGTTACATTTTAAATTAATGGATTAATTGGATTTTTATTATTAATTAATTCATTTGGGTTTTATCCGGATTGTGGATATTAAAATGGATGATTCTGAATATTACTTAAAGATATTTAGGTAATATATGAATATGACGTCATTGTTATGACGGCGTGATATAATTTCGGTAATTTGGATTTTTAGACAGATGCGGTATGGGACGTCTCGGGACTAATTTATTAAATTAAAAAGGAAATTTATTTTATATCGACCTTATAGTCATTTCGACTGCGTAGTTGCATCCGGAAGGTTCGAAATAGTCAGAAAAGTCTATTTGGACGTTAATTTTGAGTCTCGGGTCATTTGGAAATAAATAGACAACCCGAAAGGGCATTTTAGTCATTTTTCTAGGGGGGGGGGAATAGTGATTTCGGTTTTTGTCTTATTATAAGTATTGGTAGATTAAGTGTACGTGGGTTATACATCTCCTCTTCACAAATTAGAGAAGTTATCTTCCTAGAGAGAGAGAAAGGGTGCTTGGGAAGGGAAAAGCCTACTTGGGAAGGAGAAGAACAAGAACCAAAGGTCAAAGATCACCACCACCATCACCACCTATGTTATTCAACTCCAAAGGATCAGATCTTCATTAGAGGCAAGTGTTTGATATTTGCAATTTAAGTTCGTATATTGTCCATGTTAGGATAGTTATAAAAAGAGATGATTTTCATGCTTGGAAGATGAAAGGATATAGTTGTTAATGGATTTTTGGAATCTAAAAATATATAGCAATTAAACTCATGTTGTAGGTAGTTAGTAATCCAATAAATATTCATCAATCTGTGGAAGAAATTCTGAAAATAATTTAGTTTTGTTGAAGATAATATGTTGATAATTTTCTCGAAAAAGAGGCAAAAACGAGTGGAATGAGAAGAGCCAATTTGGAATGTTTAAATCTTCTTTTTGAGTGCATTTGGATGAGATTTAAGAAAAACTCAAAACACATACCTGGCTCAATTTTTCGTGTAGAATCCAAATCTGAAGTCGGATTGATGATTCGAATAATTTTTGGATCTGATTTTTCTGAGTATTGAAAATATGAGAATTCATGATGTTTCTTTTTAATGTTGGTTCTTATCCCAAAACTTTTGTAGATCTTCGGTGATTATTAATTGGATATTATGGGACTTAGAGAAGATCAATAAGCCCTAGTTAAGATTTGAATTAATTTGATTGGGATTTAATTGATTAGAATTATGATAATTAAATTTAAAGAGATTTTGGTTGCTAGATTCATGTGTTGGATTCTAATTTATTTGTATGAGGATTAAGGATAGTTCAAGTAGGGGAGATTTAATATAACACCTGGGTATCCTTAGGGTTACAATTTAAACATCAAGGACTGAGTGTAGTACAAGAGCGTAGTGATATGGCTCCTGGATAGAGATGGGAGTTTGGAACACATTTGGTTGAAAGAGGGTATGAGGTTATCCCGATCCCATAGTTAAAGTTGTCGGACCTCCTCGATCGACAAGTTAAGTAGTAGTGAATTGGAGGGGTTCCTTGTTTGGATTTCGCTTTGCGAGACGCTCCGCGCATGAACCTTAATGACGTCGGGAGTGGAGAGATGTTATAGGATGCGAGGATAATTAAATTATGAAGTAAAGATATGATATTTTCATTACGTGGAATTCAAAAGAGATATAATGATACGTATGGGAATTATCTTAGGGTAGTGATATTACCTTATTGATATTATATTATAGGTATGATAATGCCTATTTGATTGATTAATGATTTATGTGTATGACATACCTAGCTTACTTGCTATCGGTGGGAGGTTCGCGCTTGAGGGCAGTCATATCCTGATTAATCCATGGGATCTTTGATTTGTCGCTCGAGAACATAGGTCTATGAAAGACTTATCGGGGAGTTGATAAGTCCGCTGACTGTGGGTACGTAGGTATGTGCGTGACCCATGGGTATGAGAACTATGTTCGCCTCCAATTATTGTGTTGTTGTTTGTGGTTTGAGGTATCCTTACCGAACCTTTTGTCTCCTATTCGGCGACCAACGATATTGGGACATGATAGCAGAGTAATGCATTACACCGCAGCTGTGACTCAGGGTGCCGTATTATATATGAATATATATATAATGGATTAAATGATTGAATGAATGGATTTATTGTGGTTAAGTCATCTACTGTGTGATAATTGTAGATAATGGCAAATTGAGATAAAGAACTGAAATAAGTTAATGAATGTTTATTCTTAAAGAATTGAAAAGCTTGTTTCATGTTAATGAGAAACAAATCATAATTGAAAGATGTATAAGAAGAATTATATAACGTATGGTATGGGACATACAGGGTTATGATATGGGAATGGAATTATATTATGGAACTAGTAAGGAGGAACCATTAACTAGGAGGTTAATAGGAAAGGTTAAGCGTGCACTCTAGTTGAGAGGTGAGAATAGAAAGTGAGAGTTGGGTCTAACATGTACATAATAAAAGATTTATTGCACTTGTTAAATACTTGCTGTTTTAAAAATCATTTTCACAATCGGGCTCTGACCCGTTTCCTTGCATATTTTCTTTTCTATTGTATCTTCTATATCAAGTGTCCAGCAACAGGGACGCCAACCTTAGTTGATTATGACAGGCTATGGAGCTATGGATTATTGCTTAGACGCCTATCTTCATTTGATTCACAGTATTCTCTTAGTTGGGGCATGTCGCCCAAAGGATTCAGTTATCTTTTCTATCGAGGTCAAATACTATTGTGTTCGTGTCATTTTAATACATTTAACATTGTTGGGATTACTGTAATGGATTATAATTATTTGGGAATGTTTATTCCAATTGCAATTAAATTCTTTTGTGTTATCTATTTGGTTATCAGTGTTGAAGAATAAAATGTGTTGTGTTATTCTTAAACTGGAAATGGATTTTTTTTAAATTAAAATTTGGAAAGTTTTTAACACCAGCTTAATTGGGTATTGGGTGAGTTGTAAATGTTTTTCGACAGTGATGCTAAGAATGAGCCAACTGTATATTCTGTTTTAATTTGGTATGGGACTGGCCACCCGGTATTTAATTAGGCGGGGTGTTACAGGTGGTATCAGAGCATCAGGTTCTAGTGTCCTTTAGGGTCTGTACGACTTACTATGTTTTCAGGTTGATATCTTTGGTAAGATCACGTATATATTAGTGAAGCTTATTGCGTTCGAACGGGTTCATACGAGAAGTATGGCAGATGAGGGCCATTGGACGGATAGCGGAGATCGTTCTTAGGAGGTTATGAAGTATGTTCAAGTATGATGACCATAGTCGAGGTCACCCCTATTATAGAAAATCGAGGAAAGTCATCAGTAGAAGTTCTTGAAATGCGTGAATTGTGTATGTTACCTAACGAAGGCAATATATTCAAAGGCTTGGGCATATAGTGGAGTGTGGTTAACTAGAACTGAAAATTTGGGGTAAAATTTTTCTTGACTCATCGGAGCAAAGTTATAATAGTGGGATTCAACAACCACCACCCGCGAATGAGGGTATGTTTTCTATTTAAGGAGTTATGAGGCGCATATTGATTTTAGTAGCGATTAATATTGTGGGGGCTAAAAGGGTTGCTAAACTTAGCCTATAGCATCGTTATTTATGTAGACTCATTGAGGGGTGTGGGACACCTATATATTACATGTTATCACGTGGGTTGGATCTTTATCATGGGATTACTTACTTTGGGCATGTCCGAGCATGATGTGACTATCGGCATGCATTGACTTGTGGTATACGAGAGCGTACGTACTACTATTAACCAGCATCTTGTCTTCTAGAGAAGAGTAGATGAGTAGACTCTATTGGAAATCAATAAAAACCTAATTTTTTTTTTGTTTAAATCGATAAACCTGATATTTTTTTTTCGATAAACGAAATTTTTATATACTATTGACTAAGGACCTTAGGAGTTTCGATGATCGACTACTTTAGGAAGTCGTGTATCGGGGTGGTTCCTTGTTTGGATTTCGCTTGCGAGACACCCCATAAATGAAACTAACAACCGTTGGGAGTCGAAATAAGTTAGGTCCTTAGGATATGAGTTTATAACCTTTGTAATAAATATTATAATGAAAGGGGTACGATAGGGTGTATGGGCGCCCTGGATGGTTGAATGGTAGTAGTTTTCATAATTGTGAAAAAGTAAGTAGTTGGGACTTCAGGAATTATTTGTTCAATATGTGAGGATCATTTTTCCCAAAGTTTGTCACGAGGACGGTATAGGGAAGATTGGGTAAAGTTTAAATTCGATTCAGTTGAAACTATATGGTGAGGCTTGGCATATAACATCGATAGGGATTTTCGTTAATGTACTGTATGGGCGGTACGTCTTAGATTTCTTGCGATGTGAGATTTATACTCGGAGTTAACCTTACTGGTATGATTTATATTCCTGAATTTCGGGACGAAATTCTGTTATAAGGGGGGAAGTATGTAATACCCCGTAATTTTTAATGACTTTTAAAATAAGTTATATTTTAAATTAATGGATTAATTGGATTTTTATTATTAATTAATTCATTTGGGTTTTATCCGGATTGTGGATATTAAAATGGATGATTCTGAATATCACTTAAAGATATTTAGGTAATATATGAATGTGATGTCATTGTTATGACGGTGTGATATAATTTTGGTAATTTGGATTTTTAGTCAGACGCGATATGGGACGTGTCGGGACTAATTTATTAAATTAAAAAGGAAAATTATTTTCTATCGACCTTATAGTCATTTAGACTGCGTCGTTGCGTCCGGAAGGTTCGAAATATTCAGAAAATTCTATTTGGACATTAATTTTGAGTCTCGGGTCAGTTGGAAATGAATAGACAACCCGAAAGGGCATTTTTGTCATTTTTCTAGGGGGTGAATAGTGATTTCGGGTTTTGTCTTATTATAAGTATTGGTAGATTAAGTGTAAGTGGGTTATACATCTCTTCTTCAGAAATTAGAGAAGTCATCTTCCTAGAGAGAGAGAAAGGGTCCTTGGGAAGGGAAAAGCCTACTTGGGAAGGAGAAGAACAAGAACCAAAGGTCAAAGATCACCACCACCATCACCACCTATGTTATTCAACTCCAAAGGATCAGATCTTCATTAGAGGCAAGTGTTTGATATTTGCAATTTAAGTTCCTATATTTTCCATGTTAGGATAGTTATAAAAAGAGATGATTTTCATGCTTGGAAGATGAAAGGATATAGTTGTTAATGGATTTTTGGAATCTAAAAATATATAGGAATTAAACTCATGTTGTAGGTAGTTAGTAATCCAATAAATATTCATCAATCTGTGGAAGAAATTCTGAAAATAATTTAGTGTTTGTTGATACCAAAATTGATATGCTGACGTGGATGAATCACAAGAAGACACGTGTCAGGTTACGTGGAACCTACAGACATTTCCACAATCACTTTAGCAACGAGGAACTCTACTCCCCTGACCAACTCAGACTCTCCGACTAACAATAGCTTTCAGAGGAAGATTATTACTCCGAATAACTCATGAATGGCGAGTTACTTAGGTGGTCTGAGCAACTTTGGCGGTCCGAGCTGCACCTCGTTCAGAGCATTTATTTTCATTCAATTAAGAGGATTAAATACGCATTAAATACATACAGATGTACACGCCTAAGAAACGATTATGTATGCACCCTTTCACATGTACAACCTAAGGGCTATAAATACATTGTATCATCCTCATTGGAAGGGACCGAAATTTCTTGATCAAACCTATAATTGAGAATTCCAAAACACTCAGCAATAACAGAAACAATGGACGTAGGCCATTCTTATAAGGCTGAACCACTTTAAAAATTCTTTGTCTCATTTAAATTTATCTGTGATTAAATAATTAGATACAATCTAATTTTTTTATCAACAGATTGGCGCCGTCTATGGAAAAATCCTGTTATTATCGTTTTTCACCAAAAAATAATTCATCATCAATGGCTGATAATCCCGAATCCAGCAATCGAAACGCTGGAAATCCGCTAAATCCATCTTCCCCTTCAAACGTTCCAGATCTGGCTGGAATAATGACAAATCTGGCCCAGAGCCAGACCGCCATGCAAGAAACTATGCGGCAACTCATACAAACCCTTCATGGCGGCGCACCTGCTCATTCAGGACATCGAAGTGTTGAAAGACAAACCCATTTACTTCAGGAACCAGGCGTACTGATTCATATCATAATGAGGAATCTGATGATTTCTCTTATCAACCTGGGCGAACATCATCAGTACGGGCTACAGATACTGAACAGTGTATCACTCTCTCTCCGGAGAGGACCAGTGCGCTGGAAAGATTAAGCAGAGTATCTCCTTTTAGTCGATTAGACCCTAGGAGGAATAGAAGTCCACCTAAGGCCATGTCGAGGAGTTTTCGACAACCATCAGATCTAAAGGAAGGATCAGCACAATCGCGACCAGCTGCTCGTCAAGATAGATCTCAGGAAGCCACATTAACTCGATCAATTGCTCAAACCAATAGGCCCGAGGAAGGAAATGACGCGTGGAAAGGCTCTATTCAGAGATTGGAAGATAGATTGGGAGAAATGGCTAAGGCAAAGAATCCCCTACAACGAACTTTTGTACAAGGGATGCCTTTTGTCCAGGCCATTGTGGATTTTCCCACGCCTTCAAAGTTCAAAACACCTGTGGTGACCCCCAAATATGATGGAAAGACAGATCATGTTCTTCATATAGAACAGTATCAAGCTGCTGCCAACATTTATGCTGTCCCCGACGAGTTGAGATGCAGAGCATTCTCGGGAACTCTTACTGGATCTGCTCAGATATGGTACAATAATCTTCTTCGGGGTAAGATTTCAACTTTCTTTCAACTGGCCGAGTTATTCAATGGGAATTTTTATTTTGGGGCGAAGCCAGTCAAACGAGTAGCACATTTGTTAAGTGTCAGACAAAAAGCTGGTGAGAGTAGTAGAGATTATATAACTCATTTTAATAACGAGAAGCTCGAAGTCATAGATTATGAAGAAAAGACAGCGATCACCGCCTTGATGAGTGGGCTGTTGCCCAACAAGTTGTACTATACTTTGGCCAAAGATCCACCCACAACCATGTCAGAATTGATGGCAAAAGCGGCCAAGATCATGAATGCCGAGGAAGCTATGGCTGCGAAGAAGAATATGGATAAAGAAACCAAGGTGGAAGTCGACAAAGCTAAGAATAAAGAGCATAAGAGCAATGGTGGTGACAAATAATCCAAAAATAGGTCGTCATGGGAAGTCTTGAAAAAATTTGATAATTATACTCCTTTGAAGATGGGAATCAACCACGTCCTGGAAGAAATCAAGAATAACGAGGAGTTAAAATGGCCAAAGAAGATGAAGGCAGACCCTGACAGGAGGAACAAGGAAAAATATTGCGAGTTTCACAAAGCTCATGGCCATATGACTAAAAATTGCATAGCTCTTCAGAACGAGATAGAAACCCTCATCAGACGAGGAAAATTAACAAAGTATGTTGATCGAAGAAATGAAAGAAGAAATGACGACCGAACAAGAGAGAGGTCTAGATCTCCTCGTCGAGCATAGGAGAACAGGAAAAGAGACCATGAAGAGGACATGGAAGACGACCCCGATCTTCCAAAAAGACCAAAGCAACAAGAGCGCGAGGTATTCTCAATACGTTTTGGGTCATTTGATTGTAATGTTATTACAGGTGGAGATGCAGGAGGAGGAGATCTTACTGCAGAAAGAAAGGCTTACTTTTGTGAGGCTCAAGCTTGCTCATATATTCAACGGATAAATCTGGCCGAGGAGGATCGCCCGAGAAAGGTAAACAAAGAGCAGTTAGTTATTGGTTTCTCAAAGAACGACCTCACAGGTGTACTTTATCCTCATGATGACCCATTGGTGATCAAAATGAGGATTAAAGAAGTAATGATTTCACGAGTTCTGGTGGATAATGGTAGCTCGGCAGACATCATGTTCTACTCGTGCTTCGACAGTTTAAATATAAAGTTATCTCAACTAGAGCCTTATCATAGACCACTCCTCGGTTTTGCTGGCGAGAAAGTTTTTCCACTTGGGACGATCAAGTTGGATATATTCATTGGCACATGGCCTGCTTGTCGAACAGAAAGAATACGCTTCTTCGTGATGGATAAGAATGTTCAGCCAGCCTATAACATCATCATGGGAAGGGTCGAATTAAAGAAGTTGAAGCAGTCCCATCTACAGTACATCAGTGTCTAAAATTTCCAACAAATTTTGGAGTAGGAGTTGTGAAAGGTGATAAAAAAAGTAGCTCGGGAATGATATTATATGTCTGCCGAGCAAGAGGAACTGGATGAGTCGAGGAAAAAGACTACTACCTATCAAGTGGATGAAGGTGCAAAAATTGAAACATTGGATCCTAGAGATGAATCTCAACTTGTAAAAGGCCAGGTGGTGGAAGCTATAGAAAATGTCATTCTGGACGATGAGCACCCTGAACGAACAACGCAAATAGGTTCGTCGTTGGATGTATCAATAAAACAGGAGTTGATAACTTTCCTAAGAAGCAGGAAGAAATTTTTTGCATGGATTCATGAAGATATGCCTGGAATAGATCCAAATTTCTTATGTCACGAGCTCAATGTGAATAAGGAGATTAAACCAGTGAAGCAGAGAAGAAGGGTATTCAATCCCGAGAAGAATCAAGTTATACAAGAGGAGGTTGAGAAGCTCCAGAAAGCTCGATTCATCGAAGATGTTAAATACCCAGACTGGTTAGCAAATGTGGTGATGGTAAAGAAGAAAAACAACAAATGGAGGATGTGTGTTGATTTCACCGATCTCAACAAAGCATGCCCAAAGGATCACTTCCCACTGCCCCGAATTGACCAACTGGTGGATGCTACCTCGGGACATGAGCTGCTCAGCTTCATGGATGCTTATTCTGGTTACAACCAGATCAAAATGAAACCCGAAGACAGGGAGAGTACTTCTTTTATTACCCCTAGGGGAACTTATTGTTATAATGTTATGCCTTTTGGTTTGAAAAATGCAGGTGCGACATATCAGCGGCTGATGAACAAGGTCTTTGCCGAACAAATTAGTTGCAATATGGAAGTCTATGTCGATGATATGCTGACAAAGAGTAAGAAAGTTATTGATCATCTAGTTGACTTAGGTCAGACCTTTGATCAACAGGACAAATACCAAATGAAGCTGAACCCGACAAAGTGCATATTTGGAGTACGAGAAGGCATGTTTCTCGGGTACATCATCAATCAATGAGGCATTGAAGCAAATCCAGAAAAGATTAAAGCTCTATTAGGACTGCGATCCCAGACGACGAAGAAAGAAGTGCAAAGTCTTACAGGACGAGTAGCAGCACTCAACAGATTTGTATCGCGAGCAATTGATAGATGTCTCCCGTTCTTCAAAACACTCCGAAAATTTTTTGAGTGGAATGTTGAATGTGAGAAGGCCTTTAAAGACTTGAAGAAGTATCTGGGAGCACCTCCGCTGTTATCCAGGCCAGTGATGGGAGAAAAATTATACTTGTATCTAGAAGTATCAGAGAATGCAGTTAGCTCAGCATTAATCAGAATGGAGAATGGAGTGCAAAAGCCAATTTATTACACAAGTAAGGCCTTCCGAGGAGCAGAGATCAGGTATCCAAAGCTGGAAAAATTGGCACTGGCACTAATTGAGGCAAGTAGGAGAATGAGGCCCTATTTCCAGGCCCATACCATAGTCGTATATACCGACATGCCATTGAGACAAGCCCTTCATAAACCAGAAAAATCAGGGAGATTGATGTACTGGGCAATAGAGCTCGGCGAATATGATATAATTTATGAACCCAAGTTATCGCTTAAAGGGCAAGCAATAGCAGATTTCATAGCAGAATTCACCTATCCTGATACTCCCGAGGAGAAAAAGCAGCTCGCCAATCAACCTGTGGATGTTACAGGATCAACAAACACTGGCTCAGACCAACTTAGTTTGATAAAAGGGCAAGTGGATGTGACAGGATCATCAAATTCGAGCTCAGACCAACTTAGGTTGGTAAAAGGGCAAGAAAAGATGGTCGATGAAGAACAAGAAATATCAGGGGATGGTGAAAAGAAGCAACAAATATTTCACCTAGGAACTCTGTCAGATCAAAAATTAGAAGATGAGTTGCCTATATGGAGGTTGTATGTAGATGGCTTATCTTGTAATACAGGCTGTGGGGCAGGGATCGTTTTGAACAGCCCGGACGAAGTCGATATGGAATATGCACTACGATTCCAATTCAAAGCTTCCAATAATGAGGCTGAGTATGAGGCCATGATAGCAGGTCTTAATTTGGCAAAAACTATGGAGGCGCAACAAGTTATTGTCTTCAGTGATTCTCAATTAATCGTGAATCAGATGTTGGGAATGTATGCAGCCAAAGGAGAATTAATGATTAAGTATCATGCAAAGGTGATGGAATTGGTATCAGAATTTGTTGCCGTTCAGCTGATCAGAATACCAAGAAGGGAAATGCGAGAGCAGACGCCCTGCCCCGATTAGCATCAGCTACTCGTACCGAGCTGCGAAGAACAATACCAATTGAAGTGTTAGCTAGTCGAAGCATAGATGAAGACCTGATGATGAATTTTATTACCCTTGATTTAGGACCATCTTGGATGGATCCCATCAAGGCGTATATTGAGGAGGGAGAATTAACAATAGATAAGCTCGCTGCCAAAAAATTAAAGTTTAAAGCTGCTCGGTATGTATTGACTAATGGTGTTTTGTACAGATGAGGAATTATGGCCGAATTACAAAGATGTGTACATCCTTCCGAGGTGAAAGAATTGATTGCAGAGATCCATGAAGGGTCCTGTGGAGCCCATGTAGCAGGTCGGACTCTTTTGCAAAGGGTAATGATGCAAGGATACTACTGGCCAACGATGAGGGCTGATTGTATAGCCTATGCTAAAAAATGTGATAAGTGCCAACATTTTTCCTCTGTCCGAAGAACTCCACAAGCATTGTTGATGCCTATTACTTCCCCCTGGCCATTTGCTATGTGGGGAATAGATTTAGTTGGGCCACTGCCAACGACCAGAGGAAGGTTCAAATACCTCGTCGTTGCAGTAGATTATTTTACTAAGTGGGTAGAAGCTGAGCCTCTTGTCGACATGACCAACGAGAAAGTATATCAATTTGTTTGGAAAAATATCATTTGTAGATATGTTCTTCCT
The DNA here is from genome assembly GCA_949130495.1 of Sambucus nigra. NCBI lineage: Eukaryota > Viridiplantae > Streptophyta > Magnoliopsida > Dipsacales > Adoxaceae > Sambucus > Sambucus nigra. The sequence continues at coordinate 31,131,060 of OX422207.1, read as the reverse complement.
CATGCATTCATCACTGACCATGGAACGTAATTTGATAATAAGGAATTCGTCGCCTATTGCCATCAATCCAACATTTTGAAGCTCCATTCAGCACCAGGTCATCCCCAAAGCAATGTACAGACTGAAGTGATGAACAGAACACTGCTAAATGGCTTGAAGAAAAGGCTCAGTGAGGCAAAAGCAAATTGGATCAACGAGTTACAGTCAGTACTGTGGGCTTATCGTACTACTCCCCGAGCAGCAACTAGAGAATCCCCATATATGCTGGCATTTGGAAGTGAAGCTGTAATACCTGCCGAGTTGGGTCTCCCAACACACAGAGTACTGAACTTCAACTCCCCAATCAGTGACTTGATGAAAAGATTGGATTTGGATATGCTCGAGGAAGTTAGAGAAGAAGCAGCCATTAGGAATGCTGAATGTTGCGTATCAACAACGAACAGCTCTGTTCTACAATAAGAGGGTGACGAAGTGCGACCTAAAAGAAGGAGATTATGTGCTAAAGAAAGTTATTCAGAAGCACAACAAATTGGAGGCAAACTGGCATGGACCATACCGAGTTATAGAAGTTGTTCGACCAGGAACTTACCGAATCGCAACTTTAGAAGGGGAAGAGTTTAAGAATGCATGGAATACGGAACATTTGCACAAATACTATCAGTGATGTAAAATCTCATGTAAAGCAGTTCCAATAGTATGAATAAAATGACGATATTTTGCCAGCCTCTCTCCTTTATTGAAAATTTTTCGGGGAATACTAGTGATATGCACTACACTGCTCAGCAACATCAAAATATCCCTAAAAATGCCAACTCGGTTTGGTTGGAGAACGACATTCCTAAAAATTCCAACTCCGGTTGGTTAGGAAATCATACTCCTAAAAATACAAACTCGATTTGGTTAGGAGGCAAAAATATTCCTAAAAATACTAACTCCGGTTGGTTAGGAAACAAATTATCCCTACAAATTGCAACTCGGTTTGGTTAGGGAACGACATTCCTAAAAATGCCAACTCCGGTTGGTTAGGAAACCATACTCCTAAAAATGCCAACTCGATTTAGTTAGGAGGCAAAAACATTCCTAAAAATGCCAACTCCGGTTGGTTAGGAAACAAAATAACCCTAAAAATGCCAACTCGGTTTGGTTAGGGAACGACATTCCTAAAAATGCCAACTCCGGTTGGTTAGGAAAACATACTCCTCAAAATAACAACTCGGTTTGGTTAGGAGGCAAAAACATTCCTAAAAATGCCAACTTCAGTTGGTTAGGAAGAAAAACATATTTTCCAAAAAGTACCAAAGTTGGTCAGGAAAAGAAAAATTCACCAAGTTATAATATTGATTGAAAATCAAAAAACGTTGACAATTGAGACCAAGTTAAATTTTTATTACTTGTAATTGGTCGAGAATAAAAACATCATTATTTTTGGTCAGGTAAATGATTACTACAAATTTAAGCCAGTCGACAACAAGTTTGAATCAACTATAGTTGGTCGACAAGATACACAATATTGTTATCTTTTTAACATAGATACATACACAAATGAAAAGTGTTTTATAATTACAAGGCAATGACAATCAATACTTGCAAACAGAACATATGGCTTTCATTAATTTGAAAAATGAAGTACATTGATAATAAAATGTATACTAACAATTACATAGAGATTCTTATTCTATTGGTTTCTTTCCTTATGCTTTTCAAATAGGTTCCTCGCCAGCAGGAGGATCCTCCAATGAATAGGGAGAATTAATGAAGTTAAGGTCTTGAAGCATCCTGAGATTCATTACGGATGGTCTATCCAGCGGGGTGCTCGGGGTGAGATAGCTCTGCATTAGAATGAAGATTATAATCACCGAGATACTTAGAAATCAAGCACCGAGGAATAGCCCGAGCAGGTATCCAGCTCATGTCAAGCTTATATGGTGGAACTGGTAGATCGAGCAGTCCAGGGTTATGGTAATCCCATAAATAGTGACCTTGCTCCAATTTCAGTACACCCACAGCGTTCAACCACCCCTGCTTGTAGCCTTCATTATTGGCATATTCAATACGAGCATCCAAATGGAAAAGGGCTTCGTTGTAGCCTGCCATCCAGAATTCTCGGGGCTGTTTATGGAATTGATAAGTTAATCTTTCTAATTGCTCATGAAGGCTTCTGGCAAAAATTTCCTTATTTTCCAAAGCATACTTCTGCGCAGCAAGTTGCTCGTCCAAACTCTGAATTTTCTTGGACATTTCAGACAAGGCTTGATTTTTTGCCATCAACTAGAACGCTTGATTTTCTAGTGCTGACTGAGTTCGAGCTACTTCAATAGTAGGTCGAATAACTCTTGGTCGTCCCCGAGCAGGTGGAGTACCCTGTTCCTCGACAGTACTCAGAGCAGCTCTTGCTCGTCCCCGAGAACCTCTTGCTCGTCCCTGAGCAGGAGTAGAAGGACCAGCTCTTCTCAAAGTCTCCAATTCTTCTCGTAATTTAGCGTTTTCAACTTCCAAGAAGGAAAATCCCTCGTCAGTCACAGGGACCAAGGCATTTGAGGAGGAGGCAACAGACTTCAACTGAGCTAGTTCATTTCGCAGATTATTATTCTCTTGCTCCAACAGCTCAGCTATTTGCCTATGCTCCTCGACCTCTGTTCTCAAAGTTCTCTCTCTCACTTCATAAGCAGCAAACATTTTGTTATGGCCCTTGTCAGCATTGAGTTGTTGATATTTCTTTTCATACCCCTCATGCAAAAGAGCTGTAGATTCTTTGTATTGCTGTTGAAGTTCATCGAGAGTGCCTTGTAAGTCTTCAATCATTTCATAGTAAGCCACATTATTGGCTATGGCACGATCAAGCAGACACTTCAGATATTGATAAGCCTCAATTACCTGCTCTGAAGCATTTTCGCCAAGGATGTCGCTAACTTGATCTGCACTCAAATCAGTATGACCAGCCTTAAAGTATTCGTTACATTGCCTCAGCAATTTTGTATCATTAGCAGACAACAATTCCATTCTGGCCACAAACTAGTAAAAGAGGAGAAGGCAAGAATTAATAGGAATGCAAACAGAGTATAAAGGAAAGAATCAGCAACATGTATGATCAAAAATGCAAGTTTTATTACATCATGAAAAAGGAGTATAAAGTTCAAAGTTACATGTTCCAAAAGAAAATAAAGCAAAGATAAAATACCGAACAACTTTACACCTTTTCCTTGTCTCCCAAAACTTTCTCGGGAGCCTAGGATGAGGAGCTAGGTTGCTCGGCAGGAATAGAAAGTTGTTTGGTAAGTGCAGGAGGTTGCTCGGATGGGGCAGGCAGAAGTTGAGGCCGTTCCTTGGTTGGCTGGATAACTTGTGGAACAGGGATTTGATCACCCACAACCATGAAGGACTCCTCGGAGGCAGCTTCGTCCTCTTCTTCATCCTCAGGAGTTAGAGGGGGACCAGGAATATATCGCTGGAATAGGTCGGAGCCTTCATCAACTTTCAATTCTTGAAGAGCAGCAACCCAGCCATCTCTGAAGTATTTAAGGCTGCCATATTCAACTTGCGCCATCATTGCAGCCTCTCCTTTATTCCATCCCTTGTCCTAGCCAGTGCTGAAGGACTTCTTCACAGCTAATTTTCTTTTTGTTTTCTCTGAGGATAGCTTCTCGGACAGAAGCTCCTCGATAGCCTTCAACTTACCTTCCACCTCCTCCTTTTGACGATTTACCTCGCAAAGATGGGTTAGTTCTTCCTCAGTAATTTTGAGCTTATTCTCAAGCTCACCAGAATCCTTGAGCTTCTCAGCAAGCTCCTTATTCTTCTCTTCTAAACCCTTTACTTTATTCTCCAACCCTTTGGAGACTTCAACCATCTGAGCCTTCTCTTCCTCGACCAAGGCCAGTTTCTTCTCCCAATCAGCTTTATCCTCGTCATATTTCTGACTGGAGTCCTTCAGAGATTGGGTCAAACCCACTAAAGCTTCCTCCACACCAGACGAGGAGCTAGAAGCCTTGATTGCTTCATCTTTCTTCACAATTGTGTTAAAACAGCTCACCAACTGGAAAAAGGAGATAACTACAAGTCAGTATAGAGACAGATACAATAAGGGAAAGATAAAAAAGATTCGAAACAAGAAAAACTTACTGAAGCAATATGGCGAGTAGCCAAGGAGGTGAGCGCATCCCGAGAAAGGTTTTCTTCAATTCCTTGGATCTCGGGGATGATCCAAGTCTTCACCGAGCTCATGGCAGAGCTCGGAGGAACAATGGTAGGAACACCAGTTCCACTAACTGGAAGCTGGGAAATGGTTTCAACTAAATTGACCAAGGAGCTTTTCTTCAGCCTCCTCGGGAGCACAGGAATAGTTTTGACCAAGGAAGAACTCTTGGTCGGGGAAATGGTAATCACTTCCTTGGGAGCATCATTCTTGCTCGGAGCCACTGGGGGCTTCTTAGCAGCCTTCTTAGTTGTAACGAAAGGAGCAGCATCTATTTTCTTTATCCCCTCTGGGACGTCAGACTTACTTATTTTTGCCTCTCCAGCAGAGGCAGATGTCTCGAAGATAGCAGGAACTCTTCTTTTGGCTCAGGGGAATGTGAGATTCAGGAGAAGAGTCTTCAGGAACTGACACCGGTTCAATATTGCTGATCACCGGACGAGCAGTAAAAGAAGATGTGTAGCTCTTATACTACAGCAAGTAGGAAGCAGACCTAATATGCTCGTCTGCAACTGTCTGATGCAAGCTCCAGATAAGTTTCAAGTGTTTTATGTTAACTTCTGTTTCCTTTGGAGCTTTTCTCTTGCTATCAACTACAAATAAATACACATTGAAATATCAGTCATACATTTTATCAAATACAATGAAAGCATAATTTCAGAAATAAAATAAAATCAAAATAACCTATCCCATTGCCATAAGGAGGGCATCTGGGACCCTGAAATACTGCATCTCCAGTTAAAGGAGCATGTTGCCAATTTTTAATAACAATCCTATGCTCGAAATAGTCCCTATTGGCGTCTGGGAGACTGACTACTAAAGCCCTATTCAAAAATCTAGTTTTTAAATAAAAAGTATTATCCCCAACTTCCCATCTATAACAATACATGATTTCTGGAATCCCTATACGAGTTCCATGAATTTGATTGAGCCTATGCACCCCATTAACTATTCTCCATGTGTTGGGGGCTATTTTTGCAGGAACAACATCAAAGTATTGACAGAATTCTAAACATAAAGGATTTGGTGGAAAAGAAAATCCACACTCAGCAATAAAGAGACTGGGGAACCAATGTCCCTCAGCCAAGCGGAAATAATCTGAAGGCTCAGAAAGTTCCTCCAGAATTACCCAAGAAGGGATAGAAAAATCAAAACGGAACTTATCAAGAGATTCAATAAGATAAACCATGATGAATAAATAAATGAAGAAGAAGGAAGAATATCTTACAGAAAAAATGGGGATCTGTTGACAACGAATGATGGAAAAGATGAACGCACAAGAGAGAGAGAGACAATGGAAAACTTGACGACAGAAATTTGAAAAAGTAGAAGACGATGGGATTGTCTGCAACACTTAAATACTTTGCCTCGGGAAACGGTAAAGGAAATGATTACAAAAGAAACGATTAGCTACCGACGGCTAAAAGGACAAAAAAGTGCGCGACGATCGAAGCAATTATAAAAATTCAAAAAATCTGATTCTTCGAATTTGGAAGGAAAAATAAATACGAAGGAAACGCTCCTAAAAATCAGGAGGATCATTTAAAATTGTCATATTCCGAGAAAGAATGTTCCATACTCCTCAAATTTAGAACTATGAAACATTGGGGGCTTCTTTTGATACCAAAATTGATATGTTGACATGGATGAATCACAACAAGACACGTGTCAGGTTACGTGGCACCTACAGACATTTCCACAATCACTTTAGCAACGAGGAACTCTACTCCCCCGACCAAATCAGACTCTCCGGCTAACAAGAGCTTTCCGAGGAAGATTATTACTCCGAATAACTCATGAATGGCGAGTTACTTAGGCGGTCCGAGCAACTTTGGCGGTCCGAGCTGCACCTCCTTCAGAGCATTTATTATCATACAATTAAGAGGATTAAATACGCATTAAATATATACAGATGTACACGCCTAAGAGACGATTATGTATGCACCCTTTCACATGTACAGCCTAAGGGTTATAAATACATTGTATCAACCTCATTAGAAGGGACCGGAATTTCTTGATCAAACCTGTAATTGAGAATTCCAAAACACTCAGCAATAACAGAAACAGTGGACGTAGGCCATTCTTATAAGGCTGAACCACTTTAAAAATTCTGTCTTATTTAAATTTATATGTGATTAAATAATTAGATACAATCTAATTTTTTACATCAACAGTGTTGTTGAAGATAATATGTTGATAATTTTCTGGAAAAAGAGGCAAAAACGAGTGGAATGAGAAGAGCTAATTTGCAATGTTTAGATCTTCTTTTTGAGTGCATTTGGATGAGATTTAAGAAAAACTCAAAACACATACCTGACTCAATTTTTCGTGTAGAATCCAAATCTGAAGTCGGATTGATGATTCAAATAATTTTTGGATTTGATTTTTCTGAGTATTGAAAATATGAGAATTCATGATGTTGTTTCTTTTTAATGTTGGTTCTTATCCCAAAACTTTTGTAGATCATCGGTGATTATTAATTGGATATTATGGGACTTAGAGAAGATCAGTAAGCCCTAGTTAATATTTGAATTAATTTGATTGGGATTTAATTTATTAGAATTATGATAATTAAAGTTAAAGAGATTTCGGTTGCTAGATTCACGTGTTGGATTCTAATTTGTTTGTATGAGGATTAAGGATAGTTCAAGTAGGGGAGATTTAATATAACACCTACGTAGCCTTTGGATTACAATTTAAACATCAAGGACTGAGTTTAAGCTCATTATTGATTTCGCAAGGGCTGAGTGTAGTACAAGAGCGTAGTGGTATGGCTCCTGGATAGAGATGGGAGTTTGGAACACATTTGGTTGAAAGAGGGTATGAGGTTATCCCGATCGCATAGTTGAAGTTGTCGAACCTCCTCGATCGACAAGTTAAGTAGTAGTGTATTGGAGGGGTTCCTTGTTTGGATTTCGCTTTGCGAGATGCTCCGCGCATGAACCATAACGACGTCGGGAGTGGAGAGATGTTATAGGATGCGAGGATAATTAAATTATGAAGTAAAGATATGATATTTTAATACGTGGAATTTAAAAGAGATATAATGATACGTATGGGAATTATCTTAGGGTAGTGATATTACCTTATTGATATTATATTATAGGTATGATAATGCCTATTTGATTGATTGATGATTTATGTGTATGACATACCTAGCTTACTTGCTATCGGTGGGAGGTTCGCGCTTGAGGGCAGTCATATCCTGATGAATCCATGGGATCTTTGATTTGTCGCTCGAGAACATAGGTCTATGAAAGACTTATCGGGGGGTTGATAAGTCCGCTGACTGTGGGTACGTAGGTATGTGCGTGACCCATGGGTATGAGAACTATGTTCGCCTCCAATGATTGTGTTGTTTTTTGTGGTTCGAGGTATCCTTACCGAACCTTTTGTCTCCTATTCGGTGACCAGCGATATTGGGACATGATAGCAGAGTAATGCATTGCACCGCAGCTGTGACTCGGGGTGCCGTATTATATATGAATATATATATATAATGGATTAAATGAATGAATGGATTTATTGTGGTTAAGTCATCTACTGTGTGATAATTGTAGATAATGGCAAATTGAGATAAAGAACTGAAATAAGTTAATGAATGTTTATTCTTAAAGAATTGAAAAGCTTGTTTCATGTTAATGAGAAACAAATCATAAATGAAAGATGTATAAGAAGAATTATATAACGTATGGTATGGGACATACGGGGTTATGATATGGGAATGGAATTATATTATGGAACTAGTAATGAGGAACCATTAACTAGGAGGTTAATAGGAAACGTTAAGCGTGCACTCTAGTTGAGAGGTGAGAATGGCAAGTGAGAGTTGGGTCTAACATGTACATAATAAAAGATTTATTGCACTTGTTAAATACTTGCTGTTTTAAAAATTATTTTCACAATCGGGCTCTAACCCGTTTCCTTGCATATTTTCTTTTCCATTGTATCTTCTATATCAGGTGTCCAGCAACAGGGACGCCAACCTTAGTTGATTATGACAGGCTATGGAGCTATGGATTATTGCTTAGACGCCTATCTTCATTTGATTCACAGTATTCTCTTAGTTGGGGCATGTCGCCCAAAGGATTCAGTTATCTTTTCTATCGAGGTCAAATACTATTGTGTTCGTGTCATTTTAATACATTTAACATTGTTGGGATTACTGTAATGGATTATAATTATTTGGGAATGTTTATTGCAATATGGATTATAATTATTTGGGAATGTTTATTCCAATTGCAATTAAATTCTTTTGTGTTATCTATTTGGTTATCAGTGTCGTAGAATAAAATGTGTTGTGTTATTCTAAAACTGGAAATGGATTTTGTTAAATTAAAATTTGGAAAGTTTTTAACACCAACTTAATTGGGTATTGGGTGAGATGTAAATGTTTTTCGACCGTGATGCTAAGAATGAGCCAACTGTATATTCTGTTTTAATTTGGTATGGGACTGGCCACCCGGTATTTAATTAGGCGGGGTGTTACATTGTCCTCAAGAAAGACGAGGGAAGACTTTAAAACCATTAAATTGGTAATTACAACCCTCGGATATAATGAGGGTCAATGGAGGGGACGACCCCACCGTTGTCCTTAAGAAAGACGAGGGAAGACTTTAAAACCATTAATTTGGTAATTATAACCCTCGGCCTATAATGAGGGTCAATGGAGGGGACGACCCCACCATTGTCCTCAAGAAAGATGAGGAAAGACTTTAAAACCATTAAATTGGTAATTACAAACCTCGGCTCTAATGAGGGTCAATGGTGGGGACGACCCCCCCATTTCCCATAAGAAAGACGAGGGAAGACTTTAAAACCATTAAATTGGTAATTACAACCCTCGGCCATAATGAGGATCAATGGTGGGGACGATCCCCCCATTGCCCACAAGAAAGATGAGGGAGGACTTGAGCATCAATTAAAATTGGTTAAAAACCCTCGGCTATAATGAGGGCCAACGCAGGGGACGACCCCTCGTTCACCCTCAAGAAAGATGAGGGAGGGGTTAGTGATATTAACATAAGATTCACCATAAATCACACAAGGAACGAATATGAAGACAGCAAAGAGAGACGATACCATAAAATAAATGTTACAATGTCTTGTTCAACAAAAGAAGAGTACAAAAATATTAAATACACGAAGAGGGTATGGGCTACAGACAACCACCCTGTTGAGCAATATCAGAGGGCAAGGCCTCAACATCTTCTGGAGATTCTTCTACGACTATGACAGGCTGAGCCTCAGACGTGCCTGTGCCTTCTGCATGTTGAGATTAAACTTGGGCTAGGGCTTCAGCAATAAGTGGATCATCCAGTTGAACTTCCTCAAGAGAGGGGCGGACACACGATACTGCGTCAGCAAACTTAAGGACGACCCACTGACAGGCCGTCCTAATCCCCCTCTCCAAGTACTCAAGACTGAAGCCTTGGAACTCGTCTGAGAGTTTGTAGGCCTCCATAATATCGGCCACTGCCTTCCTCACTGCCTCTAATAGCTCAGCCTTGAACTGCGTCCCTAGGTTGGTCAAGGCTTCATCCTTCTTTTTAATGATCTCGTCTTTGGCCTTCAGGTCCTCATCATGCTGCCTCGTCAGCTCATCCAGAACCCTTGCATGTTCAGTTATGGCACTCTCTAGCTCAGCCCTTCCAGTCTCCAAGTCAGTCTGCAGATCGGCCTCACGTTGGATGGCCCTCTCGGCCTCATGAAATTTCTCCTGATTCTCAGCCATCCACTTGGTAGCCAAGGTAAAGGCGCATACAGACTGCATAGAAATAATAAACAGATGTCAAGAGGATGAGAGAACAGTTTGTTATTGAATACGACTAAGGGAATGAAGTGAGAACCCATACCTGAGCTAGGGCGTGCATACCATAGTCATACACCTTTGCGGGAGGCATCTTGGATAAAAATTCATAATCAGCAGCAGAAGGGGCAGAAAACATGGACGATTTGGCCGCCCTCAGGTTCGCGATTAGGGAAGAGGGCTCAGCCTTCAGAAGCGCCAGGTTCTGGGACCAGAAGGCCCCCATGCTGGAAGAAGAGGCATCCCCCTCAGATGCCTCGACCCTTACCCTCGTTCGAGAATCTGGCCGAGGGTCGATAGGGACCTCGGGCTCTTTCCTCTTTTGTCTATCAGGGGTCGGCTCAGCATGTGTCGGCCCCATCGTCTTCGTCTTCCTCGGGGTTTGCTGAGGCTCCTTCCCCTTTTTCTTTCCCAAACCAGATAGTAAGCTCGGGGCAGTCATTTCCCAGAGATAGTCTGATATACCAGCAGGACGACCTGAAAGGAGGACGACCACGTCAGAAAAATGCAGAGATAAAGAGGAAACACTTGAAAAAAAAGTAAAGAATGGGAAAAAAATAATATAACTCACATAGTTCTGTCAGGGGGCCGACCTCAGACCAGCTTCCTTGAGGAACCGAGGGGTCATCAGATCTTCAAACTTTGGAATTTTACCCCCTCTCCCTCGTCCTCTCAGATATTCAACTATATCTGACCTGGCCTTCATCGAAGGGTTAGACCATCTTCTGGGAACCCTCGGACCATCGGCTAAAGATTGTGCCTTAGAGGAAAACTCCCACTCTCCAGAGACAAAGAAGAATCTCTTCTTCCAATCGTGGTTGGAGGTTTGTGCCACGTGGAGAAGTTTTTTATCGGACTTCCTCGCCCCCAGATGGTAATACCCAGGTTGTTTGGACGAGGAAGTGATGTTATAGCAAGCCAAGAACACATCGGATGAAGGCTCATCAGTAAAGGCATTTTTCCATAGGGAAATGAAGCCGAGGATCGTCCTCCAGGAATTAGGAGGGAGCTGAGAGGGGGCTATGCCGAGGGATGACAAAATATCTACCACATTAGGATGTAAAGGGAGTCTGACACCTACCTTGAACATTTGTTCGTATACTACTATCTCTCCCTCTTCACCCTCAAAGACCCTCTCGTCCTTCGAGGGAACCCTCATAGATATGGTGGGTGGAACATCATATGCATGCCTCCATAGAAGAAGGTCACGATCCCTGACCGAGGAAATATAAGACGAGGCATGAGATGTGTTAACTGGGTCATCTGAGTCCTCATCGTCCTCAGTCCCCTCTCCCTCGACCTCATCACCTGTTAGAGACCCCTGGGGAAAAGCCATCTAAAAAGCTTGTGGGGTTAGGGTTGTCATAGGGATAGCTTCGGAAGTAACCAAACCCTCGGCCTATTGGCCTGGGCTTAGGTTAGACACCTCTCCTCTCCCAGAAGGTCCAGCGCCAATTGGTGACGACGCTCTCTCATCCATCTCTCCTGAATAACTCTCGGCTGGACGACAAGAAGACCCACAAGACTCAGATGGATCAAATGGTTTTATTGTGGCTAGAGGAATGGGAAATATGGGTCGTACCCAATTAGGGTCGGCCCCTCGTCTCCTCTCATCCTCTTCCTTTATTCGTCTGATCTCAACAAATAACTTCTCTCTCAGGGAAGGGAATTCCTCATCTAAGATGTAAAGCCTCCTAAGCATCAAGGGGGAGACCCTACACTTGGAAGAATTTGGGGAACTCAACTACAAACAAGTTTTCAGTTGACCAGGTTGGACTTTTGGCTTAAAACAAATGAAATCGATGGTTTTTAATCAAGAACACTCAAGAAAACTCAAGAACACTCAAAAACCAGTCACTGGAAAAGTTATGAAATAACCCAAATCCGTCCCTACAAACCTAAAACAAGAAAGAGAAAAAGAAATAAAAGTAAAGAGGACACTAGGGCAGAGAGATTACCTGAGAAAAAAATAGCAAAGCTGCCAAACTCAAAATGTCGAAACTGCAGAAATGGCAGGAAGGCTGGAAGCTAGAGAGAGAGAGTTCAGGCGCGAAGAAGAAGATAAAGAATAAGAAGAAAGAGAAACTTCAAAAAATTATTTAAATACTTTGACAATGAGTGGGCCCACTAACCAATGCATAGCACAGTCCACGAGGAAGGTATCATTAGGGCACAAAGCCCTAAGCAAAGTGTGCAGCCGCCACACCTTGGAAACTAATATGGCTAAGGGATGGGGGGTGATTGATATGCCCATATATATCCTCGGCCAGGCTGAGGGCGCCCTCCAACAAGACGAGCCCAAGATTGTCTCACCCTCGGTCAGGCTCCAAACGACCCTTCAAGGGGCCGACCCTTCATCAGGCTTCAGACGACCCTCCGAGGGGCCAACCCTTCATCAGGCTCCAGACGACCCTCCGAGGGGTCGACAGTACGAGGCCCAAATTAGGCCAGACTCAACGCCGGAAGGAATTTTGCCCTCGGCCTCATAACAAAGGCCGAGGGTGACATCATCATAGCGCGTGGCTTGGGAGACGCGTGGAACAGTGCGCGTGAGGCTCACAGGACACGTGGAAGACCGTTACAACCGAATCACCCCCTCACGTGAGGGAATATTATGTCATCATTTGGCATCTACAGGTGTCAACAGGAGATTTGCTAAATCATCATTCACATGCATCATGCGTACTTGGGGGGTACACTACACCCCCCAAGACATATATATACTTGTCACCTACAACCCTACAAAGGGATGGATGGACGGATAATTGTAACCCTAGCAAAAACTCTACTTACACACAGTAGAGAGAGAAAGTGAGCTTATGTGCATTGTATCCAAGGCCATTAGTGCCCATACTTAGTGGATCACACACTCACAGTGGATGTAGGCCTAATTGGCTTCTACCCTTGTACTCTAGATAGTTGGTACTGAATAAACATTCAGGTTAATACCCCAACTGCATTTATTTATTATTTTCCCACCTTTTTGTGCAGATTCGATTTGGTTGTATTATATTTGAACCGAGTGTTCGGTTATTTTATCTCTTTCCAATTTCATTTATATAAACTGTTTGGATGATTTAATTGTGTAGTCGTTTAAAAAGACTAGTTAAGTAAAATTTTGATGCCAGCCTAATAGGTTATTAGTAATTAAATTGGTTTTCGACAGTGATGCTGAGAATGATCCATATGCGACTCCTGTTTTAATTTGATATAGGAGTGATCACCCGGTATTTTAGTTAGACGGGTTATCACATATGTTACACCAGATGTCATCACATATAATTCCTTGATCCATGATCTTTGCAATTCATATCAATGGAAAAACATTACGAAATTATTGAAAGAGATGGTGAACCGAGAAATAAATCCGAATTTATGAACTTTCACTATATTGGTAAATACACTTTATAAAGAAGTTACGGTAATCAAAATATTGATTCAAAGAGGGGTCAAACCTAATATAGTCACTTATAATAATTCGATGGATGGATATTTTTTGCAAAGAAGATTGTACGGGGCAAATAAGGTGTTTGATTTAATGGTTGCTAGGGGAGTTCAGACTAATGCTATAACATCTTGATTAATGGATATTATAATGAGTGAAGGATGGATTATGCCCAAAGATTTTTTCATGAGATGTCTCACAAAGGAATAATTCCTTAGACTGTCACTTACAACACTCTTATATATAACCTGTGTCACATGGGAAAGCCTCTTGTTGCACTAGAGCTTTTAAATCAAATGCGATGTTGTGGCCAAAAACTGAATCTCTTGACGTACTCTATTATGTTAGATGATTTATTTAAAATCCAATGCATTTTAATTGCGATTACCTTTTTTCAAGAGATAGAAGACTGTGGGTAGCATCTTGACATTGTAAGTTACAATCCCCTCATTAACGGTATATGTAAAGCTAGGAAACCTAAAGCTACTAGTGAACTCTTTGATAGTCTTCCTAGAAGAGGTTTGCAACATAATTTCCATATATATAATATCTTGATTAATGGATTATGCAGAGAAGGATTGCTAAGTGAAGCAAATGATTTGTTGGGAAGAATTGAAGAAAATGGTTGCATGCCATATGGTTGCACTTATAATGTTTGTGTCCAAGGATTTGTTCAAAATAATGATACATTGAGGGCAATGCAACTTCTTCATGAAATGATTAATAAGGTATTCTCTGCTTATGTATCTAACACTACTTTATTGATAGATTCTCTAGGTAATGATGAATTAGGTCAATCTATTTTGGAAATGCTTCATATGGTTGTGTAACTTTTCTCTGGTTTTGAATGTGAGGTAGAACTATAGAAGTTTTGACCTTATGTCATGCAAAAGAAGCATGATTTTGGATGATAATTTGCTTAATTGAGAGAAGTAAATGATTTGTGTTATGTTGTTATAAATGAAATAGTAATTATCAGAATTTAATTTCAATTTATCTTTTTTTTCAAGCTTATATTTACTTGAGTTAATGGACTACAATAGTAGACATGCTTCTCTTTTTAAAAAATAAAGGCTTATCCAAATCAACCATATGAAGTCATGGACTGACAATACAGAAAGGGAATATATGTACTTTGTAGGACCTATAGGTGAAACAACATTGAAAGTCATTGTAAAGTCAACATGAAGAACATCGTTGCAAGTATAAACTATTTCCATGATGTTTCCTCATTACTTTTAGAGAGGTAATTTCATGTATACTTTTTTATCAACGTAATTCAATCAAATCCTTGATAACTTGTTTTATTAATTTTCATGGTCCTAGCTCATAGTAGCGTTGTGTTTCTCCGGAGTTTATGATATTTCATTTGTAAGTGGTGTTTGGGTGTGTATGTCTGCCTGGATTCAGTTTTTAGAGTTAGTTAACTAGACATAGTTTTAGCTCGTTGTTTCATGTTTCCCGTTTCATCTCAGTGAAGTTCCACATGGTTAAAACTTGAAATAAAATAACTATTTATTAGTTAAATTTTCAATCATGGTGCTCTCTAGAGGCTGTGAAGGAGTAAGCTTCAATCTTTCTAACTTGTGTTGTTTGCAAAAATTTAATCGTACACTTCACTTGGACAATTCTCTAGGAAAACTTTAATATTAAAAGAAGTGACATTTATCATCTATTTGTGTGAAGTAGGTGCTAAAGTTTGTGAAAAATCATGTGTGTATGTGTGTGTGTGTGTGTATATATACACGAATCTCAAAATAAAATATATTTTTATGAAGCCTTTGAAGAAGGAAAGATGCATATTGTATATAAAGTAGTCAAATTGAAAAGTACAATCAAGTCAAGGATAAGGGGGCATTTATAGATTGCACTAGGGATCAACATTTTTTAACTGGATTCAGGATTTCATATAAATCAAAAGTAACAAGATGGTAGTTACAATTTTTAAAGACATTATAAAACATTATAGAACACATTAGAAAAAATTATTAACTAAAGAACAGGATTTCATTAATAGTTTGAGAAAAATATTTAAAGATTTCATAAATTGAGGCTTAAGGATGCCTAAGTTTCATTGTGCATGAGTTTTTCTTAAACAAATAGTGGCTTCTCCTCATTTTATTTCTTAAATTGTTGAGAGTTGAGAAATTGTAAGTCTACTACTTTTAATTGTTCTTGATATAAAGTTCCATGATTTTCCCTTCTCTTTGTTCTCAATTGAAAATATGGTTAGGGTTTATTATTTGTGTTCTATTGAGTGCGATATTCAAAATTTGATTATCAAATGCAACCAGCTGTAGGAAGGACGTTTTGTCAAAAGCAATTAGTAAATACAGTTGAGCATTATCATGAAAGGTTAGATTTTATTGAACTATGATTTGTTATCCATTTAAAATTTGCTAACATATTAATGAAATCTAAATATAGTAAACATATTTTCTTATATGATGATGTCATAAAGAATGTCTTTTTAACATGACACAGTGACCGTTAAGATGACTCTAATTTTCATTACAGATTATGCTCTATTTTTTCATTTTGATCTTGAATTCTATGAAGATTTGTCACAACTAAATATTTACAAGATATGCATTCTTATGGACATGTGTTTCATATTATACATATATGTGTTGACCTGGTACTTTGGCAGATATTACGACTTTTTTCAAATAAATGGATCACTGAAAACTTTTTTAACTTATCTTGTCATAAAGTGTTTAATGATGTTTTGCATCATGTCATTAAATTTTTCATCAACTCAACCGTGGGTATTATTTTCTTTCATTTTCTAAGCTAGCAAATAGAGCCTTTAGTTTTTCTTTTGTTGGATATGAGTCACGCTCAGGTTACATGATAGTTTTCCCTATTATGTTTTGTTTATGTGATTTTTCCCCAGATTGGTAGTTGATTTAGAATTAATTATTTGATTATTATTTCTTAATATTGTACATTTTTATTATTTTTTTCTATGGTACTTGAAAATTTTGTGATTCAAAAGTTTGTTGTTAATGTGTATTCTCACCTTTTTTGTGTCATTCTCACCATTTTTGTGTAATCTGTAAGTTGTGATTTGCTATTCATAGTCAAATAAAGCTTTTTCCCTTCGAGGATTTTTTTTCCTGAATTTGATCTTGTATTTGTTTGCTTGGAAAATTTGATTTATCCACATAGATGCATGTTTAGGGTTCAATAAAGATGGATTAAAGATTGACTCTAAATAAATAAGTTTAATCGATTAAGAAATTTATGAATTAATATATTGGTATCATAAACCGGTACATTGTCAAATTGGTATCAGAGCGGGTTTCACTAAATTACCGTGAGATCTTTTTTCCCCAAATTTTTTGTGATATCAATGGATTTTTAAAAAATTGATTTTTGAAAAATCGTAATTTTTTCGATGGATAAATTATATAATCGGATGCACGTCTTTGATAAAATTAATTATGCATATTGGAAAGCTCGCATGAGAACTTTTTTAAAAGTTATAGATGAACGAGTTTGTCTCACTTGTGAAAGAGGGTGGACCCCACCCGCTGTCACTATTAATAATGTCACCTCTTTAAAACATGCATCTGATTGGACTGAGGATGATTTTAAGCGGAGTACCTATCACTCTGTGGCCTGAGCGCTATTTCTATAGCCCTCACCCCAGACGATTTCTACCGTATTATGACGTGCACCACGTCTAAAGAGGCATGGGACATCATCCAAATGACACATGAGGGTACTAACACAGTTAAGGCATCGAAATTACAAAATTTGACCACACAGTTTGAGGTTATTACCATGTCAGAGTCCAAGTGTTTTGACGAGTTTTATATTAGATTATCGGACATAGCTAACACGACTTTTAATTTGGGTGAGAATATTGAAGATTTTAGAGTTGTGAAAAAATATTTTGAGGTCAGTCCCAAAATGTTTTATTCCTAAGGTCACCATTTTAAATTCTTTGGGGATGTTAGATTCACTTAGGTTAGAGGAGGTTATAGGAGACCTTCAACTTATGAGATTGACATATTTCCCCAAACTAATAAGGTTAAGGATAGAGGGGTTGCTTTAAGGACTCAATTTAAGAAAAAGAAAAAAGAGAGAGTGTGTGGGTCCAAGTATGACGAAGAGTTTGATTTTGATGACGTAGCTTTATTTGCAATTTTTTTTTAAAGTTTCTCAAAATGTCCAAAGAAAATTCTTCCAATAAAAAGTTTTTTGAGAAAAATAAAAAGAAAGAAGAGGCCAAAAAGAGCAGTGAGAAAGAGAAAGAGGATAAGAAAGTGGAAAAGGTGGGATGTTTTGAATGCAAGGATAACGGACATAAGGTGTTTGAGTGTCCCACTACGCTAAAGAGAAAAGGCAAGAAAATTTCGAACACGGACACTTTTTCCAATAGTGACATTGAGGCGATTGATTCGGGGGATGAATCATCACATGGTATGTGTGTTGCCTTTACGGCCAGTCACGTGAATACATCGAGTTTGTCCCACAACGATGAAGACACTTGTGTACGTAAGAGCCCCAGTGATGATTTGAGTGTCTCGAGTGAGTGATTCGAGTGAGATCAAAAGTGAGGGTCAAAGTGATGTCCAAAGAATGTTTAGAAATTTGTATGTCGAGACCTTAAAGATAAAGAAAATTGAATATGGAGTTAGGTGTTAAGGTGTTATATTTGCAAAGAAAGATAGAAGTTTTGAAAGTATGTGAGGTGTCGGCCAGTCAACTCGAGAAAGTAAAGGTTTCTTTGAGTGAGCAGTTGATCATCGTAGGTCGGGAAAAGAGTGAACTTAGAGCCCGTGTGGTTAACTCGAGAGTGATCTCAAATGAGCCCGAAAGGTAAAGGTCACTATAGAGGATACATATAATAAGGATGGAAATATGCTCCTTGGTCCCACTTTGGGCAATGTTGAGAGATTAGGAATAGGTTATGATGGTGCATCTACTTCCCATGTTGCACCCGATCTGGTTTTAGAGTTTGTTATAGATCCTTATGGCCCTCAACCTAACCCACCTAGGCGTCCAATTCCCGATAAGAGAGTGCGGCCTAGATTATTTGAGAGAGGTTTTCTTAGGCCAGTGTATGTTTGCACCCATTGTAAGAAGAGAGAACACCTTAGGAAATTGTGTTTTAAGTTGGGTAGTATGTAGTTTTTCCACGTTATGCTACGACACATGTCCCCACACACGCACCCACACATAATAATTTGCATGAGCATGAGCGTCACGTGAGAGAGTTTGACATATTCGAGAGTAAGTTAAGTTTTTCGTAAAAACTTCACATGATTTGATGGTTGTTTTTCATAGGATGTCACCACTTTCGGAAAACTCCTTCGGACCTAATGATTGAGGTTTAAACATGTTTGCTAGCATAGGATACTTTTTATGATGATATGCAATGCCTAGTGCTAGTGTGTACAACTATTGTATTTATGTTTTCCATTTTGATTTATCTTTTGAAAATCCTAAAAAGATTTTTGTTTTTGAAAATTTTGGAAAAATACAAAAAGATTTTCTATTTTTTTAATTAAAAAAGGCAAAAAGATTTTATTTTGATATAAATTTTGAAAATACAAAAAGATTTTTTATTTTGTTTTACACCATTTATTAATGGACATTGAAGATAACCGAGTCACAATTTTATTCCATTATCCATGTGACAGTTTAATAGTGTTTTGAGACGATACGTCATTTCATTTTGTCCTTTACAATGTTTGGAGTCATTGAGATGTGATTAGTTGTTACTTCCTACATGTTTGACTCAGATTTCCTTTATTTCACACTTGCACGAATTTATTTGATTATTGTGCTTGTCTATCACATGTTGGTCGAAGTGTTTTCATCTCAATTATGTCTTTGACACAAACCAAATGCGATAAAACTTGACAATGAAAGTAGTGCATGAAAGAATCATTGCCCGTGAGGAATTTGTTTAGGATGAAAAAATGATGAGAGTACACAAAAAAGGGCTGCGAGAAAATAATAATCTCGTCGTGAAAGCCACCATTGGCAAGGGCCTAAAAACATATGGCATTGAAAAAAGTAGCCAAGGCAAACATAATTTAGTTTGTTATATTCATTCAAAAAAAAGAAAATTTTATTATTTATGAGGGAGTTGGGATGGAAATAAAACAATGGGTTTACACGTCCTGACAAAATTCTGAAAAAGTGTTACATTGTTTTAGACATTATTGGTGTGAGAATCACTTTAGACTTTTATTTGTCGATTTGATTGAGACAATGTCATCTAAATTCAGCCATTTTTACACCTAAGAATGATTTTGAGATTCATTTATTAGGAGTACATATATTCATCGTGCACATATGAATAATTGAGTTAATTTACCTATCGAATTTGTTCACATCCATTCATTCTATTTCCACGATTTGGTTATCTTAGTGTAAATTCATAGTGTGTGTTGATTTTGTAAATTATTTTAGCTTGAAAATTTTTGAAAAGTCTAAAAGAGAATGTGAAAACTTTTAAGTATTTCCTTTCATGAGCGCAATTGATATTTATTTCTTTGATTGTCGTGACACTCCGGATTTATAGTAGTTTTATTATATCCTTATCTATTTCGGACAAATAAAAAGGGGGAGAACTAATTATGGGGGAGTTTGTATTTTGGGGGAGATTTAATATTTGATTTATGTTTATCTCATTTCAAACTCGATACATCATGAAGGTATTTACTTTGTTTATTATGTGTAGGACTTTGGACTTTGATGATCATTTGGAACGCACAAAAAAAGAAGAGCAAGGAAAGAAAAGAGATTTGAGGATCAAAGTTGAAGATTTTAAAGAAAGTTTAAAGACTTGCATTTTTAGTATCTTTCCACTTTTGGGTTTAGGGAGGGTATTAGATTTGTATAGGACATCTGATTTGATAATTTGGATTGTTTTTATTTTGTACGGGCATAGAAATAGGGGGAGAATACAGAATTTCAATTGTTCGTATTTTACATTGAGTATGTCGTATAACGTTACACCCGTCGAAGAAAGTTCAAATTCAAATGTTCAAGATGGTGCATCTGAATATCAAGTTTCTTCAACAACGAGCCTCTGTGAGATTGATTTGGGTAAAGATTGTGTTTAAGTTTCCTAAATGATTCATTTTAGTAATGGGATATTTTTTATAAAACATTTTTATCAAATTAAGGAATTTTTCTAAGTCAAAATAATTTTTGGAAGACCTATAGGCGAAGTTTTTAAAATAATTTTTTTTCGCTTAGGTCGTTTAAATGACATAGATATGCCATTCGAACGATAGCATCAAGCCGTTCAAACAAGTTCATCTAACGACATCACTTGTCATTTGAAAGGTCGCGAGATCGTCGTTTCTTATTTTCATCTAATGACCTCACACTGTTTTGCATTTTAATAGGTCGTTTTTATAGTCTTTCTAACGAACGACTTGAATAAGTCATTCGAACGACCCCGGCGACTCAATGTTTTTATAAATACCTCCTTTGTGAGACTTTTTCATTAAGACTTTTGGCTACACGAAAACTGCAAACCTCTAAAATATTAGTCTTCACTTTTAGGGCACAAAACTTTGTTTTTCAATTCACAAACCATCTCATATACTTTGGTGAATCATTTTGGAATGCAAGGCAGTGAAGTTTCTCTTGTAGAGAAGAAGATCTCTACTACTGGATTGATATCTCTTGAGTGATCTATTTGATGACGACGACTGTGGTCGTTGGGAATACTTAAGGGTGTTCAATGCTGAGGAAGAGTTACGGTTCTAGAGATTCTCATGGGAATCTATGTTGATCTAGGCTGCGATCTATGTGGATTTTCGGTGGGAAATTCATTACGGATTTCATTTTGTAATGTTTAAGTTGCGATTTAATATTTATAGTGAAATAAAAGTTTTGCCTTTCAGCGATTTTTTCCTGAATTTGATCTTTTATTTGTCTGCTTGAATTTTTTTATTTATCCACATAGATGCATGTTTAGGGTTCAATAAGATTGGATTAAAGATCGACTCTAATTAACATGTTTAATCCATTAATAAATTTACAAATTAATATATTGGTATCACAAACAAATACATTCATAAATTGGTATCAGAGTGGGTTTCACTAAATTACCGTGAGTTCATTTTTTCAAAAACATTTTGTGATATCAATCGATTTTGAAAAAATGATTTTTGAAAAATCGCAATTTTTTCGATGGATAACTTATATAATTGGATGCCCGTCTTTGATGTCACTAATTATACATATTGAAAAGCCCGCATGAGATCTTTTTTTAAAGCTACAGATGAAAGGGTTTGACTCACTTGTGAAAGAGGGTGGACCCCACCCATTGTCACCATTGAAAATGTCACCTCTTTAAAATGTGCATCTCACTGGAGTGAGGATGATTTTAAGTGGAGTACCTATAACTCCCGTGGCCTGAGCGCTATTTTTGGATCCATCACCCCTGATGAGTTCTACCTATAACTCCAGTGGCCTGAGCGTTATTTCTGGAGCTGTAACCCCTTACAAGTTCTACCGTATTATGATGTGCACCACGTCTAAAGAGGCATTGGAGGTCCTCCAAATGACACATGAGGGTACTAATGAAATTAAGGCATCAAAATTATGAAATTTGACAACCCAGTTTGAGACTATTACCATGTCCGAGTCTAAGTGTTTTGACGAGTTTTATGCTAGATTATCGGACATAGCTAACACAAGTTTTAATTTGGGTGAGAAGATAGAGGATTTTACAGTCGTGAAAAAGATTTTGAGGTCACTCCCAAAATGTTTTACTCCTAAGGTCACCATTTTAAAATCTTTGGGGATGTTAGATTCACTTAGGTTAGAGGAGGTTGTAGGAGACCTTCAAACTTATGAGATTGACATGTTTCCCTAAACGATTAAGTCTAAGGACAGAGGGGTTACTTTAAGGACTCAATTAAAAAAAAAAAGATAGAGTGTTTGAGTTTGAGTCTGAGGGAGAGTTTAATTTTGACGATGTGGCTTTATTTGTAAAAAAATTTAAAAAGTTTCTCAAAATGTCCAAAGAAAATTCTTCCAATAAAATTTTTTTTGAGAAAAATAAAAAGAAATAAGAGGCAAAAGAGAGTGGTGAGATAAGATGTAACACCCCGCCTAATTAAATACCGGGTGGCCAGTCCCATACCAAATTAAAACAGAATATACAGTTGGTTCATTCTTAGCATCACTGTCGAAAACATTTACAACTCACCCAATACTCAAATAAGCTAGTGTTAAAAACTTTCCAAATTTAAATTTCAACAAAACCATTTTTAGTTTAAGAATAACACAACACATTTTATTCTACAAAACTGGTAACACAATAAGTAACACAAAAGAATTTAAATGCAACTGGAATAAACATTCCCAAGTAATATAAATCCTTTACAATAATCCCAACAATGTTAAATGTATTAAAAAGTTCCGAATACAATAGAATTTGACCTCAATAGAAAAGATAATTGAACCTTTGGGCGACATGCCCTAACTAAGAATACTGTGAATCAAAAGATGATAAGCGTCTAAGCAAAACTTCCATAGCTCCATAGCTCGTCGCAATCTACTATGGTTGGTGTCCCTGTTGCTGGACACCTGATATAGAGATACAATAGAAGAGAAAATATGCAAGGAAACGGGTCAGAGCCCGAATGTGTTGATTATTTTTAAAACAACAAGTATTTAACAAGTGCAATAAAGCATTTATTATGTACATGTTAGATCCAACTCTCACTTGCAATTCTCACCTCTCAACTAGAGTGCACACTTAACGTTTCCTATTAACCTCCTAGTTAATGGTTCCTCTTTTCTAGTCTCCATATGATAATTCCATCCCAATATCATAATCCCCGTATGTCCCATACCATACGTCACATTATTATTCATTTACATTTCTCCTTTATGATTAGTTTCTCATTAACATGAATCATTACTCATTAATATGAATCGTTTCTCATTAACATGAGTCAAGCTTTTCAATTCTATAAGCATAAACATTTATTAACTAAATTCCATTATCTTTCTCTATTCACCGTTATCTACAATTATCACCGTAGATAGATTTAACCACAATATTTCCATTCAATTATTTAATCCATTATATATATATTCATATATAATACGACACCCCGAGTCACAGCTGCGGTGCAATGCATTACTCTGCTATCATGTACCATCATCGCAGGTCGCCGAATAGGGGACTAAAGGTTCGGTAAGATTCCACGAACCACAAACATCAACAAACAAATTGGAGGCGAACATAGTTCTCGTATCCATGGGTCACGCACATACCTACGTACCCACAGTCAGCGGACTTATCAACTCCCCGATAAGTCTTTCATAGACCTATGTTCTCGAGCGACAAATCAAAGATCCCATGGATTCATCAGGATATGACTGCCCTCACGCGTAAACCTCCCACCGATAGCAAGTAAGCTAGGTATGGCATACACATAAATCATCAATCAATCAAATAGGTATTATCATACCTATAATATAATATCAATAAGGTAATTATCACTACCCTAAGATATTTCCCATACGTAGCATTATATCTCTTTTAAATTCCACGTATTAATATATCATATCTTTACTTCATAATTTAATTATCCTCGCATCCTATGACATCCCTCCACTCCCGACGTCGTTAAGGTTCATGCGCGGAGCGTCTCGCAAAGCGAAATCCAAACACGGAACCCCTCCAATACACTACTACTTAACTTTGTCGATCGAGGAAGTCCGAAAACTTCAACTATGCGATCGGGATAACCTCATACCCTCTTTCAACCAAATGAGTTCTAAACTCCCATCTCACAAGATTCAATTAGGATTTCCCTCATCTTATATTCACTAATATCCTACTGGTCCATAACCTTTATTTCTCCCGAACTACTACGAGTTTAGTTCTCCTTTTAATTAAGGTTAAAACCGATAGTTTCAAATCTCTTATAAACACATATACTTTCACTTATGATTAAACCCTCTTGTAAACTTAAGGATACCCAGGTGTTATATTCAATAACCCCTACTGGTCCTATCTTTAATCCTCATACATCTCCATTTAGAATTTAACAAATGAATCTAGCAACCGAAATTCCATTCGATATAATTTTCAATCATTTTAATCGCTTGAATCTAAATCAATTTAATTCAAATCTTATCAAGGGTTTACTGATATTTTCTAAGTCCCATAATATCCAAATAATAATCACCAAATATCCACAAAAGGTTTGGGATAAGAATCAACATTTAAAAAGAAACAACTTTACAAAATCTGGGGAGGTCGATCGATCGAAGGTAGGGGTCGATCGATCGATCACTCAGGTCCAAGCCTGGTTTTCTGCATTTTCTGCAACTACGGGTTTAGCAACTTTTGATCATTTAAACCTTCATCTAAATATCCCAAATGACTTATAATCTTTACTACGTGATATATCAACATATATGAACGATTTCCAAGACTCTAAATATCCTAGAATCATCAAAGGATTGGATTAAAAAGCATGTTTATCTCCTTATTTCCAGAAATTTATCAACATATCATCTTCAAGAACACATCAATGGTTTTCATAATTTCTTCAACAGATTCATGACTATTTCGTGGATTATTATCATCCTAAAACAT
Organism: Sambucus nigra; assembly: GCA_949130495.1. NCBI lineage: Eukaryota > Viridiplantae > Streptophyta > Magnoliopsida > Dipsacales > Adoxaceae > Sambucus > Sambucus nigra. Next base: position 31,106,012 of record OX422207.1, on the reverse strand, counting down.
GAGTTAAATTCCTATATCATTTCAGTTTTCCAGAAATCCATTTAATACTCCATTATTTCTTCCAAACATGAATAATCTTCTCTTTTCATACTATTCTAACATGGACAATATACAAACTTAAATTGCCATTATCAAACACTTGCCTTAACTGTAGGTCTGATCCTTTGGTGTAGTATATCTCAGTTGGTTGTCCCTTCTCCGGTCAAACTCCGGTGGTGGTTGGTGGTGGTGAACCTTGGTTCTTGTTCTTCTCCTTCCCAAGTGGTCTTTTCCCTTCCCAAGCACTCTTACTCTCACTCTAGGAAGATGGTTACTCTAATTTGTGAAGAGGAGATGAATAACTCCCACACACTTAATCTACCAATACTTATAATGGTACCAAATCCGAAATCACTATTCATCCCCCCTAGAAAAATGACCAAAATGCCCTTTCGGGTTGTCTATCCATTTCCAAATGACCCGAGACTCAAAATTAACATCCAAATAGACTTTTCTGACTATTTCAAACCTTCCGGACGCAACTACGCAGTCGAAATGACTATAAGGTCGATAGAAAATAAATTTTCTTTATAATTTAATAAACTAGTCCCGACACGTCCCATACCGCGTCTGACTAAAAATATAAATTACCGAATTTATATCATACAGTCATATCAATGACATCACATTCATATATTACCTAAATATCTTTAAGTAATATTCATAATCATCCATATTCATATCCACAGTCCGGATAAAACCTAAATGAATTGATTAATAATAAAATCCAATTAATCCATTTATTTAAAATATAACCCATTTTTAAAAGTCATTTAACATTACGGGGTATTACATAAGAGAAATGGAAAGAGGATGATGAAGTGGAAGATGTGACATGTTTTGAATGCAAGGGTAATGGGAATAAGGAGTTTGAGTATCCCATTATGCTTAAGAGAAAAGTCAAGGTAATTTCTAACACAGGCACTCTTGGCGGTAGTGACATCGAGGTGATTGATTCGGGGGATGAATCATCACATGGTATGTGTATTGATTTTATGGCTAGTCATGTGAGCACATCGATTTTATCCCAGGAAGATGAGGACACTTGTATACCCGAGAGCCTCGATGATGATTTGAGTGCTTCAAGTGAGTATATTGAGTGAGATAAAAAGTGAGGGTGAAAGTGATCTCCAAAGATCGTTTAGAGATTTGTACGCCGAGACCTTAAAGATAAGAAAATTGAATAATGAGTTAGGCCTTAAGGTGTTAGATTTGGAGAGAGATATATATATTTTGAAAGTATGTGAAGTGTCGGCAAGTCAACTCGAGAAGGTGAAGGTTTCTTTGAGTTAGCAGTTGATCGTCGTAGGTCGAGAAAAGAGTGAAATTGAAGCCCATGTGGTCTAACTCGAGAGCGATCTCAAATAAGCCCGAAAGGTAAAGGTCACTATAGAGGACACATCTAAGAAGTTTGGAAATATACTCCTTGGTCCCACTTTGGGAAATGTTGAGAGATTAGTAATAGGTTATGACGGTGCATCTACTTTCCATGTTCCACTTGAGCCAGTTCCGAATTTTATTATATATCCTTATGGCTCTCAACCTAACTCACCTAGGAATCCAATTCCCAATAGGAGAGTGTGCCCTAGAAGAGAGGACACCTTAAGAAATTATGTTTTAAGTTGGGTAGTATGTCTAATAAGGTTTTGCCACATTAGGCTACGACACATGTCCCTAAACACGCACCCACACATGATACTTTGCATGATCTTGCGCAGCACGTGGGAGAGTTTGCACATATTCGAGAGAAAGTTAAGTTTCTAGTCAAAACTTCACATGATTTGATGGATGTTTTTCATAGGATGTCACCACTTTTGAGAAACTCCTCCAGACCTAATGATTGAGGTTTAGACTTGTTTGCTCGCATAGGATGCTTTTCATGATGATATTTTATGTCGAGTGCTAGTGTGTACCACCATTGTATTTACGTTTTCCATTTTGATTTATTTTTTGAAAAAGCCAAAAAGATTTTTGTTTTTGAAAATTTTGGTAAAATACGACAATATTTTCTATTTTTTTTTTGAAAAATTGAAAAAGGCAAAAAGATTTTATTTTGATAAAAATTCTAAAAATTCAACAAGACTTTTATATTTTGTTTTAGACCATTTATGAATGGACATTTAGGATGACTGAGACAGAATTTCATTCCATTATCCATGTGACGACTTGATAGTGTTTTGAAATGATACGTCATTTCATTTTGTCCTTTAAAATGTTTGGAGTCTATGAGATGTGATTAGTTGCTACTTTCTACATGTTTGAGTCAGATTTCCATTATTATACACTTGCAGGAATTTATTTGATTGTTGTGCTTGTCTATCACATGTTGGTCGAAGTGTTTTCATCTCAGTTATGTCTTTAAAATTAACCAATTGCAATAAAACTTGACAATGAAAGTAGTGCAAGAAACAACCGTTGCCTGTGAGTAATTTGTTTAGGATAAAAAAAATGATGAGTGTACACGAAAAAGGGTTACGAAAGAATAATAATCTCGTTATGAAAGCCACCATTGGCAAAGGGCCAAAAAACGTGTGGCAATGAAAAAAGTACATAGTTTAGTTTGTCATATTCATTCAAAATAAAATAAATATTTATTATTTATGAGGGAGTATGGATAGAAATAAAACAACGGGTTTGGATGTCTTGACAAAGTCTTGAAAAATGTGTTACATAGTTTTAGATGTTATTGGTGTGAAAATCAGTTACTTTGATTTGTCGATTTGATTGAGACAATGTCATCTAAATTCAGCCATTTTTACACCTAAGAGCGATTTTGAGATTCATTCATTAGGTGTAGATATATTCATCATGCACATATGATTGATTGAGTTAATTTACCTATCAAATGTTTTCACACCCATTCATTCCGTTTCCACAATTTGGTTATCTTATTGTAAATTCATGATGTGTGTTGTTTTTGTAAATTGTTTTAGCTTGAAATTTTTGAAAAATCTTCAAGAGATTGTGAAAACTTTTGAGTATTTCCTTGCATGAGTTCAATTGACATTTATTTTCTTTGATTGTCGTGACACTCCGGATTTATAGTAGTTTTATTCTATTCTTGTCTATTTCAGACAAATAAAAGGGGGAGAACTAATTATGGGGGAGTTTGTATTTTGGGGGAGATTTGATATTTAATTTATATTTATCTTATTTCAAACTTGATAAATCATAAAGGTATTTGCATTGTCTATTGTGTGTCGGACATTGGACTTTGATGATCATTTGGAGCACACACAAAAAGAAGAGCAAGGAAAGAAAAAAGACTTGAAGATTAAAGTTGAAGATTTTGAAGAAAGTTTAAAGACTTGCATTTTTAGTATCTTCCTCCTTTGGGGTTCATGGGAGGGTATTAGATTTGTATAGGCTATTTGATTTGATAATTTGGATTGTTTTTATTTTGTACCAGCGTAGAAATAGGGAAAGATTTATAAGAACATAATTTCCATTGTCCGTATTTTACATTAAGTATGTTGTATAACATTACACCCGTCGAAGGAAGTTCAAATTCATATGTTCAATACAACGGATCCGAATATCAATTTTCTTCAATAACGAGCCTCTGTGAGATTGGTTTGGGTAAGGATTGTGTTTAAGTTTCATAAATGATTCATTTTAGTATTGGGAAATTTTTTATAAACCTTTTTTTTATCAAATTGAGTCATTTTTCTAAGTCAAAATAATTTTTGGAAGACTTGTAGGCGGAGTTTTAAAAATATTTTTTTTGTCGCTTAGGTCGTTCGAACGATAGCAACAAGTTGTTCAAATGACTGCATCGAATGACAATATTTGTCGTTTGAAAGGTCGGGAGATTGTCATTTCTTGTTTGCATCTAACGACCCAACATGGTTTCATATTTTAATAGTTCATTTTTATAGTCGTTCTAACGAGATTAGATGTCGTTCGAACGACCCTGTCGACTCAAGATTTTTATAATACAGTCTTTTTGGGACTTTATCATTAAGACTTTTGGCTACATGAAAGCTGTAAATCTACAGAATTTTACTTTTCACTTTTGGGACACAGAACTTTATTTCTCTATTCACAAATCATCCGATATACTTTGGTGAATCATTTTGGAACCCAATGCATAATGTTGTTGAAGTTTCTCTTGTAGAGAAGAAGATCTCTACTACTGGATTTATAGCACTTGCAACATCTAAATGCTGACGATGATTGTGGTCATTGGGAATAATTGTCATCCTTTAGAGAAGCTTTGTTCAAATCTATATAGTCGATGCATATGCGGACTTTCCTTATAGACTTTATTTTTACTACAAAATACCACTTAATTTTAAAAGTAACTTCATAATACCACATCAGGGCCACCACATATTTAAAGTTGTAAAAATCATGTACACACTTTCCCTCCATATCTCTACACATTCAAATCCTTAAACCTTTCATATTCAACTTCTAAACTTTTCACCTTCAAATCCATTCTCCTTCAACTAAAGATTAACCTTTCATCTTCAACCTTTCAACTTGAATACACTACCCATTTGAATACCCAAATATATATATATATATATATATATATATATACCCACTGAATATCAATATAATCTCCCATGAATTACACCCACCATCTCTCAGACATTGCTAAGGATCGAACGCTGGTCTGTCACCCCACGATCAGAGGCACCGTACATTGGTCTGTCACCCACGATCATCTTCACCTATGATTTAGTGCTGAATATTAATTTCTTTCATTTGGACTGGTAAAACGAACTAGGTTTTGGACATATAATATTTTCCTCTTCATTATTTGGTTTAATGACTGCTAGAAAATGACCCCTGTTCATTTAATGACTGCTAGAAAACGAACTAGGTTTTGGACTGTTAAAAATGTTGAAGACATTGAACTAGGGTTTCATTCGTTATGAACATATCGAATGAATTCTATTTATTCGATATGTTCATGACGAATGATTTTTTTGACAAACAAGGGTTTCATTCGTTATATTCATACCGAAGTAAGTATAAGGTTTCAGCATAAACATAGCGAATCGATGGATTTCAAATTAAGCGATCCATTCGTTACATTCATACCAAAATGAGGTCCCTAATTCGATATGTTTATGCTAAATGCCACTCAATATATTTATGTTTTATTCGTGATGTTTATGCCAAATTAACTTACACTTTTCATTGTGTGTATGCCGAATTAACCATCATAGTTCAGCATAGGGGTGGAAGCGGTATGGGTTTTTACTGTACCGTACCGTTTTGGTTCGAAAAAAATGGTTTTGGTTTCATATAATAAAATACCAAAAACCGATCTACCAAAACCGAAATTACCGTAAAAAAGTCGGTTGGTTTTGGTTTTAATATTTAAAAAATCAATTTACCGAAATTATCGTATTGATTTACCTTTATCGAATTTACCATATCGATTTACCATACCATTTTTACCAGACCAATTACCAACTTAAAAACAAAAAATAATAACCAATACAAAAATATTTTTTATAAAGAAATAAACCTGAAGATAAAACAAAATAAAAGTAAACCTAATTGACTTATGTTTATAATCAATACATGATTTCCTATGATTTGTTAAGAATTGACTTATGGTTATAATCAATACATTACTAACAATTATTTGAACATGTTTTGTTACGAATTGACTTATGTTTATAATTAATGCCGGTTAAATATGGATATCCTTGTATCTTACTCTCTCAAGAATCGTAAGTCGTTGACTGCCTCATAGAGGAAGCGTCGAGAAGAAATCCATGCTCTCTATGCTGCTACTGTCCCTGATGTGCTAGAGGTGGATCCCCTAGTGGTGGAGACGTATGAGGATATTTTGGTCGAGGTTGATGAGGAGGAGGTTGCGGTTGAGGTTGAGGAAACCGAGGTTGAGGAGGCCTAGGTTTTTGAGGAGGTAGAGGTTTAGGAGGAGGCCGATGAGGATCATGAGGCGACTGACGGGGGTTCCGAGTTAGATTATGTTGCTCCACAGCGCCTTGAAAACCCGTTTAGCATTTTACACAAGACCGCAGTAGCTTATATTCAGAAGAAGAAGGTCCCTGAAGAAGGCACATCTACTCTGGTATACGGGGGTCCCATCGATCTTAGCCTATTAAAACACTTTAAGCATCATGTGGCGTACGGTATTTGGACTGGATCAGTGATAATTTCATTTCCCTTTAATGTTATTAAATTAATGTTTTATATTTTTCGGTTCGTTCATAAACCTTAATAAATATTTTACTTATATTGTAGGTGGAGCGGGTGCCGTTATTATGCATCAGTCACTGGACTAAGATCAAGGAGTAGCAATTTAGTGATCTTTCTGCAAGTATTCAAAAGAGGGTTCAGAGAGCCAAGTTAGGTGGGGCTTATCTCATCTTGCCACCGTTATTTAGATTACACCCTCATTTATGTGTTTGTCGAGAGGTGGCATCCGGAGACAAACATATTCCATATGCCCTATTGGGAGATGACAATCACCCTCGATGACATATCGGAGATCTTGGGTGTTCCTCTCGTCGGATCACCTTTGTATAACTCGCAGCCCGAAGTTGAGAAGAATGAGAAGGAGGAGGATGTAGTGGTCCCGTCACTTGCATGAAGCTTGGGTGTTCCTCTCGTCCGATAACCTTTGTATGACTGTTGGTGATGTGAGTTAATTCAAATAATTTTTGTAACTTTTATATTTTCTGACATCAAATTATGTTTTGATATGACTGTTGGTAACATTTTATTTGTAGGTCATTTGGGAACCCTATCGAGATTCTAGGGCTGCTTATCCCTTCCATAAAGCTTCATGGTTTAGCGGGATTATGATTTGTTTTAAGGTGGGGTAGAACAATTACCCTGAAAGATTCCTTAGATAAATGTAATGGCTACAAATCATATCTTATGACCCAATGACACCCCTCGAGGACGATAGGGGATACAAGGCGGCTTGGTCCAAAGTGAAATTCGATATGCAGAAATGGTTCCAAGAAAACTGGCAAGACCACCTCTTCTCCGAGAAGTCTAGGTCTGTGTCGGTATCTAGCCCCTGGGATTACAACAATGATTATATGGCTTGGTTCATTTCCAGATCCCATCCTAGAGTCCAAAATCTGAATTTTCGCAGCGTGAAACAACAACATACGTCATTGGTAAGTTTTTTGTCTAAACTTCGTCCGCTACTACATGTGATTATAATACCCTTTTCTGGATATTCTAATCCCAGGGTGTTATTAATTGTTTCATAGGCGGACGAGGTGCATAAGGCTATGGACTTGATGAAGAACAATATTGATGACGAAATTTCAACTGATCCAGCCATATTAATTGCACGCGATGTGCAAGCCTATGATATCCTAGCTGCGGCCATCAGGGTGGGCAGGCCGGTTGTCATTGAGGAGCGGAGGGCGAAGAAAAGAAAGACCAAAGCTCAGGGAAAAGATAAAGTAGCTGAGGGGTCGCATAGAAGTATAAAAAAAATAGGTCAAATATCTTTTAATTTTTGGTTTAATGGTAATATTTTTGGGTTGTATTAATTTTTGGTTTAATGATAAATTTTTTTGGTGAATTAAAATTAATTTTTTGGTTGTGTATTACTTTGAAACTCCCATCCTTAATTGTTTGTTGTGTATTATATCAATAATGAAAAAAATACTTGTCCAATTGTTTGTTGGGTTAAAGTGCAAAATATAAAATACTATTTTTTATTAAAATTTTGAAAATAATAAAATTTTACAAAAAGGTTCAATAATAAACTACAAATTATAGAAAATACCATAAAGTTTTCGGCTGGTGAGACTAAGATCCATTCGAGATGTATATAGCGAAAGAAGCACCATATTTCGGGATGTATATAGCGAACCAGTTATGGCTTAAGTTGGTTTGCTATATACATCCCTATCAAAATCCAAGATATAATGGAACATGAGGTCCATTCGGCATGTATATACCGAATTACCCACCATATTTCGGCATGTATATAGCGAACCAGTTATGGTTAAATTTAGTTCGCTATATACATCCCTAACAGAATCCTATTTGGATTGGCTAATGAGGTCCATTCGGCATGTATATAGAGAATTAACCACCATATTTCGGCATGCATATAGCGAACCAGTTATGGTTAAAGTTAGTTCACTATATACATCCCTAACAGAATCCTATTTGGATTGGCTAATGAGGTCCATTCGGTATGTATATAGCGAATTAACCACCATATTTCAGCATGTATATAGCGAACCAGTTCATATAGGATTCATACATCTTTATTTCAATATTAACAAATTATACAACTAAACTATGGTTCATTAATTACCAATAATGAAAAAAAATAATCTCAACAAATTAAACAACAAATTATACAACAAATCAAAAAATACAACTTCATTAATTAATCTCAACAAATTGTACCACTAAATTCGAATATCATACAACTTTGTCTCAATATCATATCATACAAGTTCATTTCACACCAGACAAAAACGTTTTATACACCAAACTATTCGATATGGATAGGCTCATCATTGGTTGCTAGATCGTTTGGGCAGATTGTCTGGAACTTCGATACTTGTTGTGCGTATTTATCAATCCATGATTTTTCTTCTAGAAATGAGCAAATATGCCAGTGACTTGCTACCGGGGGAATTGGACAACCGTAATTCAACTTCGAACCTACAAAGTGATTCCCGCATACATGAGCAATCTCTATGAACAAGGGATGCACGGTTCGTTCATGTCTCATTGGTAGAAATGTGAGACATTGTCTCTTCGAAATAAGGGCACAATGCACTTGTAAGTTTCTGCCAAAAGATAGTCGCACTCGGGCATGATCATCCATGACTTGGGCATACATGGGCTAGAATAATCGTCCAACATATGTATAACAGTGTTTGGAAACCAGTCACCAAAACAATGTGCATAGAATTCAGTATTTGTCGTGACTTCTTTAATCAAGTCCGATCTCACCTATCTCCATCCATAGGGGCCAAATCTGAGGCATTTAGAAACGCAACTAAACCCACAATTTCTGTCAGCTTCAACCTCAATGATATCTTCTACGCAATTTTTATAAAAAATTGGTATCTCATTGATATATTGTTTATATGCGGGGGAGTAGTTCGGGCACCATGGGGATGGGCGGGTGAACTCTGTAAAATCAATTTTCTTCTTAGGCCTTTGAACTGCGGGGTGTTCATTTATTGTTTATTGCCTAGCAAGTTCGAATCCCGAGGGATTCATTTTAGTTGACTTCTCATGCTTTTGCTCTTTAGCAGTTGGTTTTCGACCTCTCGAGCGACCCTTGCAATGCTTTAGCATGGATGGCTCAAATAACCTAGCAGTTGTTCATCAATAGTTTACCGTTCCCACCGTTGTTTAAAAAGTATCATTTTTATCTCATAGTCAACCATATGATACTTCGCTAATTCAGACACCATTATAAATTTATGCCAATGTGAATCAACATCCCCCTATAGTATTGCCCTTCCCTCAATCCGGTAGAGAACCAATTTATGAGAGCACAGTAGATCATAGATGTTGCGTGCCAAGTGTAGGTAGGATTTAACATCCATACCAACGGTATCACAAGTCTTCATCTCCTCAAGAATTAGGTCAATGGCATAATGAGAAACTCGTCTTATGAGCTCTCGCAAAGCTGGAATATTGTGCGAGTGCTTTAATTTTTACAAAGAATCCTCAAACTCCCTCATGATCTCCGTCACTTGCAACCCAATGTAGGTGTTCATGTCGCAAAAACCTTGTCAAAAGGAAGTTGAGAACTCTCCAAGTGCCTCTTCAACTGACCATGTGCTTCTTCACAACGGTTAATTGTTCGGTTGCCCTGGTACCTAATCATATTTGTCCACGCTTGAATGAAGCTTTTCCTTAGATTGTACCATGTACAATCTATGTAATGAAGCGTGTTCGGGAACTCATACCAATCACAATGAAAAAGCATCCATTCTTCATTAAAATCACTCTCAGTGGATGATTCAACCAAATGCATCCAATCCCTCATGAACTTCTTTAATTTATCCTCATCTTTGATCTCTTCCCTAGCATGGAGCTCCACATTGTAATGAACGTGGAAGGTGAAAACCAAAGTTCTCACTTCGGGGTACACAAATCGCAATTTGTTCATGAACGCATACTCTCGATCTATAATGAAAACTGTGGGACATACAAATGGGTTGAATAGGGATTTCAAACGTCCCAATGCCCATCGATAGTTCTCCACCTTCTCCGTTGCTAAAAAGGAAAATGGAATATTGAAAGTCCTACCTCACGACATTATTCCAACCATCTCTAATAAAGGCATCTTGTATCGATTGGTCTTATATGTACAGTCAACAATGACAACGGACGAAAAACACTTGGCTAGTTGGATTGAGTTTGGATGCGCCCAAAAAATGTCTTCCACCTCCATGGTAGACTCATTCGTTCTATACCAATACACATAATTTTTATCCCCAAGAAACTTCATTAACTGTTGCATCGTCGCTCTACCCTCTCGTTCCGAGATCCTCAACTTCCCTTTAGCATTGTATACTGTTTTCATGGTACTAACATTACGACTTTTAATTGTCGTTAGAATAGAGGCCGACTTTACATCGCTCAATGACATCTCTTCAACAATTTGTTTTCCACCGAAGTAAGTCTACCCGCATATGCATGTCCAACTAAGGTTTCTGGCAATGGATGATTGTGAACGCCGCTAACGATAGACAACATCCACTGTCCATTGTTCATCAAAATGCCCTTCAACAAAAATGGACAGTTGCACTTCTGAGTGGTTGTGTCCCTCTTCCTACCTTCGTTCCCAACATTCTTCCCGTGATGATCGCGGTGCTCACCTCCCCTCTCATAACCAATGTGTAGATATCCCTTACGCATTGTAAAAGATGCATCGGACTTGGTTATGACTATCATTGTTTTAACAGACTGGTCTTGCTCTTGAGCTCAATCAACTAACTCTTATCGGGTGGGAAATACATGTTAATTAAGAATATAATGAATCAGTACAACCTAATTACAATATATAATAATATTACATCAATAATAGACATTATAATACCTGCTCCGTAAATAACGTCGCACTAACATCTAATAACACCGCACCACCTTCTGCGATTTAGGGTATTTTGATGTTCGCTAAAGCCTAATCAAATAACAACTCATTGAAATCCATGAAAGCATCCTACATAAGAAAAAATATTATTAGTACTCACAATCAATGAACTTGAATAACAATATTGAGAACTAGCTTGCAACATACTTGATAACATAATCACAACGTATGTTTGAATTACATTGATAACATACTTCATAACATAATTATTAACAGTTTCAATCACAACATGATACGATTTCATAACGAGCTTGCAATGTAGTTGAATTACATGTTATGTTTGAATTACATTATGTCTTTGAATCACATTGGAACCAAACTTGAATTACATTATGTCTTTGAATTACATTGTGTTTGAATTCTATTCGGCATGAAATACCGAATATGTTTCATTATTTTGGGGTGATCCTAACGAATAATGTTAAAGTGGTTCGAGATGTATATAGCGAAAGAAGGACAAACATTCGGGGAAATTATGTTGAATATGTACATCAGGTTCGGCATGATCATAACTAATGAACCTACTTCGATAAAAAAAAATATACAGTTGGTTCGGGAGGTTTATCCTGAATTTCTTCCATGAAATCGGGGTCCCGATCCCGAACTAACTATACGTTTGCTACATTTTTTTAATGTGCAACCCTTATGAAAAAACAAATATATAAGTAACGGGACCCAAATTTTACCTCAGCATTGGGATTTGTAGAGTTGTCATTTGTTTTTGAGGTGTTGTTATTGTATAATAGTGGGATATCCATTAGTATGTGAATATTTAAAGAACAAACCCTAGATATTTAATAATGTTGTTGAAGATGATTGGTGGGGGACAAAACTTTAATAATGTTGTTGAAGATGATAGGTTATATTGATGGAGACAAATTTGTTGCGTGAAGAGAAGATGAGAAAGAGAGAGTTTGGAGTGTAGTGGATAGAGAGAGAAAGTAAGAATTCGGAGTGTAGTGGTATTATGTGTTTTAGTTGTGTGAATATATATATATATATATATATATATATATATATATATATATATATATATATATATATTCAGTGGTGGCCCTTAGCAAAAATCAGATTTTAAAACCTTGTGGTATTTTGAAGCAATTTTTGTGGTGCCCTTGGAAACTCCCTTCTTATAAGGATCTCTCAGCATAATTTATTCTTATAAGGTACCCTGAATAGTGATATCCTATATTATTCACCACAAATAAAAACTAATTACCAATATTTGATGGTAGTCATATCACTATTACTAAGATTAGGTATCTACTTGGATTTGCATCTCCTAGATATCAAAAGGTTAAAAGGGCTTTAAAAATAAATAAAATGGCCTTTTCACACATAGCTTCTATGAGAAACAATTTGAATCACTTAGGACAAGTTTTGAATATTCATTTCCTTCACATTTTATTCTACTAATCAGTCCTTGCCCATTATCACCAATATAAACTTTTTCATAAAATTATAAGATATTTTGACGAATTAATAAATAATTCAATTTAATTTGTATTTATTTTGAAAATTTTATGCGTAATTTAACAAAATTATTGATACTTTTGAACAAAATTGTAAATACCTTCGACAAAACATCGTAATTTTGATCGAATTACATGTATATATTTTAAAACATTTAAATACTTTGTATAAGTTTTATAAGGTTGTATGAGAAGTTTTATTTTTCAATTGTAAATACACTCAACCTAATACCCAGTTACCCCCCCCCCCCCCCCCACCACCACCACCACACACACACGTCCTCCTTTTTCTCTTCTTCTAGCATTGGGCCACACACGCAATGCGTTTGTAATGCGCGTCAAGGGTAGAAGTTAAATAAAAATTAAGTTATGTATAAACACTATGTACAACTACATGAATGTAAGAATTAACTATATTATATTATTGAAATTGATATATTAATAGTAACACAGTAAATATACATTTTCACTCAAGACCCATCTCTATAATGGTCATATATGTATATAGTCCAAACCTTTTTATTTTCTTCTAAAAAGTCACTCATCATGAAAATTAATCACAGGGACTCTTTATTATCTTATCCTAAACCATAAGAAAAATCGTCAAAAAATATAAACATTGGACTTTTTGGAACATAAAAAAATAAGGCAGACTAACTACAAAATGTACTTAGCTCCTACGGACTAAACATTAATTATCCCTTTTATTTTAGGGTCATTTTGACAAATCTTGGTTTAATAATACGATATTTTAACGAGTTTTTTATTAGTTAGTCCCATTAAATAAGTATATAGTCAAATTGGTCCTACGGTCTTTTTTTACTCCAACGAGTCCCATGAAAAAAATATTTTTTCTCCAATAGATCTTGTAGTATTGTTTAAATTTGAAAGAGTTGTGAGAGAGGGATAGGTTTGTAAGATAGTGTTCTTTATTTAGGGGAGATACTTATGAGAATGAGATATTATGTGAACGTATAAATGAGTTTAAAACTGATATCGGTCATAAAAAGTGCAATGCCAGCAAAATCCTAACCTGTACATGTATATTTGGATTATGCATAGAAAACAACTCTCTTTTATGTCATGTATGTTTCATTACCTCGTATGAATTGATGGATGATAAGAGCATTGAATACTTGGTTTGAAAATATAAGCGGCTAACCCTTCACCATGTATGAATGAAAAATATAAGCTGCTAATTACTTGTGCTCATTAGAGTTGATATTCAAGTGCAGATATCAAAGTTCAAAACAGAGTAATAAAAGATTTGTGTTAAATCAAATTAATCAAAGGCCAAACCACATTGTTTACTTTTACCTAATTTACTTTCTAGAAACACTAAATACAGTTCCTTGATAATGATTAAATACAAAACAACAATGTATTCATTAAAAAAATCAAAATCAACATCTAAATCCATAAAGAAACTTATTCAATAAGCACCATAACTGTTTTTGTTATGTCTACTATTTAATCAATACTATTGTACATAAATAATAAAATATATATAACAAAAAAATTAAGAAACGGAATTACAAAAAAATGAGAATTACTTGGTACAACAAAAGTAATTATAGAAGAATAAAGAAATTGAATCCGAGCCCTGTGTGATCCACAATTTCTTTAAGACAATTTTATTCCCTTCCAAGTACTGTAGGTTAATGAATAATTGTCTCCCAAGATAGAACAGATTTCAGAATTAATTCAAGTAGCACACCAATGAATTAATTCCATCGAACACAAATCAGTGTGTTAACTCAACCAAACAGTATGACTAATGGTAACCAAATGAATGCAGGAATGCAAAATTTATTTTTTGGGAATAACAGCATTTTGAGTTGGAAGAAATTAGGAGAGGGAAATTTTTCATCAGTTTAAAAACGGAGGGAAGCATTTATATTTATAGTAAAATAAGTCGTTGTTCAAAATAGCTGTCAAAATAGTTAAACGAATTTAATTGTTGACTGTTGGCAATAACTGCCAATAGTTCATTAATTAATTAATTAATTTCGTAATTAATTAATAATTAAAGCCCAGAAAGTCAATTTAAATTCGAACAAAAAATTTAAAGATTTTTATAAGCCTAAGCCCAAGCCCGAACCGAGTCGAGCCGAGCCAAGCCGAGCCGCACGTGTGGGCTTTTGGACCAAGCCCAACACATGCATAGTGTAAGCCATCTCCTCTTCAAAGAGTTGGGATACCCCAAAGGCATCCAAGCCTTAGTCCATCATTTGGGTTTTATCAACTCATAAATTTTACACTACTCTTCCAATGTGGGACAAGAGTTAAAACATACCCAATTCATTAACTTTAATTGCTTTATGAGTCACTTTGGGAACATATTTATCATTTATATCTTAATGAAATTGGGCATGTGAATATACTACGTTAATCTCCTTTCGATAAAGAATGGGTTCGTATATGGTCCCACAATTATCGTGGTGTGGGTCCCACCTAAATTTGAGCTCAAAGTTGCTCAAAATTCTGTCCAGGAAATTCTAGACAGCTTTTAAGTATTCACATTAAGTCCCATTTTTCCAACAATCCCCCACATGAATGATATATCACTATAAATAAAACAGAACAAATGCTTATGCAAATGCAGACACAGGTTGAGTAAAATTGAAGATTTATTGCATCGGGAGAAGTAGCCTAGTGGCCTTAAACATTCCTTAATGATATACCATCAGATTTACTTGGTTAATCAGTAAACTTCACGTCTTTAAACCGTCAACCGTCTTTATAAACCTAGACAATAGTATTCACACAATAATTCTTCAACACAGTTGGTTCTCACATTTGTGTTCATTTTGGCCATGAACACCATTTGGTTCTGTGAGTATTTTATAGAATTTTCCTTTCATTACTCTCATAGAAGTGGCCTCCTTCTTACTCACGTAGGTGACTTCCATAAAGAGTATCCTAAAATACCCCACTTATACATACTAAGATATGGATGTCATTAAAAGCATAACTTAACCTAATTTCGCGACAGATGTGCACTGTCTCATCTTTGGAACGGATAGGATTAAATATCCTCCAGTGCTTACTGAATACAATGTAGTTCGGTTTGCCCATTGAACCTAGATCTTGGGATCTCCAGTCAGCTAGGTTGGTTTGCCACTATATTGATTCTTATTTATTTATAGGCTTTAGACCCATTCCTCTCGATGATCTTTCAACTTGATCTCGGTTTAAACATTTCGTCAGTGGATCCGCTATATTATCTTTTGACTTTACATATTCAATTGAGATAATTATGTTTGAGAGAAGTTGTCTAACGTTATTGTGTCGACGATGAATATGTCGTGACTTTCTGTTATAAATGTTCTTTTGTACCCTTCCAATCGCTGATTGACTATCGCAATGTATACAAATTGCGGGGACATGTTTTGACCAATTTGGAACATCCTCTAAGAAATTTCGAAGCCATTTAGCTTCTTCTCCAAAATTTTCTAGTGCAATGAATTCATATTCCATTGTCGATCTAGCAATGCACATTTGTTTTTACTATTTCCAAGATACGACTACACCTCCAATGGTAAACACATACCCATTCGTAGACTTAGAGTCTTTTGTATCAGATATCCAATTTTCATCGCAATGTCCTTCAAGAACAACTCGATATTTTGAGTAGTTCAGTCCATAGTTTTGAGTGCATTTCAAATAACCAAAAACTCTTAATATTGCCTTCCAGTGATCTCTCCCCAGATTACTCGTAAATCGACTTAGCCTACTTATTGAGTATGCTATGTCCGATTGTGTACAATTCATGATATACATTAAACTACTGATAATACGAGAGTATTCTAGTTGAGGGTCTTGCTAGATGTAAATTTACATCTACAGGTATCTAGGTAGGACAGATATCATACTTCTTGAATTTTTGAAGTACTTTCTCTATGTAATGAGATTGAGATAATATAAGTTCGTTCGATGTTTTAAAAAATTTAATTCCTAATATAGCATCGGCGATACCCAAATCTTTCATCTCAAATCGACTACTCAACATTTGTTTTTTAGTTTTGACAATTTCCAGGTTACTACCCATGATAAGCATATCATCAACATAGAGGCACACATTGACATATGCATTTTGAATGTATTTAAAATAAACACATTTATCGCATTCATTAATTTTGAAGCCATTTGATAACATTGCATTATCAAATTTTTCATGCCATTGCTTAGGTGCTTGTTTTAATCCATAAAGTGATTTAACAAGCTTACATACTTTTCCTTCTTATCGGGGAGCCTTGAACCCTTTAGGTTGCTCCATATAAATTTCCTCGCCTAGTTCACAGTTTAAGAATACAGTTTTTACATCCATTTGATGTATTTTAAGTCCATTAATAGCAGCTAATGCTATTAACATCCGAATAGACGTAATTCTTGTTACCGGTGAATATGTGTCGAAGTAATACAACTCTTCCTTTTGCCTATAGCCTTTAGCTACAATTATAGATTTATATTTATCAATTGATCCACCGACCTTCAACCTCTTTTTAAAAATCCATTTATAACCTAACGGTTTTGAACCCAGTGAAACATCCACTAGTTCCCATATATGATATTTTTAATATGGATTCAATTTCACTATTAATTGCTTCTTTCCAATTAGAAGCATCGGCTAAGGATATGGCTTCTTTGTACGATTGAGGTTCGTTTTCTAGCAGATATGTTAGAAAATTCGGACCGAAAGAAGCCTAAGTTCTTGCTCTTTTACTACGTCTTGGTTCATCCTCTATTGGTTCAATAGATTGATGAGTATCACTTGTAGTAGCTTGATTTGTCCTTTTAGAAGGACCAAATTCTCGGGTCATGTTATAACGGAATTTATTTTCAAAAAATGAAGTGTCCCTCGATTCAATAACCGTATTTACATGAATATCTGAAATCTCAGATTTATAAACTAAGAAATGATATGCACTGCTTTTAGTAGCATAACCGATGAATACACAGTCAACGGTCTTTGGCCTTATTTTTACCTTTTTAGGTCTAGGAAGCATTACCTTGGCTAAGCACCCCGACACTCGTAAATATTCATATCAAGGTCTTCGACCTTTCCATGACTCATAAGGCATTTTATGAGTTTTCTTGTGTGGTACTTTGTTAAGAATATAATAAGCAGATAATAAGGCTTCCCCCCACATGTTCTGCGGAGCTCCTGAACTTATCAACATAGAGTTCATCATCTCCTTTAATGTACGATTTTTTTGTTCACCAATACCATTCGATTGAGGAGAATAAGGAGCGGTGGTTTGATGAATAATTTCATTTTCAGAAGAAGAAAAAAATCCTCAAATGGATATTCATATTTACCTCCTCTATCACTCCTAATAGCCATTATCTTTTTCCTTAATTGATTCTCAACTTCATTCTTATATTGTTTAAATGCATTAATAGCTTCATCTTTAGTATGTAATAAATATACATAGCAATATTTTGTGCAATCATCAATAAAAGTAATAAAATACTTTTTACCACCTCTAGTTTGTACAAATTTTAAATCACAAATGTCTGTGTGAATTAAATTTAGTGGTTCGGTGACCCTTTCAATAGAATAAAATGGTAATCTAGCTAATTTTGATTCCACACAAATATCACATTAATAATTTTTATCAATATTAAATTTTGGCAAAAAAATCCAAGTTAATTAATCTACGCAAGGTATCAAAATTAACATGTCCTAATCTAGCATGCCAAATATTAGAAGACTCAGTCAAGTAAGTAGAACTAGTAATTTCATTCATAGGGGATGCCTTAGGCATCAATGTCATTACATTCATTTTAAAGAGCCCCTCAGATAGGCAGCCCTTTCCCATACACACATCATTTTTAGACAATACAAATTTATCAGAAACAAACACAAGCTTAAACCCATTCTTGCTTAGAAGTGATTCGAAAATCAGATTTTTCTGGATGTCAGGCACATGCAACACATTGTTAAAGGTAAGCTATTTTCTCGAGGTCATCTTTAGAATAATCTTTCCTTGTCCCACAACTTTATAACTCGAAGAGTTTCCCATAAAGAGATTCTCCTCATTTTCCAAAGCCTTATAATTATTGAACATCCATTTATTTGCACAAATGTGGCAAGTAGCCCCAGTATCCACCCACCATTCCTTGGTATTTCCTACCAAGTTACATTCAGAGACAACATCAGAAAGATTTAAGTCTGCGATACCATCAGAAATGTTCTCACCCTCCGTGACCTTGGCTTGAGCATTTTGCTTCTTAGCGTTCTTTGGTTTGCGACGCTCGCTTGAACGGTGTCCTGGCTTGCCGCAATTGTAGCATTTCCTTTGAACTTCTTTCTTTGCATTGATGTTCCTTACCCATCACGCTTACGTTTGGATTTAGGACCTTCAACCACATGAGCCTTGGACTCCATGATGTTCTTCCCACTTTTCTTTTGAGCACGGTTGTCTTCTTCAATTCGCAGTCGAACTACCAATGCTTCAACATTTATCTCCTTGCGTTTATGCTTGAGATAATTTTTGAACAAATTCCAAGATGGTGTCAATTTTTCAATTATTGCAACCACTTGAAAAGTGTCACTGACTAACATTCCTTCAGCATGAATGTCATGAAGTTATTGAACTTGTGCAATAACAGGCTTGGAGTCAATCATTTTGAAGTCAAGAAAACGGCCCACGATGAATTTATGCATACCAGCGTCTTCGGTTTTGTACTTCTTCTCCAAAGAATTCCATAATTATTTTGCGGTTTTCATAGTGCTATACACGTGATACAAAGTCTTGTCCAAGTACGTCAGGAAGTAGTTACGACATAGATAATCCGAATGTTTCCATCTCCTTTTTTATCTCATCTCCTTCTTTCAAAGGTGGACAATCCTCATACACGAACCTTTCCAGTTGGAAAGTTGTGAGGTAAAAGTACATATGTCCTTGCCAATGCTTAAAATCAGCCCCGGTAATTTTTTTTTATTTCTTCCCATGTGGCATGGTTACGGGGGCAACAATAGGTGCATGTGTCACATTCACAGTAGGTGGAATGTTCACGATAGATGGTGGAACTGTGATTACATTTTCTGATTCCATTTCTATTACAAAAACAGAATTTTTATCAATGATAGTATTCATTTGTAATGAAATTATCAAAATAGAATACAAAATTTTGTACACCAATTTCCTCCAAAAAATTAAGATTAACTGAATTCTAACAAGAATTCTAAATAATTGCTGAATTATATAACATGGAATTAAAGTAAAATTTCTACACAATATTCAGAATTCTATGTCATAGAATTAAACTAAAATATTAAACACTTGTTTATACTAGTCTAAGTTAAAAAAATCGGTGTCACACTGTTTTTTAATATTAAAATTATTCCATACAAAACAGAATAAAATTTTAAGTTTAAAAACTTATATAACAGATTTAAAAATATATAAAATATATAAAAATTAATTTTCTGTAACACTAAGTGTTTTAATAATTTTTTGTAATATAAAATTTTTTATGTACACAATATAAATAGTAGAACAAAAATAAAATTGTCTTAAGATTGTTATGTCTACTATTTAATCAATACTATATTACATAAAAAATAAAATATATATAATAGAAAAATTAAAAACGAAATAACAGAAAATGAGAATTACTTACTTGGTACAACATAAGTAATTATAGAAGAATAAAGAAATTGAATCCGAGTCCTGTGTGATACCACAGTTTCCTTAAGACAATTTTATTCCCTTCCAAGTGTTGTAGGTTAACGAATAATTGTCTCCCAAGATAGAACGGATTTCAGAATTAATTCAAGTAGCACACCAATGAATTAATTCCATCGAACACAAATCAGTGTGTTTACTCAACCAAACAGTATGACTAGGAGAGGAAAATTTTTCATTAGTTTAAAAACGGAGGGAAGCATTTGTATTTATAGTAAAACAAGTGACTGTTCAAAATAACTGTCAAAACAGTTAAACGAATTTAACCGTTGACTGTTGGCAATAATTGCAACAAGTTTATCAATTAATTAATAATTAAAGTCGAGAAAGTCAATTTAAATTTGGACACAAAATTTAAGAGATTTTTATAAGCCCAACCAAGTCGGCTGGACGGACGAACGGACAACGCGCGCGTGTGGGGTTTTGTCCCAAGCCCAACATATGCATAGTGTAGGTCATCTCCCTTTCAAAGAGTTGGGATACTCCAAAGGCATCCAAGCCTTAGTCCATCATTTGGGTTTTATCAACTCATAAATTTTACACTACTCTTCCAATGTGAGACAAGAGTTAACACATACCCAATTCATTAACTTTCATTGCTTTATAAGTCACTTTGGGAACACATTTATCATTCATATCTTAATGAAATTGGACATGTGAATATACTACGTTAATCTCCTTTCGATAGAGAATGCGTTCGTATATAGTCCCACAATTATCGTGGTGTGGGTCCCACCTAAATTTGAGCTCGAAGTTGCTCCCAGATAGCTTTTAAGTATTCACATTAAGTCCCATTTTCCAACAGTTTTCATAGACAAACGCATAGTATCCACCAGTATGTGCATGCCCCAACCATAACCAGAACCATAGTCTTTAGTCGCATGTGCATGACCTCCATAACCATAACCATAACAATAAGGAGTATTAGATAGTTGAGATGAATAGATAGGAGCAGGTGCATAACCACAACCATGACCAGCTAACCTGGGACGAAGCCAGCTTTTTGTGGAGGGTGCCATAGCCCCCTAGCTTTTGAAAAGTTTCGAATATTGACCTATAAGATTTTTTAGCATAAAATTTAGTTATATCCCTTAACAATTTCTACAAATAATGTATATTAGCCCCCCTTAACTTTAATTTCTAGCTTCTTCATTGACCACGTTCGTATTAAATGTTAAGCTGTTTGAGCTTATGATGCATGTCCATTTATCTCAACAATCATCTCCCTAAGAATACCATATTTTCCTGTATTGAAATATTCACACCACTGGCATGTCGGATGTAGTCTATGAAGCACGGACTTGTAATACGCGTTTCGACACGAGACACGCGACACGTGATTCTTCCAAAAACTAGGATATGACACACTAGGATAAGTATAATATATATATATATATATATATTAATGAAATGAAACATATTTTTCCATAAAATACCTTATTATAGCATTCTTAACATGAAATTAAGAAAATGGATCATACAAAACATAATTCGAATAAACTTTGACATTAAAAATCATAAATAAAGCATAATCACCATCACGAAATTAAAATACATGGTAATGTGTCGGAGCGCGCACATACTATGTGTTTCAACACGACACGTGACTCGTAGCTTCGAGGAGAGTGTTCGTGCTTCATAGGATGTAGTGAGTTTTTCTTCTTCAAAAAGGAAAATATGAAGAAAAAGGGTATAATATAGGCCTCAGATTTCGTTTCTTTGATGTAAAAAAAGTAGGAAAAAAATGAAACTAGAACAAAAAAGAAAAAGGAACCTATAACACATATAAATAGAATAAAGCAATAGGAATTAATTAGCTAAAGTATCTGTAGTTGGTGAACTATTGTTATCTGGGTGAAAGTAATGAATAATGAACAATTTCGCTCTATTTAGAGTGTCTGTGTTTTACTTGTAGATTACAAATAAAATACAACAATATATATATACACATACATACACGATTACACTGACAGATGGCATTGTGATCGAAAGAGCAATGCATGTAACTAGGCTATCGAATCCATTCAACAACACTAGAAGGGTCCAATTTCCTTGTCTACTACACGGATCCTTATAGAAATCTCAATTTCTCTTTCCCAATCGACACCCTATCTCACTCAATGCCCTCATTGTTTGGTTCACGTACCTTTTGGGGGAAAATAAATCCACGTGTAAAACATATAAGCCCAAAGTGCAAATGTGATAATCCTCTGTTTAATTCTCGAGAAAATAAAGAGTATTAGTTTTCTCGGGTACCATATAGAGAAATAGGCATTTAATGAAAATTACCTGGTTTTGTTGGTTGGTTGGGGTGGATATTAGGTGTGGAAGAGAACCCCAAGGTTGCGAACTAAATTAACAACTACGAACTCACGATGACATGTTAAAAAAAAAGAAAAGAAATCTGATCCCAAGGAGCCAATAACCGTGTTTGCATAACAAACTAAGTTTCATATTATATGATATATTTATGATGATTAGCTGAGGAAACTGCATACTTATTGTGTTATTGTAACACCCCGTATTTTTGGTGATTTAATATTTAATTAATTCGAGAATTCTAAATTACTAGTGTGTTGTAATTTTAAATGAATTAATTATGGAAAAATATAATTAAATATTGATCGGGGAGTAAATGGTTAATATTTAGGGGAATTTATTTACTAAGTGAATAGTAATAATTTATTTACGTCATTTCGAGTAGTAATGATAGGGTATACACTTATCTCAACCGGGAGTCGGTATAGACTAAAAAGGGGGTGGGGGATAACTATTTTTATAAATTAATTTGGATGCCAATTATAAGTGTACAGTTCAGTCCGGATGGGTCGAGATAGTCAGAAAAGTGTACCCGGGGGTAGTAAACGGGTCACGGGGCGTTTTTAGACATAGCCGGGCCTACACGGGGGCATTTGGGTCACTTGGGCTTGGCCCATTAGGTAAAAAAAGGGATTTAGGTAAATTGTTAAATTAGAAGAAATAAGGAAACGGCTGTGGTGAGTTTAGAAAAAGGCTAAGTGTGTTAAGGAACCCTAATAGCAGTTAAAGGCAGTTTTGGGATCACTAGAGAGCCAACAAGGGTCATCTTCAACCTTGGAATTCATCTCCAAATCAGACACTACGAAACCTAAGGCAAGTGGATAACTTGCAATAGTATTGAATCTGTTTTCAATTCATATT
Source organism: Sambucus nigra (assembly GCA_949130495.1). Lineage (NCBI taxonomy): Eukaryota > Viridiplantae > Streptophyta > Magnoliopsida > Dipsacales > Adoxaceae > Sambucus > Sambucus nigra. The sequence continues at coordinate 31,082,532 of OX422207.1, read as the reverse complement.
TATGTGATGTGATTGATTAAAAAAAATCGTTTTGGGTGTTCATGGCATAAACATGGGATTTTGAATACATTAATCTGATTTACGAATTTGAGTAAGGATTCATGTAAAACCTGATATTCATAAGTTGATACATATCTGGTAGGATGATATCTGGACAATTAGAAATGAATTTGATGAAGGAATTTGGAGTGTAAATGGGTTAAGGATTACAGATGAATTTTCTTCCAACTTCATAAATCGTAGTTAATGGACAAATTAATAATGTTAATGGACATTCTGGAGATCCCTAATAAGGTTTCTAACATGTATTAATGCTAAGAGGTCTTGAGGTTACTGGTAGAAGAAACTAGGGTTTGAGAAATTACGTCCATGGCTGATTCTGTCTTCGCGAAGAAGACGAAGACCTGCTCGATCGAAGGTCTGGGGTCGATCGATCGAAGGTCGGCAGAATTTGACAGATTCGCCCAGTTATGTATATAAAAGGGAATTTATATAATGATATTTATGTAATTAATTATTGAAGAAATTAATACATGAGTTTAAATCTAATTAATCGTGAGTAAAGTTAATTAGGATTTGAGGGAGTTTTTTTTCGGGTGACACGTCATGATTAAAAATTCGGGAGTCGGGAATTTAGACTCGGATGAGGTTATTTCGGGCTACGAGTGTAAGTTCAATTTTATGGTGGGGGAGACACCAAAGGTGACTTAATTAATTAATGTGTGAATTAATTAATAATTAGGGTTGGACCATAAGCTCTTAAGAATTTAATTAGACTTGTGTTACGGATTTAGTACATGGTGTAGCCGGGACATTTTATATTTGTATATATATACGGTGTGTGATAGTATATATATATGTAGTGTGTGCATTAATCTCAGTGGTTAAATATTATTATTCTATACTCTAGTGCTATAGGGGGACGTTGCGCGTAGTGGGTGAATCCCCTAGCTTGAGGAGTAGGGCGAGTATATTCCCAGGTCATAGCGTCCGTTATATGGGGTGAGGGGCATCTCACTTTCAGGAAAGGAATATGACCGCCTCCAATCGTATGCTAAACCAAGTTAGTGAGCGATTCTGACTTGGGTAACTAGGTTATGTGAATACACCTAGTGGGATAGCACTTTAGAGAAATTATATTTTGTGAGTATTTTTACTCGGTGGGATATTAGTAATAGATGTTATTTCAGTATTTTTGTGAATACTGCAATATAATTAAATATATAATTAGGTAAATAATTATATATGGGATAATTAATACATAGTGTGAAATGTATTATGTGCATAACAGGTGTGAGTGTTATATGAAATTTAAAAGGGTAATGATTTAATTAAGTTGATGTTTATAATAACTTAAAAATCATGATTTAAGGCATACTCGGTTAGAGTAGGTTAATTGCAAGGGGTAACATAAGTATTGGGTCGGGAGAGTAGGACCTAGGTAAATTAAATGAAAGCGTTAGTAGTGCAATAGAGGAGGGGTAAGGAAGTCCTCAAGAGAGTGCGGCACTAACTAAAATATGAAGAGCATGCATATTTATTTATTACAGCAAGTTAATCACTTGTTAAATGTTTTCAAATGTTTTTGGGTACTAACCCTTGCTATAAAAAATTTAAAAACCTTTTAGGTGTCCAGCCACAGGGAGGCCAGGCTTGACTCTATTCCAGGTATCCATTGTTGCAGCACATGTGGATGTTGCGGGGTTTTTGATAGACGCCTCATTATTTCATTCGTGTAGAAACTCTTTAGTAGTTATTTGAGCATGTCGCTCACAATTCATTTATTAGTATTAGACTTATTGAGATTGTCTTCTTGTCTTTTCTTGTATTGGATATTTGGACCAATGGTTTATTCGGTTAGGTATTTTAATTGTTGATGGTTATTTCAGTTAGCTGTGATTGTGTATTATTTTATGTTCCGCATGAGTTTCATTTAATTAATTGAAAGATAAAAATTGGCACCAGTCTACTTTTCTCCCTTAGGTGGTTAGTAATTAAAAAGACGACAGTGATGCTAAGAATGAACCAACTGAGAAACGTGTTCTAACTTGATTTAGGACTGATCACCAGGGATTAATTAGGCGGGGTGTCGGTATCATAGCATCAGGTTCTAGTGTCCTTAGGATCTGTGCGTCTTTTTACGTTTCAGCGTAGCACTCGGTTGTTATAGAGCCCTATTATTAGGACTGTTAATTCATTTTCAGCTTGGGAGATATCGTATTTATGCTGTGTATATTATTGTGTAAATTGTGTACTTAGACAATTCAATCTATTTCAGATGCCACCAAAGAGGCAGAGAGCGGAGTGGGCTGAGGCTAGGGATGAGGTGAGAGAGGCTCATCTGGAGCCACAGATGCCGCCACCCCCACCCCCACCCGAGTTGTTTTCCACTACTCAGGTGGCAGTGATAGTGGCCCAGGCGGTCGAGACAGCGATGCGAGTTATGGCAGCTCATTTTCCACAACCCCATGCACCGCCTCCGGTGGCACCCGCAATCCAGGATCCAGTGGGGCCACCGTCTTGGCAACGAGTTAGGGAGACCTTTCAGAAGGGTCACCCACCTGAGTTTCGAGGTAGCACCGATGTGGTGGAGGCTTGTGACTGGAAGAAGAATGTTCAGCGCCATATGCGCATGCTAGAGTGTGCCGATGTGCAGAGGCAGATGCTTGCGTCCTTTCGTCTGTCGGAGGCAGCCTTACAATGGTGGGAGTCAGTTACCAACGCTGAGGAGCGAAATTTGATGACGACATCTAAATCCGGGGTGCGGTTCGACCGCAAATACTTTCCACCAGCGGTAGAGGCTGAGATGAGAAAGAAGTTCAGTGAGTTGGTACAGGGTGACCGGTCAGTGGCAGACTATGAGGAAGAGTTCACCCGTTTGGCGAACTTTTTGCCAAATGAGGTGAGCGACGAGGAGCGAAAGAAGTCAAGATTCAAGAATGGCTTAACCAGGAGGATCAGACAGCATTTAATTGGGAATCCGACATTAATGACTTATAAGGATATCGTTAATGTCGCCCTCGCAAATTTCCAGGACCATCGTTCCCATGCGAAGGGGAGTAAGAAAGCAGGTGAGCCGAGCCAGCAGTGCAAGGCGATTACTGGTGGTGACACGAGTGGTACTCAGCAACAGATTATTATTCAGCAGGGGAGTCAGGCTAAGAAATTTAGACCTGGTGGGTCCCGACCGGGAGGTCAGGGATTCAGGCAGGGGCAGTCGGGCCCGAATCAGCAACAACAGGTTCCTCAGGGCCGTCAGGGTTAAGGGAACAACGGAGAAGGACAGCAGGGCCAGCCACATCAGGGCCAACGATAGGGGAACGGTCAGAGACGCTATTTTGTCTGTGGCCAGCCAGGACACTTCAAGAGGGAGTGCCCGCAAAGGGGCAGAGGCCATCAACAAGGTACCCAAAAGGGGCAGCAGGGGCAGATGCCGCCAGCAGCACCAGCTCCACCTGCCCCACAGCAGCAGGGGAAGATGCATTACGGGTGTGTGTATAACGTCCGGGATATTCCCAATCCTCCAGCACAGCAGGCGCCGCCAGTAGATGAGGGTATGTTTTTCATTCATGGTCATGAGGGTAGCATACTTCACTACACCAAAATGACAAAATTGTCACCTTTCCGCCGGCTACCCTTGTCAAGGTCATTAACCGTGACAAAAAACACCTGTTTTGTGTCACGGTCATTGACCTTGACACGACCGTGACAAAGAATTGTCACGGTCAATGACCTTGACACGACCGTGACAACTTTTGCAGCAAAAACTCTTTCTCCCTTCTTTTTTCCCTCTCGCCGTTCCCTCCCCCTCTCTCTCTCTCTACGCTGCTCTCTCTCTCTACTTTCAGGTTTAATTCTCTCTCTCTCTCTCTCTCTCTCTCTCTCTTCCATTTATATATATGTTTGTGTGTATATATATGTGTGTGTGTGTGTGTGTATATGTGTGAGTGTGTGCATGTGTGGGGGGTGGGGCAGGGTGGGGGTAGGGGGTGGGGCAGGGGGTGGGTAAGGGGTGGGGTTGTTGTGTGTGTGTGTATATGTGTGGTGGGTGGGGGGTGGGGGGTGTGGAGGGAGGTGGGGAAGGGTGGGGGCTATTTTGTGTGTGTGTGTGTGTGTGTATGTGGTGGGTGGGGGTGGGGGTGTGTGTGTATGTGGTGAGTGGGGGTGGTGGTGTGTGTGTATGTGGTGAGTGGGGGGTGTGGAGGGAGGTGGGGGTGTGTATGTGGTGAGTGGGGGGGGTGGAGGGAGGTGTGTGTGTGTGTGTGTGTGTGTGTGTATTTGAATTAACCCATGAATTTGTATTTTTGTATTTGAATTAACCCATGAATTTATTTTTTGTATTTGAATTAACCCATGAATTTATTTTTGTATTTGAATTAACCCATTATATGAAACATACTTGAAATTAAATATAGTGCGCATAGATACGCATTCAATAGCCCTTAGACCCGTTCGAGAGTCATTACCCCTGTAATGAGATCTCTCGAATTGTCCCGTTTGGACAGTTTAAGACTGTATAATTTCTGTATAATATTCTTATTGGCTTAAAGTTGTTACTTTTGGAGGAAGTTCTGCAGTCGTATCTTAATGTTCTCTAGGTACATACTAGATTGACAAGTGTGACTGTTATTTTAATTGACCAATTGAAATAACACTCACACCTGCCAATCTACGTCATGTACTTGGAGAACTACGGGGATATGCTGTCGAATTTTTTTCAAATCGTAACAATGTGCATGAGCTGTTAAGTATATTACAGAAAAATGCAGTCTTGAATGGGATAGGACCACTTACACTTTAATAGGATAATTAAATGATGGGATAATTAAATAAAACATACTATAAATCTAAGTTTTGTTTACCTTTAATAGGTGTTTAGTTGTGGTAGCTGTGATGGGATGTCCGAAATACAAAGAGTGGATGGGTGAGACTAATAGAATGGGGGATGTGTTTCGCAGAGGTGCTAACGAATTTGTGAAATATGCGAAGAGATGTCGTAATGATGAAGAGTTTACGTGTCCGTGTGCTAGGTGTAAGAATGGTAAGGTGTTTGAGTGGAAAACAGTTGAACTACATTTTTTAAGATCGGGTGTGCAAGATAGTTATCGATTTTGGAGTTTTCACGATGGATTGAAAGTTCCTTTTGTCCCCGACCAACCTTCACAACAACCTTCAACAAGTAGAATAGATGTAGAAGGGGACGACGTAGATCATAATATGTTAGAGGATTTAGTTGATGATGCGTACGGAGTTTATGAAGCAGAGGAGAATGAGGTTACTGATGATGTAGAAGATTCAAGTGCTCGTGAAGATAACACGATAAAACTTGACGATGACTACCAAAGTTGCAAAGGATTGTGAATTATGCTACTCATGATTTACATAAGTGTAAGTCCCACGATTGGCATGTGATCATGCAATTGGTTCCTCTATTGTTTAAGCACTGTTTCTCCAAGCACAAGGATTTGCGTAGGGCTATTATGCAAATTAGTATTACCTTCTCCCTCTTGTGTGAGAAGGTAGTGAATCGAGAACAAATCAGTAGTGGACCTAAGTAGTGGTTACGTAAATTTACAGATGTAGGACATGGTTATGTAAATTTATTATATATATATATAATAATAATAAAATCACCATAATTTTTATTTAGCAAGAGTGAGATTATATTAATGAAAAAAACACGTCAACAAAAAAGAATAACATCCCACAATATTATACTTGCGTCCCCATGTTTATATCCCAAAAAATGCTCTTTGGCCCACACTTTTTCCTTACAAAAATTACATTTTATTCCTCAAAATGTTTCAAGAGTGTGCCATACAACATGTCAAATGTGTCAAAAGTGTGTACGTCAACAAGTTTCCACATTTCGGAAAATTCAAAAAATTATGGACATTATTTTTTTGTGTGTCTGACGTGTGTCCCATGTGTTAGACCTTGACATGAGACCATTGTTAGATATTGCCATTGCCATAAAAACCAAATGATTTTAGTTCTTATTAATTTCTTTTAATTTTTTGTGAAGAACAAGATTTTACAACATTTTATTTCTTTGTTATATTTAATTTATATAAAAGAAAAAAGGTCCCTTGGATTGGGAATGATCCTTTCTTAAGATGATTTACTGTTATACCCTTTATTAATATGATGTCCAGCATATGATTTTTCATGAAACAGGGACCATATGCAGCCTATTGAGTGCATGCCTTTTCATGAATTTGTCTGCTTCAAGAATGTGGAAGACCTTCAATTGGTAGGTATTTTTAGAATCTCTGCGTTTTGTATCTTAGAATTTTACTTCCTGTATTGTATGACTACTTATTTAGATACTAATTTTTTGTCATAATAAGCTCCAAGAATATCTTGGCATTTCCTTTATTGTAGTTATTGGGCACTACTGATTTGTTCTCCTGAATGTCCTGTATTATATTTATCAATATCATACTTAGGCCTTGTTCAATTACGATTTATATTTATCTATATTTGAGGGGAGGATACTAATTTTACTTTATTTCAATTCAGGGGACAGGGAGTGGCCCTAAGGGTAGGCCACATATGCTTTATACTTATGTGGCTATTCGGACGAGAAGGGAAGGATAAGGAGGTGTCCCCGTGCGTCGCGGTACAAAATCTCTTTTCCATACAAATAGTTTGTAGATTTGAGATAATTGATGGTGATGTTGTTTCTTCTTAAATAGTTTCTATTTTGAATATATATTTGCATTATATTTAGTTTGTTTGGATATATGATGTTTGAACAGGTACAACGTTGCTATAACAGGTACAAATATACTGCTGGGCAGTGGCAGTGGCCAAACTGCCCAGCAGATTTTTTTTAAATTCTGCCCAAAATTGTCACGGTCATTGACCGTGACAAGCCCGTGACAACTTTTTATCACGGACGTGTCACGGTCAATGACCGTGACAATTTTTTTAAAAAGGGCCACGGCTTTGTCACGGTTTCTAACCGTGACAAAACGTGTCACGGTCATGGACCGCGACACGACCGTGACACAACCGTGACAAAAAAAAGTTGTCTCGCCTCGAAATGTCACGGTCATTGACCTTGACAAGTTGAATTTGTCAAGTTCAATGACCGTGACAATTCGACAGATTTGGTGTAGTGCTTTTTGACACGGGAGCATCGCATTCATTCATTAAATCTAATTTTTTTAGACGGGCCGGGTTATTAGAAACAGCGGGTAGTCTTCGTATGTGTGTAGAGTCTCCAGTAGGCAGCGGGGCTATGATTCACCCGATTTGTAGGGGAGTAGGCATTTTAATTGGAAGACTTAGCTTAGCAGCAAACTTCTTAGTGTTAGATATGGAGGGGTACGATGTCATACTAGGGTATGGATTGGTTGGCAGGATATCGGACGACTATAGATTGTTACGAGAGGACAATAGTGTTCTCCATTCCGGGACATGAGATGTTCCTGATAGCAATACCGCTACCTGAGGGAGGGTCGCACACACACTTGCATTACATCAAGGAGGAAACCTCACAGGAAGTAGTGATTCCGTTGGACTCTATTCCGCGGAGTACATCGCCATGGGGTGCACCGATGTTGTTTGTGAAAAAGTGAGATGGCTCACTACGGTTATGCGTGGACTATAGAGAGCTGAATAAGGCCACGATACGGAATAAGTATCCATTGCCTAGGATTGATGATCTATTTGACCAGTTGAGAGGGGAGTCTTACTTATCTAAGGTTAACTTGAGGTCAGGGTATCATCAACTACGTATCCGAGAGGAGGATGTTCCTAAGACCACTTTCCTGTCGCGGTATGGATCTTATGAGTTCAAGGTGATGCCATTCGGGCTCACCAATGCACCAGTAGTGTTCATGGACCTCATGAACAGGGTTTTCAGGGAGTTTCTCGATCAGTTGTCATCGTGTTCATTGATGACATCCTGATTTACTTGCGCACCGAGGAGGAGCATGCAGGACACCTGCGTATAGTGTTACAGACATTGAGGGATCACCAGCTCCATGCCAAATTCGGTAAGTGTGGATTTTGGCTACGGGAGGTTTAGTTTCTTGGCCACGTGGTGTCAGACCGGGGTATTACGGTGGATCTGAGTAAAGTATCGGCAGTGAGGGAGTGGGGATAGCCCACGACACCGATTGAAGTGCGCAGTTTTCTGGGATTGGACGGTTATTACAGGAGGTTCATTAAAGGATTCTCAAAGATTGCGGGCCCTTTGACGAATCTGACCCGGAAAGGGGTACCTTTCACTTGGAGTGATCATTGTCAATTAGCTTTCGACGAGTTAAAGGACAAGTTGACATCTGCACCCATGCTTGTATTGCCGAAAGGAGGAGTAGAGTATCGGGTTTACACTGACGCGTCCTTACAGGGACTTGGGGGTGTGCTTCAGTAGGAGGAAAGGTCTATAGCTTATGCGTCCAGGAAGTTAAAGCCCAATGAGAGGAATTACCCCACTCACGACCTAGAGTTAGCAGCGGTCGTTTTTACTTTGAAGATATGGAGACATTATCTTCTGGGGGAGCAGTTCACATTATTCACGGATCACAAATCACTTCACTATCTCTTCACTCAGAAGGATCTGAATATGAGGCAGAGGATATGGCTAGAATTCATGAAAGACTACCAGTTTGATATTCAGTATCATCCTGGTAAGGCTAATGTGGTAGCAGATGCATTGAGTGGGAGACCGATTGGGGAAATATCAAAAGTCTGGAAAGCGAAGTGGAGAGAACTTCGATATGAGGATGATGTAGCCAGGGCTTGTATGTCAGCGTTATCCATCACACCTGAGATCATTATGCGAGTTGGGAGGGCTCAGGGAGAGGACCAGACCTGTCGGGATAGGGTGAACCAGTTACTAGCTGGGGGAGCAGAGGATAACTCAGTCAGCTCGGAGGGAGGCTTATGCCTTAATGGAAGGTTAATTGTTCCAGGGGATGAGGAGTTAAGGCACGCTGTTATGGAAGAGTCTCATGGGATGAAATTCGCGGTACATCCCGGTGGGGATAAGATGTATCAGGATATGAGAAGGCAGTATTGGTGGGCAGGAATGAAACGGGACATAGCAGAGTTTGTTTCGAAATGTTCCACGTGTCAGCTCATGAAAGTTGACCATCAGAGACCATCAGGGATGCCACAGCCACTTGAAATTACTGTGTGGAAGTGGGAGAGCATCTCCATGGACTTTATTACAGGGTTACCGACATCGCAAAAGGGTCACGATTTCATATGGGTCATTGTGGATCGATTGACCAAAGTGGCCCACTTCCTTCCGGTTCGCACAGACTTTGAGACGATGCGTTATGCGCAGCTATTCATAGCAGAGATTGTTAAGCTGCACGGGCTACCGATAAATATTATGTCGGATAGGGACAAAATCTTTGTGGCCCACTTTTGGTAGAGTTTTCAGGAGGCCATGGGCACGGAGTTACGTTTGAGTACAGCCTATCACCCATAGGCTGACGGACAGACTGAGAGAGTTAATCAGATGCTAGAAGATATGTTCAGAATGTGCATATTAGACTTTGGGGGAGGTTGGGAGAAATATCTTCCTCTGGTAGAGTTTGCGTATAACAACTCTTACCAATTCACGATCGGCATGGAACCCTTCGAGGCACTATACGGGAGACCTTGTCGTTCACCCGCTTGTTAATTAAAGGTGGGGAATAACAAACTATTGGGGCCGGAGATTGTTCAGGAGACATCTTCCAAAATAGAGCTGATCCGAGGGAGAATTTGGATAGCTCAGGATAGGCAAAAAAGTTACGCTGATGCTTTACGGAGACATGTGGAGTTAGAGGTTGGGGATCAGGTATTGGTCCAGGTGTCCCCTATGAAAGGGGTGATGAGGTTCGGCAAGAAGGGTAAGTTAGCACCGAGGTACGTGGGACCTTTCCCTATTATCGAGAGGGTGGGGCCTGTAGCCTACAGGCTGGGATTATCGGAGCACCTTCAGCGGATACACGACGTGTTCCATGTGGCATCGCTGAAGAAATATCGCAGGAGCGAGAGGGCCTTCTGGAACATTTCACTCGAGGAAATTGATTTACAGCCAGACATCTCATATGAGGAGAGACCGGTGGCTATTCTGGACCGTAGCGAGCGGAAGTTACGATCCAAGGTTGTTCCACTAGTTAGAGTGCAGTGGGGTCATCACAACGTTGATGAGTCTACCTGGGAGCAGGAGGAGGATATGCAGGAACAATATCCAAAGCTTTTCATCACAGGTATGACCTAATTTCGGGGGCGAAATTCCTTTGTATGGGGGGAGTATGTAAAACCCCGTATTTTTGGTGATTTAATATTTAATTAATTCGGGAATTCTAAATTACTAGTGTGTTGTAATTTTAAATGAATTAATTATGGAAAAATATATTTAAATATTAATCGGGGAGTAAATGGTTAATATTTAGGGGAATTTATTTACTAAGTGAATAGTAATAATTTATTTACGTCATTTCGACTAGTAATGACAGGGTATACACTTATCTCAACCGGGAGTCGGTATAGACTAAAAAGGGGGTGGGAATAAGTATTTTTATAAATTAATTCGGATGCCAATTCTGAGTGTACAGTTGAGTTCGGATGGGCCGAGATAGTCAGAAAAGTGTACCCAGGGGTAGTAAACGGGTCACGGGGTGTTTTTAGACATAGCCGGGCCCACACGGGGGCATTTGGGTCACTTGGGCTTGGCCCATTAGGTAAAAAATGGGGTTTAGGTAAATTGTTAAATTAGAAGAAATAAGGAAACGGTTGAGGTGAGTTTAGAAAAAGGCTAAGTGTGTTAAGGAACCCTAATAGCAGTTAAAGGCAGTTTTGGGATCACTAGAGAGCCAACAAGGGTCATCTTCAACCTTAGAATTCATCTCCAAATCAGACACTACGAAACCTAAGGCAAGTGGATAACTTGCAATAGTATTGAATATGTTTTCAATTCATATTTATGTGATGTGATTGATTAAAAAAATTCGTTTTGGGTGTTCATGGCATAAACATGGGATTTTGAATACATTAATCTAATTTACGAATTTGAGTAAGGATTCATGTAAAACCTGATATTCATAAGTTGATACATATCTGGTAGGATGATATCTGGATAATTAGAAATGGATTTGATGAAGGAATTTGGAGTGTAAATGGGTTAAGGGTTACAGATGAATTTTCTTCCAACTTCAGAAATCGTAGTTAATGGACAAATTAATAATGTTAATGGACATTCTGGAGATCGCTAATAAGGTTTCTAACATGTATTAATGCTAAGAGGACTTGAGGTTACTGGTAGAAGAAACTAGGGTTTGAGAAATTTCATCCATGGCTGATTCTGTCTTCGCGAAGAAGACGAAGACCTGCTCGATCGAAGGTCTGGGGTCGATCGATCGAAGGTCGGCAGAATTTGACAGATTCGCCCAGTTATGTATATAAATGGGAATTTATATAATGATCTTTATGTAATTAATTATTGAAGAAATTAATACATGAGTTTAAATCTAATTAATCGTGAGTAAAGTTAATTAGGATTTGAGGGAGTTTTTTTTCGGGTGACAAGTCATGATTAAAAATTCAGGAGTCGGGAATTTAGACTGGGGTGAGGTTATTTCGGGCTATGAGAGCACTACACCAAATCTGCCTAATTGTCACGGTCATTGACCTTGACAAATTCAACTTGTCAAGGTCAATGACCGTGACATTTCGAGGCGAGACAACTTTTTTTGTCACGGTCGTGTCGCGGTCCATAACCGTGACACGTTTTGTCACGGTTAGAAACTGTGACAAAGTCGTGACCCCTTTTAAAAAAATTGTCACGATCAATGACCGTGACACGTCCGTGATAAAAAGTTGTCACGGGCTTGTCACGGTCAATGATCGTGACAATTCTGGGCAGAATTTAAAAAAAATCTGTTGGGAAGTATGGCCACTGCCACTGCCCAGCAGTATATTTGTACTTGTTATAGCAACGTTGTACCTGTTCAAACATCATATATTCAAATAAAATAGAGATAATGCAAATATACATTCAAATAGAGACAATATGCATCACGATATAATTCAAATGTAACAACTTAAAACAATTCAATTCAAACTTAAAATAATTCAATTCAAACTTAAAACAATGTCACTACATGTCTGGTGTATTGTTAAAACTGAGGAGGTGAGTAGGCCACACGATAGACGAATTGACACACCCACTAATATACGTCGTGCCGCATTGTTTGCGCAACCACAATAAGGAGTTCTCCTTCCCGGGTATGACATGCGTGACGAGCACCCTGGACTCCATCTCTTGAAGCTCACGTCCATGAACTATTCCACCCTGGACGATATTCAGGTCCCTCAACCCCCGCCCTATCTGCTTTCCATCAAATACGTCCAATATGAGCACGCTCGGCCAACCAAGTGTCGACATCGGTTTGGGGAAGGGAGACAAATAGGAAAGTGGATCATCAAAGTACGCACGTGTCAGTGATGAAGAAGCGAGGTCCACATCCTCGTCATCCTGCGCCTCATCCTCCCGCACCTCCTCCTCCACCGCCTTCTCCTTCCCTTTCTCTTTCCCTTTACGGTCTCCGCCCAACGTACGCTTCATGAATGAGAACATATCTTGGACCGTCGCCTCCAATCGGGATAGCTTCGCGTCATGTGAATCCATCGTTCGAGCCAACCCGATATCACTCGTCTCCAATCCGATGATCCTAGATTTGGACACCCGCGAGCTCACCCCCCCTTGTCCTCCCCTTGCGATCAGAGCCAAGAACTTGGTTGAGTGCGTCTGTGGACAAAGATGCCTTGTCGGCATCAGACTGCGACTCATGCACTTCCTTAAGCTTTGCCTGAAATGACAAAAAGCACATGATTAGTAAAATAAATAAACTAAAAAATTATAACGTAATTAACAAAAATTAAACTGTCGGATTACTTACAATCGTGGCCGCGACGCTCGGGGACACCTCCTTGTCCTTCCCCTTCTTCGTCCGAAGAGCCACATAAGTATCGAGCCTATGTGGCTTACCCCCTGGCCCACTCCCTACCCCCTGAAATAAAATAAAGTAAAGTAAAATTAGTATCAGCCCCGCAAAGTAAAATAATGAAGAATAATATATTTCTGTAGTTATAGAAAAATTAAATCTTACCTGCATCCTATGCTCCACCTCGGCGTAAGAGGTCCGGCCGGAGTAGTGCCCGTCCGTCTTTTTTGCCTGATTTTCCCTCCCCGATTGGCAAGATGCCAATTGTCGATCCTCGATCTCATTTTCAATGAACTTCTGCCATTGTGCCAATGAGATCGGCTCCTTGGGGGGGACGGATTCACGCCATTGGATAATGGACTCTCGTGTTTTCCCAAAGTACCGTGCTCGTATATTTTTCTTCCACGACTTGAGTTGCTCCCTAATCTTCTCCAAGACGGGATCGCGTAGCTTTGGATCCAAGTTGAATTGTTCTTGTCCAACAAATAAAATGTTAGTTGCGAATAAATATAAATATAAATATAAATACAAATATAAAATGAAAATGAAATTGAAATTGAAATTGAAATTGAAATATTTATATAAATATATTACCTGTAGTGCCGCCCAAACAACTAACTTGAGCTCATATGGCACCTCCTTCCAACTCATAAACCCCGGGCCGATGACCGTCTTTAGCAGAACGGGGGATCTCTCTAATATGTCCGATTTGTTCTCGACGGTAATCACAAATTTCCCATATTTGGGGAGCCTAAGGGCGGAAGAGACCTCGTCGCCTCCACTACCACCGAGCCCAGACGACATCATCATAAACAGCATCATCATCTTCGCCTTAATATCTGAAGGAGACATTTGCTGTAAAAAACTGTTATTAGTACAGATATAATATTATCACCACACCCCACCCCTTCCCCCCCTCCCCCCACCACGACCGTGACAACTACAAAAGTCTATTATCCTCATTATACTTTATCACAATATGCATATCTTATATATATATATATATATATATATATATATATATATATATATATATATATATATATATATATATATATTGTGAATTTCATGTATGTTTCATTTAATTATCATACTATATATATATATATATATTGTTCGATATACAAAGTAATTTTCAAAAAAAGTTGAAACATCCCACCCCCATATGGACAATAATCCAGTGGTCATGCCACTTTTAAAACGAACCAACCCAACATTTACTAAACAAAATAATTCAACAGCAATGTCAACAATAAATGTTTATCCCGTATTCCTTCTAATTCATCTACTCATATGAAATGGGCAATTACTAAAGTATAAAATTATTAATTTACTAATTTACAACGAGGGGCAATCCTACTTTCATATGAACTGGGCACAATACAATTAAAATTACAATTAAAGCTATACAATTGTTAAGATTACCCCACCGCACACACACCACATCCCCCACCCCCTGCCCCCACCACACACACACGCACACACCTGCACACACACACAGACACCCCACCCCACCCCCACCCACCCAACCTCCACACCCCCACTCACCACACCCACACCCACCCACACACACACACACACACACGGGCCAATGTGTCAATTACGGACCTGGAACACTAGTAAAAATTTCCATTTTTATCTTGTAAAGACCGTGCCATAAATTTTTCTATGTTACTTCACTTGTTTTACTATGAACCAAAACATTCATTTATAAATTTCAAAAAATGTTATCTTATTACATTTATCCGAAATTTATGTCACTATGTGATAGCCCCTGAACTCTTGTTATCATTATACTCTTTTGTGTAGTTCATATCACAGTGAACATTGATTCAATCTTTATTCAAGTTATAACCTAAACTCAGTAAACCTTTACAACCTATGATTTCAGTAGAACCACTGAATTCAATTAAAACCTTAAATGTGGTATAGCCCCGCATCCTCTTTAAACCCTTTATTGTAGTAAACCCATGCAATTTATAACCTATTATCAGTGAAACCTAGTAGCATACCTTATAATTCAGGGATTAGACTCCGGTATACCATGGAAGTTTTATTTGTCCTTTAGGACTCAGATGTTGAGTGCCTAGTTTTTTTTTGCTACATGCGTATGAGTGACACTCTAGTTAGTGTGCCTAACCATGTATTTTTTTCCCAATTATTTTGGGTCGACTGTCTAAATATTTTGGACGCTATTATAACGGCATTGCTAGGCATTTGAAGCCCCTTATAACTGAAAATTTATGGGTTATCTTTATGACTTGATAAAACCTATCCAATTATAAATCGTCATGCTATTCTTTTAAATATCACAGGCTCTAGTATACTGTTGTCAATTTATAAAATACCGCAAGTGCACGGGCTATTATAGAATAACGAGTGTAAGTACGGGTCGAACCCACAGAGATTTATCAATTTTTTTTCTTTAAAAATAATTGTGACTGTCCAACTTGACTAAATTGGGTTGGATATGAGATGTAATATTAAACTAAGGAACACAAACAAGAAATAGGAGTACGAAAGATATAATCAACGTAGCGTGAAAACTAGGACGTTGGATCCATTTATCACGTTAAACTAACACTGTGCAATAATTTAAATTCGTCATTATAACTCAAATTAAACCGACTCTCGTCGTATTTAATTCGGAAAAATAATACGTGAGAAGTCCAAAATAAAATTTAACGTCTCTAAATTTAGACGCCTAAAATCCCCATTCCCTTAAAAAATTCACTTTTAAATTTCAAAATATAGTCTTTAAGCATGGGCTATCAATCAATTTAATAAAAGTATAACCCATCAAAAAGTACTCGTACTTAAAATATAAAAATGATTTTTTTTCAAATAATGCCGAAGGTTTAAAACGCACTCTCGTGTCATTTTAAATGAATACTGAATTTTTAAAACTTTTAGCACATATTGGGAAATAAAGACGAAATTAAATCACACACAATATTAATCACACATGATAAATTTCACCTAGTCCTAGTGAGGAAATTAAGCTAGCATAATTGTAGACATAATAAAATTGCAAGAATGAATACTCAATTTCATTAAATAAACAAACTTACAATTGATGTGTCACAAATAATCTTGACAAAAATTCCACTCACAAAATAATTATTGGCCCTCTCTAAAGCTCTCTCTAAAAAAAACTCCCTAAAATAATGAACCCAAGGGTCCTATTTATAGACTTAGGGTTAGGGTATTTGAGTTGGTGTAAAACACCCATTTCATTCGTAAAAATCAATTTTCACGACATATAAGGAATCTTCTCTTTTTTTTGGGATTTGAATCCATCCTCATCCTTAAAAGATTTTGACCGAATAAGTGATAACTTTGAATGATACGGTAGCTTTGACTGTTGACCGATGACATGGCAGATTGATGATGTGGCCAGATGAGGTGGACGTTGACTGGTAAAAGATGACATGGCAGATTGACTGTTGACTGATGTGGCTTTGGCTCTTATATAAAAAAAATATCAGGAGAGGCTGGGAATCGAACCCCAGACCTCCTGCATATTAATTCACACGCTCAACCACCAGGCTACCAAGACTTCTTTGCTGTAATACTGCTTCAATAATTTATATACACATCCAATTTCCGAAATTCCTTTCTTTTATTCTTTGGCCCAAGAATCTTTTTCTTCTTTCATTTCTTTCCACAACCTTTTATTTCTTCACCAAATGACCTCGATTTTTCTCCAAAATTCAGAGGTACCTGCAAAATTATAAAACAAGTGATATTAATTAAAATTCAGCCCCATAAGTTAAGGAAATTACGAATTTACCCTTATTTGCATTTTTAACCCCGAAATTCATAACTTTTCCATTTTAACTCCAAATTCAACCAAATTTCAGAGGGAACTTTATTTTTCCTAGATAAACATTTAAAACTTATTTTCAGGCCCATAAAGTTTTTGAAATTATAATTTTACCCCAGGAGTTATTAAAATTGTATTTTTAACTCGGATTTTATTCAAACCTACATTTTTCTTTTATTTTTCGAAAATGACTCTAAAAACTCATTATTTAAGATACAATGGGTCTAACAAGGCCTAGATTTGGTCATAATTCATACAAAATAATTCACTCATCATATACCCCTGTTCAACACTGTTGATATATTATTTTGCTTTAGATTACTATAAACTGTGTTACATTACCAGCATTTTAGTCCCAGTTATGATACACACACACACACACCTCCCTCCACACCCCCCACTCACCACATACACACCCCGTCCCACCTCCCTCCACACCCCCCACTCACCACATACACACACACCACCACCCCCACCCACCACACACACACACACAATAGCCCCCACCCTTCCCCACCTCCCTCCACACCCCCCACCCACCACACATATACACACACACAACAGCCCCACCCCTACCCCCACCCTGCCCCACCCCCCACACATGCACACACACACGCACATATATACACACACACACACATATATATATATACACACAAACATATATATAAATGGAAGAGAGAGAGAGAGAGAGAGAGATAATTAAACCTGAAAGTAGAGAGAGAGAGAGCAGCGTAGAGAGAGAGAGGGGGAGGGAACGGCGAGAGGGAAAAAAGAAGGGGGAAAGAGTTTTTGCTGCAAAAGTTGTCACGGTCGTGTCAAGGTCATTGACCGTGATATTTATTTAAAGAATTGTCACGGTCATTGACCGTGACAATTCTTTGTCATGGTCGTGTCAAGGTCAATGACCGTGACACAAAACGAGTGTTTTTTGTCACTGTCAATGACCTTGACAAGGGTGGCCGGCTGAAAGGTGACAATTTTGTCATTTTGGTGTAGTGGAGTAAGTTCAATTTTATGGTGGGGGCGACACCAAAGGTGACTTTATTAATTAATGTGTGAATTAATTAATAATTAGGGTTGGACCATAAGCTCTTAAGAATTTAAATAGACTTGTGTTACGGATTTAGTACACGGTGTAGTCGGGACATTTTATATTTGTATATATATACGGTGTGTGATAGTATATATATATATATATATATATATATATATATATATATATATATATATATATAAATATATGTAGTGTGTACATTAATCTCAGTGGTTAAATATTATTATTCTATACTCCAGTGCTATAGGGGGAGGTTGCACGTAGTGGATGA
The DNA here is from genome assembly GCA_949130495.1 of Sambucus nigra. NCBI lineage: Eukaryota > Viridiplantae > Streptophyta > Magnoliopsida > Dipsacales > Adoxaceae > Sambucus > Sambucus nigra. Next base: position 31,064,422 of record OX422207.1, on the reverse strand, counting down.
ATCCCCTAGCTTGAGGAGTAGGGCGAGTATATTCCCAGGTCATAGCGTCCGTTATATGGGGTGAGGGGCATCTCACTTTCAGGAAAGGAATATGATCGCCTCCAATCGTATGCTAAACCAAGTTAGTGAGCGATTCTGACTTGGGTAACTAGGTTATGTGAATACACCTAGTGGGATAGCACTTTAGAGAAATTATAGTTTGTGAGTATTTTTACTCGGTGGGATATTAGTATTAGATGTTATTTCAGTATGTTTGTGAATACTGCAATATAATTAAATATATAATTAGGTAAATAATTATATATGGGATAATTAATACATAGTGTGAAATGTATTATGTGCATAACAGGTGTGAGTGTTATATGAAATTTAAAAGGGTAATGATTTAATTAAGTTGATATTTATAATAACTTAAAAATCATGATTTAAGGCATACTCGGTTAGAGTAGGTTAATTGCAAGGGGCAACATAAGTATTGGGTCGGGAGAGTAGGACCTAGGTAAATTAAATGAAAGCGTTAGTAGTGCAATAGAGGAGGGGTAAGGAAGTCCTCAAGAGAGTGCGGCACTAACTAAAATATGAAGATCATTCATATTTATTTATTACTGCAAGTTAATCACTTGTTAAATGTTTTCAAATGTTTTTGGGTACTAACCCTTGCTATAAAAAAATTTAAAAACCTTTTAGGTGTCCAGCCATAGGGACGCCAGGCTTGACTCTATTCCAGGTATCCGTTGCTGCAGCACATGTGGATGTTGCACGGTTTTTGATAGAGCCTCATTCTTTCATTCGTGTAGAGACTCTTTAGTAGTTATTTGAGCATGTCGCTCACAGTTCATTTATTAGTATTAGACTTGTTGAGATTGTCTTCTTCTCTTTACTTGTATTGGATATTTGGACCAATGGTTTATTCGGTTAGGTATTTTAATTGTGGATGGTTCGCATGAGTTTCATTCAATTAATTGAAAGATAAAAATTGGCACCAGTATACTTTTCTCACTTAGGTGGTTAGTAATTAAAAAGACGACAGTGATGCTAAGAATGAACCAACTGAAAAACCTGTTCTAACTTGATTTAGGACTGATCACCCGGGATTAATTAGGCGGGGTGTCACAGTTATCCCCCATATCTGCATCTCTCCCATAAGCAAGTATAACCTCGCGAGTATGCTTGCCCAAAGGCAGGGGCCTTTAGTGATTGTCAAATTTGCATGGACAAGGCATGTATTGTTATTGATTAGGCACAAAACTAGGTCCACCACTAGCGTTTATAGGAAAACATGAAAGCCAAACAAAATAATTATAAAACATTTCCTCGTTTGCTTGAGCATTTAACATTTGCAATTGTATTTCAAATTCAAATTACACTACGATTAACTAAAGTTTATTGAGATGGTTTGCAAGCAGGTAGAGCAAAAGATGGGATATTTTTCTCTAAAGTACTCAAATTGTACAATTGGAAGCATCTTGAATATACTTTATAGTGGCACCTTGCTTCCCAATTAAGCTTCCCCCATGCATGGCTACCAACACTAGCCTTGTGCGAACCATCCCACCTGCGGATTTTTATCCACATCAATGACGCGTTTATGATCCCTCAACAGGCCATCCACTTCGGTAGGAATAACAACATTACATTTCTTTCAGTAATCCCAGGAGGACCATCAAGAATATTAATGAGAGCCCATTTTTTCCTTACTCATTTTCCTTACATGTTTCCTAATGTACTCTCCCTTGCAACCATTAATACCACCAACATTGTGTAAAGGAACCAACATCCTAAAAACATTCTCTCCACGCCATTATTTTCTCCACCATCCCGCTGAATAATTTCCTAATTCTTATATTTCCATAGGATGTGAGTTCTTAGGCACATAACCAACATCATGTTCAGCAAATATCCCCTCAGCCATATTATTAATTGGTAGAGTAGACTTCTAAATCTGGGGCGATGCAAGTGATCTCGAGGGAGATGGAGGTTGTGTAAGACAACATAAATGAAATATCTAACAGTTTATAAAATAGAAAGGTAGGCTTTTGTAAATACATATGAAATGTGATTTGACTTTTGAAGTTTACCTTAATATAAGCATCTCATTTATTACATAACCTATTACTTTAGGCTTATATAAAGTCATTTAAGGCTATGTCTCTTACCACCAAAGAGTTCTACTTCCTTGAAAGAATAAATTTATGAAATATGAGAGCATAAATGAATTATTGCACAAAAATATTCTTATCATATTAAATGATATTTTAACAACTATTCTAACCAATAAAATCCAGCAATGTCCACCAATATGGAAACAAAGTACAAATTATTTTACTCCAACTTATTTTGATGAGGGAAAGCGATAAGGAAGAAAATAAAATCTTAACTTTAAGGTTTGGGCCAACATTTGAAAAGGCGTTTACAAATCACTCATAAGTACCTACACAAAAGTTTGTAAATTGATCATAAACGAAACCAAAATATTTGGAGGAAGAAAGTTTACATTCGCAAAGGTCAAACTAAAAAATATTCAAGAAGAATAAAGCAATCAAGGACTAATCAAGAATACTAATGTACATAAAAACTAATCTAGCATGTTTTTGATAAACTAATTTACATGGAAACTTCGAAATATTACAAGTCATAATAGTTCACAAGCCAAAAAAAAATAGGGCAAAATTTTCTTTGTTTTTTGGGCATTCTAAAACCTGTTAATATAAAAATTGTGTAATATAAAGCCCGCACGACCATAAAATTTAACAATAAAATTACAAAAGCCTGCACGATTATAAGATTAAACAATAAAATTACAAAAGCCAATCATGAATGTCAACAACATTAAATAAACAATCTCCCTATTGTAAATCATTGACATCTTCATGTGTTCCACGTGAACAAACGCAAACGATAAAATATTATCCTGCAAAAAATAGGACACAAAAAGAGATGATATCAGTATCAAATAATTTTAAAAAAAATTGTATTCAAGCTAAAAAATTGCATATACTTATTGTCATAGTTACAAATTATCCTCATATTCTCAAACCGAAAGTCACGTGACTATGAAGTCAGTTCTAACGAGTTATATTGGTCCTGTGAGGGGTGTTCGTGCCTCTTATGAGGCTGATTTGGGTTTTCACCCTCTAACGACATGTTTTTAGGCCAAAGTCTAGATATTTTCAAATTATCATCATATTCTCAATTAGGGAGTCATGTGCTACGCGATCAGTTTTTATGAGTTACATTGGTCCCGGGCGAGGTGTTCGTGCCTCTTACGGGACTATTTGGAATTTTTTTAAATCTTCGCCCTCTAACGGCATGTTTTTTAGCCTAAGTCTAGATATTTGCAAATTATCGTCATATTCTCAAACTGTTATAGTTAACGCATGTATATTTAAACTCTCTAATTGGTGACCTAGGTTCAATCCATCTGATCAACTAAACACAAGTGCTCATGTTTGGGTTAGATGTGTCAGACTTGGTATTGAGTATTTGAGGCCTACAATACTATTGGAAATATCTAAATGTTTAGGAGATACAATTAAGATTAATCAACCAACCTTAGATAAATCTTATGGTCATTTTGCTAGGGTTTTGATTGATATGGAGTTTACAGAAAACGTGTCAAATCAAGTTTTGGTTAAACATTGAGGCATAAGTATTGAGGAGGATGTGGAGTATGAAAGACTGCCTCCAAAATTCTCCCACTGCATAATTGTGGGACATCTTATGATAGGAGGATATTAAATGGATTGATATAATGAAACAAAAGCCTACAACAACCAAAACAAGAAACAAAGAGAGGTCCAGATCTAAAGTTAGATGAAGATCCAAGGTTAAGGTTTTTAGACATGTTCCCAAAGAGTCCATTGCAGACATATGAGGAACTTTTGGTGTTAAAGATGCAAGTGGTGACTTTAAACGTGGATAACATGTTGAAGATGCAATTGAGTAGACTATGACTGACCATAATTCTACTGAAGTCCAATATAATGTACACGAGGATCTACACAGGGATGAGTGCATTAGAAATAACTATCTTGCTATCATTCCTTTAAATAACAATAATATGTTAGAAGAGGAGCTGTAATACCCCGTATTTTTATGCTATATTTAATTTGGGGATTTATTAAATGTAATGTGATGATTTATTTAATAAAAATCCGGAAATTAATTATGTTATAATTATTAACGTGACTAGAGTTAGTAATTATGGGAAACTTGTTGAATATTACTAATGAGCATGGTAATATATTATATTGGTTATATTGAATGTCATAAGTGAATTAAATGACTATTTCGGAAATTTAAGTCGGGACGTGCCCGTGCCACGTCGGGACTAATTATGTTAATTAAAAAGTGAATATTTTATAAGTTGTCCGTATGGTCGTTTTGAGTGCGCCAACGCGTCCGGAAAGGTCGAGATAGTCAGAAAAGTGTACCCGGGGGTTTAGTTTGGGTCTCGGGATGTTTTTAGGCTTAATTAGTGACCCGGGAGGGTATTTTGGTCATTTTACAAAATAGGGTAATTAAACCCACGAATTTCAGCCATCCTTAGCATCCATTTAAGCCAGCCTTTTAGGGTTAGAACATTCAGAACCCTAGAACGGCCATTGGAGAAGAGAGGAGAGAGCTCTCAAGGTGATTCAAGGCCCAAAACACCACCGATTCCACCGCCGTCACCACCAACGCGTAGATCGCGAGGCGGAGAACGCAACCACACCAATATCAGCAGGAAACCAGACCTCTGAAATCCTAGGCAAGTGTTTAACTTGCATATTTTCGTTGGTGCAATAATCATATTAGTGTAGGAATGATTAGGAGTATAATTAAAGGAAGAAACCCCCAATTTTGATAGGGATTTGCATGTAGAAATCATCATAACCTTATTCTGGAAATTAATATGTGAAGTAGATGATTAACCCACGAATTTGTGATGTTATGTTAGAAGGAAATTCTGGAGAAAACTGATTAGAACAAAAGTTAAGAAAACTTAGGGTTCTTGATGATTAGAGTAGATTTTAGGTTGTTTAATCATGTTTAATGATGGTTATATGCATGCTTAACGTTAGAAACATCTGGAAATATATTACCATGATTGTAGTATAAGTTTTGGGACGATTAGTGTTGGAAATTATGGATTTGAATGAAGAATATTAGTCAAACCCGTAACTGTACTTCTGCAGAAATCGAAATACCTGTTTGATCGATCGATCGAACCTAGAGCGTCGATCGATCGAAGGTTCGATCGATCGAGCCCCAGACGTCGATCGATCGACCCCTCCTGGCAAACTCTTTTTCCCCTTGTTTAATTAGTTGAATTAATTTACCGTGGAATATTTCTTGGGCATTATAAATAAAAGGATTTGGGAGATATTGAGAACCAGTAGGGTATAGGGATAAATGTTAGAACCTTTAATCTTCAACGAGAAGGGTAATTATGGGATATTTACTTTAGGTTCAATTTATGAAACTTAAGGGTGAGGTGCGTAAGAGAGTTACGTTGGAATTAAATAAAGTCACTTACTGAATTTTAGATTGGTAAGGATATGACCCATGAGTATTAGGTAATGAGTGAGAAAACTCTTCGAGTTAAGGTTAGAGACGAAACCTTATACGTAATCATGATAATGGGAAATTAAAGATAAATGTTGTGACTATGGGTTACGAGAGAAACCTATATTAATATGAAGAAATGGGTATATTTATATAATTGTGTGTACATATATTATATACATGTGAAAAACGTACCCGCGCTACTTGCTATCCCTGAGGTTACCGCGCTGGGACAATCTTATCCTGTGTTGCTTTATGGAGGATATTGATTTGTACCCTAGAAGATAGAGATCCTAGGTACGGGCTATCAGATTGATAGTCGGACGGTCCTAAGAGACGTGTGGGTATGTACTGACCTCTTGGACTTGGAATCTATGCTTCGCCTCAACGTTGTTTTGTATATGTTAATACAGTTCGAGAGTGATTCCGAACTTGTATTTCCCTTTGTGTGAGCAATACGGGGATTGGATAGCAGAGTATGCCCGCACCATAGTTTAGTTGGGGTGCTGTTATATATATATATATATTATACGAGTAGTTAATATATATATGAGGTTATAAACTTTAAACTGCCTACTGTAATTTGATAAGTAGAACATGGTTGTTGACTCAATTATTAAATACTTGTTTTGTGAAAGTATGAGAAGACACTGGGAAACCTTATAATTTAAGGAAGCTAAAACGAGAAGAGTACTACATATTGAAAGTAACTTTTTTAAAACATTGACATCGTTCGGTTTTGAAAATATATGCGTAAGCTAAGATAAACGAGTCGTTGGGTAGGTTAGTGCGATAGGAGTGCACATTAGAAGAGAGGTGAGTAGTTATCAAGAGAGAGACGAACTAATATGATGTTGCATTGGCCTGTATCATTTTAAATACTTGCTTAACGTATTTTTAAAATCAAACACACTTTCGGGCCCTGACCCGTTTCCTTCTCTCTCTCTCTTGTGAATATATATGTATATTTTCAGGTGCCCAGCCACAGGGGCGTCTTGCTTAGGATCCTTTGAGAAGAACGAGCTGCAGCTTAGGTGGGAGTTGCAGGTTACTTGAGTAGACGACTTCTGTTATTGACTCCACTCCTATCACTCTCATTATTGGGCACGTGTCGCCCTTTTCATCATTTCATTTATTGTTGGGATCTTTTTATATTTCAGTTATTCCAGGATTGTTTATGGGATTTATTCAGGATGGTTTATGATTTTTAGTTTTATATTGTTGGCATTCGATTGGTGAATGTATGGTTTTATTTTAGTTCATCGTGGTGTAATTCTATATTGTAGAAAGGTTGTTTTGAATTAATAAATCTTTTCTTTAATTAAAATTTGGAAGTTTGTATGAAAAATTGTTTTGACACTTAGCTTAATTATTTAGGGTGTTAAATTGGAAAAATTATTTTTATCGACAGTGATGCTGAGAATGAACCAACTGTTTACCTTGATTTAATTAATAAAGGAGTGATCGCCCGGTATTTAATTAGGCGGGGTGTCACAGGAGCACAATCCCCAATCTATGGCTATTGATAGATTTTGGTCTACTCTCATTGATGATGAAGAAAAAGAACAAAGAAAAGAATAATAAAGAAGTGATATCCCATTAGATGTTGACAAGGTAATCGGGTGGATGATACGGAGAAAATCCAATGCTATCTCATAGAATTAACTCAGAAACTACAATTAGTTAGTTTGTAACAACTATTAGTTAGTTGGAATGGTTAACTCAACCATGGTTCTCAATTAACTATAGTTAGAAAGCTGTTATTCAGTTAAGTAGTTGAAAATGTTGTTATTCTGTTTAGTAGTTGAATATCATTGTATAAATACGAAGTTGTAACTCTCATTTAGGATTCATTCAGTAATTGATAATAAATGTTCCTTCTCACTTCTCTACATCTCTATATTTCTTCTTTGATTCTCCCTAAATTTAGATTTGAAGCTTATCAAGTGGTATCAGAGCCTTATTTTTCCTCGACAATGGCAAAAGGTACTCGCGAGATCAAAAATCTAGAAGACGCACTAAAGAACCTAAAACAAATGGTGGTCGATTCAGAACAAAGGCAAGATTGAATGATGGGAGAAATTTCTCAAAATCATGATCAAGCATTAGCTGACCTCAAAAGTATGCTGGTGGGGCTAAACTTACAGAAGACTGAGCTTCGCAATCAATCACATGAGCGAAACCCTAGTTCTTCCAATTTGGAAGAAGACAACTCCAATTCGTACCAATTTCGATCGAAGACCACACGAATTGAGTTTTCAAGTTTTGAAGGAGAAGCTCTCAATGGATGGATCTTCAAATGCAATCAATTTTTTGAGGTAGATCAAACTCCTGAAGACGTAAAAATCAAACTTGCAGTGATCCATTTACAAGGTCGAGCCCTACAATGGCATTAGAATTTTGTGAAATTGAAGACTACAGGGAGGGATATTGTATGGGATGAATATATCCAAGCACTCAGTTCCAGATTTGGAGGGATCGTGTATGAAGATCCAATGGCAGACCTCAAGAATCATAGACAGGAAGGTACCCTTCTCCTTTACATTGAAATTTTTGAACAATTACTGAGTAAAATAGACCTAGCTCCTGAACACGCCATTAGTTGCTTCTTGGGAGGATTGAGAGATGAAATTCAGATGCTTATTCGTATGTTCCACCCAAAAACTTTATATGATGCCTACTCCCTAGCCAAATTTCAAGAAGCTATAGCTTCTGCCCTTCATCCACAACCTAAACCCACACCCAAAAACTATTTCACACCCTTTAACTTTACCAAGAACCAACCCATCACTTCTACTAACACATACCCTCCTACACAACCCACTTAACCTCAAAAACCACCCTCAAATGGCCTTTTACATTTACCCCCACCCTCCATCCAAATCTTCCCCAAAGAACTCACCATAAACTCACTGAAAAGGAACTTGAAGCAAAGATGGCAAAAGGGTTATATTTCTGGGGTGATGAAAAGTATTCCCCTGGCCATAGATGTTCAAAGAAACAACTCCTCGTTATTGAAGTAAGGGATGAAATAGAAAAAGTGGAAAAAACAGAATTAAACCAATTCACAGCTGAAACTATAGATGAAAATCCGCAGGTCTCTGTTCATGCACTTACTGGATCAGTTGGTTTCCAAACCATGAGATTGACAGGGATGACAAAAGGGAAATTGATGCAGATCCTTATTGACTCAGGGAGTACCCATAATTTTCTAGATGAGGGATTGGCCATGAAATTGGGGTGCTCAATGACTAAAATCAAGCCTAGCACTGTTTCTGTTGCAAATGGTGAGATATTGACTTGTTCAACCATGAGTAGGGTTTTCAGTAGAAAATGAAAGGAAAAGAATTTGAAACTGATGTTTTGATTCTACTACTGGGGAATTATGACATGGTATTGGGAATTCAATGGCTCACTACATTGGTAGATATATTGTGGAATTTTAACAAACTCTAGATAAAGTTTACCATGGGATCTACAGAGGTCAATTTACAAGGGTTTGCTGAGAAAGATTTACAAAAATGTGACTGAGGGTCAAATGACAAAATTTTTGGCTAAACCTATACAACTAACCATGATTTAATGTTACAACTTATAACTCCAATCCACTACTAAATTTCAATTATTCAATATAATCCCTAACCCTACTCATCACACTGCCATATACCACCTCTTGCAAGAGTTCTCTAATATTTTTGAAGAGCCTAAATCATTGCTCCCCTTTAGAACTCATGATCACATAATTCCTTTAAAGGAAAGGACCCAATCCATAAACATTAGACCTTATAGACATGCCTTACTGCAGAAGGATGTCATTGAGAAGATGACTCAAGAGATGTTGGATAGTGGGATCATTCAGGCTAGTCACAGTCGTTTCTCTTCTCTTGTGGTGCTAGTTAAGAAAAGTATAACACATGGAGGATGTGTATAGATTTCAAAGAACTGAATAAAGACACCATTAAAGAGAAATTTCCTATCCCTATGATTGAAGAACTGTTAAATGAATTACATGGATCAACAATTTACTCCAAGATTGACATGAGGACTGGTTACCACCAGATAACACTACACCAAAATGGGTAAATTGGCACCCTTCCAGCGGCTAGCCTTATCAAGGTCATTGATCGTGAAAAAGACTTTTCACGGTCAATGACCATGACAATTCATATAATATTGTCACGTTCAAGGACCATGACACGTCCGTGACAAATTTCCCAGCAGAAAACCCTTTTTCCTCCTTTTTTCCCCCACCGATTTCTTCCCTCCTTTTTCTCTCTCTCTCTCTCTCTCTACTTTCAGGTTAGTTTCTCTCTCTCTCTTCCATTTATATATATATATATGTGTGTGTGTGTGTGTGTGTGTGTGTGTGTGTGTGTGTGTGTGTGTATGTGTGTGTGTGTATGTGTGTGTGGTGGATGGGGGTGGGGGTGGGGGGAGGGGATGGTGTGTGTGTGGTGGGGGAAGGGGGTGGGGCAGGGTTGGGGGGAGGGGCGGGGATGGAGGGGCAGGGGCTTGCATGTGTGTGTGTATGTGCGCATGTGTGTATATGTGTGTGTAGTGTGTGTGTATGTGCGTGTTTGTGCGTAGTGTCCCTTGTAAACGAATTGATTGATTATTAATTTTTTTAGTAAATTAGTATATGATTGTCCCTCATTGTAAATTAGTAAATTAATATATGATTAATTATGAAAGTAGGATTGCCCCTCATTGTAAATTAGTAAATTAATAATTGTATATTTTAATTGATGAAAATAATTAATTGAGTAGATGAATTAGAAGGAGTACGGGATACACATTTGTTGTTGACATTGCTATTGGATTATAGTGGATCGACGTTGGGTTGATTAATTTTAAAGTGGCATGACCACTGGATTATTGTCCATATGGGGGTGGGATTTTTCAACTTTAATTGTTAGTTTATTTATGTTTATATTTATTCGCAACTAACATTGTATTGGTTGGACAGGAACAATTCAGCCTGGATCCAAAGCTATGCGATTCAGTCTTGGAGCAGTTGAGGGAGCAACACAAGACGCAGAAGAAAAATATGCAGACCCGGTATTTTGGGAAAACACGAGAGTCCGTTATCTGAATGCGTGAATCCATCCCGTCAAAGAAACCAATCTCATTGGCAAAATGGCAACAGTTTATTGACAATGAGATTGGAGAGCGACAATTGGCTTCTCGCCAATCGAGGAGGGAAAATCGGGCAAAAAAGACGGACGTGCACTACTCCGGCCATACGTCTTACGCCGAGGTGGAGCATAGGATGATGGTAAGATTTAATTTTTCTATAACTATAGAAATATATTATTCTGCATTATTTTACTTTGCGGGGCCGATACTAATTTTACTTTATTTTATTTCAGGGGACCGGAAGTGGCCCTGGGGGTAGGCCACATAGGCTCGATACTTATGTGGTTCTTCGAACAAAGAAGGGGAAGGACAAGGAGGTGTCCCCGAGCATCGTGGCCACGATTGTAAGTAATCCGAAAGTTTAATTTTTGTCAATTACGGTATAATTTTTTAATTTACTTATTTTACTAATCATGTGCTTTTTGTCATTTCAGGCAAAGCTTAAGGAAGTGCATGAGTTGCAGTCTGATGCCGACAAGGCATCTTTGTCCACAGACACACTCAGTCACGTGTTTGGCTTTGATCGCAAGGGGAGGACAAGGGGGTGAGCTCGCGGGTGGCCAAATCTAGGATCATCAGATTGGAGACGAGCGACACCGGGTTGACTCGAACGGTGGACTCACATGACGCGAAGTTGTCTCATTTGGAGGCGATGGTCCAAGATATGTTCTCATTCATGAAGCGTTCGTTGGAAGGAAAACGCAAGGGTAAAGGGAAGGAGAAGGTGGTGGAGGAGGAGGTGCAGGATGACGAGGATGTGGACCTCGTTGCTTCATCGCTGATATGTGCGAACTTTGATGATCCACTTCAAAGGATTGTTGTCATGGTCAATGACCATGACAATTATTTTAACATTGTCACGGGTTTGTCACGGTCCTTAACCGTGACAAAACTTGTCAAGGACCGTGATAATTCTGACAAACTTATCACGGTCAATGACCGTGACAAGTCCGTAACAACAAAAGTTGTCACCCCCAGAATTGTCACAGTCATTAACCTTAACAAGTTGGACTTGTCAAGGTCAATGACCGTGATAATTTGACAGATTTGGTGTAGTGTAAGGATGTTTCCACCAGACATTCCCAAAACAGCCTTCAGAACACATGATGGCCATTATGAATTTTTAGTTATGCCTTTTGGCTTAACTAATGCCCCATCCACCTTTCAGAATTTCATGAATGACATTTTCAGGCCTTTATTAATAAAAATCATTCTTGTCTTCTTTGATGATATTTTGGTATATAGAGCTCACTAGAGGAACATCTCTTACACCTAAGATAACATTTCAGATATTGAGGAATAACACATCGTTTGAAAAGATGAGCAAGTGCAGTTTTAGGGTAAAAAGGTGGAGTATCTAGGTTATTTTGTCTCAGTTGAAGGGGTATTTACTGATCCCAGCACGATCCAAGCTATTTTATAATGGCCCATACCTCAGACAGTTAAACAGTTGAGGGGTTTCTTGGGACTAATAAGATACTATAGAAGGTTTGTGAAGGGGAATAGTGAAATATGCAAATGCCTAACTAATCTGCTCAAGAAGGACTCCTTTTACTGGAAATCTGAAGCTACTGATGCCTTCAATCAATTAAAATAATCCATGACTACACCTCCAGTCTTAGTTCTTCCTGATTTTTCACATGATATCACCATTAAAACTGATGCCTTTGAATTTGGTATTGGGGCAGTGCTAATGCAGAAGAAGAACCCTATATATTTCATTAGTAAAGCTTTATCACCTAAAAAGATGTCCCTCTCGATATATGAGAAGGATATGCATTCTATTCTCTATGCCATAGAGAAACGAGGACACTATTTAGGAGGAAGACATTTTGTCATTCAGGCAGATCACCAAAGTTTGAAGTACCTACTACAACATAGGATAAATAACCCTAATCAACATTCTTGGTTAGCCAAGCTAATGGGATATGATTTTGACATATGTTACAAAAAGGGAAAGGAGAATATAGTTGCAGATGCTCTTTCTAGAATCACAAGCAATGAACTCTCCCTCTTGGCTATATCAGAAGTGTCATCTGACTACTTTGCAGAAATCCAAAAGAGTTGGATTGAGGATCCCAAAATGTAAAACATCATCAACCAGCTATAATGTAAATCCGATAAGTTCCCAAAGTATACTTGGGTTAAGGAGCAATTGAGAAGACAACGAAGGTTAGTGGTGGGTCAAAATTCCTCTTTATAGAACAAGCTTATTAATTTGTATCACAGAAGTCCATTAGGAGGTCACTCTGGTGTTTAAGCTACTACCAAGAGACTAAGCTCCTTATTTTATTGGAAGGGCCTCAAGAAATAGGTGAGGCAGTTCATTAGGTAATGTCATGTGTGCCAACATTGTAAATCAGAAACAGTGGCTTCACCAGGGTTCCTACAACCCTTACCGATACCCGAGGATATCTTTACAGATATCAATATGGATTTCATCACGGGCCTTCCTAAATCTAATGGCAAGGAAGTCATCATGGTGGTAGTTGATAGGTTAAGCAAATATAGGCACTTTATTTCACTGTCCCACCCATACAGAGCAAAATCAGTGGCACGATCTTATATGGACTATGTGTTCAAACTACATGGGTGGCCTATAACTATTGTGAGTGACAGAGATGCTATTTTCCTTAGAAAATTTTGGCAAGAACTCTTTAAGTTACAAGGGGTTGGATTGCATATGTCTTCTTCTTACCATCCTCAAATTGATGGGCAATCAGAGGTTCTAAACAGGTTTTTGGAAACATATCTCATATGCATGACTAGTAAGATCCCTATGAAATGGTCCAAATGGTTATATCTTACAGAGTAGTGGTATAATACCACTTTTTATTCATCTATACAAACTACCCCCTTTCATGTCATATATGGGTACCCCCCTCCACTGCACATTACTTATTTTCCTAAAGACACTACAGTTGTAGCAGTGGATAGGATGTTATAGGACAAAGAAGCTGTTTTGAAGATCTTAAAACATCATCTCACCTGAGCTCAACAGAGGATGCAACAGTAGGTCAATAAGCACAGGTCTGATAGGAGGTTCAACATTGGGGATTTTGTGTATGTCAACTTACGACCATACAAACAGTCAACAGTAGCCCACAGAAGCTCTCAGAAACTCTCTCCGAAGTACTTTGGCCCTTTCAAAGTGATAGATAAGATTGATATGTGGCTTACAAATTGGCCTTACCAGTAAATTCTCGAATCCACAACACTTTTCACGTGTCTCAGCTCAAGAAATCAATTGGGACTAGGCCCTACATCACTGATATTCCAGACGATCCTGCTATAAATGAAGATCATCAACCTATGGCTATTTTGGATAGAAGATTGGTGAAAAGGGGACAACAACCTGCAACACAACTTTTGATTCATTGGTCTCATTGCTCTTCAGCTGATGCCATATGGGAATTTTTAAATGAGATACTGCTCAGATTTCCTCAATTATCACTTGAGGACAAGTGAATTGTTAAGGGAGGGGTATTGATATGGAGCAAATCGAGTGCTATCTCATAGAATCAACTTAGAAACTACAATTAGTTACTTAGTAACAACTATTAGTTAGTTGGAATGGTTAACTCAACCATGGTTCTCAATTAACTATAATTAAAAAGTTGTTATTCAGTTAAGTAGTTGAAAATGTTGTTATTCTGTTTAGAAGTTGAATATCATTGTATAAATATGATGGTGTAACTCTGATTTGGGATTCATTCAGTAATTGATAATAAAAGTTTGTTCTCGATTCTATACATCTCTGTATTTCTTCTTTGATTCTCCCTAAATTTAGATTTGAAGCTTATCAGTGGATTACAATATAGATAAAGAAGTAAATTATATTATTAAAGCCTACAGAGAAACTACTTATCCCCTTTCTTATATGGATGAAGAGGGATACACCACAATGTTAACTAATTCGCAAAAGAAGAAACTTAAGTCAAGGATTAGGAAGGAGTAGCAATCTAAGGTTGGATAAAATCTCAGGAGTGGGTCTAGCTCCCATAAATGAAGATTATATAGTAGAACTTCAGGGGTTTGGGAAACTCCCTATACAAAAATGCTCTTTTCATGATATACTCAACATAGACCTGACTTTCTTTGAGTTGCTGAGCCTAAAGTGGCATTTGACATTTCTTTTAAAAAGTACATTAAAACTAATGGAATGATTATGTTTCTTCCACTTCTGGAAATGATTTTTTAACCAATCTTTGGGGTTTTCATTCAGATTTACTAGTCCTACAGTTATATCTTCAACCAGAATAAACGCTTTTACTACTACAGTAGGAGTTCAAGCCACCTACACTATTGTATATGCTTCTACAAACAAAGGTTATGGGAAGAATTTGTATACCTCAATGACCAAATTAATGGTCCTTGGATGACTGTGGGAAAATTCAACAGTGTCCTTGTTGCTCATGAACGCAAAGGACTCAAAATACCTTATGTTATTACTTGTTTAGAATTCAAATCCATTATTGATAACTATGATTTTCTAAGCATTGATCTTAAGGGCATTTTTTTCACTTGGTAAAAGAGTTCCATTTCTAATGTTGAAAGGAAACTGGATAGAATTTTGTACAACCAAGTGAAAGAATGCCTTAATTCTTAGTCCAACCTTAATTGTTTGGGCCTTGCCAAGTCTAGTTATGACCACCACCACACTATTAGTTTTTAAGCTAATTTAAACTTCCAACCTGGTCCTAATCCTTATAAAAAGCCTAAAGGGTAAATAGTAATATATATCCTAATATCCTAAACATTATAAATTAATCTCTAAGGATCCGTTTGGTTGCCCACTTTTGCCATGAAAATTAGCAAATAAGTTGGCAAATGGAGGATTTGCCAACATTTTGATCCGTTTGGTTGCCTAGTTTTCAATGGAAAAATATTCTATGGGTACCCATATTTTACCATCATTTGCCCACTTTTTGTGGACAAATTTTGCTTATCTATTTGGTTGAAATAAAAATTCCAACAACTCGGCCAACTTTGAATGAATACTTTTATCTTATTCTCAAATGTTTTCTAATGTTTTAATAATTATTTTATAGAACTGTTCTAATTAACTTAAGAAAAAATGTTTAAAATATTTTAATAAGCGGTTTTAAAATATAATTTTCAAAATGTTATGAAAAACTATTTTAAATATTTCAAAAATACCTTTTTAAAACCTATTTTGAAAAGTTGTATTAAAACTGTTTATAAAAATTATCTAAAGACTGTTTTAAAAACTGTTTTTAAAAACTATTTTTAGAAAAAAACTTTTAACAACGGTTTTCAAATACTGTCTTTAAAAATTATTTTTAAAAACTGTTGTTTACAAATTGTATATAAACTGTTTTTCGAAAACTGTTTCTAAAAATTTTCTTTTAAAATTGTTTTTAACACTTAAATACTATTTCAAAAAATGTATTAATTTACTTTTTTGGTAAAATCAATTTATTTTAGTCAAATATTTTAGTCAATTTTTTATTTGTTTTTAAAATAATTATTTTACTTTTTGACTCATTGGGTTGACTTTAATTTTTTACTCATTAGGTTATTTGGTAGTCCAAAATGGACAAACCTAACATTTTCCTATGAAAATTTTGCCATGGCAATTTTTGCCATAGAAAATTTTGCCTACTTAGCTATTTGCCCACTTCGCAACCAAACGGACCCTAATAATTGTTTTATATATATATATATATATATATATATATATATATATATATATATATATATATCAAATATATCTTCATCTAATTCTTTTTCATTCCACGTCACTTATATATATATATATATCTATATATAAAATGCTCATGTGTCACTTGACGGTGAACCTAGAAATTATTGCCGAATTATAGGCACACTCTCTCTCTTTTCTGGGCTCACCGGCAGGTGACACATGTTTCGTCCACACTCTTAAAATGCGGACTGGTCCGTACAAGAGCAGGACTGTATATATATATATATATATATATATATATATATATATATATATATATATATATATATATATATATATATATATATATATATAGAGAGAGAGAGAGAGAGAGAGAGAGAGAGAGAGACAATGAGAACCTGAACTTGGATAAGCCCATCATCCTGATTAAGAATTTGAAGAGACAAGTTCCCCGACCATCAAAGTTGCTCACCCCACCATCTCGTTTTAGTGTCACATTTAGCTTCTCTTAAACGATCAATATGACCATATCAGTGGGCAAGAGAGCAGCAGATTTGGGCTGACCAGCATTTGGTCGCACATACTCCACAATCACTTCACCTACAGCTTTTAGAGATTCCAAAAACTTATAGGTCCTCTGTTTTACCTAGCTGCAAACCAATGCCTTTTGGTGGATCCGTAGCAGATGCAGGTGGATGGCCTGATGAAGCAAATACAAATAGTCAACATGTCTCCCTAGATTATAACTATATTATCTTCAAATACTCAGTAGTCCTTTAACGTTTCATTATAGAAAGTTATATAAAAGTTCACTAAAAACAAAGACAGCAGTTCACTAATATCCAAACAAAATTATTTATCAAAAAAAAAACTCCAGACTTGCTAGAGAAAGATTCTTTATTATTGCTTAATTCAAACCTAGAACCACTTCCAAAACCACCACCATTGCTAAATAAGCTCATTTCACTACTAAAGTCACTATCAATTCTACCATAATATTTGTGCGACATAAACCCTTCATGTGGCTATTTTAGAGATTTTATTTGGCGGTCCCTCCTAAGTATCCCTTGGCAGTTTTGCCGAATTTCTTCACTAGCTATTTTATCTGCTTTGGCCCGACCATAGAGAATTGGGTAAACTGGTTTGTGGAGCACAAAGCTCGATGTCTACGCTGGTCAGTGCCCTAGTGGGGAGAGTTTCAGCCTATTTTTAAAACTGAGGGAATACCGATACGTTCGGCAGCATACCTCATGCTATTTCCCTTGGAGGCTCCTACATCAAGTCGGATGGGAGCAAATTGTGACTTCCTGTACCCTGTATTTCTTTCATGTAGAGGATTTGACTGAAGGCTTGCGCATGCGACTGGTATCTCTGTGGAAGAATCGTCGATCGTCGACCCGTCCTTATCAATCTGTAGGCGAGGTCTGGCATGTGTCCAGAGACTATCTGAAATGGTTATGGAAGCAGGTAGTGGCTAAGATTTTAGCTGAGGAGACTGGGTAGAGATGGTTTGTTATGTTTGACACTATGTAGGGGGCATAGTGGTTTTACCTAGGCTAGTCCGAGCTTATCATTCCATGGATTGCCTTCGGCATACCATCCAAGCAGGGAAAGTTCGGGAGCCTCAAGATGACGATAGGGTAGGGTCCTTCGTGGGACTGGGCCTAACTTGTTCCGATTATTAACTTATGATAGGAAGACAGAGGAGACTAGGAGAATAACACACCTCGTACAAGGGGTCCAGTGATTTTTTGTAGAGATGAGAGGTCGTCGCACCCCCGACGCATATGGGGTGACTTTTCATTATATTTTTTAGTCATGTGTTGGTGTCATATAGTGTCTTATTGCATTTTAATATTTGTACGTTTTATTTTCGCACTTATTATTTCTTTTAATTTAGATTTTAGTCTTTTAAAAGTCTAAGTTAGGGGAGTGACAAGTACGTATTTCTAAAACTTCACAAATTTTTAAAATGCCCAAAAAAAATAGAAAATTTCAAAATTTCCAAAAAAATTGAAAATTTTTTAAAAAGCCAAAAACATTTTTCTTCAAAATAATTAAAAATTGGAATTTAAAAGCTTCAAAAATGTCACAAATGTTTTTTCTCAAGTTGTAAAAAAAACAAATGCATAAAGTCGAAATTGACCAGAGATGGAAATTCAGCGAAAATTGTCGACTTAACGAATAAGTGTAGAGATTAACCAACCCGATGAGAATTCGAGCCTATCACTTTTTGTGAGTTTTTAAAATCAATCAGAGTTAATGGTTAACTCAAAGTTCATTTTAGCATTTTAAAAAGTCGTTGAGGATCTCAATACCTTTCCTTTGAACGATTGTGAAAAACGTGCGCAATGTTGTCTCGAAAAGCGCACTAAATATATCTCTAAACTTAAATTAATCTCGAGACGCATATGGTAAAGCATTTAGCAATTTGGACAATGAAGTAGGACCTTGTTTAGTAATGAAAATTTCATCCCTTTTGCAACCCCAATTGAGCTTAATAAATGTTCTCCTTTCATTTGATAACCCAAAAATCCAATTGGCTCGGAATTATGAAACGTGAGAAATAAAGTTCGAAAATGAACAAAAAGGGGCAAGAAAAATAGAATTATGCTCAGCAAAAATAGCAAGAAAAAAATAAGCAAAGTGTGAAAAATAGAAAAAAAAATAGAAAAAGAAGAGAAAATGAGCAAAAGCCCGAAAAAGTACAAATGGTCATACTAAGAATAGTTTCCAATTTAGAACTTCCCAATCAATCCCATTTTACTCAATACACCTTACAACCCGATAAAGTCCTAACCGAGTCTGAATTGTGAAATTAATTACCGCGTGGAGAGCTAACACACAAAAAGATAATAAAATGGATTAAAAGGGTGTGACTAAGAAATGATGTTTCCCGTTTCCTAAAAACCGTAATTCGATAAAGAGATCTTTTCACCTAAAATATCATGTTTTTCAAAGTTGTGTGCGTGAATTCATGCCCATTACATTTACTCTTATATATCACGCATACCGAGAGAAAATAGCCACATTCCGAGTGATTCGTTTGTGAGTATATCCGTGAAATTTTGAAATCAAAATGAATTTTTGGAAAGTAACGTAATGATCAATCGGTGGAAATTTGCAGTTAAATTCTCGACTTCGCACATACACACACACTACAATTTGGGAATTGTGAATACGAATTTATAGTGACTATTTTTTGGAAATTTAAATTGTACAGTTTATAAATATTTTGAGTTTTCTTTGAGTCGAAAATGAATTTTGTGGGTATATTCACTCCAAACCTTCACAAGACACAACTCGTCCTACTAGGGTAACCTAGGGGTTTAACGGCTTGTTGCATACACTAAATGCAATCGCTTGACCGCGAAAAAGGTATTATATACCAATAAAGTTTTTTAAGGGTCCTTAATTCATACTCTAATTTTTTTACATTGTTCGGGACGCGCAAAGTTCTAAGTTAGAGGGATTTGATTAGGCATAAATTCTTCACATTTATTCCCTTAATTTTGGTATTTTTATGTTCCCGTGTGGTGTAAATAGATTGGATTTGTCTCATATTAATTCTAGTAACCCTTTTTGGCAAGTATTTCGTGTTTTGTGTATCTCTTCTGTGTTTTACAGGCATTTCAAGCAAGTTAATGCGAAAGAGAACTCGAAACAGTGAAAGAAACCAAGAAATGGGGAGTTCAAGGGCATTTTCACAATTTTTCAGCCTGAGTCTAGAGGTGGGTCCTACTGGAAAGTTGGAGAGTTCAAAATTACAAGAAACTGAAAAAATGACACCCCAATCGGAGCTACGGTGAAAGACTTATGCCGTTTTGAAGATTAAGAAAAAAATCATAAAAGAAGAGAGAAAAAATGCCAACAGAACCAAACCGGTCCGGTGTTATCAAATTTCCTGCATAAAATTGGAGACAGAATCGATCCAATAATGTGGGAAAAAGAACCGGCATGGTCAATAGTCACAGTCCAAAACCGTTACAAAATTAGTCACTCTTTCTAAATGTGACAAAATTGCCAGATACGGGATTTTTATTTTGTTATTATCTTTTAGCCAAAATACCTTTATGTTTTAGGGACTCTTCTAAACTATTTGTAACCTATATATTTAGTCAGTAGGACTCTTTTTTATTCAGATTTCATTTATGTAAATGCTTTTAATCAAGGAGGAACATCTAAGTGAAGAATTTACATATTTTTCACCTTTAATTAAGAGCTTTTCCATTTTTTCTTCAAGATTCGATTTCTTCTTGCATGTTCATGTTCTTTAATGTTGGTAACCTTTATTTCCAGCACTTTGATTATTATTTCATTATGTTTTCGTGCATGTTAATGTGTTTTTACGTAGAGATTTATAATACTATGTCCGACTAGATTTCTAAGGGTTGGGATGCATGAACCCACCCCGATGTGGTTTGCACGAATAGAAAATTAGTTCTATAAATTAAATAAATGATTGAATCGTGTTGATTGGTTGTCACAACCGTCGTAGGACTTTTTACCTCATTTGCCCAAGGTAACCGAGGTGTTTAAGAGTGTGACGTGCGTGTTAGCTATGTCGACACTGATTTATTCTCACTCTTGATTATGAATGATGTGGGCTTGTACCCTTATATATGTAATGCTTGAGATTAATAAAGACTGGGTTTAATCAATTATCTAATTTACAACTTATTTTATATCGGGTAAACATACTAGGGCTCGGGGGATTGTATTCCAACCTATTTTTCTCATTCACATTTAGTTAATCACAATTATTTTACTTATGCTAAGTAGTTTAATTTAATTTGCATTTAGTTAGTAGAAATCCCATTCCACAAATTCATCACCTTTTTCCTTTTCTTTTCTTGAGTCAGTTTAGGGTTAGTCATCTTACCTATCTTCGTCACGAGCATTCATCCTATTTCCTTGAGGATCCGACCCCATCTTATCGGGTTTATTACTTACGTGACCGCTTTGCACTTGAATCGTAATTAGCGCGCACTAGAGACACATTTTCAGTCGCGTCAAGTTTTTAGTGTCGTTGCTGGGGATTTAGGTAGACTGTAGGTTAGATCGAGTTAATCTAAAACTTTGACTATAAATTCATTAAAATCCAAATAAATTCAGAAAATATAAAAAAATTCAAAAAGATACAACATCTCTGAGAAGCTCGTTCATGCAAAATCCGCAACAAACTCCTCAAGCCACTCCCACACGCATTCACGAAAATTCGATAGTTGAGTACAATCCGGATAGCCCACACACTCCTAACGTTCCTCAATTTTGGGTTTCACATCCTACACCGCCAAAATCCATAGCAAGTTACACTTTGAGTGATCCTTTGAATTACCCTTCGAGTTACCTGTAATACCCCGTATTTTTACGGCATTTAATTATGGGATTAATTAAATTAAATTAGGATAAATTAATTGAATATTAATTCGGATTTTAAAATAAATATTTACTAGCGTGATGAGAGTTAGTAATTATTGGTAAGAATTATGTTGAATATTGCTAAATTAGGAAAGTAATATATGCGATTGAATTTATTAAAATTGTCGCGAGTGAATAATACGACAATTATAGAAATTGAGTCAGGATGTGTGTGTGTCGTGTCAAGACTAAATTAATGGAATAAAAAAAGTAATTTGATTATAAGTCGCATGTATGGTCATTTTGAGTGCACCAATATGTCCAGAAGAGTTGAGATAGTCAAAAAAGTGTACCCAAGGGTTTAGTTTGGGTCTCGGGATGTTTTTAGGCCTAACCAGTAACCCGGGAGGGCATTTTGGTAATTTTCCATTTTTTGGCCTTAATTAAAGACGAAAATAGAGAGCTTATATCTGTGGGAAGAGAGAGTCCTCAAGGGTTAGAAACCCTAGAGTTGCAGAGGGACTAAGTAAGGGAGAAGAAAGAAGGCTTCCAAGGGAGAGAGCCACCAACCCTACACCACTCTCATCAATTCCACCACCAACGCGTAGATCGGGAGAAGGGAAGCGTTCCTATATTATTTGATGATGCTGGAAAAAGCACCACCAGGAAAGGTGTTGACAAGCTCAAGCAAGTGATAACAATGGCAGCACAGGAGAATATATATGGGTATATATGCAGAAGGAGGTGAGGAGAAGAGGATGAACACTTCAATATAAGTGGTTCAGCCAATCAGGCCTACATCCACTGTGAGTGTGTGTGAGCAAAATTACTGAATGAAGGCTCTAATGGCCATAGATATAATCTCTCAAGCTTTCTCTCTCTAATGTATAAATTAATAGAGTTTTAGCTAGGGTTGTAATTTCGAATCCTTCTCAAGGTAGGAGAAGACAAGTATATATAGTGTTTGGGGGGTGTAATGTACCCCCCAAGCATGTGTGTGATGATTTATCCAATATAATAAAGACATCTGTCACTGCCACATGTAGAGAATGGTGATGAAATATTCCCCCACGTGAGGGGATTGATTCGGTTATAATTGATTTTGCCCACGCGTTCCTATCCTTGCATATGCTTATAAATGCTCGGCCTTGTCCTTGACTGTGCTTATTAATGTTCAGCCTTGTCCCATTTATAATGTGGCATCCTTCCACATCACTTCGTAGAAGAAAAAAAATGTACAATTTAATAATTTTGACATGGGTAGTGCTTTCCATTTGGTTATAGTTGATTTAATTTAAGAAGGAACAAGCACATGCAGGGTCATTCATAGCAAATCAACATAAACCACAATGATTGAAAAAAGAGGCCACCAAGCTTAGCTCCTACATGTAAGAGATGAAATGTAATTCTAAGGAATAGAAGGTTTCTACAACAAATGACTTGTAACCTTATCCTTATAGTGGAAAAAATTGTATTATACAATCACTTATAACAGAGCATTCAAAACAACATTCATATCAACCTCAACTTAAAGTTGATTGCTAATGTTCCTAAATAACTGTAAAACTTAGTACACAAGGCTCCCTCTTTAGCGAAGTTTAGAAGAGGTTGATGTAGGCAAGCCTTACCATCATTTTTTTTCTAGAGGTTGCTTCCAAAGCTTGAGCCCGCGACATAACTCTTTAGACGGGTAAGCACTTGCCATCGTACTAAGTTCGACCTCTAATTTGATTGCTAATGTTTCTGAAAATTAATTTTGGTTATGGTCTCAGAATGTAAGAAGTTAACTAAAGATAGTTTTACCTAAATGGAAGGGTTTTTCATTGGAGTTAGATACTTCATGGTATCCAAGACTGGAGTATGAGGCTTCTCTCTAGTGTAATTAAGGGATTTGTCGACTGTTCGTTCGGTGTTTTTGTTGGGTGGTCTCCCCTTCCTTGGATATTGCTCTCGTTTCTTGCCTTATTGTGCTCGGCATCTATTATCGCAATAACCAGTAATGAGAGAGAGAGAGAGAGAGAGAGAGAGAGAGAGAGAGAGAGAGAGAGAGAGAATTTGGTCCAGCTTAACATGACTCAATAGACGAGTTTTTCGAATCAAAATAAGTTCGTCATTATTTGACACAAGCTATATGAGTCTCCCATGTGTGTGTGTGTGTATGTGTGTGTGAGAGAGAGAGAGGATCTAGGTCATCTTAACACCTGCAAGTCATCACATATATTATTTCGAGATAAGGTCTTAGGGTGAGATTGACTTCAATTATCACAATATGCAGAAGTAGAATTATTTTTTAGAAAGGCTTGCTTAAAGTGAAACAAGGCAATGCTCTGCTCATGATGGCACAAAGAAGTATGTGAAGATAAAGTACGAGATGTTACCGAAGAATAAGTGAATTGAAGTGTCAAGATAAAGAATATCATCTATTATTTAAAAACCTATATATACACTGCCTGAAGATCATCAATTAAATATATGCACACCTACCTAAAAAGCTACAGACAAGTTTGTGTCAATTATATATTTTCTAAACCATAATTTTCTGTGACCCAAGTACTTTTCCACTTCATATATTCCATAGAATTGTACCCGCTAAGATTTAGTTTGAGTCTTCGTTGACTACTCTTTTTCAATAATATTATTATGCTGAGATTCATGGAAAGAGTTGACAATAACTCTTATGAACTGAGTTTTAAAACTTTTTTCAGCATTTGATACAGTTCCATTTGAATGAATACATAATGATAAAATGCAACCTAATACAACTGTTAAAACAAAAGGGCAAATAAAAGGAGCAATATAACCCAATTCAGCAATATAACCCCATTCAATTATTATTATTAATAATAATAATAATAATAACAATAATAATAATAATAATAACAATAATAATAATAATAATAATAATAATAATAATAATAATAATAATAATAATAATAATAATAATAATAATAATAATAATAATAACAACAACAACAATAATAATAATAATAATTCGAGAAAAGTTATGTGAACATAAAGTACTGCTCGTCTTGAATGTACCAAAAAAATTATAACCTATCCAAAAAATGGGGTAAGTCTTGACTAAATCAACTTCTCCCATATTGCAGGAGCCTTGTGCACTGGGTACAACCTTTATTTTTATCTCATGTTACAAATAGAGAGTGAGAATTAAAGCCATATAAAAAAATCTCATTTGGTGCTAGGAGAAGATTATCTTGGTTGAGATTATTTTTTCACTTTGTTTTTTCTGGATAGTAACTACAGATAGAATGAAACTTTGATCAAAGGTAATTCTGAAAACTTGAGTCCAACCCAGAGCAGTAGAAGAATGAGATCAATAACCATCAAGGACTCTTTATTGGACAAGTGAAGAAGTTGTGTAATTTTACCACCACTTAATTTCAGGAATAGGTTCCTTTGGTAATAATTTTCTCTGACATGTCTATCAAAGTTGGATTTATATCATCAGGCTCTGGTTTTTCCTTTGTCGTCTCTTTAACTTACTTCACCTTGAGCTCTTTAGCTTTCGCTTATCCAAATAGACTCTACAAAAGAAAATATAAAAATAATTAAAACAGGCATAGAACTAACAATACACATCAGGGGACGAATTATTAAACAAAAATACCTTTCACTTAATTATTTCTACACCCTTTTACCATTTTCCTTCCTCGATAAACTAAAAAGTGATGTTCTTAGGCCTTGAAAGCATAATTTTATGAAAACCCATTCGCACATCAAAATTGAGGGGCTTTCTTTGTGTCAACTTCTCGTTCAAGTTTGAAAATTTTAAAGAAGCATGCTTTTTTCTCCTTATTCATCCGGATTTGTATATTTGAATAAAGATGAGAAGGAAGCAAAAATCCTAAATGAAAACAGACAAAAATCCTTAGGCATGTGCAATACTTGACATTTTTGAATAACAAAGACTCGAGGGATATTTATAACCGTCCCATTGGAAGTTTCATTTCAATTAACTTTTCTTAACAATCCGACAAAATTGGAACCATTACTCACCTTTCGTATATTAAATGTTGAAATTCTAATATGGGCTTTCTTACAAAGGAAGAAAATATTCTTACCCACACACGATTTAACTCCAAGAAGATGACACCACTTAGATGTGTGGTAGCCAGCAGCTAATCGCTATATGTAATGGATATTGCTACCAAAAGATAGAGTGAACCTGACTTCCATAAATACCAACACAAAAGTAACACAATTTATAACTATCACCTCACTTCAAAAAGTTGGAAACAAATCACACTAAAAGATAAACACTTTCAAACGTCTCAACAGTCTGGAAAGTTGACAAGAATTATTTCCAAATCATTTTTTTCCGTGTGTACCCATGGAAGTTTTAAAAGAATAAAGAAAGAACAGTTTCTTAATTTGAGTATTGACAATCCGTTGTGTTTGGTGGGTGGAATCAGAACAGACATAATCTCCAGAATTGTTTTATTTGATAGAATAAAATGTGAATATATTCTAATCATGTAAATAAAAACATGTAAGAGTTGAACATTTAAAAAAGGCAACTCAGCTGGACCATTAAATTTGTAAAGCTTCTAGCTAGTTAAGGAGAGAAAAAAATAACCAACCAATTGGGTTCCCCTCTAATGGGATATAATCATCAAGGGTGCTTTCTCCTTTAGACTATATCATGCTATAAGAAAAATCAAAATTATGTTCCAATTGTGACTGAGAAAGGAAAAATTTACAGAAAGCTAGTTGAACAGAAACATAACCAATCAAAAAAACTCATTAATGCTTTGAAAACAATCTTGGTTGAGATTTTGGGGACAACTGTTCAACTTGTAATGCTACCAACTCCCATGGAGTTCGTTCAAAGCTTTATGTTTCCTGCCACTTCAATTCTTTTACGAATGGGATCATGACTTAAAGGAAGTCTTCTTCCTCACCATTTGAAACGAGTAATCCGGGTGGCAATAAGAAATTCATACTTCCTCATGGTGCTTCTAGCAACCCCTGAAACTTTTGTTCTAATACCTCTGTTGTTGACAGACGCAATGGCTGACATAAAGTCAAACCATATAATAGCCAAGAAGGGGAAACAGGGAAACAAAATGGACAATGCAGAAAATATTGTTGTGACAAAAATATATCAAAATAGATTTTCAACGAACCTCATAGATATTGAAAAGTAAATTAATTGTATGCAATTCATCGTTATATTAACAAATATGTAAACTATATCTAGATTTCATCAACATTCGAACAAATTTTAATTATCAGGTTTTAATTAAAGTTAACCTGCCATGATAATCAAATTCACCAATCAATTTTGGTGAAACGTCCTTGCTAGATCATCATTTTTTAATATCAAACTCAATGCACCACAAATCTCAAACCCTAAACCCAATGTCTTCAGTTGATAATACAAAGAGAAAAATAGTAAACTTGATACAAATAACACTCGAAAGTACTAGGCATAAAATTATGTCAGTTTTCAGCTATTTAATAAATAAAATGAGAAGAGGTCCTTAGTTGTTTGAGAAAATTTTCAGGCAGAATGGATCTTTTGCATCATTAAGCCTCAATAGACGGCATCTTTAGATTACTATCACTAAATCACTAATGTAATATGGTTCTTTGGTTCATTAACTTTTCCATTGTCTTGTATAAATTGTGATTATTACCTTGATAATTTTTATTTATACGACTTCCTGAATCCATTTCAAAAAGGTTGATCCATAGTGGAATTTCTAAATGCTTTGAAAAAAATTACCCCTATCCTTGACTGGTTTATCCTTTTTTAATATGACTACTTTAGATTTAACATGCGTCTTTCTCCCTTCCAAATTTTGATCAAAACATAATTTATTTTGAGAATTTTCTAACACACACACACACACACACACATATATATATATATATATAGATGTTTTCAGATAATTGATCATTTATTTCATAAAAAGAGTTGATAATACAAAACTGCGTTTGTTCGAATTTCAATAAGCAACATAAGTTTAGGGAAATGAAGCATCCTCCTTTGCAACCTACTGGGAGTCTCGAAAAGTAAATAATAGAGTAAATTTTAGTGCTTACTTCTTTCAGAAATTTGACGAGTGACACTGCGTTAAAACAAACCAAGAAGCATAAAACATTAATGTAAAAGCGTGCCTAAACAACCCAGGTCAAAAACCACCCCCACCCACACACCAAAACAACTTCTACAAACACAATATAAACATCCTAAACTAATGAAAAACAAGACTACTACCATGAGTGGTTGACCAAGAATATAAATCAACAAGTTTTATACAAGCCCAGACCAACAAAGAACCTAAAATTAAAAAAACATTAATTCTAAAGAACAAAGTGACACAAGATAACATATTGGAAAACAAATATGGAGAAATTATCGGGAAAGTAGGCCTCACTTTTAGTATGATATTATTTTCATACAAAGATAGAGATAATACCTCAAGTATTTTTAAGTTTGAACTAGCAAGAAAAAAAAGATAATAAATGCAAACTAGACCTCTATTAGCTCATTTTTTTCAACCATGGAAACACAAACAAGTCTTGTTTTAATACCATGCAAGTCTCAAGTCTCATAATGTCTCACTTTAAATGCATAAAAAAAGACATAAAAGTGTTGACTACCAAAGACCTTTTCCAGTCTTTATCCATTCCCTCTTATCTCAGCCTCATTCCCTACGGTAGCTTAATACAATTAACAAACCACAATTCCCTGTTATCCAATGCAAATATGAACAAGTAGAGAAAACCCAACAGCTTCCGCTCACCAAAAGTTCATGGAATCCCTAATAAGTTACTTTACGACAAGACTATTTCAATTTTCAACACATGTACAAACTTAAACCACATATCAGATGATAGGTTGAAAAATTGATTACCAAACCATGTTTGAGAACCAAAAAACAATTGAAATTGAAACATAATGTAGCTCAAAAGATTAAAAAAGTAAAGATATGGTTATATTGATACATGTCCATGGTATATGTAGCGATTATGTGCAATATTCGAGAAAAGAAGGAACATCACAGTAGCAAAATTGTTCACTACTTTCAACTTCAAGGAATTTGCAAAATCAAATGATGTCCTGTCTTCAAGCTAAAAGGGGAGTGAAAATGAATGGAATATATCTTGCAATCAGTCACATGACTTGTCTAACAATTACGAAATAAAAAAGAAGGCTAGTCTTTTCAATTAACCTTCTTGTCAGTGTGTTCACACATGATGTTAGTTCCAAATATATTTCCAGGATATCAAAATGGATGAGTATGACAAATACCCTATTAAAATCACAAACATATGCAACAAAACCTTAGGAAGCTCAGAGCATTTAATTTTTTTTAAATGTATAGTGATTAGAAGGCAGGACTAAAAGAGTTCAAAGTTCAATTTCTTCCCCAGGAGAGAAAACCACAAATTCATATGCACACCAAATTAGTCAAGCAATTGTCAGACTTAAAAATTCTAAAGAAGGTCTACATGATTATCATATATGGTCAAGCATAAAATGATACATGAATTATATCACCATTTCCTATAAAGATAGATATCCACACACACACTAACACAAGTACATAGATATAGAAGGAGATATTCCATAAAATACAAAAGATATTATAAAGATATAAAAAATAAAAATAAATCTTCTCATTTTCCTAAGTAACATGTTTGGCAACATAATTGAACAAATTATAGAGAATTAAACTACTCAGAAAATTTAATTGCTTACACAACCAACTTACAACTCCAACTATTCTAAAACATATAAAAGGTAATTTGTACCTCACATTCCATAAGTCTTAGCTAAACAGAGAGAGCAAATAGAACAGTCCATTCATAAATGCTCAATAAAAATACAATTAATGCTCAAGGACTCAAGTTCAGTCATTTACAGAGTTAACAGGAAGAAAACAGAGCAGATAGAACAGTTGATCATGTTTAGTCATAAAACTAAACGTATGTTGAACAACACCAGTTAGTTGGTTATGTGCTAACTAACACAATTTAAATTAAACTACACCTCAACCATCCTGGTAAGGAATGTTTGTATAATAAAAGTTTAAGAAAATAGCATGTGAAGATATGCCTTTTCTAGAGAGATAAGGTGACAAATAATTTTCATCCTTCATCAAGAATCAGTTCATTGGACAACATGAAACCAAGACTGCAATAATTTTTGCAACATAAACATAATTTAAATTGTCTCAAATTCTCTAGAGATGACTTATTCTATATAAAAATAACAGGCAGTTTAACACCACAGATGCAAAAAAATAAGTTTTCAAGTTATTACCCATTTAGAGATATCCATTGATGTGAATCAAGAAGCTCAAGGGCATTTTCATCTCTTTATCCACTGCGGAGGCTCAGTACATCATCGCCGGGAGTTGTTTCATGCAACTATTGTGGATGAAGCAAATGTTGGAGGATTATGGGATATCACAAGACACCATGACCATCTCCTGTGATAACACGAGCGCGATACATATATCCCACAATCCAGTCCAGCATTCGCATACAAAGCACATTAGGATACACGAGTACTTTATACGTCAGTTAGTTGAGGAAAAAGTCGTATCCCTGAGTTTCGTTCCCACTGATCGTCAGTTAGCCGATATTTTCACAAAACTTTTAGATGCCCTTAGATTCGAGAGTCTTAGGAAGTCTTTAGGAATTTGCACAGTTGACTGAGGGGTTGGTCCTTGACTAGAATAGGATGCATTGTCATGATCATATCATACGATTCCTATTGCTAGTCTGTATCATTTGTAATATTACTTTTTTCTTTTTCTATTTTTTTGAAAAATCCAAAAATATTTTCTTTTTATAAAAATTTTAGAAAAGAACAAAAAGATTTTTGTATTTTATTTGCACCTTTTATGGATGAGCATTTAAGATAGCCGAGTCACAATTTCATTCCATTTATCCATGTGACTGTTTGATAGAGATTTGGGACGCTACATCATTTCATCCATACGCTTTACATTGTTTGGATATGTCATTAGTGATATCTTTCTACATGTTTGACTCCTATCTCCTTTATTGCACACCTGCATGGCTATATTTGATTATTGTTCTTGTCTATCACATATTGGCTTGAGTGTTTCCATCTCAATTCTGTCTATACAACGTACAATACGCGATAAAACTTGACAAGATTGGAATGCATGTTAAATCCGTTTGGTGAGACTGTGTGTTTATTTAAAAACGGGGAAGGGCTACGAAAGGTTCATTTTTGCCTTTGTGAATACTAAGCCACCATTAAAACGGACCTAAAAAATCGAGGAATTTTATTATCCGGAGTCCAGGAAGTTAAAAGAGCCCAAAAAATTTAAAGGCAATAAAAAGAATTTCATGCCAAATATGGGCCATTTAGGTTTCTCCATCAATTCTCCAAAGTTTGAGAATTTAGATTACCTCTATTCAAAATATAAATCTGAGGAAGTTTGGCTGGCGAATTTAAACGGGTTTGCATTTCCTTGAACGTCCTGAAAAAGCATGAAATCGTTTTGGACGTTAGTGGTGTGGAAATCACTTTGAGCTTTGATTTTTTTATTTGATTGAGTCAATGTCTCATATTTCCATTTTTCTTACACCAACGGAAGATTTTTGAGTTCATTCGCTAGGAGTGTCCGATATTCATCGTGCACATATGTCATGTTTGTATGCATTGATTTTCCTATCGAATTTGATCACACCCCTACATTTACGCTATCATCGACTTGGTTGTTTTGTGTTCTTTCATGGTGTGATTATTTCTTTGTTTATTTTTGTGTGAAATTTTTTTTGAAAAATTCAAAAATAGAAGTTTTTTTTACCTTGTGACATTATCCATTTGCATTTATTTCTGCTTCTCATATCTGTCTATTTGGGGGCATAATAAAAAGGGGGAGAAAGAATTATCATATTATGGGGGGGTTTGGAGTTTTGAGATTTGACTTATGTTTTTTTCTTATTTGGTATCTACGTTTATCTGATTTCAAGCTCGATATGTCACTTAGTATTTTCTTTATCTCATGTGTTTCGGTACTACATTGATGATCACTGAATTGCACCCCCTGCTGAGAAAAGATTTGAGATTTTGAAGATTTGAAGAACAAACGATGAAGACTTATTCATTTGTACCTTTCCAGTTTTGGGTTCATGGGAGGGTAGATTTGTATAGGCAATTTGGTATTTGTTAATTCGGATTTTTTATGTATGTACCGGCATAGACATAGGGGGAGATTTGTAAGAACATATTTCTCATGTCCGTTATCTTACATTTGTATATGTCGTATGCCGCTACAAAAGGCACGTCTCTTCACGATCTCACTCGATAGCCTCAATCCAAATTTTGGGAATCAAGCATTCAACATATCCATCATGTGTCCCACATCTGCCTCAACGACTTCATGTTCCTGTAATACCCCATAATTTTATTGATTTTTATTTAAGGGATTAATTGAATTAAATGAGAATTAATTGGGAATTAATCCGGATGTAAATACTAGCGAGACGTGAGTTGGTATTTGAGTTTAATGTTAAAATAAAATATTAATGAGAATATATGGTAATATATGAGTATTGAAAATATTAAAATTGTCACGAGACAGAAATACGATAATTTGGAAAATTTAGTTGGGACGTGTGTGTCAGTTGCGTCAAGAATGAATTTATTTAAATTAAAAAGTAAATTATATTTTTATCAATCGAATGATCATTTTGAGTGCGCCAACGCGTCCAGAAGGGTCGAAATAGTCAGAAAACACTAGCCGGGAGTTTAGTTTGGGTCTCGGGGCATTTTTAGGCCAAACCGGCAACCCAGAAGGGTATTTTGCAGATTTTAAAAATTGAGGAATTAAAACACACGAATTTTAGAGTTTATTTATATATTTTTAAAGAGGCCACTAAGGCCATTACCAGCAAAAGGCAAGAGAGTTGGCTACGGGAGTTTTGAGAGAAGTTAGAGAGAAGTTAAAAGAGGTTCCAAACCAAACCATCTCCCATCACCAGAAATTTGAAAGGATTTGTGACGGGAAAGAAAAGAGAGAGACAACCTTGATCATCAATACGAACCGGAACATCGGATTTAAGGTAAATGATTTAATGTCATTAATTGCAATGAATATTTCCTCCATGTTTAGTGTAGAAACCTTATATGCTTTGAAAGTTTTGGTGAAAACCCAATGGGATTGTTGTAGAAACTCTTAATTTTGGTTAGGAATTGCATGTAGAATGATTATGGACGAAATTGGTACCCAAAAACTTAAATTTGATGATTTAAAAACGGATTTATGATGAGGATTTAGGTACAATAAAATTATGGGTTCATGTTCATAGGGTTTGGGGCAAAATTTGGGGATTTATGATAATTTCATGTTGATTAGGAGGATTTGACCCCCAATAATATGTTAAGAAGCGACCTAGGAGGACTTAGAGTAGTTTAAAAACATTAAAACGTTATTGGAATGATCTTAGGATGGATTTAGAGAAGAGAAAAATGAAGAAAAATGAAATTGGGAAATTCTGGGCATTTTCTGCCATCTCGTTAGAAGACCTGCCCAGGTCGTTCGAACGACCTCGTTCGAACGAGACACCTAACGAGATGATAGTATCCCTTCTAACGATTTCATTTGAAGACCTTCGTTCGAACGACACTCGTTTGAACCACCTCGTTCGAACGAGATTTCTAACGAGTTGACAGAATGGCCTTTTTAGGCCTGATTTTACTTCAAACTTCCAGTAGACTTATTTAATTGAGTGTTAACCTTCCCTTATTGACTAGTGGGTATAGTTGTGAGATTAGAGTACGTTGAGGATTAAAACTTAGAATTTTGTCATAAACCGGATGACATCTACGGGTTAGGAAATAAGTACTTGAATTTGCGACGTGAGAAGAGTTGATTATTTATGATGTATATTATTCGGGGACTTGTAAGTGTACTACATTAATGACGGTATAGGAATGTAAAATATACCTATATTAATATCATAAGATATCTAAGATGTGTGAATGCTTAGTATATGTGGTTATCTGTGTATAACATACCTACCATACTTGCTATCACGGGAGGTCGGCGTTCGATCAGGGCCATCTAATCTTTGTGTGCCTACGGGGGGATTTAGATTGGTACCTCGAGGACATAGGTCAGAGAATGACTTATTGAGGAGTTAATAATTCTGCTGATCATGGGAGCATAGGTATGTGCGTGACCCATGTGATGTGAACTATGTTCGCCTCCATTATGTGTGTGTGTTACTTGTCGAAACGGTTCCTGAGAGATTCGGAATACGTGATCCTTATGTACGTGATGTACCGAGATTTGATAGCAGAGTATGTGAGCACCGCAGCTTAGCCTAGGGGTGCCTTTAATATATATTTATGATGAGATTAATATACTGATAATTGAGATGAATCATTTATTAAAGTGTAAGTGTGAATAATTGTAACATTTTTAGTAGAGTTAAAGATGGAAAAATTCTTATAAATTATTATAACTAATTCTGAGTAAAAATAGTAAGATTTCCAGTTTATATTAAGATGTTGGGAAGCGAACTTTGAATTATAAAGTAATGTCAGGTTACGGATTGGACTAGTTTAATAGTAGAATAACTAGAACGGGTATGGGTACGATAGGTGTGCACAATTAGTTGAGAGGTGAGGAACTCATGTGAGTGCACGCACTATCATGTATTTTATATTCACTGTTTAATAGGTGGTATCAAAGCATCAGGTTCTAGTGTCCTTAAGATCTTTACGGCTTGCTATGTTTCCGCGTAGCTTTCTTTGATATAGAGCCCTATATTTTAGGATTGTTGTACTCTATTGTGTATGTTTCGCTCTTCAGCTATTTTGAGATAATAACTGCGAACTTATAAGACTTTACTCTCATTTCAGATGCCTCCACGACGTGCACAGCGAGTTCCCAGGGATGCTCAGCCCAAGCCACAGCCTGCACCAGTTCAGGGCTCCTTGAATATCGCAGAGGTTGCCGCTATTGTAGCCCAAGCGGTAAATGCCGCTCTAGTAGTTGTGCAGCAGGCACCGCCTCAGGCACCGATAGTTGCGCCGGTACAAGCTCATGCATTCCCGTCTTCTTGGGAACGTGTTCGTGATGCTTTTCAGAAAGCACACCCTCCGGAGTTTGCAGGTAGCTCCGATGTCGTTGTGTCCAGTCAGTGGAAGAAGGACATCCAAAGGAACTTGAGGATGTACGAGTGCACGGATGTAAAGAAATAGATACTGACTACTTTTAAGCTAGTAGGATCAGAGTTGCATTGGTGGGAGTCCATTACCACCACGGAGGAGAGAGACATCCTTTCTATTCAGGAGTTCTGGGTGCGGTTCGACCGCAAGTATTTTCCATCAGTCGTTCACACCGAAATGAGGAGGAAGTTAATAAACCTTAAGCAGGAGGGGAAGACCGTGGCAGAGTATGAGGCTGAGTTCACTAATCTCTTGAACATCGTTTTTGATGAGATTCCGACCGAGGAGAAAAAGATTCAGAAGTTCATGGATGTGTTGACTTGGAGGATCCATCAGCACTTGTTGGGTAATATCTCTTTGGCCACTTATTCTGATGTGGTTAATGCAGCACTGCTTCACTGCCAGGACCACCGCTTTCACTTGTTAGAGGGTAAGCGATCAGGAGAGTCCAACCATGAGGGCAGGATAGGGGAAATGGTGCCAGCGGGGCACAATCTGCTCAGGGTCAACACAGGCAGGGTGATCAGGGTTCCCAGCAGGCGGATTTTAAGAGGTTTAGATCTGGGGCTTTCAGAAATGGTCAGGGAGGTTTTCGTCAGGGCCAGCAGGGTCAGCACGGCCATCAGGGATAGCACGACCAACATGGCCAACAGAAGCAGTTTCATCAGGGCCAGCACGGCCAGGGGAGGAATGGCAACGGCCACCAAGGCCGTGGGCAGCAGGGTTTGAGAGGGGGGGATTTTTTGGGGAAATGTTTCACTTGTGGCAATATTGGCCACAAGTGCCAGGAGTGTCCTGATAGGGGCAGGGCCCCATAGCAGCAGCAGGGTGCTCGACACGAGCCCCAAAGACCTATGTTTCCCGCCAACCTTCTAGCACCACCGCAGATGCCAGCTTTGCCACCCATTCCAGCAGTCCTAGTCCAGTAGCGACAGCTTCAGTACGGGCGAGTTTATCAACTCAGTAGGCCGCAGTCCCACAGGATCCACCTGCTATTGAGGGTATGTTCTCTATTCAGGGGACTATGGGGTGTATTTTATTTGATACAGGGGCCACACACTGTTTCATTACCACGAGATTTGCACGCACTTTGGGGTTGTTAGATAATGCAGAGAGCACGATTACTTGCGTAGATTCATCGTTGAGTAGGGGTTCTGTGATTTCCCTTATTTGTAGAGGTGTGGGTATAGAGATCGGGAGATTTACTTTACCTGTTGATATGTTAGTATTAGAGATGACTGAGTATGATGCAATTATTGGTATGGATTGTCTAGTTGTGTATCGAGCCATGATTGATTATTTCAGTAGGAGTATCATTTTTACCATACCCGGGCAGGAGATGTTTTTAGTGGCGATACCTCGCCCTGAGGGAGGATCATCCACTCACTTGTACTATATAGAGGAGGAGACCTCTAAGGAAGTGGTATTAGCACTCGATTCGATTCCAGTTGTTAGGG
This sequence comes from Sambucus nigra, assembly GCA_949130495.1. NCBI lineage: Eukaryota > Viridiplantae > Streptophyta > Magnoliopsida > Dipsacales > Adoxaceae > Sambucus > Sambucus nigra. Next base: position 31,028,061 of record OX422207.1, on the reverse strand, counting down.
AGTTTGCTGATGTATTTCAGGATATACCTGGATTACCTCCTAGTAGGGAGATAGATTTTGTTATCGATTTGACATCGGGCACTCGGCCAATTTCCCGCGCACCTTACCGTATGGCTCCAGCGGAGATGAGAGAGCTAAGGGATCAGATAGAGCAGCGGTTGGGTCAGGGATTTATCCGAAGGAGTTCTTCACCGTGGGGTGCCCCTGTATTGTTCGTAAAGAAGATGGATGGATCATTGAGGTTATGTGTAGATTCCCGAGAGTTGAATAAAGTCACGATACGGAATAAGTATCCGTTGCCCGGAATCGATGACTTATTCGACCAGTTGAGAGGAGCTTCCTTCTTCTCAAAGATTGACTTGCGATCGGGATACCATCAGTTGCGTATCAGGGAGCAGGACGTCTCGAAGACTGCTTTCTTGATGAGATATGGTTCCTATGAGTTTCGGGTTATGCCTTTTGGCCTAACCAACACTCCAGCCATGTTTATGGACTTGATAAATAGGATGTTCAGAGAGTTCCTAGACCAGTTCATCGTCGTCTTTTTTGATGACATTCTGGTTTACTCCTAGACAGAAGAGGAGCATGTCGAGCACTTAAGACAGGTTTTGCAGACATTGCGTCAGAACAAGCTATATGCAAAGTACGAGAAGTGTGGGTTTTGGCTGAAGAAGGTAAAGTTTTGGGGGCATATCATTTCAGACCAGGGGATATCTGTTGATTCGAGGATGGTATCCGCAGTAAGGGAGTGGGGACAGCCCACGACACCAACTGAGATCCGTAGTTTCTTGGGCCTAGCAGGATACTACAGGAGGTTTGTTCGGGGTTTCTCAAAGCTAGCGGGTCCTTTGACACATCTGACTTGCAAAGGTGTGACATTCATCTGGAGAGATGCCTATCAGTTAGCATTCGATGACATGAAGGACAAGTTGACCTCAGCACCTATGTCAGCATTGCCCAGACCAGAAGTTGAGTATTTAGTCTACACCGATGCGTCCTTATACGGACTTGGAGGTGTACTGCAACAGGAGAGTCAAGCTATAGCTTATGATTCTCGTAAGCTTAAGCCTCACAAGAAGAATTACCCCACCCACGACTTGGAGTTAGAGGCAGTCATATTCTCTCTTTGGATTTGGAGACACTATCTCCTGGGTGAAAATTTTTGGTTGTTCACAGACCACAAGTCTCTATAATACCTGTACGCAGAAGGAACTGAATATGCGTCAACGTCTGTGGCCTGAGTTTGTGAAGGATTATCAATTTGATATCCAATATCACCCAGGGAAGGCTAACGTGGTAGCAGACGCGTTGAGCCGTAGGTCAGTAAATGAGGTGGCCGAGTTGTGGAAAGATAAGTGGAAGGAGTTGGGACATTAGGATGCAGTGGCCCGATCATTCATGTCCGTGATGACTGTTACACCTCAGATTATTACGAGAGTTATAAAGGCCCAGACAAAAGACTCGTTCTGTCAACAGAAGATAGTTCGATTACTAGCAGAGAGAGACGAGTCCTATACCGTTAGTTCAGATGGGGGATTATGCTTCAATGGGAGACTGGTCATTCTGAAAGGGGAAGACTTGCGACATGAGGTGATGACAGAGTCGCACGGGTCACGGTTCGCAGTACACCCTGGTGGGGATAAGATGTACCAAGACATAGACGACAGTACTGGTGGAGCGGGATAAAGAAAGATATTGCCGTTTTCTTTTCTAAATGCGCCACTTGTTAGCTAGTAAAGGTGGACCATCAGAAACCGGCAGGACTTCTACAGTTGTTAGAGGTTCCGATGTGAAAATGGGAGAGCATTTCCATGAACTTTATCACGGGATTACCTACTTCGTAGAGGGGTCATGACTCCATATGGGTAATCGTGGATAGACTGACCAAAGTTGCTCATTTTCTATCGGTCCGGACAGACTACACTACGGGACAGTATGCCCAGATTTTCATACCGGAGATAGTGAGACTTCACCGGGTGCCTCTCAATATCGTGTCTGACCGAGATAAGATATTTATTTCACGATTTTGGGAGAGTTTCCAAGAGGCAATGGGTACAGAGTTGCGACTAAGTACGGCATACCACCCGCAAACGGATGGGCAAACCGAGAGAACGAATCAGATGTTGGAGGATATGTTGCGTATATGCATCTTAGACTTTGGAGGTGGTTGGGAGTAGTACCTTCCACTGGTGGAGTTTGCTTATAATAACTCCTACTAGTTCACCATTGGCATGGCTCCATTCGATCCGTTGTATAGTAGACCTTGTCGTTCCCCAGCACTCCCTTGGGCCGGAAGTGATTCAGGACACTTCGATAAGGATAGAGATGATACAGAGCCGTATTTGGGTAGCTCAGGACTCGCAGAAGAGCTATGTTGATGCCAAGAGGTTCTTCAGATAATTCTAGGTAGGGGACCAGGTGCTAGTCAGAGTATCTCCTATGAAGGGGGTTATGCATTTTGGAAATAAGGGGAAACTGACACCAAGATATGTGGGCCATTCCTATCATCGAGCGAATTGGTCCAGTTGCGTATAGACTTGGGTTACCGGAGCACTTGCATAGGATTCATGATGTGTTCCATATTTCCTCGCTAAGGAAATATCTTAGGGACGATTTGTCCCATACTCACATTGCTTTTGAGGACATCGATCTTCGGCCTGATAGTTCCTATGAGGAGGGGTCGATTGCTATTCTGGACCACAGCGAGAGGAAACTGAGGTCGAAGATAGTACCATTAGTACGCATACAGTGGGGGCATCATAATGTCGAGGAGTCCACATGGGAGCGCGAGGATGAGATGCGCGAACGTTATCCAGAGCTATTTTTACCAAGTATTCCTTAGTTCTGAATTTCGGGACGAAATTCTGTTATTAGGGGGGAATTATGTAATACCCCGTAATTTTATTGATTTTTATTTAAGGGATTAATTGAATTAAATGAGAATTAATTGGGAATTTATCCGGATGTAAATACTAGCGAGACGTGAGTTGGTATTTGAGTTTAATGTTAAAATAAAATATTACTGAGAATATATGGTAATATATGAGTATTGAAAATATTAAAATTGTCACGAGACAGAAATACGACAATTTGAAAAATTTAGTTGGGACGCGCGTGTCAGTCGCGTCAGGAATGAATTTATTTAAATTAAAAAGTAAATTATATTTTTATCAACTGAATGATCATTTTGAGTGCGCCAACGCGTCCGGAAGGGTCAAAATAGTCAGAAAACACTAGCCGGGAGTTTAGTTTGGGTCCCGGAGCATTTTTAGGCCAAACCGGCAACCCAAAAGGGTATTTTGCTAGTTTTAAAAATTGAGGAATTAAAACCCACGAATTTTAGAGTTTATTTATATATTTTTAAAGAGGCCACTAAGTCCATTACCAACAAAAGGCAAGAGAGTGGGCTACGGGAGTTTTGAGAGAAGTTAGAGAGAAGTTAAAAGAGGTTCCAAACCAAACCATCTCCCATCACCAGAAATTTGAAAGGATTTGTGATTGGAAAGAAGAGAGAAAGCCAACCTTGATCATCAACAACGAACCAGAACATCAGATTTAAGGCAAGTGATTTGATGTCATTAATTGCAATGAATATTTCCTCCATGTTTAGTGTAAAAACCTTATACGCTTTGAAAGTTTTGGTGAAAACCTAATAGGATTGTTGTAGAAACTCTTAATTTTGGTTAGGAATTGCATGTAGAATGATTATGGACGAAATTGGTACCCAAAAACTTAACTTTGGTGATTTAAAAATGGATTTATGATGAGGATTTAGGTACAATAAAATTATGGGTTCATGTTCATAGGGTTTGGGGAAAAATTTGGGGATTTATGATAATTTCATGTTGATTAGGAGGATTTGACCCCCAATAATATGTTAAGAAGAGATCTAGGAGGACTTAGAGTAGTATAAAAACATTAAAACTTTATTGGGATGATCTTAGGATGGATTTAGAGAAGAGAAAAATGAAGATAAACGAAATTGGAAAATTCTGGGCATTTTCTGCCATCTCGTTAGAAGACCTGCCCAGGTCGTTCTAACGAACTCGTTCGAACGAGACTTCTAACGAGATGACAGTATCCCTTCTAATGAGTTCGTTCGAAGCCCTTCATTTGGACGACACTCATTTAAACCACCTCATTCGAACGAGATTTCTAACGAGTTGACATAATGGCCTTTTTAGGCCTGATTTTACTTCAAACTTCCAGTAGACTTATTTAATTGAGTGTTAACCTTCCTTTGTTGACTAGTGGGTATAGTTGTGAGATTAGAGTATGTTGAGGATTAAAACTTAGAATTTTGTAATAAATCGGATGACATCTATGGGTTAGGAAATAAGTACTTGAATTTGCGACGTGAGAAGAGTTGATTATCTATGATGTATATTATTCGGGGACTTGTAAGTGTACTACATTAATGACTGTATAGGAATGTAAAATATACCTCTATAATATCATAAGATATCTAAGATGTGTGAATGCTTAGTATATGTGGTTATCTGTGTATAACATACCTACCATACTTGCTATCACGGGAGGTCGGCGTTCGATCAGGGCCATCTAATCTTTGTGTGCCTACGAGGGGATTTAGATTGGTACCTCGAGGGCATAGGTCAGAGAATGTCTTATTGAGGAGTTAATAATTCTGCTGATCATGGGAGCGTAGGTATGTGCATGACCCATGTTATGTGAACTATGTTCCCCTCCATTATGTGTGTGTGTTACTTGTCGAAACGGTTCCTGAGAGATTCGGAATACGTGATCCTTATGTCCGTGATGTACCGAGATTTGATAGCAGAGTATGTGAGCACCTCAACTTAGCCTAGGGGTGCCTTTAATGTATTTTTGTGATGAGATTAATATACTGATAATTGAGATGAATCGTTTGTTAAAGTGTAAGTGTGAATAATTGTAACATTTTTAGTAGAGTTAAAGATGGAAAAATTCTTATAAATTATTATAACTAATTCTGAGTAAAACTAGTAAGATTTCCAATTTATATTAAGATGTTGGGAAGAGGACTTTGAATTGTAAAGTAATGTCAGGTTACGGATTGGACTAGTTTGATAGTAGAATAACTAGAACGGGTATGGGTATGATAGGTGTGCAAAATTAGTTGAGAGGTGAGGAACTCATGTGAGTGCACGCACTATCATGTATTTTATATTCACTGTTTAATGATATTAAACACTTGCTATATTTTAAACTATTTTCACAATCGGGCTCTGACCCGTTTGCTTTCAAATCTATTTTCTTTTAAAAACCTTTTAGGTGCCCAGCCACAAGGACATCAAGCGTAGGAGTTCCATTCTAGTGACGTGATGTAGATGCTATGGAAGTTACAGGACCTCGATAGTAGACGCCTCCACTTTCTATCTTGACTCTATTTCAGATTTACTCATCTGTAGGGCATGTCGCCCCTTTTGTTTTAGAGACATATTACTTACTCAGTTTTATTTCAGATTTTGGATTGTAATTAATTAGTGATTCAGACTTTGTATTCAGTTTTATTCAGTATTTCAGATTATTTTCAAGGAGTGTTCCTCCAGATTCATTTATGCCTTTATCATTGTAATGTGGTTGTGGTATCATTATTTCATAATTTAATACTCATTGCATGTTAATCGGATTTAATTAAAAATTGACAACTCACTTTTTAAATATTAGGTGCCTAGTAATTGTTAAAACGTTTTTCGACAGTGATGCTATGAACTGAACCAACTTGACATTTTGAATTAATTTGAATAAAGGAGTAGCTACCCGGTATTTAATTAGTCGGGGGGTCACAGTTCCATGATTTTAGGGACTTTATGTAAGTGGTACGGTGGAGAAGTCAAAACAGTGAAAGAAGGCAAGATATGAAAGTTCAAGGGCATTTGGTAATTTTACAGCCACCATCTGGAGGTCCAGTCGACAGGAAAGTTGAAGATCTCGACGCCACGAAGATACTGGAAGAAACGTCACCTCAATTCGAGCTACGGTGAAGAAGTTATGGCCCTTTGAAAATAGGAAAAAATCTAAGAAAAACATACTTGGAAGAATGCTATGTGTTTAAGCCCCAATTCCAGTTAACTTTTGTGAACCGAAGGCCAAACCGGTTCAGGGGGAGAACCGGTTCGCGGTACACCTGAACCAATTAGAGGTACCTGATGCTAGCAAGAGTTCCAGAATTTTAAAACTCTTTTTCCCAACTTCGGGGGAGTTATTTTGCAAGACTTGGAGAGACGATTTTGAGAGTTCTAATTACTCTAGTCTACATATTTTTGAGTCCCAAGACTCATGTTTTAATTCACACATCCTTGTCAAACCTTTGTGAATCCAAGAACACAACCTTGTGTTTCTTCTACCTTTGTGGAGAAGTCGTCTTTCTTCTTCATTACTGCTCATTTGGAGTTCCTGCAGGAGATTCCAACCGACGACATCAGAACCGACGCCTGCGGGTATTTCTGTGTCACACTTGTTTTTCATTGTAAACCGTGTAACTGTATATTACAAATTATAGTGAAAAATAAAAAGGTGTTGCCCCTTTGGGCGATTTTTCCTCACTTGTGTGTGTTTGAATATTCTTGCATGATTTCATCATCTTCAATCACACCTAGATGCATGTTTAGGATTTAATTGGGAAAACTGAGTTTAATTAAACAATTTCTTAAGTTGAACGCAAGCGCACTCTTTCAAACATTATGAGAATTCACTAAATTTCGAACTAGTATTTATCGTATATCTGAATCTCATTATTCATCTACCAAAAGATGTCTATTTTCCCTTTACTGTGATGTCATGAAAGTTCCCTTATTATGTGACACATATCAACTTTTTAATCTTTATTTTTTATTAGAGGAATTTCAAATTATCAATGCAATTTTGAGTACAAAAGGAGAGTTGCATTTAGATATGCAAAATTAATTAAGTGCTCCTTTGTCACAGTCAAGATAACTGCGAAAAAAGAATATGCTCTATTTTTCATTTCGCTCTCTATATGAAGACTTGTTACAACTAAATATTTTGCAAATATAGGTGCTTTATATGCATGCAAAATTTGTTTTATATTCTTACATCTATAATTTTTTATAACACTAGATTTCTTGACCGGGTACTTTGGAAGATATTATTATTATTTAGGATAGATAGGCTTGTTTAAGACTTGCCATGCCATCAAATGTTCACTAAACATTGAAAAGTTATATGTATATATATGTGTGCATTATATCGTCGTATATGTTTGACTTGTTAGAAAACAGTGTGTCAAAGTAAACGCGTGTGTGTGACACACATTGTACACCGAGTGAATTGAGATGACCTGTGGATTCGCGCACTAGTCTAAGGAAGAGGAGTGAGACCTTTGGGGGATGTCATTAACCTCCCAATGTCTCATAATTAATCAAACTCTATCACAAGTATCGTCGGGGAGTTTGATACTGTGGACATTATAATGTCGAACGAGCCAATAAAGGCACAAAAGAACACAACCAATGGGACTACCAGAACGACGTCCCTACTACGATAAAATCCCTCAGGGGGTCACCCACATATCACCAGTGTCATTCTCATCTAGGGATTACTCCCTTAAAAGATGCAACATCGACCAATCGACTATCTCGTTTCCTGATTTCAACCCCTACTAAACCCCAAAACTTGCGGTAGGGACCAAAATACTAGGGATGAATAGTGGATTCAATAACCGAAACTAGTCCCACTAGCCTTGGTCAACTACAAAAGAGGATATAAAGTTGAGGTTTAGTTGTGTTCACCATTGATGCATCGTTTGTTCCAAACACAAGCCTAGAAATGAGCTTGTGAAAATTAAGCTTTTGAAGAAGGACCTGAAATGAAAGGTTAAGGGAATGCTAAAGGGTTATATTACTTATATACTAATGTAGTAGGGATCATTGGCTTAAATAGGGGTTGTTGTGAGCTTGTAAAAATAGATTATTTCAATTTGTAAATTTCAGATGTCTGGTCTAATATTGTATGAATTGACTAAACAACTTGTTGAAGTATTATTTTGGGGTATGAAAGAAATGTTATCAAGGACAAGAAGAAGATTTTCAGAGTAGAATAATATATATGGACTATGGATGGAAGAACCAGGCTTGCAAAATCTCATTTTTTTTAATGTTTTATTTGAAGGTCTTGAATCTAAGGATTTATGTCACTGTGGGCAATGTGGATGCAACACATGTTACACAGAAAAGGAAAACCGAATAATATTATGTGTTCTCGTTGAAACAAAATGGAGAATAAAAAAATCATTGCTTACAAAAAAGGGTCAAAAACGTTATACGCAATAATATCGTCACCGGTTATGACTAATGTTGTAGTCGAAGATAGAGTAGTTGTGTTCACGAAACTTACAAATAAATGCCTACCCACATAAAAATTTTAACGGTTAAAGATGAAAAGATCTCGTGGTAGGGAATTGAAATGTTTCATGCCAAATTCTCCTTGTAATTGTATGCGACACCGGTTGCTTCCATAAAGTCTTGCATACATTTATTTTTTTCACAATATATATTTATTTGGGGTAATATACATTTATTTATTTGACAAGAATGATAATGTGTTTAAGAAACGCAATAACAGAGGTCATTTTACCATATGTTGCCATAAGAACAGCTGATCTCCCCCTTCAAGGTGGAAATTCCACCAGTATTTCTGCTATATATTATGCAGAAACTCAACTCAATTCAACAAGTCTTTTTTCCTAATTACTTGGGTCGGTGGCTATATGGATCAAGTTTCTTCATTCCATTGTGTGTAAAAAGGCGCAAAATAACTTGTCCTAAAGGCTCGCCTTGGGCTTTTGGAGCTAAAACTCTCTTAATTAGTATCAGGGGAAGTCACTATTCATCTGATTTGTCGTATCTTAGAGGTTAGAACCATGTCGTTGAACCACCACGGATTTGACCCTTAGTACAAAATCTCAATTATTAATTCCTTAACTGTAATGCGTATGCATTTTAAGATCTGTACAGGGGTTTAGTATGTTAGGTTAACGTAATTCTACTTATGGATAATATTATTGAGGTGGATTTCTCTAATATGTTAGGGAATTTATTGATTATCATTCAGGGTGTTGTGAATGTGGTAATGGGAAATGCCTAGTTTATAGGTATTTTACTTTCAATGCATGATTTTATTTACTCATGTGACATTATACTTGTAATCCTCTTGTTGCAATTCACATTTTAAAAATAAGCCAAGTCTTAGTACTTGGCCGGATTCATTGGAAAATGGCACAATATGTTGGACAGGGCTAGTATTTGGACAAATAAAAGGTTGATTATAGTCAATTCAACGAGTCATCGAAAAATGATATTTCGTTACTGAGTCTGACACGGATTCAAAAACCAATAGATTATATAATTGTAGAAGTATTTGAAAGAGATGAATTGTAGATGATTGGCAGGTCCGTGCCAACCTAATTACGATGTCAATAAGTTACAATTATCATACTCATAAATATGTTTTAATTACATAAATTTGTTAAGCATCTACCCATTTAGTTCTGCTCAATTCTAACGAGTAGAGGTTTAGTTAGATCATCATCCCCACCCCTACACGTATGTACCATTATAGACCTCGTTAATATTGTATTTTCTTTTTTTCTTTTTTCTCTTCTTTTTCATTTAAGTATCATTATCTTAAAGCTACGGTTGGAGATAGTGATACTAGAGGTCGTACCTTGGAGCGATGGCAAGTGCCTTCACCCAAGCTATGATTGGTCTCGGGTTTGAGACTTGGGATCGGTCTTTTCATATTATAAAACAATATGGGGGTAAGGCCAATCGACATCTATCTTTCCCAAACCCTGCAGTGAAGCGGTAGCCTTGTGCACTGGGTACGGCCTTTTATCTCCAACTTCTTGGGATCATCTCATTGCATTAGATTTCTCTTGGATTATTTTTTTTGGTCATAAACTCATTGCGAACAATAGAGGTGATTTTTTTTCTCAAATAAATGAAGATAGAGGATTCGTTTTCCTAATTCCTCTTGAAGCTTTAGAAAGTCCTCTTGGTCTTTATTAACAAATACTGAAAAAGTAGCTGACCTTTCACACGCTTCAATCCAATTCCCCCATCTCCTCCCTTTTCTTTCCAAAATATCATCCAAAATATCCCAATGTACCAAATCACATACCTTTGCTTTTGTTCCACCGCCTTACTAGTTATATACAACAAATCGAGGAATTAATAAAAAATATTAGATATAAATTTTATGTAAGAAAATGCACACGTGCAATATTTTTTTTAGCAATTCGAGTGACTTTAAAGTTGAACTATTATCATTTGAATTCTTTAAGTGGTTGCAAAATTTAATCATGTCTTTTTCAGTTCTCATTATTGGAAATCACTTTGAGAGGTTAATATTAGTGGAATTTTTTTTTTGCTTATATTTTTTTCATGAGCCTTTTTGGTGCTCTTCTTAGTTACTAACCAAATAGTTGTTATTTTCTCCAAGGAATGCTTTATCAATCTACTTGGGAAAAGGCTTTGTCGAGTTGAGAATGCTTTATCAATATGTTACACTAAGGAGATTTGTCTATAGCATCATAAGCAGTTTTGGAAGATCGATTTTGAGCAAGCACAACTATTATAGTGCTACTATAATCGGTTATCAAGTTTTGTATTTTTCTGCTTCAACGTGTTAACAATCTTAATATCTTTGCACGTAGTTTTTCCTTACTCATGTTGTTGAGCTCTTGGGATCATATCTGATTCCATAAGAAAAAAAGGACTTACTTTTTATATTATTTTTAGAAGTGGGTCAATCTCTAAAGACCTTTGAAATTTTTTTATTAAAATAAATTTTCGACCGGTTAATATGAGGAAGGAGGTTATTCCCTTACCTATACAATTTAAAATTGACTAACTTAACTTTCTATCTATGCAATCTCAGTATATTTTCGTGATACAACTGCAATGTGCTAATAGTATGCTGGAGTGTTGATTTCATGGATGTGTGCGAAGTGACACAAGTCGTATCTAATACGACATATTCAATTTGAGCAATAAAGTACGATAAATATGCCAAAGGGATGGATATTTCCATTTAAAATATCAATTACAATTTTAAAATGACTTATGTGAAGGTGTTTAATAGCATGTCTCTCGGCAGTTAGAATACCTTCGTATAAGTCTAGAGTTTCACCTATCATGTTGGATCCTTCTCCATAAAATTTCACAAATGCCACCTTAAGGTCATATACCGTCACGAATCTGACCTCTTCCCACACTAGGCCCAACGAATTTTAATAAGCACAAACATTGTTATATAGCTTAAACCATCCTCTGCAAAGCTTCACCCATTTGGTTGTGATGATTTTCATTCGAGTCTTTCTAGGCTTCCTTAACCGTAACAGGTCAGCCATCATTTGGTCCCTCCATGTGAGAACCTGGATTGTCCGATAAAGATAAAAATATCTTGGACGTAACCATCAGTGTATCTATTGTTTTAGATGAGAACCAAATAAGGTTGTCAAATATGACACTTCTTTCCACGCTAGCCATAAACACAATAAATCTCAACATGGATTATTGTATATATAAATTGAATAGTCTGAGCCTTGTAGTCAACCAAAAGCCAAGAGTTAAGCTCTAGGTTCAAGTAACAGGCAACAACTGGCACACCACAGGTTATCCCAAAGTACTCTCAAACATAGGTAGTAAATTCACATGTAGATTAAGCATGCTGAGTGTCCTTTATATCCCCATTTCTACAACAATTACATTTCGAAGCTATTCTGATACGTCTTCATAGTACATCCATCCAAATTAATTTTTCGTCCATCAACTACCATATAAAGATCAACATTTTTGAGGAATTATATGGTGAAAATTGATCTGCAAATCTAGAAATATTTCTTTGTATAAATAACTCCTAAATAAGGGTATCAACCTTTTTCATACTAGCCATTTTCATTTCATTAAAAACAACATTCGTGTTCTTAACGTAAAAAATCAACTGAGACCAATCCCACTCATTACCAAAAGTCTTTCGACTTCCATCCTTTCTTCTTCACATGGGGTTGTAGCTTAGTCTTCTTCATAGCAAAAATTGCGCTCTCCTTTCCCAGCAATCCAAAGCAATTGCCGCTCAAGATCATTTCGGGCCTGTAACATTCTTCTCCATATGTGCGATGGGGAAGGACTGGCTGATACAATGCCAGATGATGAAGCCTACTATTTCCGTTAAGATTGTGTACACTAATGATTTTATGTTGAAATCCTTACTGAAACTTATTAGTGTTCCCTATTTTGTAAATTTAATAGTGTTTTTGTCCTGTAATTTAAAATATCTCTTCACACACACACACACACACACACACACACACACACACACTATATATATATATATATATATATGTGTGTGTGTGTGTGTGTGTGTGTGTGTGTGTGTGTACACATCACCTCGTGCTTTGTGGAGTTTAACTTAACCATCAATTGAATACATTGGGTGGGTATTAGGATGGTCATTGTTAATCTATATGGTAATGTTCTTAGTTCACATTCTGTGTCTAGTGGAACTGTTATTTTTGTGTATTACTAAGTTTATATGCAATATGCAATTGCATATGGCAATGAAGTTCTTCAACAACAGACCAAATAGAATAATTGTGCAAATGAAAAAGTAAACTTGGCTACCCATTTATTGTTTAATGATTTGTTTTATTCTTATTCCCTTTGTTTTTTTAATTTTAATTTTATAAGGGACACATATTTAATTCAGAAGACATAAGGCATATAAAGGCTAAAGCATCCTCTCAGTGATCAACCATTTTTTTTTACATAAGAGTTAGAAATATGTTATCATGGTGTCCATTAAGGTAGTTTTAGTTTTGGGGTCTTCCGGATCCTAAAGGTAGGAGGGAGGTATGGCCTAGTGGGCTAACCACTTCTTTTTAAGGTTGATGATGCTTTAGATATCCAATGTGTTCCCTTTTGGACCTTTAGTGCATATATGGAATATCCAGTTTATAGTTTAAAATTATATACAAGGTTACAGTCGAATATTTTTAAGGAGCTTTTCAAGCATCATGTCATTTTTTAATATGAATTTGAGTGTTTCTAAAACATGGAAGTTCTGTGCGAGGGAACTCACCAAAATACAGGCATTGGAATCCATCTACACATGTATGTGTGAACTTTTTTTTTTGTTTATGTTATAATGAACACACCCTACAACACATTTATACTTATATATATAGTCGTAATTGTAAATGATTTAATGATTGGCTAAGAAATGTACTTAAGTTTTATTTGTAGAGAAAAATAAATTTATAAAAATTCCATTATATGAACGTGTGATATGCATTCATTGGTTTGTACTTCATAAAATATTTCATTATATCAATTTGTGATACCTAGGCACTGCTCTGTGTGTAATTTGTATGCATTTCTGCTCTGTTGATTGAGTCCTGTAACCCTTGCTCGAATGGAACTTCAGTATTATTGATCCGTTCTTATTGATTCATTCATCTAGAACCAACACATTAATTCAAGTATCACATTGGAGTTGAACTCAAAACACACTTACTTTGTTGAAACCGTATGAATTAGAGACTACCAATTTATTTGTTAATTTATAACTTGGTAATCCTTATTTAAGATTTTCAATTTTATGATTAATTCAATATCGATAGTTTTCCAAATGGCCATTTTTTTCCTTTTTCTTATATATATTATATAAAAGGTCGCACCTAGTGCACAAGGCTCCTTCTTAACTACAGGGTTTGGGATAGGCGGATGTCGGCTGGCCTTATCCCCATATATGGAGAGGCTACCCCCATGTCTCAAACCTGAGACTAACCGTAGCTTGGGCGAGGGCATTTGACATCACACCAAGATATGACTTCTATATATATATATATATACACACACACCTATTGTTCTTATTTTCTTGTGAGTTGATACCCTACATCATGATAATACAAATATATCAGTTGGAAAGCATGATTACATAGTTCATAACCTCAAATAAGGATCACAGGCATTTGAGATAGATTTTAAATAAGATGAAATTATCAGTGATGTAACGCTTCAGTCTAATAGACTTGCTTGTTTGTACATCTGACATGAAAAATATAGAAAAAAGTGAATTGTTGAAAAATAGGTTGCAACTATTTCTTTGTTTAGAAGTAAAAGGGTGCAAATATATCATCCTCTGGACTTTGGTATTATGTCAGTATGGCCAGAAAGAAGTAACAGAAGTTATTCATGTCGGGATCTAATATTTTGGGATTAATTTGGCAGACTATGGATGGGTCAAGGTCGTGGGTCAGTAATGTTAACTGAATCAGACTTATTGTTTATTGGAGTTGGTTTGTCCAAATTTGCATATACTTTGTGGATAACAAACTGTAGTTGTTGGTATTCATGAGAATCAAAACACTTGTAATTTGGAAAGCAACTGATATCCTCATATACGTACTTGATTATTTCTTAGGTTGGGTCGATGGAGGGGATGACAAAGTTCTAGATTCAATTGAAGGTTCATAATTGAGAACAAGGAGGTTTCTCTTGGAGAAATATACAAACCAATATGAGATCAACATACCCAAATAGGAGTTAGTTATGAAAATCAGTGAACCAAATTTCAAATATTCAACTAAGTTTTAATTTTGACTATTGTTTACGTTAAAAGTCAATTTTGCTTAAAAACTAACTTCCAAATGTGTACTCTTATTTTGGGGTGGAGGGAGTATATGAACACTGTATTTGGTTTATGTTCTTGTAAATAATGTTTATTATATATATGTTTCCACTTCAGGGAGGAATTTTTTGGACCTATTGCTCGCTTATTGTGATTCTTAACAGAGGAGACAGTGCACTGTATACCACAAACCATTGTTCATAATTTCGTACAGTAAAAGAACCATACAAAATTGCCTTTTATAATTGAAAATCATTTTCTTTGTATTACCATTTGTAGTACTCCACACGAATAAAAAATTCCAGAAGATCCCCTAATTTAATATTTTCTTGCTAAATAAATCCACAAAGTGATTTTCATTTGTATATTGATGAGAAGCTTATATTTTCAAATCTCTTGTCTTGTGGCTGAAGCTCTTAAATATTGAATCATTTGAGTTTCAATGGAGGTGTGCCTTTATTATTTATTTATGAAATCATACAAGGAATGAAATCTATATAATACAGAAGAGAGGTTTTTACTTTTCTTAGCAAAAGATACGTAACAGATAGGATTATGCTAACATTGAAATTCTATACAGTTGAGATTTGTTTTAAACTCACTCATATGCTCACACTATATCTGGATCTCACAAGTGTTTCACCGAAACAGAGAAAGACTATATCGAAAACTCTCCCTCTCACCAGTTTCTTTCAAATGTTAAAACAATACATTATAGGGTATGTGACTGCTTTTACAGACTTGTGATGTTTTTCGTTAGGTTTTTTATTCTTTATATGATTTTTGATTTATGATCATTCACAATTTTGTCTCGCTATTGGGCTTGACTGATTTTCTACTTTTGAATTATATTTTGAGGATTGTGTTTTATTAGGATTTTTTTGTTTGGATATGGCTTTTTTGCTCAGGTACATCAAATATAGGTGTTGATGCACACTTCAGGCATTGTCGTTTTTCCATTCTAAGGTACATGTATTATACATTTTATTAAAAAAAAATTTAGTTTCTATAATAAATTACTAATTAGTTTTTGGTGGAAATTTTGTAAAATTTAATGGACACGGAGAAAAACTTGAGGAACAAAAGTGAGATTCCTATACATCTTGCGAACAAATGTCTAAATTTCAATATTGAGCGGGTGAAATTGCACGGAGATAAGGTTGGGCATTCACTTGAAGAGCCCACATCTTGTGAGGTTGTTGAAAATTCGACTCTCATCCCAACACAACCCCCCATCCATTGTCCGCAACCAAAACCTTGGACCACTATAGTGCCTCGCAAAAACCATTATTAGATTTGAAGTATCTCGGAGAAAGCTATTGGCATGCCTAAGATGTCAGTGATGGGGTTTATGCTAATGCTTGTCATTTAGAGAATGTGGTGGAGTCTTGAATTGGCTTCTCTATTATTTGGGAAAAGACAAGGGAGAACCTAGTTAAATATTCACACTTATCTCTTGAATCTATGTCCGAATAAATCGAACCTCCCACTTTAGATTGGGAGATTGTAATTTCCATTGTTGTTACCCCTCCTCTTACACCTTGGCCCATCTTTGTTTGGAGCTGAATGCATCGCCAATACTTATTAAATACTTTGTGGGCGAGAAAAAGGTGAGAAAGATTACGTTCATGCAATGTTCCCCCAATGTGGACCACCGCACATTCCCATTGAGCATCATTGCACAAAGTCTCAAGTAGAATGTTCATCATTGAAAAGGGATCCATTACTTGAGAAAGTTAGGAGGATATTTTGCATCAATGGGTTTGCAAACTCAAAAATGAATTTTATCCCCTCCAAACACAAGTCATTTTTGTTTGTGACTCATTTCTTCGAGTTAGATTACACTTTCGTGAGTTGTTTAGAGAATCTTGGGGATAAGTAGCTATTTCAATGTTGGTTCCATGTTAAATTATATTTCATGTATGCATGTTAAAGTTCAACTTATTATGTCATCGGATTTAGATACCGACATACATGGAATAGATTGGTGCCCATTTGTCTTGATTTTGGTGGATTTTCCACTGGAGTGAAATTGTGTCTCACCATGTCATGTTAGTGAACTATTGTGATGGGTCATTTGTCTTGTCATGATGGTCATATTTTGGAAATATCCTCAAATATTACGTTTGTTAGTCTACGACCTCTTGGTTGTCATGTGTCTATGGCGGACCTTTGTTTCCACCCAAAGGAGTGAACGAGTCTTCACTCATGTATATTAAAATTATTTAAAAAATTATTGAAGGCATGGGGGGTGCGTTGTGGTCATTAAGGGGTTTGAATTAGTCATAGAACAATTTGGTAATATTTACATGTTGGCGATATTAAGGTCATTTTTGCATATTGTGTCTGTTTTGGTGATTAAATTGGTAATAAGTCCATTTAGGTAATTCTGGGTTCGTTGAGGTCAAGATGGTATATGAATTGGTGAGTGTGGGAATTTTCGTCTTTGTATTGTTAGTGTTCATTTGGTAAATTTTCACCTGTTGTGGTATTTTTCTTTTCATAACAGAGTCTAGGGATTTTTGTTATTTTTGGGTTCATTTACAAAGTTGTAGTGAAATGCGAATTTTTGAGGTGCAATATTCACGGGGTGATCAAGTTAAATTTTTGAAATTTGCAACTTTGGAGTGTGTGTCGGCATATTAGTCTTTTCAAGGTATAAAGAAAAAATGTCTTTTCATAATGTTTTGTGAAATTTTATTAATATAAATTTGGAAAAAAAATGTAACACGAGTGCTGAACACCGGACGTCACTTGCCATTCAGTTAACACCCATGAACACTTATTTTCACTACCCTTCACATACATATCACCTCACACACTAAAATAAACAGTCACAGTTCATTATACAAACACATAACACTCACATTCCCCTCCACATATTCATTTTACCTCACCTATGGTTCAGTTACACCCTCACTAACTGTCCAGCCCAATTCGCGCAACACATTTACACGATATACACACTAATGCTTGTGAGGTCTGCCCTTTTTATTGGCTATAGTAACATTTAATGTGGATGAATTTAGTTGATTGTATTAATATGAGCACTCCACCAAACAAACAAAACTACCACACTCATTTTCAAAGTTTTCACGCAAGACGTGTGTTAAATTACCGTAACCACACTTTTCATCCAATTTAGAAAATATCACTTCTCAGATTCTTACTTTACCGTTGTCTTTGCTTATCGCCAACACATTCTAATCACGTTTTCCCATTAATTTGCAAATACATTTTTATACATTTTTAGTGGGGTAATGGTGCAATTTGCTATAAAATGCAGTGAGAAAGTCATGACTATAATTCTCTTTTGGTGTAAAAGTTAATTGTGTTGGGCATTTGATTTTTGGTTAATATCATGACATAATTCAAACATATCCACTGACCAATCGACCCATTGCACACGACATACACATAAAGCTACATATTAACAGCACCAAAGATTCGCACATACAGTCGTTATTGTTGAACATTTATTGTAGCAAGTTCTGGTTTGTGTCATTAGTTTTTGCTTTTTTTTGTTGAAAATTTGGATTCCCTCAAACAAAAAAAAAACACTACATGCATTTTCAAAATCTGCACACAAAGGTGTGTTGAATTATCTCAACTAATTTTTTCAACCATTATGCAAAATTTCAGTTCTCCCATTTTCTAATTCTCTTGATAATGCTCTATCTCTACACCAACACCAATTACTATTCACTTTGGTCTACTCATTTGGAAAATTCATTTGTCTTTTTTGGGTAGCGTAATGGTGCATGTCTCTCATGGATGTATGATGACCTCATATTGACATGGATATGCTTGATGTGCCTTGTATTGATTTTCCTTGTGTATTTTTGGGTGGTGTAAGAGTATGCTTGATGTGCCTTATATTGCATTATTGTTCACACCTTACCAATACACATCCACCTCTCCTCAATCCCTCACTTATCTGCATGAATCGATCTACAGCAAAACAGATGGATATTCACTTCATATAGCTTCATCCATCTCTCGATTTCACACCCAATTTCTGTATCGTGCGGATATCAGGACCTCCGTTTTGACACGGCCATTGCGTCCCTCACTGTGAAACTAATGCCTTTTGTCTTGACAGAGATCCATCTCACTTGCAATTCAGGTAGATATTCTTGTACTCTTAATTTTGGTTAAAAAAATGTTGTGAGTTTCTATGGTAGAAGTAGGGTTTAGGAATTGAATGTTTAGGGTTTTCATGAATTATAATGAAATCAAATTATTGCTTTTTGAAATTAATTATAAGTTACTAATAAAAATTATATTCTAGAATTTATTGATATTTTGTTTGTTATATACTGATGAATTATGTGTTGATGGCACTCTCAAACTGCATAGTATTATAATTTTAGTTATTTTGGCTATGTTATTAATTGCAAATGAGTTTATGGTTGATCATTTACCATACATGAAGTGCTTTTTAGAAGTTCAACACTTAGGTTAGTCACTAATACTATAATCGCATAAGGTCATTTTGCCTCACTGCATATTGTTCCAAAGTAGATATTTGACATGTTAAATAGATATCTTTTCACTCTTAAAGATTCTAATAGCCATATAATTGATCCATGTTGAAAAAGTGTGGATTTTATTATGAACTATCTAAGCAGGATTAATCCTTCACTGAGCACCCTTTTTTAAAAAGGTTAAACCTTAGTATATTGTGAATTATGTCAGTATATATACATAAAATTTTATGCTTCGTCTTATATATGTTTTGGTGATCAGTTCTTCTGATATATTCAACTTTTTCATATGCTTTCCTCATCCACCTACATTTAATTTCGTGTGTTGTTAATTTCAATTATTTGTTTTCCCGATTCAACTCATTATTAATTTATATGTTATGTCTTTTAGAATTTTTAGTTTATTAACCTTCAGTTTTATTTATTTACTTTTTATGCGCTATTTACGACTCTTGATATCCATAACATTCTATTGATCTCGCACAACATATCGTATGATGATACGTATTTCATATCATGTTATAGTTCTTATAAAAGCGGCACAACTTTTTATGTTTAAATTTTTGGTTCTGGCTACACGCCTATACACTAGGCCCACGGTTGAGATACGTTCTTATAAAAGCAGTCAATAGTTATAAATGTCACGTATAAAGCTTTTCAAGTAAATTTTAAGACCTCTAGATTGATCCACCGGATCACCAAATGATCATTCCAGATAACTAATTAGAACTTTACCTTCGATGTGAGTTTTAATATATACATTTCGAATCTACTGACTGTCGGAATAATAATAATGAAATAGCTTCTGAAACTAGCTTTTTCTTCACTTGTCTGTGTTACAGATTAAAGATGATCACCGGGAGTTATGGAAGGATTAGGCCTCTCTTCAGCCTGTGCTTCAGTAATAGCCTGAAGAAGCTCATCTGGGGATGCAGCAGGATCTGGATCCCAGTAACCATCTGGAAAGTTTCTAGCTTCTCCTTTAAGTAGACAAGATGGCAGCTGGTATGAAAACCAAACCATCTCTCTCCTCATAACCAAAAGAATGGCACCCTTTTCTTTGTTCATCTGTTTAACTGTATTAAAACCATTTAATTTAACCAAAGGAGCTACACAGACACCAATCGCTTTAGATTAATCATTAAGAATTTTGACCATTGCATACTGGTGCCTCACTTTGTTCGGATTGTGCTATTCCACTCTAGTGACCAATTCCAATAAATGGCCCATATGTCACCGCTTTTAGGATCAGATAATGAGAGAACACATTTACTTCTTCAGCAATATCAGAACTTAATGCCCTGAAATTTTGCAAGACTTAATAACCTATAACCCAATTCATTAACCCAAATTCATTGTCCTAAATTGTTTTACTAAGATAAGTCTAAACTATTTTACTGAGATGAACTCACGGATCAGACAGCATAGATGAGACATTCCATCTTCATTGTGTATTTATAGCATTACTCTTCTCGGGTGCCAAAATCTACTTAGCATTCTCTTTAGCTGTAAGGGCCTCCTTTATATTGAAAATCAAAATTTCAAAACCAAAACTCTTGAAAGCTAGAAGCAGTAAACTATCCTCAATCAGTTGAAGTCTGAACTTGAAGACTGCCATGTCTGCATGTAGATAATTATAGGACGTGAACCCATCTTGCCAATAGCTTGAGTCATACATTTTCTTCAAATCTGAATCAAAATTAGCACCACTAGGTGTGTGCATTTCAGTGCTGAACTACTTGACGCAAACATTTAATGAGTTTATGGATAGAGAGTAGAGACTAAGAAAGGACTAGATTAGGGCTGATATAAGATTTGAATTTTGGGGGTTTTGTTGGTTCTCATCCAGGAACCTAACAGCCGCAAAGAAATAAGGATTCCTCCAATCTCCAACCAGATATAGTTAAAATATGAAATGTAATCACCTTCAGTTCCGTTAGTAACTTCTACTGTTAGAGAGAATAGTGCACCCCTTTGATTACTGCCTCTATTGTTCATCAATGCATGATTAATTGCATAAAATCAGACAAGCCAATGGTATCTATTATTGCATATTATTTAGATTGTTGGCCTTTAGCTTCTCATCCATTCAAGTGGTATAGTTGCCTGAGTTAAAAACAAGTTACATAGTCGGTCTTCCATCGAAAGTATTAATGTGCAAATAAGTTAAAACTATCAAAAGTATTAATCTATTGTTTAGCTAACTAACCATAAACCTTCAATCTAGGTTCTTCTGCCTCCTAGAATTATAATTTAATATTCACATTTAGATCAAAGAAGTTATGAAAAAGAATATATAAACAAGTGCTTACCTTTCCATTAATGATTAAAAACCAATATGTCCAATAAGGCATGGTAGTGTAAAAAACATAGGTTTCTTTATTTTTCACCCGTGTTTTGTTGTCTACCTTTTTCTTTTTGGCTATTAATGACCTATTGCTATATGAGCTTGTCTTGGAAATAGAGTTATCAACTCCATGTTCCTCACCTCAAAGAAGATGCAATCATTAAGTCATAGCAAGTCATGATTTGATATATTAATCATTTTATGCATTTTTATAGTTAAATTTCACTATAGTGTTTTGCATTTTTTTTCGTGTAAGTATAGCAAAACAATATTTTATCTACTACTATGATGATGATGATGATGATGATATGTGAATATTTATTACTACCATATACAGACCGTGGTACTTATAGTTCAGTGCATGCATTTATTAGTTTTTTGTCATTCTGAAGCGTGACTTTTGAAAAGCACATGTTGATTCATCATATAAATAAAGAGCCAATAATCTACAGGATATAAAAATTTAGCATTTGTAGTTTTTAAATCTTAATCTCAATTTTCATGTATAAGATTGATAAAAAAGGATGTCAGAATTAAGGATTGCCCACTTCAACTAGGTTTATGTGAGTTCCCAATTACCTGAAACCGTAGCTATAGAAGGTCAACTTCAGTGTTGCATGAACCACTTGTGCTTGTTTTCTTATTAAAGAAAATTGCTCATGATTTTTGTTGGTATCCTCTTCAAGTTCCTGCATATCAAAATGCCCTCTCAAAATAATGGTCCTTGTTCTATTGAGAGGAATTTTTCTTTATTATTGGGTATTAATTGGTGAACTATGGAGTTTGAATAACTTGTAGAAATTGTCCACCAATCTTGCATACTTCAAGAGTGAATGTAATGGTCTTCCATAAACTCTCTTTGTTTAGGCATGAAGTGGTGATTACTGTCCATCTTTCTATTTTTGCAATTATAAATTGAAGTTTTTTCACACATAAACAACAAACTGATGGATCTTATTGAATTTTTTATCTTTCTTCCTATCTGCAGTTTACACAGACGAAAATAAATTGAAGATCCCAGTAATTTCTAGATTAGCCTGCACAATATCGATGTCTGTCGAGGTAAAATCCTTTTTGTTTCCTATTCTAACTTGCATGGTGTGTTATTTATCGTGTTTGAATGATTTTTTTAAGAATCTAATGAGTTTCATTGTGCAAAGAAAGTAGTTTTGTCTGTAAATGATAGATAATTATGTTCATAATACATATATTCATAGAGAGGGACTGATTTGAAAATAAAATGCATTGACCATTGTAAAAAGTAGGTGTATGGTAAAACCAAATTGGATATACTGAAGTGGAATTTCTCTCTTCAGGAGACTTCCCCAAAAAAATTCGAGATGGTCAATCTGAAGATGCACTTTCACCCTCCAAGTCACTATAAATTCATCCTTTAAATCATAAAAAAAATATAACCGAGAGCAAAGAAGTTTCCTAAATAGTTGTTAGATTCACTACACCAAATCTGTCGAATTGTCACGGTCATTGACCTTGACAAATCCAACTTGTCAAGGTCAATGACCGTGACATTTCGAGGCGAGACAACTTTTTTTATCACGGTCGTGTCGCGGTCCATGACCTGACACGTTTTGTCACGGTTTCCAATCGTGACAAAGTAGTGGCTCTGTTCAAAAGAGTTTGTCACGGTCATTGACCGTGACACGTCCGTGACACAACATTGTCACGGACTTGTCACGATCAATGACCGTGACAATTCTGGGCAGAATTGAAAAAAGAACTGCAGGGCAGTATGGCCACTGCCACTGCCCAGCAGTATATTTGTACCTGTTATAGCAACGTTGTACCTGTTCAAACATCATATATTCAAATAAAATAGAGATAATGCAAATATACATTCAAATAGAGACAATATGCATCACGATATAATTCAAATGTAACAACTTAAAAAAATTCAATTCAAACTTAAAACAATTCAATTCAAACATAAAACAATGTCACTACATGTCTGGTGTATTGTTAAAACTGAGGAGGTGAGTAGGCCACACGATATACGAATTGACGCACCCACTAATATACATCGTGCCGCATTGTTCGCGCAACCACAATAGGGAGTTCTCCTTCCCGGGTATGACATGCGTGACGAGCACCCTGGACTCCATCTCTTGAAGCTCACGTCCATGAACTATTCCACCCTGGACGATATTCGGGTCCCTCAACCCCCGCCCTATCTGCTTGCCATCAAATACGTCCAATATGAGCACGCTCGGTCAACCAAGTGTCGACATCGGTCTGAGGAAGGGAGCCAAATAGGGAAGTGGATCATCGAAGTACGCACGGGTCGGTGATGAAGAAGCGAGGTCCACATCCTCGTCATCCTACGTCTCATCCTCCCGCACCTCCTCCTCCACCGCCTTCTCCTTCCCTTTCCCTTTCCCTTTCCCTTTACGATCTCCGCCCAACGTACGCTTCATGAATGAGAACATATCTTGGACCATCGCCTCCAAATGGGACAGCTTCGCGTCATGTGAATCCACCGTTCAAGCCAACCCGGTGTCGCTCGTCTCAAATCCGATGATACTAGATTTGGCCACCCGCGAGCTCACCCCCCTTGTCCTCCCCTTGCGATCAGAGCCAAGCACTTGGCTGAGTGCGTCTGTGGACAAAGATGCCTTGTCGGCATCAGACTGCGACTCATGCACTTCCTTAAGCTTTGCCTGAAATGACAAAAAGCACAGGATTAGTAAAATAAGTAAACTAAAAAATTATAACGTAATTAACAAAAATTAAACTGTCGGATTACTTACAATCGTGGCCGCGACGCTCGGGGACACCTCCTTGTCCTTCCCCTTCTTCGTCCGAAGAGCCACATAAGTATCGAGCCTATGTGGCTTACCCCCTGGCCCACTCCCTACCCCCTGAAATAAAATAAAGTAAAGTAAAATTAGTATCGGCCCCGCAAAGTAAAATAATGAAGAATAATATATTTTTGTAGTTATAGAAAAATTAAATCTTACATGCATCCTATGCTCCACCTCGGCGTAAGAGGTCCGGCCAGAGTAGTGCACGTCCGTCTTTTTTGCCCGATTTTCCCTCCCCGATTGGCGAGATGCCAATTGTCGATCCTTGATCTCATTGTCAATGAACTTCTGCCATTGTGCCAATGAGATTGGCTCCTTGGGGGGGACGGATTCACGCCATTGGATAATGGACTCTCGTGTTTTCCCAAAGTACCATCCCGCATATTTTTCTTCCGCGACTTGAGTTGCTCCCTAATCTGCTCCAAGACGGGATCGCGTAGCTTTGGATCCAAGTTGAATTGTTCCTGTCCAACAAATACTATGTTAGTTGCGAATAAATATAAATATAAATATAAATATAAAATGAAATTGAAATTGAAATTGAAATTGAAATTGAAATTGAAATTGAAATTGAAATTGAAATTGAAATTGAAATTGAAATTGAAATTGAAATTGAAATTGAAATATAAATATATTACCTGTAGTGCCGCCCAAACAGCTAACTTGAGCTCATATGGCACCTCCTTCCAACTCATAAACCCCGGGCCGATGACCGTCTTTAGAAGAACGAGGGATCTCGCTAATATCTCCGGTTTGTTCTCGACAATAATCCCAAATTTCCCATATTTGGGGAGCCTAGGGGTGGAAGAGCCCTCGTCGCCTCCACTACCACCGAGCCCAGACGACATCATCATAAACAGCATCATCATCTTCGCCTTAATATCTGAAGTAGACATTTGCTGTAAAAAAAATTTATTAGTACAGTTTAATATTATCACCACACCCCACCCCTTCCCCCCTCCCCCCGCCACACACATACGCACACACCTACACACACACCCTGCCCCCCTCCACCACCCCCTCCCCCACCACACACCACCACACACATATATACACACACATATACACATATATACACATACATATGCACACATATATATATACACCAAAAAACGGTGGCAAATTAACCAACTATAAAAGTTAGGGGTAAGCACAAATTAACCATACAATAATTGTGTTATGCCCTCACTCATTAACTACCATTAGTCAACTCGTTACATATGACATTTGGTCATGTAATTTATAATTTTTAACATAAAAATATAAAATAAAATAATGTAGGGTTTAAATAATTGTATGGGGTTAAATATAAAATTACTTTTTCAGCACGTAATGTTAAGGATTTAATTTTGGGGTTAAACGCAAAATAACATTTTTTTTAACCCCACCCCCTGCCCCCCTCCCCCCGCCACACACATACGCACACACCTGCACACACACCCCACCCCACCCACCACCCCCTCCCCCACCACACACCACCACACACATATATACACACACATACACACATACATACAAATACATATACACAGATATAACCACCCCCACCCCCTGCCCCCTCCACCCGCCACAGACATATGCACACACCTGCACACACACACCACCCCACCCCCTGCCCCCCTCCACCACCCCCTCCCCCACCACACACCACCACACATATATATACACACACATACACACACATATACACATATATATACACCAAAAAACGGTGGCAAATTAACCAACTATAAAAGTTAGGGGTAAGCACAAATTAACCATACAATAATTGTGTTATGCGCTCACTCATTAACTACCATTAGTCAACTCGTTACGTTTGACATTTGGTCATGTAATTTATAATTTTTAACATAAAAATATAAAATAAAATAATGTAGGGTTTAAATAATTGTATGGGGTTAAATATAAAATTACTTTTTCAGCACGTAATGTTAAGGACTTAATTTTGGGGTTAAACGCAAAATAACTTTTTTTTTAATTTTATCATCTTAGTTGTCTTTAAATTTTAAGCAATAAGTTTTTTAGCGATATTCCCACTCCACGAATAATTCTAGCACTCACTTTACTTTACAAATAGTTAAACGACAAAAATGTCCTTGTTCCCCAACTCATCCATACTATAATTACATGTGCATTAATCCAAATAATTAATCTCATGTTTCTCCTAATGAACCCATTTTGGCTTCTTTGTGTAGTTAACTCTATTTTCTATATGATTATTATTATTTTAGAATTTTTTAGCTTTTGGATAATATATACAGGGTGCCAATAAATGCCCACATATATATACACACACAAATATACACACACACATACATACACACATATATAAACACACATGCACACACACACATATATATACACACAAACATATATATAAATGGAAGAGAGAGAGAGAGAGAGAGAGAGAGAGAGAGAGAGAGGGAGGGAACGGCGGGAGAGAAAAAAGAAGGGGGAAAGGGTTTTTGCTGCAAAAGTTGTCACGGTCGTGTCAAGGTCATTGATCGTGACAATTCTTTGTCACGACCGTGTCAAGGTCAATGACCGTGACACAAAACGCGTGTTTTTTGTCACGGTCAATGACCTTGACAAGGGTGGCCGGCTGAAAGGTGACAATTTTGTCATTTTGGTGTAGTGATTTTTATCCAATTACTAACCACATGAACTTTCTAATACTATAACATCTAATGGTTCATTTTTTAACAATTTAATATGTATGATATCTAGTCTAGGTGTGTCCCCCCTTGATTCTCTCTTCTGTGTTACTGCCTCAAGGTCTGGAAGCGTCTTCGCGCCGATTGTCATGGTTCAGGATCATAAAGAGGTTTGTAATCATTATTTCTTGAACCCTATCTGGACTGGTGCTTTCTCCCTTCCATCGGCTTGGAAATTAATTAGAAGTGGCGATGTGGAGCAATTATCTTCCAATCCCTGTGGGACATTTTTCTATTTTCTTATGGAAACTTTTCTTAGGCGCAATCCCGTTGATGAGGCCATCTTTAAATTACAAGTACTATGTTATCTAGGTGTTTTGTATGTTGAGGAAGGAGGAAACTTTTGAGCAGTTGTTCTATTTTAGGGAGGTTGCATCTAAAATTTGGGGTTATTTTCAGGGTATTTTAGGTCTTCAGTTTGATCCTCATTCCTTGTTTTTTCTTTATGATGTGTTTGTGGCTTAGAACAAGGATTAAAGGTTAGACGGATGTTTGTGCTAGATTGCTTCTTGCTTTAGTTGCTGGAGAATTCTGTGTGGTTGTAATTCACACTTGTTTGAAAATATTCATATGAAGTAGAACCATATCATTGGGAAAATTAGTTCAGAAATAGAGGAAGCATTCTAGGCCCGACCATATAAATTTAAATCGTGAGCTAATGCACACATATTATAGATGAATTTGGTATTATGTGAACATAACCTTATCAGGCCAGTTTTTACCCTTTATTTTTGTTTAGACTGGTTGTTCCAGCTTGAGGTTTTCTCAGATGAAATTTCGTTCGGCTCGGTTATACCAGTGAAGCATTCTCGTAGACTGTCCTAGTCTGTTGTTGAGGGTTTTTACCATATTGTTTTAGTTTTGGTGTGGTTGATTTTGTTTGGGTCTTGTACATCTACTTGGCCTCAATTTATGTTCACTCAGTTTTTCGTTTATTTCTGTTTACAGATGTGCAGATGTGCTCTTATCATTTAATGTGCATCACCGTGGAGAGTTTGTTTCTCCACTATGGGAGTTTCTCCACCTTGATTGTTCATTTGTGTTTAAATATATAATATTTTTACTTTTGAAGGCATTCCATGTTTCTTCGAATCCCTTGCATATGCTTTTGTCATGTCTTTTATGCCTCTTCTCTATTAGCATAATTTTCTCATTCAGGTTGTATGACTCAAAATGATGAATGTATTTTATATTTAATTGCCATATTGTTTTAAAAAAAAAATTATCAGGTGATCAACTATAAGTATGCGTATCATTTCCATATGCAGAATGGTTGTCATATAGGTGTGACACCCCGCCTAATTAAATACCGGGCGATCACTCCTTTATTAAATTAAAATCAAGGTGAACAGTTGGTTCATTCTTAGCATCACTGTCGTAAAAATAACTTTTCCAATTTAAACACCCTAATTAATTAAGCTAAGTGTTAAAACCATCTTTAGACATTACTTTCCAAATTTTATTTTATAAACCAAGATTTAAATATATAAAATAATTCAATATTAAAGAATCACACCACAATTATCTTGGAACATATAATCCAAATAAATTAAACATTCAACAACTAAATCCCAACATTTAAAATCTAAAGTAAAACATCCAGACAGTAATAAATCCCAAAGTGACAATACTAGAAATAAATGAATCACAATGTCCAATAAAACAAATGGATAATGGAAACGGGCGACACATGCCCAACTGAATAAATAAGCTAGGAGTGGAATCAAATAAATGAAGTTGTCTAAACAAGACGCCTGGAACTCCCACCTAAGCTGCAGCGCGTTCCTTCCAAAGGATCCTACGCAAGACGCCCCTGTGGCTGGGCAACTGTTACATATACATATATATACAAGAGAGAAAGAAAAATAGAAACGGGTCAGAGCCCGATAGTGTAAATGATTTAAAATTTGTTTAGCAAGTATTTAAAATGTTTACAGGCCAATGCAACAACATATTAGTGCGCCACTCTCTTGAGAAATTCTCACCTCTCTTCTAATGTGCATGCCTATCGCACTAATCTTCCCAACGGATTATCTTATCTTATATCGTACTAATCTTCCCAATGGTTTAACTTATCTTAGGTTACTCGTAAGATTTAAAACTGAACAATATATTTGTTTAAGAGGATAATTTCATTTGATCACAAAGTTCTCATTTAAACCTTATTTGCTAATAAAGTTTCCTAGTGTCCCATTATACTTTTCAAAACAAGTATTTCCAAATTGAAGTCAAGATTCATTTCTTACTTACCATAACATAGTAGGCAGTTCCAAATTTCAGAATTTCATATATATATTAAATACTCGTATAATATATATAGATATTCTAACAGCACCCCACATAAAAATTATGGTGCGGGCATACTCTGCTATCCAATCCCCGTATCACTCGTACTAAGGGAAATACAAGTTCAGAATCACTCTCGAACTGTATTAACACATACACAAACAATATTGAGGCGAAGCATAGATTCCAAGTCTCTAAGAGGTCAGTACATACCCTCACGTCTCTTAGGACCGTCTGACCATCGATCAGATAGCCTGTACCAAGGATATCTATCTTCTAGGGTACGAGTCAATATCCCCCATAAAGGTCCCATCGAGATAAGACTGTCCCAGCGCGGTAACCTCGGAGATAGCAAGTAGCGCGGGCATGATTTTCACATGTATATAATATATGCATACACACAGTCATATAAATATACCACTTTTATCATATCAATTTAGGTTCATCCCATAACCCATAATCACGACATTTATCCTTATTTTCCCATTATTTGTTATCACGTATAACGATTCGTCTCTAACTTTAATTTGAGGGATTATTCCAACTTACTACGTAACACTCATGGACTCTATCCTCCCAAGTGTAAAATTCAGTAGGTATTCATCTATTTTCCATCACAACTATTTTACGTATCTCTCACTTTAATATAAAATTCCATCGTCTCTTATATATATAAACACCCAAAAATGTAAATCTCGCCTTACATTAAAGGTCTCTTAATCATTAATAAATCATACTGGTCATCTTTATCTCCCAAAATATTTTAATAAGGGTGTCTAAGGAGTATTCTTCATTTAGAATTAATTCAACTATTTTAAAAGGGAAAAATAAGTCTGCCAAAAAGGGTCGATCGATCGAGGTTAGGGGCTCGATCGATCGAAGCTCTTGGCTCGATCGATCGATCAAGCAGGTATGGCAAATTCTGCAGTTAACCAGTTACGGGTTCTATCACACAACCTCATCCAAATCCAGATTTTTCATTCCCAATCGCCCAAAAATTTGTACTACTAACAGTATAAACCCATTTTATACATCTTTTACGTAAAGCATGTAAATTTCCGTCAATAACCATGGATTTATAGTCCAAAAATTCATTTTAATCTCAAGAACCCTAGAATTTCTTTAACCTTGTTCTAATCAATATTTTTCCAGAAATTACTACTCCTAATTCATCATAAATTCGTGGTTAATCCTCTACATGTGAAGGGGTTTCCAGATTATCATTCAAATCATTACTACATGCGATTTTCCTATCTCCAACATGAATTTTTCTTCTACCAAACTCATCCTAATCACCCTAGACTAACATGAACGATGCATTAACGAAAATAAGCAAGATAAATACTTGCCTGGGATTTTTTGCGTTCTGATTTGTGAATGAATTTGGTGTTGTTGCGTTTCCCGTCGCGCGATCTACGCGTTGGTGGTGGTGGCGGTGTAACCGGATGGATTTTTGGACTTGGTTTGCTTGGAAAGCTTTCTCCTTCCCTCTCCTATGGCCGTTCTAATGTTTTTAGTTTTCTAAACCTAAAGGGATATTCCAAATGGCTGATATAGTTTAATAATTTTCGTGGGTTTAATTGCCCAAAAATGTAAAATGACCAAAATGCCCTCTCGGGGTACTAATTAAGCCTAAAAATGTCCCGAGACCCAAACTAAACCCCCGGGTACAGTTTTCTGACTATCCCGACCCTTCCGGACACTTTGACGCACTTGAAATGACCATACAGGTGACTTATAATTTATTCACTTTTATTCATCAATATTTAGTCCCGACGCGACACGAGCGCGTCCCGACTCAAATTTTCAAAATTGTCATTTTATTCACTCTTGACATTTAATAGAACCAATATTATATTACTTTACTCATTAGTAATATTCAACAACAAGTTTCCCATAATTACTAACTCACATCACGTTAATAATTATAAAGTGATTAATTTCCGGATTTATATTAAATTAATAACTCACATTAAATTTAATAAATCCCCAAATTAATATTGCATAAAAATACGGGGTATTACAATAGGTTGCACGGATCGGCCCCAAGTTAAAAGACTAACTGTATTTTCTATTTAATTTTAATGTTATAGGGGATTTTATATCAGCATGGAACATTTGATTTTTGTTACGGAATGATACTTTTGGTCTTGATGGATTTTATTATTTTGTGTTTTTCGAACATCAATTAAGATCTTATGTATGATTTGATGCATGTGGGATTGGATTTAATGGACTACATTTTTGGACATTGTGAGTGTGAATAGGTGATGTGTATGAATTTTATATGGGAGGGGATGATGACTATTGTTATATAGGTGATTTGAAATGTATTAAACTATTATAATAGATTTTGAAATGATAGGGACTATTTAAGCAGTCCCAAATCATTTATCTCAAGTTTGAAAGTAACCCACCAAATATTGTGCCAGAAGTTTTAAGGACGGTCATGATCTCCCAAAAAATTGGACATTGCAAACAACTATTCTCTCTTTCCTTGATGTTAACTAGCGTAAACTTTAATGGCACAACCTAAGTTTCTATCCCATAAAGTTGTATGGGATGGCCATTTCCGTCCCTAAATGTTTGGGACCCCTATCAAATGTGACACAGTGACACTCTTTAGCCAGCCTTAACACCGTATGTAAAAGTTTTTTGGAGGGGTGGATTTTTACCATCCCTAAAAGTAGTTTTTTTTAGTGATATATTGTGACACCCCGTCTGATTAAATACAGGGTAGCTACTCCTTTATTCAAATTAAAACAAAATGTCAAGTTGGTTCAGTTCATAGCATCACTATCGAAAACATTTTTAAACCATTACTAGCCACCTAATATTTAAAAAGTGAGTTGTCAATTTTAATTAATTTAGATTATAATGCAACCAAATAAATTATGAAATAATGATACCACAGTCACATCCCAGTCACAGTAGAATAATAATGAAATAAAATGAATCTGGAGGAACACCCCTCCGAATAATTCGAATAATGAATAAAACCAAATACATGTCTCAATAACTAATTAATTAAATTCAAAACTAAAATAGAACTGAGTAAAAAGTTGTCTCTAAAAGAAAAGGGTGACATGCCCTACAGATGAATAAATCTGAAATGGAGTCAATGTAGAAAGTGGAGGCGTCTACTATCGAGGTCCTGTAACTTCCACAGCAGCTATAGCACGTCACTGGAATGGAACTCCTAAGCTTGGCATCCCTGTGGCTGGGCACCTAAAAGGTTTTTACAAGAAAAATAGATTTGAAAGAAAACGGGTCAGAGCCCAATGTGAAAACAGTTTAAAATATAGCAAGTGTTTAATAACATTAAACAGTGAATATAAAATACATGTTAGTTACATGCACTCACATGAGTTCCTCACCTCTCAACTAATTGTGCACTCCTAACGTATCGGTAACCCGTCCTAGTTATGTTGCTAACTAACTAGTCTAATTCACAACCTGACTTTATGTTATAATATGAAGGTCAAAACAAGACATTCTAATATAACCTATGCGTGTCATCCTTTTTATTTCTCAGATTTTCTTCTAATAATTATTATGTGAAATTCCCATTTTTAACTCTACTAAAAATGTCACAAGTATTCACAGTTACACTTAAATAAAGAGTCTATTTCAATTACAAGTATATAAATCTCATCATAAATATACAATTAGGGCACCCTTAGGCGAAGCTGCGGTGCACACATACTCTGCTATCGAATCCTGGTACATCACGTACTTAAGGACTACGTATTTCGAATCTCTCAGGAACCGTTTTAATAAGCAACAATCACACATAATGGAGGCGAACATAGTTCACATACCCATGGGTCACGCACATACCTACGCTCCCATGGTTAGCTAACTTAATAACACACAATTAAGTCATTCACAGCCCTATGTCCTTAAGGTACCAATCTAAATCCCCTCGTAGGCACACAAGGTTTAGATGGCCCAGTTCGAAAGCCGACCTCCTGTGATAGAAAGTGTGGTAGGTATGTTATACACATAAGTCCATATACTAAGCATTCACACAACTTAGATATCTTAAAGTATTAATACAGGTATATTCTAAATTCCTATTCCGTTATTCCAATTTGTACATTTTTAAGTCTCCGAATAATATACAATATAGACCGCTGACACATCTCACGTCGTAATTCCAAGTACTTAAAACCTAACCCATAAAGGTTACCAAGTCTCTTATTATTCCCACAATTAAATCCACTATTCTTAAGGTCCTCATTTCTGCCACTAACCTTATAGTATCCACTATACAAAGTTTAATCATTTAATCTCAACTCTAATAGTATCTCACTCGACGAGCCTTATTAGGTTTTATATAATTCCCAAAATTAAATCCTAATTATACTCCGGTCTCACAAACATACCTACTGGTCTTCCTCAAGTCTAAGAATGTTCAAAAAGTTCCCAATAATAATTCTCCAGGGTCGAAATTATTAAAATTCAACAAAGGGAAAAATATAACCAATTCTGGGAAGGTCGATCGATCGACCTTGAATGTCGATCGATCGATGGTGGTCGATCAATCGACCTATGAATGTCGATCGATCGAACGCACCCGATGGGCTACGGCCTGCTTCATTTTTCAGTCCAAAATTCATCCCAAAACTTCAATACAAGGTATGAAATTCTAATCTAATGTTATAGGATCATTATACAACCAAAATACATCATTGTTAACATTCCAAAACCTTTTCATCATCAATCATTGGCCTTATATGGATCAAAACTTCAACAAAAACCCTAGTTTTCTACTTTCTTCAAGAACAATGATAATTCTCCTCTTTAATCCGTTTTTAAATAATCAAAAGTTATGTTTTGGGTACTGAATTCGTCCAGAACAATTATACATGTAATTACTAACCAAAGTTTAGAGTTGTACATCAAATTCATTGGGTTTTCATCAAACCTTTCAAGACAGTTATTAATTTTTACACTAAACATGGAGGAAACATTCATTGAAACTAATGAAACCAAATCACTTGCCTTAAATTTGATGTTCTGATTCGTTGTTGGTGTTCAAGGTCTGATTCTCTCTTCTTTTCGATCACAATTTCTGTCCAAAATGGTGGTGGTGGGTGGTGGGTGGTGGTTTTGGTTTGGAAACCCTTTTTCAACTTCCATCTAACTCACGTAGCCCACTCTCTTGTTTTTGGCTGATAATGGCCCAAATGGCTTTTCTAATAATATATAAATAAACTCTAAAATTCGTGGGTCTTAATTCCTTAATTTTTAAAATTACCAAAATACCCTTCCGGGTTACCGGTTTGGCTTAAAAATACCCCGGGACCCAAACTAAACCCCCGGCTAGTGTTTTCTGACTATCTCGACCCTTCTGAACACGTTGGCGCACTCAAAAACATATGGTTGATAAAATTATAATTTACTTTTTAAATCTAATTAAATTGATTTCTGACGCGACTGACACGCGCGTTCCAACTTAATTTTCCAAATTATCGTATTTATAACTCTTGATAATTTTGATACTTTCAATACTCATATATTACCGTATATACCCAGTAATATATAATATCATCATCATAATCAAATACCACTCACGTCTCGCTAGTATTTAAATCCGGATTAATTTCTAATTAATTCTCATATAATTCAATTAATCCATTAAATAAAAATCAATAAAATTACGGGGTATTACATACTTCCCCCCTAATAACATAATTTCATCCCAAAATTTGGAAATAAAGTATACCTGGTAAAAATAACTCTAGATAACGCTCGCGCATCTCATCCTCGCGCTCCCACGTGGACTCCTCGACATTATGATGCCGCCACTGAACACGTACTAATGGTACTATCTTCGACCTCAGTTTCCTCTCGCTGTGATCCAGAATAGCAATCGGCCCTTCCTCGTAGGAACTATCAGGCTAAAGATCGATGTCCTATAAAGCAATATGGGTATGGGCCAAATCGTCCCTAAGATATCTCCTTAGCGAGAAAATATGGAACACGTCATGAATCCTATGCAAGTGTTTCGGTAACCCAAGTCTAAACGCTACTGGCCCAATCCGCTCGATGATAGGAAATAGGCCCACGTATCTAGGTGCCAATTTCCCTTTCTTCCCGAAATTCATAACCCCTTCATCGGAGATACTCTGAGTAACACCTGGTCCCCCACCTTGAACTCTCTAAAGAATCTTTTGGCATCGGCATAACTCTTCTGTTGGTCCTGAGTTACCCGAATACGGCTCCATATCATCTCTATCCTCGCCGAGGTATCCTGAATCACCTCCGATCCAAGAAGTATGTTATCCCCCACCTCTAGCCAACATGCTGGGGAATGACAAGGTCTACCGTTTAACGCCTCGAATGGAGACATACCAATAGTGAACTGGTAGGAGTTACTATAGGCAAACTCCACCAGTGGAAGGTACTTCTCCCAACCAACTCCATAGTCTAGTATGCACATACGCAACATGTCCTCCAATATCTGATTCGTCCACCTGGTTTGCCCATCTGTCTGCGGGTCATATGCCGTACTCAGCCTTAACTCCGTACCCATGGATTCCTGGAAACTCTCCCAAAATTGTGAAACAAATATCTTGTCTCGGTCAGACGCGATATTGAGAGGCACCCCATGAAGTCTCACTATCTCCGTTATGAAAATCTGGGCATACTGTCCCGTAGTTTAGTCTGTCCGGGCTGGCAAAAAATGAGTAACTTCGGTCAACCTATCCACGATTACCCATATGGAGTCGTGACCCCTCTGTGATGTAGGTAACAACGGGATGAAGCCCGTGGAAATGCTCTCCCATTTCCACATAGGAACCTCTAATGGCTGTAGAAGTCCTGCCGGTATCTGATGGTCCACCTTTACCAGCTGACAAGTGGCTCATTTAGAAACGAACTCGGCGATATCTCTCTTCATCCCACTCCACCAGTACTGTCGCCTCATATCCTGGTACATCTTATCCCCACCAGGATGTACCACGAACCGCAAATCGTGCGACTCTGTCATAACCTCATGGATAAAGTCTTACCCCTCAGGAACAACTAATCTCCCATTGAAGCATAAGCCCCCGTCTGAACTAACGGTATAGGGCTCGGCTCCCACTGCTAGTAATAGAACTATCTTCTCTTGACAAAATGAGTCTTTTGTCTGGGCCTGTATCACTCTCGTAACAATCTAGGGCGTAACGGTCATTATCGACATGAATGATCGGGCCACTGCATCCTGGTGTCCCAACTCTTTCCACTTTTCTCTCTACACTTCAGCCACCTCACCTACTGGCATACGGCTCAACGCGTCTGCTACCACGTTAGCCTTCCGTAGGTCATATTGGATATCAAAATGATAAACCTTCACGAATTCAAACCACCTACGTTGATGCATATTTAGTTCCTTCTGCATGAAGAGGTACTGTAGGGACTTGTGGTCCATGAATAAACGGAATTTCTCCCCCAGGAGGTAGTGTCTCTAAATCCGAAGAGCAAATACGACTGTCGCTAACTCCAATTCGTGGGTGGTGTAATTCTTCTCATGAGGCTTAAGCTTACGGGAAGCATACGCTATAGCCTGACTCTCTTATTGCAGTACACCCCCAAGTCCTAGTAAGGACGCATCGGTGTAGACTAGATACTCAACTCCCGATCTAGGTAATGCTAACACTGGTGCTGAGGTCAACTTGTCCTTCAACTCATCTAATGCCAACTGACAGGCATCGCTCCAGATAAATGGCACACCCTTACGAGTCAGATGTGTTAAAGGACCCGCTATCTTAGAGAATCCCCTAATAAACCTCCTGTAGTATCCTGCTAGGCCCAAGAAACTACGTATCTCAATCGGTGTCGTGGGTTGTCCCCACTCCCTCACCGCTGACACCTTCCTCGGATCAACAGATATCCCCCTGTCTAAAATGATGTGCCCCAAAAACTGAACCTCCTTCAGCCAAAACCCACACTTCTCGTACTTTGCATATAACTTGTTCTGACGTAGCGTCTGCAAAACCTACCTCAAGTGCTCTGCATGTTCCTCCTCTATCTGGGAGTAAACCAGAATGTCATCAATGAAGACGATGACGAACTGGTCTAGGAACTCTCTGAACACCCTATTCATCAAGTCCATAAACACGGCTGGGGCATTGGTTAGGACGAAAGGCATAACTCGAAACTCATAGGACCCATATCTCGTCAAGAAAGCAGTCTTCGAGATGTCCTGCTCCCTAATACGCAACTGGTGGTATCCCGATCACAAGTCAATCTTTGAGAAGAAGGATGCTCCTCTTAACTGGTCGAATAAGTCATCGATTCGGGGCAACGGATATTTGTTCCGTATCGTGACTTTATTCAACTCCCGATAATCTACACACAACCTCAAATATCCATCCCTCTTCTTCACAAACAGCACTGGGGTACCCCACGGTGAAGTACTCCTACGGATAAACCGCTGACCCAACAGTTGCTCTATCTGATCTCGTAACTCCCTCATCTCTGCTGGAGCCATACAGTAAGGCACGCGGGCTATTGGCCGAGTGCTCGGTGTCAAATCGATAACAAAGTCTATATCTCTGCTAGGAGGTAATCCCGGTATATCCTGGAATACATCAGTGAACTCTCTAAAAACTGGGATCGAATCGAGTGGTATTACCACTTCCTTAGAGGTCTCCTCCTCTATGTAATACAAGTGAGTGGACGATCCTCCCTCAGGACGAGGCATCGCCACTAGGAACATCTCTTGCCCAGGTATGGTAAAAATAATACTCCTGCTGAAAAATTCAATCATGGCTCGATACGCAACTAGCCAATCCATACCAATGATCGCATTGTACTCAGTCATATTTAATACTAGCATATCAGCAGGTAAAGTAAACCCCCCGATCTCTATACCCACACATCTACATATAAGGGAAATCACAGAACCCCTACTCAACGGTGAATCTACGCAAGTAACCGTGCTCTCTGTAGTGTCTAACAACCTTATAGTGTGCGCAAATCTCGTGGCAATGAAATAGTGTGTGGCCCTCGTGTCCAATAAAACATGCCCCATAGTCCCCTGAATAGAAAACATACCCTCAATAGCGGGGGGATCCTGTAGGACTACGGCCTGCTTGAGCTGATAAACTCGCCCGTCCTAAAGCTGTCCCTGCTGAACTTGGACTGCTGGGATGGGTGGTAAAGCTGGAATCTGTGGTGGTGCTGGGAGGGCGGCGGGAAACATAGGTCTCTGGGGCTCGTGTCGAGCACCCTGCTGCTGCTGCTGTGGGGCCCTGCCCCTTTCAGGACACTCCTGGCGTTTGTGGCCAATCTTGCCACAAATAAAACATTTCCCCGCAAAGTTTCCCCTCTTTGACCCTGATACCCACGGCCCTGATGACCATTTCCATTCCTCCCCTGACCATGCTGGCCCGGCTGAAACTGCTGTTGTTGGCCATGCCGGCCCTGCTGATGCTGATGGCCGTGCTGACCCTGTTGTCCATGACGAAAACCTCCCTGACCATTTTTGAAACCTCCAGATCGAAAACTCTTAGAATCCCCCTGCTAGGAACTCTGATCACTCTGCCTGTGCATACCTTGAGCTGATTGTGACCCGCTGGCACCATTTCCCTCTGTCCTGCCCTGACGGCTGGACTCTCCTGATCACTTACCCTCTGGCAAGTGGAAGCGGTGGTCCTGGCAGTGAAGTAGTGCTGCGTTAACCACATCAGAATAAGTGGCCAACGAGAGATTTCCTAGCAAGTGCTGACGGATCCTCCAAGTCAGCCCATCCATGAATTTTTGTATCTTCTTCTCTTCAGTCAGAATCTCACCGGGAACGATGTTCAGAAGATTGGTAAACTCGGCCACATACTCTGCCACTGTCTTGCCGCCCTGCTTGAGGTTCATCAACTTTCTCCTCATCTCGGTATGAACTGCTGAGGAAAGTACTTGCGGTTAAACCGCACCCAGAACTCCTGAATGGTAAGAACATCTCTCTCCTCCGCGGTGGTAATGGACTCCCACCACTGCAACGCTGACCCTACCAGCATAAAAGTAGCCAATATCTGTCTTCGTACATCCGTACACTCGTACATTCTCAAGTGTCTTTGGATGTCCTTCTTCCACTGACTAGACACAATGACGTCGGAGCTACCTGCAAACTCCGAAGGGTGTGCCTTCTGAAAGGCATCATTAACACGTTCCTAAGCAGACAAAAATGCATGAGCCTGGACCGGGGCTACCACCGGCTCCTGAGGTGGTGCCTGTTGCACAACTGCTAAAGCGGCATTTACCGCTTGGGCAACAACGGCGGCAACCTCTGCGGCGTTCATGGAACCCTGAACTGGTGCAGGCTGTGGCTCGGGCTGAGCATCCTTGAGAACTCTCTGTGCACGTTGTGGAGGCATCTGAAACGAGAGAGAAGTCTTATAAGTTCACAGTTATTATCTCAAAATAGCTGAAGAGCGAAAGATACACAAAAGAGTACAACAATCCTAAAATATAGGGCTCTATATCAAAGAATGCTACGCGGAAACATAACAAGCCGTACAGATCCTAAAGACACTAGAACCTGATGCTCTGATACCACCTGTGACACTCCATCTAATTAAATGCCGGGTAGCTACTCCTTTATTCAAATTAAAATAAAATGTCAAGTTAGTTCAGTTCATAGCATCACTGTCGAAAACATTTTTAAACCATTACTAGCCACCTAATATTTAAAAAGTGAGTTGTCAATTTTAATTAATTTATATTAACATGCAACCAAATAAATTATGAAATAATGATACCACAGTCACATCCCAGTCACAGTAGAATAATAATGAAATAAAATGAATCTGGAGGAACACCCCTCCGAATAATCCGAATGCTGAATAAAACCAAATACAAGTCTGAATAACTAATTAATAAAATTCAAAACTGAAATAGAACTAAGTAAAAAGCTGTCTCTAAAAGAAAAGGGTGACATGCCCTACAGATGAATAAATCTGAAATGGAGTTAATGTAGAAAGTGGAGGCGTCTACTATCGAGGTCCTGTAACTTTCACAACAGCTACAGCACGTCACTGGAATGGAACTCCTAAGCTCAGCGCCCCTATTGCTGGACACCTAAAAGGTTTTTACAAGAAAAATAGATTTGAAAGCAAACGGGCAAGAGCCCGATGTGAAAATAGTTTAAAATATAGCAAGTGTTTAATAACATTAAACAGTGAACATAAAATACATGTTAGTTACGTGCACTCACATGAATTCCTCACCTCTCAACTAATTGTGTACTCCTAACGTATCAGTAACCCGTCCTAGTTATGTTGCTAACTAACTAGTCTAATTCACAACCTGACTTTACGTTATAATATGAGGGTCAAAACAAGACATTGTAATATAACTTGTGCGTGTCTTCCTTTTTATTTCTCAGATTTCCTTCTAATAATTATTATGTGAAATTTCCATTTTTAACTCTACTAAAAATGTCACAAGTATTCACACTTACACTTAAATAAAGAGTCTATTTCAATTACAAGTATTGAAATCTCATCATAAATATACAATTAGGTCACCCCTAGGCTAAGATACGGTGCACACATACTCTGTTATTGAATCCTGGTACATCACGTACTTAAGGACTACATATTTCGAATCTCTCAGGAACCGTTTCAATAAGCAACAATCACACATAATGGAGGCGAACATAGTTCACATACCCATGGGTCACGCACATACCTACGCTCCCATGGTCACCTGACTTAATAACTCACAATTAAGTCATTCACATCCCTATGTCCTTAAGGTACCAATCTAAATCCCCCCGTAGGCACACAAGGATTAAATGGCCCAGTTCGAAAGACGACCTCCTGTGATAGAAAGTATGGTAGGTATGTTATACACATAAGTCCATATACTAAGCATTCACACAACTTAGATATCTTAAAGTATTAATAAAGGTATACTCTACATTCTTATACCGTTATTCCAATTTGTACATTTTTAAGCCTCCGAATAATATACAATATAGACCTCCGACACATCTCACGTCGTAATTCCAAGTACTTAAAACCTAACCCATAAAGGTTACCAAGTCTCTTATTATTCCCACAATTTAATCCACTATTCCTAAGGTCCTCATTTCTGCCACTAACCTTATATTCTCCACTATACAAAGTTTAATCATAGAATCTCAACTCTAATAGTATCTCACTCGACGAGCCTTATTAGGTTTTATATAATTCCCAAAATTAAATCCTAATTATACTCCGGTCTCACAAACATACCTACTGGTCTTCCTCAAGTCTAAGAGTGTTCACAAAGTTCCCAACAATAATTCTCGAGGGTCAAAATTATTGAAATTCAACAAAGGGAAAAATATAACCAATTCTGGGAAGGTCGATCGATCGACCTTGAATGTCGATCAATCGAACGCACCAGATGGGCTACGGCCTGCTTCATTTTTCAGTCCAAAATTCGTCCCAAAACTTCATTACAAGGTATGAAATTCTAATCTAATGGTATTGGATCATCATAAAACCAAAATACATCATTGTTAGCGTTCCAAAACCTTTTAATCATCAATCATTTTCCTTATATGGATCAAAACTTCAATAAAACCCCCAGTTTTCTACTTTCTTTAAGAACACTGATAATTCTCCTATTTAATCTGTTTTTAAATCATCAAAAGTTATGTTTTGGGTACTGAATTTGTCCAGAACAATTCTACATGTAATTCCTAACCAAAGTTTAGAGTTGTACGTCAAATTCATTGGGTTTTCATCAAATCTTTCAAGACAATTATTAATTTCTACACTAAACATGGAGGAAATATTCATTGAAACTAATGAAACCAAATCACTTGCCTTAAGTTTGATGTTTTGATTCGTTGTTGGTGTTCAAGGGTTGATTCTCTCTTCATTTAGGTCACAATTTTCGTCCAAAATGGTGGTGGTGGGTGGTGGTTTTGGTTTGGAAACCCCTTTTCAACTTCCCTCCAACTCACGTAGCCCACTCTCTTTTTTTTGACTGATAATGTCCCTAATGGCTTTTCTAATAATATATAAATAAACTCTAAAATTCGTGGGTCTTAATTCTTAATTTTTAAAATTACTAAAATACTCTTCCGGGATGTCGGTTTGGCTTAAAAATGCCCCGGGACCCAAACTAAACTCCCGGCTAGTGTTTAATGACTATCTCGATCCTTCCGGACACGTTGGCGCACTCAAAATGACCATACAGTTGATAAAATTATAATTTACTTTTTAAATCTAATTAAATTGATTTCTGACGCGACTGACACGCGCATCCCAACTTAATTTCCCAAATTATCGTATTTATAACTCTTGACAATTTTGATACTTTCAATACTCATATATTACCATATATACTTAGTAATATATAATATCATCATCATAATCAAATACCACTCACGTCTCGCTAGTATTTAAATCCGGATTAATTTCAAATTAATTCTCATATAATTCAATTAATCCATTAAATAAAAATCAATAAAATTACGGGGTATTACATATATCTTCTATAATATAATATTACAGTATGTATCTCTGCCATAGTATGTGTGAGTGTGTGTGTGTGTGTGTATAAACATTGCTTATCTAGCGGCATCTCGTCACTAACAGTGTTCTTGGCTTCAATCATCGTTGTTGTTATGTATCGCCATGCCGCCTCGCCACTCTCATTTATTTTCCCTAATCGGTTTTCTCCATATTTTCTCTCTATCAAGAAAGTCTGCGTCTAAATATCTCTATCTCTATTTGGTTTGAAGTTCAATCATTGATCTCCTCGCACAACATATGCTTGGTGCCACCGCAATGAACCACCATGTTGGTCCGACCACAAATATTTTCATTAAGACAAATAAATCCCATTTGCAACATATAAGGAATTCAGAAATATAAACAGGCAACAATTTCATATGTGGAAGGAGCAATGTTTTTTTATATTGCATTTTGTTATGAAGATCACCTTTGGGGACCATTTTAGTATTGTTTTTAGAAAAACAAAAGGGGTGGGTATTTGCAATAATTGTTTAGAACTATGCACTTTGTTGCAAAACCCCCATTTGGGGAATATTTAGAAACAAATGTGTTCGCAACAATATAAATATTTAGGTATATCACTAGAAACAATTTCCATTATGCAAAAAAAAACATATACTAGTCTTATAAGAGAGTAGGCCTGTAAATTGAGCGTCCGAGGCCCGAAGCTCGCCCGTTCGGCCCGCTATTTTCGGGCCGAACTTTATTTGAGTTTGAGCCGAGCCGAGCCTGAGCCAAAATTTCAAGCCCGAATGAATTTCGGGCCGAGCTTGAGCCGAACCTTGCCAAGCCCGAATTGGGCCCGAAGCCCGAACTTCATATTTATAAATAAATAAATAAATAAATAAATAATTTATGTAATATAACATATTTATGTTAACATTGTTTAATTACGTTCCATTCTTTTATTTCATTTACTACTTTTAAAAAAAAAAATCATTTATCATAATACATTAGATTACATGTGATTTTCAATTTTATGATTTTATTATTAATCTCATTATGGGTATTTGATTTAATAATTGTTCAAGTCACAATAGGGCTTTGTTAGTGATCAAATTTTGCTAAATGTATGAAATTTAATAGGCATTTGTAGATTTTCACTCTTATTTCCCTTGTTTTAATTTAATACATTTCATAATTATATAGTTTATTTCATGAAATATCAATTAGATTTTAATGTGTAATTTTGTCCATGATGAAAATACAAGAAAAAAAAATTAATTCAAACTTTTTTAACAAAAAAAATTAAAATCGGGCCTGCCCGAAATCGAGCCCGAAGCCCGCAATATATATGAGCTGAGTTCGGGCCTAGCAGGGAAAAAATAATTCGGGCCGAGCTCGGGCTTGAGCATGGGTAAGTGAGTTCGGGCCGAGCCGGAGCAACGCCAAGCCCGGCTCACCCAGCCCGATTTACAGCCCTAAAGAGAAGGGTAGTTTTATTTCTCTTCCCTAATAGACACAGTAGTCAAAACATTATAAATTATAGGTAAAATGTGAATATTTGACTTTTATATGTGTGCCTTTGTGTTTATGTTATATATGTGTACATATATCGTATTCCCGCTAAATTTCTTTGTTGCCGATGAGCACCAAGTAAAATAAATGATTTGTGAAACTGATTTTGGCACAGTTTTGAATTACTTGGACTTTATTGCCAAATCAGTTGTAAAGAAGTCCTTTTAATGAGAAATCCACGATAAATAACTTTCTTACTTTACTTTTAATGTGTTTTTTATTTATTTACCTAATGCAATTGGAAACACACTATGGAAATAGAGCTAACACATTTAATCTTCTTTGCCTTGATAAGTTTAATGTCTATGAACTAAGTAGAGACACCATACATGTTCTAGAATAAAAAAAAGCAATAATTATTCCACCAATATTAATCTATCAATATGATTTCCAAAGTAAACAAACTAATTTTTTGTTCATTGGTGACCAAAAAACCCAAAAGGGGACATGAAATTTCACAAACTCATAAGGAAC
Source organism: Sambucus nigra (assembly GCA_949130495.1). Classification (NCBI taxonomy): domain Eukaryota; kingdom Viridiplantae; phylum Streptophyta; class Magnoliopsida; order Dipsacales; family Adoxaceae; genus Sambucus; species Sambucus nigra. The sequence goes on along the minus strand of OX422207.1, from coordinate 30,983,265 downwards.
CATGGTTTAAAGAATCCGCCAAAACTTGGCCAATGTGATTGTGTATCGATGGGAACCGAATATAGTTCAAGCCACGAGATGTGAAATAGATGAAATACTACTAACTCGGACTAAATATTTGGGAATCGGCCAAAAAATTAGAGAGTCTGACCGGCTTAAATGCCATCTTCCACTCGTTTCCAATTTATGCATTTCCTATGCGATTTCCCCGTGTGGTTATAGACGTTTTAGGTACTTATTTATTAATAAGGTTTTTGCAAAATCTAAACATATATTTATACGTATATAAGTTTATAATTTGCGATTTCTTTTTTAACTAAACACATTTGTTGATCGTGTGCTTGTAACTTTTGGAACAATGCAAATGACAAGTGCACCATGTGCCTGTATAATCAATTCGACAATGTTATGCATACTAAATGATGATTTTGTAATTATCTATTTCATCCATGCTATTATAATTAATTTTTAAGACTTTTCCTTTAAAAAATTGCGCTCTCTGAATAACACATTGTTGCATATCGATCGAAACCGAGATTGATCCCGATAACTCAAATAATATTTGTCCAGCATCAAAATTGTTAGCTTAAAAAAATGCCAATATACATATTCTTTCATACCACTTGTATCTGGCTACACATGCGGGCTTTACCAAATTTATGTGCACTTGATCCTTCATTTTGGTTACAACTTTATATTAAAAAAATGGATTTGGTGTCGATAACTAATGAAGGGGTGAAAGAAATCCCAAGGACTGTGCGCAAAAGATTGCAATTTTATGGATTGCACAATATGTCAATATCCATTCATTAAGATATAAGATATAAGTACCGCATCAGAAGGCTCATTCTCCAAATTATGTATATCAAATTAGTAACACATTACAAAAACATACATTGACCCATCAGAACCATTTGCTAATATCTATCAATTTACATTTTTATTATTTTTTAAAAAGAAACATACATTGAACAAAAATGTTGATAACATCGTTTTATAAGGAGTTGCTCAAAAAGTTTGGGAAGAACTTCCAAACACGGGAAACAAAGATGAATTTGGCATATTGAGACAAAATATGCGTAGGCTTATTGACATTGGGCCTTATAAAAGAAAGACAAAAAGACATGAGCCCTTCCCCAAACTGGCCTACATTATTATAAACAGAATCATTAGCAGCGCTATCCTTATATTCCACTTTTAGAACCCCAATCACATTGTTGCAGTATCCTTCCAGAAGCATGTGGGTCCAGCCGTTATTAATAATAAACATTAGGGCTATCCATTATCATGTTGACCCGTTGTGCCGTTGCTTCTATGAATTTCCTGTTCTAATTTGAGCAACGACACCAATCCCAATTCATCTCTACTTGGTATCTACTGCTGCATCAAAATTAATTTTATATGTGCTTTCATGAGAGGCACGCAATAATCCTATATTTATGCTTTTTCTTTCCTCCATAACCGCATTGAACTCTAGAACTCTCTGTTTATGCACATTTCAACTTTCGTAATTTGGATTGGGCGAAATGAAACTTCATCAGGATCTTGAGAAATCTTTGTATATATGTATCACCACTTCTTTAAGTCGTTCAGCTATGTGTTTCGAGAACTTGAAACAGTCCTGTGGGTTAAGCTTGTGCAACCTCCTTATTATTTTTTTCCATACCCACTCCCGTAGGCCAGCAAACACTTAGGTTCTTGAATCAACAAACGATGAAAGCCAAGGTATTTCTCATTAGTAAAAATAATGTCACGTTTATTCAGGTCAATATACTGTCCCAACCCTTATTAGTACACCTCAAGAATGTGTTTTATCTCCTCAGTCTCCTTTTTTAATGTTGTCCCAATCATGAAGCAATCATTGACAAAATAAATAAATATGATATATATGGCCCACCTCGATTAACATCCATCCATGAATTTATACTCTCTTTGATCTCAATTCAGCAATGATAAGAGTGTTGTGCACATAAAGGAAGAGATAAGGTAAAGAGCAGGTCCCATGCCAGAGACCTTCCCCGAGGAGAATTTCCCCTTTGGGAATCCCTTTATCCTAAAATTCATAATCAAATCCACCCACATCGTGTCACAATTTATTCTAAACATCATATTCTACTCATGTCCAAATTTTAGCTCAAAGTTGCCTTTTTCTGTGAATTTCTCTTTTTAAGGAGTGGTTCAACTCAAAATTTGAAACTACATTACCTGTTATCAACCTTCTCGGAACAAAGGAGCTTTGAGTTATGACATAATATCCCCTAGCAATCATTTAACCTACTTGCCAATAAATTAGAAATGATTTTGGGTGTTTCTAAAGTCACAACATTTTTTGCTTCAAAATACCACACCTTTGTTTTTACTACATAATACCACTTAATTTTAATAGTTATTTCCAATACCACAGAAAGAGCCACCACATATTTAAAGTTTTAAAATTCATTTACACACTTTCCCTCCATCTCTCTGTTGACCTCCAAAACTTTCATCTTCAACTACCAAACCTTTCATCTTCAAATTCTTTCAACTTCAACTAAAGATTAGACACATCTGGTTAGTACATTGAACAAAATAACCCTTTGACTCCCAACGTTTTTAGTGAACTAAACGTTTCTAATGAACTAAACTAACCCTTGAAAAACATGTTGAAGAACAATAATGTGTTAATTTTGGTGCAAAGAACGTTTAATACCCCTCATATGTTGAGAAAATACCACATAAATAATAAACCCTAGAGTACAAAACCCTAGTTGGTAACCCAATGGTTCGGTATCCCGACCCTGAATAAAGACCCAACATTAGGTATGAAAAATCAGATTAAAACATCATTCGGTATAATTATCTCGAGTATATGCATTTCATTCGGTATAATTACCCCGAATGAGACTTTTCAATAATATATATACACACACACACACACATTCCATTCGGCATAATCATCCCCAATGGAATTTTTTCTTCAAAACAAAATTTAACTTTTATTCGGGATAATCAACCCAAAAATCATCTTCTTTGGGGGCCCGATACCGAACCACTGTAAAGTTCCTTTTTCGGGTTTAATTTTTTCTAGGGTTAAGAAAACTAAAAAAACGTATTTGTACAACAAAAATTACCTTAAACATAATATTTGAGTTATTTTCATTAGTTTTAGAGTTGCCACACCCATTGTTAACACCTCCATTAGTTGTTGTATTAAATATGGTAACTTCAATGATTGAAAATACTAGCTATTATGTTATTTCAAGAATTAATGTGGTAATTTGTTGGTGAAGTTTGTATCAAGCTTGAATTGAATGTTTTTGTAGGGTTTTGAGTCAGAATGGTTGAGAGAAAATTGTCTAGAGAGAAAAGATATTTTTTGAATAATGGTTGATAGAAAGTTAAAAATATATATATACCATGTGGTGGCCCTTAGCAAAAAAATGTAAAAAAATCTCTTATTGTATTTTTAAGCAAAAAATATAGTGCCCTTAAAAACACTCATGATTTTGTATAAAACAATCTATAAGCTAATAGATTAAAATTGGGATTATTTATCATTGGAATGAGTACAATATTATGGTTAATTAAAAAGAGGGGCATGTTTGTGCTGAGAATAGATAAGACCGTATGCGTTACCTACGACATTTTTTAGTAAAACAAGTTGTAATACCATCCAGTCCAGTGGATTTTATAGGATCCATATGTTTTCAAATAAGAAATACCTCTACCTACCAAAACTCTTGGACAACAAGTTGTTCATACATTTCGTGCCTTGTTTTTCTATGCAGTCCAGAATTGTCTCAGGAGGGGGTAGGTGTGGCTCTCGAGCTTTAAATAATTTCTTAAAATACCCCCACCACACTTTTAATTTCCAATTAGGTGATCCTTTACCTCATTGGTGCAGATCTCAAATGCCTATGTTCAACATATCAATTCAAATCAGTACATTTTCCCTATAACCCACACATTCAAAATATTGAAATCCACATCTAAGATAGCTAGGTATTATATTTTCTAACTAAGTTTTATAAAAAAAATCCGTATCTCTTAATTTCAAATTATCAAGATTCAATTTTATTGAGATAACGTCCGTAGTATTCAAAATCCCTAGCTTCAAAAATCCTACTACTACAATTAAAATTTCAAGATGACAAAGGCAAAACAACTGTTGATAAAAAGCCTCTCTAAAGAACTTGTCAGAAAAACTCATCAACGATGTACTTTAATGACCTACGAGGCATTTGAAGACCTACTCTATAAATTTTGAGATTTGTTTCTCAACCATCTTATCAATCTTCATCTGATTTTTTGCTTTTACCTATTATGTCAATCTGTCAAAATTTGATTCCAACGGTTTCCTACATCATCTTTTAATAAAAGTGCAAGAACTATCATGTCAAAAAAATAGAAATATTTTGATGCATAGAAAGTAAAAAAGTTACCCAAAACCACATTCACAACACCCTAAATGATAAATAAATTAAAAAACACTAATCCACCTCAATAATACATGAATAAAAGTATGTCAACCTAACGTACAAGCCGCTGTTCAAAATCTTAAAATGCAAAAGTATTACAGTAAAAAAATAGTTGAAATCCAGTTTCAAAGGACAAATCCATGGTTGTTTTAACAACATGATCGACCTCAAAGATGTGATAATCCAGATGAATAGTGAACTCCTATGATAACAATATCGACACATACAGAGTAGATCCTAGTGTTTATCATTAAAATTTTATTCGAGATACGATAATTTTAATTTTCACAATAAGAAGAGTCTTGGGTGTTCATGTTCTTCTTTGTTTGGGGCAAGCAAAATGCAAAAAACATGCGAAATAGTTTACATCTGATAAGATACATGAATGTCATGAGATGTTTTGGTGCTTTAATCCAAATTGACTTTACATCTTCCTCTTTTGTAAACTGAACCAACACTGCCTCCCTCAATTTTATTGCTTATGCTAAATGTGCCAACCAATTTGCTTATATTCTCCGATTTTTTTATTCAACTTCAATCATTGTGCATCTTAATATTGCTAATACTTAATTTTGTAGTACTTCCAGCTTAAGTATTTTCTGAAAGTTGTACCATATTGTGCTAGAACATTAGGTTGTACGTTTATACACATATATCTTGACTAAATAAATCATGAGTCAAAATGTCATATAGATTAGAGTATGCAACAACAGTTTTAAAAGGGTATTTTTTATCGATTTTAAGTCCCACATGAATAAATCTGCCTTGATATGTTGTTTACTTTCCGAATTTATCCTCCTAAAAATGATGATTACCTTGGAATGGATAACTATGCAATCTCACCTAGTTTATATACTATTTTTAGTAACAAGACTATTAGTTCGGGATGGACTAAAAAGTAAACCACAACCATTAATTTGGGATGGATGGAGTATAAATTTTGTAAGTAAAAGGAACGCATATGTTATAACTAGAATAGATTTCGGTGTCGTAGACCTAAACATCAATTTGTTGTACAATACAGCATAGACGTGGCCATGAATTTGTATAGTGATATATTAATGAGTGCTCAAGAGCCAAACTAAAAATAGTGCCATCGACATGGGCATATACTAGCGTATATTACCCATACCATAATTTTGCCTCTAATGTACTTGTTACAATTACAGTTTTTAACAAAGTACCACCTGTATTATCCAAATTCGCACCTATGAGGAATTGTGTATGTTGTCGTTGCTATCAAAATATCTTTTACCATTATTATGTCATCATAGTATAGAACAAAGAAATGCAAATTAATATTTTGTAAGAAAACTTTATTTCATTCCGCTCAAACAGGTATGGATATTCATAATAAATTACCATAAAGGAAAGGAAAAAAATGTTAGAACTAATGCAATTACAACCATTAGCTTTTCCATCATAATGTCCCTCCTTTGGTTCTCTAGGTTTGATCTTCAAAGTCTCAGCGATGAAAGAAAATAGTCCTCTGTAACTCATAATGGCTAAACACTAACCATGTACTAAAATAATGAAAAGGCTAACAAAAGTTTCTAAGATTTAATAAAGTCAATTACCAAAGCAACATCACAAACCAAGAAAAAAATACCTTAATTTAATGATTCAAGAACCAAAACGCATCGCTTACTAATTTAAAGAAAAGCGATTGCACATGAGAAAATGAAAACAAATCACACTGTCATATTGCGGAAGCTTAAGAGAGAGAGAAATGATGAATTCACTAAAGAACCCATAATTCACACCACTGTCTACACTTCACAACAATTTTAGATATAATTTTGTTCATAGTTTATTCATTATTCATTTAAAGGAACACATCAAGTTTCCTCGTACAAACCTAATCAAGCAAAAAAAATAATAAAAAGTAATTAAGTAAGGGATCACGCTAAGTTTCCTTAACCCGTTGTGTAACACCGTCTCTTTTTAGCTTTTAAGAGCATACAAACTCTAATTTTTCAGAAATGTAATTGAGTAAAACTATACAACTCCAGAAATAAACCGTACGCTAACGAAGCTTCACAATAATGTGACAGGATCTCCTTTAAACCACTAACTGTCAAAGAGTTGTCCATCATATGATAGATCACTCTATTGGTGGACGTAGGCCAAGTTATCTGGGCCAAACCACGTCATCATCGTGTTCCCATTTTCTATTTCCTTATCTTCTCTACTAGTCCAACTTACTTCACACTTGGGTGAAGCCCAAATCTTACAAAAGTTGGCTTCATTAGGTTATGAATGTAATTGCAGTTGTTATATATACATCATGCTAATATTACTGTATCGTTACATACTATTTTATTTTTTATAAAGTAAATAGAAGAAACCAAAAAATTAGTAGAAGTCAAACTTTTCATGTTCCTAATTTCCAAATAAAAGAAAACATACACTACACCAAATCTGCCCATTTGTCAAGGTCATTGACCTTGACAAATTCACCTTGTCAAGGTCAATGACCGTGACATTTCGAGGCGAGACAACTTTTTTTGTCAAAGTCGTGTCACGGTCAATGACCTTGACATAAAACTCGCGTTTTGTGTCACGGTCGTGTCAAGGTCAATGACCGTGACACGTTTGTCACGGTCATTGACCGTGACAAAGACGTGACCCTCTGTAAAAAAATTGTCACGGTCAATGACCGTGACAAGACCGTGTCAAAATTGTCACGGTCTTGTCACGGTCAATGACCGTGACAATTCTGGGCAGAATTAAAAAAAAACTGCTGGGCAGTATGGCCACTGCCACTGCCCAGCAGTATATTTGTATCTGTTATAACAACGTTGTACCTGTTCCACACATCATATATCCGAACAAACTAAAGATAATGCAAATATATATTCAAATAAGAAACTATTTAAAAAGAAACAACATCACCATCATTTTATCTCAAATCTACAAACTATTTGCATGGAAAAGAGATTTTGTACCGCGACGCTCGGGAACACCTCCTTATCCTTCCCTTCTCGTCCGAGTAACCACATAAGTAGAGCATATGTGGCCTACCCTTAGGGCCACTCCCTGTCCCCTGAATTGAAATAAAGTAAAATTAGTATCCTCCCCTCAAATATAGATAAATATAAATTGTAATTGAAATCGAAATCGAAATTGACATATAAATATAAATACATTACCTGTAGTGTCACTCAAACAGCTAACTTGAGCTCATATGGCACCTCCTTCCAACTAATGTACCCCGGGCAATCGTGTCAATTATAATTCTCTTCATATCTAAACACTAAGATATACCATAATCCTATGGAGGTATGCGTTGCAAATTCCTTCCAACCGTTGTGTAGCCAAAAATCAGCAGTTGAAGTTGTCAACTCCACCTTTGAATGGGGTATGGAAAGTGGTGGGGTATGGAAAGTGGAATTGACAACTTCAACCGGTGATGTTTGGCTACGTAACGGTTGGGAGGAATTTGCAGAGCATCGCTCCATAGGATTATGGTATTTCTTAGTGTTCGGATAGACGAAGAGATTCAGTCTCCTCTCCACAAATAGGACACCCCAAATAACTATGTACTAATCACCTATTAAAGGTAAGAAGCGTATATTCATGGATTAGTATAAACAAAACTTAGATGTAGTTGGAATATTTATGTATTAATCTCCTCTCCACACACGCAAACTACAGAAGAGTGAAAATGATAAAGTGCAGATCAAGTAAAAGCATTAAAAATGGATGTTTCGGTACAAATTGAAATAATTATTACAAATTGAAAAATTGTTTCAAATTCGGGTTATCATCAAAAATGGATTGATATTCGGTAGGAGCAGCCAAGTCATCCACACTACTATTTAGACGCCTTGGCGCGTGTTGGACAATTGACCACGGCTCGTTGTTGATATACTCCGAGTAAAACACTTGCTTAACCTTTTGAAATGCACAAACAAACGGCTCATCGCTCACGTGGTCGTTGCTCTTCAACTTGGACAAGTCAACCATGATCAAATTGGTGACAGGATCAACTTTAGAAGCATTTTTATCCTCAACTCTTACCCATTCACAGTAAAATACAACCTCTTTGAAGCTTATATAATCCAATTCAAATATATTTTGAATTACACCATAGTAAGTCATTTCAGCTTCAACGAGGTTTTTATCTTTTGCGCTTGCTCGAAAGAAAGTAAGAGCCTTGTATGAAATACCCGAGTTCTGTACATTTGTACTTTCCTCGTACACTTTAGCGCCGAAAATGTAACCGTTCAATCGATATTTTTTGTACTCTTGTGCCACGAACAAGGGTCCAGTGGCTAGACGAGCAAGCCTTGATGTCGCATCACCCATCTTTAGGAGCTGAGAATATAGATAAATTAATTATATTAGTGGTAAAATATGAGTGTAATGTAACGTTATATAACGACTGTTTTCATTGTAATTACCTCTTGTGTCATCCATAGCCTAAATTCGCTGTCTGATTGTACCACTGTTTTTCGTCTTTTATTGTTCTCACAGGCTTCATATTTACTGCATATTACAAAATTAATCATGTATAAAATAATCTAAAATAATGTTAAACATTATAATATTCGAAACTTACTTTTTCCATTCTTCGACATCTTCATGTGTGTCAAATAGATAACGAGCTACTTGTTCATGTTGCAAACTCGTTAATTTCACTCGTTTTCCCATCACATTACCACCATCATCGAGGAATTCATCAGTGTCATCAACGCTGGTAGAGTCAGTCATATATTCCCGAGTATATATTGATGACTCCACGGTGATGTATTCCTCTGTAATTGATCCTGCAATGTATCGCGTATTCTTGACGTAATCTTTAAAAACTTTCATCAATCTTTCAAACGGATACATCCACCGATATCTAACTGGACCACAAAGAAGTGCCTCGTCGCATAGGTGTACCAACAAGTGAACACTTATGTCAAAGAATGCTGGGGGAAAGTACTTCTCCAATACACAAATCGCTTCGTTCACAGCCAATTTTGCGGCCACTATGTGTTCTCGATTCACTACCTTCTCACACAAGAGGGAGAAGGTAATACTAATTTGCATAATAGCCCTACGCAAATCCTTGTGCTTGGAGAAACAGTGCTTAAACAATAGAGGAACCAATTGCATGATCACATGCCAATCGTGGGACTTACACTTATGTAAATCATGAGTAGCATAATTCACAATCCTTTGCAAGTTGGAAGAAAAAGTAGATGGGCCCTTCAAATTATATATTGTGTCTAGAAGCACCTTCCTTTCCTCACTCGTCAAAGTAAACGCACCAGGGGGAATTATTGTCCTTCCCCTACTATCTTCTTTCAACCATAGTTGTGGTTTAAGTTTTAACGTTTTAAGGTCTTTTCGTGCATTTTCTCCATCCTTCGAATGACTCCCCCCAAGGCAAGTACCCACAATATGTTCAGCGAAGTTCTTCTCTGCATGCATCACATCCAATACATGGCGCACCGGGTTTTTCTTCCAATAAGGCAAGTCAAATAAAATTGACCTCCGAGACCATGCCTTTCTTATCTCAGTTTCATTCCCAGTTGGGGTCTTCTTATGCTTGACATTCTTAAATTTGGGATTCTTACCTGGCATATTTGGGCCACATTGAGAAGATTTACTTTCAATTTCTGAACCCGAAAGTTGTCTCGGCGGTAGCCTATGTTCAACTCCGCCCAATAAAAAATTGGAAGCTTTCTCAAATCTGAAACTATGAGCTGGGGGTAAAAACCTCCTGTGGCAATGGTATACATTTTTTAAGCTGGAGGATAGACGAAGAGATTCAGTCTCCTCTCCACAAATAGGACACCCCAAATAACCATGTACTACACATCCGGATAATGTCCCATAAGCTGGAAAATCATGAATTGCCCACATCAACATAGCTTTCAGCGTAAACTCTTCTTTTCTAAAAGAGTCAAATGATTGCACACCATCTTCCCACAACTCATTTAATTCTTCTACCAAAGGAGCCAGGTAGATATCAATGTCTTCACTTGGTGCCTTTGGCCCAGGTATCAATAAAGCCATCATCGAAAATTCAGGTCTCATACACTGTGAAGGAGGGAGGTTGAGTGGGGCTAGGATCACTGGCCATACACTCTGATTGGTTCTTAGATTTCCAAATGGATTGAAACCATCTGTTGATATAGCCAAACGAATGTTGCGTTGTTCTCGAGCAAAATCGGGATACTCATAATTCATCCTCCGCCAGGCAGTAGAATCAATAGGATGACGCATGATATTACCCCCTACTTCTGCCCTAGCATGCCAAGTCATTGCCTCTGCAATCCATGGTACTGTGAAAAATCGCTTTAATCTAGGCCCAACGGGAAAATATTTCAATACTTTTTGAGGCACTTTTGAGCTTGTGCCTTCCTTACTAGTAGATTGGACATATCTAGGTTCATCGCATACCGGACAACGATCGAGATTTTCATACTCCTTTCGGTATAGTATGCAGTCATACACACAAGCATGAATCGATTTGTACTTCATTCCCAAACCTTTCAAACTGTTCTTCATAACAGGATAGCTATTTGGAAGTGTATTCACCTTGGGTAATAAGCCCTTCACCCATTTCAGAATTCCCGTCACGCTATTGCCAGACAAACCGTACTGCGTCTTCAAACTGTGCAAACCAACCATGGCATGTAAAGTTGTTCGATCTTTCTCACAGCCAGAGTATAACGGTTGGGTCGCCTTAAATTTTAAACTTTGGTAGTCATCGTCAAGTTTTATCGTGTTATCTTCACGAGCACTTGAATCTTCTACATCATCAGTAACCTCATTCTCCTCAGCTTCATAAACTCCGTACGCATCATCAACTAAATCCTCTAACATATTATGATCTACGTCGTCCCCTTCTTCATCTATTCTACTTGTTGAAGGATGTTGTGAAGGTTGGTCAGGGACAAAAGGAACTTTCAATTCACCGTGAAAACTCCAAAATCGATAACTATCTTGCATACCCGATCTTAACAAATGTAGTTCAACTGTTTTCCACTCAAACACCTTACCATTCTTACACCTAGCACACGGACACGGAAACTCTTCATCATTACGACATCTCTTTGCATATTTCACAAATTCGTTAGCACCTCTGCGAAACACATCCCCCATTCTATTAGTCTCACCCATCCACTCTTTGTATTTCGGATATCCCATCACAGCTACCACAACTAAACACCTATTAAAGGTAAACAAAACTTAGATTTATAGTATGTTTTTTTTAATTATCCCATCATTTAATTATCCTATTAAAAGGTATGTGGTCCTATCCCATTCAAGAATGCATTTTTCTGTAATATACTTAACAGCTCATGCACATTGTTACGATTTGGAAAAAATTCGACAGCATATCCCCTTAGTTCTCCAAGTACACGACGTAGATTGGCAGGTGTGAGTGTTATTTCAATTGGTCAATTAAAATAACAGTCACACTTGTCAATCTAGTATGTACCCAGAGAACATTAAGATACGACTGCAGAACTTCCTCCAAAAGTAACAACTTTAAGCCAATAAGAATATTATACAAAAATTATACAGTCTCAAACTGTCCAAACGGGACAATTCGAGAGATCTCATTACAGGGGTAATGACTCTCGAACGGGTCTAAGGGTTATTGAATGCGTACGCATAAGAACTAGAATGCTAGTATCTATGCGCACTATATTTAATTTCAAGTATGTTTCATATAATGGGTTAATTCAAATACACAAATAAATTCATGGGATAATTCAAATACAAAAATAAATTCATGTATTGACCACATACACACACACACACACACACTATCTAAGTTGTTCTATAGGTATAAAAACAATTATTATCCAATTATTATCCAACTATTATCAATTATTTATTTTGAATGTAAATAATATTCAAAACCCCACCCACCCCCGCCCCCACCCCCTCAGATTAATTCAAGACATAAGAACCTAAAGGGAATCCAAATTATTTCTTGGACGTGAATTCCTCCAAATTATGATCTCATACCTATTCACACAATGATGGGGGAGGGGGTGGTGGAGGGGGGCAGGGGGTGGGGTGGGGTGGGGTGTGTGTGTGTCCGTAGGTGCGTAGGTGTGTGTGTGTGTGTGGCGTAGGTGTGCGTGTGTGCGTAGGGGCGTAGGTGTGCGTGTGTGTGTGGCGTAGGTGTGCGTGTGTGCGTAGGTGTGCCCACCCCACGCCACCCCCTCCCCCCCTTCACTACCCCCTCCCCCATCCTGCCCCATCCCACCCCACCCCCACCACACACCACCACACACACACACACACCCACCCCACCCCACCCCACCCCCTCCCCCTGCCCCCCTCCACCACCCCCTCCCCCACCACACACACACACACACACCACTCTACCCCACCCCCTCCCCCAAAACACACCCACCCCACCCCACCCCACCCCCTCCCCCTGCCCCCCTCCACCACCCCCTCCCCCACCACACACCACCACACACACACACACACCACTCTACCCCACCCCCTGCCCCCCTCCACCACCCCCTCCCCCCCTCCCCTAAAACACACCACCACACACACACACACACACTGCACCCCACCCCACCCCACTCCCTGCCCCCTCCACCGCCCCCTCCCCCACCCTGCCCCACCCCGCCCCACCCCCTGCCCCCCTCCACCACCCCCTCCCCCACCCTGCCCCATCCCGCCCCACCCCCCACACACGCACACACATACACACACACATATATATATACACATACACACATAAATATACAAACAAATATATATATAAATGGAAGAGAGAGAGAGAGAGAGAAATTGGACCTGAGAGAGAGAGAGAGAGAGAGAGCAGCGTCGAGTCGAGAGAGAGAGAGAGAGAGAGAGAGGGAGGGAACGGTGGGAGGGAAAAAAGAAGGGGGAAAGTGATTTTGCTGGAAAAGTTGTCACGGTCGTGTCAAGGTCATTGACCGTGACACGAATTGTCACGGTCATTGACCGTGACAAGACCGTGACAATTAAATTTGTCACGGGCTTGTCACGGTCAATGACCGTGACAATTCGTTGTCACGGTCGTGTCAAGGTCAATGACCGTGACATAAAACGCGTGTTTTTTTTGTCACGGTCAATGACCTTGACAAGGCTAGCCGGCTGAAAGGTGACAATTTGCCCATTTTGGTGTAGTGATAAGTTAAAAGATTTATTGTGTGAAAGGAGAACAAATCTCATGTACTCCACTGTCTCCACTGTCTCCACATTGCAAATTTGCATCACATGAGAACCCAGTAGGGAATTTAACAAACATGAAACCTACACATTTTTTCATGCTAAATACAACATGTTATTCAATCAATGTCTCTAAAGGATATGCAACAAATGACAATATATGTCTATTTTAAGAAAATCATTCAAGAATGTATGCATGAAACTACTCAACTAAACAAATCCTCTTTCCAATTATACGAGGCCGGGCAGTAGAAGAAACTGGTGGCTTTAAAAGTCCTGCGAAAAAAATGTTTCTACCTATTAAGAAAAAAATTCAATAATACAAGATTGAAACAAACTTATGTATATTTAAAAAAAATCATTCAGCTCACCCAGCCTCGAGCCAGCGCAATAGAAGCAAGTTGAACAGTAAGTAGAAAAAGCTACAAAGGCGTCACAACAAAGAAAGTAGATATAATAATAACATAATGAACAAAATTAGAATCAACTTACACGTGGCGTAAACAATTGTAACATTTGTTAGGGACGCACTTTTTGCAAGATCCACCATTTTGCAAGCTAAAAATCTTAAATCTGTGCAAAAAAATATAATATTGTAAATTATTAAACCTCTTAATAAACATAGATTAAAGTAAAATATATATAGAGACACTAAATCATGTTCCAGGAGCAGTTGATTAATAGTTGTACCAAACAAACTAAAGTCATTTTCATAATCTATTGGTTACCTACACATTCTTATTAAACACTAATCTTCCTAATATGAATATAAAGTACTAATCCAATTTTGTATGCTCCACGACATATATTGCACATTGTCTAATAAATCAACTATGAAATCAAACAGGTTATTACCATACATAATACATTAAAAAATACACTAGTTTAATATCTATTTGTCATATTTAGGTCTGAACACAGATTGTAACGTGCAATGTTTTGCGATTGAGCTGCACATTATTTGTTCGAGACTGCTTTTCAACAGTTCGTGGATCAAATGCCACCACTAATATAGAAATGCACTAACAATTGTATTTTTTATTTCTATAAATACCATTAAAAAAATGATATATTTGAAGGAAAAGACATGTAAAGAGGTCTCGGCCAGAATTAAAACCAAAAATAGATCCATCAAAAGTTCACATGCCAATGCTCATGAAGTAGATATTTCCCTTCTATTATGTGTACCTGCAACATATGCCATCAACAGAATCAATGTAATACAGGGGGATAAGCTCCACTCATCTATATTTGAATATGCAGTACCAATAACTGACATCTATATGCAATCATAAAAGTGAGACAGTAGTAAATTAACTAATATTTTGTTTTCAAGTGAGATGTACACAGCCCATGATGTATCTGGTTGGTTAATTGGTATTTGAAATTTCAGTGCGATAATTCATGACTTAACCGATTGGTTGGTTGTGTTATTTAACATAAAAAAATGGTTTAATCTTAAACTCTCATGTGGATTACAAAGACTAAATTAATCTCATCCCCAAGACTCTAGAAAAATTAAATATCTTTCTTTTTTGCCAAGAGATCAATTAAATCTACAGTCCAGAAAACACTAATAAATTTCAGTCAAATATTCAACATAAAATTATTAGTGTACACATATGATTATGAATGATCCTTAATAAAAAATCAATTTAAGGGACGAAACTCAAATTTGGGCCAATAAGACAGACTGAAAATCCGCATTAAATGATGAAGAGGAAAATGCTACTCTGTTTTTGTTATGTCTACTATTTATAAATAACAATTGTACAGAATTATGAACAATTAAAATAATGACAGAATAGAAACAGAATAATAGAAATGAAATACTTACTAGAATTTGCAGAAATAATAATAATAATTAGAAAGAAATCCGAGCCCTGTTGAACAGTCTCCTTAAGACAAAATTATTCCTCCAACGTGCTTGAGTTTAATGAATAATTGCCTCCCAAGATAGAACGGATTTTCGGATTTAATCAAGCAGCACAGCAATGAATAATCCCAGCGAACACAATTTATGTGTTTGTACTCAACAGAACCAAGAACATGCAATGCAGAAATGAAGAAAATAATTTTCTGGGCAGAGGAAATAATGCAGTAGCAATTTCGGAATTTTTCAGTAGTTAAAACTGAGGGGGTAACATTTTATTTATAGTAAATGTCTTGACTGTTGGGAACAGTCAAAACCGAAATTAACTGTCAAAGCAGTTAATTTGGTTAATTGCTGACTCTTGGAATTAACTGATTATCAGTTAATTAAAGATTAATTAATTCCGTAATTAATTAATTAAAGCCCAGAAAGTTAATTAGATTCGGCCCAAAAATTTAAGAATTTTTATAAGCCCGAGCCCGAGCCCGAGCCCGAGCCCGAGCCCGAGCCCGAGCCGAACCGAACCGAGCCGAGCCGGCCGGCCGGACGGACGGACGCGCGCGCGCGCGCGTGTGGACTTTTGACCGAAAGTCAACCCGAGCATAACTTAGGTCATCTCCCCTTCAAAGAGTTGGGATACCCCCAAGGCATCCAAGCCTTAGTCCATACTTGGGGTGTTATTAACTCATCAAAATTCCACTACTCTTCCAATGTGGGACAAGAGTTAAAACACACCCAATTCATTAACTTTCATTGCTTTGTGAGTCACTTTGGGGACATAATTATCATTCATAACTTATTGAAATTGGACATATGAATATACTACGTTAATCTCCTTGCGGAGGTGAACGCGTTCGTATATGGTCCCATAATTTTCGTAGTGTGGGTCCCACCTAAATTTGAGCTCAAAGTTGCTCAAAAATCTGTCCAGAAAAATCTGGACAGCTTTATAATACCCATTTAAGTTCCAATTTTCCAACAGTTTTCACATGAATGATATATCGCTATAAATAAAACAAAACAGATGCTTATGCAGATGCAGACACAAGTTGAGTAAAACTGAAGACTTATTGCATCGGGAGAAGTAGCCTAGTGGCCTTGAACTTTCCTTAGTGATATACTATCGGATTTACTTGGTTAATCAGTAGACTTCACGTCTTTGAACCGTCAACCGTTTTTGTAAACCTAGACAACAGTATTCACACAACAATTCTTCAACACAGTTGGTTCTCACGTTTGTGTTCATTTTGGCCGTGAACACCACTTGGTTCCGCAAGTATTTTAGAGAATATGCCTTTCATTATTCTCATAGAAGTGGCCCCCTTCTTACTCACGTAGGTGACTTCCATAAAGAGTATTCTGCAATACCCCACTTAGACGTACTAAGATATAGATGTCATTAAAAGCATAACTTATCCTAATTTCGCGGCAGATATGCACTGTCTCATCTTTGGAATGGATAGGATTAAATATCCTCCAGTGCTTACTGAATACAATGTAGTTCGGTTTGCCCATTGAACCTAGATCTTGGGATCTCCAGTCAGCTAGGTTGGGTTGCCACTATATTGATTCTTATTTATTTATAGGCTTTAGACCCATTCCTCTCGATGATCTTTCAACTTGCTCTCGGTTTAAACCTTTCGTTAGTGGATCCGATATATTATCTTTTGACTTTACATAGTCAATTGTGATAATTCCGTTTGAGAGAAGTTGTCTAACGGTATTGTGTCTACGACGAATATGTCGTGACTTTCCGTTATACATGTGATTTTGTGCCCTTCCAATCGCTGATTGGCTATCGCAATGTATACATATTGCGGTCACAGGTTTAGACCGATTCGGAACATCCTCTAAGAAATTTCGAAGCCATTCAGCTTCTTCTCCAGCTTTGTCTAGTGCAATGAATTCAGATTCCATTGTCGATCTAGCAATGCACGTTTGTTTTGAGGATTTCCAAGATACGGCTGCACCTCCGAGGGTAAACACATACCCACTTGTAGACTTAGAGTCTTTTGTATCAGATATCCAATTTGCATCGCAATGTCCTTCAAGAACAGCTGGATATTTTGAGTAATGCAATCCATAGTTTTGAGTATATTTTAAATAACCCAAAACTCTCAATATTGCTTTCCAGTGATCTCTTCCTGGATTACTCGTAAATCGACTTAGCTTACTTATTGAGTATGCTATCTCCGGTCGCGTACAGTTCATGACATACATTAAACTGCCGATAATACGAGAATATTCTAGTTGAGATATGCTTTCACCATTATTTCTTGCTAGATGTAAATTTACATCTACAGGTGTCTTGGTAGGACTAATATCATACTTCTTGAATTTTTCAAGAACTTTCTCAATGTAATGAGATTGAGATAATATAAGTCCATCCGATGTTCTAGAAATTTTAATTCCTAATATAACATCGGCGATTCTCATATCTTTCATGTCAAATCTACTACTCAACATTTGTTTTGTAGTTTTGACAATTTCCAAGTTACTACCCATGATAAGCATATCATCAACATAGAGGCATACAATGACATATCCATTATGAATGTATTTAAAGTAAACACATTTATCGCATTCATTAATTTTGAAACCATTTGATAACATTGCATTATCAAATTTTTCATGCCATTGTTTAGGTGCTTGTTTTAATCCATATAGTGATTTAACAAGCTTACATACTTTTCCTTCTTGTCCGGGAGCTTTGAACCCTTCAGGTTGCTCATATAAATTTCCTCGTCTAGTTCACCGTTTAAGAATGCAGTTTTTACATCCATTTGATGTATTTCAAGTCCATTAATAGCAGCTATTGCTATTAACATCCGAATGGACGTTATTCTTGTTACCGGTGAATATGTGTCGAAGTAATCCAACCCTTCCTTTTGCCTATAGCCTTTAGCTACAAGTCTAGCTTTATATTTATCAATTGATCCATCGGCCTTCAATTTCTTTTTGAAGATCCATTTATAACCTAACGGTTTTGAACCTGGTGGAAGATCCACTAGTTCCCATGTATGATTTTGTAATATGGATTCAATTTCACTATTAATTACTTCTTTCCAATTGGAAGCATCGGGTAAGGATATAGCTTCTTTATACGATTGAGGTTCATTTTCTAACAAATATGTTAGAAAATCCGGACCAAAAGAAGTCGAGGTTTTTGCTCTTTTACTACGTCTTGGTTCATCCTCTATTGATTCAATAGGTTGATGAGTACCACTTGTAGTAGCTTGATTTGTCCTTTTAGGAGGACCAGATTCTCGGGTCATGCTATACGGGAATTTATTTTCAAAAAATGAAGCATCCCTCGATTCAATAACCGTATTTACATGAATGTCCGAAATCTCAGATTTACAAACTAGAAATCGATATGCACTGCTATTAGTAGCATAACCGATGAATACACAATCCACGGTTTTTGGCCCTATTCTTACCTTTTTAGGTTTAGGAACCATCACTTTGGCTAAGCACCCCCACACTCGTAAATATTTATAGGAAGGTTTTCGACCTTTCCATAATTCATAAGGTGTCTTATGAGTCTTTTTGTGAGGTACTTTATTGAGAATGTAATTAGCAGAAAGTAAGGCTTCCCCCCACAAATTTTGTGGAGCTCCTGAACTTAATAACATTGAGTTCATCATTTCTTTCAAAGTACGGTTTTTGCGTTCAGCAACACCATTCGATTGAGGAGAATAAGGAGCGGTTGTTTGATGAATAATCCCATTTTCAGAACAAAATTCCTCAAATGGATATTCATATTCACCTCCTCTATCACTTCTAATAGCCTTTATCGTTTTGCTTAATTGATTCTCAACTTCATTTTTATATTGTTTAAATGCATTAATAGCCTCATCTTTACTATGTAACAAATATACATAACAATATTTTGTGCAATCGTCAATAAAAGTAATAAAATACTTTTTCCCACCTCTAGTTTGAACAAATTTTAAATCACAAATATCGGTGTGAATTAAATCTAAAGGTTCAGTTATCCTTTCAATAGAATGGAAAGGTAATTTACCTAATTTAGATTCCACACAAATTTCACATTTATGATTTTTATCAATATTGAATTTTGGCAAAAATTCCAAGTTAATTAATCTACGCAATGTATCAAAATTAACATGTCCCAATCTAGCATGCCAAATATTAGATGACTCAATCAAATAAGAAGAACTAGCAACTTCATTTATTGAAACAGATGTTTTAGGGGTTACAGTAAGAACATTCAGTTTAAAGAGCCCCTCATTTAGGTAGCCCTTTCCTACATACATGTCATTTTTAGACAACACAAAGCGATCCGACACAAACACAAGCTTGAAACCATTCTTAGTAAGGAGAGATCCCGAAATCAGATTCTTTCGGATATCAGGCACGTGAAGAACATTGTTGAGAGTAAGTTCCTTTCCAGAAGTCATTTTCAAAGCAATCTTTCCTTGTCCCACCACCTTAGAAGTGGAAGAATTTCCCATAAAAAGGTTCTCCTCATTTTCCAAAGGCTTATAGGTGGAGAACATCCATTTGTTTGCACAAATGTGTCGTGTGGCTCCAGTGTCCACCCACCATTCCTTGGTATTTCCAACCAAGTTACATTCAGAGACAACGGCAGAAAGATTCATATCCGCCAAATCATTGACGATATTCACACCCTCAGTTACATTAGATTGAGGATTGTTTTTATTTTGCTTCTTCGGCTTACGACACTCACTTGAGCGGTGTCCCGGTTTACCACAATTGTAGCATTTGCCTTTGAACTTTTTCTTATTATGTTTGGAAGTGCCTTCCCCGTCATATTTTCGTTTGTTCTTTTTAGGACCTTCAACGACATGGACCTTTGTTTCCATCGGATTCTTCCCACTTTTCTTTTGAGATTCACGGTTGTCTTCTTCGATTCTTAGCCGGACCACCAACTCCTCCACATTCATCTCCTTACGCTTGTGCTTGAGATAGTTTTTGAACAAAGTCCAAGAAGGTGGCAACTTTTCAACAATTGCAGCAACTTGGAAAGTTTCACTGATTGACATTCCTTCAGCATGAATGTCGTGGAGGATCACTTGGAATTCTTGCACTTGCGAGATCACAGATTTAGAATCAACCATTTTGAAGTCCAGAAAACGCCCAACGATAAATTTCTTCATCCCAGCATCTTCAGTTTTATACTTCTTTTCCAAAGAATTCCATAATTCCTTGGAAGTTTTGATAGTGCAATAGACATGGTATAAAGTCTTGTCCAAGTAGGCCAAAATATAATTTCGGCATAGGTAGTCCGAGTGCTTCCAAGCATCGACAGCAGCAACCTTTTCAGCATCATCTCCCTCTTGAATAGAGGGGCAATCTTCATATACAAACCTGCCCAGTTGGCAGGTAGTGAGATAGAAGTACATTTGTCCTTGCCAACGTTTGAAGTCAGCCCCAATGAACTTTTCAGGTTTCTCCCCGTGTGGCATAGATACGGGTGCAGTCAAATTTGTGTTGGTGACAATCAGTTTCGTAGGAGTAGTGTTTGTACTTTGCGATTCCATTTCTGTTACAAAAACAGAATTTTTATCAATGATAAAATTCATATATAATGAATTAATCAAAACAGAATACAAAATTCTGTGCAACAATTTCCTCCAAATATGATTCACAATAAATGAATTCCAAAAGAATTCAAATAATAATTCAGAATAAAAGTGAAATATAAACAGAATTCCGTACAAAACAGAATTAAATTATAAAATCTGTGTCACACTAATTTTTAATAATAAAAAGAATTCCGTACAAAACAGAATTATAATTTAAGATAAAAAAATTTACATAAACAGATTTTAACAAGAGTACACAAATAAAATTTTATTTTCTAAAACAGAATATAAAAACAGTATAGAAACTAATTTCTATATTAAAACTGTTTTACTAATTTCTACAATAAAGCAGTAAATTAATTCATTTTTCTGTCAAAACAGATTTTATTTCAAACAAATAAATTTCTGTAATAAAAAAAAATTCTGTACACAAAAAACAGTAGAACTAAATAATTTTGTCTTAAGATTGTTATGTCTACTATTTATAAATAACAATTGTATAGAATTATGAACAATTAAAATAATGACAGAATAGAAACAGAATAATAGAAATGAAATACTTACTAGAATTTGCAGAAATAATAATAATAATTAGAAAGAAATCCGAGCCCTGTTGAACAGTCTCCTTAAGACAAAATTATTCCTCCAACGTGCTTGAGTTTAATGAATAATTGCCTCCCAAGATAGAACGGATTTTCGGATTTAATCAAGCAGCACAGCAATGAATAATCCCAGCGAACACAATTTATGTGTTTGTACTCAACAGAACCAAGAACATGCAATGCAGAAATGAAGAAAATAATTTTCTGGGCAGAGGAAATAATGCAGTAGCAATTTCAAAAAATTTCAGTAGTTAAAACTGAGGGGGTAACATTTTATTTATAGTAAATGTCTTGACTGTTGGGAACAGTCAAAACCGAAATTAACTGTCAAAGCAGTTAATTTGGTTAATTGCTGACTCTTGGAATTAACTGATTATCAGTTAATTAAAGATTAATTAATTCCGTAATTAATTAATTAAAGCCCAGAAAGTTAATTAGATTCGGCCCAAAAATTTAAGAATTTTTATAAGCCCAAGCCCAAGCCCAAGCCCGAGCCGAACCGGCCGGCCGGACGGACGGACGCGCGCGCGCGTGTGGACTTTTGACCGAAAGTCAACCCGAGCATAGCTTAGGTCATCTCCCCTTCAAAGAGTTGGGATACCCCCAAGGCATCCAAGCCTTAGTCCATACTTGGGGTGTTATTAACTCATCAAAATTCCACTACTCTTCCAATGTGGGACAAGAGTTAAAACACACCCAATTCATTAACTTTCATTGCTTTGTGAGTCACTTTGGGGACATAATTATCATTCATAACTTATTGAAATTGGACATATGAATATACTACGTTAATCTCCTTGCGGAGGTGAACGCGTTCGTATATGGTCCCACAATTTTCGTAGTGTGGGTCCCACCTAAATTTGAGCTCAAAGTTGCTCAAAAATCTGTCCAGAAAAATCTGGACAGCTTTATAATACCCATTTAAGTTCCAATTTTCCAACAGTTTTCAAATGGAATCAAATAGATTAAATTATGTTTAGTCCATCAAGATAATATCCATTAAATGTTTAGGATAATATTTTCCTATTTAACAAAAAAACCTAATAATTAACCCCTTAACACATTAATCTATATCCTTAATAAACTAGTGTCCGCACTAGTGGCACCCCCACCCATGTCGGCGCTCGACAACTGAACAACGTCCAATGGTCTGCCAATAATGACCAGTCAGGTGGAAGGGGGAGGGAAGGTAGGTGGGGGACTTTTTGTTACATGAATAATATGAGTGGTTTACAAATTTAATAAATAATATGTCAAGAACTCGAAGACACGAGGAAAGTAAAAGTAGATGCAAAGAAAATAATATTTTTATTGACATGTTGAAGCAGAAAAATACAAAACTTGACCACTGATTATAGGTACATTAAACTAAATCCTTTGTCTATACACATGGGATTTACCAAATTCACATTTTCTTGATTCTTAGATAGACCATCATTCACAGATCCTGGATTTTCTGTATACTATATATATAATGAAATGTTGGGGAAAAAAACAAAGGCCTATGATTTTGTAGCTTGACATTTTCTGCATGTTGTGTTTGAAAGGAAGGAGATGAGTTAGATTAGGGTGTGTGTAAATTAGCTAATTTGTTAACAAATACCAAGACGATTGGAGGTACTATGCAAACGGATTCTCTATCTTCATCTATTTGAAAAAAATCACTTTTATTTCAAACATAAATGTAAAGTAATGAGATGAACCCATAATATTAGCAAGTCTATCCATATGTGCACGAGCACTAATTCTCAACTGGTTACAATGGAGCGCAACTAAATGGGTAGATGTATAATGAATTCATGTAAAAAGAATAAATTTATGAGTTTGAGAATTACAACTGATTGACATCGTAATAAGGTTTGCACATACCTGCCAATCATCTACAATTCTTCACTTTCTGAAAATTATACAATTCTGTAATCTGTTGGATTTTTAATCCGTGTTGACTCAGTGACTAGATATCATGTTCTGATGATTCTTTGTGTTTACTATATTTCGCCCCTTTTGGTTAAAATTCTAGCAAGTCTATCCATGTCCAACATATTTCACCCAGTATCCAATTGATTTGGCCAACTACTCAGACTTGTCCAGTACTTTGAAATATGAATTGCATTCAAACAAGAGGATTGCAATATAATGTCAAAAGGTAATAAAGTTTCGATGCATAGAAAGTAGAAAGCCTATGGACTTGCAAGTAAGGCATCCCCAATCTTAGAGGCATTTCCCATTACCACGCTCATAATGCCCTACATCATAATAAAAAAGAAACACTAACAAATTATATAAATACACCTTGATTACAGCATATATGAATAAAAGTATGTCAACCTAACATAAAAGCCATCAACACACATGATTCCAACCTCCAAGATACTAAAATCCATATGAATAGTGATCTCACATGATACCAATATTGACACACACATATGTACACATTAGATGCATAAATTATAAAAGAGGGGTTTCACTGAGGATATTGCACTAAATGGAACTAGATGAGGATACATGATTCGTGTAGCTACCGATCCCAAGTGATTTGGTAAAAGGCTTTATTTAATTGAGTTGTTTATGCATAATACATAAAAAAAATACCATAGGAATTTTCCACCTTGAAGGAAGAGCTCAGCTACAGCCTGCCACTAGAGAAGTCAAGGGTGTAAAATGACCTCGGGTTGGGAAATATTTAGTTTCGTAAATACCTTGTCATTCTTGTCAAAAAATTAATCTATGTTAGCCAAAGTGAAAAAAGAATCTATGTATGTTGCACTTTTTGGTAATTTACCAAAAAAAATAACATATTGTGAAAACATAAATGTGTGCGAAAATTCATGAAAGTAAATATCAAGTGTCACATACAATTTACATGGAGAGGTATAACATGGAACATTTATAATTCCCTAGCAGATGCATATAACTTATTCTTTAACCATTAGAATTTTCACTCAAGTAGGCATTTATTTGTATATGTTTCGTGAACACGGCTACTCTCTCTTGAGTACAACATTAGTCATAACTGCTGCAGGTATATCTCTGTAAAATGTTTTTTTACCCTTTTTTACAGGTAACATTTATTTTTATTTTTCATTTTTGTTTTAATCGGCACACAATAAAATTTCTTTGGTTTTCCATTTTATTGTAACACATGTTGCGCATAGTGACATAAATGTTTATGTTAAAGTCATTCAAACAAAAAGATAGAAAATTGGGATTTTTAAGGTTAGTTCTTCTCTTCGTAGTCCATATATTATTCTACTCCCCTTCATAATCCATATATTATTCTACTCCAAGAATATTCTTCTCCTTAAGCATGATAAAATCTCATTTATCCCCAAAATCAATACTTCAAACTGTGTACTTCCCTCCATAAAAATTAGACTAGACAACCGAAATTTATAAAAAGAACACATCTTATGTTCATAGTTTACAACAACCCCTATTTTACCCACAAAACTCTACTGCACCACCAATACACAAGTAGTATAACCCTTTAGTATTCCTTTGACCTTTCATTTATGTCCTCTCTTCTTTATAAGCTTCTCTTCACAAGCTCATTGTCAGGCCCGTGTACGGGAACAAATGACGAATCACTCTTAGATTTTCCCTCACGATGAGAATGACGTCAGTGAAATGTGTTGGCCCCCAAAGGGATTTAATTTCGGGAGGGATGTTGTTCCGAGAACCCCATCAGTTGCTTCCCTTCGTGCATCTCTTGCCACGCTCGGCGTCATACCTCCATCACAATGAAGGCCGCAAACGGTACTTGTAAGGCTATTGTTTTCTCCATGATGGACCTTTGGGTGTTCAAATGACGTCCCCTAAAGGTCTCACTCCTTTGTCCTACACGGGCAGATGTGAGCCCTCCTTGGTTCCCCAGGGCTAGCAGTGCCCCTGGGTTGTGTGACTGCCTCTGATGGTGCCCTATGAACCCCATGGGTCCATCTGTTGCCCTTAAGAGGCTATTCCAAAAGCCTCATAACCACCTGGTTAGGCCCTCCTTTAGCTTCCACCGCCACCCATGAACTCCACCGACCCCATTGATGAGGGGTAAGGGGAACCAAGGTTGACGCATGGCAGTTATTTTTTCAACAGAATTTCGGTGGAGCTGTGATCATTCAATCGTCCCAGCTCATTGCCAATGAATTCAATCCCATTCACCAACTCGGCTAGGGTTGAGTTGATTCCTTAAATTAAACCTTGGCCATTGATTTGGTTTTGTTGATACCATTACCGCATGTATGCATACTACTACAACATGAAAGAATCGCACTATGATACCAATTTGACGTAAACACATAAATACGCATCGGAACACACACACGAAAGCAATAAAAATTTTAAGCAAGGCCTCAATCAAAGAAATCTTACTATTAATGTAATTAAAATTAAGGTAGATACCTCTTCAAATAGGCATTATAATTCTTGATCCCCAAGTCTTCAACCAACTATAGGAAGCTAATTAAAAGGGAAATAAATAAGAGATGAATAACCTATCATTATCACTACCTAAAAAAATAGCTAACTTAGAAATAATTAACAAAAACAACTAATTTGATTTTCTATCGGCTAAGGGGCCAGACACCCCCCCTTTTTATTCTGCCTCCTCCTATCGACCTTGGCAATTCTTGATACAATAACTAACCAGAATAAGAACTCATAAGCATTTTAAGTTGGTTAGTGTGTTGCCAATTAGACCACCCCTTTTTTTATAAGTCAATTAAAACACCCCTTAAAAATAATGTTTGTAGTCTTCTGAAACTTCAATTTAAAATATTTGGTATTTTTTCTTTGGCAGAGATCAACAAACAGTATTAGAAACATCGTTCACCTTGCCATCCTCAAAAGTGGAGCAATAATTATCCGATACATGTATTGCATCATCTTGAATCAAGTAATTCAACAAGAAAGTGTAAAAAAGGTGGGGACCTATATCCCCAATTTGCATATGATGTTGAGGTTGAAGCAACCCTAAGACCATCCAACATAGTATTAAATTATCCTTTTCAATTTTAGTTTCCTTTGGAAATATAAAACAATATGCAAATCATTGTTTCAGATATTGTGACAATAAGTAATTATAACTCATCCTTAAGGAGGGTAAGACTTCATATGCGTCTTTGCATTAATACTGTATTTATCTTAATTAATAACTACTCATTTTAGATATTTTAGAAATAATTAGCCCTATTACAACCTTTATAGCTAAAAGAAGAGGCCCACACATTTCCACGATACCTCTATCGATTGAGACCAAATCATCACTCTCTATTGCCCTACCGATGGCAAATGTTCTTTGCTTAAATAAGAACCACCTATCATCTCATCACAAGAGAGTCGAACCAATCAAATGAGTAACAGATGTTTGTGCGGTTGAAACAACCTCAACTCTTTTAGTGGTCACATTAATTTCGCTTCCGATAGAATGACAAATTACTAACAACTAATTTCTCAAGCAACCCCATTCTCTATAATTTGGTCCCATACATCGACAAGTACAAGTAAATATTTTTTTACAATTGAGGATTGGTTTTGGTGACGTATTGCACCATCCCGTATAAAAGCCTATTGATGTCAAAATCCTCAAAAACATAGACGCATATTCTATTAATAAAATGTTGCTTTAACTTTTCATTATTGTAAACCTTTTGAGCAAGGGTTGTCTTCCCTTGACCAACCATTCCACTATGTTGATGAATGATAAATATTAAGTTAATTAACATGTACACTATGTTCCCACAACTATAAAATCGTCTAGATAGGATAGGGTCTCCCGAAATATCTTGGTTCAACAGAGGTATTCATATTCATAGGCCAAACCGGCGTAAGCCCTAAATTGCTTCTTTTGTGAATTTTGTCAAGCAATAAATTAATTTTCCTAATCTTATGAGCAATCTTCATATGAAATGTAATTTCATTTTTAGAGAAAGGAAAGAAATCATGTACCTTGTTCAGACACGCTCTTTGCCTACTGTAGTGTTGTTTGTGCCTTTGGAGAAGAAAGAATTGGTTTATCAAAGCAAAAGGAGAGTAAAACTACAGTTTTATGTGCTTTTAGCAGATAAACAAATGTCAAGTTTTTAGGCCTTTGTTTCATAAAACAAAGGGGCAAGCTACAACAAATTAACTGAGTTTATTTTTCCATTGACAAAGTTTTATTTAACTTATTATATCTTCTACATTCTGAGTGGCAAGCAGTAGGCAATGAAGATGACCGACAATACGATACTTAATATTCCAAATGATTATGGTTATTCTGTTGGTTTAAGTGAATGTTAATTCTTCTATTATTCATTTACGTAATATCAAGAAACAAAACACAGTCAAACCCCTTAAATCATTCATTTTCGGAATATCAACAAACAAAACACATTCAAACCCCTAAATCATCTAGCACAAAGCAACCATGAAACAGAGAATGATCAGAAGTTGGGATACGAAATCTAAAAAGAGATAATTGCAAGAAATAAATTTAGTGAGGGAAGAAATCTAGATGTAATTCTATATAGAAACTTAATGTGAGAGAGGACAAATCACCCAGGAAAAATATTAAATAAAAAATGCAAGAATTTCATGAAAGAAAGAATTTTAAATTACAAAGCAAGGTCAAGAAAATAATGAAAGTAAGGATGCTAAATAATGAAGAAATTTAAATTCTCACTTATATAGCTTTAGAGTCTCAGATATATCGCAGAAAACAATTGTACACGCAATAAGAACTTTTCACTCACCCAGATGATCGCCAAACATAATAGACTGGGCTGAACACACACATACACACACACGCACGCGCGCACACACACAGAGTATCAATGTTCAGCATCCAAGAAGAAATAGATTTGTATAAATACAAACATGCAACTCCCAAACACATTCAATACTCTGCCATTTTAAAAAATCTCAGTCTTAGAATATTTAAGACCTTTCGATGTGTAGTTTCAATTCAATTAAGTTTTAAAAAAAGTACAACCACCATTGGAAGATGAAATTAGAACCATTACTCACCTTCATTTATTAAATGTTGAAATTATAGTATGGCCTTTCGTACTAGTAAAGAAGTAAAATAGTGCAGCTCCAATCTGATAATATAACTTTTATTGATCCCACTAGCATTCAAAATCGTACCGTGGACTTCTTTAGCAATTTATATTCTTCTCAACATGTCGATTATAGCACCAATCTTTATTCAAACTAACATTCCCCGCCAGCTAGTTACTAATTTTTTTTATCCCCACTCTGTCCCTAGGCCTAATGGCTTCCCATGGGTTTTCTTTCGAAATAGCTCATTAATGCCACCACCATGTTTTTTGAGAAAATAAGGTGATTCCTAGATATAATTCTGCGTTCATTACCTTTGGTTTCAAATGTGGTTTGTATCTTAGTGGTTTGCATTGTTATTTACGCATCATCATTGTATCATTAGATGTTTGTGTAATAGATATTTCTGTAAAGCCATAGGACATCAATTCATAGTTAGGTTGCCTGAAAAATTGAAGTTACAATTTTATTTCATATTTATTACTTCAACATGATTTCACACACAAAATTGCACAGACGCTCTAGTCCAGATGCTACCACTCACACTGAAGTACAAACACAATAAAAAACAACACACACAAATATTGTACTTACACACACTATAAGCCATTTTATTTATTTTTTTCAAATTGCAAATACAGAAAAATAAGGAACATTTGAGTTCATCGGTTTAACGTAAGAAGTTCAGTCGGAGTGTTTCAAATACAAGAATAGCACAAAAAAGGTGAAAATACACATTGGCAACAAACTTTTGGATCACAAAATTTTAAAGTAACGTAGAAAAAATAATAAAAATATTCAATATTAAACAATAATAATCAAATAATTAGTTCTAAATCAAACTAGGAATCTGGGGAAAAACTTGGATAAAAGAAACCAAAAGGGGAAAAACTGTCATATAACCTTAGCATTAATCATATCGAACAAAAGCAAAACTGAAGACTCTGTTTACTAGCTTAGAAAATAATACCCATGGTTGAGTCAATTAAAAATTTAATGACATTACAAGGTGTGAAGCATTGTTAAACACTCTATGACATGATAAGTTAAAGTAGTCTTCAACGATCCTATTTTTCCAAAAAAGTCATACAATCTTCCAAAGTACCAGGTCAACAAATATAGTGAAATAGCATAGCACCACATAAATGTATAGTATGAAACACATATACATAAACACACCTATCTTGTAAATATTTAGTCGTGACAAGTCTTCATAGAATACAAGACCAAGATGAAAATAGAGCATAGTCTGTAATGCAAATTAGTGTAATCATCTTAATGGTCACCGTGTCACGTTAAAAAGAAATTCTTTATGACATCACTATATAAACAAATATGTCTATTATATTTAGATCTTATCTATATTTTAGCAAATTTAAATGGATAACAACATCATAGTTCAATAAAAGCTAACCTTTTTTGACAATATTCAACTAGATCCACCATTGCTTTTCCCAAAACTTCCATTCTATGAATGGTTGCATTTAATAATCAAATTTTGAATATTACACTCAATGGAACAAAAATCATAAATCCTAACCCATGTTTTCAGTTGAGAATAACGAGAAAGGAAAAAAATAGGGAACTTTATATCAAAAATAATTAAAAGAAATGGGCATCCAATCTCTCAATTCTCATAAATTCTAGATATAAAATGAGAAGAGGCCCTTAGTGGTTTAAGAAAAACTCACACACAATGGAACCTAGGCGTCCTTAAGCCTCAATTGATGAAATCTTTATATGTTCTTCTCAAACGATTGACGAAATCCCGTTCTTTGGTTAATAATTTTTTCGAGTGTCTTGTATGATGTTTTATAATATCTTTAAAAAAATGTAGTTACTATCTTGATACTTTTTATGCATATGACATCCTAAATCCAATTCAAAAAGTTTGATCCCAAGTGCAATCTATAAATGACCCTATACTTGACTTGATTGTACTTTTCAATTTGAATACTTTATATACAACATGCATCTTTCTTTCTTCCAAGATTTCATAAAAATATATTTTATTTTGAGATTCGTGTATATATATACATATGATGTTTTCACAAACTTTAGCACCTAATTCACAAAAAGAGATGATAAATGGCACTTCTTTTAATAATTTCAAGTTTTTTTTATAGAATTGTCCGAGTAAAGTGTTCGATTAAATTTTTGCAAACAACATAAGTTAGAAAGATTGAAGATTCCTCCTTCGCAGCCTCCAAAGAGCACCATGTTTGAAAATTTAACTAACAAAAATTAATTTCATTTCAAGATTTGACCGTGTGAAACTTCACAAATACGAAACGAGAAACATAAAATAGCAAGATAAAACTATGTCTACACAACCAAGTTTAAAAATTGAATCTAAGCAGACATACATACCCAAACAACACCTACAAACGAAATATCATAAACTTGTTAGAAACACAATGCTAATAGGAGTTGGGACTATGAACATTAACAAAACATGTTCTCAAGGATTTGATTGAATTACGATGATAAAGAAAGCATACATGAAAGTATCTCTCTAAAAGTAGTGATGACACATCGTCGAAATAATTTATTATTGCAACGATCTTCTTCACACTGACTTTACATCAACTCTCAATGTTGTTTCACCATAAGTCCTACAAAGTCGATATATTATCTTTTTACTAAGTACTTTCATGACTTCATATGGTTGATTTGGATAAACCTTTATTTTTTAAAGAGAGAAGCATGTTGACTATTGTAGTCCATTAACTCAAGTAAATCCAAGTTTGAAAAAAAAAAGATAATTTGAGAGTAAGCTCTATTAATTCATATTTCATATGTAACAACATAACATAAATCATGTACTTATCTCAATTAAGCGAATTATCTTCCAAAATCATCACTCTTTGGCATGTCGCAAGGTCAAACCTTCTATTGTTCTACCTCATATTCAAAACAAGAGAGAAGTTACACAACCTTATGAAGCATTTCCAAAACTGATTGACCTAATTCATCATTACCTCGAGAATCCATCAACAAAGTGGTGGTAGATACATCAATAGAAAATCCTTTATTAACCATTTCACGAAGAAGTTGTAATGCCCTCAATGTATCATTATTTTGAACAAATCCTTGGACAATAACATTATAAGTGCAACCATCTGGCATGCAACCGTTTTCTTTCATTCTTCCAAACAAATCATTTGCTCCACTTAGCAATCCTTCTCTGCATAATCCATTAATCAAGATATGATATGTACCCACAATATTCTAACTCTTGAAATAAGGTAATCTCCATGGAAATGCAATGGTTTTTAAATAAATCGTCTAACGAAATAGAGTACGTCAAGAGATTTGGTTTTGGACCACAAGATTGCATTTCATTTAAAAGCTCCAGTGCAACAAGAGACTTCCCCACGCGATACAAGCCACCTATAAGAGTGTTGTAAGTGACGGTGTTGGGATTTAATCCTCTATTAGACATTTCATGAAAAAATCTTTGGGCATCGTCCATCCTTCGCTCCCTACAATATCCATTAATCAATATGTTATAGCTACGAGAATCAGGTTTAACACCCCTAGCAACCATTAATTCAAATACCTTGTTTGCTTCTTGCAATCTTCGTTGCAAATAATATCCATCCATCAATGCACTGTAAGTGACTATATCGGGATCGACACCTCTTTGAATCATCAGTTTAATTAAATCTAATGCTTCTTCAACCATGCCTTCTTTACAAAGTGCATCTACCAATATATTGAAAGTCCATATATTAAGATTTATTTTTCGGTTCAGAAATTTTGTAAACTCTTTCCACTGGCCTGAACTGCAATGACCTTGGATCAATGAAGTGTATGTGATGATATTTGGCGTAACCCCTTTACAGACCACTCTTGAAAATAGGTCTAAAGCCTCATCCACTAGTTTTTCCTTACAAAGACTGTCAATAATTGTGTTATACACCACAAGATTAGCCCCCAAATATCTTTCTTCCATCTTCTTAGGCAATCCAATATCCACACTAGTATTTCCCATTTTACATAAGCCATTTGTAATGGTCCCACAAGTTATAACACTGGGTTGGAGGCCTTTCTCGTCCATTACATTAAACAAGTGTACAATCTCACCCATTCTACCCTCATCAATCAAGCCCCTAATCAAAGTGGTAAGTGTGATACAATCATGGTATTATCCACAAGTAGAAGTACATAATAACATGTACTTCCCATTCCCACATTACATTAAACAAGTGCAAGTAAAGCGTTGCTAATCTCATAAGCATTTCCCATTAGCACATTCACAATACCCTGAATGATAATCAATGGATTCCTTAACAAATTAGAGAAATCCACCTCAATATTATTATCCATAAGTATAAGTACATCAATCTAACGTACAAGCCCCTATACAGATCTTAAAATGCGTACGCATTACAGTTAAGGAATCAACAATTGAGATTTTATACTGAGGGTCAAATCCATGGTGGTTCAACGACATGGTTCCGACCTCTAAGATATGACAAATCAGATGAATAGTGACTTCCCCTGATACTAATTAGAGAGTTTTGCTCCAAAAGGCCCAAGGCGAGCCTTAAGGACAAGTTATTTTGCGCCTTTTTACACACAATGGAATGAAGAAACTTGATCCATGTAGCCACCGACCCAAGTAATTGGAAAAAAGCCTTGTTGAATTGAGTTGAGTTTCTGCATAATATATAGCAAAAATAGTGGTGGAATTTACACCTTAAAGGGGGAGATCAGTTGTCGCTTACGGTAGCAAGTGGTAAAACGACCTCTGTTTTGGGATATATTTCGTTTCTTAAACACATTTTTATTCTTGTCATACAAATAAATGTATATTACCCCAAATAAATACATATTGTGAAAAAATTATTGTATGCAATACTTTATGGAAGCAACCGGTGTCACATACAATTGCAAGGAGAATTTGACATGAAACATTTCAATTCCCTACCACGAGCTCTTTTCATCTTTAACCATTAAAATTTTTATGCAGGTAGGCATTTAATTGTATATTTTTCGTGAATATAACTAATTGCTCTTTAACTAAAACATTAGTCATAACTGGTGAAGGTATTATTGCGTATAACATTTTCGACCCTTTTTTTGTCAGCAATGTTTTTTTTAATTCTCCATTTTGTTTCACTGAAAACACATAATATTATTTGGTTTTCCTTTTCTGTGTAACATGTGTTGCATCCACATTGCACACTGTGACACAAATCCTTAGATTCAAGGCCTTCAAATAAAATATTAAAAAAATGAGATTGTTCAAGACGGGTTCTTCCCTCCATAGTCCATATATACTATTCTACTGTGAAAATCTTCTTCTTGTCCTTGATAACATCTCTTTCGTCCCCCAAAAAATATTCTTCAACAAGTTGTTTAGTCCACTCATACAATATTTGACAAGACATCTGAAATTTACAAATTGAAAAAATCTATTGTTAATAACTCACAACAACCCCTATTTAAGCCAATGATCTCTACTACATCAGTATATAAGTAATATAACCCTTTATCATTCCCTTCACCTTTCATTTCAGGCCCTTCTTCAAAAGCTTAATTTTCACAAGCTCATTTCCAGCTTGTGTTTGTAATAAACGATGCATCAATGGTGAACACGGTTGAACCTAAACTTAAGATCCTCTTTTGTAGTTGACCAAGGCTAGGGGGACTAGTTTCGGTTATTGAATCCACTGTTCATCCGTAGTATCTTGGTCCCTACCCCAAGTTTTGGGGTTTAGTAGGGGCTGAAATCATGAAATGAAAGAGTCAGTTGGTCGATGTTGCACCTTTTAAGGGAGTAATCCCTAGATGAGAATGACGCCGGTGAGATATTGTTGACCACCTGAGGGCTTTTATCATGGTAGGGACGTCGTTCCAGCAGTCCCATTGGTTGTGTTCTTTTGTGCCTCTATTTCCTCTTTCGGCATTATAACGTCCACAGTATCAAAGGACCCGATGATACTTAGGATATACTTTTCTTAATTATGGGCCATTGGGTGGTTAACGACATCCCCTAAAGGTCTCACTCCTCTTCCCTAGACTTGTGCCCGAATCCACGGGTCATCTCAATTCACTCGGTGTACAATATGTGTCACACACACGCGTTTACTTTGACACAATGTTTTCTAACAAAGCAAACATATACGACGATATAATGCACATATATATACATATAATTTTTCAATGTTTAGTGAACATTTGATGACGTGGAAAGTCTTAAAAAACCCAATCTATCCCAAATAATAATAATAATAATATCTTCCAAAGTACCCGATCAAGAAATCTAATGTTATAAAAAATTATAGATGTAAGAATATAAAACACACTTCCGTGCATATAAATACACCTATATTTGCAAAATATTTAGTTGTAACAAGTCCTCATACAGAGTGCGAAATGAAAAATAGAGCATATTTTTTTCGCAATTATCTTGACTGTGACAAAGCAGCACTTCATTAATTTTGCAGATCTAAATGCAACTCTCCTCTAGTACTCAAAATTGCATTGATAATTTGAAATTCCTCCAATAAAAAAGAAAGATAAAAAAATTTATATGTGTCACATAATAAGGAAACTCTCATGACATCACAGTAAAGGAAGAACAGACATCTTTTGGTAAATGAATAATGAGATTTAGATATACAATAAATAACAATTCAAAATTTAGTGAATTCTCATAATGTTTTAAAATAATCAAGGTTCTAAAAAATGCAAGGCGTGACCGAGGTGTGGAGGCCGAGCCTTAAGCCTTAGAAGCCTAGGCGGGGCCTTAAACGTAAAAAGGCGTCAAAAGGCGTTTAGGCCTTTTTAAATATATTTTAACATTTGTAACTATAACGAGGCTATTAAAAATACTAAAATGGTACATACCTTAAAATATGTTTGAGTATATGCAAACTAAAATAATATTTTTTTAAATACTAAGAAAAAACGCGCGTAAAAAGAAAAAGAAAAACCGTGCGTTTTTTAGGACAAGAGGTAGAGAGGTTTGGGATACCATTTGTCTGCTGATTGTTTTGGATAAGATATTTGTCCATTTTTTAAAAAAAAAGGTCTTTGAAGGGCGATATCGTTTCACTAAAGTGTTTTTCTTTTTACAAAAAAAAGTGCGCCTTAAGCCTTTTACCAAGAATAAGGCGTAAAAGGCTTAAGACGGGGCGTTTCTCCCAAGCCTCAATCCTAGGCGTGCCTTTTAAAACACTGACAATAATACAAAACCATTCAAATATGTTATATAAGCATAATGTCGTAACTCAAAATTGGTTATTTCACATATTGGTATTCTGTAACGGTGCGATATGTACTTTCAGGAAAGTTTTTAAGGGGAAGTTCATTAATGAGTGCTTATAAGAATTCTATAAAGGTAAAACTTCTTCTGAAATTATCACATAATCATTTGAATTTCCATCAATTACTATTAATCCATCCCCCCCCCCCCCCCCGGAGTATAGCCGGTGGCCATTTTTGTACCAATAGTAGTGTGCTTAAAGGGTAGCCATAAATCAATGCTTATGAGAATTATATAATGGTAAGGCATTTTAACTTCCCTCAACTCAAATGTGGTGGCCCAGTAATCACTATTCAATAACTATTTTAACTCAAGTATTTCTAAGATTAAACTAGCAAGTAAAAAAGCTAAATAGATGCGAATTTTTTAAGCAAAAGGCTCAAATGAGCCTCTAAATATATTAATCAAATTGAAAATACATGGTAAGAATAAGAAGAACAAATAAAAGACGCAGCTGCATATTATCACTAAGCATAGGACGATCCTAACTAGGTTGGCACCATCCAAAACCTCTATCATATAAGCACCCTAGCAGTCTCACAACCAATGGCTCATAAAATAAAATCCATATGATCCATGATTTTATTACTCCATCAAGGATAAATGCAAAACGGAAACTCATCTGGAAGTACATATAAATATTCTTCTCAGATGAATATTGGAGGAATTTGATTGAAGCCCCTTTGCAAGTTCTTGAGACACACTATAATCCCAAATCAGGTACTTCATTTATCTCAATTTTCATCGGTAAACACAAACCAAAGTACTTCCTCATCTCAATGAAGAAACTTTTGCTCAAAAATCTTAATTCTTTAGCATGTCAGAAGGTCAAAAATTCGACCTCACATTCAAAACTGGAGAGATATTATACAACTTTATGAAGCATTTTCAAAATTGATTCGACTTAATTCATCATTGGTCAAAGCATCCATAAACAGAGCAGTTATCAATGCATTAACATAGAATCCCTTATTAACCCTTTCACGAACAAGTTGCATCGTCCTCAATTTGTCATCATTTCGAAGAAATCCTTGGATAACATTTGGCGATCTTCTTCACACTGACTTTACAACAACTCTCAATGTTGGTTCACCCATAGGGCCTACAAACTCGATATAGTCCCTTTTTACTAATAACTTTCATGACTTCATATGGTTGATTTGGATAAACCTTAATTTTTTAAAGAGAGAAGCATGTTAACTATTGTAACCCATTAACTCAAGTAAATCTAAGTTTAAAAAAAAAGATAATTTGAGAATAATCTCTATTAATTCATATTTCATATGAAATAACATAACACTAATCATGTACTTATCTCAATTAAGAAAATTATCTTCCAAAATCATAACTCTTTAGCATGCCGCAAGGTCAAAACTTCTACAGTTCTACCTCACATTCAAAACCAAAGAGAACTTACATAACCTTATGAAGCATTTCCAAAACCGGTTGACCTAATTCATCATTACCTATAGAATCCATAAACAAAGTGGTGGTAGATACACGAGCAAAGAATCCTTTGTTAACCATCTCACGAAGAAGTTGCATTGCCCTAAATGTATCATTATTTCGAAGAAATCCTTAGGCAATAACATTATAAGTGCAACCATTTGGCGTGCAACCGTTCTCTGTCATTCCTCCAAATAAATCATTTTATTCTCTTAGAAATCCTTCTCTGCATAATCCGTTAATCAAGATATTATATGTACGAACATTAGGTTGCAAACCTTTGCTATGAAGACTATCAAAGAGTTCTCTAGCAGCTTTAAGTTTCCCAGCTCTATATATACCGTCAATGAGGGTTATAAGCTATAATGTCAAGATGCAACCAACAATCTTCTATCTCTTGAAATAAGGTTATCGCCATGAAAATGAATTGGCTTTTAAATAAACCGTCTAACAGAATAGATTATGTCAAGAGATCTGGTTTTTGGCCACAAGATTGCATTTCATTTAAAAGCTCCAGTGCAACAAGAGGTTTCCCTACGCGACACAAGCCACCGATAAGAGTGTTGTAAGTCACGGTGTTGGGATTTAATCCTCTAGTAGACATTTCATGAAAAAATCTTTGGGCATCATCCATCCTTCGCTCCCTACAATATGTTATAGCTATGAGCATTGGGTTTAACACCCCTTGCAACCATCAAATCAAATAGCTTCTTTATTTCCTGCAATCTTCTTTGCAAACAATATCCATCCATCAATGCACTGTAGGTGACTATATTAGGTTTGATGCCTTGTTGAATCATCATTTCGATTAAATCCAACACTTCTTCAACCATGCCTTCTTTACAACGCGCATCTACAAATATATTGAAAGTCCTTACATTCGGATTAATATTCTGGCTCACCATCTCATTCAACAATTTTGTAATGTCTTTCCACCGGCCTGAATTACAAAGATCGTGAAGCAAGCAAGTGTATGTGATGACATTTGGTGTAATACCTTTACGGATGACTTCTGAAAAGAGGTCTAAAGCCTCATCGACTAGTTTGTCCTTACAAAGACTATCAATAATTGTGCTATACACCAGAAGATCAGCCCCCAAATTTCTTTGTTCCATCTTCTTAAGCAATCCAATAGCCACACTAGTATTTCCCATTTTACATAAGCCATTGATAATGATCCCACAAGTTATGCCATCGGGTTGGATCCCTTTCATCTCCATTACATTAAACAAGTGTACAGCCTCACCCATTCTATCCTCACCAATCAACCCCCTAATCAAAGTATTGAGCGTGATACAATCCGGCTGAAAACCAAGTTTGAAGATTTTGGGGAAAACAGAAAAGCCCAAATCCATGTTATTCAAATGGCAATAACAATTAATCAAAACATTAAGACTACAAAGGTTGGCCTCAACTACTCCCAATGATTCGATTTGTTTGAAGAGATAAACAACAGTGGTATAATATTTTATCCTGACAATGGCCCCTATCAACTGATTAAAATACGCAACTGATGGCAAGGGTCGTATTTGGGTCATTCGATTAAACAAAGCTACGACATCTTTAAGGCTATTAAATCCAATTTTGCACTTATTTCTAACAAAATTGTCCAAGTGTGTCCGATTATTGAGAAGTTGTAGATTTGGATGAGAATGAGATGAAGTTGTAGAATAATGAGAATGGAATCAAACCCTTAATTGAGAATGAGTTGAGTTCGTAGTAGGCATTGAGAAAGAGTAGACCCACATATCTTAAGGTTAAGGTTTGGGAAGCAATAATAGTTGATCTCTTCATCGTCATCACTACTACTCCAGCTTTGTGAGATTAGGCGGATCTTCTTTGTTCTTTGTTTTTACTTGTTTTAAGTGTGGATCTAAAAGTATCAAATAGTTTATATTTTTAAATGATTAAGAGACTAACGATTATTTTTAAATATTTTATTATATTTAAATTATTTTTTATAAATAAACACTTCAAAACAATTGTATATATATTATATAAATAAACTATATATATTTTTATATAAAAAAAATTATGCATTTTATATAAAAAAATTATACATATTTTATTTGTTTTTAGTTTAAAAAACTTTATGCCATTTATAAATAAAAACTTAAATCTTTTTTTATAAATACAATGTTTTTATAACCAAAAACTTTTTTTATTTATATAAAAACAACTTTGTAATTTTAAAAACTTTTTTTAACTTTTTTCTAGAAATAAAAACGTTATATAGATGTAATAGTATTTGCAATATTTTGTAATGTGATTTCAGTGGAGATTGATGAAAATAGATTAATTGAACTAGATTGTGTTGACTCGAAAAATTAATTAATGGAGTCTAAAACGGATCATCTTTTTAATTTTCAAGAGACTTTTGATTTATTTATTTATTTATTTTGTTTTAAAGAGATTTTTTATTTATCCATTTTTATGATTTCAAAGAACACGGTGTTCAAGATGATTAAAAAACGTAAGTATTAAATCCTCATTAACTCCTCTAATACTATCGTATTAGAGGTATAATAAAGATTTTTACAAAATCTAAGTATTTATCCACATTTTTCAATTAAAATAAGATTTATTATATTTAAAAACTTGTTTAATTTGTCTACCCATAAGGATAGCAACAAGGTGAGTTTGGGGTGGGTTTTCAAAAATCCTAATCCGCCCGATCCTAATCTGCACCGCCCCCGTCCTATGATGGGTTTACTTCAAGGATCCCTGAATTCATTTAAGCCTATTTTACATGAACCCGTACCTACCCGCCCTGCCCCATTTAAACCTCATAGATCACAGCTCGCCCCGTTTATTCTCGAATACTAAAAAAATCATCATCTATATATTTTATGAATACTAAAAAAATTCAGCATCCCCATAAATGTCAACATTAAAATTTCATCACCGCCTATAAATTTCAACATTAAAGTGAAGCATCACCTATAAATTTCAACATTAATTTTTCAGCATCACCTAAATATTTAACACTACATCAAAATGTCTCTAAAAAATCAATAATATCCAAAGCAAAAAGTTACACAACATAAAAAAAAGTCTCAACAATATCAAATACAAGTTCACACAACATAAAAATAGAGATAATGAAATTTGAAATAGCACAACATAGAAATATAATCAAGTGACTCTCCATGAATTTCGATATCATCCTCATATCATCAACTCGTCAATACCTGAAAAGGTAAAAAAAAATATCTCCAACGTATTAAAAAAATAATATCAATACATTAAAATATAATTTAATAATATTTACAACATTTTAACTATTAAAAGGTTACCTTAAGCCCCCATTGGCTCGGACTCTTCTTCACAAATCATAGGCCTCGAGTCGTCGATAGAATCTTCATCTACAAAAATACAATATAAATATAAATAAACAAGTACCTTATTAGTAAAAAACTAAGACAGATAAACAACTAGCATGAATATTGTTAGTAAAAAAAATAATACCTTGAATATTATTCCACAACCAATCTTGGGTACATATCAAAGCCTCTGAAATACTCGTACTAAGTCGACTACGATGAGCATTAATCATTCTACCACTTATGGTGTTTCGATTAACATTTTTAAAAAGAGGTTGGAGACTACGAACAAACTTTTTAAATCCGACATGCTCAACAATACTGAGAGGATATTCGGGTAAAATAATTGCAATTGCACTTTCTTTTCTAGATAGATCTTGATCAAATGTAAAATTACTGAATTGGACTTTCCCATCGGATTTTTTACTATGAATTTGATTTTGATCACAAATATCGACATTTGTTTTTTACTATTGAGATGATGGGTGTTGATGACAAAAATCACCTTATTACGTGGACCAATCAGAAATGACCATGTGTTATCCAACGTGGCATTAGTCCTAGTCAGCTAGGTGTAATCCCCCGACCAAGTCCAGGAATGCCGACCAACATATTAAGAAGCCCGGCCAACAGTAGGAATACCGACCAACCTGGTCAGTAAAGCGCCATCAGTTGTATACATTATGAACGTTGTACATATGTAAATGTCTAATTTATAAAGGCATTTCATCCTTTGATATTCCAACTCTTTTACTCCCTCATGGGCTATAAATACATTGTAATCCCTAAATACAAAGGGCATGACACACCTGAATAAAACAAGGCAGTACACAATAGTGGACGTAGGCTTTTCTCTTTAAGCGAACCACTTTAAAAATCTTGTGTGTCTCTCTTATTTACTTATTTTATCTGTGATCAAATAATTAGATATGGTCTAGTTTTTTGCATCAACAGATTGACGCCGTCTGTGGGAACGTGTTTCTAAGCGTTTTCATTCATTCACTTATTCAACATGGCTGATATTCCTGAATCAAGTATTATGAACGATGGCATCCAGCCTGTTCCTTCTGCTCCACCAACAACTAATGAATTAACTGGAATCTTGGTTAGTATTGCCAAAGGCCAAGAGGCTATGCGCGATACCATCAGGCAATTAGCGTAAACCCTGCAAGCGGGATCACCTGCCTTGTCCGCTCATGGAAACATGACATGTCACCACCGCCTCCAAGAAGTAGCAGTCACAGTCAATCGAGGACTACTAGAGATACTTCCTATCGCCCAGGGGCAAATTCACTGCTCAGAGCGTCGGAGCCCTATAATGAGCAGTCCGCTCGGATGCGGTAGGAGGATTTTTGCTTCTCACCATTTATATGATCTACATAAGAAATTAACAAATTATATTAGCAAATGAACATTGGTGCCAACATGAATATATGAAATAGGAAATAAATTGGTACTTAAAGAGATTAGAATTAAAATTAGAAACAATAATTAGTAAAACCTATTTATTAAAACAATAATTACTAAAAATATACCCATATATATGAAATAGGAAATAAATTGGTATTTTAAGAGATTAGATATAAAATTAGAAACAATAATTACTAAAAATATACCCATACATATGGAAATGACACCACGATTGTATATGGCCGTGAAATATATACACACGGGTTTGGCCGTGAAAATATACACACGGTTGGGTTTGGCCATGAAACCTCCAACCACGGTGAGAAATGGTCGTATATGGTGAATCACGATTGGATATGACAAAAAATTGTTGGCACCTTCGGTGATGGAAAACCATAGGTGCAGACCAGTTTTTTTTTTCCTTTTTTCAAATCGTTAAACCCTAGTTTTTTCAAACCGTGTTAAACCCTAGGTTTGTTCGTGCAAATGAAATATATTTGCAGTTAGATTAATTAGGGTTACATTTTAATGAGTTTATAATTGATTTCTTATATGTAGTTTGCATATTAGGGTTTAATACACAAAATGAGAGGATGACGGTAATGTGTGTAAGGTTTAATGGTGTAACATACCAGAAATGAAGCTTGATGGTAATGTGGTGTTGTGTGTTTTTGGTGTTGGGAATAAGGTTTAATGGGAGATGATGGTTGGGAGAGAAATTAGAGAGAGAGAGGGAAAAGGAAAAAATAAGATTTGAAATTTTTTGGATTTTTATACGAGTGAAGGTACATTTAGTGTTGTGTTTTTTGGTGTTTTGTATAAATATTAGGTACTTATGTGGTGTTTTGTATAAAATGGTGTTTTGGAGTAAAATTTTGGATGTAAATATCAGGACCCATTATTAAAACTCATAAATCGAATTACAAGCACGCAAAAAACAAACTCACATCCAAACTGACCAAAAATATACAGAACACCCCAGCTCTAAATAAAACACCGAACACACTTTTATGTCATGTTTGTAGCACATTGCATATTTGCATCACCAATAAAATTATTTTAATGTAACCGTGCATAGAATGCGCTCGTACATCATTTATATGGCATACCACGCTTCATGCCTACGGCGCACAAATTTTAAGAGGCTACATAGCAATGCTCAACCAATCTCTAAATTCTTTTATCAATACATAACCAATGTTTAAATAAAAAGAAGTTCCAAATGCATCAAGCCAATTTTTTATAGTAGGGACTTATAACATACATATAACCAAATAGGGGTTTTTACATTCTCTAAGACTTCAGAATATCACAAGCGTAGTTTAATGATTGTTATTACAAACTTTGAATAACTCTAACGAAAACAATAGTAAACTAAAAGTGAATTTAGCATAATCTATGAGCACGCATTATATTCTCATATTTTCCGGAACATAATGACCCATTCACATTTATACATATGCTCAAAATTGTCATTCTACATCAAACTAACATAATATATGCTCAAAATTTCCGCACCCCA
This sequence comes from Sambucus nigra, assembly GCA_949130495.1. Classification (NCBI taxonomy): domain Eukaryota; kingdom Viridiplantae; phylum Streptophyta; class Magnoliopsida; order Dipsacales; family Adoxaceae; genus Sambucus; species Sambucus nigra. Next base: position 30,939,577 of record OX422207.1, on the reverse strand, counting down.
TAGGATGGCAAAAAGAATTATACATGCCTAGAACAACTCTTTTAACTTTTCGAACCAATACCGTACATGCCTAAAGTGTGAATAGAGCCGATGTCAACCAACTCTTAACATTGTATTATTAAAAAAGGATTCATTGAAGAACGTTCAACTTGTTGTTAACATGACATAAAAGCAATTTTTACTCGGAACTTACTCGGAATCCTTAAAAAATTAATTATTAAGAAAATCCTCTAATTCAATGACATTTAAGTTTACTAAATAACTATTCATGTATTTAAAAACATCACCAAGGAGTCATTAATGTTAAATAGTCCTTATTATCCACAACACTCAAAAACACATCTAATGCGTCCAATTGACACAATAAACAGATCATTGAAAAGTGTGAAAGCTAGCTATCAAATATTTATTACAAATTATATTATACAAGTGAAATATGAATGAAAAGACATGGGATAGAGTGTTTTATGCTTTGAGATTGTTTCGAAAAACCCACCAAAATGCATTTCCATGAAGAATCAACCGAATCGCTACTCGCACAGTGCATCCAATTAAGACCAGCTTACTTCGAAAATCTCTACCTTCATGGTTGCTTTTGGGATGTTTTAAGCCAGTAATTGAGGTAATTCGATCAACTTGGGCTACATAAACAAAGGAAGTATATATCGCCTATATATTTAGGATAAGTGACTATGATTTAGGGCATTAAAAGTACAAAAAAGAAAGATGAAGAAAACAGTGTTGAGAGAGAGAGATAGAGAGAGAGAGAGAAAAGAGAGGGGATGGATAAGTGGAACCTTGACCAAGACGCCATCCTTGCGATATTCTCATGGTTGCCATAGAAATCTCTAATCTGGATTGTGTGTTGTATAAATTGTGGATGTATTCAATCACTAACAAAAACTTCACCCACCTCCATCTCAATCATTCTATAAGGGTGTGTTTGATTACAAAGTTGAAAAATTGTTGAAAAATAGTTCATTTTGATGAGAAGTAGAAAAACGAGTGGGAAAATGAGTTTTGGCCTTAATTTTTCTATTTTCCATGGAGTGCAATTCTTTGGTTGGTGGATAAGAGATATTTTCCACTAAAAATGAGATATTAGATGGAGCACTTGTTACGTGCATGAATGTTATTCCTATATAACTTGTTTGCAACCAAGATACTATAAAGGCAAAACATGAGTCAAACAACTATTTTTCATGGAAAAAAATATCATGTAAATCAAACACACCCTAATACCAAAAAAACAAAATATCTTAATTGATTGTTACCCGAACTAAAAAAAGCACATAAGTTAAAGGTTTGGTGTTTGGTAAGAGAAAAAGATATCATATACTCAATATATTGCAAATTTGCAAGACATTACCCGATTGTGGACTTTGTCAAACAAGTAACCTGCACAAGACGCTAAATCCATCATGTTAATTAACATGTATAAAGTTCGTCTATTTCAAGAAAATAGTTCAAGTATGTAGGCATGCAACTACTCAACTAGACAAATCCTTTTCCAATTATTTTTGGTTAGGCACATGAATTAAAAAGATGCAAATAATTCAGCTTATCCAGTCTTGCGATCCGGGGTAATAGAAGGACCTGTGGCTTTAGAGGACATGCAAAAATAATAGTTTCTACCTACTTAAAAAATTATTCAATAATATAAGCATGCAACTACAAATGTGTATATAAAAATTATTCAGCTCACGGAGCCTTGAGCCGGGACAACTGAAGCATGTTAAACGGTATATAAGCTAAAGTTACGACGACTTCAAAACATAGAAAGTAGAGATAATAGTCAACATAAGTACACAAACATAATGAACATAATCAGAATCAACTTCCATGCGGCATGAAGAAATTATATGCGCCTATTTGTAACTTATGTTAGGACTCCAAATTTTGCAAGAGCCACCATTTTGCGAAATAAAAACGTAGAATTGTAAAAAAAGATATTGTAAAATAACTTACGTGAACCTTTTAATAAACAAAGATTAAACTAAAATACACAAACGTTAAAACAGGCAGCAAGGATCAGTTGCTTAATAATTATCTCATACAACACTGAAGACATTTTCATAATTTTTGTTTACTTCCACATTCTTATTTAACATTAATCTTGCTAACATGGATATATAGAGTACTAATCCTATTTTGGTTCCCCACAACACAAATATTATATGATATATTAATATCTCAGTCTGAAATCAAACAGATTTTTACCATATGCAATATATATATAAAATTTCCATTAATTTAAACTATATTTTATCACATTTTAGGACTAAACACTGATTGTAAAGCGTAATTAATTTATTTTAGTATTTCACAACCACTTGGGGAATCCAAAGAATATTTCTACAGCCTAAAAGTCCTTAGGTTAAAAAAAGTTTGCCTGTATGCATTTTAGTATATACCTTATATCTAAGATCTTTGTCTATACACCTGGGCTTTTCCGAATTTATAATTGCTTGATTTCTAGAAGCACCAATCATTAGCGGATGGAAAGGGAAGGAGGGCAGATGGAGGATTCTGAATAAAGGGTATGAAATAACATCCAACAAAAATGTAAAGTAATGAGATGAGCCCAAGATTTTAGAGATCTTAGATAGTTAGATAAAAATAATAGAATAACATACTCTAAAAACAGAAGAGCAGAGAAAACTAGTAAACCAGACACAATACTCACGAGGAATTGCAGTAGTACATCCATGCATGGGTGGGGATAATGATCTAATTAATTCTCAACTTGTTACAATGGGGCGGGGCATAACTAGATGGTTAGATGTATAAAAGATTCATCCAAATGGAACATAAGTCATGAGGGTCTAAAAGTGAAAAAACTTACTAAATCGTCTCTATACGCTTGAAGCATCTGGAAGAATTGAATTTTCAAACCAAAAGTAGTCGTCATCCCCAACAAAATTCTCATGGAACACAAAAGCATCAACTGCCCTGTTACCTTGTGAGTATACATCTGTGTTTTTTAACTCTTTGTGCTGTCTAATATTATAGGTAATACACCATGCATCCAAAGCATGAGCCAAAGCTTCTGAATTAGTTTCCACTCTTGAAATTTGAATGCCATTGTAAATACAGAATTAAAGATATGTATGTTCAGAATACAGAAGTTGACGATGAGACTTCGCACCAAACACAAGCGCTTACGGGAAGCTTGGTCACCATTGACGACCACAGTAATACCAAAAGCAAAACCAGTCCGATCAAAATGACTCCTAGATTGCATTGGAACATCTGGGGAGGGTTTAAAAACATCACCCCTGAAGTTGAGGTTCAGAGAAAATTATCTGTGAAACTCTGTTTTTAGCAATTCATGGATCAAGCCTGACCACTGATATGTTAATGCACTAATAATTGTACAATTTGTTTCGTCATAAACCAAAATATTTTGAAGGAAAAGATATGTAAATAGGTCTTAAACAGAAGCAAAGTAGGCTCCATTCATCGATCTATGTTCAAATAAGCAATACCAACAATTGACATTCTTATGCAATCATAGAATTGAGACGGTGGTAAATTAACACTGATTGTGATTGAATCAGTGAGACTGCAACTCTTAAAACTAAGATCTAGATTATAATAAAAGCTTGGATGCCATGAAGTTGAATGCAATTTGTAAGAGAAATTCCGTTATAACAACTTATGATTCAACAAAAACTTTTAGCACCATAAAAAATAATCTCTGAAAAAATGCCAATTATGTAAGAAAATAGCAGTATAAAGCAATCTTACATTTGTATACTAATCTGTTACAGAAACCTAATTTGGAAATAGAAGAAAATGTAATGAAATTTGCCTCGACTTGTGAAAAATCAATTGTATGAACAATAATTCAAACCCATGATGTGCTTAGTAATATCAACACACAAAAATCAGCTTTGAGGAACAAAATTAACCTCCATCTTCTCCACTTTTTGATCTCAGCTTTGTGGCTACCATTCCCCTCTTCATCATTTGCTTGCCTCCAAGACTATTCTCAACAGCCTTCTTTCAGTCCTTAATTTGGTGATTCACGATGTGCCATTGTCGAGTCGATTTAGTCAAAAAATTTAGTCCAAGTATGCTAATGAAGGAAGAGTAACTAACTAGAAAAATTGTAGAGGGGACGAGACTAGAAAAATTATTGGATGCAAAGTTGAGTTTCTGGAGGTGAACAAGTTGATATAGCGATACTCCAGACTCAATGGAAGTAAAATCAAACTAGTGAGACTTATTTTACCCCCACAAATTGGGGGGATAGATTTTATATGTAAAGCTCTTATTGTTCTAGAGTACAACCACGTCCATACTCGGGGAGTATTGTATATTTTATCCAGATTTGTATGTTTTTTGAATATTTGACGTGATAATCAACGAATTAGAATAAATCTAAAACATTTAACATGTGGGGCTTATTTATGATGTGGCATGCTACCACCACTTAAGTAAAGAAAGTTATATGAACCTCAACCTGAACTTTATCACTATGGTTTCTGAAAATTGATTTTCTTTATGGTCTCAAAATGTAAGAATTGAACCGTATCATAGTTTTAATATAATGGAAAAGGTACTTCATGTGAATTGGATAATTAATAGTATCCAGGATTCTAGTGGAAGGCTTCTCTCCATTGAAATTAATGAATTTCGTCGAGTGTTGTCAAGTGGTATCCCCTTACTAGGATGTCGCTTCCGTTGCTTGCATTAATGTATTGAGTAGCTCCCATTGCTTGTATTACTTCCCGAGGCGGGGGGGTAGGGGGTAGAGGTAGAGGATTCGGGTCAGCTTAAAACATCTAAGTAGACCAGTTTGTTAAATGTTGTTGGAAGGGATGGGTTCACTGAAGTAGGCTGCAACTGAGAGCAACACCATATGTACTCTTTCAAGACAAGGTCTTGGGGTAAGACCGCATTTATCACTATGCGGAATCATTATTACATTATTTATGCTAAAGGTTTACCTAAAGTGAAGAGATGCAAGGCTCTGCTCATAATGGCAAAAATGATAAAGAAAATCAGAAATGGGAGAACCATTTTCATTTGATTAAAAATGTAACAAATGGGGATAGAAACAGTTGCTCAATATTGGGACAGCTTGAAATCAAATTCATTTGCTTGACTAAGAAACCACTCAATCCCGATAATACTACGAAATACAAAATAAGGGTGCACGAGAAAAACAGTACCCACTTACTGTCTAATTAAACTTCTAGTCCACATATATCTCTATCATATATCATAGGCATGGATATATATACCTACCTAAAGACTGTCTAAGTCTTTCACAGACTTTGTTTCTAAACACAACAGAAACTACGCACATGAACTGTGTAGAACAGACAACCAACAGATATACACATACAAAATTCTGTAGCAGGAGACACACATACTCTCACATATCATATCATACTTTGTACACAAGCAAACACAGTTTTGTAGCAGAATATGCACATACAAAAATTCTGTAGCAGGAGACCATGGTTCAAAGTCAAGGCCGATACCGCGACGATACGGCCGAGTTGACTAGGTATCGGTGTCCACCGATCCGATTCCGAGTTACGAGTTGAGTTTTCAATTGTTGACGTAAATCGACCCTATAGCGGTAATTTCTCGGTAGTATCGGTGATATAGCGGTATAATCGGCCCATATCGCAGTAGAATCGGCCCATATCGGCGATATCGCGATGGAATCGGCGATATCGCGATGGAATCGGCCATATCGGCGATATTATGATGGAATCGGCCCATATAGGCGATATCGCGATGGAATCGACCTATATCGGCGATATCACAGTAGTATCGACCCATATCGGTGATATATCGACCGAGATGGTATAAGTTACTAAGAATCAATCTCTCTCTCTCCAGTGTTGTGTTGTTAAGCGTGGTTTTTTGAGGGGGTTACGAAATGCTAATTGTTTTTTAATTTAGTGTGCTCTGTGTGTGGGTTATTTGGTCATCGTGTGGATTTAATTTAGTGCATTGTATATGTGCCAGTTTTTTTTTAAAGAATGCAAATTATCCAAATGTTATTTGTTATTATTTTTTATAATAATGTTCCCAATGTTATATTTTAATATGTTATTATTTATAAAAAAAACGTAAATGTTATTCTTTTACAAACAAATATACAACTGTAATTATTGTAAAAATAATATTTGTATCCTCTAAACATTTGTAAAAATAATATTTGCATCCTTTATGTAAAAATAACATTTGCAACACAAGTAAAAAAAAAATGTTTGCATCCTCTTTGTAAAAAAATAACATTTACATTCCTTTTATAAAAAAATAACATTTGCATCATTTTTTGTAAGAAAATAACATTCGCTTCCTTTTTGTAAAAAACGATTGTAAAAAAAATGTAGTGCTTTGTCAAAATCACTATTTGTATCCTCTTTGTAAACAAGTAACAATACTAAAAAAGAAACATTTCTGTCCTTTTTATAAAAGGATAACATACTTAAAAAACACATTTGTATCCTCTTACTAAGAATATAATAGTTGTATCCTCTTTGTAAAAAAAAAATTATCCTCTTACTAAAAAAGTAACATTTGTTTTTCTTTGTAAAAACATAATATTTGTATCCTCCGTGAAAAAAAAACATTGATTTATTATGGAACATTGAATCTGCCAAGTTCGCAGCACGTCAATATAATCAATTGTACAATGTTAAGCATATTAAAGGATAGTTTTAAACTTATCTGATTGGTCCACATTGTTAATTGTATTTTTTTAAAATTTTCTAGATTTTTTTCAGAATTTTTTGCGCTCTCTAAATAGTGTATCTTTGCGTATCGCCCGATACCGTGACCGATACCGCGACCGAGTTGAAAATCGAGTGGCCGATACCGGGACCGATACCGAGACTTTGAACCATGCAGGAGACACACATACTCTCACATATCACATCACACTTGTTACACAAGCAAACACACAGTTTCGTAGCAGAATATGCACACAGTTTTGTAGCAGAACACAATATTTGCGAACACACCACACTTGTTCAGTATGATAAACTTTATTTTGTACCCCCCTCATCCTAAATTACGAGTCCTGTATTCCTCTTTGTACTTCCCCAAATTAAGAGTTCTATTTCTAAAAAATTATCTAAAATAGCATAAAGGGCTCGTTTGGTTCGAGGTTTGGAAAGAGAATGGGAATCCATGATTCCAGGAATTCTAAGTTCTAGGAATCTTGAATTCCTTTCCATTGTTTGGTTCAAACGGGAATTCTTTTTTCCCGGCATCTAAAATTATTTTCCTATTAGGAATAAACATCATTTAACTAAAATACCATTATACTTGATTTGAGTGTGTGGTTGTGTGTGTGTGTGTGTGTGTGTGTGTGTGTGTGTGTGTGTGTGTTTGAGAGTGTTTGTGTGTGTGTGTGTAAGTGTATGTGTGTGTCTGAGAGAGAGAGAGAGAGAGAGAGAGAGAAAGAGAGTGTGTGTGTGTGTGTTGTGTGTGTGTGTGTGTGTGAGAGAGAGAGAGAGATCATGTGTGTGTATGTCAAAGAGAGATAAAGAGTGTGTATGTGTGTGTGTGTGTGTGTGTGAGAGAGAGAGAGAGAGAGAGAGAGTGTTTGTGTGTGAGAGAGAGAGATATAGAGAAAGAAAGATAGTGTGTGTGTGTGTGTGTGTGTGTGAGAGAGAGAGAGAGAGAGAGTACGTGTGAGTTTATGTGAGATGGTATTTTTGTCTCACCACAAAAGTAAGGCATAATGTCCGGGAATATAGGATTCCCCCCATTTTAGAGGGGAAAGGAGAATTCCAATTTTGTGGGAATTCTACATTCCAGGAATTCTAAGTTCCACTTAAATCTCCAACCAAACATTGTAATTCTAAATAAGGGGAATTCTAAATTTCAGGAATCCTAAATTCCCTTTCCAAACCTCGAACCAAGCGAGCCCAAAATAGCTTAACAATCTCCAGTGTAGAGCGGACTTGACAAGAAAAGTTGCTGGAAGAAAGGTTGAGTTTCTGGAGGTGAACAAGTAGATATAGCAGTACTCCAGAATCAATGAGGAATTAAGAATTAAACTAATCGGGCTTATTTTACCTCCAGAATTTGGGGCAGATTTTTAATGTGAAGATCTTACTGTCTTAAAGTATAGCCACAACAACACTCGTGAAGTATTGCGTTCTTTCTCCAAATTTGTACATCTTTTTTAATAAATTGATGTGGAAATCAGATACTTGAGTGTAAAATAATAAAAAAAAATTAAAATGTGGGACCCATTTATGATGTGGCGTGCTGCCACATCACTTCGTTAAAGAAAAATTGTACAACATAATATTTTTGACATGGGTAGAGCTTTCCATTTGGTTATAGTTGATCCAATTTAAGAAGGAACAAGCACATGCAGGGTCATTCATAGCAAATTAACATAAACCACGATGATAACGGAAAAAAAAAGGTGTAAGAGATGAAATGTAATTCTACGGAACAGAAGGTTTCTACCACAAATGACTTGGAACCTTATCCTTGTAGTGGAAAAAATAGTATTATACAATCACTTATGACAGCGCCTTCAAAACAACATTCATATGAACCTCAACCTGAACTTGATTGCTAATATTCCTAAAAAGATCATACTCCCGCGGAAGAGGTTGTAGGCAAGTCTTACCATCATTTTTTTGTAGATGTTGCTTCCAAGACTCGAACCCGCGACATAACTCTTTAGGCGGGTAAGTACTTGTCATCGCACCAAGTTCAACCTCTAACTTGATTGCTAATGTTTCTAAAAAATTAATTTTAGTTATGGTCTCAAAATGTAAGAAGAGAACTAAAGATTAGTTTTACCTGAATGGGAGTCAAATAGTTAATGGTATCCAAGACTGGAATAGAACGCTTATCTCCAGTGTAATTAAGGGATTTCATCGACTATCCATCCAGTGTTTTTGTTGGGTGGTCTCCCGTTCCTTGGATATTGCTCTCGTTGCTTGCCTTATTGTGCTGAGCATCTATTGTCCCAGTAACCTGTAATTCAGGGAGAGAGAAAGAGAGAATTTGGTCCATCTTAACACATCTCAATAGAAGAGCCTATCGGATCAAAATAAGTCCGTCAACATTTAACACAACCTATATGAGTCTCCCTTGTGTGTGTGTGTGTGTGTGTGTGTGTGTGTGAGAGAGAGAGAGAGAGAGAGAGAGAGAGAGAGAGAGGATTTAGGTCAGCTTAACCCCTGCAAGTCATCACACATACTATTTCGTGACAAGGTCTTAGGGTGAGATTGACTGTACTTATCACAATAAGCAGAAGTATAATTATTTTTTAGAAAGGCTTGCTTAAAGTGAAGCAAGGCAATGCTCTGCTCATAATGGCACAAAGGAGGATGTGAAGATTAAGTAAGAGAAGTTACAGAAGAATAAGTGAATAGAAGTGTCAAGATGAAGAATATCATCTATTATTGATAAACCTATATATACACTGCCGAAGATCATCAATTAAATATATGCACACCTACCTACCCAAAAATCTACAGTCAAGTTTTTGTCAAATATGTATTTCCAAAACCACAATTTTCTGTGACCCAAGTACTTTTCCACAGCATATATTCTATAGCAATGTACCCGACTAAGATTTAGTTCGAGTCTTCGTCGACTACGCTTTTTCAATAATAGTATTATGCTAAGATTCGTGGAAAGAATTGAGAATGACTCTTATGAACTGAGTTTTAAAACTTTTTTCGGCATTTGATACAATTCCATTTGAATGAATACATAATGATAAAATGCAACCTAATATAACTGTTAGAACAAAAGGGTAAATAAAAGGAGCAATATAACCCAATTCAATTGTCAAAAACATTAATAATAATAATAATAATAATAATAATAATAATACGACAAAAATTATGTGAACATAAAGTACTGCTCGTCTTGAATGTACCAAAAAATTATAACCTATCCAAAAAAGGGAGTAAGGCTTGCCTAAATCAACCTCTCCCAGATCCCGGGCGCCTTGTGCACTGGGTACAACCTTTATTTTTATCTCATATTACAAATAGAGAGTGAGAATTAAAGCCATAAAAAAATCTCATTTGGTGCTGGGAGAAGATTATCTTGGTTGACATTATTTTGTTTCACTTTCTTTTTTCTGGACAGTAACTACAGATAGATTGAAACTTTGACCAAAGGTAATTCAAAAGACTTGAGTCCAACCCAGAGCAGTAGAAGAATGAGATCAATAACCATCAAGGACTCTTTATTGGACCAGTGAAGAAGTTACGTAAATTTACCACCACTCAATTTCAGGTATTGGCTCCTTTGGTAATAATTTTCTCTGACATGTCGATCAAAGTTGGATTTACATCATCAGGCTCTGGTTTTTCCTTTGCCGTCTCTTTAACTTACTTCACCTTAAGCTCTTTAGCTTTCGCTTATCCAAATAGACTCTACAAAAGCAAATATAAAAATAATTAAAACAGGCATAGACTAACAAAACACATCAGGGGACAGATTATTAAACAAAAATACCTTTCACTTAATTATTTCTGCATCCTTTCACCATTTGCCTTCCTCGACAAACTGAAAAGTGATGTTCTTAGGCCTCGAAAGCTTATTTTTATCAAAACCCATTCTCACATCGAAATTGAGGGGCTTTCTTTGTGTCAACTTCTCGTTCAGGTTTGAAAATTTTAAAGAAGCGTGCCTTTTTTTCTGCTCATTCATGTTGATCTGTACAGTTGAATAAAGATGAGAAGGAAGCAAAAATCCTTAATGAAAACAGACAAAAATCCTTAGGCATGTGCAATACTTCACATTTCTGAATAACAAAGACTTGAGGGATATTTAATACCGTCCCATTGTAAGTTTCATTTCAATTAACTTTTAGTACAACAATCCGACAAAATTGGAACCATTACTCACATTTCGTATATTAAATGTTGAAATTATAATATGGGCTTTCATACAAGAATAATGCTTTGAGTCCCAAATAACTCCCCTAAATCTCCCCCAAATCCTATGTGGACGCCACGTCATTCTTCCACTTACCTGTCATCTATTGCCATGTGATGGGGGTCCCGCCAGGGCACAAAGCACAAGTCATTTTGGGGGAGATTTGGGGGAGTTATTTGGGACTCATAGCACTACTCTTCATACAAAGGAAGAAAATATTCTTACCCACACACGATTCAACTCCGAGAAGATGACACCACTTAGATGTATGGCAGCCAGCGACTAACCGCTATATGTAATAGATATTGCTACCAAAAGATAAGAGTACACCTGACTTCCATAAATACCAACACAACAGTAACACAATTTATAATTATCACCTCACTTCGAAAAGTTGGAAACAAATCACACTAACAGAGAAACACTTTCAAACGTCTCAACAGTCTGAAAAGTTGACATGAATTATCTCCAAATCATTTTTTTGCGTGTGTACCCATGGAAGTTTAAAATGAATAAAGAAAGAACAGTTGCTTACGCGGTGTTTGGTGGGTGGAATCAGAATACACATAATCTCCAGCATTGTTTTCTTTGATAGAATAACATGTGAATATATTCTAATCATGTAAATAAAAACATGTACGAGTTGAACATTTAAAAAAAGGCAACTCAGTTAGACCATTAAATTTGCAAAGCTTCTAGCTAGTTAAGGAGAGAAAATAATAACCAACCAATTGGGTTCTCCTCTAATGGGGTATAATCATCAAGAGTGCTTTCTCGTTTAGAATATATCATGCTATACGAAATATCAAAATTCTGTTCCAACTGTGCCTGAGAAAGGAAAAATTTACAGGAAGCTGGTTGAACAGATACATAACCAATCAAAAAAACTCATTAATGCTTTGAAAACTATCTATGTTGAGATTTTGGGGACAACTGTTCAACTTGTAATGCTCCCAACTCCCATGGAGTTCGTTCGAAGATTTATGTTTTCTGCCACTTCAATTCTTTTACGAATGCGACCATGACTTAAAGGAAGTCTTCTTCCGCATCACTTGACACGAGTAATCCATAAGGGTGGCAATAAGAAATTCATATTTCCTCATGGTGCTTCTAGCAACCCCTGCCACTTTTGTTCTAATACCTCTGTTGTTGACAGACGCAATGGCTCACATAAAGACAAACCATAAAATAGACAAGACGGGGAAACAGGGAAACAAAATGGACAATGCAGAAAATATTGTTGTGCCAAAAATATATCAAAATAGATTTGCAACAAACTTCGTAGATATTGAAAAATAAATTAACTGTATGCAATTCATCGTCATATAAACGAATCTGCATACTATATCTAGATTTCATCAATATTCTAACAAAATTTAATTAGCAAGTTTTAATTAAAGCTAACCTGCCATGATAATGTTTAATCAAATTCACCAATCAATTTTGGTGAAACGTCCTTGCTAGATCATCATTTTTTAATATCAAACTCAATGCAACACAAATCTCAAACCCTAAACCCCATGTTTTCAGTTGAGAATAACAAAGAGAGAATAGTGAACTGGATACAAATAACACTTGAAAGTACTGGGCACATAATTATGTCAGTTTTCAGCTATTTAATAAATAAAATGAGAAGAGGTCCTTAGTTGTTGAGAAAATTTTCAGGCAGACTGGATATTTTGCATCATTAAGCCTCAATAGACGGCATCTTTAGATTACTGTCGCTAAATCACTAATCTAATATGGTTCTTTGGTTCATAAACTTTTCCATTGTCTTGTATAATGTTTTCTAATGTCTTGTAAAAATTGTGATTATTACCTTGATAATTTTTATTTATATGACTTCCTGAATCCAATTCAAAAAGGTTGATCCATAGTGGAATTTCTAAATGCTTTGAAAAAAAATTACCCCTATCCTTGACTGGTATATCGTTTTTTAATTTGACAACTTTAGATTTAACATCATCTTTCACCCTACCAAAATTTGATCAAAACATAGTTTATTTTGAGAATTTCCTAACACACACATGCGCACACACACACATATATATAGATGTTTTCACATAATTGATCATTTATTTCAGAAAAAGAGTTGATAATATAAAACTGCGTTTGTTCGAATTTCGACAAGCAACGTAAGTTCACGAAGATGAAGCATCCTCGTTTGCAATCTCTTGGGAGTCTCGGAAAAGTAAATAAGAGAGTAAATTTTAGTGTTTACTTCTTTTAGAGATTTGACGAGTGACACCGCATTAAAACGAACCAAGCAACGTAAAACATAAATGTAAAAGCGTGCCTAAACAACCAGGTCAAAAACCAGCCCCCCCCCCCCCACACACACACACACACACCAAAATAACTTCTGCAAACACAATATAAACATCCTAAACTAATGAAAAAAGAGACTACAACCTTGAGTGGTTGACCAAGAACATAAACCACCAACAAAGAACCAAAAATTAAAACAACACTAATTCTAAAAAACAAAGTGACACGAGATAACATACCCTGGCAGCCTAAAGTAGGCCTCATTTTCGAATAAACAAATAAATAAAAGGCAATTTTGGAAAACAAATGTAGAGAAATTATCGGGAAAGTAGGCCTCACTTTCAGCATGATATTATTTTCATACAAAGATAGAGATAATACCTCAAGCCAACTATTTTGTCCATTAACTCAAGTATTTTTAAGTTTGAACTAGCAAGTAAAAAAGATAATAAGTGCAAACTAGACCTCTATTATCTCATTTTTTCAACCGTGAAAACATAATACAAATCAGGAACTTCCCCTACTCTTGATGAAGAAAATTTTGTCCCAAAATTTGGACTTTTTAGCATGCCATACATTCAAAACCTAAAGAGAAATCACACAACCCTACCTACGAAGCATTTCCAAAACTGATTGACCTAATTCATCGTTACCAAGAGAAACCATCAACAAAGTCGTTGTAGATACATCAGCACAGAATCCATTATTAATCATTTCACGGAGAAGTTGCACTGCCCCCAATGTCTCATTATTTCGCAAAAATCCTTGTATAATAATATTATAAGTGCAACCATCAGGCGAGCAACCACTCTCTTCCATTCTTATAAGCAATTCATTTGCTTCGGTTAGCATCCCTTCCTTGCAGAATCCATTAATCAAAATATTATGCGTACGAACATTAGGTTGCAAACCATTCTTAGGGAGACTATCAAAGAGTTTACTAGCATCTTTAGGTTTCCCTGCTCTACACATACCATCAATGAGGGTGTTGTAAGCTACAATATCAATATGCAACCCACACTCTTCCATCTCTTGAAATAAGACCATTGCCTTGGAAAGGCGTTGGTTTTTACATAAACCATCTAAAAGAATACAGTACGTCATGACATTTGGATTTTGGCAACAAGATTGCATTTCATTTAAAAGCTCGAGTGCAACAATAGGCTTCCCCACGCGGCACAGACCACTTATAAGAGTGTTGTAAGTGATAGTGTTAGGAATTAATCCTTTCTGAGACATTTCATGAAAAAATCTTTGGGCATCATCCATTCTTCGCTCCCTACAATATCCATTAATCAATATGTTATAACTATGAGAATCAGGTCTAATACCCCTAGCAACCATCAAATCAAATACCTTATTTGCTTCCTTCAATCTCCTTTGCAAACAATATCCATCCATCCAAGCATTGTACGTGACTATATCAGGATTAACACCTATTTGAATCATCGTTTCAAGTATACCTACCGCTTCTTCAACCATACCCTCTTTACAACATGCATCTACCAATATATTGAAAGTCCATACATCCGGATTTATTTTCAGGTTCACCATCTCATTCAACAATTTCGTAACGTCTTTCCATCGGCTCGAATTGCAAAGACCGTTGATCAATGAATTGTATGTGATGACATTTGGTGTAATTCCTTTACGAATCACTTTTAAAAAAAGGTTTAAAGCCTCATCCACTAGTTTGTCCTTACAAAGACTGTCAATAACTGTATTATATACCACAAGATTAACCCCCAAATTTTTTTCTTCCATCGTCTTAAGTAATCCAATAGCAACACTAGTGTTTCCCGTTTTACATAACCCATTGATAATGATCCCACAAGTAATGCTATCGGGTTGGAGCCCTTTCCCCTCCATTACATTAAACAAGTGTACAGCATCACCCATTTTATCCTCACCAATCAAACCCCTAATCAAAGTGGTGAGTGTGATACAATCCGGTTCAAAACCAAGCTTGAAGATTCTCCCGGTAGCAGCGAAACCCAAATGGACCCTATTGAGATGGCAGTAAGAGTTGATCAAAATATTAAGAGTATAAAGGTCGACCTCAACTATTTGTAATGATTGAATTTGTTTAAAGAGGGAAATAACAGTGGTATAATGTTTCATCCTGACGATAGAGCCTAGAAGCTGATTAAAATAGAGAATGGAGGGCAAGGGTCGCATTTGGGTCATTTGATTAAACAAATCTAGAGCATCTTCAAGGGTATTAAATCCAGATTTGCATTGATTTCTAACAAAATTGTTAAAGTGGGTCCTGTTATTCAGAGGTTGTTCTAATTTTCCATCCGAAGGATGTGGAGTTTTAGAAAGAGTAGAATAGTGAGAATGAGAATGAGAATGGTAACATACCCTTAATTGAGAACCAGTCGAGTTTGTAGTAGCATTGAGAAGAGCCATAGCCACATATTTTAAGCTTAAGGTTTGGGAAGCAATAACAGCTGATGTCTTCATCGTCATCACCTGTGGAGGGTTTATGGCGTTGGGCTATGGGTTTGAGTTGCAGCTAAAAGGTGACAATGGTTCTATAAATGGTTGCATTGTATGCAAAAATGGTAAGGGTGACTATTCGAGTTAGTCGTGTCATTTTTGGATCGCGTTGATTTTTATTTTAGTTTAAGTTTTGGGTAATCTTAAATCTGTACAAGCTAATCGGGTCATTTCGGGTTATTACTATAAACGGATTATCGGGTCAAAAATTGTCAACTCTAAAAAATGGTTCAAAGATTATATGTTAGACTTCGATCTACTCACTCAAAAAGTAAAAATGAAAATTTAAAATTAGATTATGTATTTTTAGGACTTAAAATGATATTGATTATGGATATAGGACAATAAATATTTCGTTTTCATTTTTAGTCCCTACTTTCAAATTAAAGGGACACGGGGCATGTTGTGATTGGTTGACGTTTTATGAAAATGGGTCCGCGCCAACGGCTTTATTCAAAAATAGGGATTAAAACTATAAATAAAATATTTGTTGTCCTATTTCCAAAATACATATTATAATAGCGTATATATAAAATAGGATTTATTACATCTTTTTCTTTTAGTATCCGTTACTTGTCATGTTTTGTCGTTATAAATGCTAAAAAGTTGATATATGTGAAAATTTGTTTCCTTTTCGACTATTTGGTAGCACAATTTGTTGTGACATTATTTGTCAATGTACAACACCCTTTATATATAAGGTGTTGCCAAACTTTTCTTATCTGTTTGTGTGAGAAATATTTGTCAAGTTTGTAGTAGAATTGAGAAGAGCCATAGCCTCATATTTTAAGCTTAAGGTTTGGTAAGCAATAACAGCTGATGTCTTCATCGTCATCACCTGTGGAGGGTTTATGGCGTTGGGCTATGGGTTTGAGTTGCAGCTAAAAGGTGAAAATGGTTCAAACATTATATGTTAGACTTCAGTCTACTCACTCAAAAAGTAAAAATGAAAATTTAAAATTAAATTATGTACTTTTAGGACTTAAAATGATATTGATTATGGATATAGGACAATAAATATTTCGTTTTCATTTTTAGTCCCTACTTTCAAATTAGAGGGATACGGGGCATGTTGTGATTGGTTGACGTTTTATGAAAATGGGTTCGGGCCAGCAGCTTTATTCAAAAATAGGGACTAGAACTATAAATAAAATATTTGTTGTCCTATTTTCAAAATACATATTATAATAGCGTATATATAAAATAGGATTTATTACATCTTTTTCTTTTAGTATCCGTTACTTGTCATGTTTTGTCGTTATAAATGCTAAAAAGTTGATATATGTGAAAATTTGTTTCCTTTTCGACTATTTGGTAGCACAATTTGTTGTGACATTATTTGTCAATGTACAACACCCTTTATATATAAGGTGTTGCCAAACTTTTCTTATCTGTTTGTGTGAGAAATATTTGTCAAGTTTGTAGTAGAATTGAGAAGAGCCATAGCCTCATATTTTAAGCTTAAGGTTTGGTAAGCAATAACAGCTGATGTCTTCATCGTCATCACCTGTGGAGGGTTTATGGCGTTGGGCTATGGGTTTGAGTTGCAGCTAAAAGGTGAAAATGGTTCAAACATTATATGTTAGACTTCAATCTACTCACTCAAAAAGTAAAAATGAAAATTTAAAATTAGATTATGTACTTTTAGGACTTAAAATGATATTGATTATGGATATAGGACAATAAATATTTCGTTTTCATTTTTAGTCCCTACTTTCAAATTAGAGGGATACGGGGCATGTTGTGATTGGTTGACGTTTTATGAAAATGGGTTCTCGCCAGCAGCTTTATTCAAAAATAGGGACTAGAACTATAGATAAAATATTTGTTGACCTATTTCCAAAATACATTTTATAATAGCGTTTATATAAAATAGGATTTTTTACATCTTTTTCTTTTAGTATTCGTTACTTGTCATGTTTTGTCGTTATAAATGCTAAAAAGTTGATAAATGTGAAAATTTGTTTCCTTTTCGACTATTTGGTAGCACAATATGTTGTGACATTATTTGTCAATGTACAACACCCTTTATATATAAGGTGTTGGCAAACTTTTCTTATCTGCTTGTGTGAGAAATATTTGTCAATAAATTTGCTAACTTCTTACCTATTTTAATGTTTTAAAAAACAATTTTAAAAACTGTTTTAAATAATTAAAAAATTGTTTCGAATATTTAAAAAAATCGCTTTGTAATGTTTTACAAAATGTTTTAAATATTATAAAAAATTATTAAGAAAATGTTTTACAAACTTTTTAAAAACTGTTTTATAAAAATATTATAAAAACTGTTGTTGAAACCAAAAAATATCCACCTACGTGGACCAATCAAAAGTGGACAATTATTTCCTTGCATGGCAAAAGTCCTAGTCAGTAAATAGTTACTCGGCATGTACGCCGACCAACATAAAGAATGTCGACCATCAATATGAATGAACAGCCACCACACGGGAAGTACAACCAATTATCACATTCATTATGTACAGGGTGTAAATGCTTAGATGTATAAAAGCATTCCATCCCTTGATATTACAACCCTTGATCTCCAGATCACTACAAATACATTGTATCGCATTCCCAATGTGCAAGATAGAACGGACTCTAGTATATTCTTATTGACAAGAGTACCTAGCTTTCTGTAATTTCTTAAATCATACCATAACAGTGGACGTAAGCTTTCTTCATAGTCGAACCACTTTAAAACCTTGTGTTTCTCTATTAATTATCTTATTCTTATTCTATATTTTATCTATGATTATTAAATTGGATCTAGTCCAATTTTTTACATCAACAGATTAGCGTCGTCTGTGGGAACGTGTGTCTAATTACCATTCTCTATCTCGTATATTCTTGTTTGAAGGAAGATGAATGACCATCATGAAACCAGTGCCAAAAATGAGCGCAACCCAAAAGATCCATCTGCTTCGCCTATAGTTGCCGACTTGACTAGAATCCTTGTTAGTATTGCCAGAGGTCAAGATGTTATGCAAGAAACCATGAGACAATTAGCTCAAGTTATACAAGCCAGATCTCCTCCTGATATTTCTAGACAACAAATGGCTCCCTCACAGCAGAAAGAAATGCCACCACCACCTCTTAGGCATAGTCAATGCAGTTATTCCAGACCATCTCATGATAGGACTTATCACCGAGGAATTAGTTCCTCAATCAGAGTTTCAGAGTCCTATGATGGCCATTCTCTCTCTCTTGAAAGGCCAAGCGCCTTAGAAAGGTTGAGTCGAGCTTCGCCTTTTGATTATTTGGGCCCCCGAGCAAATCGAAACCCCCTAAAGCGTTACCCAGAAACACTCAACCACCACCCAACCATCATGAAGCCTCGGTCCGATCAAGATCAAGCATCTGATAATCGGTCCACGTCGATCAGACTTTTCAGGAAGAGAGCTCGGCGCAAACACGAGGACAAAACAACCGAGCAGCCTTGTATAGGTCTGATGCAGGCGATCCTTCATGGAAAGGGTCAATCCAGTGATTGGAAGATCGGCTTAGAGAGATGGTAAAAGCAAAGAACCCCTTACAGTGAAGTTTTGTTAAAGGATCGCCTTTTATTCAGACGATTGTGGATTTTCCTACCCCATTTAAGATAAAATCTCATGTGGTTATTGTAACACCCCAAGATTTTTGGGACAATAATTTAATTATTTCTGGGAAGAAATAATATTATTTTAATTTGAGAATAATTAAATTGGCAATTGAGGTCAAAATTAAAAGATGTTAGAAAGTAATTCGAATGACGATTCCGAGTGTGCGGTTGATTCCGGAAGGGTCGAGATAGTCAAAATGACTGTACTTGGGTCTTATTTAAGTTCCAAAATATGTTAAGTTCGTTTGGCTAGAATTAAAGTCACCGAGTCATTTAAAGTGTGTATTATCAAAAGTTGTGTATTTTGGAGATAAGGCTTAAACGCCTACGGGAGATAGAAATCTCATTTGAGATTAAGAGAAAGCCCTAAAAAGAAAGAGAGAAAGAGAGAAGAAGAAAGGAAGAAGAGAAAGATAGGAAAAGATTGGGAATTCCGGCAAATCCGCGATTTCGAGGGCGATCCAGCCTCTACAACTTTGAGGCAAGTGATTAAACTTGCTAAATAATTCTTGTGCATGTTTTATTTCATTATTTGTGGATAAAAATTATGGATTTTGGTTAATATGTCAAAACCTAGATTTTTGGGTTAAATCTTACATATGATGTTTATATATGGATTTGGAGTTGTAAATTAGAGGGGTTAAGTTATTTGATGAGTTTTAATGTTATGAATATGTTTGGGTGGAAAATTTGTGGTTATAAGTAAGTATTTTGGAGTTTTTGAAAAGTTGGAATTCTTCAAAAATGGAGTTTGGTCGAGGTATCTGGTAGGGTCGGTCGACCGCGCCTCAAGGGAAAAGTATACTGTCTTTGTTTTAGGCATAATTGAAAACCGCAGTCGACCGCGGTTATGGGACCGGTCGACCAGGCCTCTGTTTTTTGTTCAAGTTTTGGAATTCAAATTTACCCCCTTTTCCTTTGGGTTTATATTGATGGACCTTCTCAATTATAGTTTTTAGAGGGTTAAGTGATTATATAAGGGGATTAAGGATCTTAGAAAAGTGAGGAGATGTTTGGGGTTTATGTAATACCCCATATTTCTGAGGATATTTAATTAAATTAAATTGGTGATCTAGGATTTAATTAAATCGATGATTTGGAATTTATTTGATTTGGAATTTATTTAATTTAGAGAAATTATATAATTCAGTGATTGAGAGTAAATCAGTTCAATTTAAGTTTAATTTCACGCGTTCGATATTTTGAGGTGGAATTAAAATAATTTTTTTAAAGTGACTCGGATGGTGATTTTGAGGTTACGGTTGGTTCCGAAAGGGTCAAAATAGTCGAAAAAGTGTACTCGGGTGTACAGTTTGGGTCCCGGGATGATTTTGGACCAACCCGACATCGTTTAAGGGTATTTCGGTCATTCGGGAGTTGGAGGTTTAGAGAACTCCGAAAATATTAAGTGTATATCGTCCATTAGAGATAAGGGGCTAGGTTTAACACAATCACAATAGAAGAGAGGCCATTGAAGAGAAAGAGGAAGAGAAAGCCAAAGCTTCCTACACAGTTTTTCGCCCCGAACGCAACGGAATCGAGATCGGAGCGAGGGGAGAACAACAACACCATCATATTAATGAAATTCAGACCTTCTATTGAGAGGCAAGTATTTAAATAACAATTTATATTAAGCATGTTATACTACCCATGTAGATTAGGGTTTGATTTCATGCTTTTGGATGTTTTATATGAATTTGGGAGGGTTTAATTCATAAACTAGAGTGGGAATGCATGTAGAGATGTTCCTTAATGATGATAATATGAAATTAGTGGGTTTGGGTTGATTAATAAGAGAGAAATCTGAGTTCTTGATTTATAAAGTTGATGAATATGAGAAAAAAATTGGGGTTTTATGTTAATTAAAGGAGAATTTGATTTTTAGGTTGAATCTTTGATGTTTTGTGTACATTTTCATTGGAAATTTATCTCTATATGAAGATAAACTGATATTAGAGTATATTTGATGATTAAGATTGAATCTTGATGGGTTCTTGATTGAAGAACATGAATCTTGAATGACTTAGGGTTTAATTGATGAACACAAGATGTCAATCTGCCAGAATTTTTGATGTAACTTTAAACGTATGCCATTTTAGTTTTACTTAGAATTAAAGAGAGATCCATACATGTTTGGAAAGGTATATGTATTGGCTTTCTAATGAGTTTTGAATCAGGTCAATCGGAGTCCCGTAGAGGGAGAAATCGATGTTTTACTGTAGGGTGTTTGATCTGCCAGCATAGTAACTGCCAGAATTTTTGACGTAACTTTAAACGTATGCCATTTAAATTATACTTAGAATTAGAGTGAGATCCATATATTCTTGGAAAGATCTATGTCTTATCTTTCAAATGAGCTTTGAATCAGGTCAATCGGAGTTCTGTAGAGGGAGTAATCGATATTTTACTACAGGGTATTTAATCTGCCAGAAAATTTTCTAATCGATTCGGTTGCTCAGTTTTGGCCAAAAAATTTCCTTTTCTTTAGGACCTTTGGAAATCGTTTGGAATTAATTTGTGGGATTTAATTTCTAATATAAGGGAATTATATTGAAACACCAGTAGTCCTAGTTTGGGTTTTAGACGTTGCCTACGAGGGAAGTTTAAGGGCTAAATTAATTTGGATTAATAGAGAGCAAAAATCTAAATTGAAGGATAGTTTGAGTTAAGGGAATTTGAGAGGAACGGGGACTTAGACCATTAGGGGGTAGAGAGTTTACCTTACGATATTGTATGTGGAATAAAGGATACCCTTCGAGTGGTGAGAAATACTCGAAAATGTATGGTAATAAGTGAAGTTATAAATTATGAAATACGTAGAATATTCGGGATATAAATATACTATATATGAGGCTTGTGATATGGGATGTGTGTGTGCCCTATTGTTATTATAAATATATATATATGTGTAGTGAATACCTATCGTTATTATATGGTTGTGTGAATACCTCGTTGATGTTATATTTATATAAGTGGAATGTGTACCTATATTATTGTTTATTATATGTATGACATACCTACCATACTTGCTATCACGGGAGGTTGGCGTTCGAAAGGGGACAATCTTATCCTGTGTTGCCTTCGGGGGGATTTTAGATTTGGTACCTCAAGAACATAGGACTGTGAATGGCTTATCTGTGAGTCGATAAGTCTGCTGACTGTGGGAGCGTAGGTATGTACGTGACCCATGGATATGTGAACTATGTTCGCCTCCAATATGTGTGATTTGATATATATGGTTCGTGAGAGAAGACGAATCAATAGTCCCTTATACAACAAGAGATGTACCCGGACATGATAGCAGAGTATGCATGCACCGCAGCTGTGCCTAGGGGTGCCTTACTAGTATAGATATAATGGATGATAAATATATATACCTTTGAGATGTTTTACAGTATGCACCGCAACTAGGTCTGGGAGGTGCCGTGTTATACATATATATTAAAAAGTGTGCATATATATATATATACTTGTTATGTTATCTAATGTGTAAAATTAATGGATGAGAAAGATAGTGAAATCTTATTTGACTTAAGTATGTGAACACTAAATCCTAAAATTTGAAAAGCCTTGCTCATATTAAAGAGAAATGGATATATATTTAATAAATGTATTTGCATGGAAATACGAGTAGACGCTATGAGTTATGGGTAGCAGACTTATGATTTCAAACCAGTTAGTTGTGTGTATCTAAACTAAAAGTAATCTGAATATTGGGGTCGAGGTAACATTCCGGACCAATACATATGGAATAACTATTGGGGTCGGGGTAACATTACGAACCAATAGCCCTTGATGTGTGATACAAGGATATAATAGCAGAGCGTGTACTTACATTATATATGGTGTGTAAAATATATATACTACATGAATAATCTACTTATGTGTGCTAGTAGAGAGACGAGATAGTATGTATCTAAAGAACGATTAATCTACTAAAGAGTAATTAGTAGGGAGCTTAGATAGGGTATATCTATATAATGATGAAGCTACTAATGTGTGAATAGTAGGAAGATAGTTAGTGAATATCTAAAATAAAGTTTAAGTAGAGAAACTTAAATGGTAAAGTTTGAACAATAACCTACATAGAAAGGGTAACTGGGGTTTAATAATAACATAAGAGATATACTAATTATTAAGGCTATTCGATAGCGTACTGTATGGGCGGTACGGAGGAGCTATATTGATTTGGGTTTATTAGATAATGGTTGCCTAGTTAGATTGGCTAGAATTGACTAGGTGGGGTTAAGTAGCAAACGTTAGGTGCGCATTATAGATGAGAGATGAGGAACTCAAGGGAGTGTTCGCAACCTAACATGTGTATCTAATAACTGTTCATTTAAATTGTTATTTAAGTACTTGCTAATTGTTTTTAAATGATTTTTACTTGGGCTCTGACCCGTACTTGCAAAACCTTTTTTCAAAACCTTTTAGGTGTCCAGCCACAGGGACGCCAAGCAGGATGATCTATTCTAGGGATGCGTAGCTGCAGCACTTGTGGATGCTTGCAGGATTTTGACTTAGACGATTCAGTTACTTCACTCCTAGTGTAGGGTGCAGGGCAGTACTTTATTCGGGCATGTTGCCCACAGTTATTTCATTTATGATAGTCAGACCTTGTATTCAAACTCTTATTCAGGTTGGACTATATGTTGGATTTTGTAATCGATGGTTTATTCGGTATTATTTCATTCCAGTCTTTTATATTATGGATGGATTTATATTACTTTTGCATGAGATGTATTTATGTAATAATGTTTTGTTGTTGATTGTTTAATAAAAAGATTAAAATTTTGACATCGGCTTTTTGAATACTAGGTGGTTAGTAATGTTTTAAAAAGTTTTCGACAGTGGTGCTAAAAATGAACCAAATGAGAAACCTGTTTTAATTGGATATAGGACTGATCACCCGGTATTAAATTAGGCAGGGTGTCACATATGGTATCAGAGCATCAGGTTCTAGTGTCCTTAGGATCTGTGCGACTTTTCACGTTTCAGCATAGCGTTCTTTGATATAGAGCCTTATGATAGGATTGTTGTATTTCTCGACGTATGAGATTACGTTCTCCTGCCGTTATATATAGTTGATGTGATTCGTATACGAGCTCGGTTGGGCTTCATACACTAAACATTATAAGACGACTAGTGAGTGCCATTAAAAGGACTGCATGAGGAGAGGCTCAGCAGAAAGACCTATAGTATTCTGGGAATGGTGATTGAGATGGAAGTCATTATGATTATTGTTCAGGATGGTGACAATAGGAAAATCACTCGGGAGGAGAAGTTTTCCCAAGAACTTTTATAGATAATGTTGGTGCAAATTTTAGACTCATCCAGTGCTGTCGATAAGAGGTGGGGGAAAAATAGAGGGACTCTTTGGGAGAGTCATCTACAAAAAAAAGGGGAGAGTAATAGGCCAATGGAAGGATAAAATCCAAAGGCAATTGTGTAGGACGGAGTGTAGCAACACCCGAGATTAAAATTTCGAGCGGAAAGTTTTGAGCTCTTAGGGGCAGTATAAAGTGACGAGAGTTAGTCACCACATATAAGGAGTATATGGGATTAAATGAGAAATTTAAGTGATATTTGATTGATAGATATTCCATATGCTATTTGAACATAGATGCGAATTAAGTTTTAAAACTTATCACAAGTGAGCGAGTTATAGGCCGATTGTGAGAAAGGAGCTGACTTTTTAAGGGAACTTTACTCGACGAACGGGAATAGGAAGAAAATAAAGGTTCTTTATGTTGATAATGGACTCATGAGTAGAATACAAAAGGATGGATGAGAAATCCGGTTAAGATGAATAGTTTTGAGGTCGTCAAAAGTCGTATGTTTACGAGTTTCCATTAACGCTTCCATGAGAAGGGAGCTAAGAGGGTTAGAGAATCTACACGAAGAGTAAGATTGGATTTAACGGTGATATTGAAACACCACAGGAGGGTACACCCATTAGGGGACCCATTTATATGATTCAGATCTGTCGAATTCCTGCTGAGTGACGGTGGATTCCATTAGGCCCTTCAATGCTAGCAATGAGTCTATAGGGCCAGCGGAGCTAAAGGGACTACGGGGGTAACAAATAAGGCTAAGATTATCAGGTCTGAGAGAAGGACAAACCGGCATGGTCAGTGGTGCTAGAGATAGGGTATGGTATAGAAATGTGTCTTATGTGTGAAGAGTTCGACCACCTATATTGAACTTGTCCATAGTGAGAAAGTGAGACTACTCGGACTGGAAAAGTATATAGGAATGGTGTCAGTAAGGCACAAAAATCGTCTGAGTGAGATTTTCGATAGAGGAATTGGGCTAAGAGAATGCACTAAGAGTACATTTCTATTATGTATTAGTTTACTGCTTTTGAGAGTTATGAAAATAGGGTAGACTACTTACGAGAGTTGACTGGTTAGCAATGGGTTGAGCGATCATAGATTGTGATAGTGAGATCTCGTGTTCGTTGTCCCAGAGTATGATTTATTTTGTGAGGTATCACCTGAAAGAGGGTTGATCCTATATATATGCGTATATATATTATATATATTGTGTAGTAGACTTTTGTGTGTATGTTGTCTAGTAATAATTAATCCCGGTGCGCAGGGACTGTTACTGATGTGATTCAGGGTAGAAAGGCTTATTGTCGAGCGGAGAGATATAGCTCGTGACTTTTTAGCACTAAGAAACTAGTGATTGTAAAGGCATCGTGATATATGTTATCTTGTGTAGCATACGAGTGGACGATTATACTTTTATGTCAAAAGACGGGTATTTGAGGGTACGTAATATGGACTGAGGGCTTAACAGATCTCAATGACCGATAATGCTAGGTAGTAGTGTATCGGGAGGGTTCCTTGTTTAGATTTCGCTTTGCGAGACATCCCACGCATGAAGCTTAGCACAATGTTGGGACGTTGGGAGACGATTAGCCACTAAGACATGGGTTTAGTACCTTGAGTATTTTTTTTATTTATAAAGTGATATTTAAAGGATAGTAACTATACGACAGTGAGAGGCTAGTGGAGCCAGGTAGCATCGGTGAAGTTATGCATATTTATAGGTTGCTTGGGCGCCCTGGTTGGTGGGGATGTTTATATAACCCGCAATTGGGAGGGGTAGAAATATATGTAGTGATCTTTAGAGTCTATGTTTAAGGTAGTGTCGAAACCTAGGAGTTCTAGACTTATTCGAATTTCGAGGACAAAATTCCTTTGTAAGGGGGAAAGTATGTAATACCCCATATTTCTGAGGATATTTAATTAAATTAAATTGGTGATCTAGGATTTAATTAAATCGATGATTTGGAATTCAGTGATTGAGAGTAAATCAGTTCAATTTAAGTTTAATTTCACGCGTTCGATATTTTGAGGTGGAATTAAAATAATTTTTTTAAAGTGACTCGGATGGTGATTTTGAGGTTACAGTTGGTTCCGAAAGGGTCAAAATAGTCGAAAAAGTGTACTCGGGTGTACAGTTTGGGTCCCGGGATGATTTTTGACCAACCCGGCATCGTTTAAGGGTATTTCGGTCATTCGGGAGTTGGAGGTTTAGAGAACTCCGAAAATATTAAGTGTATATCTTCCATTAGAGATAAGGGGCTAGGTTTAACACAATCACAATAGAATAGAGGCCATTGAAGAGAAAGAGGAAGAGAAAGCCAAAGCTTCCTACACAGTTTTTCGCCCCGAACGCAACGGAATCGAAATCGGAGCGAGGGGAGAACAACCACACCATCATATTAATGAAATTCAGACCTGCTATTGAGAGGCAAGTATTTAAATAACAATTTATATTAAGCATGTTATACTACCCATGTAGATTAGGGTTTGATTTCATGCTTTTGGATGTTTTATATGAATTTGGGAGGGTTTAATTTATAAACTAGAGTGGGAATGCATGTAGAGATGTTCCTTAATGATGATAATATGAAATTAGTGGGTTTGGGTTGATTAATAAGAGATAAATCTGAGTTCTTGATTTATAAAGTTGATGAATATGAGAAAAAAATTGGGGTTTTATGTTAATTAAAGGAGAATTTGATTTTTAGGTTGAATCTTTGATGTTTTGTGTAAATTTTCATTGGAAATTTATCTCTATATGAAGATAAACTGATATTAGAGTATATTTGATGATTAAGATTGAATCTTGATGGGTTCTTGATTGAAGAACATGAATCTTGAATGACTTAGGGTTTAATTGATGAACACAAGATGTCAATCTGCCAGAATTTTTGTTATAACTTTAAACGTATGCCATTTTAGTTTTACTTAGAATTAAAGTGAGATCCATACATGTTTGGAAAGGTCTATGTATTGGCTTTCTAATGAGCTTTGAATCAGGTCAATCGGAGTCCCGTAGAGGGAGAAATCGATGTTTTACTGTAGGGTGTTTGATCTGCCAGCATAGTAACTGCCAGAATTTTTAACGTAACTTTAAACGTATGCCATTTAAATTATACTTAGAATTATAGTGATATCCATATATGCTTGGAAATATCTATGTCTTATCTTTCAAATGAGCTTTGAATCAGGTCAATCGGAGTTCTTTAGAGGGAGTAATCGATATTTTACTACAGGGTATTTAATCTGCCAGAAAATTTTCTAATCGATTCGGTTGCTCTGTTTTGGCCAAAAAATTTCCTTTTCTTTAGGACCTTTGGAAATCGTTTGGAATTAATTTGTGGGATTTAATTTATAATATAAGGGAATTATATTGAAACACCAGTAGTCCTAGTTTGGGTTTTAGGCGTTGCCTACGAGGGAAGTTTAAGGGCTAAATTAATTTGGATTAATAGAGAGCAAAAATCTAAATTGAAGGATAGTTTGAGTTAAGGGAATTTGAGAGGAACGGGACCTTAGACCATTAGGGGGTAGAGAGTTTACCTTACGATATTGTATGTGGAATAAAGGATACCCTTCGAGTGGTGAGAAATACTCGGAAATGTATGGTAATAAGTGAAGTTATAAATTATGGAATACGTAGAATATTCGGGATATAAATATACTATATATGAGGCTTGTGATATGGGATGTGTGTGTGCCCTATTGTTATTATAAATATATATATAGGTGTAGTGAATACCTATCATTATTATATGGTTGTGTGAATACCTCGTTGATGTTATATTTATATAAGTGGAATGTGTACCTATATTATTGTTTATTATATGTATGACATACCTACCATACTTGCTATCAAGGGAGGTTGGCGTTCGAAAGAGGACAATCTTATCCTGTGTTGCCTTCGGGGGGATTTTAGATTTGGTACCTCAAGAACATAGGACTGTGAATGGCTTATCTGTGAGTCGATAAGTCTGCTGACTGTGGGAGCGTAGGTATGTGCGTGACCCATGGATATGTGAACTATGTTTGCCTCCAATATGTGTGATTTGATATATATGGTTCGTGAGAGAAGACGAATCAATAGTCCCTTGTACAACAAGAGATGTACCCGGACATGATAGCAGAGTATGCATGCACCGCAGCTGTGCCTAGGGGTGCCTTACTAGTATAGATATAATGGATGATAAATATATATACCTTTGAGATGTTTTACAGTATGCACCGCAACTAGGTCTGGGAGGTGCCGTGTTATATATATATATTAAAAAGTGTGCATATATATATATATATACTTGTTATGTTATCTAATGTGTAAAATTAATGGATGAGAAAGATAGTGAAATCTTATTTGACTTAAGTATGTGAACACTAAATCCTAAAATTTGAAAAGCCTTGCTCATATTAAAGAGAAATGGATATATATTTAATAAATGTATTTGCATGGAAATACGGGTAGACGCTATGAGTTATGGGTAGCAGACTTATGATTTCAAACCAGTTAGTTGTGTGTATCTAAACTAAAAGTAATCTGAATATTGGGGTCGAGGTAACATTCCGGACCAATACATATGGAATAACTATTGGGGTCGGGGCAACATTACGAACCAATAGCCCTTGATGTGTGATACAAGGATATAATAGCAGAGCGTGTACTTACATTATATATGGTGTGTAAAATATATATACTACATGAATAATCTACTTATGTGTGCTAGTAGAGAGACGAGATAGTATGTATCTAAAGAACGATTAATCTACTAAAGAGTAATTAGTAGGGAGCTTAGATAGGGTATATCTATATAATGATGAAGCTACTAATGTGTGAATAGTAGGAAGATAGTTAGTGAATATCTAAAATAAAGTTTAAGTAGAGAAACTTAAATGGTAAAGTTTGAACAATAACCTACATAGAAAGGGTAACTGGGGTTTAATAATAACATAAGAGATATACTAATTATTAAGGGTATTCGATAGCGTACTGTATGGGCGGTACGGAGGAGCTATATTGATTTGGGTTTATTAGATAATGGTTGCCTAGTTAGATTGGCTAGAATTGACTAGGTGGGGTTAAGTAGCAAACGTTAGGTGCGCATTATAGATGAGAGATGAGGAACTCAAGGAAGTTTTCGCAACCTAACATGTGTATCTAATAACTGTTCATTTAAATTGTTATTTAAGTACTTGCTAATTGTTTTTAAATGATTTTTACTTGGGCTCTGACCCGTACTTGCAAAACCTTTTTTCAAAACCTTTTAGGTGTCCAGCCACAGGGACGCCAAGCAGGATGATCTATTCTAGGGATGCGTAGGTGCATCACTTGTGGATGCTTGCAGGATTTTGACTTAGACGATTCAGTTACTTCACTCCTAGTGTAGGGTGCAGGGCAGTACTTTATTCGGGCATGTTGCCCACAGTTATTTCATTTATGATAGTCAGACCTTGTATTCAGACTCTTATTCAGGTTGGACTATATGTTGGATTTTGTAACCGATGGTTTATTCGGTATTATTTCATTCCAGTCTTTTATATTGTGGATGGATTTATATTACTTTTGCATTAGATGTATTTGTGTAATAATGTTTTGTTGTTGATTGTTTAATAAAAAGATTAAAATTTTGACATCGACTTTTTGAATATTAGGTGGTTAGTAATGTTTTAAAAAGTTTTTGACAGTGGTGCTAAGAATGAACCAAATGAGAAACCTGTTTTAATTTGATATAGGACTGATCACCCGGTATTAAATTAGGCAGGGTGTCACAGTTTATTTCATAATGAAATTAAGTGCATATTTCCTCTTTCGTTATGAAATTTGAGAGCCGGATTAATAGATGATTGGATGTAAAGGTTGGGTTCGTATTGATTGATTTAGGGAGTGCGAATATAAGTTATCATATTTATTTAGTGGGAAATCTTCTTAGTGTCGAGCTTTATATTTGAGGAATAATGAATATGGATTGATGTGCATACGGATATAGAGAGAGAGTATTCTTATATTTGTTGAATTTGGAGATTAATCATAATAATAGAAGTGCTGGATGAGCTTCAAGTGAGAGATCATATCGAGTATATAAGGCGGGGAAGTTATGTGACTTAGAAACGAATAGTATATTGAGAGTAATATAGATACCTATAAATGAAATTATTTAATTCAAACATATGAGAGTAATAGTGTATGTATATCTATATGGGTGATATAAATACCTTGTGTGATGGTATGCATTTGTATGATGTGATTGTATATGTATATATAGTATAAATGATATATGTATATTTATGTGAAGCATATCCCCTTTATGCTATCATGGGAAGTTACGCGATGTGGGTGAGGCCCCTGGCCTGAGGAGCAAGGTGCGTATAGTCCCCAGGTCATAGCGTCCATTATTATTATGTGATTTTTATTAGGGGTGAGACGTGGTGGGTATGTTTCGTCTCATTTTCGGGGAGGAACTATGACCGCTTTCCATACGTTGTGATTTTGTTTTTACCAAGGCGGTGTGAGATTTCGACCGTTGATACCCA
This sequence comes from Sambucus nigra, assembly GCA_949130495.1. Taxonomy (NCBI): domain Eukaryota; kingdom Viridiplantae; phylum Streptophyta; class Magnoliopsida; order Dipsacales; family Adoxaceae; genus Sambucus; species Sambucus nigra. The sequence continues at coordinate 30,908,452 of OX422207.1, read as the reverse complement.
GGATGATATGTGAGCGATTCCCTGGTAAATGATAGCATTTAGAAGCTGTATCCTCGATTTATAGCTCGTTGGGATGGTTATTATACTTGTGTGTATAGTATATTACTTGTATATGATTGTGAGATATCATATATGTATATATATTGTAAAGATATATAAGAATAATGATTGAATCTCATTCCGGGAGATTTTATCCGGACTTAAATTGTGATGACTAGATTAAAGTGAATATGATACGTATATATATATATGACTATATATATATATATATTACGTTGGGTACTGAGGGCATAATGAATCTCAATAATCAATACTGTCAAGGAGTAGTGTATCGGGGGGGTTCCTTGTTTGGATTTCGCTTGCGAGACGTCCCACGCATGAAACACAGTGCCGTATTGAGAATTGGGAGAAGTTTAGTCCTTAGTACTCAGATTTATATATTAGTATATCTCGACAATCGACAGTTTCAATGAGTAGTGTATCGGGGGGTTCCTTGTTTCGCTTGCGAGACGTCCCACGCACGAAACGCAGTGCACTGTTGAGAGTTGGGAATAGTTGAATTATATATTATATAGTAATTTGGGGTTATATGCGTCGTGCATTGAGGGCATAATGAATCTCGATAATCAATATTGTCAAGGAGTAGTGTATCGGGAGGGTTCCTTGTTTGGATTTCGCTTGCGAGACGTCCCACGCACGAAACGCGGTGCAGTATTGAGAATTGGGAGAAGTTTAGTCCTTAGCATTTAGATGCTAATAACTCATGTATGTCAATAACTAGAATCCGAGAAATTCTAGTAAGAGAATATGTATATGTATATTTATGTGAAATAAGTCGACAAACAATTGAGTTTATGGTAGATTGGAAGTTAAGGGTTATGTTTTGTTGGAAGTTTAAGTATAAATTTGGGTGTAGGTTAGACTAATTTACCCTAGATAGTGGCGGGCAGTTATTTGAGGATCATGTGCATACGTTTAGGTGCGCGCTTTAGTTGAGAGGTGAGTTGGATTTTCTGGAGAGTGAGACTCCACTTTAATCATGTTATAATGCCTTTATAATTATTATGCATTTTTATGCACTTGCTAAAATGTTTTCACACCTCGGGTTCTGACCCGTTTATATTTTCTTCTTGCTCTCTCTCTCTCTCTCTCTCTCTCTCTATATATATATATATATATATATATATATATATATATATATATATATATATATATATATATATATATATATATATATATATATATATATATATTGTATTAGGTGTTCCTCCGCAAGGACGCCATTGATGTTATCTATCCGGTGTATTCGTGGAGCTGTGGCAGTTGCATACTGTTACGGGATTTTAATATAGCTGATTCCTATCTTTTGTATATCTAGATTAAGATTCAGTTTGTATATCGGGTTTACACCCAAGAGTTGTAGTTTTAGCATTTTTTTATATTTCTTTTCTCAGACTGTTGTATTGTCTGTGACCCGACAACTTATTTGGATATTTCATTTTTGTAGATTTTATTGTACTCTAATAATTTTATCTTCTATCTTAGTGTGTATGTAAGGACGCAAATTTCCAATTGAGTCCTTTGTTATTTTGGCTCAATTCCGGACAAAAATGTTTGCGTCATAGGATAGAGTATATTGATCATCTTTCAAGCCTATGATGTGTTTGTTGAAGACGTAGCGGCAAAGAGTATAAAGCTTCATCATCATGCTGGTTTTGTGCCTCGTTTATACGTCATCAACCATAGTTCCATGCTCCGAAGGTATGAATGCAATTATATATATATATATAGGAACTTGGAACTTGTTTATTGGGTGTTAGGTTTAATTAAAACTGTGTTTTATTTTCAGAAAGAATTATTTAAAACTTTAAAATAAGTTTATAAAGTTTTCTGGGCTAAAAAATGGAATATTCAAACTTTCTGGTTTTTCGTTCGAACGAGTTTGTCGTTCGAACGAACCTGCCAACGACTTCCCATTATGGCATACTGGAACTTCGTTCGAAATGTCGTTCGAACGAGATTGTCGTTCTAACGAGTTCATACTGGAACTTCGTTAGAAGACTCGTTCGAACGAGAATGTCGTTCGAACGAAATGTCATTCGAGCGAGATGCCAGGCGGGAACAGTTTTTAGCAGTTTTAAGCAGTTTTTCTCCCACTTCCCCACTTGTTTCTTAACCAAATTTTCTCAGACTTTATTATGTGTGGGAATAACATTTTCCAACTTAACTTTTCCATTCATTTTCATCTCTTAGAGAGTGTTTGAGAGAAAAATTGTTTAAGGAAAATGTTCATGTTTTGAGTGTGTTTTTATCAAAGAGAAAAATATACATCACTCTAGTTTAGACCCAAATTTGTTTCTTCCAAGTTCTCACATTCATATATATTGCTTGGAGTTTGGCACCGGGTTCATCTCTTTCATTCAAAGAGGAGCTTCGGGTTTTCTTCTACATCCCATAAAGAAAGAAGAAGTGTTTTTGTTGCGGCATTACCCACTTGGAGAAAGGCTCCATGTTCGGGTGACGGTGACCATACAAAGTCCGATCGGTGGACTCCGAGATCGCGGTGGAGCTCCGTGGTTATCCGCTAAGAAGAGGTATCTACAAGAAGAAGCGTCGAGGCTTGAGAGGGATCGAGTTGTGTGATGTAAGCCTTTCTGTCTTGTATTTGTAAATTTCGTATCTAGTGGATTTGTGGCTAGGGCCGTCCGAGGTTGTTTACCGTCTTGGGTTTTTCCTCGTACATCGCGGCGTAGTGATTTATTGTTTTTTATTTTATCTTTCTCACACACCTAGAACGCATGCTTATGTTAAAAAGATAAAATTGGTTTAATCACTATTTATTTATTTTGGTGCTAAAATAAATTTTGGGTAATTGTTTATTTAATTCAAGTGACTTGTTAAAATTGGTTTAGCCTAATTTGATAAAATTGCAAAATATGACTTAGGCAAATTCTAGGACTTGGATGAATTAACTGGTTTAAGTGAAATTAACATTTGTGTGTGTTTTATTAATTTTCACTTGTGTTTAATTTTAATTTTGGAGTAAATTAAAATTTGGTGTTTGTTTAAAATTTTGTGTTCATTTGTTTTGTGGAACCATCACACATCCTAACGCTTCCGCATATCGATTTACACATAAAAGGAAATAATAGATATTTTAATCGAGAAAATTAAAAATCGGGGGCCTCGCATTCCAACAAGTGGTATCAGAGCCAAAGCGATAAATTATTTCGTTAAAGATATTTTAAATAAGTTTTGGCTATAATGGAATTTTCCCCATTTTCAAAATTTCCTATTTTCGATGGTTCAAACTATGCGTATTGAAAAGCGCGTATGAAATCGGCACTAAAATCTATCGACGAGAGAGTTTGGATGTCTGTTGTTAACGGGTGGTCCCCACCAACTCATTTAGTTGAAAATGAACGTATTTCCAAACCGGCCGATAGATGGACTGAGAATGAGTTTAAACTTTCAAATTTTAATTCCCGTGGTTTAAATGCCTTGTTTAGCGCTGTCACACCGGATGAATTCCGACGTATTATGAGGCCGCTAAAGAAGCTTGGGATATTTTACAACTCACTCACGAAGGTACAAGTGTCGTTAAAGCTTCGAAACTCCAAAATCTTACCACTCAATTTGAAACTATCAAAATGAACGATAATGAAACTTTTGATGAATTTTATGCTAGACTGTCCGATATTGTCAACTCATTTTTTAACTTGGGAGAGAAAATACCCGATAACCGTGTTGTAAAGAAAATTTTAAGGTCCCTTCCCGATAGATTTATTCCAAAAGTGACCGCTTTTAATTCTTTGCCAACTTTAGCCTCTACGAAATTAGAAGAGCTTGTAGGTGACTTGCAAACCTATGAACTGGACATGTTTCCCTCTAAAACTGAAAAGAAAATTGAAAAGGGCGTCGCTTTAAAAGCCCAAAAAGAGAAAATTGAAAAAGGCGTTGCCTTAAAAGCCCGAAAAGAGGTCAAACAAGTAGTAGAGAGCGAGAGTGATAGTGACTCGGAAGACATGGCTTTGTTTGCTCGTAAATTTAGAAAATTTCTTAAATTTAACAAAGATAAATTTAAAAATAATTTTAAGAAATTTGAAACATCTAAGTATGACAAAGCCGAGAAGATCCCTAAACCTATCAATGAACAATTAAATAGGCACGAGTCTAATAAGTGTTTTGGTTGTGAGGGTTATGGCCATAGGGCTTCTGAGTGCCCCACTAAACTAAGGAAAGAGGGTAAACGACCCATTTCATATAATGCGACCCTTAGTGATAGTGATAAGGAAGAGGGACCCGATTCCCCCACTAAGCCAAATTTTGTGGCTTTTATGGCTAGTCATGTGAGTACCGAAAGTGAATCTTCTCATGAAGATACTCAAACTCATGACACTTTCGAGGTCAAAGTTTTTTATTCCCTTTTTTTTATGATAGTGAGAGTGGAGAAGAAAGAGAGAGTGAAAATGAGGAAGAGGTTAATGTGAGTGAACTTCAAAATGCTTTTCAAGAACTTTATAAAGAATCTATTAAATTGAAAAGAGATAATTTGAAGTTAGAAGCTAGTTTAAGAGAGAGTGTCAAGGTCGTTGATAATAACATGTTGGTAGAAGACTTTAGGACACGAGAGAAAGCTCTTCAAGAGAAGCTTGAATATATAGAAGGCGAGAGAGATAGCCTTAGGGGTTTAATGGAATCCTTGAAAAAGGAGCTTCTTGCTTTTGAAGAGCGAAATGTTTTATTAGAGTCTAACATTTTAGAATTGCAAAACAAATTAAAAGACTCTAGTAATGTCAAATTTGATTTGGAGTGTCGTTCGGAAAAATGAGATAAAATCTTAGGAATGGTCCAAATTAAAAATGACATGTGTGGTTTAGGCTTCAGTAATTTTAATGAATCTACTCATAAAGTGAAAACCAATGTTTTAGGAGAATCTACTAGGAAAGCTTTTAGAGATCACTCCTTAGGTAAATCTTTTCGACATGTTTTTACCTATACACATTGTGGTCGAAAAGGTCATCTTAGGAAATTTTGTTTTGATCTTAAACGAATTCCTAGAAAATCCCAACGTAATGCAACCAATGTATTTAAAATTCTTACACCCCAAGATAGTCATTCTTCATTAATTTGGGTTAGGAAATCCGACTTGGCTGCCTTGCAAAATAGGGTTTTTGATTCTCATTGACTATCGCATGCTTCCTCTCTTGCTAAATATAAAGGATGAATGTGTTAGTCATGTGCATACTTTAGCGTTTGTACTCCATGCTATATTCACATGATAAATGTATGCTTGTTTAATCATTTTCTAGTTTATTCCCCATGCTTATTCACATGCTTTAGCGTTTGTTTATCTTTTGTATTTTATTTCTTCATTTTGTATGCGTTAAATGAAAAATACAAAAAGATTTTTGTTTATCATTTGGTTTTTTATCTCTTGATAATTTAAGCTTAATGAAAAGTTCAAATGATTTTTGTTTGTCTTTTGAGTATATATTTTTATTTTTGTTTAAAAATGTCAAAAACTCAAAATGATTTTATTTTTTTTGTGTGTATTTTGGTTTGACACACTTTAAGTGGCATATACTTGTGTTTGAATCCCATCTTTTATGCTCTCATGTGGCTAGAACTTTTGGTTTAGATTGTCAATCCTTATTATGTTCTTTACTATGCTTACATGGAGTAGTTGGATTTTGTATTGATTAAATGGATTCTATTTTTATATGCCTCTATTCACACATGCACGAGCTCTTTTGAAATTTTTACTTCATATGTATATTTGAGCTATGTGAGGTGTTCTCCTTCCAATCTTGTCATCTACATATTTGTGACTTAGGAGGACTAGTGCATGTCAAAATCCGTTGCACGTGAGATTTGTGTGAAAAATGAAAACATGATAAATATAAATGTGCACGGGGAAGGGCTCCGAAAGGACTAAGTGATCCTTTGCGATAGTAAGCCACCGTTTGGAATGGACCTAAAAGAAATACATGGTCCAAAGGCCTAAAAACAGAAAATATGGCATTAAAAAGAAAAATAATTGCCAAGGCCTATGTTTGATTGACATATTCATTCAAAATTAATATAAATGCTTATTGAGGGAGATTGGATGGTATATCAACGGTTTGCACAATGTTCGTTTATCCTAGTTGCGTATCTCATGTCATGACTCTATTGGTTTGTAGAATCATCAATATGCTAGGCTTGTATGCATTGTGTATGTTTGTTCATTGAGTTCAATCTATATTGTCACATGAGGTTATATTCAAATGTGATGAAGTTTGCAATCGAATGAGAACTCCGTGAACGTTTATTAAGTGTTTGGGTCTAAATCTAATCGTTACTAGTTCACACCCCAACACTTCCATTTCCATATGACACTTTTTTGCCATACGAGTGTGAAAGACTTCCATTATATTTTGTATTTTGTGTCATGTGTGTATTTATATCTATATATATGTTCGTGTGCATTCTTGATATGTTTATAGTACATATATATATGATATTGTGTTTTGCCTTTGCCTTGCTTTCTAGTCCTTCTATGCTTATACTTTAGTTTTGGTATCTATCTCAGATTAGTTATGCCTTCATGTCTTATCACTTTAAGCTTCAACATGCTTTTATATTTGTTCTTTATCCTTTGCTTATTCCTGAACAAAAAGGGGGAGAATGATAGGGGGGAGAAATGGTATCTTACTCTATAATTATCTTATCTAAGTTTAGGAGATTTAACTTAGGGGGAGTAGCTAACTTCTTGGGTTAATCATTTTGATGATAAAGGGGAGAATTAATTTTGGGGGAGTATTTATTTTAATTTCTTAAATACTTTGATATTCCCTATGCATTTGATGAGTTTGCTTAAGTGTGCAGGAATTCTTCTAAAGCGGCATCTTTCAATGGCAAAGCGTTTGATCCTTGGGTTGAGTCAAGTTTAGGTGGGTTATGTTTTGAGTCTAGTTGAGCTTGACGGCCCTTTAGGATTTTTGTATAGTTTTTGTCCCGGAATAGCCAAAGGGGGAGATTTGTAAGGACGTAAATTTCCAATTGAGTCCTTTGTTGTTTTGGTTCAATTACGGACAAAAACGTTTGCGTCATAGGATTGAGTATATTGATCATCTTTCAAGCCTATGATGTGTTTGTTGAAGACGTAGAGGCAAAGAGTATAAATCTTGATCATCATGCCGGTTTCGTGCCTCGTTTATACGTCATCAACCATAGTTACATGCTCCCAAGGTATGAATGAAATTATATATATATAGGAACTTAGAACTTGTTTATTGGGTGTTAGGTTTAATTAAAACTGTGTTTTATTTTCAGAAAGAATTATTTAAAACTTTAAAATAAGTTTATAAAGTTTTTTGGGCTAAAAAATGGAATATTCAAACTTTCTAGTTTTTCGTTCGATAGAGTTGTTCGAACGAGTTTGTCGTTCGAACGGAAATGTCATTCGAACAAACCTGCCAACGACTTCCCATTATGGCATACTGGAACTTCGTTCGAAATGTCGTTCGAACGAGATTGTCGTTCTAACGAGATTTCTAACGAGTTCATACTGGAACTTCGTTAGAAGACTCGTTCGAACGAGAATGTCGTTCGAACGAAATGTCGTTCAAACGAGATGCCAGGCGGGAACAGTTTTTGGCAGTTTTAAGCAGTTTTTCTCCCACTTCCCCACTTGTTTCTTAACCAACTTTTCTCAGACTTTATTATGTACGGGAATAACATTTTCTAACTTAAATTTTCCATTCATTTTCATCTTTTAGAGAGTGTTTGAGAGCAAAATTTTTTAAGGAAAATGTTCATGTTTTGAGTGTGTTTTTATCAAAGAGAAAAATATACATCACTCTAGTTTACACCCAAATTTGTTTCTTCCAAGTTCCCATATTAATATATATTGCTTGGAGTTTGGCACCGGGTTCATCTCTTTCGTTCAAAGAGGAGTTTCGGGTTTTCTTCTACATCCCATAAAGAAAGAAGAAGTGTTTTTGTTGCGGCATTACCCACTTGGAGAAAGGCTCCATGTTCGGGTGACGGTGACCATACAAAGTCCGATCGGTGGACTCCGAGACCGCGGTGGAGCTCCGTGGTTATTCGCTAGGAAGATGTATCTACAAGAAGAAGCGCCGAGGCTTGAGAGGGATCGAGTCGTGTGATGTAAGCCTTTATGTCTTGTATTTGTAAATTCCGTATCTAGTGAATTTGTGGCTACGGCCGTCCGAGGTTGTTTACCGTCTTGGGTTTTTCCTCGTACATCGCGGCGTAGTGATTTATTATTTTTTATTTTATCTTTCGCACTCACCTAGAACGCATGCTTAGGTTAAAAAGATAAAATTGGTTTAATCACTATTTATTTATTTTGGTGCTAAAATAAATTTTGGGTAATTGTTTATTTAATTCAAGTGACTTGTTAAAATTGGTTTAGCCTAATTTGATAAAATTGCAAAATATGACTTAGGCAAATTCTAGGACTTGGATGAATTAATTGGTTTAAATGAAATTAACATTTGTGTGTGTTTAATTAATTTTCACTTGTGTTTAATTTTAATTTTGGAGTAAATTAAAATTTGGTGTTTGTTTAAAATTTTGTGTTCGTTTGTTTTGTTGAACCATCACACATCCTAACGCTTCTGCATATCGATTTACACATAAAAGGAAATAATAAATATTTTAATTGAGAAAATTAAAAATCGGGGGCCGCACATTCCAAGAGTGTATGTGTTCTTTATCATATTCTTTAGTTATTATGTTGTTGGTTAGTTATTGCATGTATGTTTTAAAAAAAATTTGGCACCCTCTTTTTGTAGTAGTGGGTAGTTAGCTGTATTTATTTTAGTATTGACAGTTGATGCTGAGAATGATCCACTTAAAATTCCTGATTATTTTAGTATAGGGCTGGCCACCCGTTATTATTTTAAGCGAGGTGTCACAGTTACCCCCAAATATGATGGCAAGACTGATCCAGTTTTGCATATTGAGCAGTATCAAGCTGCAACTGACATTTATTCAGTCCCCGATGAGATGTGATGTAGGGGGTTTTCAAGTACTATTATGGGTTCAACCCAAATATGGTACAATAACCTGCCCCGAGGATAAATTACCAACTTCAACCAGCTTGTCGATCTGTTTATTAGCAATTTCAATTTTGGGGCTAAACCAGTAGCCCATCTTTTTAGTGTAGGGCAACAAGTATGGGAAACTAACTGGGAGTACATCACTTATTTTAATAACGAGAAATTGGAAGTGGTTGATTATGAGGAAAAGACGGTCATCACCACTCTAATTAGTAGAATGCTTCCCGAGAAACTGTATTATACTATAGCCAAAAGATCCTCCTAACACTATGACTGAGCTCGTGGCTAAGGCAGAAAAGATAATGAATGTTAAGGAAATGATGGCAGCAAAGCAGAGTCCAACTACTAAGTCTGAGAAGAAGGAGAAGTTGAACAGAAGACCCAAAAGGAGGATAAGCTCAAAAAATACGAAAACTATACTCCATTGAGTGTTAGCATTCACCATATACTAGAGGAAATCAAACACAATAAAGATTTGAGATGGCCTGAAAGATTGAGGGCACCTCCTAACAAGAGGGACAAATATAAATATTGTGAATTCTATAAGGATCATGGCCATACCACAGATAACTGTATAGCTTTGAATAATGAAGTAGAATCTCTTATTCACCGAGGAAAGCTGAACAAATTTATTGATCGACTAGAAGGCAGAGATGCAAGAGGAAGACTCCATATAAGCCTAGAGATGACGGAAAGAGAAACCATGAAGGTGGTTCTAAAGATGATCTTGACCTACCAAAAAAGCTCAAATAACCAGAATGCGAGGTAGCTATGATCAGTTTTAGTTCCTTTGACTGTCATGTAATTACAGGTGGCGATACAGGAGGACGATATCGCACTGTTGAGAGTAAAGCTTACTTAAATGAAGCACATGCTTGCTCTTTCATACAGAGAATTAATTTGAATGAAGATGATCGGCCAGGAAGGTCAACAAAGACAAATTGGTGATTGGTTTTTCCAAAAATGATCTTTCAAGGGTACTTTGTCCCCATGATGACCCACTGGTTGTCAAGTTTAGAATTCAGGATACCATCATTGCCAGAGTTTTGGTTGATAATTTGACCTCGACCGACATTATGTTTTACCTATGCTTTCAAAGCTTGGACTTGAAACTCAACCAGTTGGAACCTTATCATAGGCCATTAATAGTTTTCCGGGTGAAAAAGTCTACTCATTGGGCACAATCAAGTTGGAAGTGTTGTTCGACACCTGAACAGGAAGCCGTATAGAGAAAATATGCTTCTTTGTGATGGATAAAAATGTTCAATCTTCTTATAATGTGATCCCCGACAGGGTAGGACTGAAAAAGATTGAAGTAGTACCATCAACAGTCCATCAATGCTTAAAATTTCCCACTCACTTGGGGTCGGTGTTATTAACGGTGACCAAAAGATGGCCATCGAATGTTACTACTCCTCATCCAAATAAGAAGATTTGATGGATTTGATGAAGAAGAAGACCACCACTTATTAGGTAGATACCGCTGAGCCCAATAACGATTCTGAAGTTGAAACTTTAAATCCACGAGATGAGACAGATTTATTCAAGGGGAAGATTATGGAAATTGCTAAAAGTGTTATCCTGGACGATGACAAGCCGAAAAGAAGTACCCAGATCAGCTCAATGGTGGATCCAATCCTTAAACACGAGTTGATTATGTTCCTGAGATAGTAGAAAATGTGTTCGCCTGGAGTCACGAAGATATGCCTGGGATTGATCCTAATTTCCTATGCCATGAACTCAACATCAATAAGGATGCCAAGCTGATAAAGAAGAGACGCAGAGCTTTCAGTCTAGAGAAAAATCAAGCTATTCAAGAGGAGGTAGAGAAGTTTCAAAAAGCCCAATTCATTGAGGATGTTAAATAACCAGACTTGGTTGGCCAACGTTGTAATGGTTAAAAAGAAAAATAATAAATGGAGGATATGTGTGGACTTCACTGATTTGAATAAAGCCTGCCTAAAAGACTATTTCATCCTGTTTAGAATTGATCAACTGGTGGATGCTCCATCGGGACATGAACTTTTAAGTCATGGATGCTTATCACTACACCAAAAACAACAATATGGCACGGTTTAAAATTGTGCCAAATCAAATCTGGCATGATTTTAAACTGTGCTAAAATTGCGTGTTCCAAACTGACATTTTTTTCTGGCACGGTTTAAAAGTGTGTCAAATTCTGCCAAACAGGTTCACTTCTGGCACACTTTTAACCTGTGCCAGAATTTGATATTTCTGGCACACTTTTGGCACAGTTTCTAGCTGTGCCAGATTGAGTACATTTTGGTATACTTTTGGCACAGTCAAAAGCGTGCCGAAATTTGGTTCACTTTTGGCACGGTTTTGAACTCTGCCAGATTTTCAAATTAGTAAAAAAATAATTATAAATAATATTACAAAAAAATTAATTAATCCTGCATATCGAGTAACAAATAATTAATGAGTAACTTTAGCTAATTAAATCTTCTAGACAAATTCACAAATGAAGATTATTTTTATAGAAAACTCAAAGAGGCAAATTTATTAAAATAAAAAGAAGAACAAGCAGTAAAAAAATCCCCAAAATGAAAATAATGAAAGAAACTAAGCCTTATAGAGATGGCTACAAGAAACTAAAGTCTTCGGTTGAGTATTAAACCAATGATACCCAAGCCAAGGATAATCGAAAAAGGAAAAATGGGGATTTTTTGAGATGCGAATGAAATAAATACATATAAGGAGCACAAGTAATAAAAAGGAAATCCAATTGTGGATCATAGAGATCCATTGGTAAAAAGTTTGCAACTTTCTCTCTTCCAAAACACCATGATCTATATGCAAGTAAAACGCTCTTGCATTAACTTCACGAGGCTTTGTCGACATGATTTACACACTGCAAAATAGTAGCAAATGTCAATACCACTGAAACGATGAGCGTGAGAAAAACATAACTCACATAAAGGTTTTACTAAGTGTCCATTTGAAAAAAATGGACATAGTCACCTTTCTTTCTTGGCCTATCCACCCTCTCAAGGGATAACAACTAATCCAACAATATTCAATGATCTCAAATTCATCTAACAAATACTTCAACAAAACAAACTTCGTAAAAAAATCACAAATATATCAACTTAGGTTTAAGGGCTTTAAACGGTTCTTTAAATTCTGTAGTCTACCTTCCGCATACCAACTTAAAATTACAATGGTTTAAGATTGAATCTGCAAAAAAGAGAGGGAAAAAAATCAAATCTGGCCGAAATGGAATTAATTGGTTAAACAACATGAAATAAACAACACAAAAGGAGAGAGAGATGTTCTAGAAATGAATTTCTTAGAAAGTCCCTCTTTTGGCGCCTTTAAAGCAATATAAAGCCTTTGATCGCTTAGTTGAGTTGCTCGTATCTGAGTCCCTATCGGTTGGTCATCCATAAGAGGGATGAGATTCCAATCTCCAATAATTGCACCTTCTTTAAGGTCCGAACGAAGCAGCAGACTCGGGGGGAGGAGCATATATATGTAGTGGCTATATATATGCTCCTCCCCATGAGTCTGTTGCTTCGTTCGGACCTTCAAGAAGGTGCAATTATTGGAGATTGGAATCTCATCCCGCTTCTGGACACCCAAGCGACACGGACTTGGATATGAGGAACTCAACTAGGCGATCAAAGGCTTTATATTGCTTTAAAGGCGCCAAAAGAGGGAGAATTTCTAAGAAATTAATTTCTATAACATCTCTCTCTCTCTCTCTCTCTATCTATATATATATATATAACAGTGTTGTTGTTATATAACAGCTGAGGCACACTTAACCGTCCTATAGAGAGTGAGAGCAACTCTGTGCTTGACCGTCCTATAGATTATCTTTAGTACACTATAGACAGTGAGAGCAACTCATATATTCCCAAATATAAAATTAACGGCACACTTAACCGTCCTAACTTAGTGCTTGAACTCACAAGATCTAATATGGAGTATGAGCTGAAAAGAAAGTGAAATAAGTTTTACATAAATACAAACTCAATAGCACTAATAATTTGGCTGCAAAGTGTTTTGTCATATAACATTGAATCCAGATTCATAATTTTAGATTGTTGTACCAATATCAAGTTTGAGATTAACATATAACATTACATGCATTACGGTCCCATAACTGATGTCAAGTTTGAAAGAGATAGAGTCACTTCATTTGCTAAACCTTAAACTTAACATGTACATTTATCAATTTAGAATTCAAGGGAAACAACCCTTAGGCGTGGATTTCATGCCTTAAATATTTAAACTAGTCATCATCCAATTCCAAAGCATGGATTTCATGTCCCAAATACAACATTAGTTTAGAATTCTAATGTATGGACCCGAACACCCTAACTTTACTGTAATGAAAACTCTAAAGCATTGTAATGGAGTTCCTAAACAGTTTCTCAATAAAATCGTCATAGTATGATTATCGATAATTCGATTTTCCTCTTCGTACTTAGACTCTAATTATGTCAACCATGACATCAATTTCTTAACCCTTACCTTTGTTTTATTCTGTCAATAGTCCACTGCCACATTCAGCTGTCCAGCAAGTCAAAGCAAGGCATGGATACTAGATATTCTTTTTAGAATGCCTTTACAAATTCTTCAAGCCAACAAAGTTAATACAATAAAGATAATCCCATATGAATTAATGAAAAAATTCTGAGTGATAAAGAGATGTTACCGTCAAGTGCTTAAATTTCCACTTCAATTACCTATAGTAAAAAAGGAGCGTTCGTGAAAAGAAAATAGATAGTTTAATAATAAGATCAAACAAAAATGCCAAGAATTTGTCTGTTTGTAACTGAGATCAAACAAATAGATAGTAAAAACATAAGATCAAATGAATAGTTAAACAATAAGATCAAACAAATAGAATCAATTTAGTATTTCATACCATAATGTTGAAGCTAAACCAATGCTGAAATCCCCAATGTTGTCTTTGTGTTGCTTGATCCATATGTGATGATAAATACTAGACCAACTGTACGAAGATTCTCCCAACTGTATGATGGTAAGTACTGGACCAAGAAAGAGTGACCAGCTTGTAACACCCGCATTTATGGCCATTTAAGATTTAATTAATTCAGATAATTTTAAATTACTTGTGTGTCGTAATTTAATTGAATTGATTATGTTAATATTCATTTAAATATTAATCGGGAGAGTATATGGTTAATATTTATGGGATTTAAATTACTAAGTGAATAGTAATAATTTTATTTATGTCATAACGAGTATTAGTGATGTGGCATTTATTTATCTCAACCGGGAGTCGGGTATAGACTAAGTTAGGTGTGAGATAAGGACTTTTTATAAATTCATAAGGACGTCAATTCTTAGTGCACGGTTGAGTCTGGATGGGCCAAAATAGTCGAAAAAGTGTACCCAGGGGTGGTAAATGAATCACGGGGTATTTTTAGGCATGATTGGGCCCACACTGGGGTAGTTGGGACATTTTAATTAAGCCCATAAGTCAAAAAATCGGGATTTAGTGATTAAACCTAAGTTTAGGAGTTGTGAGGACACATAACACAATTGGGAGAAATCTGATAACGTAGAGGAGCAAAAAGGAAGAACTCTTCGGAGACAAAAGGAAGAACAAGGGAGGTGTTCTTCAACAAGCCATCATCTACTCCAAAAGATCAGACTCTGTGAACAATTAAGGCAAGTGGTTAACTTGCTGTGATTATAAGTTTATGATAATCAATTCATATTATGGTGGGTGTAAACCCAAATCCGTTTTTGGGTAGGTTATGGCATTTAATTGGGTTTTCAAGAAATTGAACATATTGTGTGATTAATGATTTAATCGATGTTATAGAAGTATTCGAACTATAGCAGAACCCAGTAGTAAAGATGAATGAATTCGGATTTGGGGATTTGGTTTTGGGTTTACGAATATGATGATAACTTAGAAAACCCATTTGTGGATTGGAAGTAAATTCTTAAAATCGACAATGCTAATTTGTTTAGGAGAAGATTATAACCTATTCTAATTGAGAAGATATAATTAGAATGTCTCTTTGAGGTGGTAAATTGAGAATTTAAAACCTTAGTATTCTGTTAAAAGCTGAAACAGAGGATCGGAGCAGATGAGCTATTCGATCGATCGAGCCTTAGAGTCGATTGATCGACTGCACATGAATTTTGACAGTTACGCTGATTTTTAATATATAAGCCCTAATTGTTTGGGGTACCTTTAAGGGGATTTAGTTAGCACAAATTAAAGTAATTATTAGTACCTGGGACTTGTTCAAGATGGTATTAAGGATGTTAAACCTATATAGGGTGTGAAATCTTATGGGAGGAATTTTTGGAAATAAATTCATAAGTATTAAATTACGGCCCAAGTGAGCGAGTCGGGTATATTAGTTGAGCGATGCCAAGGTATTTAATTAACTATTGAGAGGAATAGATTAGTTTAGAGTCAGATCATAGACTCGGGAGGGTAATAATTAATTAATGTGTAAATTAACTAAATTAGAGTCGTACCATAGACTCGGGAAAGTATTGTATTAATTAATATGTAAATTAATTAAATTAGAGTCGAAACATAGACTCTGAAATATTTTAGGCTAGTGCTACGGGTAAAGTCGGGAACTAATTATTATATATATACGGTGTGGTGATAGTATATATATATATATATATATATATATATTGTGTGTGTTATTAAATATCAGTGACTAGATATTTATTTAATTTATATGCTCTAGTGCTATCAAGGGAGGTTGCGCGATGTGGGTGAATCCCCTGGAGTGAGGAGTAGGTAGAGTATATCCCCAGGTCATAGTGACCATTATATGGGTGAGGGGCTTATCTCACTTTCAAGAAGAAAATATGACCGCCTCCACAACGTTTATATTTTTGGCCAAGTTCGTGAGCGATTCCGACTTGGGGTAACTAGATTAAGTGAGCACACCTGGTATGATAGCACTTTAGAGAATACATCCAGAGAGGTATTACTCGGGAGGATGGGTTATATATATATATATATATATATATTCAACATATATATGAATGTTGTAATATGGTTCTACGTATATAATGGGATAAATAATTATATATGGGTAATTAAATACATGAAGTCAATTGTATTAATGATATATAGGTTATATATATATTCAACATATGTGTGAATGTTGTAATATGGTTTTACGTATATAATGGGATAAATAATTATATACGGGTAATTTAATACATGGGGAAAATTGTATTATTTATATAACTAGTGTACGTTATATGGCTTTCAAGGAAAATGATTAATTAAGTTAAGGTCATAAATGACTTATAAATCATTTATTAAACATACTTGGGCTAGAGTAGGGTGTCGGAAAAAAAGTTATAACAAGAGCTAGTTACGCTATAGATTAGTACATGAGTTATAGAGAAAGTGTTAGGTGTGCACATTAGTTGGAGGGTGAGTATGTCCTCAAGAGAGTGCGACACTAACTTAAATATGAAGCGCATTGATGCATTTTAAATTACTGCAATTTAATCACTTGCTAAATATTTTTAAAACATTTTGGGTTCCAACCTTTGTTGTCAAATATTTTCAAAACCTTTTAGGTGTCCAGCCACAGGGACGCCAGGTGTGACTTCATTTCAGGGATTCGTAGCTGCATCATATGTGGATGTTGCGGGATTTAGACAGACGCATCTATTTTTCTATTTCTAGCATGGGGATTCATATCAGTCTATCTCGAGCATGTCGCTCACAGTTTTATTTAGTTTCTTTTCAGATTGTATGGGATTTATTACTTTCTGTTAGTTTGGTTTGGTTTTGGATTTAGCCGGTGGTTTATTCGGCAAGACTTTTATTATTTTATGTGATGATTGATTCTATCATCATTGAATGTTTTATTTTAATTCCGCACTTATATTTGTCTTGGATTAATAAAGATAAAATTTGGCATCAGCTTTTTTTGAATACTAGGTAGTTAGTAAGTTTTAAAAAGTTTTCGACAGTGATGCTAAGAATGAACCAAATGAGATTCCTGTTTTAATTTGATGTAGGACTGATCACCCGGTATTTTATTGGGCGGGGTGTCACAGATAGTATCAGAGCATCAAGTTCTAGTGTCGTTAGGATCTGTGCGGCTTTTTACGTTCCAGTTTAGCGTTCTTTGATGTAGAGCCTTATGATAGGATTGTTGTATTCCTTTACGTACATGTATTTAAGTTCTCATGATATTAAGTATAGTTGAGGTGATTCATATACGAGTTCGGTCGGGATTTGTACACCGAACATCATGGACGACCAGCGAGGGCCGTTAGAAGGATTACAGGAGGAGCGGCTCAGCCGAAGACGTGGAGTATTCTAGAAATGGTGATCGTGATATATGTCACCATGATTACTATTCAGGGGGAGTCAGAGGGACTCATTTGAAAAGCTATTGTAGGAATTCGAGGAAGAGAGTAAGTGTGATGAGCCAACGAAAAGAGAGAGAATCCTAAGGCAATCGTGTAGGGTGGAGTGCAGCGACACCCAATATTAAATTTCGGGCGAAATTTTTGCTCATAAGAGAAGCGTTGATTGACAAGGGTCAGTCACCCCACATTGAGAAATGTACGTGGAATGGAACTAAAATTTGGGTACAGTCTAACCGGGAGACCTTCCATCTGCTGTTTAGATAGAGATGCGAATGAAATTTCAAAAC
This sequence comes from Sambucus nigra, assembly GCA_949130495.1. Classification (NCBI taxonomy): domain Eukaryota; kingdom Viridiplantae; phylum Streptophyta; class Magnoliopsida; order Dipsacales; family Adoxaceae; genus Sambucus; species Sambucus nigra. The sequence goes on along the minus strand of OX422207.1, from coordinate 30,890,718 downwards.
TTATCACTGGTGGGCAAGATAAAGTTCGATCATAATAGATAAGTTGACTAGTTTAGAAAACTTTATACCCGATGAAGGGGACAGAGAATATAATGGAGTCCGTAAGTGGATAATGGACTCATGGGTAGAATATACAAGCATGGATGGAAAATCCAACCAAAATGATTAGTGTCGATTATCATCAGGCGTCATATATCTACGAGTTCACATCAACGCTAGGGATGGCAATTTTCCTCTAAAATTCGGGTCCCCGCGGATACCCGGAAAAAAATCCCAAAAAATTTGAGGCAGGTTCGGGGAGTAAAAAAAATCCCCAAAAAATTTCGGGTCAGGTTCGGGTATACCCTCGGGTCTCCACGGGGATACCCTAATTATTAATATATAATAAAATATATATATTTATATTATAATAAATATATAAGTATAAAACCATCCAAATCTAATAAACCCTACCTGCCTCACATCACTCTCTACTTACTCACTAACGTCGCTCCTCTGCCTCACATCTCTCCCTCATCTATCTAGCGCCTCTCCCTACCTCACACTGCCGCTCCCTCATCCTAGCGCCGCTCCCTTATCCAAGTTCACGCCGGCGCTGCGACTGACTATTACCATCTCTTCGTCTTGTAAGCTATTGATTCACTTACATCTTGTAAGTTCAGTTCGGTGCATAAACTGATGCCATCTCCTCGTCTTGTAAGGTATTAATGGTTTAGTTTATTTTAATGAAAATCGTGTTGAAACAAGTGGTTTACTGTTTAGTTAATTTTTATGGTAATATTCAGTTGTAAGGGTATTGAAGAAATATCTGACTGTTACGATTGTTTTTATCTGTGATATTTTGGAATGAAGAAATGATATTTTGAAATGCTATTACTGTTAAGGTTTTTTTTTTCTGAGATAACCTGTTAATGGCATTTTGAAATGAAGAAATGATATTTTGAAATGCTATTACTGTTAAGTTTTTTTTTTCTGAGATAACCTGTTAATGGTATTTTGGAATGAAATGCTATTACTATTAGTTGATTTTTTTTTTTGGAATGAAGAAATGTTACGATTGTATATTTTTTTCTCGCGAGATTTAGCAGATAATTTGGAGATTTTGGAGTTGCACTTTAGTTGTGTTTAATCATTTCTAATTGAGATGTAATTTAAAAGTAATTTTTACTTAGGTGCTTAAAGAGAAAAATAAATAAATAAAATAAAATAAATCAAAACGGGTTCCCCGCGGGGAACCCGATACCCATTTTAAATGGGGACGGGGATCCTCGAACCCGTTATAACGGGGAACGAGGCGGGAACGGGGAATGGTTTTTCTAACGGGGACGGGGATGGGGAGTTAAAACCCGACCCCAAACCGACCCGATGCCATCCCTAATCAACGCTTCCATGAAGGGGGAGCCAAGAATGTTGGGGATTCTATCCAAAGGGAAGAACTGGATTTAATGGTGCTAGTGAGACACCACAGGGGGGAATACCCATTAAAGGATCCATTTTAATGATTAAGGTCAATACAATTTCAACCAAGTGATGGTGGATTCAGCCAATGCCGTCAAGGCCGGCAACGAGTCCCAGAAGGGCCAGTGAAGCCAAAAGGACAAAAATGGGGTAGCAATCAGGGTCAAGACCACAAGACTCGTGGGAAGGACAATCCCGATATGACCAGTGGGGCCAGAAGAAGGGGAATGACACAGAGAAGTGTCTTATGAGTAAATAGTAGGAACTCACATCCTTTACGTGACGGATTAAGGACAGGAGTGGGATGCCCGACAAGGGCAAAACTTATAAGAGTTTTGGTTCAGTTTGGACAAGAGTATTATGTCCAGGAACAATTTTAACCATCAGTGTATTGCCGAGTGTAAGTATAAGTTATATCCTCGGGTAAATGGGGTAAGTTATGTGTGATACGGGTGAATCACAATTTTTTTTATATAACACTATATTTGTGCGGGAGATGGGTCTAGTGGGTGTATCGTAAGTGTTATTATGGTTTGTATATTTTTACCGTTGGGTAACGGGGATCTCTTTGGTTATTTCTACAGGGGGTGGATGCAGACATGGAGATAATATATACGGTACGAAATTAGCTCATTTTGAGAGTGTTATGCGGGCATGACTTTATCCTGGGTATGGATTGGTTAGCGATGGGTAAGCGGTGGTGGGCGGTTACAGCAAGACTATCGTATTCGCTATTCCAGGGCAAGATGTATATTTTTGCGATATTCCACCTAAAAGAGGATCAGTTTCGTGATAAATTTTGGTATGAAGTAAGTTTTGGGGGTACAGTTGTCTAGTTCTATTGGATCCCGGTGCGTAGGGACTTTTACTGATGTAATTTAGGGCGTGGCAAATTGACCATGGAGCGGAGAGATTTAGTTCGTTAGTGACTTAGCGCTGAGGACTTAGTGATAGTGTGAGCACAACATTATATGAACCTTTTAGAGATGCGGGAGTTGATAATTAGACCTATAAGTATAAGGACAGAGTTTTGAATATTTCGGTTATATACTTGGGTCTACGAAAATCAGTGAACGACAATGCTAGTGTTTAATGCATTGGGGAAAGTTCTTTTGGGATCGTTTGTGAAAAACATAGGCCCAAATGAGCGTCGATAGTGGAGAGACGTTATTTGATGTTAGGACGTCGGTTTAAATGGCGATTATTGAACGTGTGGACAAAACACTTTGAACTGAGAGCTATTGCGCTATAAGGCCAATACAGCTGGGGAGTGCGACGAAAGGAACATCGAGAAAACTTTTGCACCACAAATTAATAGGTGGGGAAACATCGAGAAGAATTATAGTGTAAATATGCACGGGATATAGGGTGTATGGGCACCCTGGTTAGTGTGATTTCAGTCGTCTTAAATAAAGGAATGTGTAAGTAAACATATTGAATGTATATGCCTGCGGGGCAGTCAGAAAATAAGTGCAAAAGTGTAGTGAACTGAACTCCGTTTGAGAAAGGAAACGGTCCGACTATATGTGTATCAAGAAGAACTACCTCCACCATAGGGAGTGGAAAGGCGGGGGAGGCCTATGTAATAAGATATCCCTAGGCAAGGGAGAAACACACATTTTTGGGAAAATAGAAAATAGTATCACTTAGTCATATGCCTAGAGTGGTTTTATGCATAGACAAGGTGTAGATTCCTACCTGATAAAAAATGCACAAGGAATAGAGTTCTTGAGCATGGGAATGGGTGTTTAATAAGACATAGTGAATTTGTCTCCAGGTAGACCATTTAAGGATGTAAAAAGGTTAATTTGAGGGTATCAACCAGGAAATTTTTGAAATTTTATGGTTCTAGTGATGGAATTAATTCTCAGGTTGGTAAAATTCATATTTGGGTGATTCAAAAAAATCGTGGAGCGGTTAAGGTTTCCATCGGGTTGCTGAATGGATTGACCTAAATAAGAATTGTTATCTTATAATGGGTTATACTATCGAGTAGCATACCCAAATTTACTATTAACGGGAATGAGTGAAACGGAATAAGGTGTCGTCCAATATTGTTGGGAATTTGGGTGAGACCTTTGGTCCCACCTCTGGTAAAACGTGTCAGGAGGTGATAGGGACAGAGTTACATATTGGGTTGAACGTGTCGCCCATAAGTCGATGGGTAGACGGGAAACGAGGATTGTGCATTCTAGATTTTTGGGTAATTCGGGAGTAGTATGGTAACGTGTGATGCCTCATAACGATTTAGTATCTGCGTGACACCTTGGGAGACTTTATGGGAAAAGTTTAATTATCCACCTTTGGTTGATAAGAGTTGGGGAAATAAAAAGCTTCTAGGACCCGAAATGGGTTATGGTCCATCAACGGGAATTGAGTAAGTTGTATCCTTTCGTATAGTTCAGGGACGTAAGGATGGGTACGTCACCGTGAGTTAAAGGTTTGAAGTCTGACGTGAGTAGTCAGGGATCGTTGCAGGTACTTACCCTGAAGGAAGTCATGCATTTGACAATAAGGAAATTGGCACCCATGCAGGAAGGGAATTTCCTAACATAAAGATAGTTGAGCCGATGGAGTATAGTCTCATCCTTTGAGTCACTATATGGTCATGCGCCATCGAGTTAAAGATTTGTGACCAGGTATTGGTTCGGGTATCTCCAATGAAAGGAGTGATGAGCTTCGGCAATAAGGGGAGGCTAGCCCCGAGGTATGTGGGTCATTTCCCTATTATTGAGAGGGTAGGACTGGTATCTCATAGACTGGGTTTTTCAGAGCATCGTCAGTGGATACACGATGTGTTCCATGTGGCATCGTTGAAGAAATATTAGAATAGCGAGAGGGTTTTCTGGCACATTTCACTCGAGGAGATTGAGTTTCAGACATACATCTCATATATCGTAGTGAGCGTAAGCTGCAGTCTAAGGTTGTGACACTAGTGAGAGTGTAGTGGGGTCATCACACCATTAACGAGTCTACGTGGAAGCGGGAGTAGGATATGAGAGAGCAGTATCCAGAGTTATTCGCCGCAAGTATGACCTAATTTCGGGGACGAAATTCCTTTGTAAGGAGGGAAGTATGTAACACCCCGCATTTCTTTGCATTTAAGATTTAATTAATTCGGATAATTTTAAATTACTTGTGTGTCGTAATTTAATTGAATTAATTATGTTAATATTCATTTAAATATTAATCGGGAGAGTATATGGTTATTATTTATGGGATTTAAATTACTAAGTGAATAGTAATAATTTTATTTACGTCATAACGAGTATTAGTGATGTGGTGTTTATTTATCTCAGCCAGGAGTCGAGTATAGACTAAGTTAGGTGTGAGATAAGGACCTTTTATAAATTCATAAGGATGTCAATTCTGAGTGTACGGTTGAGCCCGGATGGGCCGAAATAGTAAAAAAAGTGTACCCAGGGGTGGTAAATGGATCGCGGGATATTTTTGGGCATGATTGGGCCCACACTGGGGTAGTTGGGCTATTTTAATTAAGCCCATAAGTAAAAAAACGGGATTTAGTGATTAAAATCGAAGTTTAGGAGTTGTGAGCAGCCATAACACAATTGGGAGAAATCTGATAACGTAGAGGAGCAAAAAGGGAGAACTTTTGGGAGCCAAAAGGAAGAACAAGGGAGGTGTTCTTCAACAAGCCATCATCTACTCCAAAGGATCGGACTCTATGAACAATTGAGGCAAGTGGTTAACTTGCTGTGATTATAAGTGTATGATAATCAATTCATATTATGGTGGGTGTAAACCCAAATCCGTTTTTGGGTGGGTTATGGCATTTAATTGGGTTTTCAAGAAATTGAACATATTGTGTTATTAATGATTTAATTGATGTTATAGAATTATTCAATGTTGTTGGAATCAGAACTATAGCAGAACCTAGTAGTAAAGATGAATGAATTCGGATTTTGGGATTTGGGTTTGGGTTTGCAGATATGATGAGAACGTAGAAAACCGATTTGTAGATTGGAAGTAAATTCTTAAAATCGATGATGTTAATTTGGTTAGGAGATGATTTTAATCTATTCTAATTGAGATTATATAATTAGAATGTCTCTTTGAGGTGGTAAATTGAGAATTTAAAACCTTAGTATTGTGTTAATGGCTGAAACAGAGGATCGAAGAAGATGAGTTGTTCGATCGATCGATCGAGCCTTAGAGTCGATCGATCGACTACTCAGGGATTTTGACAGTTATGCTAGTTTTTAATATATAAGCCTTAATTGTTTGGGGGACCTTTAAGGGGATTTAGTTAGTACAAATTAAAGTAATTCTTAGTACCTTGGACTTGTTGAATATGGTATTAAGGATGTTAAACGGACATAAGGGTGTGAAATCTTAAGGGAGAAATTTTTGAGAAATAAATTCATAAGTATTAAATTACGGGTCAAGTGAGTGAGTCCGGGTATATTGGTTGAGTGACGCCAATGTATTTAATTAACTATTGAGAGGAATATATTAAGTTAGAGTCAGACCATAGACTCGGGAAGGTAATAATTAATTATTGTGTAAATTAACTAAATTAGAGTCGGACCATAGACTCGAGAAAGTATTATATTAATTAATATGGAAATTAATTAAATTAAAGCGAAAACATAGACTCGGGAATATTTTAGGTTGGTGATACAGATCTTGTACATGGTAAAGCCGGGAACTAATTATTATATACATATATATATATATATATATATATATATATATATATATATATATATATATATATATATATATATATACACACGGTGTGGTGATAATATATATGTATATTGTGTGAGTTATTAAATATCAGTGACTAGATATTTATTTAATTTATATGCTCTAGTGCTATCAAGGGAGGTTGTGCGATGTGGGTGAATTCCCTAGATTAAGGAGAAGGGAGAGTATATCCCCAGGTTATAACGTCCGTTATATGGGCGAGGGGCTTATCTCACTTTCAGGAAGGAAATATGACCGCCTCCACAACGTTTATATTTTTGGCCAAGTTCGTGAGCGATTCCGACTTGGGGTAACTAAGTTAAGTGAGCACACCTGGTATGATAGCACTTTAGAGAATACATCCAGAGAGGTATTACTCGGGAGGATGGGTTATATATATTCAACATATGTATGAATTTTGTAATATGGTACTACGTATATAATGGGATAAATAATTATATACGGGTAATTAAATGCATAAGGTGAATTGTATTAATGATATATGGGTTATATATATATATTCAACATATGTGTGAATGTTGTAATATGGTTTTACGTATATAATGGGATAAATAATTATATACGGGTAATTTAATACATGGGGAAAATTGCATTATTTATATAACTAGTGAACGTTATATGGCTTTCAAGAAAAATGATTAATTAAGTTAAGGTGATAAATAACTTATAAATCATTTATTAAACATACTCGAGCTAGAGTAAGGTGTCGGGAAAAATTTATAACAAAGGCTAGTTACGGGATAGATAACTAGGTGAGTTATGGAGAAAGCATTAGGTGTGCACATTAGTTGAGGGGTGAGTATGTCCTCAAGAGAGTGCGACACTAACTTAAATATGAAGCGCATTCATGCATTTTAAATTACTGCAATTTAATCACTTATTAAATATTTTCAAAACATTTTGGGTTCTAACCCTTGCTATCAAATATTTTGAAAACCTTTTAGGTGTCCAGCCACAGGGACGCCAGGCGTGACTTCATTCCTGGGATTCGCAGCTGCAGCATATGTGGATGTTGCGGGATTTGGATAGACGCATCTATTTTCTATTCTTAGTGTAGGGATTCATATTAGTCTATCTCGAGCATGTCGCTCACAGCTTTATTTAGTTTCTTTTCAGATTGTATGTGATTTATTACATTTTGCTAGTTTGGTTTGGTTTTGGATTTCGCCGGTGGTTTATTCGGCAAGATTTTTATTATTTTATGTGATGATTGATTCTATCAGCATTGAATGTTTTATTTTAACTCCGCACTTATATTTGTCTTGGATTAATAAAGATAAAATCCCCACCAGCTTTTTTTGAATACTAGGTGGTTAGTAAGTTTTAAAAAGTTTTCGATGGTGATGCTAAGAATGAACCAAATGAGATTCCTATTTTAATTTGATATAGGACTGATCACCCGGTATTTTGTTGGGCAGGGTGTCACACTGCTGTAGGAGTACTAAATATTTATACAACGTACTTACTGTTTGATGATCATAAGTCATGAACACGTATAAATCATTAAGGCAGTACTTACAACATAAGTAAGCATTGAACTGAGATTTGAGTAGGCATTATCAATAGAAAAACCCATTGCAATAGTATTTAAGTAGACATTATCAACATAGCTACTTAACCTTTAGAAATTTTCAATAGAATGATATGCCACACAAACAGGTCTCGGGCTAATTAAAAACTTTAAACACTAATTTTCAAAGCCTAACTATGTAGAGACAGATAAAAATCCAATACACTTTCAATAGTTTTCATTATATCACTTAGATGTTGACGAGTGTATGCTGAAGTCTCCCTTTGTGGTATAACGGACATGGAAGGTGATGATGTGGAAATATCATGGGAAGAAGTGGGTGAAATAACAAGAATCAAAGAAGATGACATGGATTGAGATGAGACAAGAATAAAAGTGGACTGAGCTGATGACAGAGAATGTGAAAATGGAAAAGATTCTTCTTTAAAATGAGCATCTCTATAGATGTAGATATGACCAGTTGGATGAAGACACTTGAAACCTTTACGATTTAGGTTATACCTAAGAAAGGTACACTCTGTTGATCTGAATTGAAGCTTATGTTTGTTATAAGGCCTAATATTTGGAAAATAAGAATAACCCAAAACTCAGAGCTTAGTGTAGTTTGGTTTTTGATGGAATAAGACTTCTAGAGGGGTTTGACCATTAAGAACAATAGAAGGAAGCCTATTTATGAGATATGCAGAGGCCCTCACAGCTTCATCCCATTATTTCAATGGAATAGATGCATGAGCTAAGAGTGTTAAAGCAGTTTCTATAACATGCCTATGTTGTCTTTTAACTAGAACTTTTTTCTCATGTGTTATGGGACAAGACATACGATGAATGATACCATTAGTGTCATGAAAATCAGTTAAGGACCAATACTCTCCTCCCAATCAGTTTAAAAATCCTTTATAGGTAAACCAAGTTGTAACTTAACTTGTTCTTTAAAATTCAAATTTCCCTGCCATGAGGATAGATTTAAAAAACCTTTATATGGGAGTAAGTTGAGAACAGGTAGGAGATGGAAACTTCAAATTTTATGAGCCAAAATCATACAATCCATTTTCAAGTTTCCCTGCCATGAGGATAGCTTTGATGCCTTATATTTGACAAAATAAAGTTCAGGATAAAAAACATACTTTAAGTTGCAAATAATATCTAAATCACACTATATAAAAATAAAAATATAGTGCGACTCAGATATTATAAAGAAATAAAAGAATTAGAGAATAATAATCCTCGAAGTCAACTAATCTAAGACCTATCAAAATATAATAGACATCCGATTCGTCTTAATATCCGAGTGTTATACCTCGAAAAACATCAAATGTCACATTTTTTAGAGTTTTTATTAAAGTATATGATTGTACCAATTGACTCTTATATGATATGTGAAAGAGGCATAATTTTTTTTGTGTGGGGCCAACTGAGATAATCCACTCCGTGAAAGAATGGGTGTTCTCATCATTCACAAAGATGGTGAGCTCAAAGTGATGTGCGGACATAAAATATAATACTTCTCAACCCAAGTTTGAATCTTGCCTTCTTCCAGGACAGTGAAACTTTTGGATCTGTGAACCTCATTTTGAGCGATGACCACTCATGAAATATAGTGGTATGTTGGCAAAGCTTTGATAAACCAAAATATACGTTTTTTCCCCGTACGAAGAGGAGCGAGAACCTCAACTTGACTTCATGGAAAGAAAGTATTGATCCAGCAAGTGGGGACTTCGCGTTTGAGAAAGACCAAGAAGTCAGTAACCGGTACGTGATTAAAACAAGAACAATGTTGTACGGGAGAAACAGAGGGTCGTCACTTCTCTCCTCATCAATCAAATTGTCCTAAGATTTGTGGAGGAAGTTAGGAGAAAAAGAAGCAAGAGTGTTGACAAGCAAAAGTGTGCTTCCAATAATGTTTAGAAGGAGGTCAAACAAAAGTTCAGTTCAATGATTATTACTTAATCACTATATTCTACCTCTAACGAGATATTATATGAAATGGTGGTCTTAAGAAGCTAATGGAAATTGACTAAAAGACATTAGAGTAAATTCTAATTCAGCTTTCTCCCCACAAGTTATAAGTAACTTGAATAAAATACCTAGTGACACTTCACTTACATTCGAGCATTTAAGATCGAATTAGACAAGCATAATTTAAACAATAAGCTTATATGCTTAATTATATACGAAGACTAATAAAATACTTAAAGTCGTACATCAATTCAATTCTTTTATGTCATGAGCAGGGAAGACCCACTCAGTTTCCGGACATAATTTATTATTTACTTGTTAAAAGAAATGCATAGATACCAAGGGTGAATCAATAAATGTGCGCGCACACGTACACAAGAACAATTAAAAATGAAACAAAGCATGGTAAGATTGAGCGGGATATGCTTACAGGATGCCTAAGAAGAAATGCAGCCACCCTCTCTTCATTCTCTTCATGATCAATGGAACGGGCACTGTAAAGGCAATAGGATAAGTATAAATGTAACTTAAATCTTCTTTTTATGTAAACATTGTGTGTTAATACAATAATATCTATTATTATGAAAATCAACCTCATAATTCTGTATAACTAGCACGATGATTCGCCACTTTCACAAGACTACTTAGTGTTCGCCAAACATGCTCCTATCGCGGAATGAAATAAACAATTATAGTTACAAATAAAAACAAAGATGAATTAAGAATAAACGAACATGGAAAAGGAAATTATTATCTTTTGTGAATTGATGAACATATAAGAGGTTGTGTGAGGCTTAGGGAACATGGAGAACATCATTCAATATAAATTTGTGATTGTCATGAGAAGATATAATTGATGAGCCAATGTTGGTAATATCCATACCTTAACCATTAGCAGTAGAAACGTTGCCAATAACATGATATTAAGTAACATACTGAATATTTTATAGATCTTGAGTGGTATGATTACTTGCCATGGTATTGTCTTACCGAGGATCATGCCCAGCATCATTAATAATTTTTTATGCCGAACATCATTAATACTATCAAAGTGCTTCTAATAGCCACTCCGGTTCCACCATACATGTCTGTAATTTAACAACCATAGTAAAAAAATCAGTTAAAGCCCAGAAAAAATTAAAACTACAAAGAACAGGGCGACCAAGGTTTTCTTTCTATATATCTATTATATCAACAAAAAATCAGCAGTGAACCATTTGGATAAAACTACCCACAGATATAACAAGCCTTAAATTTAAAACTAAAAATAAAACTAAAAATAACATTAAGCATATAATGGGTTCTGAGTTATCACATAAGCTAACATATACAATCCTCACACGGGTTCTCCTCAAATGGGTTCTGAGTTGAAGATGGTGATAAATAACGAAAGTAAATCTTACATTAAGCATATAATGGGTTCTGAGCCATGGTGTGTACATTAAGCATATAAATCTTACATTAAGAATATAAATCTTACATTAAGCATATATAAATCTTAACTTTAAGTAAGAAAGTAAACCCTAAATGACGAACCTGTAGCCATGGTGTGTGGAGTTGACGGTGAAGAGATAGAGAGAGTGTGGTGTGTGGAATTGACGTCTGATTAACTGAGATGAGGGGGAAGGGCGTGTGGTTTGGTGTGTCAAGGTTTTGAGGGGAAATGAGAGTTAGGGCGGGAAATTATGTGACTACGACAGAGAGGGGAGAGATGAAGGTTTGGGTTTGAGCGGGAGGCCTCAAAAGTAAGGAAGTCTAATTTTTTTGAGCATTTTATATTTTAGTAAGTGTACTTAATTTTGGCACACCTAAAAATAGTGCCAAATTTTGGCACTATTTTAAAGTGTGCCCGATTGTTATTAAACCGTGCCAAAATTTGGCACAGTTTTAAACTGTGTCGAATTTTTAATATCAAGGTGTGCCAAATTACTATTTTTGGTGTAGTGTATTTCGGGTATAATCAGATAAAAATGAAACTAGAAAATAGGGAAAGTACTGCCTTTATCACTAACCGAGGAACTTATTGCTACAACGTAATGCTTTTGGGGCTAAAACATGTCGGGACAATGTACCAGAGGTTTATGAACAACGTATTTAAAGATCAAATAGTTAGGAATATGGAAGTTTATGTGGATGATATGCTAACTAAAAGCAAGAAGGCTTTGGATCATATCAAGGACCTCACTTAAACTTTTGACCAACTGGAAAAGCGTTAAATGAAGCTGAATCCGACCAAGTGTGTGTTCGGAGTTCAGGAAGGAATGTTCCTCGGCTTCATAGTCAATCAATGGGGAATTAAGTCTAATCCACTAAAAATAAAAATCTTTAACAGAAATGCAGTCGTCGATTTGCAAGAAGGATGTTCAAAGACTCATAGGCAGAGTAGCAGCCTTAAACAGATTTATTTCTCGAGCAACGAATAGATGCTTACCGTTATTCAAAGTATTGATAAAGACGTTAGAGTGGAATGCAGAGTTTGAAGAAGCATTCCAAGAATTGAAGAAGTACCTGGGATTACCACCGTTGTTATTTCGACCAGTTTGGGGAAAAGAATGTACTTATACTTAGATGTTTCTAAGTCAACAATGAGCTCGACCTTGGTGAGATCAGATAATGCGATCCAAAAGCCAGTTTACTACACCATTAAAGTGTTTAGAGGAGATTAAGTTCGGTATCTGCGCTGGGAAAATTCAGCCTTAACACTCGTTGAAGCATCCAGATTCATGAAACCATACTTCCAAGCGTATACGATCATGCTACATTATAAATTTCTTTACAGTTTATTAAAAGATTATGGCCTTTATGTTTGATTTGTTTTACTTTGTTTCTTTACAATTCATAGTGTAGTTGTTTACTTTTCCACATTTATCTTTCTTTAATTCCAAAGCTTTATTTTTATTTTGGTTTATGCATTCTATTTCTTCTCCTTTAGTTCTAGTTAATCATAGTTATTAACATTCACGTTAAAATCTTTCCTAATGGAAATATAAGTTTTCTTAATTAAATCATTGGATGGTACACAATCGCCTCATTATCACTAGGCTAAGATAATAAATTTGCTAATAAGATCATAACCTTGCCTAACACGCTCGTAATTAACCACGGTCCATTAAACAAGCGAAATGAAAAACTACAAGCACATCCTATATTATTTTAATCATTATAATTTATCAACCTGAGTATTAAAATATACGGGGTGTAACACCTCTCATCAACATCTTATATCCATCAACATAATTATAACTCTTACATAATAACAAAATCTCATCAATGACAACTAATGTCCTATCACCCAAGTCTTATCGATAAATAAGAATAATAGAAAAATCTGCAAATCATATATACAACATTGAGCCCAGTAACACCATACTTCTTACTATAGCACACATAATATCTCATCACAAATCAATGTCACTAATATAATAAAAAAATAATGCACATACAATAACCATCAATAAAACATAAACAAAAATCCAAGTCTTAATACCAATGATAGAGGGCTAAACAACGCCCCCCCCGATTAACACATATATAGTTATATTCTCGGATAACACTCTCTTTTACCCTATATTTATTTTCATCAAATCGCATATAAAATAAAATATTCCTAAGGTTTCATTTTCAATATTATAGGCCAATAAACTAGACATGTTTAAGCGGGTTCAATGTATCATTCCATTAATTTTCAAGTGTCCTAAGATAAGCATAGGTAATTTATATTCAAACTTTCACGGGACAGTGATACTCATAACTTATATTTCAAATCTTAATATCTATAAGGCACATTATTCAACTCTGAATAAATCTACATGATAATCTTTTCATATATACAACAACTACACCATTTAATTTACATAATCATTCTCACTATAAAAGGGCTTCACAAATTTCAACATCCATCAGTAATAATAGAAACTTAACTAGGTTTATCTTGCCCTAATTAAAACTCTATTTTTCATTAATAAGAAGCATTGCCTAGGCCACACTTATGTCATTAAACACAAAAGTAAAAAAAGTAGATTATTCTTTTCTTTCACTAATTCTAAAATTTGACTTGAGGTCCTTGCTCTCCTCTAAAATCTCAACAACTTTTCCTGTTGAATCATTCCCAAATTCAAAGCTTAAGGTCCTTCAAAGGTTTAGTCAGATTTAGAGTTTCAGAGGTTAGGAATGAGGCGAGAATAGGGTTGAGGTGTTTTGCTTGAGAGGGAGATGAAATACGAAATACAATTTTGTGGGTTTAAATACCCATTTTTTTTTTGCATTTGCGATGGGTTCTACCTATGGTCCCAGGTGCCACCGATCATCGCCAAAATCTCTCTCTCTCTCTCTCTCTCTCTTTCCCCCCTTTTCTCATACCCGAGCATATTTACACTATATTACTTACAATTGAGATCTTATAAACCCTAACTTAGCCATTGAGATATGCCAAAAGATTCCTTTGCCCCTAAGATTCTAACTTAATCCCCACAATGTAATTCAATAAATAAAAAGGAAAATTAACCAATTAATTTACACTAAATTATTGAAAATTATATAAATTCAACATTATTGATTTAATTAAATTTCTGACTTTATAATTTACTCAATTAATAAATTCCCAAAATTAATCATTTAAAATTTACGGTATTACAAGAGCTAATAGAGAAACACCCCACAATGTTATTCCATCTCTTGTTCCTTCTAAAGATATTAGAAATGTCCCTCCCAAACCTCACAAAGTTCCCAAGCTCCTCTTTTCGAAAGAGTCACTAAATCTACTTTCAAAGTTGGCTTTAAATCCCACCTAACCATTCACCAATTATTAGTTTTTTTTTTTATCCTGGAATGTTAGAGGGGTGGCTAATGATTCGTCCAAAAAATGAAAAAAAAACTCTTGAAACTTCATAAGCTCCCTGCTTTAGATCTGACTGATCCCAAATTTAACCATGACAAATTTTTAAATACCAGCTTAGATAGCAATTAAATGTCATTATTTCAATAAATATAATAAGATTTGGTACTTCTGGAAAAATAATTTGCATGTTTATGTGCTTTGTGATGAAGTTCAAGCCTTGTGCTTCAATATTAAAGAGTAGGTGTTGATTAATCCAATTGCTGTCACTTTAGTATATGCCAATTGTATTAAAAATAAAAGGCTCCCTATATGGTAATCTTTAGATAGTTAATCTCTCCTTTACTGATGCCCCACACTTGAGCATTGATAATTTTATTCTTGTTTCTGCTGCACAAGAGAAAATTGGTGGTAATGATGTGGACTTCAACTATGTACAAGACTTTAATGACGTTATATCTTCCTCCGGTCTTTTTGACATTGGATTCTATAGATCCAAATTTACTTGGTGTAATAATAAAGTTGAAGATTGAATTATACTTGGTTAACTAGATAGATGTTCGTCTAATATGAAGTGCATGTCACTTATCAAAAAAATATTAAGTGAATGTTTTATTTCCCTAATACATTTATTGATCGCCTTAATAAAACCTACTCTAATCATGATCCTTTACTCCTCTCCATTTATTCTACTTTGGATAGTTGTACCAGGCCTTTCAAGTTCCAAAACACGTGGAGCAGTCATAGAGATATTAAATCGGTGATTCAGTCTTCTTGGAATACCTCATAAATCCTATGCAAATTTTTTCTAAAAAACTCCTAAGTTAAAAGTCTAATTTGAGATGATGGAATAAGTTTACATTTAAAGACATTTTCCCAATTGTAAAATGTAAAGAATATGAAGATGAAGTGCTATCCAAAAAAATTCTTTTTGAGAAAATCCTTGTAGTTCCAATAGATCTTTCAATACTAACAATGATTAGATAAAACTTATGTTCTCTAACATCCCTCTTATTGTGTTTTGAGAGATTTTGAAGTCTAAAAATAATAGAATTATATCAATTTATATCATTCCCGACACACCATCATCATCATAATCATCATCATCATCATCACCATAATAATAATAATAATAATAATAATAATAATAATAATAATAATAATAATAATAATAATAATAAAAGACTGTAATGAATTTAAAACAACCATGCCATGCGATAAAATAAATATAAATATGGAGATAAACCAAAATTGTCCATATCCATAATAAAATAAATAGACATTGTCTCAATCTCAAGAATAGTCTCAACTGAAGTAAAATAGTATTGGGATCAACATGGTCAATAACTAATCTTTAAAACGAGTCAGAATACCAAAATAACTGAATGGAAAGAACAACATAATCTAGAATAAAAATGAATGGATAATGAATATACCAAGTCTGTCTGGTCAACCATATTTCTTGTACTTATGAACACCTGATCATTATTTTTTATAATATATGGGCCAGAGCCCAAAAGTTGCAGGAATTATATTCCTATATCGATACAGTAATTAAATGCCACTCAATTACATAATCATGATGACCAATCGACACTCACATGAAAAAGACATCTCACAACATAAGTAACAAATACTAATATGTCTCACATAATAAACTATCAAGTAACCTATATCATTCTCTTGCAACTACATCGTAATCTAAATAATCACACACACACACACACACACACACACACACACACATACACACACACACACACACACACATATATATATATATATATAAGGAGTGAAACTCAATACAATCTACATTCATGTCACTCAAACTATGATATGTACACAATCTCCTAATACACGCAATAACGTGACATCATGATTTTGAATAACATGGACAATGTGTGACATCCCTTCTAATTAAATACCGGGTAACTACTCCTTTATTCAAATTAATACAAAATGTCAAGTTGGTTTAGTTCTTAGCATCACCGTCGAATTTTTTTTAAACAATTACTAGCCACCTAATATTTAAAAAGTGAGTTGTCAATTTTAATTAAATTAAATTAACATGAAACCAAATAAATTATTAACTAAAGACATCACAATCACATTATAGTCACAATGGAATAAAATTGAGTGTCGAGTAACACTCCCCTAAATAATCCAAATACTGAATAAAACCAAATACAAAGTCTGAATAATTAATTAATTAAACCCAAAACTGAAATGAAACTGAGCATGATAAAGTTGTCTCTAAAGGAAAAGGACGACATGCCCTACAGATGAATAAATCTGAAGTGGAGTCAACGCAGAAAGTGGAGGCGTCTACTATCGAGGTCGTGTAACTTCCATTGCAGCTACAGCACGTCATTGGAATGGAACTCCTAAGCTTGGCGTCCCTGTGACTGGGCACCTAAAGGGTTTTTACAAGAAAATAGATTTGAAAGCAAACGGGTCAGAGCCCGATGTGAAAACAATTTAAAATATAGCAAGTGTTTAATAACATTAAACAGTGAATATAAAATACATGTTAGTTACGTGCACTCACATGAGTTCCTCACCTCTCAACTAATTGTGCACACCTAACGTATTAGTAACCCGTCCTAGTTATGTCGCTAACTAACTAGTCTAATTCACAACCTGACTTTACGTTATAATATGAGGGTCAAAACAAGACATTCTAATATAACATGCGCGTGTCTTCCTTTTTATTTGTCAGATTTCCTTATAATAATTATTATGTGAAATTCCCATTTTTAACTCTACTAAAAATGTCACAATTATTCACACTTACACTTAAATAAAGAGTCTATTTCAATTACAAGTATATAAATCTCATCATAAATATACAATTAGGGCACCCTTAGGCTAAGCTGCGGTGCACACATACTCTGCTATCGAGCCCCGGTACATCAAGTACATAAGGACCACGTATTTCGAATCTCTCCGGAACCGTCACACATAATGGAGGCGAACATAGTTCACATACCCATGGGTCACGCACATACCTACGCTCCCATGGTCAACTGACTTAATAACTCACAATTAAGTCATTCACAGCACTATGTCCTCAAAGTACCAATCTAAATACCCCGTAGGCACACAAGGATTAGATGGCCCAGTTCGAAAGCTGACCTCCTGTGATAGCAAGTATGGTAGGTATGTTACACACATAAGTCCATATACTAAGCATTCACACAACTTAGATATCTTATAGTATTAATAAAGGTATATTCTACTTTCCTATACCGTTATTCCAATTTGTACATTTTTAAGTCTCCTAATAATATACAATATAGACCGCCGACACATCTCACGTCGTGATTCCAAGTACTTAAACCCTAACCCATAAAGGTTACCAAATTCCCACAATTAAATCCACTATTCTTAAGGTCCTCATTTCTGCCACTAACCTTATATTATCCACTATACAAAGTTTAATCATTTAATCTCAACTCTAATAGTATCTCACTCGACGAGCCTTATTAGGTTTTATATAATTCCCAAAATTAAATCCTAATTATACTCCGGTCTCAAAAACACACCTACTGGTCTTCCTCAAGTCTAAGAGTGTTCACAAAGTTCCCAACAATAATTCTCTAGGGTCAAAATTATTACAATTCAACAAAGGGAAAAATATAACCAATTCTGGGAAGGTCGATCGATCGACCTTGAATGTCGATCGATCGATGGTGATCTATCGATCGACCTATGAATGTCGATCGATCGAACGCACCAGATGGGCTACAGCCTACTTCGTTTTTCAGTCCAAAATTCGTCCCAAAACTTCATTACAAGGTATGAAATTCTAATCTAATGTTATAGGATCATCATACAGCCAAAATACATCATTGTTAACGTTCCAAAACCTTTTAATCATCAATCATTGACCTTATATGGATTAAAACTTCAATAAAAACCCTAGTTTTCTACTTTCTTCAAGAACAATGATAATTCTCCTCTTTAATCCATTTTTAAATCATCAAAAGTTATGTTTTGGGTACTGAATTCATCCAGAACAATTCTACATGTAATTCCTAACCAAAGTTTAGAGTTATACATCAAATTCATTGGGTTTTCATCAAATCTTTCAAGACAATTATTAATTTCTACACTAAACATGAAGAAAATATTCATTGAAACTAATGAAACCAAATCACTTGCCTTAAGTTTGATGTTCTGATTCATTGTTGGTGTTCAAGGGCTGATTCTCTCTTCTTTTCGGTCACAATTTCCATCCAAAATGATGGTAGTGGGTGGTGGTTTTGGTTTGGAAACCTTTTTGCAACTTCCCTCTAACTCACGTAGCCCACTCTCTTGTTTTTGGCTGATAATGGCCCTAATGGATTTTCTAATAATATATAAATAAACTCTAAAATTCGTGGGTCTTAATTCCTTAATTTTTAAAATTACCAAAATACCCTTCCGGGTTGTCGATTTGGCCTAAAAATGCCACAGGACCCAAACTAAGCCCCTGACTAGTGTTTTCTGACTATCTCGACCTTTCCGGACACGTTGGCGCACTCAAAATGACCACACGTGATAAAATTGTAATTTACTTTTTAAATCTAATTAAATTGATTTCTGACGCGACTGATACGTGCGTCCCAACTTAATTTCCCAAATTATCGTATTTATAACTCTTGACAATTTTGATACTTTCAATACTCATATATTACCATATATACTCAGTAATATATAATATCATCATCATAATCAAATACCAACTCACGTCTCAATAGTATTTAAATTCGGATTAATTTCCAATTAATTCTCATATAATAAAATTACGGGGTATTACATACTTCCCCCCTAATAATAGAATTTCGTCCCGAAATTCAGAACTGAAGTATACCTGGAAAAAATAACTCTGGATAACAATCGCGCATATCATCCTCGCGCTCCCATGTGGACTCCTCGACATTATGATGCCGCCACTGAACGCGTACTAACGGTACTATTTTCGACCTCAGTTTCCTCTCGCTGTGGTCCAGAATAGCAATCGGCCCCTCCTCGTAGGAACTATCAGGATGTAGGTCGATGTTCTCTAAGGCAATGTGGGTATGGGCCAAATAATCCCTAAGATATCTCCTTAGAGAGGAAATATGGAACACATCATGAATCCTATGCAAGTGTTCCGGTAACCCAAGTCTATATGCAACCGGCCCAATTCGCTCGATGATAGGAAATGGCCCCACATATCTTGGTGCCAGTTTTCCCTTCTTCCCGAAACGCATAATCCCCTTCATAGGAGACACTCTGAGTAGCACCTGGTCCCCCACCTTGAACTCTCTGAAGAACCTCTTGTCATCGGCATAACTCTTTTGTCGATCCTGAGCTACCCAAATACGGCTTCGTATCATCTCTATCCTTATCGAAGTATCCTGAATCACCTCCAGCCCAAGAAGCTTGTTATCCCCCACCTCTAGCCAACATGCTGGGGAACGACAAGGTCTACCGTACAATGATTCGAATGGTGCCATGCCAATGGTGAACTTGTAGGAGTTATTATGGGCAAACTCCACCAGTGGAAGGTACTGCTCCCAACCACCTCCAAAGTCTAGGAGGCACATACGCAACATGTCCTCCAACATCTGATTCGTTCGCTCGATTTGCCCATCCGTCTGCTGGTGATATGTTGTACTCAGTAGTAAGTCCGTACCCATGGCTTCCTGGAAACTCTCCCAAAATCGTGAAACAAATATCTTATCTCGATCAGACACGATATTGAGAGGCACTCTGTGGAGTCTCACTATCTTCGCTATGAGAATCTGGGCATACTGTCCCGTAGTGTAGTCTGTCCGGGCTGGCAGAAAATGAGCAACTTTGGTAAATATATCCACGATTACCCATATGGAGTCGTGAACCCTCTGTGATGTGGGTAATCCCGTGATGAAGTTCATGGAAATTCTCTCCCATTTCCACATAGGGACCTCTAATGGCTATAGAAGTCCTGCCGATCTCTGATGGTCCACCTTTACCAGCTGACAAGTGGCACATTTAGAAACAAACTCGGTAATATCTCTCTTCATACTGCTCCACCAGTATTGTCGCCTCATATCCTGTTACATCTTATCCCCACCAGGATGTACCGCGAAGCGCGAACCGCGCGACTCTGACATAACCTCATGGCGTTAGTCTTCCCCCTCAGGGATAACCAGTCTCCCATTTAAGCGTAAGTCCCCGTCTGAACTAATGGTATAGGACTCGGCTCCCTCTGCTAGTAATCGAATTATCTGCTCTTGACAGAACGAGTCTTTTGCCTGGGCCTGTATCACTCTCGTAATAATCTGGGGAGTAATTGTCATCATCGACATGAATGATCGGGCCACTGCATCCTGGTGTCCCAATTCTTTCCACTTTGCTCTCCACACTTCGGCCAACTCATTTGCTGGCCTATGGCTCAACGCGTCTGCTACCACGTTAGCCTTCCCTGGGTGATATTGGATATCAAACTGATAATCCTTCACGAATTCAAGCCACCTACGTTGACGCATATTTAGTTCTTTCTGCGTGAAGAGGTACTGTAGGGATTTGTGGTTCGTGAATAAACGAAATTTCTCCCCCAAGAGGTAGTGTCTCCAAATTCGAAGAGCAAATACGACTGTCGCAAACTCCAAGTCGTGGGTGGGGTAATTCTTCTCGTGAGGCTTAAGCTTACGAGAAGCATAAGCTATAGCCTGACTCTCCTGTTGCAGTACACCCCCAAGTCCTAGTAAGGATGCATCGGTGTAGACTAGTTACTCAACTCCCGATCTAGGCAATGCTAACATTGGTGCTGAGGTCAACTTGTCCTTTAACTCGTCGAATGCTAACTGATAGGCTTCGCTCCAGATGAAAGGCACACCTTTGCGAGTCAGATGTGTCAAAGAACCCGCTATTTTAGAGAAACCCCGAATAAACCTCCTGTAGTATCCTGCTATACCCAAGAAACTTTGTATTTCAGTCGGTGTCGTGGGCTATCCCCACTCTCTCACCGCCGATACTTTCCCCGGATAAACTGATATCCCCCTGTTTGAAATGATATGCCCCAAAAATTGTACCTCCTTCAACTAAAACCCACACTTCTCATATTTTGCATATAACTCGTTCTGTCGCATCATCTGCAAAACCTGTCTCAAGTGCTCGGCATGTTTCTCCTCTGTCTGGGAGTAAACCAGAATGTCATTAATGAAGAAGATGTCGAACTGGTCTAGGAACTCTCTGAACACCCTATTCATCAAGTCCATAAACACGACTGGGGCATTGGTTAGGCCAAAAGGCATAACCCGGAACTCATAAGAACCATATTTCGTTAAGAAGGCAGTCTGCGAGATGTCCTGTTCCCTGATACGCGACTGATGGTACCCTGATCTCAAGTCAATCTTTCAGAAGGAGGTGGCTCCTCTCCATTGGTTAAATAAGTCATCTATTCTTGGCAATGGATATTTACTCCGGATCGTGACTTTATTCAACTCTCTAAAATTGACACGCAATCGTAAATAACAGGGGAGCACTCTCAGCTAGATTCTCCTCCTGATGGATATTTTACCAACAGCTTCCTAGTTTGGAATTGCTTCTCCGAAGGTTCGATAGGGTTAGATTAAATCATCCTAATAATCGTAGCCATAATCCTCCTTGTCGCTTTGACTCACCCACGAGGTAAGGCATTTGACAACACTTAAGTTATCGTTTCATTTGCGAATGAAAATTAGGGTACTAATCCTTGTACTAAAAGCTAAACCTTCTCATCTCCCGACGTTCACTAGGTTTCATGCGTGGGATGTCTCGCAAAGCGAAATCCAAACAAGGAACTCTCCCTATACACTACTAATTAGTGTTGTTGGTCAATGAGCTTTGGGGCCATCGGTATTTGACTAGTACCTCTTTTCCTTACTTCTTGCTAAGAAATTTACTTACCTCTTCTCATGATACGTGAGGCTACATTCGACACAATCCTCCTACTATATTGGCGTTAGACTCGATTGTATATTACGGGATAGTCCACACTCTTAGAAACATTTTAACCAATCTTGAATTTTCTTAATAGACATCCCTACCCACCGGAATTTAATATAACCAGACGATGTCTTTACGAAGTCTTTATATGCCACCATAAGGAATATATAAACATAAATATGGCTTTGCCTCCACTTAAGTGACACTTAGTACAATTTCTAATGAACGCCATAATATAACTAACCGTTGTAGCTAATTCAAAATATAACAGGATAAGAATGGATTTTACACTCACATTTCTCAATGCATAGCAATAAACGATAACACATCTAAGTTTATTCCAGATTTCCCTTTTATATTAAAGGATATACTTAATAATGAAGTACTGTACCTCCAAACGCATGTGGTAGTTGCGGTATAAATGGCATAACCTCATATCGGGCATTATAGACACATCTATACTGTACTCCTTGATGTTGTTGTGGTGCCTGCGATGTTGGGGTAACTATTCAGTCTTCATTATATTGGGCATCCTGCCCTGGCACTTTACCTGGTTGCGGGAAGTCCCTCCACCTGTGACCCTGCTGTTCACACTTATGACACTGACCCTGAAACCCTTCCCTTTTTAGGCCTTGTTGTCCTTGATGATTAGGATGAGGTTTATTACAAGCCAAATCTGGGCAGACCCGACGTGTATGGCCATTTCTCCCACATTTAAAACACCTCTTGGTGGTAGTTCTTTTCTCCTGGCTTTGTTGGATCTGGCAAGTTTGGCCATTTTTGCCATTTCTATTGCTCCTCTGATGACGACCCTGAGACACTTGTCGTTGTGGCGATGTTTTCCCTTTGTTGTTAACTTTAACAACGTCATGTTGGTCAACTTCTCTCGTTCTTTTGCCACCTACAAGCTGCACACTGCTACTTTGGTACTGCAATATTGTGGTAGTCACTGCTTGTGCCATAATTTTTGCTATCTCAGTAATTTTTGTTCTTTCTTGGTGTACCTGAGGTACTCGTTGGTCTTGACCTGCCTTTGTTCCCTCAGTAGTGTTGGTTTGTACCTCCTCACGAGCGACATCTGAAATTTTCAATGAATTATATAAGTCCATTGACCATACATAACATTGTAGAAGAAGAAAGTAGTCTACAAAATGAAATCAAGGAGTACAACAGTCCTAATAATAGGGCTCTATATCAAAAGATGCTACGCGAAAACATAGCAAGCCGTACAGATCCTAAGGACGCTAGAATCTGATACTCTGATACCACCTGTGACACCCCGTCTAATTAAATACCGGGTAGATACTCCTTTATTCAAATTAATACAAAATGTCAAGTTGGTTCAATTCTTATCATCACTGTCGAAAACATTTTTAAACAATTACTAGCCACCAAATATTTAAAAAGTGAGTTGTCAATTTTAATTAAATTAAATTAACATGAAACCAAATAAATTATTAACTAAAGACATCACAATCACATTACAGTCACAATGGAATAAAATTGAGTCTCGAGTAACACTCCCCTGAATAATCCAAATACTGAATAAAACCAAATACAAAGTCTGAATAATTAATAAATTAAATCCAAAACTGAAATGAAACTGAGCATGATAAAGTTGTCTCTAAAGGAAAAGGGCGAGATGCCCTACAGATGAATAAATCTGAAGTGGAGTCAATGCAAAAAGTGGAGGCGTTTACTATCGAGGTCGTGTAACTTCCACAACAGCTACAGCACGTCACTGGAATGGAACTCCTAAGCTTGGCGTCCCTATGGCTGGGCACCTAAAGGGTTTTTACAAGAAAATATATTTGAAAGCAAACGGGTCAGAGCCCGATGTGAAAACAATTTAAAATATAGCAAGTGTTTAATAACATTAAACAATGAATATAAAATACATGTTAGTTACGTGCACTCACATGAGTTCCTCACCTCTCAACTAATTTTGCACACCTAACGTATTAGTAACCCGTCCTAGTTATGTCGCTAACTAACTAGTCTAATTCACAACCTGACTTTACGTTATAATATGAGGGTCAAAACAAGACATTCTAATATAACCTGCGTGTGTCTTCCTTTTTATTTCTCAGATTTCCTTATAATAATTATTATGTGAAATTCCCATTTTTAACTCTACTAAAAATGTCACAAGTATTCACACTTACACTTAAATAAAGAGTCTGTTTCAATTACAAGTATATAAATCTCATCATAAATATACAATTAGGACACTCCTAGGCTAAGCTGCGGTGCACACATACTCTGCTATCGAGCCCCGGTACATCAAGTACATAAGGACCACATATTCCGAATCTCTCCGGAACCGCCACACATAATGGATGCAAACATAGTTCACATACCCATGGGTCACGCACATACCTACGCTCCCATGGTCAACTGACTTAATAACTCACAATTAAGTCATTCACAACCCTATGTCCTTAAGGTACCAATCTAAATCCCCCCATAGGCACACAAGGATTAGATGGCCCAGTTCGAAAGCCGACCTCCTGTGATAGCAAGTATGGTAGGTATGTTACACACATAAGTCCATATACTAAGCATTCACACAACTTAGATATCTTAAAGTATTAATAAGGGTATATTCTACATTCCTATACCGTTATTCCAATTTGTACATTTTTAAATCTCCTAATAATATACAATATAGACCGCCGACACATCTCACGTCGTAATTCAAAGTACTTACACCCTAACCCATAAAGGTTATCAAATTCCCACAATTAAATCCACTATTCTTAAGGTCCTCATTTCTGCCACTAACCTTATATTATCCACTATACAAAGTTTAATCATTTAATCTCAACTCTAATAGTATCTCACTCGACGAGCCTTATTAGGTTTTATATAATTCCCAAAATTAAATCCTAATTATACTCCGATCTCACAAACATACCTACTGGTCTTCCTCAGGTTTAAGAGTGTTCACAAAGTTCCCAACAATAATTCTCTAGGGTCAAAATTATTAAAATTCAACAAAGGGAAAAATATAACCAATTCTGGGAAGGTCGATCGATCGATGGTGATCTGTCGATCGACCTATGAATGTCGATCGATCGAACGCACCAGATGGGCTACGGCCTGCTTCGTTTTTCAGTCCAAAATTCATTCCAAAACTTCATTACATGGTATGCAATTCTAACCGAATGTTATAGGATCATCAGAAAACCAAAATACATCATTGTTAACATTCCAAAACCTTTTAATCATCAATCATTGGCCTTATATGGATCAAAACTTCAATAAAAATCCTAGTTTTCTACTTTCTTCAAGAACAATGATAATTCTCCTCTTTAATCCATTTTTAAATCATCAAAAGTTATGTTCTGGGTACTGAATTCATCCAAAACAATTCTACATGTAATTCCTAACCAAAGTTTAGAGTTTTAAATCAAATTCATTGGGTTTTCATCAAATCTTTCAAGACAATTATTAATTTCTACACTAAACATGGAGTAAATATTCATTGAAACTAATGAAACCAAATCACTTGCTTTAAGTTTGATATTCTGATTCGTTGTTGGTGTTCAAGGGCTGATTCTCTCTTCTTTCCGCTCACAATTTCCGTCCAAAATGATGGTGGTGGGTGGTGGTTTTGGTTTGGAAACCCTTTTGCAACTTCCCTCTAACTCACGTAGCCCACTGCTTGTTTTTGGATGATAATGGCCCTAATGGATTTTCTAATAATATATAAATAAACTCTAAAATTCGTGGGTCTTAATTCCTTAATTTTTAAAACTACCAAAATACCCTTCCGGGTTTTCGGTTTTGCCTAAAAATGCCCCGGGACCTAAACTAAACTCCCGACTAGTGTTTTCTGACTATCTCGACTTTTTCGGACACGTTGGCGCACTCAAAATGACCATATGGTTGATAAAATTATAATTTACTTTTTAAATCTAATTAAATTGATTTCTGACGCGACGGATACGCGCGTCCCAACTGAATTTCCCAAATTATCGTATTTATAACTCTTGACAATTTTGATACTTTCAATACTCATATATTACCATATATACTCAGTAATATAGAATATCATCATCATAATCAAATACCAACTCACGTCTCGCTAGTATTTATATCCGGATTAATTTTCAATTAATTCTCATATAATAAAATTCTGGGTATTACACATTGTTAGACTATACAATATAAATATAGGTCTCATAAAATGAACAAAGGCTTTAACCTTCGGGGACTTTTTAGTTCTTATATTGGTAATCCATAATAGTCCTGTACCTAATGGATTTAAAACATTCAGACACAGAATAATGAGGGATCACCGACCAAACACACCATAGTCTAGTTACATACCAAATCGTTTGACGGGTCAAGTCATCCACATTTCCACATCGTGAGATGATGTCCAACTGAATGCATGATCCATATATTGACCTGCAGACAACCTTTTGCATAATACAAGAGTGCAATTCCTAGCCTCTAAATCCATTTAAATCTAAACCCAGATCGATAGATTCCCCACGAGCCAAATATATAGTATGTTTACATATGCACACAATTGTATGCAACACAATATATATGTAGGATATCGTATAATAGCTCGCATACCCAATTATTATATGAATTCCCAAAATCGAATTATGAAATAAACGTAGGTTACTAACCCCAAATCCCTAATTAAGTATCTTTTTAGGATTTCCCAATACTTATTTTGTGACTATATATATATATATATATATATATATACACACCTACCCCTATCGATATGAATTTAATCAAGTTCAATCGTCCAAAGAAGATCCCACTAAATGAACTGAACAAAAATAACTAAATTAATCATAAAAATACGAACGGCAACACATTCGTTGCCTCTGTTATAGCAGCCTTAGGGGAGCTATAGGGGGTCAAGTATCTTCTTAGGATTTTCCAATCCCTATATATATATATATATATATATATATATATATATATATATATATATATATATATATATATATATATAATCGATATGAATTTAGTCAAGTTCAATTGTCCAAAGAAGATCCCACTAATTGAACTAAACAAAAAACTAAATTAATCATAAAATTACGAACTGCAACACATTCGTTGCCTTAATCCTCTGTTATAGCAGCCTTAGGGGAGATATAGCGGGGGTCAAGCCTCGCTATGGCGGGGGTTCCTCGGCCAACCTAAACTCTCTGATTCTCATCGTCTTCAACCCAAAATGAAACTGCTAATCTTAATCCGCCATTAAAAATCCTAAAACCTTTAATTTAAATCTAATCACTATCTGATTCAGCCTTAAATGTCTTTTATTTAATTCCTCACATCACATTGTCAATATATCAAAATTGTAACTTTCTATATATTTTAATTGCATGTTTATTATCAGACTGGATTTCACAATTAATTATGTATCTTCCATCTCAAAGTTATCGCTAACTTATAAAAATCATCCCTACGCATGAGTTCTAATTTCAAAAATCATATTCCACACATATTTACATGGGTTTCAATAATAACTCTAACTATAATAAGATTTAACGGATGATTTCAAGTCAACATCTTTTTTGCATTAGTCCAATATAAAACATTATTAACCAACATATTGTAATACCCCGTAAAAAATTTAGAATAAAAAATTTCGATAAAATGAATTTAATGATTTCGAATTTTAATTTTTAAAAATAAATTAAATTTGGAAGATTTAAAATTTAAGTGAGTAAAATTTTAATTTAAGTAAGCACTTATGATTTTATAAAAAAAATAAAACTCAACTTGACATAATGGGTTGCGAGTGTAAAATAATTAATTTATAAATAAATTATTGGGCGCGCATTGTTGGAACATATTAAAAATGTCTTAGTAAAATAAAAATATTTGGGACGCATTTTAGGGAGCGCTAGAGACTCGGTTTAGTGTTTTAAATATTTAAATTGGTCTTGGATCATAGGTATACGAGTTAAGAAACTTTTGGACTAGTTGGGTTGTGGTTTCAGGCTTATTTGGAGGTCCAAAAGTTGGACTTTTGACCCAACTCGGGATTTGCATTAATTGAGTTGTTAAGTGGGGGTAAACCACTCCCCTACTAACACAAAATCAAACCTAAAGTAACAGCCACGGGAGAGAGAAGGGATAAATACCAACAGAAGGAAAAAAGGGCTGGAATTGAAGAGGAATCAAAGAAGAACACCAAAGGGGATCTCCTTTACACTTACAAGGCAATAATTTCTTGCATAATTTATGTCTATAATTTATTTCTCAATGAAGAATTTTATTCCCTTGGATTTATGGAAAATAGAGTTTATTAGATATAATCTTATGTTGAATGCCCACACGTAGAGGAATGATAAATTGAATTTGATGATATATACATGTAGAGGAATGAGTCACATGTAGAATTTATTTCCAGAAATTAGGAATCAATAAATCTGAATATTTGGGAGTTAGATTCCTTTAAACCAAACGGATCCAATAGAGAAGAAAAAAAACCGGTCCGTTGTGGGTCAATTTTTCTGTAAATATAGAACCGAGCCGATGGAAATGAAAACGAACCGATTCGGTAGAGCAAAAAATACTTCTTGTAAATGGAGAACCGAACTGATGTATCTGGACCGGATCGGTTCGGCTGAGTAGAAATTCGGGGGATGAATGTATATCTATTGTGGAGGTTGTTGATGATGAATAGTGAACTGAAATGTATATAAACTTCTTGATAAATAAAAATCTGATTATGATGATTAATTAACGGGTATCATTGTGCATGTTTTGGATTTTTTTTTTGTGAATAATAGCTACATAATTGTTAGGGAAGGGATACTTTGGGTTTTAGGTTAATTAAATTATGGAACAAAATTATACCCATATCCAAATTAATAATAATTACCTATGACTAGATGGTTGAGTAATTTATTAGATGATAAATTATTAATGCAGGAATGACGGTATGGGATTTGGATGGGAATTTTATGGTAATTTAGGAAAAATTACCTTTACATATTATAGGAAAAATAATATGTATTATATTATATTTGTGAATGGACATGCTAATGGACTTTCCTATCGGCTTGGGAGTTCACGCGTTCGGGCCAGTGATCACACGCCGGCACATGTGGGCTTGACATTGTGTAGGCATATAAGTACTACGTAGAGGCTCCACCCTTGAGAGGTAAGTGTGGCGCTGACTGTTCCTGTATTACTGTTGGGTATGGGCCGTATACAAGTATACTGCGTAGGGACCGCCCCCAACTTGTGTGTGTTTTGTGGTGTCCGCTTAGGATGTCAGGATTCCTTTGGACTGTCCGATTTGGATGTTAGGATTCCTTCGGACTTGCCGATAGAGCACGAATTTGACACCAACGGTAGATGCCCTTGTGTGTCACGTATATTGAAGGACATATATTATTATTTACCCAAATTTTATGGAAAATAAATTTAAATTGTCTAAGGATATGGGCATTAAATAATATCTTGATCCTATAATACATATTAGATGTTTATACCTTATACTTGATATTTAGGGGGCTAGAATTAATGTAGGTTGGTAATTTAAATGTAGGTATTGCGCTTAATTGAAATTATTAGGAATGCATTTCCTTCTAGAATTTAGATGATGTCATAAATTATTATTTGGGATATATTAGGGTGCAAATATTATCACACTTAGATAAGGGTTGAGGTGTTATACACAAGTGAGTGACGAAAAAAGGGGGTACTTATTGTGCATTGACTGTATTATTGTGATTTTGAATTATTCAAACTAATTCTTGCACACCTCGGGCTCTGACCCAAATTATAAATGTTCCCCCGATTATTTTCTAGACAGGGATAGTAAGACTGTTGTTGTATGAGCCTTGCGATCTCTCGATGCCTAGCAGTTTTCCAGATCATTGACTTTAGCCTAGGTGCTTTTCTGCCAGAGTTTAGTTATTTCACTTGAGAACAATTGTAAGGACATAAGCCCGAGATTTATTTTATTCATTTGCTTCATGTTGGAGTGTGACATTTACTTGATGCTTTAAATAATTATTTTAGTTGGTGTTGGATGAGTTTATTCACTGTTACGAAAATATTCATAAAGTTTTAAACTATCGGCCTTTTTGAATAACCATATTTATATAACGTTGTGCTGAGAATGGTATAAATTATTGATAAGCCCCATCTTCGACGTATCGAGCCTGGCCAACCTTTACGTGAGAAAATAGGGGTTGCTACACATATTATAATCTTAACATGCTTCTAATTCAAATCAATTTCAGTAGCAATCAAGAAATAAATAAGTTACAAATTATACTATGATAAAACTAAATATTTCTTACCTGACTATGAAGGTTGTATGATATTCCCTCTCGCGATCTCTTAGTTCCTTCCAAAAGACCTACTTAAGCTATCCTAAAACTCTTATGCTGCCAGGATTTATGTTTTAGGTTTAATTTATATGATTAATGAGAGTTAAAATCACTTACATATCCTTAATCCCACATGTCCATAAAAGACCCAATATTGACTCCTGATATGAGCTCAAAATACTATCTAGACTAACACAAAACTTAATCTAAAGGTACACTACCCTTGGGATCCAGTCCAAAGCACTAAAAATATATAACTGGGCCTTTGTACCACCATAGAGCTTGGTCCAAACAATAATGTCTCACAACGTAAAATAAAATGCACACTTATTTATTTTACGAGTAACTGCACATAATTAATTACCATATAATTAATCCCACCAAGTAATTAATTTACAACACACAGTTCCAAAGTCACATAACATGCAAGTTTAAATGTCACATAAATTGTGCATTTATTATTACGATTTCACAAAAGTAATAATTATTCTCATTTATTAATTTATCCCCGCAGTTAATAGTAGATAAATTCCAAATAAAAATTCGCGATCCAATTCTCGAATGTGGATAAAATTAAAAATGATATAGTAGTACATACTTGGGGTCCAAGCTCCCAGTTTGGGGCCAAATTTTGGGATCCAAGCTTCAAGTTTGGGGAAAAATTTTGAGGTTCAAGTATCAAATACGTAAAATGTTAATATTTTTTTGAATTGAACCATTTCAAAGTTCACACCCCTATTCTAGCATTAAATTTCAGGGTCTAAACTCCTACTCTATATATTTATAATAACATATAATCTAAGTTATTCACTGGATTCGATGGGTAGATAGGGGTGACAATTTAACCCGACTCGTATGAGCCTGAACTCGACCCTAATAGGACGGGTTTTAAAACCTGATTAATGAAATAGGAACGTGTATGGGTTTAAAATAATTTGTTTGTTAAATGGGATGGGCTAGGATTTAATTAAAATAAAATCGTCCTGCTACTCCCCGTTTAACTTATGCATACATAAATACCCTTTATATAATTACAAGTAGACCATGCACACACACACACACACATAAAAAACCTGAAACATCATCTTACCCTCTCTCCTTCTCTTATCAGCCACACTATCCTAACCCCATTGTTAATGCAAAAAATTAGACTATATCTAATTATTTGATCATAGATAAAATAAGTAAATAAAAGAGGCACAAAAGATAGTGGTTCGGCTAAAGGGCAGAAGCCTACGTCCACTGTTGTGTATTTCCTTGGATTTGTTCAGGTGTGTCCAGTCCCTTGGATTCAGGGATTACAATGTATTTATGGCCCATGAGGGAGTACAAGAGTAGGAATATCAAAGGATGGAATGCCTTTATAAATTAGGCATTTACATCTGTACAACGTTCAAAATGTATACAACTGATGGTACTTTACTAACCAGATTGGTCGGTCTTCTTGCTATTAGTCGGGCTTCATAATATGTTGGTCGACATTTCTATACTTGGTCGAGGGATTACGCCTTACTGACTAGGACTAATGTCGCGTTGGATAACACATGTTCATTTCTGATTGGTCCACATAATAAGGTGATTTTTGTCATCAACAGAAGCCCCCAATATTTTATGTTTGAGTTTTTTGTGAAAGTGTGGAATATTTAGCCCTAAAGTTTCTTAGGCAACAATTCTGATGCTTGGTCGGTTACCGACTTCCCATACTTATGACATTATTGACTTAACTGATGGCACATAACGAGGATGGCATTTTTGTAATTATCAAATGTTTTGAAGAATAGTTTTTGTGCAGATATGTCTTTTTTGGCTTTGCCGCCAACAGTTCAATAGATGATCCCTTTAATCATTATCTTTGCTAGTTTTTGAGGCAATCTATAAAAGGGGAGAAAAATTATAATTGTTTTCTACCTCAAACCTTCTGAGTTTCCGCTGCTATCTTTTTGAGCTCTCTGTGCGACCGTTTCTTTTGTCCTTCATTTCTTGCGGAATCCTTAAATCCTTATAATAATCTTCTCTCTTTTCCTTTTTATTCATTTCTTCGTTATTTCTTGTACTAGTTTGCTCTGTTTTCTTTTTGCAGTTTTTGGTCGATTTCAACAATATGCTGGAAAATGATGATGTTCTGCGTACTTCTGCAAATGAAGTTGAGGAGGCCTTCGAGGAGCTTAAACAGTCCTCGCTTAACTCCCAACAAGCATTGGCTAATGAGCAGAAGAAGTGGGAGAAAAAAATAGAGATTACAGAGGGTGATGGTACAGTTGCTCGGGGGCAGGTTGCCGAGCAGAAGAAGCTGGGTGTTAAGAAGGCCAGAAGGTTGAAGGCCAAGGAATCTACATTGAACAAGGGTTGATAAATCTATTGGCACTGCTTCTGCTCAAATTGAGTTATCCTAGAAAAATGTTTCAAGGATGGATGTTCGGCAGCCCTTGCAGAGGTAGGCACTCCCAAGACTCTGAGTTATTTCTCATACATGATACTAGGTCTCCTCCTAACATGAATGAGGATATTGAAGATGATGGAGGGTCAGATGAATATAACTTTATTTTGGACTCTGCCGACCAACTCTAGGCAGCTGCAGTTGATTCTTCCATCCCTCATTCTACTAATTAATTTATTCTGCCCGTTCTGCATCCAACCTTCTGGGTCTACCTCAGACATAAAGAAGGTGTAGACCAGTTCACCGAGAAACTTTTGTTTTTCTCTTCAATTGTACTTTTCTTTTAATTTCACGATGATATACTTGTAATCAAAATTTTATCAATGAAAAGGAGCATTACTTTACACCTGACTTCTTCTTCTATTGTTGATTGGAAATTTTTTCTTATTCTTTATAGTTTATGGATAAACGGGATCAATTCTCCTCAACTGACTCTAAGCTTATTCAAAGATGAAATGATCTCTTCAAGGCTGGTCACTTAACTCTGATCGGGGAAGAATTATCTAAGTTTCTCTGAGAGGATGCTTCAGATCAAGCTAGAGATGCCTACCTTTATTTAAAGTATCTTCTTGATCGGGCAGTGACCAATAATGTGGCTTATTATGAAAAGATTAAAGATTTACAAGACGATCACAAGGAGGCTAAGGCTCTTTTGCATGTCGACTATGAGCAGAAGTAAAAAGATTTAAGTGAAGGTTGGGGTTTTGAGCAGAGGTTAGAGAAACACATATCTTTCTTCAGGAGGCAAGAATTTATGCTTAATAGGGAGATAGAGGATCCTAGAGCCATTGCCAAGCTACTGGAAGAAGAAAATAATATATTGGGAGAGGAACTGAATTCGCTGAAAACTTCTTCTTCTACTAATATTGCTACTGATGAAGGGGTTTCTTTCTTGGAAACTGAAAATGCCAAATTAAGGGAAGAAATCGAGGCACTACAGAAAACTAAGTCTGCTTCGTCTTCCCAAGAAAAACTAAACTTGGTCAAGCTACTACAGATGAGGCTAGGACGCAGCAGACTCTTGTTAATCAAGCTTCTCAGTTGAAGGCAAAAAATTTGGCCATTGCTGAGATGTCCCAGAAGCTTCAAACTCAATCCGAGCAACTTTCTACTCAGTCCACCCAGTTACAATCCAAAGATGGAGTGCTAAAAAATTTGCACCACCAGGTTGAGAGGCTAACCTTCCAAGTCCATAAACAACATAGGGAGATCTGGATGGAGGGATACAATGAAACTTTGGATCATTTTGATGAGCGGTTCAAGCAAGCTGAGAATGAAGGCTACAAATGGGGCTGGACCAATTGCTTAATAGTGATGAATTGGATGTTGATTGGATTCTTGCCAACTTAATTCCCCAATGCCTAATTTTAAAGTATTTAGGGGATTATGGCCTTCATGATGAGCTAGAGATTGTTCATCCTCCTCATCTGTTAGATAGACCGAGCAGTAGTAATAGAAGAATGCTCCAGGACTTTAACTTTATCGATTCCCCTTACACATTAGATGATCCTTCAGTAGGCATGGAACCATTTTACATTTATTCTAAAGCTAAAGGTGAACGTCCTTTAAAATAAACTTTATTCCTATAATTCAATTATGAGCAAAATCATGTAATGACTATTTAAATGAATGAAATATATTTTATCAACTTATCTCATTAATCTCTGAATGTGAATGACTTCTTCTTTTTCATTAGTTTTATTGACACACTTAAGCTTTTGCCCAAGTTTAGCATCAATTACCAATGAGCTCATAGGTTCTACTAGTACACTTAGATTAAAATCCAAGTTGGCACTAGTTACCCATGTGTTTCCATATGTTCTACTAATCCACCTAAGTTTTTAGGTTTTTTATTTATTAGTTACCAGTGGTGACCAGGCGTATGTGGAATATGTGTCTATATTCCTTTTTAAGAATCTTCACAACGTTCTTCCTTTACTTTGACCAGTTGGATAAAATCTTATTTTACCCTTAACTTCAGTGGGATAAAATCTTATTTTATCCTTGTCTTCAGTGACCAAGTTTCTTGACAACTTTGAATCCTGCTTTACTTGGGTTTTTATCTGTTGTCGATCAAATTTTGCTTATGCCAAGCAACGTTCGAGCATCAGTAATCAACTATGTGGCTGTTATTACACAGTCCTTGGATTTGTTAGGTATGCCCAGAGAATAGACTGCAACTCTTTTATCCAGTTTCCCTTGGCATCATAAAGTCTTCTTTTCAACCCACTAAGCGGAGTTCTATTCGCAACTTCAGTTTACCCATTGCTCTGACGATGACCTGGAGCAGAATGCAGCTTTTGGATATTGGATTGAGCACAATAAGTGACAAATCCTTCATTGTCGAAGTGCGTGTCATGGTCGGTAATAAAGGCTTAAGGTAACCCATATCTGCAAATGATATTCTTCCAAATTAATTGGTAGACCTTCTCATACGGCATGTCCACCAAGGGTTCTACCTCAAACCATTTTGTAAAGTAGTCCACACCAAGAACTAAGTACCCGAATCTTCCTCGGGTAGTCGACAATGGGCCGACCAAGTCTATTCCTTAAATTTCAAACGGCCAAGGTGAAGTGATTAGAGTGAGAGGATCATGTGGAGTCTTGTGAATGCTAGAATACCTTTGGCACTTGTCACATTTATTTTCAAAGGCTATAAAATCCATTCGCATAGTGGGCCAATAGTATCCTTGTATACTAATCCGCAGCAGTAGTGTCGTGCCTGCTATGTGAGCTCCATAAAATCCTTCATGCACTTCCTGGATTAGGTCTTGGACCTCTGTTGGATGAACACAATGCTGCAAGATATCTGTCAATACTCTCCTGTATAACATTCCTTTGTCCAGCACATATCTTGCTGCTTGTACTTCAACTTTTTAGCCTCAATTGTATCTGCTAACAAGGTTCCTTCTTCGATGTAAGCTTTGATGGGATCCATCTAAGATGGACCTATATCTACAGTGATAAAATTAATCATCATGTTTTCATCTATACTCCTATTTGCTACAATCTCGATGGGAATAGTTCTTCGGAGCTCAATTCTTATTGCTGAAGCTAGCCGAGCAAGTGCATCTGCTCGTACATTCTCCAATCTTGGTACTCTGCTCATCTGAATAGCCAGTAATTTAGCTATCACCTCCAATACTTTAGACAGGTATCTAGTCATCAGCTCTCCTTTAGATTCATACAAGTTTAATAATTGGTTCACCAATAATTAAGAATTACTGTGTGCCACAACTTACTCGGCGTTCAGTTATTGGGTCAAACTCAAACCCATAATAAGAGCTTCATACTCTGCTTCGTTATTTGAGGCTTGGAATTAAAATCGCAGAGCATATTCAATATCTATCCCATCAGGAGTGTTAAGTATTATACCTACTCCACTACCGGTTTTACAAGATGATCCATCAACGTACAAGTTCCATATCGGGAGATTATTATCAAACGTTTGGTCTATCAGAATCCCATGATGGAATATTTTTCTCCTCGCTTACTCATACTTCCTTGAGATCTCCTGAGCTCTAGAAGAGGGATCCTGTAGGTCGGCAGTGATTTCTTTTGACTTTTCTTCTAATGAGGGTTTCTCGGATGGTTGGTTGATGACAACCTTAGTTGGACTATCCTTTCTTATATCTTGTTCTTCATGCACTACTTGTTGCTCGGGGACCTCATGATAAGTGAATTTAGGAATGAAATATTCCACGACTTGGCCTTATAATGAAGACATTGGTTCATACACAATATCATACACCCCCAATTCTACTACCCACTACGTTAATCTGCCAGACTTCTCCAGTTTATGTAACGCTTGCTTAAGAGGCATATCAATGTACACCACAATTATATGGGCTTGAAAGTAGGGATTCATATGACTGGACGCCTCAATCAATGCGAATGCTAACTTCTTCAGGCCTGGGTATTTGATTTCTGCTCCTCGTAAAGCTTTACTGGTGTAATAGACTGGTTTTTGAACTCTTTTCTCTTCTCGAATCAAGTTAGAACTTACAGCTGACTCAAAAATAGCGAAGTACAAATATAATCTTTCTCCCAAAATTGGTCAGGAAAGCAGTGGGGGTGATCCCAAGTAATTTTTCAACTTTTTTAAAATCTTTTTCGCACTCGTCGTTCCATTCAAAACTCTTTCTAAGCACTTTGAAGAATGGGAGGCACCTATCTGTAGCTCGGGATATAAATCTATCCAGAGCTGCTACTTGCCCAATTAGCCTTTGTACTTCCTTCTTGCAAGTAGGGGACTGCATTTCAATTAGCGCCTTGATCTTATCTGGGTTTGACTCAATTCCCCTTTGATTTACTATATACCCGATGAACATTCCTTCCTGTACTCCAAACATGCATTTGTTCGGGTTTAATCTCATCTGATGCCTTTCTAGCTGGTTGAATGTTTGGCTGAGGTCGGTAATATGATCGGCTTCTTTCTTTCTCTTCGTCAGTATATTATCCACATAAACTTCCATATTTTTGCCTATTTTCTCTTCAAAAACTTTGTTCACCAATCTCTGGTAAGTAGCACCTGCATTTTTCAAACCAAATGGCATAACATTATAGCAAGAAGTTCCTCGGGGGGGTAATGAAAGAAGTACTTTCCTTGTCTTCAGGCTTCTTCTTGATTTGGTTATAACCAGAGTATGCATCCATGAAATTGAGCATTTCATGTCCTAAAGTGGCGTCAACAAGCTGATCAATTCGTGGTAAAGAAAAATGATCCTTTGGGCATGACTGGTTTAAATCCATGAAGTCTACGCACATTCTCCACTCGTTATTCTTTTTCTTAACCATTACTACATTGGCCAACCATTCTGGATACTTCACTTCATCAATGAAAGCAACCTTTTTAAGTTTTTTAACTTCCTCCTGAATTGCTTGATTCTTCTCGGGACTGAACATTCTTCGTCTCTGCTTCACAAGATTGACATCTTTATTAACATTGAACTTATGGAAAAGAAAGTTGGGATTAATCCCGAGCATATCTCCATGACTCCAGGTGAACACATGTTTTTTTTTTGTCTAAGGAAATTCACTAGCTCCAATGTCATTCCTATTTAAATGGTGTGTTATGGCTTGTCGCCGTCCAGTAAAATGCTCTCCGTGGCCTCAACTATCTAGCCCTTCACCATTTTTATTTCTTCCCTTGGGTCTAAGGTTTCAACCTCAGATTTGTCATGGGGTTCAGAGGTGTCCACTGTGTAAGTGGTGGTTCTCTTCTTCATCTCTGCTAAATCTTCTTACTCGACAGATGAATAGTAACTGAAATAACCTAACCGCCCTAACGTGTAGTAGTTATTAAATAAATTCCAACTCTTTTTTAAAAATCAGTTTTAAAAGTTAATTGAAACTGTTGTACACACACACAAAGGAAAATAGATTTGTGATGATTCTGCTCAAATAAAAATAAATTAAAATGGGATGAGGCAAAGCTAAAATTGACACAGTATTTGTTCTCAAGGAAACTACCGTGGTGGAAAACCCCGTGTCCCTAGTGCCAGGACAACTCACACACCCAAGTCCACTATTACCAGTTATGAGTTATAGATTACAGCCCACCAGTTTACAATGATTTAATACTAAGAAAATACAAGCCGTACACCCTGCCTGGTTTAAATCGACCTAACTTGACTGAAAAATCAGTCAACCCAATAACACCAGGTAATAGTGACTACACACGCATAACCACGCACTCAAATCCGAGACCTCGTGAAGTTGTGCAACATACATAATTAATTGAAAGATTTGTTTTAATTCAAAATATAAAAATTATCTAGTTAATAAAATGGACTAAACACACACGAGGTTAAGTCTAATTTGATTAACAAGAAAAATACCAATCAGTGACTAAGTGAAAGGTAGGTACAGATTAAAACACACACTTTCAAAAATGGTTTTTGCACAAGCCAAAAATGCACACCAAAATATTCAGATTTTAAAATAAAATAAAGAAGTCTTAATCAGTTTAAAAATCAAAAAATCCACAAGAGATATCATACAGACCAAATAACCCACACATGATAAACACACGCTGATATACACACTGATTTTAACCACACCTACTTAAGTTTAAAAACAACCTTAACCCAAATTTTAGTTAAGTCCAAGAAGTCCAAGATTAGTCTAATATTAAACTGAGTTGGGCTCAGTTAACACACTGATTTAATGTCCAAGTTAACAATGAGTTGAGTTCGAGTTGGTTCAGTGAGTTAAGTCCGAGTTGGTTCACTAAGGTAAAGACCGAGTTAACACCGAGTTTAAACCAGGTGATTAACTCACACATAGCAACAAAACACACGATTTAAACACTCAACACACACATATCTGAAGCAAAATAAACTCACACACGAGTTTATATTAAACACTCAGCACCAATAAAGCAAATTCACACATATTTACATCAAGCCATAAATCAGATCTAAAATACAAAACAAAAAAAAAACGCAACCCGTACCAGATTTGAACTAAGAAAAAAATTAAATATATGTGTATAAAAATAAAAAAATGAACTCACGGAGTAAGCCCAAAGAGGCTTTTGCAATAATGATCGGAAAAAGAAGGATCCAACCAAACTAACATCAAGGATCCAACCAGCAATGTTCTTCTCAAACAAGTGTAAAATAATGAGCAGGTTGAGAAACCAAAAGATCAAACCAGCACCATAGCTCATGAGAACCACAACTCAAAACACTCCTCAAACTAGTTCGTGTAAAAATCAAACCCAGAAAATACTCAACCTCTCAAATGCTCTCAAAGGTATAAGGTTGTGGATTTAAAAGAAAATGTAAAGAGGGAAAGAGAGAAATGTTGGTTGCACTTTTGAAATCTCAAACCCCCTAAAAAATGAAAAGACCCAACTGCATAGCATATATACAAAACCCAAAATGGCTTGGTTCGTAATAAAATAATCCAAACACATGGGGGTAAAAACGACTTTCCCTATAGGCGGCAGGGGACTAAATTGACCAAATAAAAACCCATGCTACCAGCGACATTTCACAAAGGGGATAAGGGTCATAAGGGTCAAACTCGAGGAGATAAAAATCCTTCTCAAACACGTTAAAACATGTCTAGAAAAGACCAAAACCAGCAAGCCTAGATCCCCTAAAACCAGCCAGACGGTAACCAAGTTACCATAACTAAAACGACACTAAGGATACACAAATGCAACCATTTTAATCTTTGGGACTACAAGGGTTAGAATAAATAAATATTATATTTATCTAAATGATTATAAATCCCTATAAAAAACGAAACTAAAAAATACAGAAAATAGAATAAAACTTATAACTTATAATATAAAAAATATTTAAGGTAAAAATACACATTAAAAGTATTTTCACAAAAATAAATTATATAATAAATCTTTAGAAGAAAAAATATGATTTCAAGATTATAAAAATAGATTTTAACGCAATAAAAAAATGTAGGAGCATAAAAAATATTTGTCTCAAACTTGAGCCAACACGAAGAAATGAGATTTTCAATCTCCCCCTTTGGCCAATTTTGAGACAAACAAAACTCAGACTTGAAGAAAATAAATAACACAAATTACATAACTCAATTATACACATGAGTCCTAGAAATATAAGAGTACAAAACTCAACTAACAACAAGAATTCCTAATAGACTCAAAAAGAATTGTAAATACAACAAATCAAAAGAGTCTCATATTCTCCCCCTGTTTGTCTCAAAGGGACAAAGGATAGGGAAGAAACCTATAAAATAAATTTAGTACAATATAATATACAAATAAAATGTACTAACAAACAAACTAAAATAAAATTAGTTTGAAATTTTAGTACTCCTCATTTGACAACCTAAGTCATCTTTCTTAACCCATATAGATTTAACATTAGGTAAAGCAGAATTAAAGTTAAATTGGGAACAGTTCTCAGCAAATTCAAACTTTAAAGGGATCCTCGGCATATTCTTAACACCACTTTGCTGTCTATTTAAACGGCGAATAATGAAATTTAGTATGTGTGATAAACTATCTGAATAGCGTATTGTATGGGCGATACGGGAATACTACTAGTGAACACAGTTAATATTAGTATGGTTTCTGACTAGTTAGACTGGGAGGTATAACTAGGGGAGATTAGATGTACGTTAGGCGTGCACAATAGACGAGAGGTGAGAAACTCATGTGAGAGTTCGATAACTAACATGCGTATAAGACTTGCTTTAAGAACCAGTTTGAAATACTTGCTAAAATATTTTTACACATCGGGCTCTGACCCGTTTCTTGTATCTCTTCTCTCTTTTGCTATATATATATGTATTATATCAGGTGCTCAGCCACAGGAGTATCAGATTTAGAGATTTGGATTGCTTAACGTGCTGCAGCTGTTGTGGAAGCTGTAGGTCCTTGCAGTAGATGCATCTATCCTTTCCATTCAGTTTTATCTAGACTTATTGTTTAGGGCATATGTCGCCCACTTCTAGTTCTTCCATCAGAGATTTTGTATTCAGTTTATTGTATGGTTTGGAGTTTTGAACTGAGAGTTTTACTCAGTATTATTTATTGCAGTACTTGATTCATGTTCAGTATTTATTTACATTCCTATGTGTGGTGAATGGTTTATATTTTATGATAGAAAGAAATGGATTTACTTGGTTTTATTAAAATTGGAAATGTTTTGACACCTAGCTTAATTTTATATTAGGAGATTAATATGTTAAAAACTTTTTCGACACTGATGCTGAGAATGAACCAATTGAATATCCTATTTTTAATTGGTAGAGGACTGATCACCCTATATTTAATTGGGCGGGGTGTCACAGGTTGTATTAGAGCATCAGGTTCTAGTGTCCTTAGGATCTGTGCGGCTTGTTACGTTTCAGCGTATCGTTATTTGATGTAGAGCCTTATGATAGGATTGTTGTGTCCCTTTACGTATGCGACTTACGTTCTACGGCTACGAATTATAATGGATGTGACTCATTATAAGAAATTCAGTGTGATTCGAACACCGAACATTTTGGGACGACCAGCGAGGGCCGTAAGAAGAACTGCGGGAGGAGAAGCTCAACAGAAGACATAGAGCAATCGGGTAAGAGTGATTGGGACAAAAATCACAATGAGAATTACGTAAGTAAGGGATAGTAAAAAAATTGTTACTCGGGAACTGTGGGCTCCCAGGACACACTTATAGATAACGGTGGAATGATTTCAGGACCACCTAGCATAATCGATAAAAAGGGGAAATTAGGGGGACTTTTTTGAAAACCCATCGGTGAAGATGTAGAAAAGAAAATGAGAAAGTGTAACAGACCAGCGGAGGTAGAAAATCCGAAGGCAATTGGGTAAAGTGGGGCGTGATGGCACTCATAATTAAATTGGAGTTAAAAGTTATAGCTCTTAGGAGCATCGTGTAGTGATAAGAGGCAATCACCATGTATGAAGAGGTGTGTTTGAAATTTAGAGAGAAATTGGGTACGAGTTGACCATGAGGTCTTCCATTCGATGTGGTAACAAAATGCGAGTGAAATTTTGATGTTAAAATGATGGGTAAGATAGAAACCGATCATGAGAGAGAGTTTGAATTGCATAATGAACTTCGTACCTGGCAGAGGGGTATAAATTATCTAAAGGGTTTATAGTTGATAAAGAACCCTTGAGCAGAATACCAGTATGGATGAGAAATCCAGCTAAGATGACTAATGTTGATGTCATCAAAGTTATGCGGTTGCTAGTGATTGTAGTCCTTCCAAGAGAAGAGAGT
The DNA here is from genome assembly GCA_949130495.1 of Sambucus nigra. Taxonomy (NCBI): domain Eukaryota; kingdom Viridiplantae; phylum Streptophyta; class Magnoliopsida; order Dipsacales; family Adoxaceae; genus Sambucus; species Sambucus nigra. Next base: position 30,847,772 of record OX422207.1, on the reverse strand, counting down.
AAAGAGGGTTAACGAACCTGCTAAAGAGCAGAAACTGAATTCAACGGTGTTAGTGAAACACCACATGGGAGTATACCCGATAGGGAACTCGGTTAGATAATTTTAAGTGATTAACTTCAAGAGGACGATGAAGTCAATCAGGCTGTAGAGGCCAACCATAGTTCTGAATAGCTAGCGTAGCCAAAGGGACAATGGAAGAATAATAGTGAGTTGAGACTGTCGGTCCGAGAGAAGGACAATCCCAAAATGGTCAGTGGGACCAGTGATGGGAAATAGTTCGTGAAGTTTTCCTTATGTGAAGGAAGTAGAACTACAAGTGTTGAATGTGTCCACAATTGAGAAGTGAGACCGAAGAGATTATAAATGGTAAACCGTGCCAGTTAGGCATAATGACTGGAGGAGCGAGACTTCTAGCGAAAGAATTTGGGGTCAAGGGAATTTGGCCCAGTAAATTTATAACCCGAGAGTGATGGGTTCAGGCTAGACCAGCAGAGTCCTCGTTAATAGCAGCATACAGTATGTCAGGGTCTACGGGGCCTGAAATGTAAACGGCAGTTTTATAAAGCTATAATTTAGGCCTGGAGAGTTTGGGCCAACGTTTTAATAATGGGCGCGAAATCCACAAGATGGAATAAATTGTCCATGGTGAGAGGGGACAACCATAGGGTGAAATCTTAGGATGTATGACGATTGCAGATGTTCATGGGTCGTGATGGCAGCCACGTGCTAAGACCCTGTGATTTGGCGAGACTGGTGAGGTTTTGCTTCTTCTTTGTGAGTAAAGGATAGATTCTAGTGACATGGGTGTGCCACAACTTTTATGTAAATTGGAAACCCTAAACTTCGCGTGTGGGTCGAGTTTAGTGGGAACGTTAGTTTTAATAGTCTTGTTACAAACGTATTTCTCGTTGTTAGAAGGGAATTTTGATGATTGCCCGTGAATAAATCGGGTGGGCCCTAAGAATATGTTTTGTTGTTATAATTTACTACTGCATTGAGTCAGCTTTAGTAGAGTTTATTATGGTAATGTGTAGTGACTAATTACCGTATGGTTAAAAGATAGTAAAAATGTAGTGATATGGCTATCGTGCCGGATACTCCGAGAGGAGTGATCTTAGTTTTGTGCGGCGCCACCTAAAATAGGGTTGGGCCCAGATATGAGTGTATATATGAAAATTTCATGGTAATATAGACCTCAGCGAGTATAGTGTCTAATTATATGTGATTTTCGAGCATAGGAATTTATTTGTCTGTTAAGACTTAGAATACATTGTGTTCTTATCGAGCGGCGAAAAATAGCTCGTTATATATTTATAGCACCAAGTACTTGGGATAGTGAGGGTGCCATGCTTCATGTTACATTTTTAGAGACATGAGAGTGGATGAGTAAAATTTTATATCACAATACGTAGATTGTGGGAAAGTACATAGTAGGTACTGAAGGCCTTACGGACCTCAACAACCGACTAGGTTAGATAGTAGTGTATCGGGGGGGGGGGGGGTTCCTTGTTTGGATTTCGCTTTGCGAGACATCCCACGCATGAAACTAGCGAACGTCGGGAGTTGGAGAGAAGTTTGGCCGATAGTACGTAAGTTTTGTATGTTGGTTATTGTACCTATAGGAGGATATAATTGAGAGTTAATAATTCGTTTATGACTTAAGGCCAATAGAGTCGCCTAGTCTCAGTATCATTCTGAATAGAGCAATGATACCATTGAAGGATTGATTAAGTTATGGTTAGTGGGGCGGTTGAGTTTACCCCTACCACATCAGCATACCGAGTGTGCAAGAATTGAGGTAAGAAAATGTCATGTCTTTTGTATAATGATGCGTGAGGTATAGGGTGTATGGGCGCCCTAAGGGATTGAATCAGGTAATGGATTGTGATTAACATGTGAATTCGATAACATGTAGTCGGGTAAGCCGGAGCTTATTCACGACGTTTTGTCAGAGACTTACATTTCTAGATAAATTGAAATTTATTCAAGAAAGACAAGATGTGTCAGAATACAAACAACAGTGGTGATGGGTTTAATGTAGAGTAACCTTCAAAGTTAGTCTGCAGTGGGTCAGCTAACTGTTAGAAAAATAGTGACGATTCGAAACCAGTAGGGATTCCTTCCACTAGAGAATGGAAGAGTATACCCAAGGATCTTCTCATGTAGTTGAGATGGTGAGATTATAGGTACTAAAATGCGATTGAGTACGGCCTAATACCCACAGAGGGATGGGCAAGAAAAGCGGTCTAATCGAATGCGGGAGAGAAAATTTTATGTGAACCCTGAGATCTTAGGGGAGGACGAGAGTAGTACCTTCCACTAGTGGAGTTTGTGTCCAAATAACTCCTGTAAGTTCACGTTCGGGCAGAGTGCCAGTGGAAGTATGGCATAATAAACCTGGTTGTTGTCCTACTAAATAGTTAAAGGTGAGGGACCAGTTATGATTGCAAATATCGGGGAAGAATCGATACTATCGTATATATTGTGTGTGAAATATATATTGCACCACCAATTTACTTGTATGAACGACACGAGACGAAGTCGTATGTATATGAAAAGAGGATAAATCTACTAAGATGCTAATAGTAGAAGACTAGATAGTGAATATCTAAAATAATGTTGAAGTAGTGAAACTTAAGCAGAAAGGCTTGGGCAAGAGCCTATACGACAGGGTAACCTGGAGTTTAAAGCAAACACATGTGAAGTGTTCATTAGTAAGGGTATTTGATAGTGTTGTCAAATTTTAAAAGTTAAAATTATCGCAAGTGCACGGGCTATTGAAATATAGCGTGTATAAGTACGGGTCGAACCCACAGAGATTTCATTAACTTTTATAAAATATCGATTGTCCAACTAGACATATGAGTGTGTCAATGTGATTGAGTGATGGAACAAAATAAATAAATAAATGCGTGACACAAATTATGTAACAAGTATGTAACAATAAAAATAAAGACGGAATAAACGAACAAGTAGAAGAGATAATATTAAATGTGGAAGAATCTAGGACGTAGGTTCCGTTTGTCAATTCTAATTAAATTAACACATCAATTTAATTCCGTAATTCCGAATTTATAACACAAAATATACCGACTCTCGTCGCGTACATTTCGGAGAATAAAACATTACATGCACTCAAAATATTTTAACGTCTCTTGAATTAGACACCATAAATCCCTATTCCCTCGAAAATATTTCCCGTATCGCCCATACAATACGCTAACCCAAATTGCTCTAGTTTTCATTTTGCCCTTATTAGCTCTCAATTGATAAAATTTGCGAGCATTCGATTTTTGTTGAAAAATGTTTTGTGCATGATTTTGAATTTTATGAAATACATGAGCATTTGGTTTAGGAAGGTGTTTAGGAATCCTTCTAGGGAGTGTTCTTTTAGGTTTGGTCTTTCTCTTCCTATAATTAGAGTTTTTGTCTGGTTGTCTAGGAAGTACATAATTGTTACGGCTTTTCCTAGAATAGTTAAAATTATGATAGATAGGAGGATTGCAGACAGGTCTAATTACTCTCCTAGCATATCAACCATCAAAAGAGTGATCGTATATATCACAGTAGGAGCAATAAAGATTGCTTAAAATTGGGGTCTCCTTAGGAAAGTCTCTAAATAAAGGTTTTGAGGAATTTTGAGGTTGAACTCTGTTCCTAGGTGGTGCAGTTTTGAATATAGATTCACTCTTCCTAATAGAGGGGCAGACGTATTTAGCCTTAGGTGAACTTTCATGTTTAGAGCAACTTGATTCCCCAATGTTAGAATTTTGATGCTTTGAGTCAAACTCAGTTTTTAGAGAGTGAAAGTCTGGGCAAGTTTCAATAGGCCTTTTACCTCCTGACACAAACTTGATAGGTTCAAAAGACTTTGTTTGTGTCTTCAAATTGGGGCAAAACCCTATTCCAGTTCGATCACCAGAATTGGTTTTAGATTCAGCAACAAATTCATCAAAACAGTTTGAATTATTTTTAAATTTTGTAATTTTTTTGAAAACAGTTGCTGTCTTTTCTTTAGTTTGTTCCAATTCTAACAATATCCCTTTGTATTTTTTCTCCAGAGTTTCATTTGTTTCAGTCAAATTTCTGAGTTTTTGATCAAACATTTTAATTTCACTTTCATGAGTTAAACATTGGGTAGTATACTCTTCAGCATTTAATTTGACCATCAGGCTTAGATCTTCTAGCTTCTTGGTGAGATCTTTCACAATCTTTTCTAGTCTAGTGCTTTTATTGAGAGTTTTAGCATAGAGTGTGTGAATATCTGGGAGGTCTTCATTGTTCGAGTCACTAAGTGAAGTGTGTGAATTGACCCCTAAGGCTTCATTTCTTGGACTCACACACCCATTGACATCGTCATTATCGCGTTCCCATTGACTCACACACCCCGAGGTAGAAATAGCAATGTTCTCAGTAATTAAAGCATCTAATCCAGTAAGAGCGTGATTCACAACAATAGAAGTAGAATTACTTGATTCATCCTCACTAACCAACACAGTCATATCATCATTATAGATAATCTTGGCAAAGAAAGACATACAAGGGTCAAAAACATCAGACGACTCAGGTTCCTCATTTTTAGAGTCACTTGAATCATCCCATGTTTTGCAAATATTGGCTCTAGTGTGTTTGTTTTGAGTGTTCAAGTTAACTCTACAGTCTTGTGCAATGTGTCCTAGTTTTCCACATCTAAAGCACTCAGTCTTTTTAAGGTCTCTGTTAGGTCTAGTGTGAGAATCCTTATGATATTTGTCATGACTTTTCTCATGAGGTTTATTATTATAGTGAGTTGGATAATTGGACTTGCCTTGTTTGTTTTCCATATTGTTTCTAAACTTAATGATTTTCTTTAACTGTTTTGACATTAAGGCAATCTGATTGTCCAAACTCTCTATATCGCATTCCTCTTCAGAATCATCATTAGCAATGTTGAACTCAGGCTTAATCAACTTAAAAGAGAAGCATAGATTAGAACTAGTCTGTTTCCTATGGGATTGGGTTAATTGTTTCTTAAATTCTAGTTCCATTTCCACAGTTCTTAATTTACTATTGAGTAATTCAGGAGTGAGATTGATATCACACATTTCCTCAATAGCATATCTTTTGTTGTCAAAGTTCTGTGGTAATGATCTCAGAATTTTAGATACAATTTCATGTCTGTCATAAGTTATCCGATTAGCATGCAGTTTTGTCACAATATCAGTCAAGTTCATATAGAAGTCATCAAATGATACAGTCTCAGACATAATTAAAGATTTATATTGTTGAATGAGCATTTGAGTTTTAGCAGCCTTAACTCTAGTGTCACCTTCATGAGCAGTAACTAAAGTGTCCCAAGCTTCCGTAGAAGTGGTACAGGATGAGATTCTTTTGAACTCATGTTCATTTATAGACATAAATATGGCATTCTTTCCTTTGTTATTTTTGCGAGAAACTTGTTTCTCTTCTTGTGTGAACTCACTTCATACTTTCTTAACCCTCTCATTACTTACTTCAGTGGCTGGTTTAGTAGGAAAACTGTATCCATTTTCAACAATGTCCCAGACATCATCTCCCAGACTTCCTTGAATGAAAGCAATCATTCTTACTTTCCAGTAAGCAAAATTGGTTCCATCAAAGATGGGAGGTCTGGTCAAGTTACCAAATCTTACATTTTTCTTGTCCATGTTTGATTTTCAGAAAACAATTTCTGAAACACAGGATCTCTTTAAAAGAAGTTTACAAAGCTCTGATACCAATTGAAAATCTGTTACTAAAGCCATTTAATAAAATTAAACTATTTAAGTAACTCCAAACAGTTTTTTGAAGAAACTCTTTTCTTAAAAACCAAAAATATTTGAACACAAGATGTGTTTAATAAAAGTATGTACGAGATCTATTCAAGATTTGAATAACAGGTTTAATAACACAGTTTAAAAACTTTAAACTCAGCACAACCAAGAATGAAATGAGGAGATGTAGAAAGATTAAGAACAAGATTTTTTACGTGGTAAAACCTCACCCAACTGAGGAAACATCCATGACTCCCTCTACGGAGTAAACAAAAAACATTCACTAAAACAAATTTCATATTTACAAACTATATAACAAACATGCATACAACTCAGACCTATATAAATTTAAGAATGTACCCTCTGGTGTCCTTATAACTTCTCTGCAGTTCTGATTGTTGATGTTGTTCTCCCAGTTTGCTAACTTCCAATTTTTTCAAGTTCTTTACGTCGACTCTTGTTCTCAAGATCTTATTACCAACACTTTTCATGTGGTTGGGTGAAAGTGTTTGTGGAGGTGCTCTCTAACACATGCATGCACACACACACACACACACTTATTATGTACAACCAGTCCTAACAAATTACATATAAGACTATATGCAGTGATTTTTCTTTTTCTCTCTTCTCACAAAACTTAACCTTTTTGACCTTTAAAACAATCCCAGAATCCATGGCTATCTTGCTCAGAAGACGTATCAAGATCTTAATCAATCTCGGGTTTTGAAAAGATTTTTGAGATTGAAAACCACCAAGTACGATTCCAAACTAGGTCAAAGGTCTTGTTTCAAGAGAACTAGAAACAAAAAACATTATTGTTGATTTCAAAGTTAAAAATATTTACAGAAAAGAATCAACAATATATTTCTCAAGCTGAGAAACGAAATATGCAAGTCTTAGTGCAATATAACTTAAAGAACTCAGATCTGAAATTTTTATAAGGCAGAAAATAGATCTAAGACACAATGTTTAAGTTGGACACAAGATCTAAAGAACGAAGAGGTTACAGCAACAAACCAACTAAACAAAACAACGCTTAAACACTCAAACACTCAAGGTTGTGTTTGGGATATACAGGAGTTGAAAAAGATGTTTTGATTTGAAAAATGGTTTGGACGATTTAGGGTTAGGGTTTCTAACTCTTTCTCTCTCTTCTGGTTTCTCTCTTCTCTCTCTTTTCTCTCTACTATTTTTTTTTCTCTCAAAAGGACGAAATGGCAAAAGTCTCAGAAAGCTGAGTAAAGGGCTCCTTTTATAGGAGGCTGAGAAGGTTCGAGAACGAGGACCAAAATCAAGGGTTCAGATTGGGTCAAGGTTGATTGACTTTAATCCAAGGGCTCACGATATGCGGTGATTAAAACTCACCTGATTGGTTCAAAAGGAATTCACAGGGATTATAAAGGGGCGCATGCAGATCGTTGATCACAAACGATCCAAGGGTTGAAAATAGGCGTTGTTTTACTCTCTATAAAGAAACACACTTCCCACCAATCAGAGGGCAACAAATGTTGGCCAATAACACGGGATAAAACACGGGTCTAAAATAATTAAAAACACACCCTGAAATCTCTGCCGCTTTCGCATTCTACCCAAGGTAACTTTAAGCCAATATAACCATCAATGTTAAATACCAGATTGACCCCACAAACTTTTAAAACCAAGTTTTAATTAATAAAAATTTATTTTAAAATGTTTATAAAATCCCCAAAAAAATATTTAAAAACCAATATTAGGGATTTAAACACACTCAATATATGTACACACACTTATATGCAATATGAGATGTATATGATCCATTCTACTGTGTGTGAGTGTTGGTAATATATATGGTCTAGATCACTTCAATCAAAGATGAAATAGCAATGAAAGCTCTGGGGTTCTTTGGATTCTAGGTTAGACATAATTTTGTCACAATTTCCAAACTAGATGAACACTTATACAATATAGACTCAAGTGAGTCAAGAGTATAAGGTGCTTCAGTAGGTTCTGTACTAGAGCGTCTGTGAAATTTTGTGTGTGAAATCATGTGGAAGTAATAAATATGAAATAAAATTGTAACTTCGATTTTTCAGGCAATCTAACTATGAATTTATGTCCTATGGCTTTACAGAAATATCTATTACACAAACATCTAATGATACAATGATAATGCGTAAATAACAATGCAAACCACTAAGATACAAACCACATTTGAAACCGAAGGTAATGAGCGAAGAATTATATCTAGGAATCACCTTATTTTCTCAAAAAACATGGTGGTGGCATTAATGAGCTATTTCGAAAGAAAACCCCTGGGAAGCCATTAGGCCTAGGGACAGAGTGGGGATAAAAAAATTTGTAACTAGCTGGCGGGGAATGTTAGTTTGAATAAAGATTGGTGCTAGAATCAACATGTTAAGAAGAATATAAATTGCTAAAGAAGTCCACGGTACGATTTTGAATGCTAGTGGGATCAATAAAAGTTATATTATCAGATTAGAGCTGCACTATTTTACTTCTTTACTAGTACGAAAGGCCATACTAAAATTTCGACATTTAATAAATGAAGGTGAGTAATGGTTCTAATTTCATCTTCCAATGGTGGTTATACTTTTTTTAAAACTTAATTGAATTGAAACTACACATCGAAAGGTCTTGAATATTATAAGACTGAGATTTTCTGAAACGACAGAGTATTGAATGTGTTTGGGAGTTGCATGTTTGTATTTATACAAATCTATTTCTTCTTGGATGTTGAACATTGATACTCTGTGTGTGTGCGCGTGTGTGTGTGTGTTCAGCCGAGTCTGTCATGTTTGGCAATCATCTGGATGAGTGAAAAGTTCTTATTGCTTGTCCAATTATTTTCTGCAATATATCTGTGACTCTAAAGCTATATAAGTGAGAATTTAAATTTCTTCATTATTTCACATCCTTACTTCCATTATTTTCTTGACCATGCTTTGTAATTTAAAATTCATTCTTTCATGAAATTCTTGCATTTTTTATTTAATATTTTACCTGGGTGATTTGTCCTCACTCACATTAAGTTTCTATGTCGAATTACATCTAGATTTCTTCCCTCACTAAATTTATTTCTTGTAATTATCTCTTTTTAGATTTTGTATCCCAACTTCTGATCATTCTCTGTTTCATGGTTGCTTTGTGTTAGATGATTTAGGGGTTTGAATGCGTTTTGTTTGTTGATATTCCGAAAATGAATGATTTAAGGGTTTTGACTGTGGTTTGTTTCTTGATATTACATAAATGAATAATATAAGAATTAACATTCACTTAAACCAACAGAATAACCATAGTCATTTGAAATATTAAGTATCGTATTGTCAGTCATCTTCATTGCCTACTGCTTGCTACACAGAATGTAGAAGATATAATAAGTTAAATAAAACTTTGTCAATGGAAAGATAAACTCAGTTAATTTGTTGTAGCTTGCCCCTTTGTTTTAGGAAACAAAGGCCCAAAAACTTGACATTTGTTCATCTGCTAAGAGCGCATAAAACTGTAGTTTTACTCTCCTTTTGCTTTGATCAACCAATTCTTTCTTCTCCAAAGGCACAACTAGCACTACAGTAGGCAAAGAGCGTGTTTGAACAAGGTGCACGATTTCTTTCCTCTCTCTAAAAATCAAATTGCGTTTCATATGAAGATTTCTCACAAGATTTGGAAAATTAATTTATTTCTAGACAAAATTCACAAAAGAAGAAACTTAGGGCTTACGCCGGTTTGGCCTATCAATATGAATACCTCTATTGAACCAAGAGATTTCGGGAGACCCAATCCTATCTAGACGATTTTATAGTTGTGGGAGCATAGTGGACATGTTAATTAACTCAATATTTATCATTCATCAACGTAGTGGAATGGGTGGTCAAGGGAAGACAACCCTTGCCCAAAAGGTTTACAATAATGAAAAGTTAAAGCAACATTTTATTAAGAGAATATACGTCTATGTGTCTGAGGCTTTGACATCAATAGGCTTTTATACGGGATGGTGCAATACGTCACCAAAACCAATCCTGAATTATCAAAAAATATTTACTTGTACTTGTCGATGTATGGGACCAAATTATAGAGAATGAGGTTGCTTGAGAAATTAGTTGTTAGTAATTTGTCATTCTATCAGAAGCAAAATTAATGTGACCACTCAAAGAGTTGAGGTTGTTTCAACCGCACAAACATCGGTTACTCATTCGATTGGTTCGACTCTCTTGTGATGAGATGATAGTTGGTTCTTATTTAAGCAAAGAACATTTGTCATCGGCGGGGCAATAGAGAGTGATGATTTGGTCTCAATCAATAGAGGTATCATGGAAATGTGTGGGCCTCTTCTTTTAGCTATAAAGGTTGTAAGAGGGCTAATTAGTTCTAAAATATCTAAAATGAGTAGTTATTAATTAGGATAAATATGGTATTAATGCAAAGACGCATATGGAGTCTTACCCTCCTTGAGGATGTGTTATAATCACTTCTTGTCACAATATCTAAAACAATGCTTTGCGTATTATTTTATATTTCCAAAGGAAACTAAAATTGAAAAGGATAGTTTAATACTAAGTTGTATGGTCTTAGGGTTGCTTCAACCTCAACATCATATGCGAATTGAGGATATAGGTACCCACCTTTTTTACACTTTCTTGTTGAATTACTTGATTTGAGATGATGCACTACATATATCGAATAATTATTGCTCCACTTTTGAGGTTGGCAAGGTGAACGATGTTTCTAATACTGTTCGTTGATCTGTGCCAGAGAAGAAATACCAAACATTTTAAATTGAAGTTTCAGAAGACTACAAACATTATTTTAAGGGGTGTTTTAATTGACTTATAAAAAAAGGGGTGGTCTAATTGGCAACACACCAACCAACTTAAAATGCTTATGAGTTCGTATTCTAGTTAGTTATGGTATCAAGAATTGCCAAGGTCGATAGGAGAGGAGGAGGCAGAATAAAAAGGGCGGGGGGGGGGGGGGGGGTCTGGCCCCTTAGCCGATCGAAAATCAAATTAGTTATTTTTGTTAATTATTTCTAAGTTAGCTATTTGTTTAGGTAATGATAATGATATGTTTTCCATCTCTTACTTATTTCCCTTTTAATTAGCTTCCTATAGTTGGTTGAAGACTTGGGGATCAAGAATTGTAATGCCTATTTGAAGAGGTCTCTACCTTAATTTTAATTACATTAATAGTAAGATTTCTTTGATCGAGGCCTTGCTTAAAATTTCTATTGCTTTCGTGTGTGTGTTCCGCTGCGTACTTACGTGTTTACGTCAAATTGGTATCATAGTGCGATTCTTTCATGTTGTAGTAGTATGCATACATGCGGTAATGTTATCAACAAAACGAAATCATTGGACAAGGTTTCATTTAGGGAATCAACTCAACCCTAGCCGAGTTAGTGGATGGGATTGAATGCATTGGCAATGAGGTGGGACGATTGAATGATCACCGCTCCATCGAAATTCTGTTGCCAAAATAACTGCCATGCATCAACCTTGGTGCCCCTTACTCCTCATCAATGCGGTCGGTGGAGTTCATGGGTGGCGGTGGAAGCTAAGGGAGGGCCTAACCAGGTGGTTGTGAGGCTTTTAGAATAACCTCTTAAGGGCAGCAGATGGACCCATGGGGTTCATAGGGCACCATCAGAGGCAGTCACACAACCCGGGGGCACTGCTAGCCTTGGGGAACCAAAGAGGGCTCACATCTACGCGTGTAGGGCAAAGGAGTGATACATTTAGGGGACGTCGTTTGAACACCCAAAGGTCCATCATGGAGCAACCAACATCCTTGCAAGTATCGTTTGCGGCCTTCATTGTGGTGTAGGTATGACGCCGAGCGTGGCAAGAGATGCACGAAGGGAAACAACCGATGGGGTTCTCGAAACAGCGTCCCCCCCACAATCAAAGCACTTTGGGGGCCAATAACATTTCACTGACGTCATTCTCATCGTGAGGGAAAACCTAAGAGTGATTCCTCTGTAACAACCCGCCTAAAATAATAACGGGTGGCCAACCCTATACTATATTAAATCAGGAGTTTCAGATGGTCCAGTCTCAACATCAACTGCCAGTACTATATAATATAGGACTAACTACCCGATATCATATAGGTGGCATGTTAAAATTTAAATAAAATATGCAACAGACAACAAACCGACACTATAACACTACTAATAAAGGAAATAAAGATGCATGAGAGAACTATTATAAATGAAATGCTAGAAATAAAATGGAATAAATAACTACAACGAAATGTACTACAAAAAGTAGACCCGAATAAGCTGTCGGGTCACAGCCAATACAATAACTGAAATGGAATAAATATAAACATGTATATAAATATCCCTTGGGTACAAACCCGATATACAACATGAATCCTACCTAGAATTTTAAAGAAGTAGGAAACGGCTACATGAAACATCCCGCAACAGTCCGCACCTGCCACGGCTCCCAAGACTCTGGATAGAAGGTCATCCGGCATCCATGCGGTAGGATACCTGTGGTAATATATATATATACAAGCAGGAGAGAAAAGTAAACGGGTCAGAGCCCGAATTGTGAAAATATTTAGCAAGTGTGTTAACCGTGCATAATAAATATCGGTGCACTTATTTCATAATTAAAAGTGGAATCGCACTCTCGTGGAACCCCAACTCACCTCTCATCTAAAGGCGCGCACCTATTCGCGTTCTCAAGTTTTAGTTAAATTACCCCCATTTATTAGGACAACCTAACTTATCATAGGCCTAGCCTATACCCACGAGAATTGCCTTCCTAACTTAGCTCAAGAATCCACCCTTTTACTAATCCTACTAGATTATGATTACAACCAATTATGCCATAATAGGCTTAATGGATTCCGATTTATAATTTAATTTATTATCATTCTTAATACATTACCCATATATATATATATATATATAGGCTAAAATATAAGAATTTATTTCTAAATAACATGCACATGAATTATTGGCAAAACTTCTCTCTAATCTCAAAATTGTACTACATTTCGTGCGTGGGGAGTCTCGCAAAGCAAAATCCAAACAAGGAACCGCCCCATTACACTACTCTTGACAATGTCAAGACCAGAGATCCATTTTGCCATATATGTGATTACTTCTCTCAAATCTCGATATTGCACTACGTTTCATGCGTGAGGTGTCTCGCAAAGCGAAATCCAAACAAGGAACCATCCCGTTACACTACTCCTGGGCAATGTCGATCCTAGAGATCCATAATACTTAACCTACAATTTACTATTTCAATCACTAAGTCTAGATTATAATATAAAAACAACTTAATATCTCCAATAATAACCTTGGGATGATGTAACCGAAATATTCCTCAAATACGATACATCAACCCTCAATTAATCTGGCACCCCATAATCATCCAAGATGTACCCCATAGAAATACCATATCCTTTCACCTAGGATATATAAATATATATATATATATATAGGTATTTTATTCTCACCATATATATATACATACCATCATCCATACCCATGACCAAGTGTACATACCATATATGATGTACAATGGCCATGCACATATAATACTCGGCTATATATAGCGCCGATAAAATTGCATCAATGCTATCATCTTCCCAGTGCCCGGCTCACATAGCAACTGGGGACCACCTGGTGGGGATCAACGACACCCACCTCGTGATAACTCACACACACGACGTCTCGGGAAGCGGTCATAGCTCCAACCGGCAATGAGACGAAACATACCCACCACGTCTCATCCCAAAATATATATATATATCATATAATAACACACGGGACGACTATGACCTGGGGAATATCCACACCCTGCTCTATATGCCAGGATGCTCACCCTCTGCACGAAAACTTCCCAATGATAGCATGAGCGGGGTATGCTTAACCAAATAAGTATATATATCATTCACATGCACAATATACATACATCCATATGATCCCATCATATGATCCAATATAGTAAACCATCATATACGGTTTAAATATCCATACCATGTATGTCCACAACATAAATATATCCATATATTCATATTCATACATAGATATATGTACATATATTCACACATCGCTATATCATTATATATACAAACTAATTCCCGTTCATATGTATAAGATATATAAACTCGACTATAAATATACATAATCCTCAATATACAAGCCGTCACCACAATTTCCATTAAATTTACCTCGATATGTGAATACAATCCCTCACTTGAAACATATTCAATCATTTTTCCTATGATGAATAGTCTCCCAGAACCATATGTATATATCTATACATATATATATTCAACATTAGGGTTATCACCCACGAGTTTGTGTAGGAATCCATCACTACACATTTCATCCATATCAAAAGTACATAGTTTCCTTTAGTACTATTTAACCATAGGCACATACATGACTTAATAGTCTAAAACCTCAAATTATTCCAACCTCGTTTCAAGTATTGGAATCTCAATGGTTATTTCACCACAATTTCGTGTAAACTATCATAACTAGAATTTATGCTACCGCTTATTCTAATCGATAGTACGATCCCAAGCCGTTCCCAATTTTACCTATGGTTCAATTAATTTTATGAACCCTTACTCCTATCGGGTTATCATTTGTTCCTTATTCTAAACATTTCTAGGGATAGGAGACCCCTCACTCTTTAAGAGTATGTGACCACTCTCTTTCATTTGGCCCCAAATTGTATCTTAACAATATCCTATCCTTATAAGGAGTTGACATAGATGTCGGCCTAGAAATTTCACAACATACATGGATATTTCTTATCCAATTATTCCAAGAAGTCCCCACTATCATATACTAAGTGAGAGACCCCCTATAAGTCACCAAAGGATATCTCTTACTACATAAGAGAAAGCCCCAAATCAATAAACCCAACCAAAAAGGCTAGAAGTCCTCCTAGATAAACCCCATAAAACAACCATTAAGGAAGCCCCTAAGAATAAACTCCAAAAGAAAAAGGGGAAAAAGGATTTCCCATTCTAGGGCTAAAAACAGGGGACCGGTCGACCGGTCCCAGACCCCCGGTCGACCGCGGGTCCAAAATTTTGCCTACGAAGGAATGTAGTAGGCCTTTTCCCTAAGGCGCGGTCGACCGGTCCCCTGGGCGCGGTCGACCGACCATACCAGTTATCTTGGCCGATTTTCCATTTTCAGCAGACCCTAAATCCTCAAACACCCAAATATCATCACCAAGCCCCCAAATCTTTAACCGAATAATATTATTAATAAGAAAACCCATCCTACATCTCATCCCAACCATTTATATGTCATTAAACCATATAATAACATTGATTTCAAGATTTAAACCCAAAAATCCATTTCTTTAACCCACAAATTATGAAATGAAATACACAAATAGCTATTTAGCAAGATTAAACACTTGCCTCAGATTTGTAGAGGTTGGATCGTCCTCGATGTCGCGATTTTGGGCCGAAATCTCCAAGCTTTCTTCCTCTCTCTCTTCTTTTCTTCCTGTTTCTCTCTTCTTTCTCCCTCTAGGGATTTTTCTCTCTTTCTCTCAAATGAGAAATGGCTTCATCCGTAAGCCTCATAAACCTTTAAAACAAAATCCCAATTTTAAATGTTAATACACACTTTAAATGACTCGTTTACTCAAATTCGAGCCAAACATACTTAAAAACATTCCGAAGCCGAAATAAAACCCAATGACAGTCATTTTGACTATTTTGACCCTTCCGGGATCGATGGTACCCTCAAAATCATCGTCCAGAATACTTTGAAATATTCTCTATTTTTGGACCTCATTTCCCAAATTTTGAAATTCTCCAATTTAATTAAATTTTATTTTCCCAACATTTTAATTTCCGAGTCTCCAAAAATCGAGGGTTGTTACATCCTCATATGTTCCCGTACATGAGCCTGACAATGAGCTTGTGAAGAGAAGCTTATAAAGAAGAAGGGACATAAATGAAAGGTCAAAGGAATGCTAAAGGGTTATAATACTTATGTACTGGTGGTGTAGTAGAGTTTTGTGGGTAAAATAGGGGTTGTTGTAAACTATGAACATAAGATGTGTTCTGTTTATAAATTTTGATTGTCTAGTCTAATTTTTATGGAGGGAAGTACACAGTTTGAAGTATTTATTTTGGGGATGAATGAGATTTTATCATGCTTAAGGAGAAGAATATTCTTGGAGTAGAATAATATATGGACTATGAAGGGGAGTAGAATAATATATGGACTACGAAGAGAAGAACTAACATTGAAAATCCCAATTTTCTATCTTTTTGTTTGAATGCCTTTAACCTAAGCATTTGTGTCACTATGCACAACATGTGTTACACTAAAATGGAAAACCAAAGAAATTTTATTGTGTGCTCATTAAAACAAAAATGAAAAATAAAAATAAATGTTACCTGTAAAAAAGGGTAAAAAACATTTTACAGAGATATACCTGCAGCAGTTATGACTAATGTTGTACTCAAGAGAGAGTAGCTGTGTTCACAAAGCATATACAAATAAATGCCTACTTGAGTGAAAATTCTAATGGTTAAAGAAGAAGTTATATGCATCTGCTAGGGAATCGTAAATGTTCCATGTTATACCTCTCCATGTAAATTGTATGTGACACTTGATATTTACTTTCATGAATTTTCGCATACATTTATGTTTTCACAGTATGTTATTTTTTTCGATAAATTACCAAAAAGTGCAACATACATAGATTCTTTTTTCACTTTGGCTAGCATAGATTGATTTTTTGACAAGAATGACAAGGTATTTACGAAACTAAATATTTCCCAAACCCGAGGTCATTTTACACCCCTGACTTCTCTAGTGTCAGGCTGCAGCTGAGCTCTTCCTTAAAGGTGGAAAATTCCTCTGGTATTTTTTTTATGTATTATGCATAAACAACTCAATTAAATAAAGCCTTTTCCTAAATCACTTGGGATCGATAGCTACATGAATCATGTATCCTCATCCAGTTCCATTTAGCGCAATATCCTTAGTGAAACCACTCTTTTATAATTTATGCATCTAATGTGTACATATGTGTGCGTCAATATTGGTATCATGTGAGATCACTATTCATATGGATTTTCGTATCTTGGAGGTTGGAATCATGTGTGTTGAAACAACCATGGGTTTGACCCTTGATTCTAAATGTACATTTCTTTAACTGTTATGCTTATGCATTTTAAGATCTGTACATGGGCTTTTATGTTAGGTTGACATACTTTTATTCATATATGCTGTAATCAAGGTGTATTCATATAATTTGTTAGTGTTTCTTTTTTATTATGATATAGGGCGTAGTGAGCGTGGTAATGGGAAATGCCTCTAAGATTGGGGATGCCTTACTTGCAAGTCCATAGGCTATCTACTTTCTATGCATTGAAACTTTATTTCCTTTTGACATTATATTGCAATCCTCTTGTTTGAATGCAATTCATGTTTCAAAGTACTGGACAAGTCTGAGTAGTTGGCCAAATCAGTTGGATACTGGGTGAAATATGTTGGACATAGATAGACTTGCTAGTATTTTAACCAAAAGGGGTGAATTATAGTAAACACAAAGAATCATCAGAACATGATATCTAGTCACTGAGTCAACACGGATTAAAAATCCATCAGATTACAGAACTGTATAAGTTTCAGAAAGTGAAGAATTTTATATGATTGATAGGTATGTGCAAACCTTATTACGATGTCAATCAGTTATAATTCTCAAACTCATAAATTTGTTCTTTTTACATGAATTCATTATACATCTACCCATTTAGTTGCGCTCCATTGTAACCAGTTAAGAATTAGTGCTCGTGCACATTTGGATAGACTTGCTAATATCTCGAGTTCATCTCATTACTTTACATTTATGTTTAAAATAAAAGTGATTTTTTTCAAATAAATGAAGATAGAGGATCCGTTTGCATAGTACCTCCAATCTTCTTGGTCTTTGTTAACAAATTAGCAACTTTAAACGCCCCCAATCTAACTCATCTCCTTCCTTTCAAACACAACATGCAGAAAATGTCAATCTACAAAATCACAGGCCTTTGTTTTTTCCCCAACATTTCATTATATATATAGTATACAGAAAATCCAGGATCTGTGAATGATGGTCTATCTAAGAATCAAGCAAATATGAATTTGGTAAATCCCATGTGTAGAGACAAAGGTTTTAGTTTAATGTACCTATAATCAGTGGTCAAGTTTTGTGTTTTTTTGCATCAACATGTCAATAAAAATACTATTTTCTTTGCATCTACTTTTACTTTCCTCATGTCTTTGAGTTCTTGACATATTATTTATTAAATATATAAACCACTTATATTATTCATGTAACAAAAAGTCCCTCACCTACCTTCACTCCCCATTCCACCCGACTGGTCATTATTGGCAGACCATTGGACGTTGTTCAGTCGTCGGGCGCCGACATGGGTGGAGGTGCCGCTAGTGCGGACAATAGTTTATTAAGGATATAGATTAATGTGTTAAGGGGTTACTTATTAGTTTTTTTTTGTTAAATAGGAAAATCTTATTCTAAACATTTAATGGATATTATCTTGATGGACTAAACATAATTTAATCTATGTTATTCCATTTGAAAACAGAGTAACATTTCCCTCCTTATCATTTAATGCGGATTTTCAGTCTGCCTTACTGGCCCAAATTTGAGTTTCATCCCTTAACTTGATTTTTTTATTAAGGATCATTCATAATCATGTGTACACTAATAATGTTATGTTGAATATTTGACTGAAAATTATTAGTGTTTTCTGGACTGTAGATTTAATTGATCTCTTGGCAAAAAAGAAAGAGATTTGATTTTTCTGGAGTCTTGGAGCTGAGATTAATTTAGTCTTTGTCATCCACATGAGATTTTAAAATTAAACCATTTTTATGTTAAATAACACAACCAACCAATCGGTTAAGTCATGAATTTTCCTCTGAAATTTGAAATACCAATTAACCAACCAGATACATCATGGGTTGCGCACATCTCACTTGAAAACAAAATATTAGTTAATTTACTACTGTCTCACTTTTGTGATTGCATATAGATGTCAGTTATTGGTACTGCATATTTAAATATAGATGAGTGGAGCTTATTCCCCTGTATTACATTGATTCTGTTGATGGCATATATTGCAGGTACACATAACATAAGGGAAATATCTACTTTATGAGCATTGGCCTGTGAACTTTTGATGGATCTATTTTTGGTTTTAATTCTGGCCGATACCTCTTTACATGTCTTTTCCTTCAAATATATCATTTTTGTTTAATGGTATTTATAGAAATAAAAAATACAATTGTTAGTGCATTTTTATATTAGTGGTGGCATTTGATCCACGAACTGCTGAAAAGCAGTCTCGAACAAATGATGTGCAGCTCAATCGCAAAACATTGGACTTTACAATTTGTGTTCAGACCTAAAGTATGACAAATAGATATTAAACTAGTGTATTTTTTTAATGTATTATGTATGGTAATAACCTGTTTGATTTCATAGTTGAGTTATTAGACAATGTGGAATATATGTCGTGGAGCATAAAAAATAGGATTAGTACTTTATATTCATATTAGGAAGATTAGTGTTTAATAAGAATGTGTAGGTAACCAATAGATTATGAAAATGACTTTAGTTTGTTTGGGACAACTATTAATCAACTGCTCCTGCAACATGTTTTAGTGTCTATATATATATTTTACTTTAATCTATGTTTTTAAGAGGCTTAATAATTTACAATATTGTATTTTTTTTCCATAGATTTAGATTTTTAGCTTGCAAAATGGTGGATCTTGCAAAAAGTGCGCCCCTAATAAATGTTACAATTGTTTACGCCACGTGTAAGTTGATTCTAATTTTGTGCATTATGTTATTATTATCTCTACTTTCTTTATTGTGACGCCTTTGTAGCTTTTGCTACTTACCGTTCAACTTGCTTCTATTGCGCTGGCTCGAGGTTGGATGAGCTGGATGATTTTTTAAATATACATAAGTTTGTTTCATTCTTGTATTATTGCATTTTTTTCTTAATAGGTAGAATCATTTTTTCTGCAGGACTTTTAAAGCCACCAGTTTCTTCTATTGCCCGGCCTCGTATAATTGGAAAGTGGATTTGTTTAGTTGAGTATTTTCATGTATACATTCTTGAATGATTTTCTTAAAGTAGACATGTATTGTCATTTGTTGCATATCCTTTAGAGACATTGATTGAATAACATGTTGTATTTAGCATGCAAAAATGTGTAGGTTTCATGTTTGTTAAATTCCCTACTAGGTTCTCCTGTGTTGCAAATTTGCAATGTAGAGATAGTGGAGACAGTGGAGTACATGAGATTTGTTCTCCTTTCACACAATAAATCTTTTAAATTTTATTTTCTTTTATTTGGAAATTAGGAACATGAAAAGTTTGACTTCTAATAATTTTTTGATGTCTTCTATTTACTTTATAAAAAATAAAATAGTATGTAACGATATAGTAATATTAGCATGATGTATATATAACAACTGCAATTACATTCACAACCTGATGAATCCAAATTTTGTAAGATTTGGGCTTCACCCAAGTGTGAAGTAAGTTGGACTAGTAGAGAAAATAAGGAAATAGAAAATGGGAACACGATGTTGACGTGGGTTGGCCCAGATAACTTGGCCTACGTCCACCAATAGAGTGATCTATCATATGCTGGACAACTCTTTGACAGTTAGTGGTTAAAAGGAGATCATGTCACATTATTGTGAAGCTTCGTTAGCGTACGGTTTATTTCTGGAGTTGTATAGTTTTACTCAATTACATTTCTGAAAAATTAGAGTTTTTATACTCGTAAAAGCTAAAAAGAGACGGTGTTACACGAAGGGTTAAGGAAATTTAACGTGATCCCTTACTTATTTACTTTTTATTAGTTTTTTTATTAGGTTTGTACGAGGAAACTTGATGTGTTCCTTTAAATGACTAATGAATAAACTATGAACAAAATTATATCTAAAGTTATTGTGAAGTGTAGTCAGTGGTGTGAATTATGGGTTCATTAGTGAATTCATCATTTTTCTCTCTCTTAAGCTTATGCAATATGACAGCATGATTTGTTTTCATTTTCTCAGGTGCAATCTCTTTTCTTTGAATGAGTAAGCTATGCGTTTTGGTTATTGAATCATTAAATTAAGGTATTTTTTTCTTGGTTTGCGATGTTGCTTTGGTAATTGACTTTATTAAATCTTAGAAACTTTTGTTAGCCTTTTCATTATTTTAGTACATGGTTAGTGTTTAGCAATTATGAGTTACAGAGAATTATTTTCTTTCATCACTGAAACTTTGAAGATCAAACCTAGGGAACCAAAGGAGGTCCATTATGATGGCAAAGCTAATGGGTGTAATTGCATTAGTTCTAGCATTTTTTCCTTTCCTTTGTGGTAATTTATTATGAATATCCATACCTGTTTGAACGGAATGAAATAAACTTTTCTTACAAAATATCAATTTGCATTTCTTTGTTCTATACTATGATGACATAATAATGGTAAAAGATGTTTTGATAGAACGACAACATACATAATTCCTCATAGGTGCGAATTTGGATAGTACAGGTGGTACTTTGTTAAAAACTGTAATTGTAACAAGTACATCAGAGGCAAAATTATGGTATGGGTAATATACGCTAGTATATGCCCATGTCGATGGCACTATTTTTAGTTTGACTCTTGAGCACTCATTCATATATCACTATACAAATTCATGGCCATGTTTATGCTGTATTGTACAACAAATTGATGTTTAGGTCTACGACATCGAAATCTATTCTAGTTATAACATATGCGTTCCTTTTACTTACAAAATTTATACTCCATCCATCCCAAATTAATGGTTGTGGTTTACTTTTTAGTCCACCTCGAACTAATAGTCTTGTTACTAAAAATAGTGTATAAACTAGGTGAGATTGCATAGTTATCCATTCCAAGGTAATGGTTGTGATTTTTGTAAATTATCATCATACTCCCAAACCGAGAGACTCGGGACAACGCGGTCAGTTCCTACAAGCTACATTGGTCCCGTGCGAGGTGTTCGTGCCTCCTAGGGGATCGTTTGGGGACTGGTTTGGATTTTCACCCTTTAGCGGCATGTTAAGTCTAAGTGTTGATTTTTGCAAATTACCATCATACCCTCAAACCGGGAGACCCGAGACTACGCGGTCAGTTCCTACAAGTTACATTGGTCCCGTGCGAGGTGTTCGTGCCTCCTACGGGGTCGTTTGGGGGTTGGTTTGGGTTTTCACCCTTTAACGGCATGTTTTTAACTCTGAGTGTGATTTTTGCAAATTATCGCGAGACTCTCAAACCGGGAGACCCAGGACTACGCGGTCAGTTCCTACAAGTTAGATTGGTCCCGTGCGAGGTGTGCGTGCCTCCTACGGGGTCGTTTGGGGGAATGTTTGGGTTGTCACCCTTTAACGGCATGTTTTTTAAGTCTAAGTGTTGATTTTCGCAAATTATCATCATACTCTCAAAACGAGAGACCCGGAACTACGCGACCAGTTCCTACAAGTTACATTGGTCCCGTGCGAGGAGTTCGTGCCTCCTACAGGGTCGTTTGGGGGTTGGTTTGGGTTTTCACCCTTTAACGGCATGTTTTTAACTCTAAGTGTGATTTTTTCAAATTACCGTCATACTTTCAAACCGAGAGACCCGGGACTACGCGGTCAGTTCCTACAAGTTACATGGGTCCCGTGCGAGGTGTTCGTGCCTCCTACGGGGTCGTTTGGGGGTTGTTTCGGGTTTTTACCCTTTAACGGCATATTTTTAACACTAAGTGTGATTTTTGAAAATTATCATCATACTCTCAAACCGGGAGACCCGGGACTACGCGATCAATTCCTACAAGATACATTAGTCCCGTGCGAGGTGTTTGGGCCTCATACGGGGTTGTTTGGGGGTTGGATTGGGTTTTCACCCTTTAACGGCATGTTTTTAAGTTTAAGTATTGATTTTTGCAAATTATCATCATACTCATAAACCGAATGACCCGGGACTACGCGGTCAGTTCCTATAAGTTACATTGGTCCCGTGCGAGGTCTTCGTGCCTCCTACGGGGTCGTTTGGGGGCTGGTTTTGGTTTTCACCCTTTAACGACATGTTTTTTACTCTCTAAGTGTGATTTTTACAAATTATCGTCATACTCTCAAACCGGGAGACTCGGGACTACGCGATCAGTTCCTACAAGTTACATTGGTCCCGTGCGAGGTGTTCATGCCTCCTACGGGGTCGTTTGGGGGCTGGTTTGGATTTTCACCCTTTAACGGCATGTTTTTAAGTTTAAGTATTAATTTTTGCAAATTATCGTCACACTCTCAAATCGGGAGACCCAGGACTACGCGGTCAGTTCCTACAAGTTACATTGGTCCCGTGCGAGGTGTTCGTGCCTCATACGGGGTCGTTTGGGGGAATGTTTGGGTTTTCACCCTTTAACGCCATGTTTTTAAGTCTAAGTGTTGATTTTTGCAAATTATCACCATACTCTCAAACCGAGAGACCCAGAACTACGCGGTCAGTTCCTACAAGTTACATTGGTCCCGTGCGAGGAGTTCGTGCCTCCTACGGGATCGTTTGGGGGTTGGTTTGGGTTTTCACCCTTTAACGACATGTTTTTAACTCTAAGTGTGATTTTTTCAAATTATCATCATACTCTCAAATCGAGAGACTCGGGACTACGCAGTCAGTTCCTATATGTTACATGGGTCCCGTGCGAGGTGTTCGTGCCTCCTACGGGATCGTTTGAGGGTTGTTTTGGGTTTTCACCCTTTAACGACATATTTTTAACACTAAGTGTGATTTTAAAAAATTATCATCATACTCTCAAACTGGGAAGCTCGGGACTATACGGTCAGTTCTTACAAGATACATTAGTCCCGTGCGAGGTGTTCGGGCCTCCTACAGGGTCGTTTGGGTGTTGGTTTGGGTTTTCACCCTTTAACGGCATGTTTTTAAGTTTAAGTGTTGATTTTTGCAAATTATCAACATACTCATAAACCGAGAGACCCGGGACTACGCGGTTAGTTCCTATAAGTTACATGGGTCTCGTGCGAGGAGTTCGTGCGTCCTACGGGGTCGTTTGGGGGATGGTTTGGGTTTTCACCCTTTAACGGCATGTTTTGAAGTTTAAGTGTGGATTTTTTCAAATTATCATCATACTCATAAATCGAGAGACCCGGGACTACGCGATTAGTTCCTATAAGTTACATGGGTCCCGTGCGAGGAGTTCGTGCCTCCTACGGGGTCGTTTGGGGGATGGTTTGGGTTTTCACCCTTTAACGGCATGTTTTTAAGTTTAAGTGTTGATTTTTGCAAATTATCATCATACTCATAAACCGAGAGACTCGGGACTACGCGGTTAGTTCCTATAAGTTACATTGGTCCCGTGCGAGGTGTCCGTGCCTCCTCCGGGGTCGTTTGAGGGTTGGTTTGGGTTTTCACCCTTTAACGGCATGTTTTTAACTCTAAGTGTGATTTTTTCAAATTATCACCATACACTCAAACCGAGAGACCCGAGACTTCGCGGTCAGTTCCTACAAGTTACATTGGTCCCGTGCGAGGTGTTCGTGCCTCTTACGGGGTCGTTTGGGGATTGGTTTGGGTTTTCACCCTTTAACGACATGTTTTTAACTCTAAGTGTGATTTTTTCAAATTATCGTCATACTCTAAAACCGAGAGACCCAGGACTACGCGGTCAGTTCCTACAAGTTACATTGGTCCCGTGCGAGGTGTTCATGCCTCCTACGGGGTCGTTTGGCGGCTGGTTTGGGTTTTCACCCTTTAACGGCATGTTTTTAAGTTTAAGTATTAATTTTTGCAAATTATCATCACACTCTAAAACGAGGAGACCCGGGACTACGCGGTCAGGCCCTAAAAGTTACATTGGTCCCGTGCGAGGTGTTCGTGCCTCCTACGGGGTCGTTTGGGGGGAATGTTTGGGTTTTCACCCTTTAACGGCATGTTTTTAAGTCTAAGTGTTGATTTTTGCAAATTATAATCATACTCTCAAACCGAGAGACCCGAAACTACGCGGTCAGTTCCTACAAGTTACATTGGTCCCGTTCGAGGAGTTCGTGCCTCCTACGGGGTCGTTTGGGGGTTGGTTTGGGTTTTCACCCTTTAACGACATGTTTTTAACTCTAAGTGTGATTTTTTCAAATTATCGTCATACTCTCAAACCGAGAGGCCGGGGACTACGCAGTCAGTTCCTATAAGTTACATGGGTCCCGTGCGAGGTGTTCGTGCCTCCTATGGGGTCGTTTGGGGGTTGTTTTGGGTTTTAACCCTTTAACAGCATATTTTTAACACTAAGTGTGATTTTTGAAAATTATCATCATACTCTCAAACTGGGAAACCCGGGACTACGCGATCAGTTCTTACAAGATACATTAGTCCCGTACGAGGTGTTCGGGCCTCCTACGGGGTCGTTTGGGGGTCGGTTTGGGTTTTCACCCTTTAACGACATGTTTTTAAGTTTAAGTGTTGATTTTTGCAAATTTTCATCATACTCATAAACCGAGAGACCCGGGACTACGCGGTTAGTTCCTATAAGTTACATTGGTCCCGTGCGAGGAGTTTGTGCGTCCTACGGGATCGTTTGGGGGATGGTTTGGGTTTTCACCCTTTAACGGCATGTTTTGAAGTTTAAGTGTTCATTTTTTCAAATTATCATCATACTCATAAACAGAGAGACCCGGGACTACGCGGTTAGTTCCTATAAGTTACATGGGTCCCGTGCGAGGAGTTCGTGCCTCCAACGGGGTCGTTTGGGGGATGGTTTGGGTTTTCACCCTTTAACGACATGTTTTTAAGTTTAAGTGTTGATTTTTGCAAATTATCATCATACTCATAAACCGAGAGACTCGGGACTACGCGGTTAGTTCCTATAAGTTACATTGGTCCCGCGCGAGGTGTCCGTGCCTCCTCCGGGGTCGTTTGGGGGTTGGTTTGGATTTTCACCCTTTAATGGCTTGTTTTTAACTCTAAGTGTGATTTTTGCAAATTATCATCATACACTCAAACCGAGAGACCCGGGACTACGTGGTCAGTTCGTACAAGTTACATTGGTCCCGTGCAAGGTGTTCGTACCTCCTACGGGGTCGTTTGGGGGTTGGTTTGGGTTTTCACGCTTTAACGACATGTTTTTAACTCTAAGTGTGATTTTTTCAAATTATCGTCATACTCTCAAATCGAGAGACCCGAGACTATGCAGTCAGTTCCTACAAGTTACATGGGTCCCGTGCGTGGTGTTCGTGCCTCCTAGGGGGTCGTTTGGGAGCTGGTTTGGGTTTTCACCCTTTGACGGCATGTTTTTAAGTTTAACTATTGATTTTTTAAAATTATCATCATACTCTCAAACCGAGAGACCCGGGACTACGCGTTCAGTTCCTACAAGTTACATTGGTCCCGTACGAGGTGTTCGTGTCTCCTACGGGGTCGTTTGGGGGTTGGTGTGGGTTTTCACCCTATAACTGCATATTTTTAACTCTAAGTGTGATATTTGCAAATTATCGTCATACTCTCAAACCGGGAGACCCGGGAATACGCGGTCAGTTCCTACAAGTTACATTAGTCCCGTGCGAGGTGTTCGTGCCTCCTACGGGGTCGTTTGGCGGCCGGTTTGGATTTTCACCCTTTAACGACATGTTTTTATGTCAAAGTGTTGATTTTTTCAAATTATCGTCATACTCTCAAACCGAGAGACCCGAAACTTCGCGGTCAGTTCCTACAAGTTACATTGGTCCCGTACGAGGAGTTCGTGCCTCCTACGGGGTCGTTTGGGGGTTGGTTTGGGTTTTCACCCTTTAACGGCATGTTTTTAACTCTAAGTGTGATTTTTTCAAATTATCGTCATACTCTCAAACCGAGAGAGCCGGGACTACGCGGTCAGTTCCTACAAGTTACATGGGTCCCGTGCGAGGTGTTCGTGCCTCCTACGGGGTCGTTTGGGGGTTGTTTTGGGTTTTCACCCTTTAACGACATATTTTTAACACTAAGTGTGATTTTTGAAAATTATCATCATACTCTCAAACCGGGAGACCCGGGACTACGCGGTCAGTTCCTACAAGACACATTAGTCCCGTGCGAGGTGTTCGTGCCCCCTACGGGTTCATTTGGGGGTTAGTTTGGGTTTTCACCCTTTAACGGCATGTTTTTAAGTTTAAGTGTTTATTTTTGCAAATTATCATCATACTCATAAACTGAGAGACCCGGGACTACGTGGTTTGTTCCTATAAGTTACATGGGTCCCGTGCGAGGAGTTCGTGCCTCCTACGGGGTCATTTGGCGGCTGATTTTGGTTTTCACCCTTTAACGGCATGTTTTTTACTCTCTAAGTGTGATTTTTGCAAATTATCGTCATACTCTCAAACCGGGAGACTCGGGACTACGCGATCAGTTCCTACAAGTTACATTGGTCCCGTGCGAGGTGTTCATGCCTCCTACGGGGTCGTTTGGGGGCTGATTTGGGTTTTCAGCCTTTAACGTCATGTTTTTAAGTTTAAGTATTAATTTTTGCAAATTATCGTCACACTCTCAAACCGGGAGACCCGGGACTACGCGGTCAGTTCCTACAAATTACATTGGTCCCGTGCGAGGTGTTCGTGCCTCATACGGGGTCGTTTGGGGGAATATTTGGGTTTTCACCCTTTAACGCCATGTTTTTAAGTCTAAGTGTTGATTTTTGCAAATTATCACCATACTCTCAAATCGAGAGACCCAGAACTACGCGGTCAGTTCCTACAAGTTACATTGGTCCCGTGCGAGGAGTTCGTGCCTCATACGGGATCGTTTGGGGGTTGGTTTGGGTTTTCACCCTTTAACGACATGTTTTTAACTCTAAGTGTGATTTTTTAAATTATCGTCATACTCTCAAACCGAGAGACTCGGGACTACGCAGTCAGTTCCTATAAGTTACATGGGTCCCGTGCGAGGTGTTCGTGCCTCCTACGGGATCGTTTGGGGGTTGTTTTGGGTTTTCACCCTTTAACGACATATTTTTAACACTAAGTGTGATTTTTAAAAATTATCATCATACTCTCAAACCGGGAAACTTGGGACTACGCGGTCAGTTCCTACAAGATACATTAGTCCCGTGCGAGGTGTTCGGGCCTCCTACAGGGTCATTTGGGTGTTGGTTTGGGTTTTCACCCTTTAACGGCATGTTTTTAAGTTTAAGTCTTAATTTTTGCAAATTATCATCATTCTCATAAACCGAGAGACCCAGGACTATGCGATTAGTTCCTATAAGTTACATGGGTCTCGTGCGAGGAGTTCGTGCGTCCTACGGGGTCGTTTGGGGGATGGTTTGGGCTTTCACCCTTTAACGGCATGTTTTGAAGTTTAAGTGTGGATTTTTTCAAATTATCATCATACTCATAAATCGAGAGACCCGAGACTATGCGATTAGTTCCTATAAGTTACATGGGTCCCGTGCGAGGAGTTCGTGCCTCCTACGGGGTCATTTGGGGGATGGTTTGGGTTTTCACCCTTTAACGGCATGTTTTTAAATTTAAGTGCTGATTTCTGCAAATTATCATCATACTCATAAACCGAGAGACTCGGGACTACGCGGTTAGTTCCTATAAGTTACATTGGTCCCGTGCGAGGTGTTCGTGCCTCCTACGGGGTCGTTTGGGGGTTGTTTTGGGTTTCCACCCTTTAACGACATATTTTTAACACTAAGTGTGATTTTTGAAAATTATCATCATACTCTTAAACCGGGAGACCCGGGACTACGCGGTCAGTTCCTACAAGATACATTCGTCCCGTGCGAGGTGTTCGTGCCTCCTACGGGTTCGTTTGGGGGTTAGTTTGGATTTTCACCGTTTAACGGCATGTTTTTAAGTTTAAGTGTTGATTTTTGCAAATTATCATCATACTTATAAACCGAGAGACCCGGGACTACGTGTTTTGTTCCTATAAGTTACATGGGTCCCGTGCGAGGTGTTCGTGCCTCCTGAGGGATCGTTTGGGGGCTGGTTTGGGTTTTCACTCTTTGACGGCATGTTTTTAAGTTTAAGTATTGATTTTTGCAAATTATCATCATACTCTCAAACCGAGAGACCCGGGACTACGCGGTCAGTTCCTACAAGTTACATTGGTCCCGTGCGAGGTGTTCGTGTCTCCTACGGGATCGTTTGGGGGTTGGTGTGGGTTTCCACCCTAACGGCACGTCAACAACTTCAAATTCTTCCTCTTTCTAGCTCAGGTTGCAACATACATACACCCCCCTGTAAGTAAGGGGAAACAAATTATTCATATTGATAAGGCTACTTGTAACACAAATCATTCCATATGAAATTCTTAAACTCATGAGTAATAACCTGGCTTAAACTCAGGAAATTCTTAAATCATTTTGATCATAGCTACATGTAATATACACAATCAATTTACATGTAGCGACTATATATATGGTACGAAGGTATTATACACATCTTATGTAATATACACATTGATTTTTATCATAGCCATTGATTGTGTAGCCATTGATCATTATTGATTGTGTAGCCAATCAATGGATAATTTTCAGTGATTAAGAATATGAAATTCACATAATGTAAGGCATGTTCAAGTATATGTGATTGAAAAATAAAATAAACATAAGGAGGTTCACTTGCAATGGGGAAAATGTAAGACCAAATATATATTAACAACATAAAAATTCAACTGAAACTTACATCATCAACGGCAATACCAAAATGGCCAAACCCAAATCCAATATCATACTTGTCAACTCCAACACGATACACAACATGCATCATACTTCACTTCCTCACCCAGGATAAAATACATGATTGAGGAGGAGTAGCATGCTGAAGAAATAAAAATATAACACAAGGACGACATGAATTTAAACATAAAATGCATTAAGGTGTTCAAATTTAGAAATATGTCTTGCAACTTAAAAGTTTCAAGAGCCATAAAGATAACAATACTAAAACAACTTCACTCAAAACATTTAACCCTAAAGCTGCTATGTATCCTTAGTGCCCTAATGCGGGTACGGGAGCGGATGCGGGTGCGCCAATGCGTCAATTTCCAAATTACTAAGATTTGAGAGCGGCACCAGTGCGTTTATATAAAATACATATAATTATGTATTTTTAATATATAATTATAGCTGGTGCAGAGACACTAGACTATTGGAGTGAAAAAACATTTACGTATGTTCAACAGAGACACTAACGAACGCTACATGTATAGCCAATACATCATCAACCTACACGTAGCCTACCATAATAGTAAAACAAAAACCATCCCCACCAAACAACAAAACTGCCCACAGAGAAAAAAAACAGTGCGAGACTTACGCCCGAATTAGCAACGAACTCTCTAATTCTCGAATTGAGAGCGGGGGCGAAGACCTTACCCAGCGAATTGGGGCACTATGTCTGTATCACTACAAAATCATAAAGCAAAATAACTAAACAATTTCAAAATTGCTAACACAGCATATTCATGTCTATTTCCTCAATCGAAATCAAAATTACTATGACTTACCTTAGCCCTCATCTTGGACCAAAATCTTGGTTTCCTTCTCTCTCAGTAGGTCTGGTTGCCGAATTCTGTCCCAAAAGAATAAAATCAGATGTTGCGATTGAGAGTCCCTCGCTTGGTATTTACATGACTACGATTTTGGAAAAACTTAATTCATTTGTGACGTGTGGATGATGGGCTGGGAGGCCCACTCAGCTTTCTTCAATGGAGCGACTTACCATAGCCGGACGGAGCGGCTGGATGTCACAGTAAACGGAGCGGCTGGATGCCGCAGTAGACAGAGAAGCTGGAGGTGTAGACTCGTCGCAGTAGAGGGGAGAGAGTGTGTAGCCTTAGCCTTGTCGGACGGAGGGGCTGGAGACAGTAAGCGGGTGAGGGGAGGGAGAGAGTCGGGGGGAGCAGGAGATTGAAAGATGAGAGAGGAAAGAGGAGGGAAAGTAAACATAATAATTTTTTTAGGGCCTTTTATATTTTAATTAAGGGTACTCAATTTTGGCACACTTTAAAACAGGGCCAAATTTTGGCACTGTTTTAAAGTGTGACAGATTGTCATTAAACCGTGCCAGAATCTGGCACAGTTTAAAACTGTGCTAGATTTTTACTGCTGGGTGTGCCAAATTGCTGTTTTTGGTGTAGTGATACTCGGGGTAATTATGCCGAATTAAATATATATACTAGAGATAATGGAGTTTCTAAGGGCACCACAAAAATTGCTTCAAAATACCAAAAGGTTTTAAAATCTGATTTTCGCTAAGAGCCACCTCTCAATATATATATTTTTTAACACAACTAAAACACATAATACCACTACACTCCAAATTCTTACTTTCTCTCTCTATCCACTACACTCCAAACTCTCTCTTTCTCATCTTCTCTTCACCCAACAAATTTGTCTCCATTAATATAACCTATCATCTTCAACAACATTATTAAAGTTTTGGTACCCACACATCATTATTAAAGCTTTGTCCCCCACCAACCTTCTTCAACAACATTATTAAATATCTAGGGTTTGTTCTTTAAATATTCACATACTAATGGATATCCCACCATTATACAATGACAACACCTCAAAAACAAATAACAACTCTACAAATCCCAATGCAGAGGTAAAATTTGGGTCCCATTACTTATATATTTGTTTTTTCATAAGGTTTGCACATTAAAAAAATGCAGCAAACGTACAGTTATTTCGGGGCCAGGACCCCGAATTCATGGAAGAAATTCGGGATAAAAATCCCGAACCAACTGTATATTTTTTTTATCGAAGTAGGTTCATTCGTTATGATCATGCTTAAACCTGATGTACATATTCGGCATAATTACCCCGAATGTTTGTCCTTCTTTCTCTATATACATCCCGAACCACTTTAACATTAGTCGTTAGGATCACCCCGAAATAATGAAACATATTCGGTATATTCATGCTGAATAGAATTCAAACACAATGTAATTCAAAGACATAATGTAATTCAAGTTTGGTTCCAATGTGATTCAAATACATAATGTAATTCAAACATAACATGTAATTCAACTACATTGCAAGCTTGTTATGAAATCATATCATGTTGTGTTTCAAACTGTTAATAATTATGTTATGAAGTATGTTATCAATGTAATTCAAGCATACGTTGTGATTATGTTATCATGTACGTTGCAAGCTAGTTCTTAATATTGTTATTCAAGTTCATTAATTGAGAGTACTAATAATATTTTTACTTATTTAGGATTCTTTCATGAATTTCAATGAGCTGTTATTTGATCAGGCTTTAGCGAACATCGAAATACCCCAAATCGCAGAAGGTGGTGCGGTATTAGTAGATACTAGTGTTATGTTCTTTACGGAGCAGGTATTATAATGTCTATTATTGATGTAATATTTTTATATATTGTAATTAGGTTATACTGATTCATTATATTCTTAATTCACAGGTATTTACCACCCGACAAGAGTTAGTTGATTGGGTTCAAGAGCAAGCCCGATCTGTTAAAACAGTGATAGTCATAACCAAGTCCGATACATCTTCTGCAACGTGTAAGGGACGTCTACACATTGGTTATGAGAGGGGATGTGAGTACCGCAATCATCACAGGAAGAATGTTGGTAACGAAGGTAGGAATAGGGGCATAGCCAGTCAGAAGTGTAACTGTCCATTTTTATTGAAGGGCATTCCAATGGACAATGAACAGTGGATGTTGTCTGTCGTTAGTGGCGTTCACAATCACCCATTGCCAGAAACCTTAGTTGGACATGCAGATGCGGGTAGACTTACTTCGGTGGAAAAAAAATTATTGAAGAGATGTCCTTGAGCGGTGTAAAGCCGACCTCTATTCTAACGACGATTAAAAGTCATAATGTTAGTAATGTTTCAACCATGAAAACAATATACAATGCCAAAGGGAAGTTGAGGAACTCGAAATGAGAGGGTAGAACGGCGATGCAATAGTTAATGAAGTTGCTTGGGGATAAACATTACGTGTATTGGTATAGAATGAATGAGTCTACCATAGAGGTGGAAGACATTTTTTGGGCGCATCCAAACTCAATCCAACTAGCGAAGTGTTTTCCATCCGTTGTCATTATTGACTGCACATATAAGACCAATCGATACAAGATGCCTTTGTTCGAGATGGTTGGAATAACATCGTTGTAGGAATTTTAATATTGCCTTTTCCTTTTTAGCAACGGAGAAGGTGGATAACTATCGGTGGGCATTGGGACGTTTGAAATCCCTATTCGACCCGTTTGCGTGTCCCATAGTTTTCATCACAGATCGAGAGTATGCGTTCATGAACGCATTACGAGTTGTGTTCCCCGAGGTGAGAACTATGGTTTGCACCTTCCACGTTTATCGCAATGTGGAGCTCCATGCTAGGAAAGAGATCAAAGATAAGGATACATTGAAGAAGTTCGTGAGGGATTGGATGCATTTGGTTGAATCACCCACCGAGAATGATTTTAACGATGAGTGGATGCTTTTTCACTGTGCTTGGTATGAGTTCTTGAACACGCTTCATTACATAGATTTTACATGGTACAATCTAAGGGAGAGCTTCGTTCATGCGTGGAACAATATGATTAGGCAGTGGGGCAACTACATTGGGTTGTAAGTGACGGAGATCATGAGGGAGTTTGAGGATTCTTTACAAAAATCAAAGCACTCGCACAATATTTCGATTTTGCAAGAGATCATAGGTCGGGTTTCTCATTATGCCATTGAACTAATTCTTGAGGAGATGAAGACTTGTGATACCGTTGGCATGGATGTTAAATTGTGCCTACACTTGGCACGCAACATCTACGATCTACCGTGCGCTCATGAATTGGTCCTCTACCGGATGGAGGCAAGGGCAATACTATGGGGGGATGTTGATGCACATTGGCACAAATTAACAATGGTGCCCGAATTAATGAAATACCATATGGTTGACTACGATCTGGAAATGATACTTTTTAAACAACGGTGGGAACGGTCAACTATTGATGAGCAAAGGGCCATGTTCTGAAAACTGATGGATATCGGGTGTCCCACAATCGCTAGGTTATTTGAGCCATCAATGCTAAAGCATTGCAAGGGTTGTTTGAGAGGTCGAAAACCAACTGCTAATGAGCAAAAGCACGAGAATTCAACTAAAAGGGATCCCTCAGGCTTTGAACTTGCTAGGCAATCAATAATAAATGAACACCCCTCGGTTCAAAGGCCTAAGAAGAAAATTGATTTTACGGAGTTCACCTGCCCAGCCCCATAGTGCTCGAAATACTCCCCCGTATATAAACAATATATAAATGAGATACCAATTTTTTTATAAAGATTACGTAGAAGATATCATTGAGGTTGAAGCTAACGAAAATTTTGGTTTTAGATGCATTTCTAAATGCCTCATATTTGGCCCCGATGGATTGAGACAGGTGAGATTGGACTTGATTAAAGAAGTCACGACAAATACTGAATTCTATGCACAATGTTTTAGTGACATGTTTCTAAACAGTGTTCTACATATGTTGGACGATTATTCTAGCCCATGTATGCCCAAGTCATGGATGATCATGCCCGAATGCGACTATCTTTTGGCGAAAACTTATAAGTGCGTGTGTGTCCTTATTTCGAAGAGACAGTGTCTCATGTTTCTACCAATGATACATGAACGAACCGTGTATCCCTTGTTCATAGAGATTGCTCATGTATGAGGGAATCACTTTGTAGGTTTGAAGTTGAAGTACGGTTGTCCAATTCCACCGGTAGCAAGTCACTGGCATAGTTTCTCATTGCCAGAAACAAAATCGTGGATTGATAAATATGCGCAACAAGTATTGGAGTTTCAAAAAATCTGCCCAAACGATATAGCAAGCAACGATGAGCCTATCCATATCAACTAGTTTGGTGTATGAAACGTTTTTATATGGTGTGAAACAAACTTGTATGATATGATATTGAAACAAAGTTGTATGATATTCGAATTTAGTTGTACAATTTGTTGAGATTAATTAATGAAGTTGTATTTTTTGATTTGTTGTAAAAGTTGTTGTTTAATTTGTTGTATAATTTGTTGAGATTAATTTTTTTCATTATTGGTAATTAATGAACCATAGTTTAGCTGTATAATTTGTTGCTATTGAAACAAATATGTATGATTCTTTTAGGGATGTATATAGCGAACCAACTTTAACCATAACTGGTTCGCTATATAAGTCCCAAAGTATGGTGCTTATTTCGCTATATACATACCGAATGGACCTCATGTTCCATTATATCTCGGATTCTGATAGGGATGTATATAGTGAACCAACTTAAACCATAATTGGTTCGCTATATACATCCCGAAATATGGTGCTTCTTTCGCTATATACATCAAGAATGGACCTCATGTGCCATTATATCTCGAATTCTATTAGGGATGTATATAGTGAACCAACTTAAACCATAACTGGTTTTCTATATATTTCCCCAAATATGGTGCTTCTTTCGCTATATACATCTCGAATGGATCTTATTCTCACCAGCTGACAACTTTTTGGTATTTTCTATAATTTTTAGTTTAATATAACACCTTTTTGTAAAATTTTATTATTTTCAAAATTTTAATAAAAAATAGTATTTTTTTTATTTTGCACTTTAACCCCACAAACAATTGTTCTAGTATTTTTTTCATTATTGATATACTACACAACAAACAATTAAGGATGCGATTTTCAAAGTAATACACAACCAACAAATTAATTTCAAATTCACCAACAAATAAGGGATGTTTATACATCCAAAAAATTAATTTCAAATTCACCAAAAAATATTATCATTAAACCAAAAATTAATACAACCCAAAAATATTATCATTAAACTAAAAATTAAAAGATATTCGGCCTATTTCTTTTTTCAACTTCTATGCGACCCCTCAGCTACTTTATCTTTTCCCTTAGCTTTGGTCTTTCTTTTCTTCGCCACCCGCTCCTCAATGACAACCGACCTGCCTTCCCCGATGGTCGTAGTTAGGATATCGTAGGTTTGCACATCGCATGAAATTAATATGGAGGAATCAGTTAAAATTCCATCATCAATATTGTTCTTAATCAAGTCCATATCCTTACGCACCTCGTCCGCCTATGAAAAAATTAATAGCACCGATAGATTAGATTAGCCAAAAAAGGGTATTATAATCACATATAGTAGCGGATGAAGTTTAGACAAAAAATTACCAACGACGTATGTTGTTGTTTCATGCTGCGAAACTTGGGATTTTGGACTCTAGGATGGGATTTGGAAATGAACCAAGCCATATAATCATTGCTGCAATCCCAGGGGCTAGATACCGACACAGACCTAGATTTCTCAGATAAGAGGTGGTCTTGCCTGTTTTCTTGGTACCATTTCTGCATATTGAATTTAACTTTGTACCGAGCTATCTTGTCTCCCTTATCGTCCTTCAAGGGTGTCATTGGGTCATGCGGTATGATTTGTAGCCGTCCCATTTGTTTAAGGCATATTTCAAGGTAATAGGGATCCCCCACCTCAAAACAAATCATAATCCCGCTATACCATGAAGCTTCATGGAAGGGATAAACAACCCTAGAATCTCGATAGGGTTCCCAAATGACCTACAAATAAAACATTACCAACAATCATATCAAAACATAATTTGATGTCAGAAAATAAAAAACGTTACAAAAATTATTTGAATTAACTCACATCACCAACAGTCATATCATCCCATTGCTCTCAAAAATTGATTAAGTTTGTAAAAGTATTTTTATGAGAGGCATACTGTAACGACCAACGTGCGATCCTTGGCTTCATTTCATCAAACTCCATATCAACGCATCCGCCAACCCCTGTAAAATGATCATATATCAATGACTGCAAAGCAAACACACATTACGAATTTATTAGAAAAAAGAAGGAAATTAATAAACATACATAGAAAAAATATGATGTGTGTTATTGGTTACCTGTATGGAAGAGAGGCAACCACTCATTTATCGAACACCTAAATGTGAGGCAAGTCCCAACTGCCTATAGACATGTTCTAAGATGCCCATACCCCATGGTAGTTTCCCCACCTTCTTCAAGTCTCTAAGAACATGATGGTATACCACGGAAATCTTATTCTTGGTCTTGTCGGGGAAAACTGTGCACCCAATAATGTATAGCAAGTAGGCTCTAGCATAATAGTCTTTGCCTTCACTCGATGCATTGGCGTCACGGGACCTCTCGTTGAAATTCGCAGTGAGCCAATTCAAACGGACTGCCGCATGCTCCCCACATTCATACAATGCAACTTCCTTACTTACTCCTAACAACTCTACCACCAAGTACACAAGTGACGGGACCACTACGTCCTCCTCCTCATCATCCTCAACTTCGGGCTGCGGGTTATACAAAGGATATCCGACGAGAGGAACACCCAAGATCGTCGATACATCGTCAAGGGTGATTGTCATCTCCCCAAAGGGTATATGGAATGTGTTTGTCTCCGGATGGCACATCTCGACAAATGCAGAAATGAGGGCGTAATGTAAATAACGGTGGCTAGATGAGATAAGCCCCACCAACTTGGCCCTCAGAACCCTCTTTTGAACACTTACGGAAAGATCACTGAATTTCCACTCCTTGATCTTAGTCCAGTGATTGATGCATAATAACGACACCCGCTCCACCTTCAATATAAGCAAAATATTTATTAAAGTTTATGAAAGAAACGCAAAATAGAAAACATTAATGTTATAACATTTAAGGGAAATGAAATTACCACTGATCCAGTCCAAATACTGTACGCCATAAGATGCTTAAAGTGTTTAAATAGGATAAGATTGGCGGGGACCCCGTATGCCGGAGTAGATGTGCCTTCTTCAGGGACCTTCTTCTTCTGGCTATAAGCTATTACGACCTTGTGTAAAATGCTAAACGGGGTTTTCAGGATGCTGGGGAGTGACATACTCCGACCCGAAACCCCCGTCCCCCGCCTTATGACCCTCATCGGCCTCCTCCTCAAACTAGGCTTCCTCAATCTCAACCGCAACATCCTCATATGTCTCCACCACTTGGAGATCCACCTCCATCACATCTGGGATAGTAGCAGTAGACAGAGCATGGATCTTTTCTCGATGCTTCCTCTTAGTGCCAGTCAACGGCTTATGGTTCTTGTGAGAGTAATATACAAGGTTATTCATGTTTGACCTGCATTAATTATAAACATAAGTCAATTCGTAATAAAATATTTTCAAAGAATTGTTTATAATATATTGATTATAAACATAAGTCAATTCGTAATAAATCATATGTAATCATGTATTAATTATAAACATAAGTCAATTCGTAACAAATCTTAGGTAATCATGTATTGATTATATTTCAATTCATTGGGAATCATGTAATGATTATAAACATAAACATAAAAAACAAAGATAATTATGCATTTCGTATAGTTAATCATATATCATTTGATAGGTATTCAACGCAGATAATAATAGTTAATCATGTATCATTTGATAGGTATTCAACATAAACATAAGAAACAAGGATAAGAAAATAATTGATTCCATTTGGGGCAAAGGTGCTGAACTATGATGGTTAATTAGGCATACACATAACGAAAAATGTAAGTTAATTCGGCATATGATACATCATGAATCTACATAAATATATTGAGTGGCATTCGGCATAAACATAGCGAATTAGGGACCTCATTTCGGTATGAATGTAACGAATGGATCGCTTAATTTGTAAATCCATAAATTCGTTATGTTTATGCCGAAACCTTACACTTACTTTGGTATGAATATAAAGAATGAAATCCTTGTCTGTAAAAAAAATTATTCGTGATGAACATATCAAATAAATGGGATTCATTCGATATGTTCATAACGAATGAAACCCTAGTTCAGTGACTTCAACATTTTTAATAGTCCAAACCCTAGTTCATTTTCTAGCAGTCATTAAATGAACAGGGATCATTTTCTAGCAGTTATTAAACTATAATAAGTTTAACAGTACAAATCCTAGTCCAAACCCCAGTGTACGATGCCTAGGTGAAGATGATCGTTTTAACAGTCCAAACGAAAGAAATTAACAGGGATTGCAAGTTAATGAATAAATCATAGGTGAAGATGATCGTGGGTGACAGACCAATGTACGATGCCTCTGATCGTGGGTGACAGACCAATGTTCGATCCTTAGCAATGTCTGAGAGATGATGGGTGTAATTCGTGGGAGATTATATTGATATTCAGCGGGTATATATATATATATATATATATATATATATTTGGGTATTCAAATGGGTAGTGTATTCAAGTTGAAAGGTTGAAGATGAAAGGTTAATCTTTAGTTGAAGGAGAATGAAGATGAAAATTTTAGAAGTTGAATATGAAAGGTTTGGGGATTTGAATGTGTAGAGAGATAGAGGGAAAGTGTATAAATGATTTTTACAACTTTAAATATGTGGTGGCCCTTATGTGGTATTAAAGTAAGTTTTAGAATTAAGTGACATTTTGTAGTAAAACTAAAATTGTGGTATTTTGGAGCACAAAATGAGGTGCCCTTAGAAACTCCCCGAGATAATTATATCGAATGATGTTTTAATCCGATTTTTCATACCATATTTTGTTTGGGGCAAACATGACAAATGTTGGGTCTTTATTCGGGATCGGGATACCGACCCACTAGGTTACCAAACCACTAGGTTACCAACTAGGATTTTGTACTCTAGGATTTATTATTTATGTAGTATTTTCTCAACATATGAGGGATATTAAACATTCTTTGCACAAAAAATTAACATATTATTGTTGTTTAACATGTTTTTAATATGTTTAACATGTTTTTCAAGGGTTAGTTTAGTTCATTATAAACGTTTAGTTCACTAAAAACGTTGGGATTCAAAGGGTTATTTTGTTCGATGTACTAACCAGATGTGTTTAATCTTTAAATAAAGTTGAAAGAATTTGAAGATGAAAGGTTTGGTAGTTAAAGATGAAAGGTTTGGAGGTCAATAATGTGTAGAAAGATGGAGGGAAAGTGTGTAAATGAATTTTAAAACTTTCAATTTGTGGTGGCCCTTTATGTGGTAGTGGAAAGTAACTATTAAAATTAAGTGGTATTATGTAGTAAAAACAAAGGTATGGTATTTTGAAGCAAAAAATGTGGTGCCTTTAGAAACACCCAAAATCATTTCTAATTTATTGTCAAATAGGTTAA
Organism: Sambucus nigra; assembly: GCA_949130495.1. Lineage (NCBI taxonomy): Eukaryota > Viridiplantae > Streptophyta > Magnoliopsida > Dipsacales > Adoxaceae > Sambucus > Sambucus nigra. The sequence continues at coordinate 30,807,797 of OX422207.1, read as the reverse complement.
ATAATTGTTAGGGGATATTATGTCGAGACTGAAAGTTCCTTTGTTCCGGCCGGAAAGGTTGATAATAGGTAATGTAGTTTCAAATTTTGAGTTGAGCCACTCCTTAAAAAGAGAAATTCACAGAAAAAGGTAACTTTGAGCTAAAATTAAGACATGAGTGGAATATGATGTTTAAAATAAATTTTGACATGAAGTGGGTGGATTTGATTATGAATTTTAGGATAAAGGGATTCCCAAAGGGGAAATTCTCCTCGGGGAAGGTCTTTGGCATGGGACCTGCTCTTCGCCCTATCTTTTCCTTTATGTGCACACCACTCTTATCATTTATGAATCGAACTCAAAGAGAGTATAATTTCATGGATGGATGTTAATCAAGGTGGGCCATGGGTATCATATTTTTTTTGTTAATGATTGCTTCATGATCGGGACAACATTAAAAAAGGAGACTGAGGAGATAAAACACATTCTTGAGGTGTACTAATAAGGGTTGGGACATCATATTGACCTGAATAAACGTGACATTGTTTTTACTAATGAGAAATGCCTTGGCTTTCATTATTGGTTGATTTAAGAAAAGAAGTGTTTGCTGGCCTACGGGAGCGGGTATGGAAAAAAGTAATAAGGAGGTTGCACAAGCTTAACCCACAGAGTTGTTTCAAGTTCCCAAAATACATAGGTGAACGACTTAAAGAAGTGGTGATATACATATACAAAAACTTCTCAAGATCCCGATGAAGTTTCATTTCGCCCAATCCAAATTATGAAAGATGAAATATGCATAAACAGAGAGTTCTAGAGTTCAATGCAGTTATGGAGGAAAGAAAAAGAAGAAATATAGGATTATGGTGTGCCTCTCATGAAAGAACATATAAAATTAATTTTGATGCAGCAGTAGATACCAAGCAGAGGTGAGTTGGGATTGGTGTCGTTGCTCAAATTAGAATAGGAAATTTATAGAAGCAATGGCACAACGGGTCAACACGATAATGGATAGCCCTAATGTTTATTATTAATAATGGCTGGACCCACATCCTTATGGAAGGATACTGCAATAATGTGATTGAGGTTCTAAAAGTGTAATATAAGGATAGCGCTGCTAATGATACTGTTTATAAAAATATAGGCCGGTTTGGGGAAGGGCTCATGTCTTTTTATCTTTCTTTTATAAGGCGCAATGTCCATAAGCCTACACATATTTTGTCTTAATATGCCAAATTCATCTTTGTTTTCTGTGTTTGGAAGTTCTTCCCAGACTTTTTGAGCAACTCCTTATAAAACGATGTTATCAACATTTTTGTTCAATGTATGTTTCTTTTTAAGAAAAATAAAATGTAAATTGGTAGATATTAGCAAATGGTTCTGATGGGTTAATGTATGTTTTTGTAATGTGTTACTAATTTGATATACATAATTGGGAGAATGAGACTTCTGATGAGGTACTTTTTATCTCATATCTTAATGAATGGATATTGACATATTGTGCAATCCAGAAAATTGCAATCTTCTACACACAGTCCTTGGGATTTCTTCCACCCCTTCATTCGTTATTGACACCAAATGCATTTTTTTAATATAAAGTTGTAACCAAAATGAAGGATCAAGCGCACATAAATTTTGTAAAGCCCGCATGTGTAGCCAGATACAAGTGGTATGAAAGAATATGCATATTGGCATTTTTTTAAGCTAACAATTTTGATGCTGGACAAATATTATTTGAGTTATCGGGATCAATCCCAATTTCGATCGATACGCAACAATTTGTTATTCAGAAAACGCAATTTTTTAAAGGAAAAGTCTTAAAAATTAATTATAATAGCATGGACGAAATAGATAATTACAAAATCATCATTTAGTATGCATACACTGTCTAATTGATTATACTAGAACATGGTGCACTTGTCATTTGCATTGTTCCAAAAGTTACAAGCACGAGATCAACAAATGTGTTTAGTTAAAAAAGAAATCGCAAATTATAAACTTATATACGTATAAATATATATCTAGATTATACAAAAACCTTATTAATATATAAGTACCTAAAACGTCTATAACCACACGGGGAAATCGCATAGGAAATGCATAAATTGGACGCGAGTGGAAGATGGCATTTAAGCCGGGGGAACTCTCTAATTTTTTGGCCGATTCCAAAATATTTAGTCTGAGTTAGTATTATTTCATCTATTTCACATCTCGTGGCTTGAACTATGTTCGTTTCCCATCGATACACAGTCACATTGGCCAAGTTTTGGCCGATTCTTTAAACCATGGTTCCTTATGAGTTTGTGAAATTTCATGCCCCCTTTTGGGTTTTTTGGTCACCAATGAACAAACAATTAGTTTGTTTACTTTGGAAATCATATTGATAAATTAATATTGGTGGAATAATTATTGTTTTTTTTATTCTAGAACATGTATGGTGTTTCTACTTAGTTTATAGACATTAAACTTATCAAGGCAAAGAAGATTAAATGTGTTAGCTCTATTTCCACAGTGTGTTTCCAATTGCAATAGGTAAATAAATAAAAAACACATTAAAAGTATAGTAAGAAAGTTAGTTCTCGTGGATTTCTCATTAAAAGGACTTCTTTACAACCGATTTCGCAATAAAATCCAAGTAATTCCAAACAGTACCAAAATTAGTTTCATAAATCATTTATTTTACTTGGTGCTCATTGGCAACAAAAAAAATTTAGCGGGCATACTATATATATATATACACATATATAACATAAACACAAAGGCACACATATAAAAGTCAAATATTCACATTTTACCTATAATTTATAATGTTTTGACTACTGTGTCTATTAGGGAAGAGAAACAAAATTATCCTTCTCTTTATAAGACTAGTAGGCATTTTTTTTTTTGCATATTAGAAACTGTTTCTAGTGATATACGTAAATATTTATATTGTTGCAAACACATTTGTTTCTAAATATTCCCCAAATGGGAGTTTTGCAACAAAGTGCATAGTTATAAACAATTATTGTAAATACCTACCCCCCTCTCCCTCTTTTTGTTTTTCTGAAAACAATTCTAAAATGGTCCCCAAAGGGGATCTTCACAACAAAATGTAATATAAACAAGCATTGCCCCTTCCTTATATGAAATCGTTGCTTGTTTATATTTTTGAATTATTTATATGTTGCAAATGAGATTTATTTGTCTTAGTGAAAATATTTTCCTGTATATGCACTTTTGACCGTCGGACCAACATGGTGGTTCATTGCGGTCGCACTAAGCATATGTTGTGCGATATTTAGACTGAACTTCAAACCAAATAGAGATGGAGATATTTAGACGCAGGCTTTCTTTATAGAGAGAAAATAAGGAGAAAGCAGATTAGGGAAAATAAATGAGAGTGATGAGGCGGCATGGTGATGCATAACAACATCGATGATTGAAGCCAAGGACACTGTCAGTATCAAGATGCCGCTAGATAAGCAGTGTTTATACACAAACACATATAATATGGCGTAAATACCTACTGTAATATTATATTATATTATATTATATTATATTATATTATATTATATTATATTATATTATATTATATTATATTATATTATATTATTGTTGATGTAAAAAACTAGATTGATCTAATTATTCAATCACAGATAAATAAATAAGACAAAGATTTTTAAAGTGGTTCGGCTAGGAATAAAGCCTACGTCCACTGTTATGTTATTGCTGAGTATTTGCAGAATTCTTGAATACAAGTTCTCTCAAGAAATTCCGGTCCCCTTTGAATGAGGATGATACAAGGTATTTATAGCCTTGAGGCTGTACATGAAAAGGTTTGATACATTAAATGACATACATATGAAAGGGTAATACATTTAATGTAGCGTGGGCGTCAAGAATATAAACATTCAATGAATAGTTGAATAGTTGTCCGTCTGGTAATTAATGATACGACCGAGATGCAGCTCGGACCGCCTTAGTTGTTCGTTGATCAAGAGTTCCTCGGAGCGTATGTAGTATCTCGGGATGATTGAGTTCCTCGGGATGTCTTCCTCGTTGCTCGGAGAGAATATGAAATGGTTGAAGGAATTAACTTCCTCGCTACTATTGTGCCATGTAGATTGACACGTGTCTTCGTATTATTCGTCCACATCAGCATGTTAATTTTGGTATCAACAGAAGCCCTCAATGTTTCATATTTCGAACTTTGAGGAGTATAGAACATTCTTTCTCGGTATATGGCAATATTAAATGACCTTCCTGGGTTTCAGGAACATTGTATTCAAATTTCCTTCTTATTTCGCAGCTTCCGCCTTTTTTTGAATTTTTTATAAGCGCTTCGATCTCCGTGCAGTTTTTTTCCTTTTAGCCGCCGGAAGTTCAGTAGTTTCTTTTTGATAATCATTTCTTTCGCCGCTTCCCAATGCAAAGTATTTAAACTTTTTAGGTACCCATACCGTCTTCTACGTTTTCCAATTTTCTGCATTCAAGCTTTCTATTCTCTCCTTCTCTCTTGTGCGTTCATCCTTTCCTTCGTTAGTTGTCAGCAGACCTCCTTCCATCCTGTAAGATTTTCTTCCTTCTTCTTTTATTCATCATGGTTTACATTATTGAATCTCTTGAAAAGTTCCGCTCTGACTTTTCCATCCCATCTTGGGTAATCTTGGAGGAACTTTCTGAACCTCAAAATTATTTTCGTCTGGCTGAGGGACATTGGTTCCCCAGTCTTTTTATTGCTGAATGTGGTTTTTCCTTTCCACCAAATCCATTGTGTCTCGAGTTTTGTCAGTATTTCGATCTTGTCCCTGCAAAAATAGCCCCCAATTCATGGAGAATAATTAATGGGGTGTACAAATTAAATCTAACTCATGGGACTCGTATAGGGATCCCTGAGATTATGTACTGCTATAAGTGGGCTACTCTAGATAATATTTATTACTTAAAAACTAGGTTTCTGAATAGAGCTCTTGTAGTTAACCTCCCTGATTCAAATAGAGATTATTTTGAACATGGGTTGGTTATAAAAAATTGGCAATATGCCCCTTTAGTTGGAGATGGAGTATACAACGGTCCCAGATGCCCCCCATATGGCAATGGGGTAGGTTTATTTTTCATTTTATTTTACTTATGAAATTATGCTTTTATCATGTTTGACAAAATGTATGACTGATATCTCATTATGTGTTTATTTGCAGTTGAGAGTAAAAGAAAAACTCCTAAAGATTCAGAAGTTAATATCAAGCATCTGAAACTTATCTGGGGTTTGCATAAGAACGTTGCAGACGAGCACATCAGGTCTGCATCATATTTGCTACAGTATAAGAGTTATACCACCTCTTATACTGCTCGCCCTGTTGAACCAGCCTCCACTCCAGAGGACTCTTCTTCAGATTCTCATCTTCCTCTAAGTCAGAGAATGGGCAAGAAAAGAGCTCCTCCTGCTCTCTTTGATGATGTTACTTCTGTTGTTGGGGCTAAGAAGAGCAAAACTGATGTCCCAGATGTGACTAAGAAAGTGGATGCTGCACCCTCTAAAGCTGCCGAGAAGCCCCCAGTGGCTCCGAGCAAGAAAGTTGTGTAATAACCCTCGCTTATGGGACCCTATTTTATAGTAATTACTTAGTATAGTAATTAAAGACAAGTGTTGGGTTATGATTTGAATGTTAATTCAATGTAGAAAGTTGATATTTATTGTGAGTTTGCATACATATCATATCTATGAGTAAATATTGCTATGTCATGCTTATTAATATCATCTGAAAATAAAATGATATTTGACTTAATTATGAGATCGGAACCTAAATTGAATGTTAAAATGTCCAAATGATAATTTGGAGGTTGCAGTTGATTCCGGAATGTGCGAAATAGTCGAATAATGTGCCATATTGTATTTTGTAGTTTTGGGCATTTTTGACTGGTTGTGCCTTAATTATGCAGTTGCGTATTAGTTTTATCGCACTATTAGTTAAGTTAGTGGGATATTTGGTCTTAGGTCACGACTTAAGCCTACTAAGTCTTCTAATTTCCCCTAAATCCCTTCCTAAACCAAAGAGAGAAAGAGAAAAGTAGAGAGAAAGACTTGGAGATTGAGAGAGAGATTGCTACTACACCAAGGAATCTGCATATTTGCTGAATCAAGGCAAGTTTTTACTTGCTATTTGTGTCTTGAGATAGATGATTTGTTATGATAATGGTGTATTGATTTTAGTTTAGCAAACCTAGGGTTTTTCTTATGTATTTTGGGTTTTGATTCACTCAAAGATGATTCATGAGGTTTTAGATGATCAATAGTATCATTGATGTTATTTTAGTGTTGGTATATGAGTTTGGTTTGAAGAAAGTTGAGTTGGGGTAGAAAATGGAGTCCAAGACTCCATAGCCATTTCTTGGCAAAATCGCAGGCCCGAATCGATTCGGCCCCCTGGGCGAATCGATTCGGTTAAGTCCAGTGCCCAGGTCTTGTGAACCGAATCGATTCGAAATCCATCCGAATCGATTCGGCAGTTATGCAGAAACCCAAACTTTCTGACCGAATCGATTTGGTTTCCCATCCGAATCGATTCGGCTACTTTGCAGAAACTCAAATTTTCTGGCCGAATCGATTCGGCCAAGGGGGCGAATCGATTCGGTAGCCCTGCACTTTTTGAAAATTTTCTTTTTCATCTTTAACCCCTTTTCTTTAGGACTAATGATTAGGGACCTTCTTAAATGAAGTAAACATAGGGATTAGAGTATTAGTTGAGTTGGGTCGACATCCTAGACTCGAAAGGGTTCATCTAGGGTTCGTTTAAGGGGGAATTTAAAGTGATGTTTAGACATTACTTTTATCTGGTAGTTCTATAAGGGCCTAGAATGTATTAAGGTCAATTTGGAGACTTTAGAATTCAACTCGGGTTAGATTTAACTTGAGGGTTTATATTAAGGCCTAAAGGAGGCTTCGGAAATAATTTTGAAGTCTGAATTTCTTATCGAGGATGTTATGTCGGTACGTATCATGTATAGTCCCGATTTAGCTTATACACTTATTAATAATGGAAAGTTGATAAGGTAAATGATAATTTACTAAATCATGTAATGGGAATTAATAAAATGGATGTTACACACCTCTCTAAATACCATCTTAAGGGAAGTCCGTGCGAGAGGTGAAGCCCCCTGGCTAATGAATGTAGGGTGGATATAGTCCTAGGCCATATGAGCGCTTGTTTTATTTTCTGCGATGGGTAGGAGATTCTGGGTGTGGTCTTGACTACCCCGCAGGCATATGGCCGCTTCCCGACGATTTCGATAGGATCCCAGGTTGTCTTATGTTAGGCCCTGGAAGATGATGGTTATTTAGGGACGCGCACAGTGGGGAAACCCGGACGGGCGGTCTTAGAATCGTTATACATATAATTATAACTATTCTAATTATCGAGTTGGACTCGATGGAACTTTAATGCCATATAGAGCAAATTTATGCCACAAAGAGCATGCTATTGAGATTAGTGCCATATAGAGCACATGATGATAATTATATTCCTGATAAGGAATGGAAAATAAGATTAAAGTTGAAATATGATGTATGATGATAAAGGCTCACAAGTACTTTTAACTCTGACTTAATATGAATCTCACTTTATATAGTCCTTTATCAGTTTTAGTTCCTTATATGATGTTACTGATTAGGCACATATTCTTCATATTTATCCCCTCAATTTCGGTATTTTTATGATCCCGTGGAGTGTAAATATCTTGGATTTGTCTCGTATTTATGCTACTAACCTTTTTTGGCAAGTATTTCTTGTTTTGTGTATTTCTCATGTGTTTTACAGGTATTTCACGCAAGTTAGTGCGAAGGAGAGCTCAAAACAGTGAAAGAAACCAAGAAATGGAGAGTTGAAGGGCATTTTCGTAATTTTTCAGCCTTAGTCCGAAGGTGGGGCCAACTAGAAAGTTGAAGAGCTCTAAATTACAAGAATACTGGAAAAAACGGCACCTCAATCCGAGCTACGGTGAAGAAGTTACGATGTTTTGAAGTTGCGAGATAATGAAGAGTCATTTTCAGAAATGAAGAGTCATTTTCAGAACTGAAGAGACAACTCTTGAAATTTCTTGTTTAATTCATTTTTATTAGTTGTAAAACGTGGAGAGGCATGGGAAGAGTCTCATTTAGGTATATTAAAAGGACAAAACGTGGAGAGGCATGGGAAAAGTCCTTTTTGAGATCTATAAAAGGCCAATCCCTATGTCATTCCAAAAGGTGTGGAATTCTAGAGAGAGGGTTACAAGGCTAGGGTTAGGAATTTTAGAGAGAGTTTTCAGATCAGATTTTTAGGTTAATTTTCCATTTCCTTCAAGATTTGCTGGAACCCTAGTTTGTATTCTGAATCTCAATTCCGTTTTTGTGCTGAATTCAAGTAATATCATTCTATTCTCTATTGCTTTAATTTTTGCAAATTTCTTACAATGTTCTGCAGTTTCATAATTTCATATGTGAATTTGTTTTTCAACCAAATCATGAGTAGCTAATTTCTCAAGGGTTGGGGTACATGAACTCAATCCTAATACAAATTATTCGTATGGAAAATTAGAAAATAAATGAAAATGTTGGTTGAATCGTGAATGAAAATCATATATGCATTGTCATATCTTTTAATCTCTCTTGCCCTAGGTACTTGGGATGTTTAAGAATGCTTTGTATGTATAATTTGTCGTTCACCGCCTTATATTGATCTTTGATTTCATATGATGCGGTCTTGAACCTCATATATGTAATGCTTAGTGATGATAAGGACGGGATTTAATCAAGAATTTTGATTTATAATTTTAGTATTCTAAAGGATAATTTGTTAAGGTTTGAGGGATTGTACCCTACCCTAATTTTCTCTAAATTGTTAAACCCAAATTTTGCTGTTAATTTCCATTTGTTTTTCATAAGTAAAGTTTTAGAAATTTTCTCAAAAATCAATCATCTTTTTATTTCTTTCAAGAAATCATTTCACGGTTTGATAATTTTCCTTGTTATTGTTTGGAAATTTTGATCCCTGTGGAGACGATCCCGACTTACCGGGTTATTACTTGAGCGACAAGGCTTGCACTCGAGCCTAGATAAATATGCACTTTTGAGACAAATATTAAGTCGCGTCAAGTTTTTGGCGCCGTTGCCGGGGATCTAAAATTGTTAAATTTTCAAGAAAGTTATTGTTATCTACAAGTGATTTCATAAAAAAAAAATAAATAAATAAAAATATTTTCATCTTTTCTCTTGTGTACTTATATGCAGAATTCATCTCCCACCCAAATTCACGAAAATCCTATTGCCGAAGCCGGATCTGAAAACTCTGAGTCTCCTCGTTTTTGGGTTCCACCTCCTTCACCTAATAATTCCATCACAAGTCGTTCGTTGAGTCAAACCTTGAGTGAGAATTCGGAACCTTTCGGTAGCAATATGTCGGATCATGGTAGTGTCGGTGTTGGTGCTGGAGAGGATGATTTACCATATCAACCCATGAAAGATCTTTTATTTCCAGAGAGAACTGCTACCCCTGGTTGCATTTTATTCCCGTATAATGCCGGTCAGTTCCACTTTCGGAATGGAATGATCCAAATTCTTCCTACATTTCATGGGATGGATTCGGAAAAACCATATCTCCATATTCGAGAATTCGAAGATACGTGTGAGACATTTGGAGATCAAACTTGTCCACAAGAAGTAATCCGGTTAAAGCTCTTTCCTTTTTCCTTAAAGGATAAAGCGAAAACTTGGTTATGGACCCTGCCCCCAAATTCTGTTTTATCATGGAGAGATATGCAAAACAAGTTTATCTCCAAATTTTTTCCACAACACAAAACCAATTCTGTTAAAGCCCAAATCCAAGCCTTTCATCAAAATGAGAATGAGGCTTTTGATAAGTGTTGGGAGAGATATCAGGAGTTAGTTAATGCGTGCCCCCATTATGGTTTTGAACCTCATCATCTGATTTCATTTTTTCATCAAGGTCTTACTGTAGCGTCTAAACAACTTGTTCAAACCATGTGTGAAAGACCTTTTTGGGATTTAGATTCTAGCGATGCTGAGGCCCATTTGAGATATGTATCAGAGACTACGCAATCATGGGATGTTTCTGACCCCAATAGTCAAAACCGAAATCGACAAGTGTCCAACTTGCCTGCTGCGTCCGGTATCTATCACTTGGATATGGACACTTTGTTGGATCGAAAATTTGACCAATTGGAGAAGAATTTCAGAGATATGCTTGAAGTGCGATTGAGAGATGTGTCTGGACTCGTACAAGCCGAAAAGGAGAAAGTGTGTGCTATTTGTAATGCGGGTCATTCTACCAAAGGATGTCCTACCATTCCTGCATACAAGGCAATGTACACTGAACAAGTTGAGGCAATAGGGGGGTTTCGAGGAAATTATAATGAACAACAAGGGAATGCATATAATCAATCGTGGAGGAATCCTGGATTCAATTATGGACAACCCCAAGGTGGGATGGTTCCTAACCCACATATGACCCTACCACCACCTCCTCAATTTCAGCAAGTGGCTCCTCCAATGCTAAATCCGATGCAGGTACCACCTCTTGGTCCTTATGTTGCTCCACCGAGGCGATCTATTGAGGATAACTTAAATTACCTCATCCAATCTCAAAAGGAGACAAGTGCTAAGTATGATCGAATGTTCAATGACATATATACTAGCATCTCAAGGTTGCAAACTGCATCGAATGTCCAAGAGAAGGGAAAATTTCCTGCTCAAAGCCAACGACCTTCCGAAGGACAAACCAGTGTTAACACTACATCCCACGACCAACGAGAGCAATGTAGCGCTATTACCACTCTACGTAGTGGGAAAGTAGTTGATTTGTCACCTCCCCCACGCACTGTATCTAAAGATAAAGAGGTTTCGCCCGGCACAAGAGAGGCCGAAGATGCCCCTTTAATTGAGAGTGAGGAGGAGGAAAAAACTAGTGGACCCAAGGCCATCACCCCCACCGCTGCCCCATACCCTCAACGATTGGTCTCTCACTCCAAAACGACCTCCCGTGATGAAGTTCTGGAAGTCCTTAAGCAAGTAAAAGTCAATTTACCTTTTCTCGAGACTATACAGAAAATTCCCGCGTATGCTAAGTTTATTAAAGACTTACTCACGGTGAAACGCAAGCTAAAGGTAAACCAGAACGTCTCTTTGGCCCAAAATGTCAGCGCAGTCTTGTCAAGTGAATTTCCATTAAAATATAAAGATCCGGGTGCACCCACTATTTCTTGTATCATGGGGAAGAACCGAATTGAGAGAGCTCTAATAGATCTCGGGGCGAGTGTTAACATTATGCCCTATTCCATCTATACGAAACTGGAACTGGGGGTCCTTAAGCCCACAAAAATGACTCTCCAGCTCGCGGATCGTTCTGTGAAGTTTCCTCGGGGAATTGTTGAGGATGTGATTGTTCAAATAGACACTTTCTACTTCCCGGTGGATTTTGTCATTTGGGACGAAGAACCCTCCGTTATCGCAAGTAATCATGTTCCCGTTATCCTTGGCCGTCCATTTTTAGCTACTGCTAATGCTCTTATCAATACCCGAAGTGGGCGTATGCAATTAACTTTTGGGAACATGACCCTCGACACAAATATCTTTAATAATTCCAAGAGAGAGGATGATGAAGAGGAACCGCGGGGGTTGGATTTTTTGGGGGAAGAACACGAGAAAGAAAGAACTTACAAGGGAGAGCCATTAGGGGAAGGTTGTGTTGCGCCCAGTGAGTGGAGTGGTTACAATATTGAGAGCAAGGTAGGGGAGGTATGTTTAGTTAATGCATTCGAGAGCACGAGTGAGCCCATGAACAAGAGTGAAAGAGGCGATTTAGAGTGTGTCGAGAGAGGCTCTATCAACCCACCCACACCACCCTATCATTCGGCGAGTGAGAACGAAAGGCAGGTTGAGGACACCAAGTAAGAGAGAGAGCTAGAGGAGTTGAGCCTAGCAGAGTGTGAGAGAGAGTTTGGACAGGTGGATGAAAGCCTAAATGTTGAAGTCCAATCTTTCTGGGCCTCATTTCGTCATTTAGACGAAAGTGAGTGGAACAATAGCATTGATGCATTTCTCCTTAACAAACCTCCACCCATACCATTTCAGTCTTCGGAGGTACTTGAAGATACGAATCAAATCTCGTCCGACTTAGAGACCAACCCACGTGCTACACAACAAGAGGATCCTTTTCCGGTTAATCATAATGCATCTCCCGGTCTTTCCTTTATCTATGGGCACGGGCCCAATTTGTTCTGGCTATTCACTTATGATGGTAAGACTGGAGAGACGAGGCGTGCATCGTACCCAGTGACAGGGATTGGGTGATTTGTGGAGAGAGCTAAGAGGTCGTCGCACCCCCGACGCGTATGGGGTGATTTTTGTTGTATTTTTGAGTCATGTATAAGTGTTATATAGTATCTTGTTGCATTTAGAGTAATTAGTTCAAGTATTGTTATTTTTTTTTGTATGCTTGGTTCTAACATGTTTTGTAGATTCAATGAACTCGTACTCATCGAGGATCACGACATTTGGGTAATATCTTTCTTTTCCTCTCTTTATGTTGTGTTCTTGATTTGCATTGAGGACAATGCAACATTTAAGTTAGGGGGTGTGGGATATTCTTCCCATTTATTGTTTAGATTCATTGATTCGATCACATGTTCTTTCCAAGTGTGTTTTTTTTTTAGAAAAAAAAAATTGAAAAATTTTGAAAAAAGCCAAAAATATTTTTGTTCAAAATAAATAAAAATTGGAATTTTAAATTTTCAAAAATGTCACCTTTATTCTATTTAACGTCTCAAATTGTTAAATCTCAATTGCACTAAGCCAAAATTGACCGAAGATGGAAATTGAAAGAAAATTGACGACTTTACGAATAAGTGTGGAGATTAATAAAACCCGGTGAGATTTCGAGCCTTTCATTTTTTTATGAGTTTTTAAATCAATCCGAGTTTATGATTAACTCAAAGTTCTTTTCAGTGTTTTAAATAAGTCGTTGATGATCTCAATCCTTTGTTTTGATCAGTTATGGGAAATGTGTGAAATGTTGTCTCGAAATTCGTGCTAAATATATCTCTAAACTTAATGAATCTCGAGATGCATATGGTAATGTGATTAGCAATTTGGACAATGAAGTAGGCCCTCGTTTGTTACCCAAAAATATTGGTCATAAAAAGATGTGAAAAATTACCCCTTTGCAACCCACTTTGAGCCTAATAAAATATTTCCCTTTCGTTTGATAACCCGAAAAACCCAATTAGCCCGGAATTGTGAAAATTGAGAAAATTCATCAGTAAGTCCAAATTGTGCAATAAAAAGGGGCAAGAAAAAAAATTGTTAAAAAAAAAATAGTGAAAAAAAAAATGAAAATTGAAAAAGAAAGAAAAATGAGCAAATGCCCGAAAAAGCACAAATGGACATCATAAGGACATTTTCCAATTCCGAACATTCCGTTTATTCCCATTTTTATCCTTTACACCTTTTAACCCAAAAAGTCCTAACTGAGTCCGAATGGCGAAATTAATTACCGCATGGAGAGCTAAGACATGAAAAGATAATATGAGAGATTAAATGGTGTGAACTAGAGGTGATGTTCCCGTTTCCTAATAACTGTAATCCGATGATGAGATCTTTTCACCATAAATTTCCTTCTTTTCAATTTTGTATGCATGAATTTGTGTCCATTATATTTACTCTTTATATCATGCATACCGAGAGAAAATAATCACAATCCGAGTGATTCGTTTGTGAGTGCATCCGTAAGAATTTGAATCAAAATGAATTTTCGGAAAGTAACGTAATGCTCAATCGGTGGAAATTTGAGGTTTAATTTTTGGCTTTGCACACACACACTATGGTTTGAGACAGTTGAATATGAGTTGATGGTGATTATTTTTCGAAAATTTTAAATTGTACAATTTTTAAATATTTTGATCTTTATTTGAGTCAATAAAGAATTTTGTGGGTATATTCACTGCAAACCCTCACGAGACAAAACTCGTCCTACTAGGGTAACCTAGGGGTTTAAAGGCTTGTTGCATACGCTAAATGCAATCGCTTGCCCGCGAAAAAGGTATTCTATCCCAATAAAAGAATTTTCAAGAGTGGATTTTTGGTTAGATTCATTTACATTGCTCGGGACGCGCAAAGTTCTAAGTTAGGGGGTGTGATTAGGCACATATTCTTCATATTTATCCCCTCAATTTCGGTATTTTTATGATCCCGTGCAGTGTAAATATCTTGGATTTGTCTCGTATTTATGCTACTAACCTTTTTTGGCAATTATTTCTTGTTTTGTGTATTTCTCATGTGTTTTACAGGTATTTCACGCAAGTTAGTGCGAAGGAGAGCTCAAAACAGTGAAAGAAACCAAGAAATGGAGAGTTGAAGGGCATTTTCGTAATTTTTCAGCCTTAGTCCGAAGGTGGGGCCAACTAGAAAGTTGAAGAGCTCTAAATTACAAGAATACTGGAAAAAACGGCACCTCAATCCGAGCTACGGTGAAGAAGTTACGATGTTTTGAAGTTGCGAGATAATGAAGAGTCATTTTCAGAAATGAAGAGTCATTTTCAGAACTGAAGAGACAACTCTTGAAATTTCTTGTTTAATTCGTTTTTATTAGTTGTAAAACGTGGAGAGGCATGGGAAGAGTCTCATTTAGGTATATTAAAAGGTCAAAACGTGGAGAGGCATGGGAAAAGTCCTTTTTGAGATCTATAAAAAGCCAATCCCTATGTCATTCCAAAAGGTGTGGAATTCTAGAGAGAGGGTTACAAGGCTAGGGTTAGGAATTTTAGAGAGAGTTTTCAGATCAGATTTTTAGGTTAATTTTCCATTTCCTTCAAGATTTGCTGGAACCCTAGTTTGTATTCTGAATCTCAATTCCGTTTTTGTGCTGAATTCAAGTAATATCATTCTATTCTCTATTGCTTTAATTTTTGCAAATTTCTTACAATGTTCTGCAGTTTCATAATTTCATATGTGAATTTGTTTTTCAACCAAATCATGAGTAGCTAATTTTTCAAGGGTTGGGGTACATGAACTCAATCCTAATACAAATTATTCGTATGGAAAATTAGAAAATAAATGAAAATGTTGGTTGAATCGTGAATGAAAATCATATATGCATTGTCATATCTTTTAATCTCTCTTGCCCTAGGTACTTGGGATGTTTAAGAATGCTTTGTATGTATAATTTGTCGTTCACCGCCTTATATTGATCTTTGATTTCATATGATGCGGTCTTGAACCTCATATATGTAATGCTTAGTGATGATAAGGACTGGATTTAATCAAGAATTTTGATTTATAATTTTAGTATTCTAAAGGATAATTTGTTAAGGTTTGAGGGATTGTACCCTACCCTAATTTTCTCTAAATTGTTAAACCCAAATTTTGCTGTTAATTTCCATTTGTTTTTCATAAGTAAAGTTTTAGAAATTTTCTCAAAAATCAATCATCTTTTTATTTCTTTCAAGAAATCATTTCACGGTTTGATAATTTTCCTTGTTATTGTTTGGCAATTTTGATCCCTGTGGAGACGATCCCGACTTACCGGGTTATTACTTGAGTGACAAGGCTTGCACTTGAGCCTAGATAAATATGCACTTTTGAGACAAATATTAAGTCGCGTCATGCTAGACTATCATCCTTGATTATTGTGCATCATTGTCATACCTGTCATTTATCTATTGATCACATATACCCGGCCCTGACCGATTTTCATTTCTTGTTGAATATATATATATATATATATATATATATATATATATATATAATCCGTTCAGGTGTTCCGCCGCACGGTCGCCAGTAATGACCCTTCCTTCCTTATGTTTTGAGGAGCCGTGACATTGTGCGGGTTTCACGGGATTTTGTGTAGACGCCTCCATTTATGTTTCTAGTTATGTTCAGTTTATTCGGGCTTGTTGCCCAAACCGTTGTAATTGTATAATGGATCTATTATGTAAAACTTGGTACTTATTGTATGTTGTATGGTTGCTATTGACCGACGTTTCATTCGGTCCTTTGTATCTTTTGGGTTTTCTTATTTACGCTTGTGGGGGTTTCCACCCTCTATTTCTATTATGGGTTGTTGAAAATGTTTTCTTTTTATTTCAAATCAAAGTTTTTTTTTTGATAACCCGTTTTCTGGAATATAGAGTGGTTATTCCTTATACTTTGCTTATTGTTGTGATGCTGAGAATGATATTTATCAATGATTTCCTATTTTATCGGGGTATAGGGCTGGCCACCCTTTATTTCGGATAGCGGGTTGTCACAAGTTGCTCCTGTGGAAGTGATTACTATCTCTCCGACCAAGAGTTCTTCCTTGGTTGAAGTTGCTGACGTCCCATTGAAGATATTGAGGAAATCATCCTCAGTCAATTTGGCTGAAACTGCCTCCACATTGCCAGCGGGTGGTGTTGGTGTTCCAACCATCATTCCTCCGAGCTCTGCAATGAGCTCGGTAAAAACTTGGATCATACCCGAGGTCCAAGGAATTGATGAAAATATCTCCAGGGATATGCTGACATCCCTAGCTACTCGTCATCTTGCTTCGGTAAATTTCTTACACTCTGAATTTCTTTTCTTTTTCTGAGTATTTGTATTTTTGCACTGACTTACTGCTTTTCTCCTCTTTCAGCTGGTGAACTGTTTTAATAACATTGTGAAGAAGGACGAGGTAATTAAAGCCTCTAGTTCCTCGTCTGGTGTAGAGGATGCTCTGTTGGGTTTGACCCAATCTTTGAAGGAATCTCGCCAACAGTACAATGAGGACAAGACTGCTTGGGAGAAAAAGTTGTCAATAGTTGAAGCCCAGAAAGTGAAGTTGGCTGAGATCTCCAAAGGTTTGGAGAATAAAGTAAAAAGTTTGGAGGTTGAGCACAAAAAATATGATGACAAGCTCAAGAATTTTGGAGAGCTTGAAGATAAGTTGAAGAAAGCAGAGGAGGAGTTGCTCGTCCTGCGAGATATCAAAAGTAAAAAAGAAGAATTGGACGTGAAGCTCTCCTCGGAGAAATTGAGAAGAAAGGTTGCAGTCAAAAAATCCTTCAGTGCTGGCTGGGAGAAAGGATGGGATAAGGGAATTGTTGCAATGACATCCCAAGTTCAATATGGGAAGTTGAAATACTTCCATGATGGCTGGGTAGCTGCTCTGCAAGAGTTGAAGATTAAAGACGATTCTGAGCTATTCCAACTACACCTCCCTGGTCCTCCTCCAGCAATTGTGGAGGAAGAAGAAGATGAGCCTGTTTCTGATGAATCTTCTATAGCCATGGGTGATCAGGTCTCTGCCTCTCAACCCTCTGCCACCGAGGACGTTTCTTCCATGCCTCCTCCTCCTGAGAAGATTCCTGCCGATCAAGTCGCTGTTACTACCGAGCAACCAAGCTCCTCGTCCCAGCCTCCCGAGAAAGTCTTGGGGGACAAGGAAAAGGTGTGAAGTTGTTCGGTATCATTTCTATATTTCAGTACTTGTAATCGAACAATGTAACCTTTTGATGATATAATAAAACACATCTTTATTCCTCTTCATCGTTGATCTTCTGTTTGCTTTTATTTATTAACTCCTGCTTTCTCTTCGTTATTAGTTTTTGGCCAGAATGGATTTGATATCTGCTCCTGATACTGAGTTGATGCGATAATGCAATGGATATTATAAAGCTGGTCATACAGACCTAAGTGTATCAGAGATTGTCGACATCCTTGGTCACGATGCCTCAGAACAAGCAGTTGAGGCTTACCGGTACCTGAAGGATCTTCTTGATAGATCGGTGGCCAATAATGCGGCGTACTATGAATTAATCGAAGAACTTCATGGTTCCATAGAGGATCTTCAAAATCAACACAATGCATCAATGGCTTCGTTGCACAAGGATTATGAAAATAGATATCAACAACTCTCTTCTGAAACAGGCCATAAAAAGATCCTTGCTGGATATGATATTAGGGAAAGAACTCTAAAAGGTGAGGTTGATGCTTGCAGGCAAATTGCTGAGTTGTTGGAACAGGAGAACAATAATTTGCAGAAAAAGTTGGCTCAGTATGAATCTGCAGCATCATCTTCCACTGCTTTAGTGCCAGTTACTGATGAAGGTTTCTCGTTCTTAGAGGTCGAAAATGCCAAATTAAGGCAAGAACTGGATGACTTAAGAAGATCTGCTGCTTCTGGGACTGCTCGGGGACGAGGTAGAGGTTCTCGGGGGCGAGGAAGAGCTGTTCAAAATGTTATCGAGGAGCAAAGTTCTCCAGTCGCTTCTCGGAGCCGATCAAGAGCTCTTAGTCGCAATGTTGAAGAGGCTCGTACCCAATCTACTTTGGAAACTCAGGCCTTCCAATTAAACGTCAAAGATCGAGCTCTATCAGAAATGTCCAAGAAAAATCTATCCTTGGAAGATCAACTTATTGCAACGAAGTCTGCTCTACATACTAAGGATCTTTTTGCCAAAAACATTCTCGAACAATTGGATAGATTAACCTTTCAATTTCATAAGCAACCCAGGGAATTCTGGATGGCAGGATATAATGAAGCTCTGGTTCACTTGGATGCTCGTATTGAACATGCCAACAATGAAGGTTATAAGCAGGGGTGGTTGAATGCACTGGGTGTGTTAAAATTGGAGCAAGGGCCTTTTTTATGGGATTATCATGCTCCAGGATTATTAGACTTGCATGTGCCACCTTTTAAATTGGACATGGCCTGGATTCCAGCTCGTTCCATTCCTCGTAGTTTAATTTCAAAATACCTCGGTGATTATAGCCTTCATTCCCAAATCGAAGTATCTCGTCCAGAGCATCTGATGGAGACACCTTCAATAATGAATGTCCGAATGTTGAGGGACTTGAACTTTATTAATTCTCCCCTTTGCCTGGAAGATCCTCCTGCTGGCGAAGAGCCTATTTCTAAAGCAAAGGGCAAGAAACCAATAGAATAGGACTATCAATGTAATAGTTAGTACATTCATGTAACCTGTAATTTATTTTGAATTTTAATGAAAAGACTTTCATTTTCTGTTTGTAAATTTTGCTGTTGTCTTGTGTTTATCAAACACCTTTATATTTGTGCATATGTATCTGTTAAAAAGATAACAATAATATTGTTCATCGAGCAACTTAATAAAAAGTTACAAATATCAAAGTTGTTCAATCACTTAATAATAAAGTAATGAGTATAAAATGTTCAAACTGTTTCCATCCAACCAGGGTGGATAAATAATGTTTGTCGACCAACTATAGTTGATGGGTCTTTATCCCCGACCAGCCATACTTGGTTCAATTTCAAATATTTTCATGAAATGTGTCCGACCAACCAAGGTCAATAATTTATCCTTGTCGACCAACTATGCTTCCCCGACCAACTATACTTGGTGTATTTTGGAACATTTTGTTTTCAAAGAATTTTTTGTAATAATCTTACCTCCCGACCAACATAAGTTGTAATGTGAGAGTATATTTTTATCTTACCAACCGTAATTGATCATGATGGTGTACACCTCTTAACCAAAGGAGTAGTAGTGGTTCTTTCGAACTGTCCACTAGATATCTTACCAACCGTAGTTGGTCACACTAGTGTCGCCTCCTAACCAAAGGTGTATTTTTTGGTTCTTTCGAACTGTCCACTGGATATCTTACCAACCGTAGTTGGTCACACTAGTGTCGCCTCCTAACCAAAGGAGTATTTTTTGGTTCTTTCGAACTGTCCACTAGATATCTTACCAACCGTAGTTGGTCACACTAGTGTCGCCTCCTAACCAAAGGAGTATTTTTTGGTTCTTTCGAACTGTCCACTAGATATCTTACCAACCGTAGTTGGTCACACTAGTGTCGCCTCCTAACCAAAGGAGTATTTTTTGGTTCTTTCGAACTGTTCACTAGATATCTTACCAACCGTAGTTGGTCACACTAGTGTCGCCTCCTAACCAAAGGAGTATTTTTTGGATCTTTCGAACTGTCCACTAGATATCTTACCAACCGTAGTTGGTCACACTAGTGTCGCCTCCTAACCAAAGGAGTATTTTTAATGCGTAGTGTATTACACACTAGTATTCCCCGAAAAACTTTCAACAGAAAGAAAATGGTGAAACATCCTCGTTTTATTCATAATGAAGGAAATGCTTTACATTTTACATTACTGATAATACTTGCGCAGGTGTTCACCATTCCATGCATTCTTAAATTCTTCTCCCTCTAGAGTTGCTATTCTGTAAGTTCCTGGTCGAACAACCTCTGTAACTCGATAAGGTCCATGCCAGTTTGCTTCCAACTTATTTTGCTTCTGAATGACTTTCTTTAGCACATAATCCCCTTCTTTTAAGTCACATTTCTTCACCCTTTTGTTGTAGAACAGAGCTGTACGTTGTTGGTAAGCAGCATTCCTAATGGCTGCCTCTTCTCTAACCTCCTCGAGCATATCCAAATCCAGTCTTCTCATCAAATCACTGACTGGGGAATTGAAATTCAGTACTTTATGCGTTGGGAGACCCAACTCGGCAGGTATCACAGCCTCACTTCCAAATGCTAGCATATATGGTGATTCTCCAGTTGCTGCTCGGGGAGTTGTTCGGTAAGCCCATAGTACTGATTGGAGCTCATTAATCCAATTTGCTTTAGCTTCACTTAACCTCTTCTTCAAACCATTTAGTAATGTTCTATTCGTCACCTCAGTCTGTCCATTGCTCTGGGGATGGCCTGGTGCTGAATGAAACTTCAAAATGTTCGACTGATGATAATAAGCAGCAAATTCTTCATTATCGAATTGTGTTCCATGGTCTGTGATGAAAGCATGGGGGAGACCATATCGACAAATGATGTTCTTCCAAATGAACTGATATACCTTCTCGTACGTCATATCAATTAGTGGTTCAGCTTCCACCCACTTAGTAAAGTAATCCACTGCCACGACGAGGTACTTGAACCTTCCTCGGGTCGTCGGCAATGGTCCAACCAGATCAACACCCCACATGGCAAATGGCCAAGGTGAAGTTATGGGTGTCAACAATGCTTGTGGAGTTCTTCGGATGGAAGAAAAACGTTGGCACTTGTCACACTTCTTGGCATAGGCTATACAATCAGCCCTCATCGTCGGCCAGTAATATCCCTGCGTCATTACCCTTTGCAAAAGTGTCCGACCTGCTACATGAGCTCCACAAGATCCTTCATGGATTTCTTCAACCAATTCTTTGACCTCTGATGGATGCACACATCTCTGCAAACCTGCCATAATTCCTCGTCTATACAAAACACCATTAGTTAACACATACCGAGCAACTTTATACTTCAATTTCTTGGCAGCTAGCTTGTCCTCCGGTAATTCTCCTTCTTCAATGTATGCCCTGATAGGATCCATCCAAGATGGTCCTAAATCAAGGGTAATAATCTTCACCGTCAGATCTTCTTCTATGCTCCGACTTTCTAATACTTCAATTGGTATCGTTCTTCGCAGCTCGGTGCGCGTAGCTGACGCTAATCGGGCCAATGCGCCTGCTTTAGCATTCTCCATCCTCGGTATTCTCACCAATTGAATAACATCAAATTCTGTTAATAACTCCATCACCTTTGCATGGTACTTCACCATTAATTCTCCCTTAACTGCATATATTCCCATCATTTGATTCACAATTAATTGAGAATCACTGAAAACAATTATTTGTCGTGCCTCCATAATTTTTGCCAAATGAAAACCTGCTATCATGGCCTCATACTCAGCTTCATTATTGGAAGCCTTGAATTGGAATCGCAAGGCATATTCCATGTCAATATCATCTGGGGTGTTTAAAACAATCCCTGCTCCACAACCAGCTGTGCAAGATGATCCATCTACATATAATCTCCATGTAGGTAACTCGTCTTCAAATTTCTTATCTGTCAGAACTCCTCGGTAAAATATCTGCTGTTTTCTTTCATCATCCCCTGGTATCTTTCGTTCCTCGTCGGTCATCTGTTCGTGCCCTTTTACCAACCGGAGTTGGTCTGGGTTTGAATATGATGATTTTTCTACATCCACAAGTCCTTTTACCAACCTTAGTTGGTCTGGACCTGTGTCTGTTGATCCTGTATCGTCCACAGGTAGGTCAGCAAGTACCTTTTGTTCCTCGGGGGAATCAGGATATGTGAACTCTGCTATAAAATCTGCTACAGCTTGCCCCTTTAATGATGATCTGGGTTCATACACAATATCATATTCACCGAGTTCTATTGCCCAATACATCAATATCCCTGATTTTTCTGGCTTGTGAAGGGCTTGTCTTAACGGCATGTCGGTATACACGATGATGGTATGGGCCTGGAAGTACGGCCTCATTCTTCTACTTGCCTCAATTAACGCTAATGCCAATTTTTCTAGCTTTGGGTACCTGATTTCTGCACCTCGGAAAGCCTTACTTGTGTAATAAATTAGCTTCTGGACTCCATTCTCCAATCTAATCAACGCCGAGCTGACTGCATTCTCTGATACTGCTAGATACAAGTACAACTTTTCTCCTGTTATTGGCCTAGACAGCAATGGTGGGGCTCCCAAATACTTCTTCAAATCTTGAAAGGCCTTCTCACATTCATCAGTCCACTCGAAACTTTTTCGCAGTGTCTTGAAGAATGGGAGGCATTTATCAGTTGCTCGGGATACAAATCTGTTGAGCGCGGCAACTCGTCCTGTAAGACTCTGTACTTCTTTCCTCGTCGTTGGGGATCACAGCCCTAAAAGAGCTTTGATCTTATCTGGATTTGCTTCAATGCCTCGCTGGTTGACAATGTATCCGAGAAACATTCCTTCTCGTACTCCAAATGTGCATTTCGTCGGGTTGAGCTTCATTTGGTATTTATCCAGTTGATCAAATGTCTGAGCCAAGTCAGCAAGATGATCTGCAGCTTTCTTGCTTTTTGTCAGCATATCATCGACATAGACTTCCATGTTGCAACTGATTTGTTCGGTGAAAACCTTGTTCATCAGCCGCTGGTATGTCGCTCCTGCATTTTTCAAACCAAAAGGCATAACATTATAGCAATAAGTTCCCCTAGGGGTAATAAAAGAAGTACTTTCCCTGTCTTCAGGTTTCATTTTGATCTGGTTGTAACCAGAATACGCATCCATGAAGCTGAGCAGCTCATGTCCCGAGGTAGCATCCACTAGCTAGTCAATTATGGGTAATGGAAAATGATCTTTTGGGCATGCCTTGTTGAGATCAGTGAAATCAACACACATTCTCCATTTATTGTTCTTCTTCTTTACCATCACCACATTTGCCAACCAGTCTGGATATTTCACATCTTCAATGAATTGGGCTTTCTGGAGCTTCTCGACCTCCTCCTGTATGGCCTGATTCTTCTCGGGACTAAACACTCTTTTTCTCTGCTTCACAGGCTTGATCTCCTTATTCACATTGAGCTCATGACATAAGAAGTTTGGATCTATTCCTGGCATATCCTCATGAATCCATGCGAAAGTTTTCTTCCTGTTTCTCAAGAACATTATCAATTCTTGTTTTATTGAAGCATCCAACGACGAACCTATCTGGGTTACTCGTTCAGGGTGCTCCTCGTCCAGAATAATATTTTCTGTAGATTCTACCACCTGTCCTTTTACAAGTTGAGATTCATCCCTAGGATCAAGAGTTTCAATTTCTGTACCTTCTTCCACTTGGTAAGTAGTAGTCTTTTTCCTTGATTCTTCAAGTTCTTCTTGCTCGGCAGACGAATAATAGCATTCCCGAGCTACTTTTTGATCACCTTTCACAACTCCTACTCCGAAGTTTGTTGGGAATTTTAAGCATTGATGCACTGTAGATGGAACTGCTTCGAACTTCTTCAAACCAACTCTTCCCATGATGATGTTGTAAGCTGACTGCACATTCTTATCCATCACAAAGAAGCGTATTATTTCTGTTCGACAAGCGGGCCAAGTTCCAATGAATATGTCCAACTTGATCGTCCCAAGTGGAAAAACTTTCTCGCCAGCAAAACCCAAAAGGGGTCTGTGATAAGGTTCCAATTGAGATAGTTTCAAATTCAAGCTATCAAAGCATGAATAATACATGATGTCTGCCGAACTACCGTTGTCTACTAACACCCTTGAAATGACCACATCCTTCATCCTCATTTTAATCACCAAAGGATCATCATGAGGGTAAAGAACACCTGCCAGGTCATTTTTTGAAAAACCAATCACTAGCTTCTCTTTTTTTACCTTCCTCGGACGATCATCCTCAGCCAAATTTATTCGCTGAATATATGAACAAGCTTGAGCCTCTCCGAGGTAAGCTTTTCTTTCTGCAGTAAGGTCTCCTCCTCCTGCATCTCCTCCTGTAATAACATTACAATCAAATGACCCAAAACGTATGGAAAATACTTCTCGTTCAGGCTGCCTTGGCTTCCTGGGAAGATCGGGGTCATCATCTGGATCATCTTCATGGTCCCTCTTCTTTTTCTCATCTGCACGACGAGGAGATCTAGATCTTTCTCTAGTTCTATCATCATTCTTCCTCTCTCCCCTGCGATCTACATATTTTGACAGTTTTCCTCTTCGGATGAGCGTTTCAATCTCGTTCTGAAGGGCTATGCAATTTTTGGTCATATGGCCATGATCTTTGTGAAACTCGCAGTATTTGGCCTTATTCCTCAAATCAGGATTTGTCCTCAGTTTCTCTGGCCACTTGATTTCCTCGCTATTCTTGATTTCTTCCAAAACATGATTAATACCCATTTTCAATGGAGTATAATTGTCGTACTTCTTTAGGACTTCCCATGACGTTCTATTGTTCTTGGAGTGCTTGTCACCACCATTACCTTTCTGATCTTTCTTCTTAGACTTGTCGACCTCCACCTTGGTTTCTTTATCCATATTTTTCTTTGCAGCCATAGCCTCCTCGGCATTCATGATTTTGGCCGCTTTTGCCATCAACTCCGACATAGTTTTTGGTGGATCTTTGGCCAAAGTGTAGTATAACTTATTAGGCAACAAACCACTCATCAAAGCAGTGATTGCTGTCTTTTCTTCGTAATCTATGACTTCTAGCTTCTCGTTATTAAAACGAGTTATGTAATCTCTAGTACTTTCACCTGGTTTTTGTCTAACACTTAGCAAGTGTGCTACTCGCTTTACTGGCTTCGCCCCAAAACAAAAATTGCCAATGAACAACTCGGCTAATTGAATAAAAGTTGAAATCTTACCCCGAGGAAGATTATTATACCATATCTGTGAAGATCCGGTAAGAGTTCCTGAGAAGGCCCTGCATCTCATCTCGTCGGGAACAACATAGATGTCAGCAGCAGCTTGATACTGTTCTATGTGAAGAACAGGATCTGTCTTTCCATCATATTTGGGAGTTACCACGGGTGCTTTAAATTTCGATGGTGTAGGAAAATCCACAATGGCCTGTACAAAGGGTGTTCCTCGAACGAAAGTTCGTTGTAGAGGGTTCTTTGCTTTGGCCATTTCTCCCAATTTATCCTCCAACCGTTGAAGAGATCCTTTCCACGCTTCATTTCCTTCCTCGGACCTATTGGTTCGAGCAATCGATCGTTCTGAGGTAGCTTCTTGAGATCTATCTTGACGAATGACTGGTCGTGACTGTGCTGATCCTTCTCTTAGATCTGATGGTTGTCGAAAACTCCTTGATATGGTCTTATGCGGACTTCTATTCCTCCTAGGGCCTAATCGACTGAAAGGAGATACCCCACTCAGTCTTTCTAAAGCACTGGGTCTTTCTGGAGAGAGGGTGATATGTTGATCAGTATCTGTCGCCCTCATTGACGAAGTTCGCCCAGGTTGATAAGAGAAATCATCAGACTCCTCATTGCGACGTGACTCAGTACGCCTGGATCGTGAAGAAAGTAAATAAGTTTGCCTCTGACCACTTTGCTGTTCTGAACGTGCAGGTGCACCACCATGAAGTGTTTGTAAGAGTTGCCTCATTGTGTCTTGCATGGCGGTTTGTCCTTGAGCCAGATTCGTCATAATTTCGGTCAGATCTGGCGGTGCAGAGGGATTTGGAGGATTTCCAGCATTTCCAGCATTACGATTGCTAGATTCTGGATTATCCGCCATTGATGATAAATGATTTTTATGAAAAACGATAATAACAATCGTTTCCCTCAGACGGCGCCAATCTGTTGATGTAAAAAACTAGATTGATCTAATTATTCAATCACAGATAAATAAATAAGACAAAGATTTTTAAAGTGGTTCGGCTAGGAATAAAGCCTACGTCCACTGTTATGTTATTGCTGAGTATTTGCAGAATTCTTGAATACAAGTTCTCTCAAGAAATTCCGGTCCCCTTTGAATGAGGATGATACAAGGTATTTATAGCCTTGAGGCTGTACATGAAAAGGTTCGATACATTAAATGACATACATATGAAAGGGTAATACATTTAATGTAGCGTGGGCGTCAAGAATATAAACATTCAATGAATAGTTGAACAGTTGTCCGTCTGGTAATTAATGATACGACCGAGATGCAGTTCGGACCGCCTTAGTTGTTCGTTGATCAAGAGTTCCTCGGAGCGTATGTAGTATCTCGGGATGATTGAGTTCCTCGGGATGTCTTCCTCGTTGCTCGGAGAGAATATGAAATGGTTGAAGGAATTAACTTCCTCGCTACTATTGTGCCATGTAGATTGACACGTGTCTTCGTATTATTCGTCCACATCAGCATGTTAATTTTGGTATCAACAATTATATTATATTATATTATATTATAGAAGAAGATACATCACTAAAAAAAATTACTTTTAGAGATGGTAATAATCCACCCCTCCAAAAAACCTTTACATACGGTGTTAGGGTTGGCTAAAGGGTGTCATTGTGTCACATTTGATAGGGGTCCCAAACACTTTAGGGACGAAAATGGCCATCCCATACAGCTTTATGGGATGGCAACTTAGGTTGTGCCGTTAAAGTTTACGCTAGTTAACATCAAGTAAAGAGAGAATATTTGTTTGCAATGTTCAATTTTTTGGGAGGTCATGACCGTCCTTAAAACTTCTGGCACATAAATTTGGTGGGTTACTTTCAAACTTGAGATAAATGATTTGGGGCTGCTTAAATAATCCCTATCATTTCAAAATCCATTATAATAATTTAATACATTTCAAATCACCTATATAACAATAGTCATCATCCCCTCCCATATCAAATTCATACACATCACCTATTCACACTCACAATGTCCAAAAATGTAGTCCATTAAATCAAATCCCACATGCATCAAATCATACATAAGATCTTAATTGATGTTCGGAAAACACAAAATAATAAAATCCATCAAGACCAAAAGTATCATTCCGTAAAAAAAAGAAGGTGTTTTTTGGGTAGCAAATTCAACTTTGAAAATCAAATGTTCCACACTTATCTAAAATCCCCTATAACATTTAAATTAAATAGAAAATACAATTAGTCTTTTAACTTGGGGCCGAACCATGCAACGTATATGACAACCATTCTGCATATGGAAATGATACACATGCTTGCAGTTGATCACCTGATAAAAAAACATTTTAAAACAATATGACAATTAAATATAAAATACATTCATCATTTTGAGTCATACAACCTGAATGAGAAAATTACGCTAATAGAGAAGAGGCATAAAAGACAGGACAAAAGCATATGCAAGGGATTCGAATAACCATGGAATGCTTTCAAAAGTAAAAATATTATATATTTAAACACAAATGAACAATCAAGGTGGAGAAACTCCCATGGTGGAGAAATAGACTCTCCATGGTGACGCACATTAAATGATAAGAGCACATCTGCAAACAGAAACAAACGAAAAACTGAGTGACCATAAATTGAGGCCAAGTAGATGTACAAGACCCAAATAGAATAAACCACACCAAAACCAAAAAAATATAGTAAAAACACTCAACAACAGACCAGGACAGTCTACGATAATGCTCCACTGGTATAACCGAGCCGAACAAAATTACATCTGAGAAAACATAAAGTTGCAACAACCAGTCTAAACAAAAATAAAGGGTAAAACAACCTGATAGGGCTATGTTCACATAATACCAAATTCATCTATAATATGTGTGCGTTAGCTCACGATTTAAATTTATACGGTCGGGCCTAGAATGCTTCCTCTATATCTGAACTAATTTTCCCAATGATATGATCCTACTTCATATGAATATTATCAAACACATGTGAATTACAACCAAATAGAGTTCTCCAGCAAATAAAGCAAGAAGAAATCTTTCACAAATAGCCTTCCAACCTTTAATCCTTGTTCTAAGCCACAAACACATCATAAAGAAAAACAACGAATGAGGATCAAACTGAAGACCTAAAATACCCTGAAAATAACCCCAAATTTTAGATGCAACCTCCCCAATATAGAACAACTGCTCACAAGTTTCCTCGTTCCTCGGCATACAAAAAACCTAGATAGCATAGTACTTGTAATTTCAAGATGGCCTCATCAACGAGATTGCGCCTAAGAAAAGTTTCCATACGAAAATAGAAAAATGTCCCACAGGGATTGGAAGATAATTTCTCCACATCGCCACTTCTTAATTAATTTCCAAGACGATGCAAGGGAGAAATCACCAGTTCAGGTAGGGTTCAAGAAATAATGATTACCAACCTCTTTGTGATCCTGAACCATGACAATTGGTGCGAAGACGCTTCCACACCTTAGAGGCAAAGACACAGAAGAGAGAATCAAGGGGGGACACACCTAGACTAGATATCATACATATTAAAATATTAATAAATGAACCATTAGATGTTATAGTATTAGAAAGTTCATGTGGTTAGTAATTGGATAAAAATCTAACAACTATTCAGGAAACTTCTTTGCTCTCGATTATATTTTTTTTACGATTCAAAGGATGCATTTATATGGACTTGGAGGGTGAAAGTGCATCTTCAGATTGACCATCTGGAATTTTTTTGGGGAAGCCTCATGAAGAAAGAAATTCCACTTCAATATATCCAATTTGGTTTTACCATACATCTACTTTTTACAATGGTCAATGCATTTTATTTTCAAATCAGTCCCTCTCTATGAATATATGTATTATGAACCAAATGATCTATCATTTACAGACACAACTACTTTCTTTGCACAATGAAACTCATTAGATTCTTAAAAAAACCATTCAAACACAATAAACAACACACCATGCAAGTGGGAATAGGAAACAAAAAGGATTTTACCTCGACAGACATCTATATTGTGCAGGCCAATCTCGTAATTGCTTGGATCTTCAATTTGTTTTGGTCTGTGCAAACTGCAGATAGGGAGAAAGACCAAACATTCAATAAGATCCATCATTTTGATGTATATGTGTGAAAAAACTTCAATTTATAATTGCAAAAAGAGAAAGATGGACAGTAATCACCACTTCATGCCTTAATAAAGAGAATTTATTAAAGATCATTACATTTACTCTTGAAGTATGCAAGATCGATGGACAATTTCTACAAGTTATTCAAACTCCATAGTTCACCAATTGATACCCAACAATAAAGAAAATACCGCTCAATAGAACAAGGACCATTATTTTGAGAGGACATTTTGATATGCAGGAACTTAAAGAGGATACCAACAAAAATCATGAGCAATTTTCTTTAATAAGAGAATAAGCATAAGTGGCTCATGCAACACTGAAGTTGACCTTCTATAGCTACGGTTTCAGGTAATTGGGAACTCACATAAACTTAGTTGAAGAGGGCCATCCTCAATTCTGACATCCCTTTTTATCAATCTTATACAAGCAAATTGAGATTAAGATTTAAAAACTACAAATGCTAAATTTTTGTATCCTGTAAATTGTTGGCTCTTTATTTATATGATGAATCAATATGTGCTTTTCAAAAGTCACGCTTCAAAATGACAAAAAACTGATAAACGCATGCACTGAACTATAAGTACCACGGTCTGTATATGGTAGTAATAAATATTCACATCTCATCATCATCATCATAGTAGATAAAAGATTGTTTTGCTATCTTTACACGGAAAAAAATGCACAAAATGATTAATATATCAAATCACGACTTGCTATGACTTAATGATTGCATCATCTATGAGGTGAGGAACATGGAGCTGATAACTCTATTTCCAAGACAAGCTCATATAGCAATAGGTCATTAATAGCCAAAAAGAAAAAGACAACAAAAAAACGGGTGAAAAATAATCAAACCTATGTTTTTTACACTACCATGACTTATTGGACTTATTGATTTTTAATCATTAATGGAAAGTTAAGCATTTATTTATATATTATTTTTTATAACTTCTTTGATCTAAATGTGAATATTAAATTGTAATCCTAGGAGGCAAAAGAACCTAGATTGAAGGTGTATGGTCAGTTAGCTAAACAACAGATTAATACTTTTGATAGTCTAAATCACGTGGGAAAACTCATTTGCACATTAATACTTTCGATGGAAGACCGACTCTGTAACTTGTTTTTAACTCAAGAAACTATACCACTTGAATGGATGAGAAGCTAAAGGCCAACAATCTAAACAATGCGCAATAATAGATACCACTGGCTTGTCTGATTTTATGCAATTAATCATGCATTGATGAACAATAGAGTCATTAATCAAAGGGGTGCACTATTCTATCTAACAGTAAAAGTTACTAACAGAACTGAAGGTGATTACATTTCATATTTTAACTATATCTGGTCGGAGATTGGCGGAATCCTTATTTCTTTACGGCAGTTAGGTTCCTGGATCAGAACTAACACAACCCCCAAAATTCAAATCTTATATCAGCCCTAATCTATAGTCCTTTCTTAGTCTTTACTCATTAAATTCAAATCTTATACCATAACTCCCGGTGATCATCTTTAATCTGTAACACAGACAACTGAAGAAAAAGCTAGTTTCAGAACCTATTTCATTATTATTGTTTCGACAGTCAGTAGATTCGAAATGTACATGTTAAAACTCACATCGAAGGCAAAGTTCTAATTAGTTATCTGGAATGATCATTTGGTGATCCGGTGGATCAATCTAGAAGTCTTAAAATTTACTTGAAAAGCTTTATACGTGACATTTAGAACTATTGACTGCTTTTATAAAATGTATCTCAAATGTAAAACTAGTGTATAGGCGTGTAGCCAGAACCATTGCTTTTACTTTAGCATGATATGAAATACGTATCATCATACGATATGTTGTGCGAGATCAATAGAATGTTATGGATATCAAGAGTCGTAAATAGGGCATAAAAAGTAAATAAATAAAACTGAAGGTTATAAAACTAAAAATTCGTAAAGACATAACATATAAATTAATAATGAGTTGAATCGGGAAAACAAATAATTGAAATTAACAACACACGAAATTAAATGTAGGTGGACGAGGAAAGCATATGAAAAAGTTGAATATATCAGAAGAACTGATCACCAAAACATATATAAGACGAAGCATAAAATTTTATGTATATATACTGACATAATTCACAATATACTAAGGTTTAACCTTTTTAAAAAAGGGTGCTCAGTGAAGGATTAATCCTGCTTAGATAGTTCATAATAAAATCCACACTTTTTCAACGTGGATCAATTATATGGCTATTAGAATCTTTAGGAGTGAAAAGAAATCTATTTAACATGTCAAATATCTACTTTGGAACAATATGCAGTGAGGCAAAATGACCTTATGCGATTATAGTATTAGTGACTAACCTAACTGTTGAACTTCTAAAAAGCACTTCCTGTATGGTAAATGATCAACCATAAACTCATTTGCAATTAATAACATAGATAAAATAACTAAAATTATAATACTATGTAGTTTCATAGTGCCATCAACACATAATTCATCTGTATATAACAAACAAAATATCAATAAATCCAGAATATAATTTTTATAAGTAACTTATAATTAATTTCAAAAAGCACTAATTCGATTTCATTATAATTCATGAAAACCCTAAACATTCAATTCCTAAACCCTACTTCTACCATAAAAACTCACAACATTGTTTTAACCAAATTAAGAGTACAAGAATATCTACCTGAATTGCAAGTGAGATGGATCTCTGTCAAGACAAAAGGCATTAGTTTCACAGTGAGGGCCGCAATGGCCGTGTCAAAATGGAGGTCCTGATATCCGTGCGATACAGAAACTGGGTGTGAAATCGAGAGATGGCTGAAGCTATAGGAAGTGAATATTCATCTGTTTTGCTGTAGATCGATTCATGGAGATACGTGAGGGATTGAGGAGAGGTGGATGTGTATTGGTAAGGTGTGAACAATAATGCAATATAAGGCACATCAAGCATGCTCTTACACCACCCAAAAATACACAAGGAAAAGAAATAAAAGGCACATCAAGCATATCCATGTCAATATGAGGCCATCATACATCCATGAGAGACATACACCATTACGCTACCCAAAAAAGGCAAATGAATTTTCCAAATCAGTAGACCAAAGTGAATAGTAAGTAATTGGTGTTGGTGTAGAGATAGAGCATTATCAAGGGAATTAGAAAATGGGAGAACTGAAATTTTTGCGTAATGGTTGAAAAAATTAGTTGAGATAATTCAACACACCTTTGTGTGCAGATTTTGAAAATGCATGTAGTGTTTTTTTTTGTTCGAGGGAATCCCAATTTTCAACAAAAAAGCAAAAACTAATGACACAAACCACAACTTGCTACAATAAATGTTCAACAATAACGACTGTATGTGCGAATCTTTGGAGCTGTTAATATGTAGCTTTATGTGTATGTCGGGTGCAACGGGTGGATTGGTCATTGGATATGTTTGAATTATGTCATGATATTAACCAAAAATCAAATATCCAACACAATTAACTTTTATACCAACAGAGAATTATAGTCATGACTTTATCACATCATTTTATAGAAAATTGCACCATTACCCCACTAAAAATGTATAAAACTGTATTTGCAAATTAATGGGAAAACGTGATTATAATGTGTTGGCGATAAGCAAAGACTACGGTAAAGTAAGAATCTGAGAAGTGATATTTTCTAAATTGGATGAAAACTGTGGTTGCGGTAATTTAACACACGTCTTGCGTGCAAACTTTGAAAATGAGTGTGGTAGTTTTGTTTGTTTGGTGGAGTGCTCATATTAATACAATCAAAACTAAATTCATCCACATTAAATGCTACTAATAGAAAGGGCATACCTCACAAGCATTAGTGTGTATATCGTGTAAATGTGTCGTGCGAATTGGGCTGGACAGTTACGGAGGGTGTAACTGAACCATATGTGAGGTAAAATGAATATGTGGAGGGGAATGTGAGTGTTATACGTTTGTGTGATGAACTGAGAGTGTCTATTTTAGTGTGTGAGGTGATATGTATGTCAATGGTAGTGAAAATACGTGTTCCTGGGTGTTAACTGAATGGCAAGTGACCTCCGGTGTTAAGCACTTGTGTTACAATTTTTTTTTCCAAATTTATATTAATAAAATTTCACAAAACATTATTAAAAGACATTTTTTGTTAGACCTTCAAAAGACTAATATGCCGACACACACTCCGAAGTTGCAAATTTCAAAAATTTAACTTGATCACCCCGTGAATATTGCACCTCAAAAATTCGCATTTCACCACAACTTTGTAAATGAACCCAAAAATAACAAAAAGCCCTAGACTCCGTTATGAACAGCAAAATACCACAACAGGTGAAAATTTACCGAATTGACCCTCACATGCTATGTAAATACACAATGGCTATTATGAACACTAATAACACAAAGACGAAAATGCCCACACTCACCAATCCATATACCATCCTGGCCTCAACGAACCCATAATTTCCTAAATGGACCTATCACCAATTTAGTCACCAAAACGGTCACAATATGAAAAAATGACCTTAATATCGCCAACATGTAAATATTACCAAATTGTTCTATGACTAATTCAAACCCCTCAATGACCACAACGCACCCCCCAATGCCCTCAATAATTTCTTAAATAATTTTAATATACATGAGTGAAGACTCGCTCGCTCCTTTGGGTGGAAACAAAGGTCCGCCATAGACACAGGACAACCACGAGGTCGTAGACTAACAAACATAATATTTGAGGATATTTCCAAAATATGACCATCATGACAAGACAAATGACCCATCACAATAGTTCACTAATATGACATGGTGAGGCACAATTTCACTCCAGTGGAAAATCCACCAAAATTAAGACAAATGGGCACCAATCTATTCCATGTATGACGGTATCTAAATCCGATGACATAATAAGTTAAACTTTAACGTGCATACATGAAATATAATTTAACATGGAACCACTGAAAACATTGAAATAACTACTTATCCCCAAGATTCTCTAAACAACTCACGAAAGTGTAATCTAACTCGAAGAAATGAGTCACGAACAAAAATGACTTGTGTTTGGAGGGGATAAAATTGATTTTTGCAGTTTGCAAACCCATTAATGCACAATATCCTCCTAACTTTCTCAAGTAATGGATCCCTTTTCAATGATGAACATTCTACTTGAGACTTCGTGCAATGATGCTCAATAGGAATGGGCGGTGGTCCACATTGGGGGAACATTGCATGAACGTAATCTTGCTCACCTTTTTCTCGCCGGCAAAGTATTTAATAAGTATTGGCGATGCATTCAGCTCCAAACAAAGATGGGCCAAAGTGTAAGAGGAGGTATGACAACAATGGGAATTACAATCTTCCAATCTAAAGTGGGAGGTTCCATTTATTCGGACATAGATTCAAGAGATGAGTGTGACTCTTTAACTAGGTTCTCCCTTGTGTTTTCCCAAATAATAGCGAAGTCAATTGAATACTCCACCACATTCTCTAAATGACAAGCATTAGCATAAACCCCATCACTGACATCTTAGGCATGCCAATAGCTTTCTCTGAGATACTTCAAATCTAATAATGGTTTTTGCGAGGCACTATAGTGGTCCAAGGTTTGGGTTGCGGACAATGGATGGGGGGTTGGGTTGGGATGAGAGTCGACTATTCAATAAACTCACAAGATGTGGGCTCTTAAAGTGAATGCCCAACCTTATTTCAGCACAATTTCACCTGCTCAATATTGAAATTTGGACATTTGTTCGCAAGATGTATAGGAATCTCACTTTTGTTCCTCAAGTTTTTCTCTGTTGTCCATTAGATTCTAAAAGATTTCCACCGAAAACTAATTAGTAATTTATTATAGAAACTAAACAAAAATTTTAATAAAATGTATAATACATGTACCTTAGAATGGAAAAACAACAATGCCTGAAGTGTGCATCAACACCTATATTTGATGTACCTGAGCAAAAAAGCCATATCCAAACAAAAAAAATCCTAACAAAACACAATCCTCAACATATAATTCAAAAGTAGAAAATCAATCAAGCCCAATAGCGAGACAAAATTGTTAATGATCACAAATCCAAAATCATATAAAGAATAAAAAACCTAACGACAAACACAAGTCTGTAAAAGCAGTCACAGACGCTACAATGTATTGTTTTGAAATTTGAAATAAACTGGTGAGAGGGAGAGTTTCCGATATAGTATTTCTCTATTTCGGTGAAACACTTGTGAGATCCAGATATAGTGTGAGCATATGAGTGAGTTTAAAACAAATCTCAACTGTATAGAATTTCAATGTTACGATAATCCTATCTGTTACGTATCTTTTGCTAAGAAAAGTAAAAACCTCTCTTCTGTATTATATAGATTTCATTCCTTGTATGATTTCATGAATAAATAATAAAGTCAAACCTCCATTGAAACTCAAATGATTCAATCTTTAAGAGCTTCAAGAACAAGCCAAGAGATTTGAATGCTTGATTTGAAAATATAAGCTTCTCATCATTATACAAATGAAAATCACTTTGTGGATTTATTTAGCAAGAAAATATTAAATTAGGGGATCTTCTCGAATTTTTTATTCGTGTGGAGTACTACAAATGGTAATACAAAGAAAAGGATTTTCAATTATAAAAGGCAATTTTGTATGCTTCTTTTACTGTACGAAATTATGAACAATGGTTTGTGGTATACAGTGCATTGGCTCCTCTGTTAAGAATCACAATAAGAGAGCAACAGGTCTAAAAAATTCCTCCCTGAAGTGGAAACATATATATAATAAACATTATTTACAAGCACATAAACCAAATCCAGTTTTCATATACTCCCTCCACCCCAAAATAAGAGTACACATTTGGAAGTTACTTTTTAAGCAAAATTGACTTTTAACATAAACAATAGTCAAAATTAAAACTTAGTTGAATATTTGAAATTTGGTTCACTGATTTTCATAACTAACTCCTATTTGGGTATGTTGATCTCATATTGGTTTGTATATTTCTCCAAGATCAACCTTCTTGTTCTCAAGTATGAACCTTCAATTGAATATAGAACTTTGTCACCCCCTCCACCAACACAACCTAAGAAATAATTAAGTACGTATAAGAGGATATCAGTTGCTTTCCAAATTACAAGTGCTTTGATTCTCATGAATACCAACAACTACAGTTTATTATCCACAAAGTATATACAAATTTGGACAAACCAACTAAAATAAATAATAAGTCTGATTCAGTTAACATTACAGACCCACGACCTTGACCCATCCATAGTCTGCCAAATTAATCCCAACATATTTGATCCCGACATGAATAACTTATGTTACTTCTTTATGGCCATACTGACATAATACCAAAGTCCAGAGGATGATATATTTGCACCCATTTACTTCTAAATAAAGAAATAGTTGCAACCTATTTTTCAATAATTCAGTTTTTTCTATATTTTTCATGTCAGATGTACCAATAAGCAAGTCTATTAGATTGAAGCGTTACATCACTGATAAGTTCATCTTATTTAAAACCTAGCTCAAATGCGTGTGATCCTTATTTGAGGTTATGAACTAGTAATCATGCTTTCCAACTGATATATTTGTATTATCATGATGTAGGGTATCAACTCAAAAGAAAACAAGAACAATAGGTGTATATATATATATATATATATATATATAATATAATATAGAAGTCATATCTTGGTGCGATGGCAAATTCCCTCGCCCAAGCTACGGTTAGTCTCG
The DNA here is from genome assembly GCA_949130495.1 of Sambucus nigra. NCBI lineage: Eukaryota > Viridiplantae > Streptophyta > Magnoliopsida > Dipsacales > Adoxaceae > Sambucus > Sambucus nigra. The sequence goes on along the minus strand of OX422207.1, from coordinate 30,770,785 downwards.
GGTTCGAGACATGGGAGTAACCTCTCCATATATGGGGATAAGGCCAGCCGACATCCGCCTCTCCCAAACCCTGCAGTTAAGCGGGAGCCTTGTGCACTAGGTACGACCTTTTATATAATATATATAAGAAAAAGGAAAAAAAATGGCCATTTGAAAAACTATCGATATTGAATTAATCATAAAATTGAAAATCTTAAATAAGGCTTACAAAGTTATAAATTAGCACATAAATTGGTAGTCTCTAATTCATACGGTTTCAACAAAGTAAGTGTGTTTTGAGTTCAACTCCAATGTGATACTTGAATTAATATGTGTTGGTTCTAGATGAATGAATTAATAAGAACGGATCAAGAATACTGAAGTTCCATTTGAGCAAGGGTTACAAGACTCAATCAACAGAGCGAAAATGCATACAAACTACACACAGAACAGTGCCCAGGTATCACAAATTGATATAATGTAATCTTTTATGAAGTACAAACCAATGAACGCATATCACACGTTCATATAATGGAATTTTTATGAATTTATTTTTCTCTACAAATAAAACTTCTTAGTACATTTCTTAGCCAATAATTAAATCATTTACAGTTACGACTATACATATAATTATAAATGTGTTGTAGGGTGTGCTCGTTATAACATAAACAAAAAAAAGTTCACACATACATGTGTAGATGTATTCCAATGCCTGGATTTTGGTGAGTTCCCCCTCACACAACTTCCATGTTTTAGAAACACTCAAATTCATATTCAAAGACAACATGATGCTTGAAAAGCTCCTTAAAAATATCCGACTGTAACCTTGTATATAATTTTAAACTATAAACGGGATATTCCATATGATTTCTAAAGCATCATCAGCCTTAAAAAGAAGTGGTTAGCCCACTAGGCCATACCTCCCTCCTACCTTTAGGGTCCAGAAGACCCCAAAACTAAAACTACCTTAATGGACACCATGATAACATATTTCTAACTCTGATGTAAAAAAAAAATGATTGATCACTGGGAGGATGCTTTAGCCTTTATATGCCTTATGTCTTTTGAATTAAATATGTGTCCCTTATAAAAATTAAAACTAAAAAACAAAGGGAATAAGAATAAAACAAATCATTAAATAATAAATGGGTAGCCCAGTTTACTTTTTCATTTGAACAATTATTCTATTTGGTCTGTTGTTGAAGAACTTCATTGCCATATGCAATTGCATATTGCATATAAACTTAGTAATACACAAAAATAACAGTTCCACTAGACACAGAATGTGAACTAAGAACATTACCAAATAGATTAACAATGACCATCCTAATAACCACCCAATGTATTCAATTGATGGTTAAGCTAAACTCCACAAAGAACGAGGTGATGCGCACACACACACACACATACACATACACTGTGTGTGAGTGTGTGTGTGTGTGTGTTAAGAGATATTTTAAATTACAGGACAAAAAACACTATTAAATTTACAGAATAGGGAACACTAATAAGTTTCAGTAAGGATTTTAACATAAAATTATTAGTGTACAAAATCTTAAGGGAAATATTAGGCTGCATCATCTGGCAGATGTATCAGCCAGTCCTTCCCCATCGCACGTATGGAGAAGAATGTTACAGGTCCAAAATGATCTTGAGCAGCAATTGCTTTGGATTATTGGGAAATGAGAGTGCAATTTTTGCCATGAAGAAGCCTAAGCTACAACCCCATGTGCAGAAGAAAGGATGGAAATCGAAAGACTTGTGGTAATGAGTGGGATTGGTCTCAGTTGATTTTTTACGTTAATAACACGGATGTAGTTTTTATAGAAATGAAAATGGATAGTATGAAAAAGGTTGATATCCTTATTTAGGAATTATTTATACAAAGAAATATTTCTAGACTTGCGGATCGATTTTCACCAGATAATTACTCAAAAATGTTGATATTTATATGGCAGTTGATGGATGAAAAATTAATTTGGATGGATGTACTATGAAGGTGTGTCAGAATAGCTTCGAAATGTAATTGCTGTAGAAATGGGGATATAGAGGACACTCAGCATGCTCAATCTACATGTGAATTTACTACCTCTGTTTGAGAGTACTTTGGGATAACCTATGGTGTGCCAGTTGCTGCCTGTTACTTGAACCTAAAGCTTAACTCTTGGCTATTTTTTGACTACAAGGTTCAAACTATTCAATTTATATATACAATCCATGTTGAGATTTATTGTGTTTATGGCTGGCGTGGAAAGAAGTGTCATATTTGACAACCTTATTTGGTTCTCAGCTAAAATAATAGATACACTGATGGTTACGTCTAAGATATTTTTATCTTTATCGAACAACCCAGGTTCTCACATGGAGGGACCAAATGACAATTGACCTATTACGGCTAAGGAAACCTAGAAAGACTCGAATGCAAATCATCACAACCAAATGGGTGAAGCTTTGCAAAGGATGGTTTAAGCTATATAACAATGTTTGTGCTTATGAAAATTCGTTCGGCCTAGTGTGGGAAGAGGTCAGATTCGTGACGATATGGGACCTTAAGGTGGCATTTGTGAAATTTTATGAAGAAGGATCCAACATGAAAGGTGAAACTCTAAACTTATACGAAGCTATTCTAACTGCCAAGAGACGTGATATTAAACACATTCACATTAAGTCATTTTAAAAATTGTAATTGATATTTTAAATGGAAATATCCATCCCTTTGGCATATTTATCGTACTTTATTGCTCAAATTGAACATGTCGTATTAGATACGGCTTGTGTCACTTCGCACACATCCATGAAATCAACACTCCAGCATACTATTAGCACATTGCAGTTGTATCACTAAAATATACTCAGATTGCATAGATAGAAGTTAAGTTAGTCAATTTTAAATTGTATAGGTAAGGGATATCCTCCTTCCTCGTATTAATCGGTGGAAAATTTGTTTCAATAAAAATTTATAAAGGTCTTTAGAGATTGACCCACTTCTAAAAAAATATAAAAAGTAAGTCCATTTTTTCACGAGTAAGGAAAAACTATGTGCAAAGATATTAAGATTGTTAACACGTTGAAGCAGAAAAATACAAAACTTGATAACTGATTATAGTAGCACTATAATAGTTGTGCTTGCTCAAAGTCGATCTTCCAAAACAGCTTATGATGATATAGACAAATCTACTTAGTGTAACATATTGTTAAAGCATTCTCAACTCGACAAAGCCTTTTCCCAAGTATATTGATAAAGCATTCTTTGGAGAAAATAACAACTATTTGGATAGTAACTAAGAAGAACACCAAAAAGGCTCTTGAAGAAAATATAAACAAAAAAAATTTCCACTGATATTAACCTCTCAAAGTAATTTCCAATAATGAGAACTGAAAAGGACACGATTAAATTTTTCAACCACTTAAAGAATTCAAATGATAATAGTTCAACTTTAAAGTCACTATAATTGGTCAAAAAAATATTGCACGTTTGCATTTTCTTACATAAAATTTATATCTAATAATTTTTTTATTAATTCCTCGATTTGTTGTATATAACTAGTAAGGCGGTGGAAGAAAAGCAAAGGCATGTGATTTGGTACATTGGGATATTCTGGATGATATTTTGGAAAGAAAAGGGAGGAGATGGGGGAATTGGACTGAAGCGTGTGAAAGGTCGGCTACTTTTTTAGTATTTGTTAATAAAGACCAAGAGGGTTTTCTAAAGCTTCAAGAGGAATTAGGAAAACAGATCCTCTATATTCATTTATTTGAGAAAAAATCACCTCTATTGTTCGCAATGAGTTTATGACCAAAAAAATAATCCAAGAGAAATCTAAAGCCATGAGATGAGCCCAAGAAGTCGGAGATAAAAGGTCGTACCCAGTGCACAAGGCTACCGCTTCACTGCAAGGTCTGGGAAAGATAGATTTCGATTGGCCTTACCCCCGTATTGTTTTATAATATGAGGAGATTGTTCCCAAGTCTCAAACTCGAGACCAATCATATCTTGGGCGAGGGCACTTGCCATCGCTCTAAGGTACGACCTCCAATAACATTATCTCCAACCGTAGCTTGAAGATAATGATACTTAAATGAAAAAGAAGAGAAAAAAGAAAAAGTAAAATACAATATTAACGAGGTCTACAATGGTATATACGTGCAGGCGTGGGGATGATGATCTAACTAAACCTCTACTCATTATAATTGAGCAAAACTAAATGGGTAGATGTTTAACAAATTTATGTAATTAAAACATATTTATGAGTACGATAGTTGTAACTTATTGACATCGTAATTAGGTTGGCACGGACCTGTCAATCATCTATAATTCATATCTTTCAAATACTTCTATAACTCTATAATCTATTGGTTTCTGAATTCGTGTCAGACTCGGTAACGAAATATCATTTTTCGATTACTCGTTGAATTAACTATAATTCAACCCTTTATTGGTCCAAATACTAGCCCTGTCCAGCATATTGTGCCATTATCCAATGAATCCGGCCAAGTACTAAGACTTGGCTTGTTTTTAAAATGTGAATTACAAACTAACAAGAGGATTGCACGTATAATGTCACATGAGTAAATAAAATCATGCATTGAAAGTAAAATACCTATAAACTAGGCATTTCTCATTGCCACATTCACAACACCCTGAATGATAATCAATAAATTCCCTAGAAAATTAGAGAAATCCACCTCAATAATATTATCCATAAGTAGAATTACGTCAACCTAACATACAAGCCCCTATACAAATCTTAAAATGCATACGCATTACAGTTAAGGAATTAACAATTGAGATTCTGTACTAAGGGTCAAATCCATGGTGGTTCAACGACATGGTTCCGACCTCTAAGATACGACAAAATAGATGAATAGTGACTTCCCCTGATACTAATTAAGAGAGTTTTAGTTCCAAAAGGCCCAAGGCGAGCCTTTAGGACAAGTTATTTTGCACCTTTTTATACACAACGGAATAAAGAAGCTTGATCCATGTAGCCACCGACCCAAGTAATTAGGAAAAAGCCTTGTTGAATTGAGTTGAGTTTCTGCATAATATATAGCATAAATACTGGTGGAATTTCCACCTTGAAGGGGGAGATCAGCTGTCGCTTACGGCAATATATGGTAAAATGACCTCTGTTATTTCATTTCTTAAACACATTGTCATTCTTGTCAAACAAATAAATGTATATTACCCCAAATAAATACATATTCTGAAAAAATAAATGTATGCAAGACTTTATGGAAGTAACCGGTGTCGCATACAATTACAAGGAGAATTTGGCATGAAACATTTCAATTCCCTACCACGAGCTCTTTTCATCTTTAACCGTTAAAATTTTTATACGGGTAGGCATTTATTTGTAAGTTTCGTGAACACAACAACTCTATCTTTGACTACAACATTAGTCATAACTGGTGACGGTATTATTGCGTATAACGTTTTTGACCCTTTTTTGTAAGCAATGTTTTTTTTCTTCTCTATTTTGTTTCAACGAGAACACGTAATATTATTGGGTTTTCCTTTTCTGTGTAACATGCCTTGCATCCACATTGCCCATGGTGACATTAATCCTTAGATTCAAGGCCTTCAAATAAAATATTAAAAAAAATGAGATTTTGCAAGCCCGGTTCTTCCCTTTATAGTCCATATATATTATTCTACTCTGAAAATCTTCTTCTTTGTCCTTGATAACATCTCTTTCATCCCCCCAAAAAATACTTCAACAAGTTGTTTAGTCCATTCATACAATATTAGACCAGACAACTAAAATTTACAAATTGAAATAATCTATTGTTAATAGCTCACAACAACCCCTATTTAAGCTAATGATCCCTACTAGATCAGTATATAAGTAATATAAACCTTTAGCATTCCCTTAACCTTTCATTTAAGGCCCTTGTTCAAAAGCTTAATTTTCACAAGCTCATTTCCAGGCTTGTGTTTGGAACAAACGATGCATCAATGGTGAACACAGTTGAATCTCAACTTCAAATCCTCTTTTGTAGTTGACCAAGGCAAGTGGGACTAGTTTCGGCTATTTAATCCACTATTCATCCCTAGTATTTTGGTCCCTACCCCAAGTTTTGGGGTTTAGTAGGGGTTGAAATCAGGAAACGAGATCGTCGATTGGTCGATGTTGCATCTTTTAAGGGAGTAATAACTAGATGAGAATGACGCCGGTGAGATGTGGGTGACCCCCTGAGGGCTTTTAACGTGGTAGGGACGTCTTTCCGGCAGTCCCATTAGTTGTCTTCTTTTGTACCTCTATTGCCTCGTTCGGCATTATAACGTCCACATTATCAAAGGCCCCGACGATACTTGTGATAGACTTTGCTTAATTATGAGCCATTGGGAGGTTAATGTCATCCCCTAAAAGTCTCACTCCTCTACCCTAGACTTGTACGCGAATCCACAGGTCATCTCAATTCACTCGGTGTACAATGTGACATTTTCAATACCTCCATCAGTAGAACACGTAAATCCAAACGCGTTGCACAACACCGTTCGGTGTCTCAGTATCCAACGATGATCAAAAGCTCCATCTCCTACCCGTGCGGAGGTACACCACACACTTCGATGATGATAAATGTAGAAGAAGATGGCTTTGGGTTTGATTTATTGAAAAGTGATTCACAAAGATCACATAAATGTTAGAAAGTTTTTCTTAAAAAGGATTTGTCTTTTCTAAAGGTGAAAAAGTGGTTTTTTCTCTTAAACTCCCCGAGTCCCTTATTTAAGTCAAAAGTGGAAGTACTAGGGAGGAGAAGTTAAGAAAAGAAAATTGCAAAAATAACTATAACTTTCCATAACTGCACCGGTCGTTCAAATGACTAGAAGGCTCGTTCGAACGACAGCGTTTGAACGACATAAGAACGAGACTGCTAACGACTTCTCTGTCCAACCCTCTACGGTGTCTCCTTCGAATACCATAATTCAAACGAGATTCACAGATCTCATTTGAACGACTTAAAAATGACTTGGAAAATTAAGTTAAATTAAATAAAGTTTTTGAAACAATTTAAAGCCGTTAAAATTTTATCTCCAATAATAGTTAAAACAAGTCATATACCATTGGGAAAACTGAGTGTTCGAATAAATGAATTGATCTCTTCAATGAGGTTAAATCTCGATTGCTCAATTTTCTTCAACGTGGAGTACATATGACACTTTGACATTCCAAAATGTTTTGTCCTACATAACATGCCAATACTACAAATGAATTGATATGGAAATTTGTACTTGAAAATCTCCCGCTTTGCTGTTTCGGGTCAAAACATAAAAAATAAAAAAATATGGAAAAGGATAAACCAGGTCGTCACGCCAATCCTAATTGCCATCCCCAAACCCAAATAGAAAATGGACAACACGACTCCCTAACAACCTAGCTGCGTAAAGATCTTTGTAGCCAAGAATCTGACATAAAAATTATAGTTTTTTTGGCTTTAGTCCCATCTATTAAGATTTTTTAGGCTCCCATCCCATGTGTTTTTAAAATTGTATTAAGTCCCATAACTATCCAAAACTGCCAATAACTATTCCGTAACCACCCATACTTATTTCTACAGAGAATGACACTTGTCCCATGGTGGTTACCATAGGACCAATAACTAAAAAAAAACAAACATGGGAGTGAATATAAATAAATCTTAAAAAATAGGACTAAACACTTAAGATCCCTAAAAATTAAAGGGCCTACACACATGAAACAAACAAGCTCATAAATTCATGTGGAGATAGAGATAGAAAATTAATCAAATTAAAGTTTAAAATCTCTTAATCTCCCCCTGCATATGTTCTCCCCCTTTTTGCCCGAAAAAGACAAAGGCATGGAACAAAACATGCATTGTTAGTGATTATAACATGAAGAATATAAGAGAAATAAGGAACCACTAACATGAGTAAAACTAGATAAATATCACAATATAGAAAATAAACCATCCAAAATATAATCACATGAGATAAAAGAATACATAAGTGGATTAATTATCAAATAAACCTAATATCCAACATGCGCAATAAACAAATATCCAAATGCGGTAAAACCAAATATCCAAATTTAAAATACGAAAAAATAAAGAGAACCAAAGTCTCGTACATATGAGAGAAATGAGAATATAATAAGAAATCTCTCTCTCATAAGTGCATAGAAAAAGTAAATAGAGAAATAAATCACTGGGCCGGATCATCTGAAGTTTCATCATGAGCATCATCTCTATGAGGCATATCGTTACTCGAAAAACCAACACCACGATGAATCTCGACATAAAAGATATCATCAAAGTATTGTATCATTCGAGAATCTCTAAGGGCATGCGCCTCTTTTGCTCACTCTCACTGCATAGATGCAAAGAACTCTTACATCATGGTCCGTTCCAGAGCCTGTTGCTCCCTCATCTACTCTACCAGCAAATGAATCATCATAAGCTCCTTTGACTCAGATGGGGGATGATGAAAAGAGGTAGATGGACGAGACTGAGTGGGGTTGATGAAGCGGCTGATTAGGAAGACTCGGAATTAGAGGGAGTAGGTTAAGGAGTTCCTCTAGGGAGGTGACTACGGGACCGACCAACAAATGAAGTGTCCATCGACTGGAAGCAATTAGTCAGAATATCAGTAGCGAGGAGAGGGCAACCAACATCAAGGCAATGCAGGTGACTGAGACAATAAAAGGCAAGGCCCGACGAACATGATTTTTGCGACTAATCCTAACATCACGAAGAATGCTAAAAATGTGAGATTGAAGGTCGATAATAGTGTAGACACCACATTCTATGACCCCCCCTAAGTCTCTCCTTAGGTCCCTAGCACCTCCTCATTTCACTACAAACCCTAGGTCATACTCCGAGTATCGATCTAAATGCCATTGGGAACTCCCGAGTCCCGTTTGACTCCAGTAAACTCTATTTAAAGAGAAAAAGCTCATTGAATCTTTGAAGGGAACTAAAACCCCTTTCCAATGGACCGCCCCGTGCGTAAATTGGGATAACGATTTAAATAAACAGACCATTTTACTACTAAAAATCGATATACGACTGATTTGACTCCAATCAACTTCATCATCAGAGCGAAATCTCCTTGAATCCTCAAAGGGAACTGAAACCCCTTTCCAACGGTCCACCTTGTGCACAAAACTTCATAACCGTTCAGACGAACGATAAGTTTTCCCCACTGATCCTGAGGCCACTGGGCCCTCCCGAGCTCCATTTGACCAAGGTCAACTCTTCAGCTCAAACGAGACTGAATGAAATTTTGAAGGGTAGTGAATAACCTTTCCAACAGTCTTTCCCGTGTGCAATTCAGACTTACGGTACGGACGAACGATCTATTTGACTCTGAGAGGTCACCAGGCGCTTTCGGGCACCGGTTGACCAAGGCCAACCTTCCGAACCAAGAGAATCTATTTGTAATGTCGAAGTACATCTGTTAACCTTTCCATTGGTCCAACCCATTCATGATTTTTACTTACCATACGGACGAACGATCTGTTTTCATCTAACGATCTTCTGTCCAAAGGACCGACGTGCGCTTCCGAGCCACATTTGACCCAAAGTCAACTCCCGGACACCGGAGCGATCTAAAGGACTCTTAAAGGTATCTTAATTACCTTTCTAATGGTATGTCTCGTGCGTGATTCAAATAAACAAATTACGTTCTACGATCATTTTTTGAGGAAAATCTTCACCACTGCCAATTAGTAGGGCCATTTCCCTGCCAATCGACAGTGTACATAGGGTCACCTACTGATTGGAAGGGCTATGGCGATGCCTATCAGCACCCCTCTTACCTTATAAATAGAGGGCATGACCTCACTCCTAAAAGATACCTCAAATCCATCTGCATCGGTGATCTCAACAACATTCTCTCAAAATCAGTGAAGTTTCTCAATGTGAAATTCCATTCAAGATTACATTCCCATCCTTTTCAAACCCAATTTGGCAAAATCACATTCTATCTCATCCAACATTAATCTCACATTCAAGGGATTTCATTCAAGATCAAAGATCAAGCTTCAAAGAAGGTCCAAATCCTCCCCTCTCTCTTTAAATTTCTTATTTTTGCATAAAATACATTTGATTCATAATCTAGTTCTTACTTTAGCTCATACACATTAACATCTTACATTTTTATTAATATACTGCACATACTTTATTTTCTATAAAAAAAATCCAAAACAAACAAAAAGAGGGTTACACCCATAAATTCTAAACGAGATTATCCATTAGACTTTTTCAAAACTAAAACACATTTTTCTACACACACACCTATAATAAAATCCCGTTCAAATATATGGGATAAATCCCACTCCCATGCCGCATTCGAACTACATGGACTTTAATGTCTTTATAGGCTACGTTGGCATTTAGGATTAAAACTCAAAACTCGAGTCTAATTTCCTAATTTTCCAATTTTCCAGTTTTTCTTGTTTCCAATTTTCTCAAATTCCACATCTCCATATTTGTCATATTTTTGGATTTATCATACATATTATGTTTGTGATTCTTATTAGCATTTCATCCAACACATATTATCGTTTGATCATAATGAAAAATTGGCAATAAATGCATAAATTGTATTTTCTATATATTATATTTGGGAACATTCCTGTGAATGACTTCACTCTATCTTTTCCATGATATGAGTTGAATGATTCTGATCTCCATTATATATACATGCAAACACACATCAAGGAGAAATAGATGAAAATAATAACACAAGCCCATGAGAGACCGAAAGGGCGGGATAGGTTCCTAGCACCTTCTCATTCCGTAACTTAGCCCCTGAACCTTCGAACTATTGGTTTTGTATGCATCAGTTTGTCTTTGATTCTGTTCCCTTGAGGTGGCGACATATTTTTTTGCCTATTTTGAGCAAAATAGGTTGACGACTCCATTTCTTTACATTTACCCCACACCAACGACGATTGAAGCGTTCCTAAGTAGGGCATTATACCTTTCACGCCCCCTTCTTTATCAAACCACCCCTTTCGAGGAAAAAAGAGAGAGGGAAGGACATCGTGGGAGATTCAGTATGGCTATAATGGAGACTCCACTGGGGAATATTTTCATACGAGGGCTAGACTTCGTTTACATGGGTGTTTTGTTTTCTTGTGTGAGTATGCACCTACCTGTATGTTCCCTTATTTCTCCTATATTATTACTTGCACATATATACCTCGTGCTTATATCATTACTCACACACTTGTAGAAATTCTCCATGTACACTTCACACCACGTGCACCTAGGATCACTTATATCCACATATTGCACACACCACTTAGAAATCCATGCTTAGGTGTTAATAACACACACCTCCACTTACACACTTGTATATATCCATGCTCACTCACACTTATCACACACCACTTGCAGATTGATCCATGCTTAGGTTCACTACCACACACTCACTTGTATATAGCTACACATCACTCACTTTAACATATCCATACTTACTATAATCTTCATGCTCCATGTTAGATTTATACTTTTACATTATCCCTTACTTAGTATAATGATCATCCTGCTAATAAAGATACTCTCTCTATAATATACTAATCAATAATCATGCATTTTGAACACTACATCACTAAAGAGCATTACTATTGACCAAAATTTATCCCCATAACTGGGGGTCACTTCGTGATGGGCACTGGTCATGTAGGTCGCAGTTAGCCTAAGAGATATGAATCTCACCTTCCATTAGCCAAGTACTATTGACGTATATCGAACGGTTCCCCACGCATCGTACCGCTTGATCGAAGTCATGATAGGAGGTATATCATTGGTTACTCATTCACGTACGTCGAGTATGTCAAATTCTCTCTCACACGTACTGTCCCCATATGGTATATAATGAGGCAATTCATGTACACTCAAGTACATCAAATGGATTGTCCACGGGTACCAATTTCCCTCAAAATCAAAACGTATATCGTGGAAGTCATGCCAAAGGGGGAACCTTTCTAATTAACCCAATAACTGCATACCCGCATATAGGCATCAAACCAAGGTCACTCGTATTTAGTTTCCCAGTTTCTACCCGAAACTCTGTCGAAATGACGGGTCGACATACCGCCCAAATTTTTGTGCAATTAAGTTCAACCATTATTTTTACATATCTTATCAAACCTAATTTTTTTCAAGCTTGGGTCCCATCCGACATTTCTTTTTGCATTTAGGTAAACTTAATATAAGTGAGAACATAATAAATGTAATAATAATCATTCTGAGACCCGTCTCTCGTTTTTCCTCTTTCTTTACCAAAAGTGTCAAAAACATTTTTTCCCTCTTTTATCAAAATACCAAAAGAATTTTACCTTACTTATACCAAAAATTTGTTTTTCCCTTTTACCCAAAAACATTTTGTCCTCCTCTTTTCAAAATGTAAAAAAATCATTTTCCTTCCTTTTAAAACAATAATAGTTTTCCCTCTTTCTCTTTTCCAAAAATAAATTCATATTTTTCTCCCCCTCAAGTCCAACGCATACCCTTGACCTGGTTCCCTATTGGCTTCGATCCTCCATCAAATCGCCCGAAGTATCCGTCAGTTCCCTCATTTCTTTCGAGTCCAAAATTCATCCTCCTTTCATGAAGAACACAGACTAAGCACCGAATGTACATTCAGATTTAATGACGGTTCTAGCTCAGCTGAATGCCAAGATTGACCACCTTCAAATTGAGGTTCATGAGGCGCAATAAAATCGGGTCCCTGTTCTCAAAGATAATGAGGTCCTCTTCCCTCGTGATATGGGTCCACCCACACCTGATCCTATGTGGGCTCCTGAGGAATATCAGAACGCTCCACGTGCTCCTCCTGCTAATAGGTTGCCACCAGTCAAGCTTCCTATATAGAATCTTGCCAAGCCCGGGGCTAACTTACCTATGGCCGTTGATCCGAAGGAGAAAGTATTGAACAAGGTCAATGAGGACCTCAAGATGTTACCAAGAAGTTTGACCAAGTCAGAATCTCTGGAAACTACATGGACTACACCTACATATCTTTATATCCTAAAGCAAGGTTTCCAAAAAAGTTCAAGATGCCCAACATCGAGAAGTTCGGGGGTAGTGGACCCCCAATTGTTCATCTTCGCAGTTACCACCGATCCATGACTCTCCTAAGTGCCTCCGAGGAAATAATGGCCCAAATGTTTTGACAAACTTTGAAAGAGAACGCTCTTCGCTGGTTCTTATCCCTCAAGGAGTCTAGAATTCGCAGTTGGGAGGATGTTGCCCGCGAGTTCATGTCACAGTACAAGTACAACGAAGAGTTAGAAGTCATCCTCCGTGATTTAGAGCTTCTCAAGTGAAACCTTGGGGAATAAGTTAGTAACTTCATAGCAAGGTGGAGAGAAAAATTAGCCACCGTGATCAACCTACCTTATAAAGAGGAACAAGTCAGTATCGTGAAGAAGAACTTTTTATCCCATCTTCGAGCGACAATGGGAGGACAGTATTACCATCATTTATGAGCCCTCCGAGAAGTAGGAGTGGAAATCAAAGAAGGTATTGCCAAGAGTGAAGTGGAACTGAAGAAAGTGTCTGGATAGTTCACTCCTAAAAAGTATGAAAAGCCTTCCAATATCGCAATTTCAACCGTCAACATCTCCCAGCCTACCACTTCATGGGCACTAGAAAGCCATCATAACCCAATCAAAAAGGAATACACCCATCTTCATGCTACCCTCTCTAAGGTTTACCAGGCCCTCTTGAGCCGAAACCTCACCAAGCCATTGGACCCTCGTACATTACCAAACCCACATCCTAAATATTTCATACTAGATGACCATTGTTACTTTTATAAAACTGTCGACCATACCACTGACCAGTATTTCCACCTTCGAAATATGATTCAAGGTCTAATAGCTCGGTGTGTCATAGCCTCACCATCCAATCCTAAACCAAACACTACCCATAGTCCACTCTCAAATCATACAAATGCCATCTTCCTAGAAGAAGACCCAGAATTTGAACCGTCTACCCAGATTATACGAAGCAAATCACTAACATATCCATATACTCTCCTAAACCTCTCCAAACTTGCCCTTATTTTCTCCTAGACCCTACCAGCTTCACCAATCCGGCCCTGTCACTCCTTACTAAATCATGCATTATTGTCCGTACCTGCTCTGGAGGTAAAGATATGAAATTGTCATAAGTGTTGAACCAACTCGTAGAGTTTGGGCTGAAACTGCCCTCCCGAATGACCATTGACTGCTAGAGGTTCAATGTGCTCTTTTTAGAAGTTGAGAAATGGGATCGAGAGTCAGATAATTGGTTAGTACCACATGATAAAGTCAATCTAGATGATGCCATCTAGATTATGGCAGACTTATTTTGACAGATAGGTGAAATTTATAATATGTTCGAGCTACTTGATGCTTTGAAACTACAAGGGCGTCTGGTCCCTTTATTTTTTCGTCTCCTCACTGAATGGGAGGACTTATACGAAGAAGCCATTGAGGATTTAGAGTGTATTGAATTTTTATGGAAATATTATACTGTTGCCACCAGATGGGGGGACGAGCACGATGATTAGGGATAAGTGCAAAGTCCAAAAAAGACTAGCCCAATAATGAGAATATGTGGAATGATATCATTTGAGCAGCTACTTGGAGATATCAATAAGGTAGCTGAATAACCTAATATCGATGAGGAGACGGGTTTTCAATTTTCCCCCTCTTTTGTGAACTATATGACCAGCTTAAGGAGGCATTACTAAGTCCCAAACCTGCCATCATCTGCGATCGACAAAGGAAAAGGTGTTGAGAATCTTCCTATGCCAGAAATGACCCTCGAGGAGAGCAAGATCCTTGATCAGTTGAAGAAGACCCAAGCTAACATCACTCTATGGGGACTCTTTTTGCCTTCCCAACTGAACCGAAATTCCTTGATCAAGATACTCACAAGACCCACGGTCCCTCCTTCCACCACACCAGAAGAAGCAATGAATTTGGTCAAATCACTAACCTCTACTAGAATGATCTCCTTCTCTGAAAAAGAAATCCCTAAGATTGGTCCGAACCACATTTATGCTATCAATATCTCTGTCGTCAAGGGAAAGACTGTCCCGCTCTCTGTTGTCGATAATGAATCGCTCTGAATGTCTGCCCGTTGAGTACCCTTAATTGTTTGGGATTGAAAGTGAGTGACCTCGCTCCAACCTCTTATAACACCTAGTATTTTTGATGATTTAAATAATTATGGAATTCATTATTATTGTTGGATTAATTGAATTAAAATGTGAGAATTTAATTGTTAATTAATCCTAGTTAAAATAATTATTAACTAGCGTGCCAAGGGTTAATACTTATTGTTGAGAATTATTAAATATTACTGGGTGATATGTAATATGGAATTATGATATTTGATAAATTGTCGAAAGTGAGAAATACGAGAGTTTGGTATATTAAGTCGGGACACGCATGTGAGTCATGTCGGAACTAATTATATGGAATCAATAGGCATGCTATTTTAAATAACTCGTATGGTCACTTAGAATGCGGCGTTGACTCCGTAAGGGTCGAGATAGTCAGAAAACCCTAACCGAGTATTTTATTTGGACTCCGGGATATTTTAGGCCAAACCAACACCCCCATAGGGGTAGCTTTGTAATTTGGATTTTTGGGTAAATTAGATGGACGAAAATTAAAGAATAATTATATCATCTACGGGAGTTCCATTAGGGTTGATTTGCAAAAATATCAAGGGAGATCCATAGAGGGTGGGGGAGAGCAAAGTCCCAAGGAAGGGAACCATTTAGCACCACATTGCACAACCACCACCACCACCATCGTATAGATGGGAAGACGAGGAATGCTTCTATACCAACATCACCAACGGATCAAACCATGCTATTTGAAGCAAGTGTTTATTACTTGTGTGATTTAGTGATAATTATGTTCATGATTAGAGTAGGTTATAACCCCTTAATTATGAAAGTTAATTTTGATGAAAACTTGATGAATTGATTCATATTGGGACTGAGATTTTAAGAGATTAAATTCCTTCATGTAGATAGGATGACATCCAAAGATTTATGATAATTTTTCATGAAGAAAACTGGGTTATAATGGTTCTTGGATTGAAATTGTAAGAACTAGGGTTTTAATGGTTTAATTTGGGGATTTCATATTTAATTGATGCATTGTGGAGATTTAATGATTCTAGGTTGTTGGAAATAATCTACATATGTTAGGACATCAATTGGAATTGTTTTTTGGGTGTTTGGGATTAAACAGAAGAGGTTTTTGAGGTGTTAAATGGTGAAAAATGCTGATTTCTTGGCAAAAGTGACAAACCAGTACATCTCGCGCAATGTCGCACGAAGAATCGTTTGAGCGAGACCTGTATGTCGAGCGAAGTCGTTCGAACGACACGTGCCAATCGTTCGAGCAACAATCCTTTCTGGTTCGAGCGACGTATTAAGTTTTTGGGATTTTTCCTATAGTCCACTTTAGAACTTACTAGTTTATTAGAGTGAGAGAAAGTGCCAGTTAGTGAGTGTAATGTAGTACATAATTTCGGGAGAGTATATGAGAATTAATACTTTAATGATTCAGTATAGAGAATGTACCTTGGAGATTACGCGAGAGATAGTAATCTAAATATTTATACTATATGTAGCGACGAGAATAAAATATGTATGAAAAGTGTATGATTAGGTTGGGAATATGCCTATGAATTTTAATCGAATGTGTGTATGCCTATTATGTTATATTAATATTAAGAACACTAACGTGTGATAATTCGACGGTGCAAATACTCTATTGTTAAGTGTACTAATGGGTGATAACCCGGGGGTACACGAACATTATTAATTAAGTGCGCTAATGGGTCTTAGCCTGGGGGTGCAAGATTAGTGTGTGTGTATATATATATATATATATATACGTTTGATCCCTAGCACCTCCCTTCATCACTACAAACTCATGTCATACCCCGAGTACTGACCTAGAAGCCATCGTGCACTCCCAGGCTCAATTTGACCAAACGCCAAAGTCTTCAGCTTAGCTGAGACTGAATGAATCTTCAAAGGTCCCTAAATCCCCTTTCCAACGGTCCGTCCCGTGCGCGATTCTGACTTACCATGCGGACGAACGACCCATTTTACCCTAAAACCTGATCTAGAGGCCACCAGAAGCTCTAGAGCTCTGTTTGACCAAAGTTAACTCTTCAGATCGATCAAAACTGAATGAATCTTTAAAGGTAACTGAAACCCCGTTCCAACGGTCCGCTCCGTGCGCGATTCTGACTTACGATATGGATGAATGATTCGTTTTACCCCGAAAGGTCACCGAGTGCTTCCAAGGCCCAGTTGACCAAGGTGAACTCCCCGAACTGGATCAAACTCTTTGGAATGTTGAATTACATCTCCTAAACTTTCCAATGTTCCACCCCGTGCATGATTTGGACTTACCATGAGGACGAACGATCCATTTGCGTTCGATGATTCCCCATCCAATTGACCGACGAGCGCTTCCGAGCCACATTTAAACCAAAGTCAACTCCAGAACCTGGGAGTGGTCCAAAGGACTTTCTAAGGTATCTGAATTACCTTTCCAATAGTCCACCCCTTTCACGATTTGGATCAACGGTTTTCACTCTGTGAACAATTTTCTGAAAAGGCCAGAAAGACACTGCCAAACGGCAGGTCCCCGACCCTGCCTATTGGCAGTGTGCCTAAACAATCCTGATGATTGTCAGGACCAGGGCTATGATGATCGACAATGCCCTGGGCCTATAAAAAGGAGGGCTTGACCTCATTTATAAGGGGAGCCCATATCTGAAACATATCACTCTCAGCAAATATATAAAACCTCTCTCGAAGTCAGTGTGATTTCCACATCCAAAACCCTTTCCATCTTTCAATTTTCAACACCCTTCTCATCAAACTTGGTGAATTCACTACCCTCCATCATCATCCAAGTGCAAGGGCTGCTCTCCAACACTCAAGATCAAGCTCAAGATCTTTAAGAAGGTCCAATTTTCTCAATTCTCTCCTTAAATTCTCAAAAATTCGTATTAACTTGTTTTTATTATTTAGTACTCTTATTATCTCATCTCACATGTCCTAATATACTTTTTATTTAGTATTATTGCACATCTCTTAATTTCATATAAATAAAAAAACCAAAAAAACAAGAAAAAGTGGGTTTGCTTATAAATTCCACACGGGAATTCTCATATTTTTCTTACATTTCTCTCACAACTAAAACACTATTTCCACACATACACACACGCAAATAAGAGAATCCCTCGATTGGATTTATGGGATAAGACCCACCCCTTGTTTTGCATACGATCTAGGTGGACTTTGATGCCTCTATAGGCTACGTAGGCGTCTCGGGGTAAAACTCGAGACTCGAGTTCTATTTTTACTCTTTTTCTCTCATTTTCTATTTTCACTAAGTTGAATTCTCTTAGATCCTATACATATATATATATATATATATATATATATATATATTTGATCTTAGCGGCGTATTATTCCACATACGTTATCGCGTAAATCCTATTTTTTAATATTATTTTTATGAACCTTCCTACAGATGACTCGCTTTATCTCTTCCATGGTACAAGTCGATGATTCCTATCTCTACTACATATACACATGCATGGATATCACGGGGAAAATAGCAAAAACCCATGAGAGACCGTAAGGGTGAATTGGGTGCCTAACACCTTCCCATTTCGTAACTTAGCCTCCGGACCCTTTTCGAATCATTTTGGTTTCGTATGCATCAGTATGTCTTTGGATGCTGTCCTTCGGGATGGACCCCTCTCTTTTGTCTGTTTTGATTAAAATAGACTGGACAGTCCATCTCTTTATATTTTTCACCTCATCAATGATGCCGGTCGAAGTGCTCCCGAAAGGGACGCGCGGGACCTAGGATCCTCACGCTCCCGCCCGCCGTGAGGATTGGGGATGTCCACAGTGGCGACTCCGCTGGGGACTTTTATTTTGAGGGTTAGACTCTATTTACATGGGTGTTATGTTTGTTTATATTTCCCCCCATTTTTTCATGTCCCCCTTTTTCATGCGTATCCCATGCTTATGCTTCTATTCACGCACTTGTAGAAAAATCTCTATGTACACTTCGCACCACGTGCACTTAGGATCACATATATCCACATGTTGCACGCATCACCCATCCATACTTGGTGTACCATTGGTACTCGTACTTTTCTCCCTATTTGGCATGATAAAAAAAGGCATTCTCACCATAAGATACTAATAAGAGAATCATGCATGATTCACACAACATCACCAAAGAGCATTGTTATTGACCAAATTCTACCCAGTAACTGGAGGGTCACTTCGTGATGAGCGCTGGTCCGGCAGGGTGCAGTTAGCCTAAGCGATATGACTCTCACCTAATATTGGCCAAGTACCTTCGACGTATATTGAACGGTTCCCCCGCATCATACCGCTTGAACGAAGTCATGATGGGAGGTATATCGCAGGGAACTCATTCACATATGCTAAGTATATCGAATTCGCTCTCACATATACCATCCCCATGAGGTATATGGTGAGGAAATTCACGTACACTCAGGTATATCAAATGGCTTGTCCACAAGTACCAATTGCCAGCAAGAGCAAGACGTATATCATGGAAGTCACGCCAAAGGGGGGAACCCTTTTCGATTTACCCAACCAACTGCATACCCGCATATAGGTGTCAAGCCTAGGACACACATATAAGATTTTCGGTTTTAACTCAAAACTCTGCCGAAATTCCGGGCCGGCCTGTCGCTCGAATTTTTGCGCATTTTTAAAATGGGACCCTGTCCGTGAGGCTAGTCACAAGTCCAGCCATAGCTTTGCATATATTAGATTCCCAATTTTTCCAGGCTCGGGTCCCGTCCGACATTTCATTTTGCATTTAGGAGAATTTAATACAAGTGAGAACATAATAATTATAATAAATCATGCTGAGACCGTCTCCCAATTTTTTTTTCCTTTTCTTTATCAAAAAGACAAAAATATTTTGTCTTTTAATCTAAAAAAAAATGTCAAAAATTCCTTCACCCCTTTTTCTCAAAAAAATAAATAAATCCCATTTTGCGCCTTCTCAGGTCGATCGTAAACCCTTGGCCTGGATCCTTATTGGCTTTGGTATTCAGTCAAACCACCCCGGAGTTTCGTCCGTTCCCCGGTTACTTCTTCTGAGTCCAAAATCCATCCACCTTCCATTGAGAACACAGATCAAGTACCCGTTGTGCAGCCTGAACTGATGGCAGTCCTAGCTCAGCTCGTGTCCAAGATTGATAACCTCCAGACTCAAGTCCGAGAGATGTAATGAAACCAGATTCCCATTACTCAAGAGCCCGAGGCCCTATTCCCTCGTGCTATGGATCCACTCAAGCCTATCTGGGTTCCCGAAGAGTATCAGCATGATCCACGTGCCAACGAGTCATCGCTTAGCTAGCTTCCGATGCCGAACCTTACCCAGACTGGGGCTAATTTACCTATAACCATTGATCCGAAGGAAGAGGAGCTGAACAAGGTCAAAAAGGACCTCAAGATGCTCACCAAGAAGTTTGACCAAGTCAGAATCTCGAGAAATTATATGGACTACACCCACATGTCTCCTTATCCTAAAGCAAGGTTACCCGAGAAGCTCAAGATGCCAAATATCGAGAAATTTAGAGGAAGTGGACCCCCCGATTGTTCATCTTCGCAGATATCACCATTCCATGACTCTACTAGGGGCTTCTGAAGAAGTGATGTCCCAATTATTTTAGCAAACTCTGAAGGATAGCGCCCTCCGATAGTTTTTGTCTCTCGAAGAGTCCAGAATTCGTAGTTGAGAGGATGTAGCCCGAGAATTCATGTCACTCTACAAATAAAATGAAGAGCTTGAGGTCACCCATCGTGATTTAGAGCTGCTCAAATAGAACTCTAGGGAATCAATCAGTAACTTCATAGTCTGATGGAGGGAAAAAGAAGTAACCATGACCAATCGTCCATCCGAGGAAGAACAAGTCAGCATAGTGAAGAAGAACTTCTTACCCCATGTTCGTGCAACGATGGGAGGACAATACTACTCCCACTTCCGAGCTCTCAGATAAGCAGGAGTAGAAATTGAGGAAGGTCTTGCTAAAACAGAAGTTGAACCAAAGAAAGTGTTCAGATAGTTCACCCCCAGAAAATATGACAAACCTACCAGTACTGCAGTCTCAACCATTAAAAACATCTCTCAACCAACCACCTCGTGGGCACCAAAAAGCCGTCCTATCCCAGTTCAAAAAGAATACACAGAGATCGATGCTCTCCTATCCAAAATTTATCAAGCCTTGTTAAGCTGAAACCTTATCAAGCCCTTCGATCTCCGTCCATTGCCAAATCCACTCCCAAGAAACTTCAAGGCAGCTGCCCATTCTGCCTTTCACTAAACCGCTGGCCATACCACTAACCAATGCTCTCACCTTCGAAACGTAATCCAAGGTCTAATTGATCGGGGTACCATTACCCCACCAGCCAATCCTAAGACAAACACTACTCACAACCCACTCCCAAATTATGTCAATGCCATCTTTCTAGAAGAGAACCTAGAATTTGATCCATTAACTCAAATTACACTTATATACTCTCCTAAACCTCTCCAAATTTGCCCACATTTCCTCCTACACCCTGTTAGCCTCACTGGTCAGGCACTGTCACTCCTTACCAGAGCGTGTATCGCTTTCCGTACTCGTTCTGAAAATGGAAGTGTGGAATTATCAGAAGTCTTCAACCAACTCCTAGAGTTCGGGCTGAAATTGCCCTCACGGATGATCATTTATTGCCAGAGATTAAGTATGGTGTTCATGGAAGCACAAAAATGGGCTCGAGATTCAGACAGTTGGGTAATACCAATCGATGAAGCCAACTTAGATGATGTTGTCTAGGTTATAGCAGAAATATTCAGGCGAACCAACGATATTTACAGTATGATTGAGTTACTTGATACTCTGAAGCTACAAGGGCGCTTGGTCCCCTCAATCTTACATATCCCCACAAAATGGGAAGACCTGTATGAAGAAGCCATTGAAGTTGTGGAATGCATTGACTTTGCATGGAAAGACAAATTTATTACCACCGGATGGGGGAAAGAATTTGAAGATTGATGAAGAAACTAGATTCATGTTCTTCCCTTCTTCAGTAAATCACATAACCAGATCAGGGAGGCATTACCAGATTCCAAGCTTACCACCTGCCAATGACAAAGGGAAGGGCATTGAAAACCTTCCTATGCCAGAGATGACCCTCGAGGAGAGAAAAATCCTAGATCAACTAAAGAAAACTCAAGCTAATATCACTCTATGGGGGCTTTTCATATCTTCTCAGCTACATAGAAGCGTTTTAATCAAGTTGCTCACTGGACCCACAGTTCCTCCTTCTACCATACCAGAAGAAGCAGTAAATTTAGTCAGATCCTTGACCTCTACCCGAATGCTATCCTTTTCCAAAGAAGAAATCCTCAAGATTGGGCTAAACCACAATCATGCACTCAACATCTCCATCGAAGTTATGGGGAAGTTCGTACCACTCTCTCTTGTCGATAATGGATCTGCCTTGAATGTCTGCCCACTAAACACCTTTAAATGTTTAGGACTGAAAGAAAGTGACCTCGCTCCAACCTCTGCTACCGTACGTGCCTACGATAATACCCGTCGGTAGGTGATGGGATCCATAAATCTTGTAATAGGGGATGGACCTATAAACCCTATCGTCGAATTCCAAGTTATTGACATCCCATCTTGTTTCAATATATTTCTAGGATGACCTTGGCTCCGCAATATCAAGGGTGTGTCTTCCTCGCTCCATCAGAAATTGAAGTCTTCACCGACGAACGGGTCATCACCATTTTGGGTGACGATGATAATGTCGAGGGTGAAATTACCAGCTGTCCAATTCTTGAGATACAGCACAGGTCAAATGATATGCTCCTATCGAGATTTCGAGTTGAACCACTTCTACCCCCGGTAGGGAACGATTTCAAAGAAAGGGTTTGTCTAGAATACGACCCTCATGGCAATGTCAATGTGATTTAAATGTTCAGAAACATGAACTTCATGCCTGGACTGGGGCTAGGACAAAGACATCAAGGTATACTTGAGCCGATTAAACTGAAGAAAGATTTCCCTCCTTGTGGTTTGGGGTATCAACTATCAGAATAAGATCTCAGAATAATCCGCCAGTCTCAACCAAAGAGAGGACTAGACTGCATCCAAATTATCCCAGGTGACTCCTTGAATGGAAGATTCATCAAAGAGGGTGAAGACTTCCCCTTTTTCGACTTTATAGAACCATGGTATGACTATACAGATAAGAAGATGAAGCCTGTAATAAAGATCTTTTTCCAAGACAGCAGCTACCCATGGGCCGAGAGTTCCCAACACCATGTACAACCGCTCATCAAAGATACTGAAGAGACTGAGGAAAGTGAATTCGAAGATTCCTTCAACTTACAAACACTAGGGCTAACACTCTGTATGGATCACTCAGGAACTACATCATCGGATCCATCCCAACTGATTAAAGCTACTGATACACCTCTCCTCAACTGGCATGCTGCGCCAGTTCTACCTGTTGAAACCTCACCTAATCCCAATGTTTACCCTATTTCTTCTTCTGTTGTCTATCCTTGCTCAATTGTAATTGATTCCTCCTTTGATGAGGTGCTCAATGCTATTTTTCCTATCAATGAAATAAACTAAGATTTTGAGTATCTTGTTGTGCCTTACATTAACTGTTTGGATTCTAATCAAACTTTTGATGAGGATGATTTTGCAAATGAACAATTCTTAACTGATCTAAGTAAGGTTAATAATAAACAACATAACCATGTTCAAGTTAATGAAAAAGAGATTGTTATTGTTAGCCTCGATTCTAGTAGACAACTGTACAAGATTAGGATGGGGGCTACCCTTGATGAGCATGA
Organism: Sambucus nigra; assembly: GCA_949130495.1. Classification (NCBI taxonomy): domain Eukaryota; kingdom Viridiplantae; phylum Streptophyta; class Magnoliopsida; order Dipsacales; family Adoxaceae; genus Sambucus; species Sambucus nigra. Next base: position 30,746,882 of record OX422207.1, on the reverse strand, counting down.
GCGTGCACAACTCGAAGAATTGCTAAAGGAATTTGTGGATGTCTTTGCATGGTCCTATGATGATATGCCTGGCATTGATCCTGAAATAGCTCAGCATGATATTCCCACTCTCCCAGATTACAGGATGGTTAAACAAAAGTTAAGAAAGCTTCGCACCGAATGGTCGCTCAAGGTAAAAAAAGAGGTGGTCAAACAGTTGAACGTGGGCTTCATTCGTGTGATCGAATATCCCACATGGCTAGCCAACATAGTACCAAAATCAGGAAGGAAGGTTCGGATGTGTCTAGACTATCGGGACTTGAACAAAGCCTCTCCAAAGGATGATTATCCGCTACCCAATATCGATATGATCGTGGACAATACAACTAGTCATGCTCTTAAGTCATTCGTCGACGGGTTTGTCGGATAGAAACAAATCAAAATGCACCCAGATCACCAAGAAAAGACCGCGTTCATCACCCCATGGGGAACCTTTTATTACACTGTTATGCCATTTGGTCTCAAGAACGTTGGGGCTACCTACCAGAGGGCTGCCACAACCATCCCGAACTATCTGATTCATAAAGAAGTCGAGGTCTATATGGATGATATGATTATCAAATCCAATACTAGAGAAGGTCATGTTCCTTCTCTTCGAAAGTTCTTCGAACGATAAAGACAGTATCAGATGAGACTCAATCTGTAGAAATGCGTCTTCAGCTTTACAAAGGGAAAGCTCTTAGGATTCATGGTGAGTGAGAAAGGGATAGAAGCAGATCATGCCAAGCTAAAATCCATACTTGAGATGCCACCTCCCCGAACAGCGAAAGAAGTCTGAGGTTTCCTTAGAAAATTACAATACATCAGCCGGTTCATCAGCCAACTAACCTCCTTCTGCAAACCTACCTTCAAACTCCTCTGAAAGGATTCAACTAAGGTTTGGAACGAGGCCTGCTAAGAAGGTTTTGACCGAATCAAATAATATCTGAACCAACCCTCGGTACTCATGCCACTACAGCCTGGTATCCCCTTGCTCCTATACCTAACCATAACTGACACTGCAGCTGGGGCTTTGCTAGCCCGTTACCTTGAAGATCCAGGCAAAGAAAGAGGCATCTATTATGCCAATCACAAATTGGACAGATATGAGGTCAACTACACTGCTTTAGAAAAGGCGTGTATCACACTTGTCTGGGTCACCCAAAAGTTACAGCACTATATGCTCGCCTTCCCCATCAAACTTGTATCCCGAATGGAACCCATCAAGTATATGCTTTAGAAACCCGCCTTGTCCAGCTGAATGTCCCGATGGTTGATGCTCCTAGCTGAGTTTGATATCGTGTACATCATGCAGAAAGCCATGAAGAAAGAGCTATCTATGACTACCTCACCAATTACCCTATGGATGAAGCTGATGTCTAGATCTCCGAATTCCCAGATGAAAACATCCTCTCCACTACCCAAGACAATCTCCGATGGTAAATGTTCTTTAATGGCGCTGCCAACAAAAAAGGATATGGCATTGGGATACTTCTGATCGCCCCAGATAACTCCCACACTCCTATTGACATCAAGCTGGATTTCCCTTATAATAATAACATGATTGAATACGAGGCATGCACGGTAGGCCTCAAAGTTGCTCTCAAGAAAGGTATTCAATGCCTAGACGTTTATGGGGATTTGGACCTCATCATCGATTAAGTGATAAAAAATGGAGAGTTAAGGACGAGAAGCTCCAACCCTTCCATGCCCACTTAGAAGAACTAGCCTACCAATTCTAAGACCTCACCTTCCATTACCTACCTCGAGCAACGAATAACCTAGCCGACTCCCTTACTACCTTGGCCTCTCTGGTCGACATGCCCAAAGGAATCAAAATGACCCCTTCCTTGTTCAAAAGTAAGAAAAACCAACCCATTGCTACCACATTGAGCTCATAACCACAAAAGATCCCGAGCTATCCAATTACTGGTACTATGATATCTGGCGCCTCCTCAAGAATGGTAAGTATCCTGAGGGTTCCAAAGAAAGATCGAGCAACCCTTCGAAGACTAGCTGCCCAGTACATCATCTGTCACAAAGCACTGCTCAAAAGGAACTTCGATGCAACTCATATGCACTGTATCGCAGGGACTGGCATTGAAAAGATAATGCAGAAGATCCACATCGAGGAATGTGAACCCCACATGAACGGTCACATGCTTGCCAAGAAGATCAATCGATAAGGATACTACTAGACCACCATGACCCAGGATTGCATCGCCCATGTCCGGAGATGCCTCAAATGCCAATAATTCTCCAATCTTCAACATCTACCTCCGCGAGAATTATACAACATGACTTCTCCCTGGATGTTCTCCACCTGGGGTATCTACATCATAGGGAAGGTTATACCGAAGGCTTCCAATGGGCATGAGTTCATCCTAGTTGCCATTGATTACTTCACCAAATGGGTCGAAGCTGAGTCATACGCAATGCTGAATGCCAAGAAAGTGTCCAAATTCATCAAGAAAAACATCATATGCCGGTATGGGATCCCGCATGAGCTAGTATCAGATAACGACTTGCACTTCGAGGCAGAAGTTACAGAAGCGATCAACAAGTATGGGATTCAGAGACAAAAATCTTCTCCCTAACGACCTCAAATCAGTGGTGCAGTTGAAATCGCCAACAAGAACCTCAAAGCCATCATCAACAAGATGACCGAAAGATGTCAAGATTGGGCCGATCGGATCCCATACGCCCTCTGGGGCTATCGAACTTTAATTCAAACCGCTACTGGCGCTACCCCTTACTCTCTAGTTTATGGAATGGAAGCAGTCCTACCCGTGGAGATGGAAATACCCTCATTGCGCGTCACGCTTGACAGCAAGGTCAGTGAAGAAGACTGGTGCCAAAGCCTTCTTGACGAGCTGACCCTCCTAGACAAAAGTAGATTAAAAACTCTATGCCATATACAAGGGTACCATAGCCGAATAGCACGTTCATTCAACAAGAGAGTCAAGGATCGCGGTGTCCGAGAAGGGGACCTATCCCTCAAAGATATCATAGAACCCATCTGGGACCCCAGAGGGAAATTCAAGCCCAATTGGAGTGGACCATACATTGTAAAGAAGATCCTGTCCGGTGGTGCCGCCATGCTCACCGACTTATATGGGGAGGAGATGGCTCGCCCAGTCAACCTGTACCGTCTCAAGAAATTTTACCCCTAGTTCGAAATCTCGGCGCACTATGACTCTTCTCATCTCCCTTCTATTCTATAAAAAAAATCTTCATCTCCCTCTACCCAGAACTACGTGGGCCTGATACTCTGCAATAAATTTTTTTTAAACAAATTAAAGATTTTTCAAAAACCCCAGAGGTACGTAGGCAGCTCATTCACCTTACATGAGCATGACCCTTTCTTTTTTCACAAAATGCTATTCTTTTCTTATCTCCGAGAACAACAGCCCATTCTAACATATACTTGAAAAAAAGGATTATGTATGCCTTAGCGACCGGTATAGATAATAGAAACACAAAACTCATCAAAAGGCACAGCTGGATGATCAAAAACTTGTTTATTTAACTAATAAGAAATTTTGGTACAGATTACATAAGAAAAGGAACAGATAACTCCCTCCCCCTACCTTCTAAAAAAAGCCAAAATAAAATCCCCACATTTATTTCCCATTATAAACTCTCTAAGAGTCTTATCCACAGCTACCAGAGGAGCCCGCTCCTTCATCATCATCTGCATCCTGGGGTCCCCAAGCTTCCCCTGGATGAACAGAGTGTTGCAGAGGCTCCATAGACCGATAGGCTCGAACTAGCTTCAAAAAACCACAACGCCTCCTTTTATGGTATTAAATAAAAATCCACCTTTGTCCAATCTCCACTACCAACATCTTGCTAACTACTCTCCTCCAAAACCACTTCATATAATCCTCGGAAACCTTCCAAACTCTCCCAACAGACTCAGAGGGACGGGTTGACGAACGTCGACTCTCCCATAAAGAGCCAAGCTGCATGTATAGATGCTCAGTCAAATCTTCTGTCGGAAAGAGGTCTAGTGTCCGAGGTGGCACGACCAGCTCCCAGAAAATTTGAAGCAGATGCCGCCAAGGGAAATAGAAAGAGGTCTGTTTAAGACCAACCAACCGGACATACGGGTATTCTCCCAGCTCCAAAATAGGCAGCAACTGTTCCTACCAAGGCACTGACCATCACAGATTTGGAGCCCCGTGCTCTACAAACTAGTTCTCCAAACTCTCGATGTCTAAGCCAACGTTGATGAAATAATGCAAAAGAAGTTGGGTACAACCGACAAAGGATATTCTAGAGGAGTCACCAGACGGAGTTTCTCAGACAACCACATGAACAGCATCACGGGGATACCCCTCATGAATTCAGAATGACCTTCTCGCTAGGCATCCAGGTCATTCAAAGACTCCACTAGTATCACCACCGTAAGATTGCGACGGTATGACATCCAGGAAATAATAGCTACAAGTTATGGGTCCACCAGCAGTTCCCCAGTAACTAGCAGTAATTTTGATACTAAGCCCATAACAACGGCTCCGGCGTATCCAGCATCGCCAGCCTCTTGCAAATGCACGGACTATAACACCGCCGAAAGGGAGATCATTCCCCCTACAACCAGTGGTCTGGCCGTCGAAGGCGAAATGCGAAGAAACCCGACCAACAAATCTCTGGGAGAACGGGAAAACTCAGGAAAAGCTGCAACAACACTAGGATTTATCCCCAGCATGGAATAAAATTCCTCATAGGTCGACAAACTTCTTCCAACCTAAAGTGGAATACATGGTCTTCGGGGTACTTATACCGTCGCCATCAACATGTTCAACTCAATGGGCCGATTGTGCCACAAAGAAACTCGATGCATATTGAAAGCATCGTAGTCGACATTATAAGATCACATTGCTTCCAAGGCTTCGAGTTAGTTAGCAAACTCAATGCTACCAGGGAGAGCCATCTTGCAAAACTAAGAAATAGTTAGCAAGCAAGTAAGAATGTGAAGGTGTGATGAAAACACTCCACCCTTACCCCTTTTTATACTTAAAAAACCTCACAAAAGATATAACCTCCACAAAATCGGAGGAAATCCAACCCAATAAAGTACAAGAGACTGAAAAAGGCACTGATCCAAGCTTTGAATTGATGGGACTGGACTTGACAGTTGATAGGCAGGACAAGGGGTTTACCGATCGGCAACCCCCTATTTTTAGAAAATTTTCTTTTTCCTCTTTTGTCAAAATCAGAAATAAATTGATATTTCAAAAATACTCTTCCACCCCTATATAATTTCTAATTAAAAAGAAAAAAACTTTCCTCCAAAATCCCAAAAATATCTCTTTTTACGATCTCAGCAGCAAAGTAAAAGCGCATGTGCATGCATTCACCATTAACAAAAGATAATAAAAAAAACCATTGCATTGCATATATATATTCTTCTGTGTTACATCAAATTTTGCAGGAAATAAAGAAAAGAAAAGAACAATGGGATTCATCTCAAACCCACATTCTCTCTCTCTCTCTCTCTCTCTCTCTCTCTCTCTCTCTCTCTAAGAGCTTCCACCCCTGCGACACGCTCTCTTTCCCCTACGGCGAGATGACACACCACCACTACCCGAGCCAGAGTCCTCCCCGGATGAAGAAGATGGCACCAAGCAAGAAGGAATCGGGACCGCATACCGAATATGGGTAGTCGTCGAAGATATCCAGTCTCTGATGTCCCTCAGCCAAGTGGTCGACACCCGAACTTGCTCCAAGTAAAAGGCAAAATCAATATTAAAGAAAAAAGGATCAAAACAGAAAAGAAACTAAAAAGAGGAAAATAACAGAAAGTTATACTGCAGGATGAAGGACCTCCTCTGTCAAGCCCAGCTCCTCCGAATCCATTGCATGAGGACGGTGCAACATGGGGACCATCCCTCCATCAACCCGCCGAATGTTGTATGAAGGAGTATGCAATCGAACGAAGGGAACCTTTAAAGTCACCGCCATCGCAGATGCTGATGAACCACCACCGCTGTGGGAAGACCCCACCCCCGACTCGAACCCGCAGGAGGGAAAGGCAAGGCATCATATATGTTGGGCGCCATCAACCAGCTCATTACAAAGTATATATAATCATATGGCGCTTCTGTATCAATGTACAAATGGTAGGACTCGCCAATCATCACCGCAATCCTTGCATCCTTCGGAAGTAGCCGCTCCCGCCTCATAGACGTAGGAGGCTGCGCAGGTGGCACCATCACCTCCTCCTCAGCAATCTGCCGAACCACCCTTTCCCTAAGATACTAAGAGTGGCCAAACTCATGCGCCAACAAATGCCTCATCTGCGCATTCACCCCATTCGCCCCCGTATCCTGAACGGCTGTCCCCCAAGGGTAAAAAGTCACCTGAAAATCCCCAAGAAGCATAAGTCAATACATAATCAAAGCATGAGAAAACCAAAACTGAAGAGTAAAGAGTCTTACCCTACCACTGGTCTGGCCATTCAAGACCTGACGCACCGCCTCTAGAGAAAGAGATCCCTACGACTGCCGATTGGCCTTTCGCCATCGATAAAATCAACAGAAGTCCCCAATAGTCTCGTCCTTTAGGGAAATCAACTGGGTACTGCACCTAATCACCTCATATAACCACATCTAACAAAGATAAGAATTCACAATAAAAAAGAGACGCATAAGGAAAATGCGAATGCATGAAAATGTGCAAACTGAAGAATACTTCAAGGAGATACGTGGATCCAGTAAAAGTTTATCGATAGCACCGAATGAATGCATCCAAAGAAAAATAGAGGGTCGCCAAAGTCAGGCTTCCCCAATCATAGAGAGGGATGTTCTAAAACACCCTTAATTACGACAAGAACCACAAATGGACGACGTCGCCGCTTTACACCACCATGAAACCTTCCAACACCAATAATATGAATAACCGGGCCATCTGCCTCACCTGCAGCCTGTCCTCCACATCAACCACCCTACTCAGTAAAACAACCTTCAGTAAGGATAGCCTAATGGAATCCCCACAAACTATCCTCCTTACGTCACCGAGCGTCGCCCTCACTGCCTCCGGCCTGACCCATAGGGAGCGATCCACCTCTATCTTCTCTCCGTCATAATCCATCTCCAACAGCTACTGCACATTTATGGGAATCATGGTCATCTCCCCAAATCCGAAATGAAAGGTGTGGGTAGTATCCCACCATCTCTCCCCCAAAGCGCATAAGACCGCTGTTTAACGAGGCGTCTCATCCAGCGTAGACGCCAACCTACTAAAACCCGCTGATGATATCACCTAACGCACCATGGGTGGAAGATGCTCTCAGACGTCCTTAAGCCCCGTCGTCCCATTGGCACGCATGTTCTTCAAAGATATGTCAGATTGCCAAAAGGAAAAACCCTTGTCAAAAATTCAAGAAGGAAGGAAAAATCACCAAAAAAGAGAAGAATGACAAAAGTCAGGTTACTTACATAACCGTCGGGGTTCACCACCCTCGAAGAGCGATAATGCGACGGCTCTTGCAATAAGGTCCGCTCATCCGTAACCGGATTGTAAGGACATTTTTATCATGTCCAACATGTTTCATTTGTGTATGTCGTACGCCGCTACATTTGGCATGTCTCCTCAAGATCTCACTCGACGATCTCAATCCGAATTTCGAGAATCAAGCATTTATTATCTCCATCATGTGTCCCTCATCTGCCTCATTGGCTTCACGTTCCATGATTTTAGGCTCGTAATGCAAGTGGTACGCAAGAGAAGTCAAAATAGTGCAACAAGTCTTGATAAGGAAGTTCAAGGGCAATTTGGTAATTTTACAGCCACTGTCCGGAGGATTAGTCAACTGGAAAGTTGAAGAGCTTGCCGCAACAAAGATACTGGAAGAAACTTCACCTCAATCCGAGCTACGGTGAACAAGTTATGGCCCGTTGAAAATGGAGATAATTCCAAGAAAACCCTTGGAAATTTTTCTAAGTGTTGAAAGCACTTTGTCCAGCGAATTTCCCCGAACCCAGCCCGAACCGGTTCGGGGGGGAGCGAACCAGTTCGTAGGGTACCCGAACCGGTTCGAGGTCCCTGTACGCTAGATAGAATTTCAGTGTTTTAAATTGGTGGAACTCTTCATTTGTTTTCCTATTTAAACCAACTTCGGGGGAGCTATTTTGTAAGACTTTGGAAGACGTTTTTGAGAGTCCAAATTACTCTAGTCTTCATATTGTTTGAGTCCCAAGACTCATGTTTTGATTCACACAATTGCCAAACCTTTGTGAATCTTTTTGTTAACCCAAGAACACATCCTTGTATTTGTTCAACCCTTGTGGAGAAGCCGTCTCTCTTCTTCATTGCTGACCACCTGGAGTTCCTGCGGGAGATTCCAACTGACACTGTTTCTAGCCGTTGCTTTGAAGGTTTGCCGAAGACACCGTGCATTACACTTGTGGGTGATTATCAGGTTGTATGTAAGTCAATGGTCTTGTAAATTATTCAAAGTTCTAGAAATAAAAGGTTTTGCCCTGCGAGGATTTTTCCTTAATGTTGTGTCGCATGCTTTATTTATTTATGGGTTGAATCACACTCTTTAGATGCATGTTTAGGGGTTGAAATTAAATAAGTGTGTCAAATTAGAAATTTTTGAAGTTAATCAATTATCACACATTCATACGAATTTTCACGGATCGAATGCATTAAAAGAAGTCTCATTCCCCAAAGCAAGAGGCGCCCTGTCCCTCCACTCCACGTTCGCCCAGTCATCAACAGTCAACCATTCCTTATGTACTGTAGTGCTCACAAAGGCGGCCATTTCTTAGAGATCGAAATGCTAGAACGATTTACAGAGGAAAATCGCAGACAGAGAGAAAGCAAGAAGATGTGAAAAATGAAGGGAATTTGCCCCCTTTATACAGGATGCCAAGGGTCATACCAATCGGCATTAACCCCCTACATACCGATCGGCACTGCCCCTTTACCTTCCCGAGGTAGTCCAAAAGTCCATGCCACTGTCGAATGGCACCCTCTGCACCATGTCGATCGGCATCCCCCTTAAAATTTTGTACAATAATTCCCAGAAAATAAGAGAAAATACTAAAAAATCCTCCAAAAATTCCTAAAAATCCCCGAAAAGATTTAAAACATTTTCGCTAAGAGAATTTTACATTTTCCTTAAGAGAAACCCCTAGTTCACCAACGAAACTCTCAAAATCTAAGTGAATCTCCTCCCGAAAACCCCCCTGGAGGATCTCTAAGGATCACCTCCTATGCCCCAAAGGTCTCAGACCTCCCCGAGCAATACGTCCAAACCTGGACCACTTAATCACTTCCCCAGTGGAATTTTATCTATCCCTCCGCCAAATCTACAAAATCATAAGGATTTTCCCATCCATCGACTCCCCAGCTCAAATCAAATTCACAAGGTAACTTCCCCAGCAGAGTTCCCCGAGAACACCTCATCTTTAAGCCCACAAAATTGGCTTTGACCCGCAGAATTGGTCATCTCAACTTAAGCCCGCGGAATTGGCTTTGGCCTGCAGAATTGGTCATCTTAACTTAAGCCCATAGAATTGGCTTTGACCCGAAGAATTGGTCATCTCAACTTAAGCCCGCAGAATTGGCTTTGACCCGCAGAATTGTTCATCACAACTTAAGCCCGCAGAATTAGTTTTGACCCGCAGAATTGATCATCTCACCTTAAGCCAGCAAAATTGGCTTCGACCCGCAGAATTGGTCATCTCAACTTAAGCCTGCATAATTGGCTTCGACCCGTGGACATCTCAACTTAAGCCCGCAGAATTGACTTCGACTCGCATAATTGGTCATCTCAACTTAAGCTTGTAGAATTGGCTTTGATCCGTAGAATTGGTCACCTCATCTTTAAGCCCACAGAATTGGCTTCGACCTGTAGAATCGGTCATCTCACCTTAAGCCCGCAGAATTGGCTTTGACCCACAGAATCGGTCATCTCACCTTAAGCCCGCAGAATTGGCTTTGACCCACAGAATTGGTCATCTCATCTTTAAGCCCTCAGAATTGGTTTTGACCTGCAGAATTGGTCACCTCATCTTTAAGCCCGCAGAATTGGCTTCGACCCACAGAACTGGTCATCTCAACTTAAGCCCGCAGAATTGGCTTTGACCCACAGAATTGGTCATCACAACTTAAGCCCCGCAGAATTGGCTTTAACCCGGAGAATTAGTTATCTCACCTTAAGCCCATAGAATTGGTTTTGACCCACATAATCGATCATCTCAATTTAAGCCTGCAGAATTGTCTTCGACCCGCAGAAATGGTCACCTCATCTTCAAGCCCGTATAATTGGCTTCGATCCACAGAATCGGTCACCTCATCTTTAAGCCCTCAAAATTGGCTTCGACCCACAGAATCGGTCACCCTTATCTTCAAGCCCTCAGAATTGGCTTCGACCCGCAGAATCGATCACCCTTATCTTCAAGCCCTCAGAATTGGCTTCGACTCGCAGAATCGTTCATCCCCATCACCTCCTTAGTAATTGACCTAAAACTTTCCTCCAAACCATCCCTAGTATTCCACCCTTAGGTCCTCATAATCGGCCTCGACCTTCTGAATTGGTCATCCTTACCCACCAGGTCCTCAGAATCGGTCAGGTTCCCCTGAATTGGTCATCCTATTTCAAGGCATTATTCAGTGTCTATTCGACAGCTGTCATTTGTTCCAAACTCACCCGTCGAGGGGCTCTGTAGACTCCCCATTTTGTTACCCCTTAAACACTCCTTAGGTCCCTAGCACCTCCCTTTGTCACTACAAACCCAGGTCATACCCCGAGTACTGACCTAGAAGCCATCGGGCACTCCTAGACTCCGTTTGACCAAAAGTCAGATTTTTTATCTCGATCGAGACTGAATGAATCTTCAAAGGGCCCTGAATCCCCTTTCCAACGGTTTGTCCCGTGCATGATTCCAACTTACCATGCGGACGAACGACCTATTTTCCCCTGAAATCTGATCTAGAGGCCACCGGACGCTCCCGGGCTCCATTTGACCAAAGTCAACTCTTCAGCTCGATCGAGACTGAATGAATCTTCAAAGGGCACTAAAACCCCTTTTCAACGGTCCACCCCGTGCATGATTCTAACTTACGATACGGATGAACGATCCTTTTTACTCCGAGAGGTCACCGAGTGCTTCCAAGGCCCAGTTTATCAAGGTCAACTCCCCGAATCGGATCAAACTCTTTGGAATGTCTAAGTACATCTTCTAAATTTTCAACGGCCCACCCCGTGCGCGATTTGGACTTACCATACAGACGAACGATCCGTTTGCGTTCGACGATTCCCCATCCAATGGACCGACGAGCGCTTCTGAGCCACATTTGACCCAAAGTCAACTCCTGAACACAGGAGCGACCTTAAGGACTTTTAAATTTCAATGAATTACCTTTCCAACAGTTCACCCCGTGCACAATTCGTATTAACGGTTTGCACTCTGAGACCGATTTTTTGAAAAGGCCAGAAAGACACTGCCAAACGGCAGGTCCCAGACCTTGCCTATCGGCAATGTACCTAAACACACCTACCGATTGGCAGGACCAGGGCTATGCCGATCGGCAATGCCCTGGGCCTATAAAAAGGAGGGCTTGACCCAATTTGCAAGGGGAGCCCAGATCTGAAACATATCACTCTCAGCAAATCCAGAAAACCTCTCTCGAAGTCAACGTGATTTCCACATCCAAAACCCTTTCCAACTTTAAATTTTCACCAAACTTAGTGAATTCACTACCCTCCATCATCATCCAAGTGCAAGGGTTTCTCTCCAACACTCAAGATTAAGCTCAAGATCTTCAAGAACGTCCAATTTTTTCAATTCTCTCCTTAAATTCTCATAAATTCATATTAACTTGTTTTTATTATTTAACACTCTTATTCTCTCATCTCACATATCCTAATATAATTTTTATTTAGTATTATTGCACATCTCTTATTTTCATATAAATAAAAAAACCAAAAAAATAAGAAAAATAGGGTTTGCTCATAAATTCCAAATGAGAATTCTCACGTTTTTCTTACACTTCTCTCACAACTAAAACATTTTTTCCACACACACACACACACAAATAAGAGAATACCCCGATTGGATTTATGGTATAAACCCCACCCCTCATTTTGCATTCGAACTACGTGGACTTTGATGCCTCTATAGGCTACGTAGGCGTCTCGGGGTAAAACTCGAGACTCGAGTCCTATTTTTACTCTTTTTCTCTCATTTTCTATTTTCACTAAGTTCAATTCTCTTAGATCCTATATATATATATATATATATATATATATTTGATCTTAGCTGCGTATTATTCCACATACGTTATCGTTCCATTACAACGATCAACGCAAGGATAATCGCGTAAATCCTATTTTCTAATATTATTTTTATGAACCTTCCGACGAATGACTCGATTTATCTCTTCCATGGTACAAGTCGATGATTCCTATCTCTACTACATATACACATGCATGCATATCACGGGGAAAATAGCAAAAACCCATGAGAGACCGTAAGGGCGAATTGGGTGCCTAACACCTTCCCATTTCGTAACTTAGCCTCCGGACCCTTTTCGAATCATTTTGGTTTCGTTTGCATCAGAATGTCTTTAGATGTTGTTCTTTGGGATGGCTCCCTTTCTTTTGTCTGTTTCGAGTAAAATAGACTGACGACTCCATCTCTCTATATTTTTACCTCATCAATGACGCTTGCCGAAGCGCTCCCGAGAGGGACGCACGGGACCTAGGATCCTCACGCTCCCGCCCGCCGTGAGGATCAGGGATGGCCACAATATATATATATATGGATTTATGAATAGTTCTACTATGTTAAAATAGTAGATATGGTATTAATAATAAATGCTTTGCGCCAAGTGGTCTTAACATTAGGGTTGAGGATTAGTGTAAATATATAGGGACGATGAGACTATCTTCATACTCCTTCGAAAGAATTCCACTAAGGTCTAGAATGAAGCTTTCCAAGAAGCCTTTGACCAAATCAAGCAATATCTAACCCAACATCTGGTATCATGCCACTGCAGCATGGTCTTTCCCTACTCCTCTACCTAACCGTAACAGACACCGCAGTTGGGGCTTTTCTATCCCAACACCTTGAAAAGTCCCACAAAGAGAAAGCCATCTACTATTCCAGTCACAAGTAAGATGGGTATGAATATAACTACACAGCCTTAGAAAAAGCACGTGTCTCCCTTGTTTGGTCCACCCAAAAATTATAGCACTACATGCTTGCCTTTCCCATCAAACTTATGTCCCGAATGGATCCTATCAAATACCTACTCGAGAAGCCTGTCCCGTTCAGTCGAATGGCCTGTTGGTTAATGTTTTTAGTCAAATTTGATATTATCTATGTCACGCAAAAAGCGATGAAAGGAAGAGTCATCTCGAACTACCTTACTGACAACTCTATCGAAGAAACTAATGTCTGTATTTTCGAGTTTCAGGATGAGGATATCCTTTATACCTCCTAAGAAGACCTTCGATGGCAAATGTTCTTCGATTGTGCTGCCAACAAGAAATGGTATGGCATTAGGATACTCCTAATCGCCTCTGATGACTCTCACACTCCCATTGCCATCAAGATGGATTTTCCCTGCAACAACAATATGACTGAATATGAGGCGTGCACGGTAGACCTCAAAGTTTCTCTCAAAAAAATAATTCGATACATAGATGTCTATGGGGATTCAACCCTCATCATCGTTCAATTACTCAGAAGATGGAAAGTTAAGTACTAGAAACTCTTACCCTTCCATGCCCAGATAGAAGAGCTAGCCTCCCAATTCTAAGAAACCACCTTCCATTACCTGCCTCGAGCAAAGAACAACCTAGTCGATGCCATTGCTACCTTAGCCTCCATTATTGACATGCCCGAGGAATAACAATATCCCCCTTCCTAGTCCAAAAGTAAGATAAACCAACCCACTGCTACCACATTGAGCTCATCACAGAAAAAGATCCTGATATAGTCGACTGATGGTACTATGATATTTGGCCTCAAGCATGGTAGGTACCCCCAAGGTTCTAACAAGAAAGATCGAGCAACCCTTCGTAAACAAGTTGCCCAGTACATTATCTGCGATAAAGCATTGTTCAAGCGAAACTTCGACAAAACCCATTTACACTACATCGCAGGGCCTAATATTGAAGAGATGATGCAAAAAATCCACATAGGGGAATATGGACCCCACATGAATGGTCATACGCTCGCAAAAAAGATCGTCCGACAAGGTTACTACAGGACTACCATGGTTCAAGATTGCACCGCCTATGTTTGGAGATGTCTTAAATGCCAGTATTTTTCCAACCTTCAGCACTTGCCTCCACGAGAATCATACAACATGACTTCTCCCTTTTCATTCTCCAAATGGGGTATCGACATCATAAGGAAGATTACACCCAAAGCCTCCAATGGGCATGAATTCATCCTAGTTTCCATTTACTACTTCACTAAATGGGTTGAAGCCGATTCGTACGCATTTTTGAATGCTAAGAAGGTGGCCAAGTTCAACAAGAAAAACATCATCTGTCGATAATTTATATTACATTTATTTAATCTTATGAGTATATTCCTTTTAACATAGTGGTTCCTAAAACACTTAAAAATTTCATGGAATAATAATTGGTTCTCCTTAAATTTATTTAGGTTATTATAAACTAAATTCTCAAAATTATTGGGGTATTACATTCTTCACCTCTAACGAAAAGAATTCCATCCTTGGAATTCATAGAAATAACACATACATGTTTCAAAATAATTATGGATACTAGTGTTTCATTGTATCCTCCACTCCCAAGTGGACTCATACTTGTTATGGAGACCCTACTAAATACGAACTAACGAAACTCTATGGTCTAAGATACAAGTTATCTTCTCGGTGACTGAGACATCGACATCTAAATAGATATCGTCAAAGTCTATATGTTCATAAGAAACCTCACCCAGCAAGAATCGATAATCATCGATACGTGGAACACGTGGAATATAAAGATAGATTATCTAAGATCATTAAACGTTAAGCAAGGAAACCTATACGATATGTGACCATAAATAGTTCATACCTCGGGCTAACTTCCCTTCTTCCTAAAATGTGTCACCCCCTCTCATGGGTTACACCTTGACCACTAACATTGTCTCCTCATATTTTGGGACACCTTATCCCAATCGGATATACCGAAAACTATGATCCATGAACCTCTTGCATGATAACCCTACGTAACTCCTTGCCTGATGTCACAACCAAACTCTCTTTGTACTGCAAAATACCATTTGATCCAGTGATGTAAAGAGATACACTAGTGGGCCAAAAACTCGATCGCCCTCTCATTACAAAAATATTATATGACTACGATCAGAACACCTGGATAAGCATGTCAGTAGTCATGATGATCATCCCCATAACCCTATTGGCTAACTCGCCAAATACCTGAACTAAACCTACATCTATCAACTGAATAGAAAACAACCCGCCAGTTTGTCGTCAAATTAAGCCATATGTCACCACATTAATCTTCCTTAGATTATGATGAATCGTAAACTTATAATTCTTAATGAACTGGATCCACCATCATTGTTACATGTTTAAATATTTATACGTGCACAAATACTAAAGGCTATTGTGATCACCCAAAAAGTGTGAACTTCTCACACCACAATTGATGCCTCCAAATGTGTAGTGTGAAAACTCCAAGTGCTAAATCCAAACTATAAGTCAGATAGTTACCCTCGTGGGGTTCCCGACTTCAAAAATGCATTGCGATAGGGAGATCCTCCCACATCAACACTCCACATAATCCCTGTAAGGAAGTATCGGTGAATACCGAATACTCAACCCACTCCTAGGTAGAGGTTAAATTGGAGACGAATTCAACTTCTCCCAGAGAGTGTCGAAGGCATGTAAATGCATATCTCTCCAAACAAAATTGAATCCCCTTTTTATTCAACTCGATCACGGTCCCGCAATCTTTAAATTTTTTTTAATAAACTTTGGATAATACCCTTTTAATAAAAAAATGCTATGAACCTCTGTAAGTGTCATGGGTTGTCAATAATCCAAATGTCCAAAACCTGCTTCAGATATAATGATCATCCCACTCCTAAATCAAATTCCCCGAAAAAAAATTCACCCCTCGTTTCCAAAACTCACATATATGGGATTTCACATAAATATTATTCTCCCGCGGCATATGAAGTGAAAACCCTCAAATATTTGGCATGCTCCCCTTTGGGTCACGAATAAATCAAGATCTCACTAATGAAGATGATGATAAACCAACCCAAATACAAACCCGATGCATTAAATTCATGAACACAATAGGGCATCAGTCAACCCAAATTTTATGACCTTAAACTCATAAGAACCATAATGACTCAAAAATACACTCTTTTGAACAACTTACTCATGTACCCTCAACTGGTGGTACCCCGAACTTAAATCAATCTTCAAGAACAATGAAGCACTATGATGTTAGTCAATTAGATCGTGAATTCCCGATATAGGATGCTCATTCCTCATTGAAACCTTATTCAATCCCAGATAGTCAACAAACAAACATAGTGAACCATTTTGCTTTTTTACAAAAGAACTGAGACTCCTCACAGTGACATACTATGCCGAAAGAATTCTTGTTGTAATAGAACGCCCTTGATTCTTTCTCTCAAATACCTCACACTTATAAAATTCATCCAGTAGGACTCCTTGCAACAGGTGTGATATCGGGGCCCTAAATCACAAAGTAAATTTCTCGAGCTGGCGGTAACCCTGGCACCTGTTCAAATGCGTGGGCAAAATCTCTGACAATCCAAATAGAATCTAGTGCCCTCCGACGCCATCTCATCAATAAAATACATGTGTAAAATGTCTCACACTTTGACATAAGTATAACTACAATGTACCTATCCTAACCTGATATCGTGTGAAGGATAATCTGACCCCTACCATATATATATATGATTCTATACTTCACATATTAGTTTATATCCAAGATCACATCGTAAGTGTGGGTGTTTAAAACTAACAAATCAGCCTCAAAACACAAGTTATCAATGTAAGTCACCACATCATCATAAATCTCCAAAAATATGAGTAGACACATCTACCGGAGTATGTATCGATGAGTACGTATCGATACTGTCTATCACACTGTCTCGAAAATAAGTCCCAAATCCCCACAAAACTATGCGATACGATTGAGTGTGTGACATCGTTGTCAAATAAAACTCTACCTAAAGTGTCGAAAATGTAAAATGTACCATCCACCACTTGGACCTGCTTCAAGTCCTAATGGGCATATGCCATTTAATGATTTCTTCCATACTAAAGTTGGTCTTGCTAATACATAATCGATTCCTCCACATATAAAACATACTAGCTAGACTATTGGAACGTCCTCCATCCAGGTCCAAAGTTCCCTTTTTAACCTTTGTCCCCCACATAATGACCAAGGCTGTAGGCAGAGTATTTGCAGGTTGTAAGGCCC
This sequence comes from Sambucus nigra, assembly GCA_949130495.1. Taxonomy (NCBI): domain Eukaryota; kingdom Viridiplantae; phylum Streptophyta; class Magnoliopsida; order Dipsacales; family Adoxaceae; genus Sambucus; species Sambucus nigra. The sequence continues at coordinate 30,729,391 of OX422207.1, read as the reverse complement.
TAAAACACGATTAGTAAGGTTAATTATACGATTAAGTATAAGTTATGAGTTATAAGTTATAAATTGGTTATGTGGTTAATTGCATCATGAAAATATGTTTCTAAATGCATCATTATGTTTATAAAAAGTAAGCTAGAGTGTTGGTGCGAAAGTGGCGATGTTTGGTCGCCAAATGTGAAAGTTATGAAATTCTAAGTAAATAATTACTCTTCTGTTCGAGCCCAAATTAGGTGTACTAGTTTTATGATTTTGGGATAACACAAAACATGAAAGTTGTATATGTTTAAGTTATATACTCATAGACACAAAGTGAGATTAAATCGGGGCTCGAAATAGTGAGTTATGGTGATTTTACGAGGCAGGACAAATCTGTCATTAAAGGAATTGTCCTATTGGACCCCTTGCCCAACGAATCGCGTAATACCACCTTAAAGTGGTCACATAGCCACGTTTTTAAGCTTATAAGGCATAACTTATCATCCTTTTCATTTCCTATTACAAGCTTGAGAAAAATATGCTTATGGAGAGAGAAAAACAAAGTTAAGGAAGAATTTCTTTGAAAATTCACCATAAATCGAGGAATTCTCGTGAGGTAATTACATCTTTATTAAAGTTTGTCACATGGATGAGTTATATACTTGGCATGTTTTTATTTCTTATTTGGATATATATTTTAATGATACCCATATTGCTGAATTGTGTTGGAACAAGGATGGGTTAAGAACATAGGTTAGAACTAGAGCTAGGATCGTAAATGCATACTTTAAAGTTCTAAATTTACATCATCTTTTCGTAAAGCATTTTGATTTAGAAAATCCATGATTATGATGTATATTTCTGCTAAAACATGTTTATTATATGTTTCCATGAATTATACTCAAGGTCAAGGTTATGTATGCTTAAAAATGTTAAGTTATGCCTTAATGTTGTATTTTGACTTAGTTATGCTAAAAATGGTATAAATCATGGAATACTTATTGGAATTGAGTGATTCAAGTTGGAGAGTAAAATACACTCATACATGTATAACATATCCGAAAATTGTGTAAAACTACCAAGGAATGAACCCTTGGTGATAGTTTGAAGTCGTGGTTTAAAATCTGCCCTAAAGGAGCAAGAATGCATACCAAGTGTTTGACGTTTTGCTCGACATAGAAAATGAGCCCTAGAAATTATGAAACATTAAATTTGTATTATTCACTATGTTTACTGATATTGGGTGGAATATCATGAAAATTTATGTTGTACAAAAATTATGAGAATTCCAGGAAGTTGAAGTTGTGTTGTTGTTTTTCTTGAGAAACGATTTGGAAAAGGCTGTAATAAAATGGGCATAACTTTGTCTAGCAAATTCGTAATTTAATTCTGTAAATTGTGTTAGAACCCTAATTAATTGGGTGTTATATAAATGTGAAGTGTCATATGTAATTCCTCCTTAGTTATTTCTGATTGACCAAATTATGTGATGTGTTACTGGGTTTGATGTTAATCGGTGTATTCAAACACTAACGACATTGGCTTGTTAGGTGGGGAAGCAGCTAATACTACCATACCAAGGAAGTAGTTGGTATTAATCTTAGCACTAAATCCAAGGTGAGTGACCTTCCTTTATAAATATAAATGCTTATAATTTCATATTGAAATGTGTAGTTAAACACATGTGTGAAAATGTTTATGGGAGTAATGTTGTATTTATGAAACATATGCATATGATTAAAAATGTTAAGCGATGTTATATGATGATATGGACTAGTGAGTCCTTTGTCTAATGTTAAGGACTGTGGTGGGTCCTACGGGATATGGTGGTCCTGTTAATCCAACTTAAAGGTTTGTGTACTCGGGCCTAATAAAGGGATGTGGTGGTCCCTAATTACTGTGGTGGGTTAATTGGACTGTGGCGGGTCCAGGCTTGCGAGAGTTTCACAATTCCTGTTGGGTTGTAGCATTAGAACAAAATAAAAATGGTTATTCAAATTGGTTATATGTGTGGTATGTGGTCATTAACTAAGCCTTTATAGCTTACACTCCTGTAATGTTTTGTTTCAGGTATGCTTATAAATTGGAGTTCACTGCCAAGTTAGGACCTTAAAACGGGGGAGTGACGGCTATTTAGTATGGTTTAAATATCAAGATTCCTTTTGTGTAATTATTAAACTAAGGATCTTGGTTATGTAAAGTTATGTAGTACTTATAAGTTATAAGTAAAGGCAGTTATGTTTTCATCTACACATTTGAAAAAAAAAATCTTATGCTATTTTCCTCAGAGATTTAAATTAAAGTATTGTTTAAGGCAATTTATCTCTAAATTAAAGGATGAGTTTAACAAAATTAATTCGGGGCGCGACAACTTGGTATCAGAGCGTGGTCATTAGGTTCTGGATAGGGTGTGAGGGTCTAGATTGGCAGTGGACACTAGAAAGTGAGTTTGTTATGCATCTGGATTTTGACTAACAATGTTAATATTAAACTGCTGCTATTATATTTTGTTTAAGTTAATTATATTGCAGTGAGTGATGGATCCACACGAGCCGCATGATAGAGCAGAGGGTGAGGCATCCTATGTACCTAATAGTCAGCAATGACATAGACCTATTGAAGTGGATGAACCAGAGGTGCAACAACAACCTATTGATGATGTGGGAAGAATATTACGTGCTGTGGCACAACTTATGGAACAAGCAAGAGGTGGAGAACATGGTGGGGATAGGGACAAATTACATGAGAGGTTCATGAAGTTACGTCCGCCTGCATTTACTGGGACCACGGATCCGTTAGTGGCAGAGGGGTGGGTTAGAAAGATGGAAACAATATTCAAGGTGATGGAAGTGAGAGATGAACAAAAGGTTTTATTAGCAACCTTTAGGTTAGAGGCTGATGCAAAGTTATGGTGGGATGCAACAGAAAGGTTACTTACTACAATGGGGGGAGTGGTGCCAATAAATCCTCCACGAATTACATGGGAGAGGTTTGTGAAAGTGTTCTTTGAAAAATATTTCCCAAGGCTTTATAGGAAGGAGAAAGAGGAAGAATTTATCATGTTGAAACAGGGGAATCGAACAGTGGCAGAGTATGAAGCTTTATTTATATCCTTATCTAGATTTGCACCTGACTTAGTGAGGACGGAAGAAAGTAAATGTGATCGGTTTCAAACCGGGCTGAGTGTAGATATAAAAAGCATGGTTGCTAATATGAAGATAACGGATTATGTGGACTTGGTGGATAGGGCCATGGTGTCAGAAAAGTCAATAAAAGAAATGCAAGTTGAACACTCGAAGAAAGCTAGACATGATAGTATAAGATCATATGGATGGGAGGCGGGAACCTCAACTCAGAGTGTAGCACGAGGAGTGCCTAAGGTCCAAGAGTTTAAAAATAATAGAAATGCACGTGGAAGATTTCAAGCTCGAGGTGGAAGGACTGGGATGAATCGATCAAAAAATGATCGAGCCATATTTTGTTATAGATGTGGTGGTCAAGGGCACATGTCTCGGGAGTGTACAATAGCTGAGACGACACCTTTATGTTTCCATTGTCATTAACCGGGGCACTTACGAAAGAATTGTCCAGCGATGGGAGCTACAAATTCAGTTGGGAGTGTGACAGTAGGAGATAGGATTTCTACACCGAAAGTACACAGGGGAGGTAGAGGAGGCGTGTCTCAAAACCAAGGCCAAGGCAGAGTGTTTGCACTGACGTAATAAGATGCACAAGCTATGCCTAACGTAGTGACAGGTACACTTCCTATTGGTGATAAAGATGCTTATGTGTTGATAGATCATGGTTCTACACATTCTTTTGTGTCTTTTCTTTATCTGTTGCATCTTAATAAACCATTATCATCATTAGATTCTGGTTTAGCTATTGTTACTCCAGTGGGGGGTTGGTTTTTATTGAGAGGGTATATAGGGAGTGTGTGGTACGAGTGGGTGAAAAAGAATTACTAGTTGACTTATTACCTCTCGATATGCGTGACTTTGATGTCATACTGGGTATGGATTGGTTAGCCTCATATCATGTATGTTTGGATTGCTTTAAAAAGGAGGTAGTGTTTCAGTTATCGGGTGAACCTGAATTTAAATTTATTGGGGAACGGAATGTCACTCCAACTTGTTTGATTTCTGCTACAAAATGTTATGAACTGCTAAGGAAAGGATGTGAGGGTTATCTTGCCCATGTGGTGGACATACGACAAGAGGCTGGAAAATTATCAGATATACCAGTAGTTAATGAGTTTGCAAATGTCTTCCCAGAAGAACTCCCAGGGTTAGCACCAGACCGTGAGGTGGAATTTTCGATTGAGTTGGTACCAGGAACTGCACCAATATCTATTGCACCATATCGTATGGCCCCTGCAGAATTAAAAGAGCTAAAGATACAGTTGCAAGATTTGTTAGATCATGGTTTTATAAGGCCTAGTGTATCACCGTGGGGAGCCCCAGTATTGTTTGTGAAAAATAAAGATGGAACCATGAGGCTGTGCATCGATTATCGTCAATTGAATAAGGTGACTATCCGTAACAAATACCCACTACCTCGCATTGATGACTTGTTCGATCAGTTGCAAGGAGCCAAAGTGTTTTCTAAGATTGATCTCAGATCCGGATATCATCAATTGAAAGTAAGAGTTTGTGACATTTCTAAAACTGCTTTTCGTTCCAGGTATGGACATTATGAATTTCTTGTCATGCCATTTGGGTTAACAAATGCACCGGCCGTATTCATGGATTTGATGAACCGTATATTTCACCCATATGTGGATTCTTTTGTTATTGTCTTCATCGATAATATTTTGATATATTCTCGTAGTAGGGATGAGCATGAATGCCACCTGCGTATTATTTTACAGACCTTGCGAGAGAAGCAGTTGTATGCTAAATTTTCTAAATGTGAATTTTGGCTAGACAAGGTAGTATTTTTGGGGCATGTTATTTCTGCTGATGGTATTTGTGTAGATCCCAAAAAGGTTGAAGCAGTAATGAATTGGGAAAGACCAACTAGTGTGACAGAGGTGCGTAGCTTTTTGGGATTGGCGGGCTATTACAGGAGGTTTATACCGGGGTTTTCTTCTATTGCATTGCCATTAACTAAGCTTACCAGAAAGGAGAACAAGTTTGTGTGGAGTGGCTATTGTGATAAAAGCTTTGAAAGTTTAAAGGGTAAGTTGACATCAGCTCCAGTATTGACTATCCCAACGGGTACAGAAGGTTTAGTTATTTATAGTGATGCCTCGTATCAAGGACTCGGTTGTGTGTTAATGCAGCATGGAAAGGTAATTGCTTTTGCTTCTCGACAGTTAAAGATACATGAACGCAACTACCCTACACACGATCTTGAGTTGGCTGCAGTAGTTTTTGCATTAAAAATCTGGAGACACTACTTATATGGTGTTAGTTGTGAAATTTTTACTGACCATCAAAGCTTAAAATACTTATTTACACAAAAAGACTTGAACTTGAGGCAAAGAAGGTGGATGCAACTTATAAAAGATTATGATTGCACGATACATCACCATCCGGGTAAAGCTAATGTTGTTGTTGATGCTTTGAGTAGAAAATCTCTAGGCATAGTATCTTGTATTTATTGTATTCGAGTTGACCTGCTGAGAGAGTTAGCTTTAATGGGGGTGGAATTAACTTTGAATGAGTCTTATGGAATAGTGGCACATTTAAATGTTAGACCCACGTTGATAGACTGGATAAAACAAGCACAGGCAGGAGATGCAGAATTGGAGAAAGTTAGAGATAATATGAAAAAGGGTAAAGCAAATGAATTTTCTATTCGGGATGATGACATTGTTATGTACGGAGACCGTTTGTGTGTACCTAATGTGCCTGATTTAAGAAGAACAATTTTAGAGGAAGCGCATTGTTCTTTATATGCTATGCATCCAGGGAGCATGAAACTGTATAGATATTTGAAACAATGTTATTGGTGGCCGGGAATGAAACACGACATTGCAGATTTTGTTGCTAGATGTCTAGTTTGCCAACAGGTGAAGGTGGAGCATCAGAAGCCAAGTGGTTTACTACAGCCCTTACCTATTCCTGAGTGGAAATGGGAGCATGTTACTACAGATTTTGTTATAGGTTTACCAAAATCATCACGAGGGTTTGATTCTATTTGGGTTTTCGTTGATAGGTTGACTAAGTCTGCACATTTTCTTCCTGTTAAAACTACTTACTCCATGGATAGATATGCCAAATTATATGTGGATGAGATTATCAGATTGCATGGTGCACCTGTTTCTATTATTTCTGATCGAGATCCTAAGTTTACTTCTCACTTTTGGCCTAGTTTACAAGAAGCTTTGGGGACTAAATTGAAATTTAGTACAACTTTTCATCCTCAAACTGATGGGCAGTCAGAAAGAACGATCCAAACACTTGAAGACATGTTACGAATCTGTGTGTTGGAGTTCAAGGGGAGTTGGGATGAACACTTGCCACTAATAGAGTTTCCTTATAATAATAGCTATCATTCGAGTATTGAGATGGCTCCTTATGAAGCTTTGTATGGGAGAAAATGCAGAACTCCAGTGTGTTGGACTGAAGTAGGAGAACGAAAACTACTTGGGCCAGAAATCATACAGCAGACTACTGAAAAGATAAATCTTATCCATAATCACTTGAAGGTGGCGCAAAGCAGACAGAAAAGTTATGCAGACAACCGAAGAAAAGAATTGAAATTTGAGGAAGGTGATCGAGTATTCCTACGTGTTTCTCCTTGGAGACGGGTTATGAGATTCGAGAAGAAGGGAAAGTTAAGTCCCAGGTACATTGGCCCTTATGAGATAATGAAACGGGTTGGAGCTGTAGCTTATAAATTGGCGTTACCACCAGAATTTTCTCGGATACACGATGTTTTTCATATATCAATGTTACGTAAGTATGTGTCTGATCCTTCACATGTATTTGCTTCACAACCGATAGAGCTTCAAGAGGACCTAACCTACGTGGAGGAACCAATTTCTATTGTAGATCGAAAGGAGCAAGTGTTACGTAGTAAAACCATTTCACTAGTTATGGTGATGTGGAGAAGTCAGAATGCGGAGTATGCCACCTGGGAAGGGGAGGATAACATGAAGAAGAAATATCCTCAATTGTTTGGTAAGTTTCTTATGCGTTAAATTTCGAGGACGAAATTTTTATAAGAGGGGTAGAATTGTAAGGCCCTAAAACACGATTAGTAAGGTTAATTATACGATTAAGTATAAGTTATGAGTTATAAGTTATAAATTGGTTATGTGGTTAAATGCATCATGAAAATATGTTTCTAAATGCATCATTATGTTTATAAAAAGTAAGCTAGAGTGTTGGTGCGAAAGTGGCGATGTTTGATCGCCAAATGTGAAAGTTATGAAATTCTGAGTAAATAATTACTCTTCTGTTCGAGCCCAAATTAGGTGTACTAGTTTTATGATTTTGGGAAAACACAAAACATGAAAGTTGTATATGTTTAAGTTATATACTCATAGACACAAAGTGAGAGTAAATCAGGGCCCGAAATAGTGAGTTATGGTGATTTTACGAGGCAGGACAAATCTGTCATTAACGGAATTGTCCTATTGGACCCCTTGCCCAACGAATCGCGTAATACCACCTTAAAGTGGTCACATAGCCATGTTTTTAAGCTTATAAGTCAGAAATTATCATCCTTTTCATTTCCTATTGCAATCTTGAGAAAAATATGCTTATGGAGAGAGAAAAACAAAGTTAAGGAAGAATTTCTTTGAAAATTCACCATAAATCGAGGAATTCTCGTGAGGTAATTACATCTTTATTAAAGTTTGTCACATGGATGAGTTATATACTTGGCATGTTTTTATTTCTGATTTGGATATATATTTTAATGATACCCATATTGCTGAATTGTGTTGGAACAAGGATGGGTTAAGAACATAGGTTAGAACCAGAGCTAGGATCGTAAATGCATACTTTAAAGTCCTAAATTTACATCATCTTTTCGTAAAGCATTTTGATTTAGAAAATCCATGATTATGATGTATATTTCTGCTAAAACATGTTTATTATATGTTTCCATGAATTATACTCAAGGTCAAAGTTATGTATGCTTAAAAATGTTAAGTTATGCCTTAATGTTGTATTTTGACCTAGTTATGCTAAAAATGGTATAAATCATGGAATACTTATTGGAATTGAGTGATTCAAGTTGGAGAGTAAAATACACTCATACATGTATAACATATCCGAAAATTGTGTAAAAATACCAAGGAATGAACCCTTGGTGATAGTTTGAAGTCGTGGTTTAAAATCTGCCCTAAAGGAGCAAGAATGCATACCAAGTGTTTGACGTTTTGCTCGACATAGAAAATGAGCCCTAGAAATTATGAAACATTAAATTTGTTTTATTCACTGTGTTTACTGATATTGGGTGGAATATCATGAAAAGTTATTTTGTACAAAAATTATGAGAATTCCAGGAAGTTGAAGTTGTGTTGTTGTTTTTCTTGAGAAACGATTTGGAAAAGGCTGTAATAAAATGGGCATAACTTTGTCTAGCAAATTCGTAATTTAATTCTGTAAATTGTGTTAGAACCCTAATTAATTGGGTGTTATATAAATATGAAGTGTCATATGTAATTCCTCCTTAGTTATTTCTGATTGACCAAATTATGTGATGTGTTACTGGGTTTGATGTTAATCGGTGTATTCAAATACTAACGACATTGACTTGTTAGGTGGGGAAGCAGCTAATACTACCATACCAAGGAAGTAGTTGGTATTAATCTTAAAACTAAATCCAACGTGAGTGACCTTCCTTATGAAATATAAATTCGTATAATTTCAAATGGAAATGTGTAGTTAAACACATGTGTGAAAATGTTTATGGGAGTAATGTTGTATTTATGAAACATATGCATATGATTAAAAATGTTAAGCGATGTTATATGATGATATGGACTAGTGAGTCCTTTATCTAATGTTAAGGACTGTGGTGGGTCCTACGGGATGTGGTGGTCCTGTTAATCCAACTTAAAGGTTTGTGTACTCGGGCCTAATAAAGGGATGTGGTGGTCCCTAATTACTGTGGTGGGTTAATTGGATTGTGGCGGGTCCAGGCTTGCGAGAGTTTCACAATTCCTGTTGGGTTATAGCATTAGAACAAAATAAAAATGGTTATTCAAATTGGTTATATGTGTACTAAGCCTTTATAGCTTACACTCCTGTAATGTTTTGTTTCAGGTATGCTTATAAATTGGAGTTCACTGCCAAGTTAGGACCTTAAAACGGGGGAGTGACGGATATTTAGTATGGTTTAAATATCAAGATTTCTTTTGTGTAATTATTAAACTAAGGATCTTGGTTATGTAAAGTTATGTAGTACTTATAAGTTATAAGTAAAGGCAGTTATGTTTTCATCTACACATTTGAAAAAAAAAATCTTATGCTATTTTCCTCAGAGATTTAAATTAAAGCATTGTTTAAGGCAATTTATCTCTAAATTAAAGGATGAGTTTAACAAAATTAAGTCGGGGCGCGACACAGGTGGTATCTCATGCCTGGGTGTAACTAAGTGTGTCTGGACCGCTCGAGCGATTAACCTCAACAAACTATTATTTCCCTAAAGTAATATTACCCTTGGGCATCTGGGTTGGAATACTCGGTATAACAGGCATCTATGGTGTGGGGACTACGAAATCGTCTTACCTCGCTGGCTTGGGCTAAATGAAAATTCCTATTAACCAACGTTTAAAATTTAATATGGATATCCTATAGGGAATGAGACACAGAGGAGAGTACAAGGAAGAACACGTATCAAAGAACGTTGCGCAAAAGTCTAAAAGAATTTATAACCCTTGAGGCCTAAGACCATGCTCTAATAATAACTGTAACACCCCGGCTAATTTAACACTTAGGTTGATCAAGTCTAAATATAAAAATCATACGGGATACTAAAAAACAAAATAATTCGCAGCATGAAGGGATCAAGTGAAACAATAGATACTAATTTGGAAGTGATGAAAAAATCCTCAAATATAACTCATAATGTCTGAGATCTAAAACTATAAACAATGTTGTCTCGACAGTAATACATAAGTATAATCCCCAAAGAGTCTATGAATATTACAAGTCATCTAAGTATCATCATACAACTAGACATATCAAAATAAGCTAGACTTAAAAAGATAAATGATAACATGAGCAGATAAAGATCGACAACGTCTCTGGAGCCGATATCCTAAGAGATGTATATCACACGGTGACAGGATCGAAAGACAGTCTAAGTGTGAGGTCTAGTCCTAGCACCTGGTTTCCACAAAAAGGGGGTTAAAACTCTATAAAGTAACTTAGAATGTAATACCCCAATAATTTTGAGAATTTAATTTATAATAACCTAAATAAATTTAAGGAGAACAAATTATTATTCCATGAAATTTGCAGTGATTTAGGGGCCACTGAGTTAAAATGAATATACTCATAAGATTTAAGGAATGTAATATAAATTATAATGATTAATGGATTCGATTACAAAATTATTAATTAATTTAAGTGTTTAAAATTATTAATTAATTTGAAATACGACGTGGCAATTTTAGGAGATGGAGTGCTACATATTATATTTTATATATAAACTTAAGGAGTATATATTTTGGACTATTCAAATTGGGCCGCATCACATTTTAAATGTTTGGCTAATACTTTGGGCCGTAAAAAGGCAATATAGAAAGGAAAATGAATTTGGGCTTCAGGGTAAGTAATGTTTAGGTAGTAGGCATTGTGGGAGTATATTAATTATAATGATTACATTTAAAGAAAGGGGTATGATATAGGAAAAAGATGGCGGCGCTTTAAGGAAGAAGTGAAAAAAGAGGGTTGAAGTTTATTTTCTTCCACTGTGAAGAAACCAAGGAAAAAAAATGAAAGTTTTCCCTCCATTAGTCAAACCAAGCTGCACACCTAGAAGAGAGGACATTTCGATATGGGGAATGGCAGTTGACCCTAATAACTGCATGTATAGGTGGAATAAAAGGGGGGACCACTCTTCATAAATTTTGCGGGGGATTCCCTTGCTACCTAATGAGGAAACTAAAGTCTAAGTTAAGTATAGTTAAGGGATGTGTTATATATTTCTGTTTCAGATCATAAATCAAGGAGGGTCCTTTTTGTCACCATCCAACGTTGAAAACCAAGTGAAGAAATAAAGGGTGTGGGTCATTCTTTTTGGCATTTAATGTTGTCGGACAGTTTCTATTGAGTGAGGGACCCTCTCCTCTTTGTCAACTATTTCTTTTACTGAGATGTTATTATTTCTGCCCCAATCCAGACCTTGTTCATATTTTCAAATTAAGCCCCAATTTTTATTCATACATTACTTTGAAGAGGTTTTTCAGGCTATTTTTTAGGGGACTCTCAAGAACACTTCTTCACCAATTCGGGACTAATCATGGGATATTTTTTTCGAGGCAATTGATTTTCTACTCCTCTCCATTTATGTGTCTATTTGCTAATTTAACCTAAACTAAATTTTTGTATTAAAATTTATTAGTGACCTTCAGGAAATTTTGCAATCCTAAATTATGTTATATTTGGTCGATTTAAATAGTTTTATACCCTTAAAAATACATGTTGAGGCTATTAGTTTGCGAAAATTAATTATTGACCCCAACGCATGAAAATGAGGTTTTTTTGGTGTAGACCCCGTTTGTAGAAATTAACAATCTGAGATACAAGGATAGACAAGGCGAACTTAATTTAGAATTAAAAGGTTATGAAAGTTCATTTTCTTAGTATGATTGTACCTTACGCTTTAGGAGTACCACTTTTGACATGGATATTCCAAATTGAAGAGATTTGTTACAAGACTTTTATTCATGTTATAATAACCACTATGAAAATATTGCAAATGACTTGGGACAATTGATACACATTAATGGAACCCTCATAATGTAACATACCCATGCAAAATAATTACCGATCCCTTTAATGTGAGAACTCAATATGAACCCATGTTCGAAACCATGCTATTATTGATGTGCATTCTATTATATATACGTTAGAAGGAGTACGCGATATTATTTTGGTCTGATTGTTATATAGTAGTGTGGATTAATTCGGATTCTTACCATACTCTCGCATAATAAACCTTAAATAATTTGTCTTAACTACTACTCTATCTAAACGTTAGTGTATCGGGAGGGTTCCTTGTTTGGATTTCACTTCGGTGAGACGTCCCACGTACCGATTTTAGGTACGAGTTGTCGTGACGGCTTAAATGCCATCCTATCACATAATAAACCTTAAATAAATTGTCTTAGAAACTACACTATCTAAACATTAGTGTATCGGGAGGGTTCATTGTTTTGATTTCAGTTCGGTGAGGCATCCCACGAACGAAATTTAGAGATGGGTTGTTGTGATGGCTTAAATCATATATAAAAATTATAAACTTTTAACTTTACGCTTTGCGTTACGAAGAATCACTTGCATGATGTTTGTCCCTTTAGCTCTCTATAAAATCATTTAGAATATGTATAATGAATCCTAAATAGTAGAGTCGAGTCGGGATAACTGGGATAATTGAGGATTGAGTAGTTCCTTGGAGTGAATAATTATCTGTTAAAATGTCAATATTAATTTAAGATGTTAAATGGAAAAGAATGGGTTTACACCGTGAAAGAACACCCCGATAATATGATATGTAAATTTTTGGGCCATACAAATACCAGGTGGAATCAGGTCATGATACGTGATGTTTTTGAATATTGTGTTATGTGATTTTCTCGACCATGCGAATACCAGGTGATTTCAGGGCATGAAATGTGATTATTTAATTTTGACGTACCGTATGTTTATGAGACGATCGATATGAAAGGGAGCATATCGGTTACGTGGTAATTAATTAGTTAGCGTAATTGATTAATGAAAGTAATTGAGATAATTACATGTAATTACTTAAACTTGATGTACGCATATATATGAGATGGCCGAGAGGAAGGAGCGCATGTCGGTTATGTGTTAATAAATTTTTGAGCATGTCGATTACTTATTGATTAGTTAATGAGAATTCTTAATTAATGTTATAAAATGAGATAATTTTAATATATTGTGAGACTACGTTTATGGGTTGGGTCGTTCATTAAATTATTAAAATGTGACTTTATCATCTATGCATATCACTACTTTAAGTTGCGTAGCTAAGTTAATTGCTAGAGTTTTAACCCCCTTGTTGTGGAAACCAGGTGATAGGGATGGGCCTCGCACTTAGATTGCATTTCGATCTAGTCAGCACGTGATATACATCTCTCAGGGTATCGGCTCTAGAGACATTATCGATCTCTATCTTCTCATGTTGTCATTTATCTTTTTCAGTCTAGCTTATTTTGAGATGTCTAGTTGTATGATGAGATTTAGATGGCTTGTAATATTCATAGACTATTCGGGGATAATACTTATGTGTTACTATCGAGACAACATTGTTTATAGTTTTAGATTTTAGACATTGTGAGTTATATTGAGGATTTTCTCATAGCTTCCAAATTATTGTCTATTATTTCATTTGATCCCTTCATGCTACGAACGATATTATTGTCTTTTTATTATCCCGTATGATTTAGTATTTATACTTGATCAACCTAAGTGTTAAATTACAGGGGGTATTACATGTTTGGAGATCACCTACAAATTCTTCGAGTTTTAATGAGTATAACGCACCTAAAGAATTAAGGAATTGACTTTAGCATTGAAGTATTTAGGGAGAGTTCTTAGTATCTTCTTGATTACACGATTTTCAGGGATCTTATCACCTAGGTTGTAACGAGAGTTGACTATATCGAAAATACGGGCATAAAACTCATCAAAAATTTCACTCTCTTTCACGGTGATAGTTTCAAATTGAGTGGTTAAATTTCAAAGTTTAGATGATTTAACCGCACTCGTTCCCTCATGAGTAAGTTAAAGAATATCCCACGCCTCCTTTGAAGTTTCACAAGTCACGATATGAAGAAACTCTTAGGGAGTAACGGCACTGAACAAAGCATTTAAACCTTTAGAGTTAAAATTACTCAATTTCAACTCATATTCACTCCATTCCTCTACAGGTTTTAAAATTTTCTCTTCATTAACGACATTTTTTTAGAGGGGGACCATCCATTTTCAACAGCAAGCCATACACATTCATCAATTGATTTCAAATAAGTTTTCATACGTGCTTTTCAATAGGCATAATTATTTCCATCAAATATAGGAAGTCTATTTGATGAATAACTTTCCATATAACCTCCACGATTCATCTAAATAACTTTTGAAAAAAATCTCTGATACCAATTTGGCAAGGATCAAATTCGTGAAATACACTCCGAGATACACAGACACACCATAATTTACAATTAGAGTTCGGCCAAAAAATGTTGCTTTCCCAATTCAAATCTTGATTACTAAATCCTAAGTGAGCATGTGGGATTTGATATATAATAAGAAAACACACAACCATAACGTCGTGGTGTATGAGGAAACTATAAATGAGAAAAATATCAGACAACTCGATCTAGATAAAATTCTCTACGAATATGTTTTTTACAATAAGACTCAAAAGACTTACAGACTTAACTCGACAAGACCTGTTGATGTCGTCTTCAAAACTTCCATCCGTAGCATGCGTAAATCCAAACGCGTTTCACAACACCATCTGGTGTCTATGTATCCACCAATGGCTAAAAGTTCCATCTCCAACCAATGAAGAGGTCCACCAAACACCACGATGAGAATGAATGTAGAAGAATATGGTTTTGCATTTGATTTCTTGAAAAGTGATACACAAAGATCACATAAATGTTGGAGATTTTTTTTCAAAAGGATTTGACCTTTCTAAATGTGAAAAAATGATGTTTTTTCTTAAACTCCTCGAGTCCCTTATTTAAGTCAAAAGTGGAAGTAGTGGGAGTAGAAGTTAAGAAAAGAAAACTGGAAAAATAATTATAATTTTCCATAACTGCATTGGTCGTTCGAACGACTGGAAGTCTTGTTCAAACGACAACGTTTGAACGACATAAGATCGAGACTTCTAACGACTTCTCAGTCCAACCCTCTACGGTTCCTCGTTCAAAGGTCGTTCGAACACCATCGTTCGAACGAGTTCCCAGTTCTCATTTGAATTACTTGGAAAATTAAGTTAAATTAAATAAAGGTTTTGAAACACTTTAAAGACAATAAAATTTTCTCTCCAAAAATATTTAAAACGGGTCATATACCTTTGGGAAAAGCGAGTGTTCGGATAGATGAATTGATCTCTTCAATGAGGCGAAATCCCAGTTACTCAATTTTCTTCAATGTGGAATACATATGACAAGCCATACACTCGGTTTTCACACTGAATGTTGAAAAAGGGGACCACTCTTTTTGAACAGCAAGCCATACACGTTCATCAATTGATTTCAAAGAAAATTTCATAGGTGCTTTCCAATAGGCATAATTATTTCCATCAGACATAGGGATCTATTTGGTGAATAAATTTCCATATAACCTCCATGCTTCATCTAAATAAATTTTAAAAACAAGCTCTAATACTAATTTGACAAGGATCAAATTCGTGAAATACACTCCGGGATACACCCACATACTACAATTTACAATTATAGTTAGGCCACAAATTATTGCTTTCCAAATTTTATTCTTGATTACTAAATCCTAAGTGAGCATGCGGGATTTGATATATACTAAGAAAGCACACAACCACAACGCCGCGATGTACGAGGAAAATCCAAATGAAAAAAACCTCAAACGACTTGGCCTAGACAAAATCTACTACGAATATGATTTTTACAATAAGACTAAAAAGACTTACGGACTTGACTCGACAACACCCGCTGATGTCATCTTCAATACTTCCATCCGTAACATTCTTAAATCTAAATGCATTTCACAACACCTCTCGATGTTTCGATATCCACCAATGGCCAAAAGCTCCCTCTCCAACCCGTGCGGAGGTCCACCGCAAACTTTGATGAGAATGAATGTAAAAGAAGATGGTTTTACATTTGATTTCTTGAAAAGTGATTCACAAAGACACGATTAAACAAGAAAAACTCTCCAACATTTATGTTTAATCTGTTCTTTTAACCATTTTTTTATTTAAAAATAATATTTTTATACGTATCTAACTATTTAAACATAAAAACTCTTTGTTTTTCCTAAAACAATATTTTGTTTATACTGTTTTATAACAGTTTTTGCTTTAAAAAATGTTTATGTACTTATTTACCTTTTTAAATGTAGAAACTATTTTTTTAGATTTTTTTGTTAACTTTTTTAACGGTTTTAAAAAATATTTATTTATTTTCCTTTTGAAAATAACAATTATACTTTTAAAAAATGTTTTGTTTAAACGGTTTTTTAATTGTTTTGGTTTAGAAAAAAATGTTTTTTCAACGTGGAAGCTATTTTTATATACTAAAAAAGTTATTTTATTTTAGCTTGTTTTTCAATGGCTTCTTTTATTTTAAAGACAACAGTATTTTTATACTTATTTCCCTTTTTAAACATAAAAATTATACTTTTTAAAAAAACCTGTTGTTTAAATTATTTTTAACGATTTTCGTTTAGAAAAAATGTTTACCGTTATTGAAACTATTTTTATATACTAAAAATAGTTATTTTGTTTAAGCTCACTTTTTTAACGACTTTCTTTTTTTTAAAGACAAAAAAGTATTTTTAAACTTACTTATAATTTTTTTTAAAGGAAGTAAGTAAAAAAAATGGTCTTAACATGTACAAAAAAAATTGTAATCATTTTATTTGTTACAATGTCACAAAAAAAGTAATAAAAAAAGAATAACAAATTCTCTATTGTAAGTGTTAGGGGACACGATTAGACATTAGAGAGATACTTGAAGTAAGAAACTTGCTACTTAACAATGCAACAACTATTGCATGGCATAATTCAATTTAGGAAATTCAAGGTGAATGTGACAAAAGTCTAGAAGCGCCAATTGGGAATTTACCCAAGAAAAAAAAATTACGGATCAGAATGGAATTGTTAATTAATTTTAACCAACTGCTTAAAGAAGGAATGAAAACATTACTTCAAGGCAACACACTACTCTTTAGAACAAAATCCAAGAAATTCAAGGTAAATTTGAGGGATTTAAAAGGCAATTAAAATGGCTTGCACTTCACCTTCCTCAATTCAAAAAGTGTAACAAATCTCAAGTACTCTAACAACGAATTCTTTGATATTAAATCAAAAATATGTAAAAAAAAAGGGGGGGGGGGGGGGGGGACTAGCAAGTTAGGGATTTGCATTAAATTATATAACTTCAATTACCAAGTTCCTTAGTCTTGTAGTAATGGGGATCAAAAGAATATTATCTCATCTCAATGTGAAATAGATAAGAAGCATATCCAAGGCAATATTATAAAAGTAGAGCAATTGAGCAAGCGGTTAAATAACCTTTCAAACTTCACTTCCCCTCTTGATTAAACCAAGCTCTCGTGTAGATAACAACCTGCATAGTTGTAGCATGCCCCTCTTGAACTTGATACTCCTTCATTTTTTGAGTGTTAAGGTCACAAGAAACCAATTGTCCATTATTCCCTTGAAAAAGTAGCTCTTCAGACTTCCAAAATGATATTGGTGAATAAATTCCTGAAACAGGTCCGATAGTGAATTGCTTAGTCCATGACTCCGTCACACCATATTCATTCATAACCCATATGTAAAAGTAGGCATCCACTAGTGAAGGAACATAAAGAGTCAACGCAAGGGATTCATTTAAGACTGCAAGACCCCTGTATTTTCCATCCGTGTAAAAGCACACATCAGGAAGAGGTATCACTCGTAATACCTCAGAGCTCATGATGAAAGAAAGGATTATCTCATATTTATCGCCTCCGAAATCATTGTATGCATACCAATGAAAAGCTCCATTGAATAGCCTCTCACAATAGGGCAAATGCGCAATATAGGGAACCGCGTCGCCAACTTCTCTCCAATAATCCGTACTTAAGTTGTATATTGTAGCTTTCACAGAATGGGGAGTATAAAATAGATCATCATAGAAGAGCTCAATGATCCTACCAAACTTGTAATCATTATTACGTGGATCAAACCCAAATCATGTTCCCAAGTCATAATTCGTCAAACTCGGTGCATATGTGAAGCGAGGACCAAGAACTACCTTAAACTCTCTAACAGCAGGGTTACATAAAACAATGTCAACACCATCAGTAAGACCAATAATTCCATTATAAGGACCCAAAATTTGTATAACTTGTTTCTTTAAAAACGGCACATCTATGTATATAGTAGTTACAACACCGAGAGCTTCATCAGACACAAGGAAAAATACATTTTTGTTGTCTTGTTGAAGGAATCGGCAGGCGAGGATGTATTCTTTTCTGTTGAGTATAGCTCCATTGAGGTGCTTGGCAATGAAACCAGGGTTATCTACCATCGCACACCAAGTTTTACAAACATACTTGAATCTCAACAATGATTTCACAGGCAACATGGATAGAATCTCTATCAAGACATCTTCAGGCAGCTTACCACTTGCCATTTGTACTTAAAATTTGAAGACTCTGCGATGAAAAAAAGGACATAAGCATTTAATATGTAAAAATATACAAAATTATATGCACTATTTTTACTTTCTTTCTTGGGAGTTTAAATACATCTGTTTTAGATTTTTAGCATCCAATCCATCTTCAACCCCGAAAATGTTGTAACTTTCAATCAACAACACTATTTATCATGAATCTTTATGTTTGTACAACATTACTCAAGATGTACAAAACAAGGACCAAGGTGGATGTTGAACATGAGAAAACAGCAACACTGATTAATACATTCAAGGTCACAATTTTCATTGTATAATTAATTTTTTTTATAGAATGTGTATCTGTGTATCGTTTAATAGAGCATGATAAGTTGTGTTACAAAATCAAAGTACAAGAGATGATGAGAAATCATTAATTTGCAAAATAAAAATGAATGATTAACGTAGTGTGGGTGTGGACATTGAAGGATTTTTGTGATAATTATACGTATGGGATTCTCATTGAAGGGAACCCAAATCGATTTGAGGATAGTCATTAGCATCTGTATAGGACAGTATTGAGAGACAAAAGGAGAGGAAATAATGTTATCACTCTAGAAACTTGAGGTGAAAAGATTTAAAAATATGACACCAAGAATTCCTAATATAAAACAAAATACAAAATTAAAAAAAACGATCATCAAAATGTCACCTTTGGTTTATATTCGTGGAGACGATGATGAGGGAAAGTGATCCTTGTTAATGTGATAACACACGATCTCTTTCAGGATAGTGGTTTTGTTGGAGGACGGGACCTTTAGTGACCTGTAGTGGTTTATATTCGTGGAGACAGTGCCGACGATGGTGATCGCTGTTGAGAGAGAGAGAGTTTGGAATTGAAGTTCGAGATGAGGGAAATCGGGTTTTGTTGTTCTTCAATTTTAGGACCTGTAGTGGTTTTGTTGGGAAAAGGAGACAAAACACGAGGGAAGGTTTAGAGACAACAAATGGGGCTGGCAATATTGAGAAACTAGTGTGAGGGAGAGCTTTTTATACATCCTCGCGCGCAATCCGTCGGACGCTTAATAATACTATTTGTAAAGAGTCATTATAGACGGACAAAATTCGACATATTTTTTAGAAACTGAAGTGTCATATTTGTATTTGCTCGTGTTTGGGCTCCGTATGAATTTTACTGGCATGAATTTCAGATACGAGTCAATACAAATATGACACGTCAAAAAATGTGTTCAATTTTGCATAGACCCCAAGAATTACCCATTTGTAAATCAACTTCCCCATACTTTTTGTTTTCCAAAATACACATATTTACAAAATTATCTATAGACACTTACGATCAACTTTCATATAAACCTTGGAAAATCATGAAAAAAAATAGGTTGTTCCATACAAACCTTGGGAAATCTTTTCATGTAATTTGCAAAATATTAAATCAATTCATCAAAATAAAGTTTAAGATAATTGGATAACTATTTTTCTCCCAGTATATTAAGCCAATGCCCATTTTCAATGTTCATACTTAAATGGTAGAATGCGATGATGTGTAGAATTTAAAAGAGGGAGCATTATTCCTCATCTTTTTCTTCTTTCCTTTAATTAATAGAATGCATTGATGAAATATTTATAAATTAATATTTGAAGTATATGTTATGTTCTATTTTCTAGATTGAAAATGAAAAGGAGTAATAAAAATTAAAAAAGAAAGCCCAAAGGAGAGCCATATAAATAGGATTTAATAGTGGGCTATATACCGAACAATATAATCATCCACTCTATGTATATATGTATGTGCATCTCTTCAAATCTTGGCTTACAAAACCAAGAAATATTAAATCAACTAAAAATATATAAGAAGAGAAAGTAGTAAACAGATTGAAGGACGGATTCTTCATCTTCTTCACTAGTTGTGACAACGATTTCTTCTAGTTTAACGATTGGTGCGATTTGTGCTGAAAAATTAAGATAAACAGTTATAAACATAAATGGAAAACTCGATATAACATCTCTCAAAAGGGTTTTTTACTTGATATCCAACTACAAATTATGGGAAAAAAGACATACACATATCAATAAGATATATTTGTAATATTTTCAGTACAACGAAATGAAAAGAATGAAAGATACATTGAACCATAAAAGTTAAAAAAATAGAAGAATATAGAGAGGAAATGAAGAGATAGAGCTTTGTGACTTTTGAGATTTACAGTATAATGAAATGAGAAGAAAGAAAGAGACATGGTATAAGTTAAAAAAAATAGAGGGATAATGAAAGTAGATGAAGAGACAAATCCTTGGGACTTTTGAGATTTACTATTGAGAAAGGGGGGAGACTAAGAGGGTAAAAGGAATACCCCTTCCACGTGGACACTCCCATTGTGAGTCGTTAATAATGATTGTCTTACATTTTAGTATATTAGTATAGATTGGGTGATGTTTCAAATTGTATACATTTCAACGGTTGAAAATGAATATTTATACTATTTTTTTACATATCACCTCATCTCAATGGTTTTTTTATTGACTTTTTTGATTGAAAAAATTGGATATAATCTTCTAACCGTGAAGACTATATCCATGAAGTTTCATCAAAAAAATTATTTTTTTACTATTTTAAAAAAATGGTATGTACCGGGATCTGCACCATAAGGAGCCCTTACAGGAGACTTCTGTATATATATATATATATATATGTATAAGGATATTCTAAAATGAAAAATGTTCAAATTAAATGTTGGAAGGGAGAAGATGCATGTTGAATATAAAGTAGTCAAGTTAAAAAGGATAAACAAGTCAAGAATAGGGGTAAAAAAATTCAAAGCATTTATAAAAAGTATCAAGATAGTGATTACAATGTTTACAAGAAATTTGAAAACATTATATGAAAACATTATGCAAGACAATGGAAAATTTTATAAATCAATGAACCATAATAAGTTAGTGATTTAAGACTATATTATAAAGATGGCGTCTATTGAGGCTTAAGAATGCAAAAGTTCCATTGTTGTGAAATTATCTTAAACAACTACTTTCAAGTGTTCTTCATGCCAAGTTCACTCATTTTTCTCTTTTTTTTGTTATTCTTAACTGAAATAATAAGGTTAGGAATTGAGATTTTTTTAGCAAAGTTCTCGAGGAGCAATATATATATATATATATATATATATATATATATATATATATATATATATATATATATAGATAGATAGATAGATGGATAGATAGATATAACTAGATATAAAAGCGGAGGATGAGAAAGCCCAACTCCAAGGCGTGCAACCCTAGCAAAAATCTACAATGAAAAACGTAGAGGGTAGGGACGTATAATGTGACCTAACCCATATAAAACAAAACTAGGAATGGGAACATAAAAGAAATGGGCCTAAGCTCCCAACATACCCAAAATGAGCAAAGTTTTTTGACGTCATAGGACTGGCTTTGGATTTCTTTTTCCAGTACTATACATTGTATATTGCCTCCTATATCTCCATGTTGATAAAATTCGAGCGATAGTTCTCCATTTTTATTACAGGGTTTGGAAAATCCAATAATTTAGTATATAAGCTTAAGGATGTAGTCCCCCCACCCCCTCCCCCTCGCGTGAGCGGGAACTATGCAGTTTTTGCAAGAGATCCTTTGAATTAATTATAATGAAATTTTGCAAACAATTTCGGGTGACCAATAAATGCTTCAACTAACTTTTTTTGAATAACTTTATGTCGTCTCACCAATGCACATTTACGGCCAAAAGCGTTGAATGTGGTCTATTGGATATGAACATCTTCCTCCACCACCACGTGTTGTTTAGAGAGAAGCAGATTCTAAATAATGTTATTTGGGTAACTATAATTCATTGTTATCCATCTTAATTTCTTCTTACTAATCTTCCTAATAAACTCACGTTTTGCAATAGAATCAAACACAGAATTACAGACCGCGATTATGCCAATCAAATGTCCTTCAGAGCTCCTATCAGTATGAATAACGTAAATAACGTCAAATGGGAAATAAGATGAAGAAATATCACGTCTCAACTCTTTAATAAATCTCAAATAGGTAGAATGCCCCAAATGAGGCTACAAGAGGGGTATTTATAGGGGCGAGTAGTTTAAGCTCTAAGTTATGATTCTAATTACAAAAATACCATTAATAGCCTTTGCCACCTCCTTTCCTAAATATCAAATAAACAACTACTAAAAGAGAATATAATCAAGTAAAGAAAATAATAAAAAGAAAATAAAAATACTATAAAATCTTTAAAATGATGAAAATGCTCCCGAGCTTCTTAATTCACATCACCCCACTTAAAACCAAGCCCGTCCTCGAGTTTTCAAAAATTGGAGAATTGTGTGAAAAGTTCCCAAAATATGTGCTGAAGAAATAAACAAAAACTTTTTGGGGCCAATTTTTTTTAAAATTACGAAAGTGCCCATCCCCTTGTTTTTCTCTTCGATCTTCTCCATCTCTCTTTGTTCTCCTATAACCACCATAAAAGGCTTCCTCCAGGGTCAAATACCAACTTTTCGGTGGATCTTGATGGGCTCGGGCCTTGTTCGGTAAAAATATGGTTAAGGGAGGTCTATATGGTGGTTACAGGGAAATTTTGGGGTTGTCTGACTAGGGGGACTGTTGTCCGGCCTAAATCTGTGTTACCTAAGAGATTTTCGGTGTGCTCGCCTGCACATAGTGGATTTCGACCACCTTGGGACTGTTTTGGACTTGATCGAATGTTTGTATTGAGATTTTTGGCCGTACGGGTAGGCCACTTGGACTCGGGTGGATTTTGGCGGTGTTTTATGGGGTTCCGACTAGATCTAGTGGGCTTCGGCCAGGGGAAATTGCATGAAGGGGATTTCGGTTGCCCTGTGTGTGTCGCGGTGATGGCCTACCACCGTGTGGTGGTCTAGGCAGCTGATCGACACTGGTTACCTGTTCAGGCATGATTTCGATAGATGTCCTACACTATTAGCACCAACGACCACTACTGGATCAGGGGATGTAGGGTTAGGGTTTGTTGGGATAACTTTTTTGGGGGGTAAAGGGGTGACGATGGTTGCGGAAGCGTGGATTGAAACATCTTGGTGTCTAGGGTTAGGGTTAAGGTGTTGGGTGGTGGTGGAGGTGAGTCTCAAGATAGTCAAGTCGCGCTAAGAGGTGGTTCAAGACCCCCTCGAATCGCTCGTAATGACCTTCCACGGGAGCATATATCTTCTTAAAACTCATTTGTTGTTGTTTACAATTTTTTTGTGTTTATTTTACAACAACAACAACAGTGGGTGGAGCCAACGACTCTCTGATATCGATTGACGTAAATAGCGTCAAATAAAAAATAAGATGGAGATATCTCACGGCTCAATTCTTTCTAATAAATCTCAAATAGGTAGAATGCTCCAAATAAAGAGGGAAGTAGCTTAGGATCTAAGCTATGATTCTTATTACAAAAATACCCTTAATAGCCTTTGCCACCTCCTTCCCTAAATACCAAATAAACAACTACTAAAAGGAAATACAACTAAGTAAAGAAAATAATATAAATAATATAAAAATACTATAAAATCCTAAAAATGATGAAAATGCCCTCTAGCTTCTTAATTCAGATCAATGGATATCTCTAAATGGGGAATAACTTGAAAACTATATTTTTTACATCTGTGGTGTTAAACTGCATCTTGTTTTTATATAGAATGTGCCATCTCTAGAGAACTTGAGACAGTTTAAATTATGTTTTATTGCAAAAATTATTGCAGCCTTGGTTTCATGTTGTCCAATGAGATGATTCTTAATGAAGGATGGAAATTATTTGTCACCTTATCTCTCTAGAAATGGCATAGCTTCTCATGATATATTCTTAACTTTTATCATACAAACATTCCTGTATAATATGTTCAGTTTTCACGTTGACCTGGATGGTTGAGGTGTAGTTTAATTTAATTTGTGTTAGTCAATACAGAACCAACTGTCATTGTCTAACATATGTTCAGTTTTTAACTAAACATGATCAACTATTCTATATGCTTTGTTTTCTTCATGTTAACTCTATAAATGGCTGCACTTGAGTCCTTGAGCATTCATTGTATTTTGATTGAACATGTATGAATGGACTCTTCTATTTGCTCTCTTTCTTTAGCTAAAACTTATGGAATGTGTGATACAAAGTACCTTTTATATGTTTTAGAATAACTGTTGGAGTTGTAACTTAGCTGTGTAAGTAATTAAATTTTCTAAGTAGTTTAGTTCTATATAATTTGTTTAATTATGTTACTAAACATGTTACTTAGGGAAACGAGAATATTTATTTTTATTTTTTATATCTTTATAATATTTTTGTATTTTACGGAATATCTCCTTCTATATCTATGCACTTGTGTTAGTGTCTGTGTGTGGTTATCTATCTTTATATAAAATGGTGATATTTATGATAATTCTGTATCATTTTCATGCAGACCTTCTTATGAATTTTCAAGTCTGGCAATTGCTTGACTAATTTTGTGTGCATGTGAATTTGTGGGTTTCTCTCCCGAGGAAGAAATAGAACTCTTTGAGGCGTGCTTTCTAAATACTATACATTTAAAAAAAACTAAATGCTCTGAGATTCCTAAGGTTGTTGCATATGTTTGTGATTTTAATAGGGTATTTATCTTACTCTCCCTTTTTGATATGTGTGAACATATTGACAAGAAGGTCAGTTGAATAGACTAACCTTCGTGTTTATTTCATAACTGTTAGATGTACCATGGACATGTATTAATATAATCGTATCTTTATTTTTTAATCTTTTGAGTTGCATTATGTTTCAATTTCAATTGTTTTTTAGTTCTCAAATGTGGTTTGGTAGTCAATTTTTCAACCTAGCAGCTGATATATGGTGTAAGTTTGTACACATGTGTTGAAATAGTCTTGTCGTAAAGTAACTAATTGGGAATTTCATGAACTTTTGGTGAGCTGAAGTTGTTGGGTGGTCCCTACTTGTTCATATTTGCATTGGATGATAGGGGATTGTGGGTTGTTAGTTGTATTAAGCTATCGTAGGGAGAGAAGATGAGATGAGATGGAATGGGTAAAGACTGTGGAAAAGGTTTGTGGTAGTCTACACTTTTATGTCTTTTCTATGCATTTAAAGTGAGACATTGTGAGACTTGCATGGTATTTCTAAAACTAAAACAAGACTTGTATGTAACGTACCTCCTTTTTTTCTTTTGATCGGTTGGTTCTTTTCAGGCGCTCTAATGTTTTTTTATTTTTATCAATAGCATTCGATAGGTATATACGAGACATTTAGGTGGGTTGCACCCAAAATACTTGTCCAAAAAAAAAAGCAAGATTTGTTTAATATTCTTATTTTGATTGTATTTTTACACTGTCAATGTGTGATGAGTACCCATTACATCTTTTTACTACTTTCAACTGAGTTACACTACTGAGATGTTCAATTTTATTTTTACAGTAAGATAATACACGGTTATCTTTTCAATTGTATTGACTTATGATGGTCATCTTTCATCTAAATGCTTACGGATTTGTCACAAAGGAATTATGATAGCCATTGTTAAGTTCTAGAACTATAAAACCTGCACCTATATTGATTTGTGGCCAGTTACCATGCTTTATGTTCCTGTAGGCATGGATATGTGAAATTTGGTTCTAATCCTTTCTTTAATTATTTGAATAAGGAACAAGCATCGTGTTTCAATCGATTGAAGGTTGGGCGGGTCTTGGTTTTCGCTCTTATGATATTTAGTATTCGTATACTAAATTCGTGACCATGAGCACGACTGCCATTTGTCTTTAACTTCCAACTTCACCAGAATCTCCGACCACAAGTACTCTCGTATATCCATTACCTTTTTTTAACACCATTTAAGTTGTTAATTTTGTGTGTTGGGTCTTATCTTTTTACTTTTTTTTAAACACAATTAGGGTTTCCAGATTTAGTTTCTTTGATTGTTAATATTTTAATATTGGATATTTATATTATTTTAGTATGTTTCTATCTTGATATTAAAAATTCTTTGATATAAACCCTTCTTGGTAATGCGCTTTATCATCCATTTTTTAATCTCACCACCTAATTTGCTTCTCCTACACCAAATGAAATCATTATAAAAAAATTAAAAATAAAATAAAATGGCTCACTGTCTACAGATTTATACTCTCTCACTCTATATAAATATCACATATTTCATATTATTTTGTGTGCATCTTCTTGGAAATGTAACGTGCTCAAGTGAGTGGAACGTGTCTGTATGCAATAAAATTGTGTGTTTGTGTGTGGTTCTGTGGCATGTGGATGTTCTGGCGCAATATTGTGCTTGTTGGATGTGTACACGCATGTGTATGGATGTTTGTGTGTGTGTGTGTGTGAGAGAGAGAGAGTCTGTGGGTGATTTAATAATTTGGCAAAATTAATTATAGAATTGGGGTTTTCAATAAATTAGAATAAAATTTAAGGAAAAACTCACAAATTTAGTACATTAATATTTTGGTAATCAGTTGGTAGTGTATTTTAAATAAAAGATGATTTTCTATTTGACCAGAATGACCACAGTATACCTCACATGTAATTTTCACACACCCAATTCGTTTGATGGCTTATGAAATTTTCTCTTAACAATTTGTCTTAGATTTAATTAGATTCCTCATTTTTTTCTTTTTCTTCTTCTTCTTCTTCTTCTTCTTCTTCTTCTTCTTCTTCTTCTTCTTCTTCTTCTTCTTCTTCTTCTTCTTCTTCTTCTTCTTCTTCTTCTTATTAAATTAGATTATTTTACCTCATGTGTATACTATTTGTTTTGTAAACTTTATATGTTCTGATTCCAGCCTTGTTCACCAATTATGATGTGAATTAGAAGTTTATGGGCCATTTTTAGTATTTTTAGGACTTTGTAGCATTTTTATTTATTTTCTTTATTTGGTTGTATTTTCTTTAGTTGTTGTTTATTTGGTATTTTGGGAAGGAAGTGGTGAAGTCTAATAGGGGTACATTTGTAATTAGATCATTGTTTGAAGCCTAAGCTACTTTCCACCTATAAATACTTTGTAGCCTCATTTGGGGCATTCTACATTTTGGAGATTTTAAAGATTGTGGGTTAAGGCGTGTGATATCTTCCTCTTATTACCCATTTGGTGTCATCTACGTCAATTGGTATATGAGTCTCATTAGTTCTAGCCGTTGTTGTTATTGTTGTAAAAAAACACAAAAATTGTAAACAACGACAAATGGGTTTTAAGAGGAGATATGCTCCCATTAAAACTCGTTATGATCGATTCGTGGGAGTCTTGCACCAACCCTTGACGTGATTTGAGGATCTTGAGGCTCGTCTTCGTTCCACCACCACCCTACACCCTAACCCTAATCATAACTCAAGAAACTCTAACCCTAGCCCCCCCCCCCCCCCCAAACTCCTTTAAATAAGCTTCCATAACCATTTGCACCCTTCTACCCCCTAAAAAAATGACCCTAACAAACCCTAGCCCATCTACCAACTTCCCTGAGGTGACCGAAGGTAGAAACAGAAGTGGTCGTCCATCGACCCACATTTTTGGACCATTTATGGAATCAAACAGCCTCTCCAAACTCAAAATACCCTTCCCGAAGGTGTACCAACTCCCTGGTGACCTCTGGCTCCTCCGTGGAAGGGTCTACTCCTGATTGGGCCTTAAAATCATCCGCTCAAGACTTGTCGGCCTTCTTCTCATGTCGGACCACCACCCCAATGACCGACGGCCAAATTTTTTTCCTTAATCTGTTAGGGTTTTATCCCCTAAGCTCCCAAGAACCACTAAGGACAAACCCTAGATCCGCCACACACCTCCTCTTGATCGAAATCCAGCTTGGATATGCTGGCGACCATGAAACCCTAGGGTTTCAACCCATTTTGACCCAAACCCCTCCTATGCTAGACGATTTGTCTTATGTCCTAGGTGGAACCCTCCAACAAATTCAAGTAGTAGGGTTTGGCACCAAGAAATTAGTTTTTGACCCAGGTGGAAGATATTTTTGATGATTCACATGAGAGGCAAGAGGAAGATGATGGTTTTAATTCAATAATTGAAGGATCTTCCTCAAATTTTTAGAAATTACTTTTGGCCCCACAAGTTTTGCCTCTCTTCCGCACATTTTTGGTGCTCTTTATATGATTCTCCAATTTTGAAGATTTTGTGCATCCTCAACTTTTAAATCTCGAGGACGAGCTTTTTCGAAGGCGGAGATAATGATGTGAATAAGAAGTTTATGGGCTATTTTTAGGACTTTGTGGCATTTTTTATTTTCTTTTACTTTCTTTATTTGGTTGTATTTTCTTTTAGTAGTTGTTTGTTTGGTATTTAGGGAAGGAAATGATAAAGGCTAATAGGAGTACATTTGTAATTAAATCATTGCTTGGAGCTAAGATACTTCCCACCTATAAATACCCCATTTGTAGTGTCATTTGGGGCATTCTACATTTTGGAGATTTTAATGATTGTGGGTTAAGGCTTGTGATATCTTCCTCTTAATACCCATTTTGCGTTATTTACGTCAAATTGTGAGGATGTTCTTAGGGACAATAAGTTACAATCTTTTAGTTAATGAGAAGAAATGTTGAATATATATTATTAGTTTCATGGATTGAGCTACACTGACTGGTTGAGCATATTTTCTTTACCTTGATCTCTTAATTTATAATCACTTTTATTTTTTAATTTATCATGTGTGTATAAAAAATTGATTTATGATTTAACAGGCTTAGCCGACCCTAAATAATTGGGAAAAGGCTTTGTTGAGTTGAGTATTTAACAGGTTGTAATATAATATACTTGGTATTGGGTCTATGTGCCTTCGGTCCCTAGACTAACTTTTAGTTCAAAACTCTATTTCGTTTAGGATTTTCATTTGAGATTTCATTTGGTATTGATTGCAAATGTTGAATTTAACAACTTTGCTATTCCTTTATCACATGTTCTTTAGTACCTTTGCTTGATGGAAAAATGGTGGAAGGAAATATATAAACCGTCTCTTAAATCACATTTCAGCCTTCTTTACTATGTGTCATAGATTTTTACACTTAATTTGTGTGTCGGTTAATGATATAGGGGAAACAAGGTGGCTTTCAATTTATACTTTGGACGTTAAATATTCTTGCATTTTTCCTTAACATTTATTTTTGTAATTCTAATTTGCCTTTCTAGAAAAATAATGATCTCTTTAACGTCTCTAATAGTATAGAGGTAGTTGTTGAAAGAAAAAAAAAAGCTAAAACGGATGAAGTGTTTGATGATTCTGGGACTTTTCTTTTAACCATTGTTTGGGTTTTGTGAAAACAATAAATGTAATTAATAGTACAAAGATAGTTTTTGGCTTTCATTTGTTTCTTGTTTTTTCTTGAGTAGGTTTTGATACAGGCATATGTGGTCAAGGATAAGAACAAACGGTGTGATTTTCAATAACCTCTTATGTGTGGGATATTTTTATTTATTAGATTGCAGTTGTGAACTATCTTTTTTTGCAACTTCTTTCTGTTTGTGAATGGTGCTAACCTCCTCCTTATCTTTCTTGGATTTGTTGCTAATTTTCACTTGCCCAATATTTTCTCTGCAAATAACTCACACACTCAAGACCTTCGAATATTTATGCAGGGAATGCAACAAAATGTATTTGTGTTGATGATTAACATGCACAATTGTAGTTTGAAAGAAAAATTGAAGATCATATTTTGGTATGCTTTTCTCTAAATTCCCATTTTTAATTTATCTCCCACCCTCTGTTCCTTTAGTTAGTATAGTATATTTATATGCTGCATATTATTCAGTGTCCCTTTATATAATATTATTAGGCCTCTCTCTCCCCGTCCTTCCCACCAATCTAATGCTATTATAGACCGTATCTTGGAATGATTTTTCTTCATTTTTAAGACAACCAAAGAATGGTTCTTTGAGCTCAAGATTCACATTGCATAATATATATATATGAATTTTTTTTCATATATTATCAACTTGGTTCTAATTACATTGACAATGGTATAATTTTTTTAATAACATTGACAACCAATACCAATATTAATTGATCCCAAGAGTAAGCCACATATTTTCTACATGAAATGAAGGTCAGGGGTAAGACCACATATTTCCCTTTTAGTCTAATTTTACACAAGTTGTTCTGCCTTTTGGTCCTTTTACAAGCAAATTTTATTTTAAAATTTCTTATAAATCTACTGCTAATATTGATAGTTGTGAGCAGAACCAAAATTCTCTTATATTGTGACTTGGACTTTCATTATTACTTTGATTCGTTAGTTGTATTATCACACCTAAACTTAGGTATGTTAGATGGGTAAATTTCCTTGCTAATGATCCACCATCTCAACTTTGTCTTCTTCAGAGTTTAATATCCTTTTGATAATTCGACATTCGATGATTAAATTTCATACTAATATTATTTCATTTTTGTAGTGAGGAAAAATTAAAAAAGGCGCATATTTTGGAGCATTGGTTGCATCGGAAAATATACAATTATAAAATTTCTCTAATTATGTTCTAAAATTGTATTATAGTATTGTAGCCTGTAGCAAGCCAAACTTATAATGTGAAAGTATCATAGTTTCCCAACTATTAATGTGAAACTTTATGTGTGTTCTGTGTGTGATGTTGACATTGTTAATTTTATAACATACTCTACCTTTTCTGATTTTAGAAAAAATTATCTTGGTCATAGTCTATGTCTTAGGCATAGGGTGACGCACGGATGTGCTGGAGCCACAATGCATCTATGTGATGCAAAACGAAATATATTACTACAAATTTATAGTCGTTCCCATCGGCACGGGTTATACCTAGTGTGTGTGTGTGTGTGTGTGTGTGTGTGTGTGTGTGTCAATTGTTAACTTTCGTGTAAACTTCTTATTATACATATTAGGTGATTAGTTTTTCTTATATAGACAACTTCTTGGGAATTTTTATAGTTAAATTTCATTGTAGTCCTTTGCGTTTTTTGTTGTGTAAGCCTTGCCGTAGTATTTCTTATTTATTATGATGATGCAATGTGAATACTTTGGCTCATACGTGCCTTTATGACTAAGATTTACAGACCCTTTGACTTAAATGAGTTTAAATCATGCTCTTATTAATTTTTGGCAAGTGTAACCTATGAAATATACATATTGATTCATTATCCAAATTAATTTCCAACAATTCATAAAACATAAAGAGTCAAACATAAATCTTAAACTCTGTTTGCTCATATATATTGATGATATAAAAGGATTTCAGAATAAAGAATTCCTCAACTCTGCTTATATGCCATGTGATTTTTTTAATTTATTATCAAGTTTCCAAAGCAAGTAACATATTTTGTATTGTAGGAGGTATGACAAAGGTGAGAAATGAGGCCTACAAGAATGGTTGGAGAAAAATTGCCTTACTAGTAGGCCGATTACAAACCTATTAAATCACACAATTTTTTTCTCTTTTTGTCATGTAATGATGTTCTACCTACTTCATATAGGAATTCGGTCAAAAATTTGGGCAAAATATATTTTTTCTTTCAAACAATCATTTTTACTCTGAGCCTTTTTATTTGCACACAAAACTTTTGTACAGAGTGTGGAGAGTGATGTGGAGAAACATGATTCTTCAAAATTGAAATCGACCAAATCGGTAACTTACATCCCTTCAACTTTTAAGGAAAAACCATCACACATAATTACAAAAAAAAAAAGGAACACCACACCTGTAGCTTTTCACATCTCAGCCTTACAATTTTTCTTCAACTCAATCTACTATCCTGTGATACAAAATAATATTTCGCTAAAATAATTACATTAAATCCGAAAACATTGTAATATCTTAATGCACTTTTCAAACAAAAAAGAATACTAATAAACCCCAAAACTTTCCATTGTGTTGGTACCATTCTTAAACCCATAAATACCAATAAATGCAGAAAAAATTATTTCTTTGACATTAGCATTTTCCCCGATCGATGTAATGTTAAGTTGACTAATCGCTAATGGTAGAGAATCATAAACACCACATTTTATAGAGTTCTTCATTGTCTTATATTGGTCATAGCCCTTCAATTTTTTAGGAAATTTCTTCATAATGTGCCACAAGCACCAATGGTATCGCGAATTTGGAAAGACAATTCCAATGGCATTTGTCATGGGTTTATCCTGATGAGTTATTATTAGCATTAGAGCATGACCATTCATGAAAGTAAGCCACGATTTAAAGAGTTTCACCCCAACAAAAGGTGCAAAGGGCATGTCGTATTTGTTGGTCAAGTACGTTGTATCAAATGTGATGACCTCCCCAAACTCCTCGTAGACCACCCTACTCCTTGCTTCTGCCCAATACAAATTCTTCAACCTACTCTCACAATCCCAAATGCATGATACAGAAAAAATTAGAATTATTAGCTTGCATTTTAAGAAAATAGTTTTGAACGGCTATAACATCTCCCTCCCTAAGTTCCAGTCGTCTAACCTTTACAATATAGTTATAATTTATTTTTCAAAAAGGGCACATTCTCATTCCCACCGGCTTCCACTACACAAGATTTGAAATTTTTATTAGGTCTTAATGTTATTCTAAGAATGCAGAAGTGTTATTATTACACTACACAACAACTATTAACTACACAACAATAACAACAACTAAACTAAATAAATGGGTTTCATTTCTCTCTATTCTATTTCACAATATTCAAGTGTCTCTAAAAATGAGGGCCAAGGGCCTATTTATAGGAGAGGTTAACTTGCTAGCTAAGCTAAAGACCCCAAAAGACAAAAAAGGACAACTAATAGAAAATGACTAATTGTCCTTAAACATGCTTGGAGACTAATTAAAGACTAAAAATAAAAGAAAATGATAATAATACCCTAAACTAAAGTGCAAAATAAAAGATAGTCGTCTCTCGGGAGCACAACCACGGGCCACGTTTCACCACGTATCACCAAACACATCATTCACCCCGACTTCGAAAAAGCTCATCCTCGAGTGTATAGGGTGACTCATCAATGCCACATGATATAAATCTCAAAAAAGTTTCGGAATCCAATCAAAATCAACAAAAAGTGGGCTGCCCAAACTGGAATTAGTCCCATGCGTATGAACCTCATCAATAATGGGTTTAATAAACCTAAATCTTGATGATATCTCTCTACGAAATCCAAGTAATAAAAAATTGACGACCATATTCGCCTTCTCTACAACACAAGTACATGGTTGTAACTTGGTATGGTGGACCCTTGAATCTAACCAAACGAAAACTACGGCGATCGTACCTTTGCGAGTACGATCGCGAAACAAGCGGACTGAAGACAGAGACATTCCGAAAAACTGGACCCAAAATGGAAAATAGGCGGAAATGGATATCAAGTGGGACGCATTTTTCATGGAAGTACTGAGTTGTATCACAAATAGGTGCCATAAGACCAATTTTGAATGGATTTGAGGTCAAATAGGGAGTAGGGATTGGGTCGGAGTAGGGAAGCCCATTTTTATTGGGTTTGGTTTTGGTTGGGCATAAATGAGTGGGGAAAGGTGGAAAATGGGGTAAGAACAAAAGTGAGGCATATTAGGGATAAAAGGGAAGGGTCGAATGGTAAAATATGTTTTACGTGAATTTAAGAATGCAGAAGCGTTATTATTACACTACACAGTAACTATTACCTACACAACAACAATAACAATAACTAAACTAAAAAATGGGTTTCTTTCTCCCTTTATTCTCTTTCTCAATATTCAAGTGTCTCTACAATTGAGGGCCAAAGGCCTATTTATAGGATATGTTAGCTTGCCAGAAAAGATAAAGATCCAAAAAGACAAAAAGGACAATGAATAACTAAAAATGATTAATTAGCCCCAAACATTCTTAGAGACTAATTAAAGACTAAGAATAAAAGAAAATGACAATAGTACCCTAAACAAAAATGCAATATAAAAGATAGTCTTCTCCCGGGAGCACAACCACGTGCCATGTGTCAATACATATGACCAAACACATCAGTTCTTATACCTACCCTACCATTTATTTCAAATTTTTTTTTAACACCTACACTTATCACTCGATTTGCCTTGAAATATTTAGATTTCCCTGGGCTCACGTGATGGTTGTGGTCAATGGATATAATTGTGATTTTCCATTTTTCATCGGCACATAAAGTGACATTAATCTTGGAATCACAATTAGTTTCGGAAGTTAATGGCAATTTAAATGATTTTTTTCTTCTACTTTCTCTTTACCCTCTCGTGAGCACATAAGAATAACCTATCTTACAACACCATCATCCCCTTTCTTTGACTAAAGTGTATTGTTTAACAGTTGAATTAGGCCACATTTATAATTATTTCTTTATCAAAATGGAATTGGATCAAATTCTGAAAAACGTTTTATACCTAGCTCGTAGGAATATGTCAAGTATATGTTGGGTATATAATTTCACATTGAGAATTTTATTATGTGTGGAATTATAAATTTTTTCCAGTCCTTTCCCCTTTCCTCTTCCCCTTTCTTATCAAATGTCATTGTTCAGTTTCATCTTTGTGAGACTATTATTATTGGTGATCTTGATTGTTTTGTAAGGTCATTAAACAAAATAAATGAATTTCTGGTTGGATTAGAGATTTGTACTCATGCATTGACCAAGTTATTAGTTGATTATGATATATAGGTTACGAACAACTAGTTGGTGATGGTAATAACCTCTGTTTGTGTTGTTATATAATTTTCTTTTATATTTTTATGTTAGCCTTGTGAAACTTCCTATTTCTTCATTAACTCAACTTCAATGATGCAAATGCAAAGAAAAACAGTTTGAATGTAAGCAATGACAGAAGTGGTTATATGGGTATTAGTTTAACATGTTTATGATATAGATAATTGGATTTTTTGTTAATTCACAGCATCATGAGATTACGCAGGTGTTATATAATGGAAATGTTATAAGGACTTACATGAAAATAAATTAATTGCAATATCCACATAAGTTATACATCTATAACATGAATGGTTCTTTCTCACTCTTCTGGTCATTTTGAGGTATGACATCTCTCAAAATCTTAAATCGACCTAAATTGTCAGTGTTGAATCATTAATATCATCTCCAATCCATTTCGATGGAGAGTCTCAACAACTCACAAGTTTCACATTTCTTGCAGTTTTAAATCTATTGCAAAATCACCTTGAAAGTCAAGTTTTTAGGGTGTTATGGAGAAACATCCCTAGTATGGATGGATTCACCATAGCCATTTTCAATTATAAGGTTTTGTCTAACGGCCTATTGATTAGTCTCGGAGATTTAAGTGAGACAATGTCAAGGATTCAAGAGTTTTTTTATAAGAATTAGACAAAACTCGACTTAGCTTTCATAGCTAACGAGATGGAAAAATATACGATTAGAAAATAAAAATGTGTGGTGATAAAGATACTTTGAAAAGACATATGACCATGTGAATTGGCATTTTAGAATTTTTTTTTTCCCTTTTTGGATCTTCTTTCACTTTGCAAAATCAGTTTGCTTATTATGAGTAGACCCTTGCATTTTTCGCTTTAAAGAGACCTTTAGCATTAATAATTTTACTTCTTCATGTTATGATAAATATAGTCCATTTCACTCGAAGAACGTGTCTTGGAATAATACTACAAATTTATGCACATGTTTTGGGGTTATGTGCAGTAATTTGACGCGTAACGTGATTGGCCTGGTCCTATATTTATAGTTACTTTAAGGGACCATCTGATCTAACAGTAGCCTTTTTTAACCTTTTCACCTCTAGAGGCTCAACCTTGATTCTAAAAAAAATTATTTTTGAATTCCCTCTATAAGACACCCAGATCTTAAGAAACTCACTCTATTTTCATAGGCTAAATACATTATTTACTCTTCCCTCAGTGATGTACTTAGACCTAGCCTCTGATAGACTCTAGAGTCCAATTGATGAGTTCCACTATCACTCGCTGAATTATACCAGTGAAATAATTGGTGGGCCTAAGTGGATATTAGATCCTTTTGAATTTCTTAATGCCTTTACATCTTCATGGTCCCTTGCATTGTGACCTTAGTGCCTACGTCTTCCTTTGCAAGGATGATTGGGCTCCCTTCACCAGATTTGCTATATTTTAATAAGGGGCTTTGTAAATTTAGGACCTATTGTAATATGTATTTTGGAAATAGGACAACAAACATTTTATTTATAGTTTTAGTCCCTATTTTTTAATAAAGCCGCTGGCGCAGACCCATATTTATAAAACGTCAACCAATCACAGCATGCCACGTGTCCCTTTAATTTGAAAATAGGGACTAAAAATAGAAACGAAATGCTTATTGTCCTATATCCATAATAAATATTATTTTAAGTCCTAAAAATACATAATCTATTTTAATAAATGTATGGGATATTTGAAAATGGTAAATATGGACGCTTACAAGTGCTTAGAGCCTAGGGGCTTCCTTTGAACACTGGTCTTAGGTCACCTTACAACAAATCCCAAATGTGACTCTTTGATCTATAACTGCTATGAGATATTTAATTCATTCACAATGTAGGTCATTGATGATCCAATATTATAATGATAGAATCCCTTCATGTGAAATTTGAGGGTCGTCTTGTTGGGATGAATTTTTCAAAAGCAAAATATGGCATTCTAGGCCAAATGACGATTGTAAAAGCTCCTTAATGTGTGGAATTTAGTTAAGGGTCAATTAAATAAGGTGTATGAGAATATTTAACGAATCACAAGTGAGGAGAATTAAACATTTTAGCTGGATAAATGGTTTAAAGTATACCTCTACCTTGCATAGTAAACAAACCCCAATTACTCTATTTATTAAGCTAAATGATCTTCACCCCATAGAGAATTTTTTTAAGTCATTGCCCAAGGATTCGGTGACAGGTCTCACTTTCATGACTCTCTCAAAGATAAACCTCATATGGAAGACCAATGATAATGGCCTCTTCTCCTCCAAAAGCTACTTGAACCTGATAAATCACTTCCCTTGGGTCTATTGAGATAAATTAATTTGGAAATATTATATCCCTACCAAGCTTGTTGCATTTATCTAGAAAATTATTCCCAATGGGATATCCACTAACATAAATGTGAAAAATCTGGGCATTAACTTAGCTTCGGGTTGTGGATGTTGTATCTCCCCAAAGTAAGGGAATATAGATCATCTTTTTGGTAAGAGTGGCCTAGTTGTCTACCTATGGAAGTTTCTTAGGTGAAAATTCAGTTACAACTTAATTTATCCACTATAAAAAGCATACCTTGTCAATGGGTCCGTGGGTTAAAGTCGAATTCGCAGTATGTCATGCTTATAATTTCTTTTTCTTGCTCTATATGTTAGCAAAGATGGTTATATAAAAAAATAAGTTATTCAATGACTCCAACTTAAATATTTTATATGCCCAAGGGAAGTTTTGGATTCTCACTTACATTTCAACAACTTACTACCCTTTGACCCCCCTTTTGAAATTATCACCTTTCAAGTTGTTCGTGTTAAAATAATATATCCTATTCCAAGAGAAATCTTCATAATCATTAATGTTCGAAGTGTTCCGTTTCGATGCACTGACTTCAATTCAGCATAGGCGAGGCTAATGGAGATACATGCATTACCTTAGTTTTTGTTTCTGTAAATGATACATTATAGGATCACACTTCCATAAATTAGGAGAATGATTTTTTTAACTGTTTGAATTTTCTAAAATTCAGTTCCTTTTTTTCTAGCCTGTTGTGCTACTAATTTAGTTACATTCTGATTCCTTGTTTCTTGATCTGTGGACTCTGTAGTGAAGGAAATTGTCTAGATTTGTTCTTCCCAGACGTTGGTAATAATGTAGTGAAGAAAGCTCTCAAGCTATACTAATTGGTGTTTATTGTAGCTGGTGGACTTCACACTACTACATTGTTATGTTCTTTTCTTGGTTGAAGAGAATATAAATTGGTCTCTAATTTTTGTTTCAAGTACTTGTTTTCTGCTTTGCTTCTAGAAACTTCTCAAATATATGCCATAGTTAAAGTGAACCGTCAACCCAATTCTTTTAGCAGTTTCTCAAAGGTTTGGATTATTGGGTTAATTAGTCTTTCAAATGTTCAATGGTTTGATATTTATGTAGTTCCTTCCTCTCATTAAAAAAACTATTATATAATGTGGGAGAGGGGGTTTTCTTATTCACGGGTGAAAGAGACGAATAAAGGTTCAGATTGTGCAAAAAAAGCAAAAAATTATCTGTCTGATTAGATCTCACACAAAGAGTTATCCTAACATCTTACACCCAAATCCCTTTACCATTTAAGTTCCCCCTCAAAATTTGGTTTGTGTTGTTTACGTTTATAATGTTTCAAATTCAATAGTGTAGACACCCCATTTTGTTACCCCATAAACTCTCCTTAGGTCCCTAGCACCTCCCTTCATCACTACAAACCCAAGTCATACACTGAGAACTGACCTAGAAGCCATCGGGCGCTCCCAGGATCTATTTGACCAAAAAGTCAAACTCATCATCATGACCGAGACTAAATGAATCTTCGAAGGGCATTGAAACCCATTTCCAACGGTCCATCCCGTGCACGATTCTGACCTACCATGCAAACGAACGACCCATTTTCTCCCGAAACTTGATCTAAAGGCCACCGGATGCTCTCGAGCTCCATTTAACCAAAGTCAACTCTACAGATCGACCAAGACTAAATGAATCTTCGAAGGAAACTAAAATCCCTTTCCAACGGTCCGCCCTGGGCACGATTCTGACTTACCATGCGGACGAACGATCCGTTTGACTCCAACAGGTCACCAAATGCTTCTAGGGCCCGGTTGACAAAAGTCAACTCCCCAAACCAGGTCAAACTCTTTGGAATGTCAAAGTACATCTCCTAACCTTTCTAACGGTCCACCACATGCATGATTCTGACTTACCATGCGGACGAATGATCCATTTGCGACCAAAGTTTTTCCATCCAAAGGACCGATGAGCACTTCCGAGTCATATTTGACCCAAAGTCAACTCTCGAACTCGGTAGTAGTCCCAAGGACTTTCAAAGGTACCTAAATTACCTTTCCAATGGTTTATCCCGTGCATGTTTCTGATCAACGGTTTTCACTTTGTGACCAATTTTCCAAAAAAGGCCTGAAACACACTGCCAAACAGTAGGTTCCAGACCCTACCTATCGGCAGGTGCCGATAGGCGGGACCAGGTCTATAACGATCGGCAGTGACCTGGGCCAATAAAAGTAGGCCTTGACCTCAATTTCAAAGGGAGCCCAGATCTGATAAAAATCACTCTCAGCGAATCCTCAAAGTTAGCGTGATTTCCACACCCAAACCCCTTTCTAACCTTCACTTTTCATCCTCCTTTTCATCAAACTTGGTGAATTCGTTACCCTCCATCATCATCTAAGTCTAAGGCCTGCTCTCCAACATTCAATATCAAGCTCAAGATCTTCAAGAAGGTCCAACTTTCTCAACTTTCTCTTCAAATTATCATCAATTCGTAATAATTTGTTTTATTACTTAGTACTTTTATTATCTCATCTCACACATCCTAATTCACTTTTTATTTATAATATTTAGTATTATTGTACATCTCTTATTTTCATATAAATAAAACCCAAAAAACAAGAAAAAGAGGGTTTTCTCATAAATTCTGAATAGGGATTCTCACACTATCCTCACATTTTTCTCACAATTAAAACACTTTTTCTACACACACACACACCCCACAAATAAGAGATCCCCAGTTGGATTTATGGGATAAACCCCACCCCTCGTTTTACATGCGAACTACATGGACTTTGATGCCTCTATAGGATACGTAGGTGTCTCGGGGTAAAACCCGAGACTCGAGTCCTTTTCTCACTTTTTCTCTCATTTTCTATTTTTTTCTAAATTCTACTCCCTTGTAGTACATATATCTACATAGATGCATATATTTGTTCTTAGTGTCGTACTACTCCACATGCGTTATCGTTCCATTATAACGATCAATGTAAGGGTAATCGCGTAAATCTTATTTTCTAATATTATTTTTATACCTTCCTACGGGTGACTCGCTTTATCTCTTTCATGATACAAGTCGAGGATTCCCATCTCCACTATATATACACATGCACACATATCACATGGAAAATAAAAGAAAAATAACAAACATCCATGAGAGACCGTAAGGGCAGAATGGGTGCCTAACACCTTCCCATTTCGTAACTTAGCCTCCGGACCCTTCTCGAATCATTTTGGTTTCGTATGCACGAGTATGTCTTTGGATGCTGTCATTTGGGATGGCTTTCCCTTTTTCTTTTGTTTGTTTTGAGTAAAATAGACCTGCAACTCTAATCTCTCTACATTCTCACACCTCACAACAATGACGTCGGCCGAAGCGCTCCCGAGAGGGATGTGAGGGACCTAGAATCCTCACTCTCATCGCCCCGCGGCGAGGATCGGGGATGGCCACAGTGGCGACTCTGCTGGGGATACTTTTATTTTGAGGGCTAGACTCTATTTACATGGATGTTATACTTATTCATATTTTCCCCATTTTTTTATGTTCCCCTTTTTCATGTATCTCCCATACTTATGCTTATATTCACACTTGTAGAAAATTCTCCATGTACACTTCGCACCACGTGCACTTAGGGTCATATATATCCACATGTTGCTCGCATCACCCATCCATACTTGGTGTACCATTGGTACTTGTACTTTGCTCCCTCTTTGGCATAATCAAGAAAGACATTCTCATAAGATACTAATAAAATAATTATGCATGATTCACACAACATCACCAAAGAGCATTGTTATTGACCAAATTCTACCCAGTAACTAGAGGGTCACTTAGTGATAGGCACTAGTCCGAAAGGGCGCAGTTAGCCTAAGCGATATGACTCTCACCTTCCATTGGCCAAGTACCTTCGACGTATATCGAACGGTTCCCCTGCATCGTACCGCTTGACCGAAGTTA
Source organism: Sambucus nigra (assembly GCA_949130495.1). Classification (NCBI taxonomy): domain Eukaryota; kingdom Viridiplantae; phylum Streptophyta; class Magnoliopsida; order Dipsacales; family Adoxaceae; genus Sambucus; species Sambucus nigra. The sequence goes on along the minus strand of OX422207.1, from coordinate 30,687,950 downwards.
TGACGGGAGGTATATCGCAGGGAATTCGTTCACGTACGCCGTGTATATCGAATTAGCTCTTACACGTATCGTTCCCACGAGGTATATAGTGAGGTAATTCATGTACACTCAGGTATATCAAATGGCTTGTCCACACGTACCGATTTTTCGCAAGAGCAAGGCGTATATCGTGGAAGTCACGCCAAAGGGGGGAACCCTTACCGATTCACCTAACCAACTGCATACCCGCATATAGGTGTCAAGCCTAGGACACACATGTTAGATTGTCGATTTCAATCCGAAACTTTGCCGAAATTTCGGGTCAGCCTACCGCCCGAATTTTTTGCGCATTTTTAAAATGGGACCCTGTCCGTGAGCCTAGTCACAAGTCCAGCCATAATTTTGCATACATTACAAACCTAATTTTTCCAGGCTCGGGTCCCGTCCAGCATTTTGCATTTAGGAGAATTAATACAAGTGAAAACATAATAATTATAATAATCATGCTAAGTTCCGTTTCCAAAAACATTTCTCCCTTCTTTATCAAAAATTCAAAAACATTTCCCTCTTCCTCATCAAAAATCCAAAAATATTTTGTCTTTCAATCCCGAAAAAAAAAATTCAAAAATATTTTCATTCTTTCTTAAAAATAAATCCCATGATACGCCTTCTCAGGTCGATCGCAAGCCCTTGGCCTGGCTCCTTATTGGCTTCGGTCTTCAGTCAAATCACCCCAGAGTTTCATCCGTTCCCCTGATATTTATTTTGAGTCCGGAATCTATTCGCTTTCTATGGAGAATACAGATCAAGTACCCGTTATGCAAATAGATTTGACGGCAGTCCTAGCTCAGCATGTGTCCAAGATTGACAACCTCCAAACTGAGGTCCGAGAGATGCAACGAAATCAGGTTCTTGTCCCTCAAGAGCTCGAGGCCCTGTTCCCTCGTGCTATGGGTCCATCCGAGCCCATATGTGTTCCCAAAGAGTATCAACATGCTCTACGTGCCCCTCCTTCTAATGGGCCTCCACCTGCCCAGCTTCCAATGCCGAACCTTACCCAGCCTGGGGCTAACTTGCCTATGGTCGTTGATTCAAAAGAAGAAGAGTTAAACAAGGTCAAAGAGGATCTTAAGATGCTCACCAAAGAGTTTGACTAAGTCAGAATCTCGGGGAATTACATGGATTACACCCACATGTCTCCTTCTCTTAAAGAGAGGTTATCCGAGAAGTACAAAATGCCAAACATCGAGAAATTCGGAGGAAGTGGACCCCCGATTGTTCATCTTCATAGTTATCACCGCTCCATGACTCTACTAGGGGCTTCTGAAGAAGCGATGGCCCAATTGTTTCAGCAAACTTTGAAGGATAGAACCCTTCGATGGTTTTTGTCTCTCGAAGAATCTAGGATTCGTAGCTGGGAGGATGTAGCCTGGGAATTCATATCACAGTACAAATACAACGAAGAGCTTAAGGTCACCCACCGGGATTTAGAGTTGCTCAAACAGAACCCTGGGGAATCAGTCAATAACTTCATAGCTTGATGGAGGGAAAAAGCATCCACCATGACCAATCGGCCATCCGAGGAAGAACAAGTCAGCATAGTGAAGAAGAACTTCTTGCCCCATGTCCGAGCGATGATGGGAGGACAATACTATACCCACTTCCGAGCTCTCAGAGAAGCAGGAGTAGAAATTGAGGAAGGTATTGATAAAATAGAGGTTGAACCAAAGAAGGTGTCCGGATATTTCACCCCCAGAAAATATGATAAGCCTGTTAATGTCGCGGTCTCAACCATCATTAACATCTCTAAACAAACCACCTCATGGGCACCAAAAATTCACCCTGTCCCCGTCTGAAAAGAGTACATCGAGATCCATGCTCCCCTCTCCAAAGTTTACCAGGCCTTGTTAAGCCAAAACCTTATCAAACCCTTGGACCCCCGTCCATTGCCAAATCCACTCCCAAGAAACTTTAAGGTAGATTCCAATTGCTCCTTTCACCAAACAGCTGGCCATACCACTGACCAATGCTTACACCTCCAAAACATAATCTAAGATCTCATTGACCGGGGTACCATCACCCCACCTGCCAATCCTAAGACAAACACTACTCACAACCCACTCCCAAATCATACCAATGCCATCTTTTTAGAAGAGAACCCGGAATTCGATCCCTCAACTCAAATCATACCCATATACTCTCCTAAACCTCTCCAAATTTGCCCATATTTCCTCTTACACCCTGCCAGCCTCGCTGATCAGGCATTGTCACTCCTTACTAGAGCATGCATCGTTGTCCGTACCAGTTCTGAAAATGAAAGCATGGAATTATCAGAAGTGTTAAACCAACTCCTAGAGTTTGGGCTGAAATTGCCCTCACAGATGGTCATTGATTGACAAAGGTTCAGTACGCTGTTCTTGGAAGCACGAAAATGGGCCCGAGAGTCAGACAGTTGGGTAATACTAACCACTGAAGTCAAGCCGGATGATGTCATCCAGATCATAGCATAATTATTCAAATAAACCGATAATATTTGCAGTATGACCGAGTTACTTAATACTTTGAAGCTACAAGGGAGCCTGGTTCCTTCACCCGTACATATCCCCACAGAATGGGAAGACTTGTATGAAGAAGACATTAAAGTTATGGAATGCATTGACTTTACATGGAAAGATAAAATTATTACCGGATGGAGGGAAGAATCCGAAGATTCGAATAGAGAGCAAGCTTCAGAAAAAATTGGCCCAGTAGCCAACAAGTGTGGAATGATATCATTTGAAGAACTCCTCGAAGAAATAAGCAAGGTGGAAGAACAACCCGAGATCGACGAGGAAACGGGATTCATGTTCTTCCTTTCTTTAGTAAATCACATGACCAGATCAGGGAGGCATTACCAGATCCCAACCTCACTACCAGCAAATGACAAAGGGAAGGGCATTGAAAACCTTCCTATGCCAGAAATGACAATCGAGGAGACCAAGATACTTGATTAACTGAAGAAAACTCAACCTAACATCACCATATGTGGGCTTTTTATGTCTTCCCAGCTGCACAGAAACGCTTTGATCAACTTTCTCACTGGACCCACAGTTTTTCCCTCCACCACACCAGAAGAAGCGATAAATTCGGTCGGATCCTTGACCTCTAACCGAATGATATCCTTTTTCGAAGAAGAAATCCCAGAATTGTGCTAAACCACAATCATGCACTCAACATCTCCGTCGAAGTTATACGGAAGGTCGTTCCACTCTCTTTTGTCGATAATGGATCCGCCTTGAATGTCTGCCCACTAAGAACCTTCAGGTGCTTAGGATTAAAAGAAAGCGACCTCGCTCCAACCTCCGTTATTGTATGTGCCTATAATAATACCCGTCGGGAGTTGATGGGATCCAAAAAACTTGTAATAGGGGCTGGCCCTATAAACCCTATCATCGAATTCCAAGTCATTGACATCCCGACTTGTTTCAACCTGTTGCTCGGACGACCATGGCTCCACAGTATCAAGGGTGTGTCTTCTTCACTCCATCAGAAATTGAAGTTCTTCGTCGACGGGCGAGTCATCACCATTTTGGGCGACGACAATAATGCCCACTAGCAATCCAATCCTTGAGATACAACACGGGTCAAATGATATGCTCCTATCAGGATTTCAAGTTGAGCCACTTCTACTCCTGGCGGGGGACGACTTCAAAGAAAGGGTTTGTTCAGAATACGACCCTCATGGCAACGTCAACGTGATTCAGATGTTCTGGAATATGCACTTCATGCTCGGACTGGGGCTATGGCAAAGACAGTAAGGACTACTTGAGCCTATTGAACTGAAGAAATCTTTCCCTCCATGTGGTTTGGGGTATCAACCATCAGAACAAGAGCTCAGAATGATCCGTCAATCTTGACCAAAGAGAAGACTAGAATGCGTCCGGACTATCCCAGAAGATTCCTTGAATGGAAAATTCATCAAAGAGGATGAAGAATTCCCCTTTTATGTCTTCCCAGAGCTATGGTATGACCATACAGACAAGAAGATGAAGCCTGGAATGCAGATCTTCTCTCAAGACAACTACCCGTGGGTCGAAAGTTCCTAACGTCATATACAACCACTCATCAAAGATGCCGAAGAGACTGATGAAGATGACTCCGAAGATTCCTTCAACTTACAGACACTGGTGAAAGCACTCTACATGGTTCACTTAGGCACTACATCACTGGATCCATCCTGCTACTGATACACCTCTCCTCAACTGGCATGCTACGCCAGTTCTATATGTTGAACTCACATCTAATCCCAATGTTTACCCCCTTTTTTCTTCTGTTGTCTATCCTTTTTCAAGTGTAATCGAGACCTATTTTGATGAGGTTCTCAATGTTGTTTTTCCTATCAATGAAATAAAAAAAGATTTTGAGTATCTTACTGTGCCTTACATAAATTATTTGGATTCTAATCAAACTTTTGATGATGATGATTTTACAAATGAACAATTCTTAACTGATCTAAAAAATGTTAATAATAAATAACAGAACCGCGTTCAAGTTAATGAAGAAGAGACTGCTGTTGTTAATCTCAGTTCTAGTAGCCAACTGCGCAAGATTAGGATAGGGGCCACCTTCGATTAGCACGAGGGTGCACAAATCGAAGAATTGATAAAGGAATTTGTGGATGTCTTCGCATGGTCCTACGATGATATGCCAGACATAGACCCTGAAATAGCTCAGCATGAGATTCCCACTCTCCCAGATTACAAGCCGATTAAACAAAAGTTGAGAAAACTCCGTACCGAATGGTCGCTCAAGGTCAAAGAAGAGGTGGACAAACAATTGAACGTAGGTTTCATTCGTGTAATTAAATATCCCACATGGCTAGCCAACATAGTGCCTGTGCCGAAATCAGGAGGGAAGGTTGGGATGTGTGTAGACTATCAGGACTTGAACAAAGCCTCTCCAAAGGATGATTATCCATTACCCAAAATTGACATGATCATGGACAACACATCTAGTCATGCTCTTAAGCCATTCATCGACGGGTTTGCCGAATACAACCGAATCAAAATGCACCCAGATCACCAAGAAAAGACCGCGTTCATTACCCCATGGGGAACTTTTTGGTATACTGTTATGCCATTTGGTCTCAAGAACGCTGGGGCTACCTACCAGAGGGCTGCCACAACCATCCTGCACGATTTGATTCATAAATAGGTTGAGGTCTATGTGGATGATATGATTATCAAGTCCAAAACTAGAGATTGACATGTTCTCGCTCTCCAAAAGTTCTTCGAACGACTGCGACAATATCAGATGAGACTCAATCCACAGAAATTCTTCTTCGGCGTTACAGAGGGAAAACTCTTGGGATTCATGGTAGTGAGAAAGGGATAGAAGAAGATCCTTCCAAGATAAAAGCCATACTTGAGATGCCACCTCCCCGAACAGAGAAAGAAGTACGAGGTTTCCTTAGAAAGTTACAATACATCAATCGGTTCATCAGCCAGTTAACCTCCATCTACGAACCTATCTTCAAACTCCTTCGAAAGGATTCAACTAAGGTCTGGAACGAGTCATGCTAAGAAGCTTTTGACCGAATCAAATAATATCTTACCCAACCCCCGGTGCTCATGCCACCACAGCCTGGTCACCCCTTACTCTTATACCTAACCATAACCGACACCGCAGTTGGGGATTTGCTATCGCAATACCTTGAAGATTCCCGTAAAGAAAGAGCTATTTATTAAGCCAATCGTAAACTGACTGGTACGAGGTCAACTACGTCGCTTTAGAAAAGGAGTGTGTCACACTTGTCTGGGTCACCCAAAAGTTGCCACACTGTATGCTTGCCTTCCCCATCAAACTTGTATCCCGAATGGACCCCATCAAATACCTTCTTAAAAAACCCGCCTTATCCAGCTGAATGACCCAATGGTTTATGCTCCTAGCTGAGTTTGATATCGAGTACATCACACAGAAAGCAATGAAAGGAAGAGCCATCTCTGACTACCTCGCTGATTCCCCCGTAGAAGAAGTTGATGTCTGGATCTCTGAATTCCCAGATGAAATCATCCTCTGCACCACTCAAGATAACCTTTGATGGAAAATGTTCTTTGACGGCGATGCCAACAAAAAGGGATATGGTATTGGAATACTTCTGATCTCCCCAGATGACTCCCACACTCCCATTGCCATAAAAATGTATTTCCCCTGCACCAATAACATGACTGAGTACGAGGCATGCACAGTAGGCCTCAAAGTTGCTCTCAATAAAGGTATTCAATGCCTAGACATCTACGGGGATTCCTCCCTCATCATCGATCAAGTGCTCAGAAAATGGAAAATCAAGGACGAGAAGCTCCAACCCTTCCATGCCCACTTAGAAGAGTTAGCCTCCATATTCCAAGATATCACCTTCCATTATCTACCCCAAGCGAAGAATAACCTAGCCTATTCTCTCTCTACCTTGGCCTCTATGGTCGACATGCAGGAAGAAATAACTATGACTCCATTCTTAGTTAAAAAGCAAGACAAACCAACCAATTGCTACCACATTGAGCTCGTCACTATAGAAGATCTCGAGCTAACCAATTGTTGGTACTATGATATCTGGTGCCTCCTCAAGCATGGTAAGTATCCCGAGGGTTCCAATAAGAAAGGCCGAGCAACCCTTTGAAGACTGGTTGCCCAGTACATCATCTGTCACGAAGCACTGCTCAAAAGGAATTTTGATGGAACTCATCTTCACTGTATCGCGGGAGCTGACATCGAAAAGATAATGCAGAAAATCCACAGTGGGGAATGTGGACCCCACATGAACGGTTATTTGCTCGCCAAAAAGATCATCCGACAGGGCTACTACTGGACCACCATGACCCAGGATTACACCGCCTATGTCCAGAGATGCCTCAAATGCCAACGGTTCTCTAACCTTTAGCATCTGCCTCCGCGTGAATTATATAACATGACTTCACCCTGGCCATTCTCCACCTGGGGTATCGACATCATATGGAAGGTTACACCAAAGGATTCCAACGGGCATGACTTCATCCTAGTTTCTATTGATTACTTCACCAAATGGGTCGAAGCTGAGTCATACCCAGTGCTGAACGCCAAGAAAGTGGCCAAATTCATCAAGAAAAGCATCATCTGTCGGTATGGGGTCCCGCACGAGCTAGTGTCAGATAACGGTTTGCACTTCGAAGTAGAAGTTATAGAAGTGGTCAACGAGTATGGGATTTAGAGACACAAATCTTCTCCCTACCGACCTCAGACCAATGGTGCGGTTGAAGCCGCCAGCAAGAACCTCCAAGCCATCATCAGCAAGATGATTGATAGCTGTCGAAATTGGGCCGATCGGATCTCGTACACCCTCTGGGGCTACTGAACCTAAATTCGAACCTCTACTGGGGCTAGCCCTTACTCTCTAGTCTACGTCATGGAAGCAGTCCTAACTTTGGAGCTCGAAATACCTTCGTTGCGCGTTATGCTTGAGAGCAAGGTCAGTGAAAAAGACTGGTTCCAAAGTCGTATTGACGAGCTAATCCTCCTCGATGAAAGGAGATTGGAAGCTCTGTACCACATACAAGGGTACCATCGCCGAATAGCGCGATCATTTAATAAGAGAGTCAAGGACCGCAATGTTCGAAAGGGGGACCTAGCCCTCAAGTAAATCATAGAACCCATCTAGGACCCCAGAGAGAAATTCAAGCCCAATTGGAGCAGATCCTACATTATGAGGAAGATCTTATCCGGCGGTGCCGCTATGCTTAGCGACCTAGATGGGGATGAAATGGCTCGTCCAGTCAACCTAGACCGTCTCAAGAAGTTCTATCCCTAGTTCGAAATCTCAGTGCGCTACGACTCTTCTCGTGTCCCTTCTATTCTAAAAAAATCTCTTAATTTCCCTTACCCAGAACTATGTGGGCCTGATCCTCTGCAAAAACCATCTTTCAAATAAATGAAAACTTTTCAAAACATCCAGAGGTACGTAGGCAGCTCATGCACCTTACATGAGCACGACCCTTTCTTTTTCACAAAATACTATTCTTTTCTTGCCTCCGAGAACGACAGTTCATTCTAACATAAATTTGAACAAAAGGAATATGTATGCCTTAACGATCAGTATAGATAATTCAAAAATATAAAATTCATCGAAAGGTACAGTTAGATGATCAAAAACTTGTTTATTTCACTAATAAGAAATTTCGGTACAGATTACATAAGAAAAGGAACGGATAACTCCCTTCCCCCTACCCTCCTAAAAAAGCCAAATAAAATCCCCACATTTATTCCCTGTTACACAATAAACTCTCCAGGAATCCTATCCACAGCTACCAGAGGATCCTGCTCCGTCATCATCATCTATATCCTGGGGTCCCCAAGTTTCCCCCTCCTGAACAGAGTATCGCAGGCACTTCATGGACCGATAAGCCTGAACTAGCTTCAAAAAAACCACAACACCCCCTTCCATGGTGTTAAATAAAACAAACCACCTTTATCCAGTCTCCACCGCCAACATCTTGCTAACCACTCTCCTCCATAACCACTTCATATAATCCCCGGGGATATGCCAAACTCTCCCAATAGACTGAGAGTGACGGGTCGATGGAAGCCGATTTTTCCACAAAGAGCCAAGTCGCATGCGCAGATGCTCGATCAAATCTTCTATCGAAAAGAAACTTAGTGTCCAAGGTGGCACGACCTGTGCCCAACAAAATTGGAGCAAAATCTGCCAAGGGATATAAAAAGAGGTTTATCTGAGACCAACCGGCCGCACATACGGATATTCTCCTAGCTCTAGGATAGGCAGCAACTGTCCCCACCAAGGCACTGACCAATACAGATTTCCAGCCCCATACTCCACAAACCAATTATCCCAACTCTCAATATCCAGGCCAACGCTTAAGAAGTAACGCGAAAAGAAGTTGGGTACAACCGACAAAGGATATTCTAGAAGAGCCACTAGGCAAAGTCTTCCAGACAACCTTATGGACAGCATCACGGGGCTACCCCACAGAAAGTCAGAACGACCTTCTCACCAGGCATCCAGGCCGTTCAAGGTCTCCGCGAGTATCACCGCCGTAGGATTGCGATGGTATGACATCCATGAAGTAATGGTTGCAAGTTACGGATCCACCAACAGTTTCCCAGTCACCAGCAACAATTTTGAAATCAGACCTAGAGTAACGACTCCAGCATAGCCAGCATCACCTTCTTCCTGCAAATGCACATACTGCAACACCGCTGGGAGGGAGATCATTCCTCCAGTAACCAGTGATCTAGCCGCCGAAGGTAAAATGCGAAGAAGCCCAGCCAACAAATCCCTAGGAGAACGGGAGAATTCAGGCAGAGTCGCAGCAATGCTGGGATTTATCCCCAGCATGGCAAAAAATTCCTCGTAGGTAGGACAAACCTCATCCAACAAAATTGTACCGCCGCCATCAGCATGTTCCACTCAATGCGCCGATTACGCCACAAAGAGACTCGACGCATGTTGAAAGCATCGTAGTCGACATTATAAGAGCGCATTGCTTCCAAGGCTTCTAGGTAGTTATCAAACTCAATGCTACCAGGGAGAGCCATCTTACAAGACTAAGAAATAATAAGCAAGTAAGTAAGAATGGGAATGTGTGATTGAAACACTCCACCCTCACCCCTTTTTATACTTACAAACCCTCACAAAAGACATAACCTCTGCAGAAATCAGAGGGAATCCTACCCCATAAAGTACCAAAGGCTGAAGAGGGTACCAATCAAAGCTTTGAATTGATGGAACTGGACTTGACTGCCGATAGGCAGGGCAAGGGGCTTGCCGATCGATAACCCCCCATTTTTGGAAAATTCCCTTTTTTCCTCTTTTGTCAAAAATAGAAACTCAACAAAAATTAAATTGATATTCTCAATAGAATTTCAAAAATCCTCTTCTAGCCCTACATAATTTCTTATTCCCAAAAATATCTCATTTTACGGTCTCAGCAGCAAAGTAAAAATGACATGTGCATGCATTCATTCACCATTAACAAAAGATAATAAAAAACTCAATTGCATTGCATTTATTTATTTTCTGTGTTACAACATTTTTGCAAAAAAAAAAGAAAAAATAACAGGACTCAACCCGAACCCACATTCTCTCTCTCTCTTTCTCACCTACCTTTCACCCCTCTCTTAGAGCTTCCACCCCTGCGACGTGCTCTCTTTCCCATGTGACAGGATGACGCACCACCACTACCCGAGCTAGAGTCTTCTCCAAACGAAGCAGACAGAACCAAGTAGGAAGGAACAGGAACCGCGTCCCGAATATGGGCAATCGCCGAAGATATCTAGTCTTTGATGTCCCTCAGCCAAGTAGTCGACACCCGAACTTACTGCAAGTAAAAGGAAAAATCAGTATCAAAGTAGAAAGGATCAAAATAGAAAAGAAAGAGGAGAACAGAAAGGTATACCTCAGGTCGAAGAACATTCTCTGTCAAACCCAGCTCCTCAGAATCCATCGCATGAGGATGGTGCAGCATAGGCACCATCCCTCCGTCAGCTCGCTGAATGTTGTATGAGGGGGTATGGAATCGCACAAAGGGAACCTCTAAAGTCGTCACCACCGCAGATGTCGTCGGACCACCGCCGCTGTGGGAGGACCCCACCGACCGACTCGAACCCGCATGAGGGAAGGGCAAGGAATCATATATGATTGGACCCATCAGCCATCTCATCACAGAGTCCATATAGACATACGGTGCCACCGTATCGGTTTATAATAGGTAGGACTCGCCGATCATCGCTGCGATCCTCGCATCCTTCAGCAATAGCCTCTCCCGCCTCATAGACGTAAGAGGCTGCACAAGTGGCACCACCACCTCCTCCATAGCAATCTGGTGAACCACTCGCTCCCTGAGATACCAAGAGTGGCCGAACTCATGTGCCAGCAAATGCCTCATCTGCGCGTTCACAACAGTCGCCCCCTATTTTGAACGGCTGTCCCCCAAGGATAAAAAGTCATCTGAAAATCCCCAAGTAGGAATAAGTCGGTACAAATTTAGAATTTTTAAAAAAACAAGACTGTAAAGGAAAGAGTCTTACCCTAGCACTGGTCAGGCCATTCAAGACATGACGCACCGCCTCCAAAGAGAGAGATCCCTTCGATTGACGGTTGGACTTCCACCACCGGAACAACCGACAAAAGTCCCTAACAGTATCATCCTTTATAGCAATCAGCTGGGTATTTCACTCAATCACCTCATAGAACCACGTCTGTCAAAGACAAGAATTCGCAATCAAAAAAGAGACGCGGAAGGAAAATGCTAATGCATGAAAGGAAAATGCACAAAATAAATAATACCCCAAGAAGATACGTGGCTCCAATAAAAGTCTGTCTGCAGCACCGGCTGAATGCATCCAGAGAAGATTAAAGGGTCACCAAAGTCAGACTCCTCTAATCATAGAAAGGGATGTTAGAAAAAAAACTCAAGAACGGTAAGAACCACATATGGACGACGTCGTCGCTTGACGCCACCATGAAACCTCCCAGCACCAGCAAAATAAACAACCGGGCCATCTGCCTCACCTGCAGCCCATCCTCTACATCAATCACTCTGCTCAGCAGAACATCCTCCAGCAAGGACAGCCAGATGGAATCCCCAGACACTATCCTCGCTACATCACCAAGTTCCACACGCACCGCCTCCGGCCTCACCTTTAAAGAGCGATCTACCTCTATCTACCATCGATCACATTCCAGCCCCAGCAGCTACTGAACGTCTATGGGAGTCACAGTCATCTCTCCGAAGTCAAAATGGAAGGTGTGGGTAGTATCCCACCATCTCTCCCCTAGAGTGCACAAGACCGCTGTCGAACGAGGCGTCTCATTCAGCACAGACGCCAACCTCCCAAAACTCACTGATGACACCACCCAACGCACCATGGGTGGAAGGTGATCCCAGACGTCCAAAAGCCCCGTCGTCCCACGAGCACGCATGTTCTTCAAAGAGACATCAGACTGTTAAAAAGGAAAAATAATGTCAAAATTCAAGAAGAAAAGAAAAAATTAACAAAAAGAGAAGAATGCGAAAAGTCAGGTTGCTTACATAATCGCCAGGGCTCACCACCCTCGCAGAGCGATGACGCGATGGCTCCCGTAACAAGGTCTGCTCATCCATAACCGGCTCGAACGTGTTGAAAGAGTTCTCATTCCCCAAAGCAAAAGTCTCCTTGGCCCTTCACTCCACGTTCGCCAAGTCATCAATAGTCAACCATTACCTATGCACTGCAGTGCTCACAAAAGCAGCCATTTCTTAGAGATCGGAATGATAGAACGATTTGCAGAGAGAAATCACAGAAAGAAAGAAAGCAAGAAGTTGGGACAAATGAAGGAAATTTTCCCCCTTTATATTGGATGCCAAACGTCATGCCGATCGATATTAATCCCCCACCCACCGATCGACACTAACTCCTTACCTTCCTGAGCCAGTCCAAAAATTCGTACCACTATCGAATGGCACCCTCTGAACCATGCCGACCGGCACCCCTCTTAAAATTTCGTATAGAAATTCCAATAAAATACCAAAAAATCCTAAAAAATCCTCAGAAAAGTCCTAAAAATCTCAGGACGGATTTAGAACATTTTCACCCAGAGAATCTCATACTCCCTCAGGCGAAACCCTTATTTCCCTAGCGTAACTCTCAAAATCCAAGTGGATATCCTCCCGACAAAGCCCCCGGAAGGTCTCGTAAGGATCACCTCCTATACCACAAAGGTCTCAACCCTCCCAAGCAACACATCCAATACTTGGATCACCTAATCACTCCCCTAGCAGAGTTTGCAGCATCAAATTGGTTGTTCCCCTCACAATGTCTTCAGGTGATGAAAAAGTCTTCCCAATAATAAGCCCCTCAGCTCAAATCAAAATCACAAGGCACTTTTTCCCCAACGGAATCAAAATCCAATATTTATCCCCTCTTAGGTCAGAATTGACCTCGATCTTGGATTATCACCTTAGTTAGGTCAGAATTGACCTCGGTCCTCGGTCGTCACCACTTTTAGGTCAGAATTGACCTCAGTCTTGGATCGTCACCTCAGTTAGGTCAGAATTGACCTCAATCCTCAGTCGTTGTCGCCATTCTTAGGTCAGAATTGACTTCGGTCCTCGGTCGTCACCTCAGTTAGGTCAGAATTGACCTCGGTTCTCGGTTGGCACCACTTTTAGGTCAGAATTAACCTCAGTCTTGAATTGTCACCTCAATTAGGTCAGAATTGACCTCGGTCCTTGGTCGTCACCATTCTTAGGTCATAATTGACCTCGATCTTAGATCGTCACCTCAGTTAGGTCAGAATTGACCTTGGTCCTCATCCGTCACCATTCTTAGGTCAGAATTAACCTCGGTCTTAGATCCTCACCTCAGTTAGGTCAGAATTTACCTCGATCCTCGGTCGTCACCATTCTTAGGTTAGAATTGACCTCAGTCTTGGATTGTCACCTCAGTTAGGTCAGAATTGACCTCGTTCCTCGGTCATCACCATTCTTAGGTCAGAATTGACCTCGGACTTGGATCGTCACCTCAGTTAGGTCAGAATTAACCTCGATCCTCGATCGTCACTTTTCTTATGTTAGAATTAACCTCAGTCCTCGTTCATCACCACTTTTAGGTCAGAATTGACATCGGTTCTTGGTTGTCACCACTCTTAGGTCAAAATTGACCTCAATCTTGGATCGTCACCTTAGTTAGGTAAGAATTGACCTCAATCCTCGGTCATCACCATTCTTAGGTTAGAATTGACCTTGGTCTTGGATCGTCACTTCAGTTAGGTCAGAATTGACCTCGGTCCTCAGTCGTCACCATTCTTAGGTTAAAGTTAACCTCGATCTTGGATCATCACCTCAGTTAGGTCAGAATTGACCTCGATCCTCGGTTGTCACCATTCTTAGGTCAGAATTGACCTCGATCTTGGATCATCACCTTAGTTAGGTCAGAATTGACCTCAGTCCTCAGTCGTTACCATTCTTAGGTCAGAATTGACCTCGGTCTTGGATCTTCACCTCAATTAGGTCAGAATTGACCTCGATCCTCGATCGTCACCATTCTTAGGTTAGAATTGACCTCAGTCTTGGATTGTCACCTCAGTTAGGTCAGAATTGACCTCAGTCCTCAATCATCACCATTCTTAGGTCAGAATTGACCTCGATCTTGGATCATCACCTCAGTTAGGTCAGAATTAACCTCGATCCTTGGTCATCACTTTTCTTATGTTAGAATTGACATCAGTCCTCAATCATCACCACTTTTAGGTCAGAATTGACATCGGTCCTTGATCATTGGATCGTCATTTAAGCCCTTAGAATTGGCCTCGACTCGCAGAATTGGTCATCTCTACTTAAGCCCGCAGAATCGGCTTCAACCCATAGAATTGGTCATCCCTAGCATCACTTTTGATCCTCAGAATTGACCTAAACCTTTGATCATCATCCAAACCATCCCCAGCAAGCTCCTTAAGCTCTCAGAATTGGCCCCGACCCTCTGAATCGGTCATCCACTCTCAAAAGCATCATGCGGTGTCTATTCGACGGCTATCATTTTCTAAACTCACCCCTCGAGGGGCTCTGTAGAAACCCCATTCTGTTACCCCTTAAACTCTCCTTAGGTCCCTAGCACCTCCCTACATCACTATAAACCTAGGTCATACCCCTAGTACTAACCTAGAAGCCAACAGGCACTCCCAAGCTCCGTTTGACCAAAAAGCAAACTCTTCAGCTCGACTGAGACTAAATGAATCTTTGAAGGGCATTAAAACCCCTTTCCAACGGTCCATCCCATGCACGATTCTGACTTACCATGCGGATGAACGACCCATTTTCCCCTGAAACTTGATCTGGAGGCCACCAGACGCTCCCGGGCTCCGTTTGACCAAAGCCAACTCTTCAGATCGACCAAAATTGAATGAATCTTCGAAGCTCACTGAAACCCCTTTCCAACGGTCTACCCCGTGCATGATTTTGACTTACCATGCGGACAAACGATCCGTTTGACTCCAAGAGATCACCGAATACTTCTAGGGCCCGGTTGACCAAAGTCAACTCCCCAAACAGGGTCAAACTCTTTGAAATGTCAAATTACATCTCCTAACCTTTCTAACTATCTACCCCATGCTTGATTCTGACTTACCATGCGGACGAACGATCCGTTTGCGTCCGAAGTTTTCCCGTCCAAAGGACCGACGAGCATTTTCGAGCCATATTTGACCTAAAGTTAACTCCCGAACTCGGGAGTAGTCCAAAGGTCTTTCAAAGGTCTCTAAATTATTTATAACAGTCTATCCTGTTCACGATTCTGATCAACGGCAGGTCTATGCTAATTGGCAGTGTCCTAGTCCTATAAAAGGAGTCCTTGACCTTATTTTCAAAGGGAGCCCAAATCTGATAAAAATCACTCTTAACGAATCCAGAAAACCTCTATCGAAGTCAGCGTGATTTCCACACCCAATCCCCTTTCCAACCTTCACTTTTTATCCTCCTTTTCATCAAACTTGGTGAATTCATTACCCTCCACCATCATCTAAGTCTAAGGGCTGCTCTCCAATAATCAAGATCAAGCTCAAGATCTTTAAGAAGGTCCAACTTTCTCAACCTTCTCTTCAAATTATCATAAATTCGCAATAATTTTTTTTTATTACTTACGTTTATTATCTCATCTCACACATCCTAATACACTTTTTATTTAGTATTATTGCACATCTCTTATTTTCATATAAATAAAACCCAAAAAACAAGAAAAAGAGGGTTTGGTCATAAATTCCGAATAGGGATTCTCACACATTCCTCACATTTTTCTCACAATTAAAACAATTTTTCTACACACACACACACACCCACAAATAAAAGATCCCTGGTTGGAATTATGGGATAAACCCCACCCCTCGTTTTCATGCGAACTACGTGGACTTTGATGCCTCTATAGGCTACATAGGCGTCTCGGGGTAAAACTCGAGACTCGAGTCCTTTTCTCACTTTTTCTCTCGTTTTCTATTTTTTTCTAAACTCTACTCCCTTATAGTACATATATCTATATAGATTCATATATTTGTTCTTAGTGATGTATTACTCCACATGCTTTATCGTTCCATTATAACGATCAACGTAAGGGTAATCACGTAAATCTTATTTTCTAATATTATTTTTATACCTTCATACGGATGACTCGCTTTATCTCGTCCATGATACAAGTCAAGGATTCCTATATATACACATGCACACATATCACGGGGAAAATAAAAGTACAATAGCAAACATCCATGAGAGACCGTAAGGGTGGAATGGGTGCCTAACACCTTCCCATTTCGTAACTTAGCCTCCGGACCCTTCTCGAATCATTTTGGTTTCGTATGCACCAGTATGTCTTTGGATGCTATCCTTTGGGATGGCTTCCCATTTTTCTTTTGTCTATTTTAAGTAAAATAGACAGACGACTCTAATCTCTCTACATTCTCACACCTCGCCACAATGACACCGGCCGAAGCGCTCCCGAGAGGGACACGCGGGACCTAGGATCCTCACTCTCATCGCCCCGCAACGAGGATCGGGGATGGCCACAAATAGCATTGAGTTTCAATCCTGAATAAATAAAGTCACTCAACCCCAACTTCTTTTTTTACTTTCCAGGCCACGGTCCTCCACCAAGCTCCAAAGGTACTAAACTCTCTCTCCCTCGTCTTCCATGATCCATCACTCTTTTTATCTCCCTCTCTTTCGGTGTACATCTTTCAAACCCAAATGTGTTCAAATTTCTGCCTTTTTTCAACAAATATGGATGGTTTGGTTGTTGTTAGGTTGAAAATCAGGGCTTTTGTGATTTAATTTATGGTTTTGTGAGTCAAAATCAGGGTTTGGCTATTTTTTTTCTTAGATTTTGTGTGTGCATATGGAGAGGGTTTCAGATTTGGGTTTAAATATTGAGTTTTTTTTCTCTCATATTTTGGGGTTTAAATTATGTCTTATCCATCGGTGTGTGTGAGAGTGTGCGCGCCTGCTTGCGCACGTTTTTGAGTTTGAATTTCTCGATATTTTGTGTCTCATTTAGATTTTTTGAATTAGGGTTCAAAAGCAGGTGCATAGATAAAATATAGGGTTATCAAAAACCATAGCTTTTTGGTTCAAAATACAGGATTTTGGAACTAAGGTTAATATTGATTTATTTGTCTTTTTTGTGCCTATCAACTTGATCTATATGCATTTGTGTTACAGACCAGATTGCTTATTTGTTAGCCAAATCTAGAAGAATTATGGTTGAAAGTCTCGCCCAAGTTCACTCAGTATCGTAAGAGGATGGTCCTATATCGTAATGAAAGATGGAAAATATGTTGATTTATTGTGAATTGGTGATATCTCGGCTCAATATTGTCGTGTTATCCGATAATATATGTATATATGTGTGTATATATATATATATATATATATATATATATATCATTCGAGTCAGTACGCAAGGAGGTTGATGAGAAATAAAATAGGATTATTAACCTTGTACAATTGATTGAACCATTTATGAAGATTGATTGAATAATCTCTTTTGGAAGTGGGTAAGTCAAGGGCTAAAATTGGGGCTGAGAAGGAACCCTTTGAAATAAGGTATCAGCTGCAAATTCAAATCATCAACTCCTCTCATTTATAAACCATTGTAGCCAGCGATTTTCAACTTTCTACCGCTGGAAATCAGTACGATTTGGGTTGAAAGAGTCGCTTACCCATTGCATTTTTGTGTTGATAAAAGTTTGGAGCCTTCAATCTTTAAGTCTGGAGGCTCGTTTGTGTGAATAAAAGTTTAACAAACGTAAAGTTAATTTATTTATTATTTTTTTAATGAATTAATATAAAAAGAATCTTTATTTTGTGTGTGCGTGTATATATATATATATATATATATATATATATGTGTGTGTGTGTGTGTGTATACATTACTGCTCTTGTGCGAATCAGTCTGTGTTTTAAGAGTACGGATCGGACATGTGTCACCTGGCAGTGAGCCACGAAGTTATCAGCTAAATTATAGGCACACTCTCTATCTTTTCTAGGCTCACCGCAAGGTGACACGTGTTCGGTCCGCACTCTTACAATGCGGACTGATCTGCACAAGAGCATTACTATATATATATATATATATATATATTCTTTATTTCATATTGAAAAGTAAAAATTTCTATTTTGTACAGCAAATACAAGTTTTCCTCTATGTAATTTCTTTATCAACTTT
This sequence comes from Sambucus nigra, assembly GCA_949130495.1. Taxonomy (NCBI): domain Eukaryota; kingdom Viridiplantae; phylum Streptophyta; class Magnoliopsida; order Dipsacales; family Adoxaceae; genus Sambucus; species Sambucus nigra. The sequence continues at coordinate 30,669,758 of OX422207.1, read as the reverse complement.
TACGTGTCATTAGATTGTTTTTCTATCTTAATATTGATTTACTATGATATATTGAATATGAAAAGTTTGACGATCAATTACATTATTTTGAATTTATCTAATTGGTTCACATTATCGATCTTATTTGTGAAAGTTGTCTATATTTGTTTTCTGAATTTCTGGGCTATTGAAATGGCGTATCGATGCATTACATCCAACTCAGTGCCCGATACTAAGACCGAGTTGAAAATTGAATGTTCGATACGGGGACCAAGACTGAGACCTTGAATAGTGAGAAGAATGAGATAGTTGCTCTGTATTAAACACCAAAATCACGATAGATTAGTACATTTTTTTAATATGTTTCTTTTATTTCTCTCTATTCGTGCACACTTTTCATGTTAGTGCCCATATTTTGTTGATTTTCTTTTGCAATTATTGATGCATCTCTAACATATTTTTTTCAGTTATTATATCTTTAACATAAATCGTATCTCTTCATTGCGCTCTATTTAGCTCAATATACTCTTTTAAACCACTCTTTTTATAACTTGTGCATATTAAATGTGTATGTGTGTCATTGGAGTATTCATCTGGAATACTATAGATGTTGTTTATTGAGGCGTATTTCTCTATTTTATTTGTTTATTTATATTTTAATATTCTCATTTAGGGTGTTGTGAATGTGGTAATGGGAAATACTTCTTAGATTGGGGATGCCTTACTTGCAAGTCTACAGGTCTTTTTACTTTTTATGAATTTTTTTCTTCTCGTTCTTCATGATATTGCAATACTCTCTGTCACTCTTTCTTATATTACACATATTTAGGTTACGAAGATGACATTCATAGGCTCAATGGATGCTGCAAAGAAGTTAACATCCGGTGTAGCTGGGACTGTTATAAATGTATTCTTAGGCAATTTTATGACTGCAAAATGGACAGAGAGAGACAAGCATTAAATTTTTGTAATGATACTAATTTTCTCGAGATGTTGACTCTTATAGGTGTCTCTTGAACTTTGTGGTAATGCACGCTGTATAATCTTGGATGACGTTGACCTGTAAGTGGCATTAAAAGGAACTGTAAGTCGTAGAAAATGAACTGATATACACTGATACTTGCATTTTAGTTCTAGATAATTGTTCCACAGTTCAAAGAGCTGGCCAACTCCCACTACTTAGCCAAATTAGTTAGATACTGGGCGAGTTATCGTGACCATGGATAGACTTCTTGGTATTTCGACCAAAAAGGAAAACTCAATAAATCTTAAAAAGTAAAAAAAATTCCCACCTTACATAATTATATTATAATAAGGAAACAAACGTAAAAAGGAAACAAATACTATTATCAAGTAAATAATATCTCTATAATATTCTACTACCTACAATAATTCGCAAAATTTCCCTTATAATTATAATCTTTTCTTTCTCTAGCTACCCGCACACCCTATGGGGTCAGTCGTATCCACAGTATACATCATCTCAATCGCAATATTGACACAGTTGTATCTTCCATCACCAGCACCGCCACATGTACTTTTATATTCTTTTAGTTCTGGTAATTGTAGCTAGTCTTATTTTGTGGCCTTTTCTGTCATATGAGTTCCTTTCAGTATATGAAGTCCTGGTATAGAATATGAAATAAATGTATTTTGCTAGATGTTGATGTGTAAAAATATATATATTTTCCTACCGAACATGACACAATCATTTATTTAGGTGCAGGTTGTGGTTAAAAGGTAGTTTGGGCTTACTATTTATGGGTTCTGTGGCTGCAGGGTCCGGTATTTTTGTTCAATGTTTAACCATGCATTCAACAAAGTGTAGATAATATTATTATCTTTCTAATTAAGTAATTATAAACCGTTAAATTTGCCTCTGGCCTCCGATTTATGCAACCTAATTCTTTCCTTATTTGCAGCGTTCTCATGCACCTGGTTGGTGGGCGAAGTAGTTCACTACTGAACACGAACAACATGGATCAGTTGATGACCACTGAAATTTTTAAATTGCATGATCATGATTAGTTGTCACTTTAGGGAAGAGAAACTAGTCAACAAAATCAACACACCTCACTCTATGTTTGTTTTTCGAATAAAAGGAGGAAATTAGAAGAGTTCATATTCGCTGACCATTTAATGTATTATTGAGATGGAGGATTTGAATAAATATTTACTATTTCATCAAGTTGAAGTTATTAATACTAAGTCCGGTCAGCGATTCCTATAACAACTCAGTTTTTCTTCGAGACCCTTGTTTGTGGCTATGGGAAATATGAGGTACACCCAGGTTTCAGCACTTTTATTTGATTGTTTGTTCTCGAAGTCTAGGTTTTAGAGCTTGTTTTAGACAATATACTGAAAGAACATCGTGAAATGATATCAATGGTATATATTTCATTCACAATCTTGATGGTTATTTCAAGATTATACATAAGATACTGTACATATTCAATTTTCTTAGGCTAATCAATTTGTTGTTTTTATAATTTATTTTGTTTCTATTCCTTGATATTTAACTGGTGACCTTTTCTATACTGAATTGAATGGGTCTCTGTACATTGATGATAATTTCACACTTGTCACAAACATGTTTGGAATAAATGGCTTCCCCAAAAGAATAGGTGCCTTCAGGTGGAATTTTTTCCATAACGCGGATGTGTGTATTGGGAATGTTATCGGGATTGCAACGCGAAATTAAAGGAAGCAATGGCACAACAGGTCAATAATTCTAGGGATAGCCCTAATGTTTGTTGTTAATAACATTTGGACCACATAATTCTTTGAGGGTGTAAATGTGGAATCCGAGGGAATCTCTGCTAATGGTACTGTTTACTATGATGTATATAGATTTGGGAAGGGATACCATCTCTTTAATTTTCTTTTGTAAAAAGCGATGGCAATAGGCTTGCTTGTATTTCAGCTCAATATTCCAAATTCATTTTTAATTTCCATGTTTGGAAATAGCTCCGCTTAGACTATTTGAGCAACTCTGTACAACATGATGTAATCAATATTTTAGTTTAATGCATGTTGATTTAAAAAATAATAACATATGTAAATTGGTAAATATTAGAAAGGGTTCTGATGGGTTGGTGTATGGTGTTGCAATGCATTACTAATTTGTTATATATAACTGGTGAAAGGAGGATGAGCCTTCTGATGAGGTACTTTATATCATATTTAATGGATATTTTCAAATCCTTAAAATGGCATTCTGCGCATAGGCCTTTGGTTTTCTTCCTCTGTTTAATTGGTTATCTGACACCAAATCCTAGATTTGCTTATGTTTGTCAAATGACTCTTGGAAGAACAAATTGTATCAATAAACAACTCTCTCAATCACAAATGCAACTTTACAAAACAATATATATAAAGTTGTAAAACTATAGGTTCAAAAACTATTTACTCAATAAATTAGAAATTTTAGGAATCAATTGCATATATATTTGGTAAAGCCTGCGTGTATAAATAGAGATCGAAGATATAATTGGCATGTAAGAAAATGCACATTGGCAATATTTTCTTAATTCCTTCAACTAACATTAACTTAAAATTGGTTTGATTTAAAATGAAGTTGGGAACTATCTTTTAGACTAATCGTTTAAAAATTTGGTATTAGGGTTGGAATTTATGGTTTATTTGGGTTGCAAAATCCCATTTTGGTCATCTATGAGGTCAATTTAATATGGGACCAACATGTCTTTAGAGATAGTTTTGAGTTTAAACATATACTCTGTGATATTATTTTCAATTTTAGGCGATAAGCAACACTATGTTGTTTAAAGTGCCCCATTTTAAAAATAGAAAATTAAGGTAAAGGTCATGTTCCTTCCTATATTTGGATTTTTAGGATATTGCATTTCAAGTTTATAAATCTAGTCCCTGTGGTATAATAACATTTATTTGTGTGGTCCCTTTAGAGTTAGGAGTACATTTTTTTCGCACCAGCAGCACCATTTTTCATGGTGTTTTTAGTACAAGGACTACATTTATAAAATTATGTGGAGTGTCCTTTTTTATACACTTTGAGAATTATAAGGACCTTTACCCAAAATTCCCTTTTAAAAAAAACGTAGAAAAGTTTTGGGAAATAAATATAATAACCTGGATCAATTTAATAATAACAAAATCATCATTAGTATTCACAAAAATGTATAATTGACTACATCGGGGCATAGTGCACTTGCCAATTGCATTGTTTTTGAAGTTATAAGAGCATGATCACCAACTATGTCTAACTAAAAAAGTAGTGTAAAGAAATCACAAATTATAAACTTATATATAAATTAAATATCCATCTTATATTAATAGCTAAAACCTCTATAGCCGAATGATGAAATCGCATAGGAAATTATCAAGTGGGACGTGAGTGGACGATGACATTTAGGCTGAATTCTCTAATTTTATGAACGAGTTACCAATATATAAGTCGTGTTATTACTATTTTATCTATTTCATGACTTGTGACCCTATGGTACCTTGGCCAAGTTGTCTACAGTGGTTCCTTAAGAGTTTGTAAGATTTCATGTGAACTTTTCTTCTTAGCCACAAATGAACAAACAAGTACTTTTTTTACTTTCAAAATCATATTTATAGGTTAGTAGTAGTAGAAAAAATATTGTTTATTTTTTATTCTAGAAACTGTTAGGTGGCACTTCTTAGTTCATAGATAGATAAACCCTATCAAAGAAAAACAATTTAATATGTTGGCATGAAACGATAACATGACACGAAGTTATAAGTTAATGGGTGGATCCTTAATGGGTTTAGGTCATATTAGTGCCAACCCGATATGACATGATAGTTAATGGATCGAGTTAGGGTTGACATCCTTCACCCGTTAATATCCGATAAGACTCGTTAGCACCCAATAATTTAAGTAAGTAAGATATATTGTGGACTTATAGAGGGTTTATGTAGCTTAATGTTACTTTCTTCATAATGAAGTTTACTAAATAAGAAAGTTAGTAATGTCGATGAATTAATGGGCCTAATTGTATTTAAAAATGAACTAATATGTCAACTTCTATACGATTCAAAATAAATCATTATTTTAATGAGTAATAACGGGTGAACATGATACGACAGGTTAAGATAACAGGTCGGGTTTAAATATGATTTTTTCACACGATAAAAAAATCACCCGTTTCGAAACGAACCCGATAAGACTCGAATACGATAAAAACCGGCACGAACATGACTCGACACGACCCGTTGTCAGGTCTAACAAATAATCCCTTCCACTTTATGAAATTTTTGCTTGTTTATATTTAAATTGTTACATGTTTATATTTCTAAACTCCTTATATGTTGATGGTAGATGAAATTATCTGCCTTAATGAACATATTTGCATGTATATGCACTTTAGATAAATTTCATATGTTGTACGCGGAGGCTTGATTTTTCGTGCATGTGATGAGCGCAAGTCCAAGTGCTAATTATTATATAAATGTACTCATAACCTTTTGTTGAAAAATATTTAACCATTGGCGTGTCAAAGATCCACATTATTGATGTTAAGTACACTCGCATGATCTAGAGCTGAAAGGAGAGAGCTGAATGGCTTCACTTGCAGACCCACTTTGACCGTTGGACCAACATGGTGGCCCAAGATGGTAGCACCAAGCATATGTTGTGCGGCGAGGTCAAGACAAAACTTAGTGATGTTTAGAAATGCCATTTCTCTAAAGAAATAAAATTGGGAGATAATCGGTTAGGGAAGATAAAGGAGAGTGTTGAGGTGGTTTTCTTGATGGACAAACCATCTATGGTGGTGCATAGTAGCGACGGTGGTTAAATACGAGAACATCGTCGATGATGAGATTCTGCTAGATAAGCTTTATGGGATGAAAAATTAGGTCGTCCCATCAAAGTTTACGCTAGTTGACATAAGGTTAAAGTGAACTCTCATCCGTAGTGTCCATTTTTGGAGGGCATGACCTTCCCTAAAGGTTTTGGCGCGAAGATTTGCAAGATAACTTTCAAATTCAAGATAAACGATTTAGAACTTAAGAAGTGCCTATCATTTTAAGATCCGTAATAATAATTCAATACATTTCGATATCACCTGCACAACAATAGTTAATACATCACTGCCTCTCATACCAAATTCATACACACCAACAATTCAAACCGAGGATGTCCAAAAATGTTGAACATGATATTGAGTCCCACATGCATCAAATCATTCACAAGATCATTATTGATGTCCAAAAGCACAAAATAATACAATCCATAATGACGAAAAATTATCTTGTAACAAAAAGAGAATGTTATTTAGGTAATAAGTTCATCTTTGAAAATCAAACATCCCATGCTGATCCAAAAATCCTTACACGTTAAAATTAAATAGCTTTTAACTTTGGGGACGGTCCATTAAAACCTATATGACAACCGTTGTACATATGAAAATGATATTCTTGCTTGGAGTTGATCACCTGGAAAAAAATTTAAAAAATGAAGCCCTGTTAAATTTAAAATACGTCCATCGTCTTAAATCATACAACCCAAATGAGCAAATAACACCAATAGAGTAGAGGCATAAAAGATGGGATAAGACCATAAGCAATTAAATGCAAGAGATTCAAAGAAGGGTAATTTTGTTTCAACTAATCATTCTTTTTTATGGGCCCCATTGATATCTGTTAAAATTTGTAATAATGTAAACATAAAGGACCAACATAATCTAACTAAACCATTCGTGAAAACGAGATGTGAGACTGGGAATAAGAAACATAAACTCTTCGTTGTCTCATGGCCCATTGTCGCTAGTAAAAGCACGCTTGCATGAGAGTTCAAAAAGTCTCAATAAGAAATCACCAGTCGAGGTGTGTATCAGCAAAGATTTCATTCAGTGAACAAAAAGAAGAGCCACACCATTTTGTTAACATATTCCACCCTTCTGAACATTATTCTGCTGGGTAATTTTTTAGAATGCATGGTAAGATACAAGAGATTTTTATAGTGGTTGTGTTCCAATAATTACCCGAGGTCTTAATTCAAGCCCAACAGATTGTTCTCGACATCAATGTTTCTGCTGATGGATTTCAGCAGAGTAAACTGAAGGATTGGACAATTCTTTTCTTTATTTTTCTTTATTAGATCAATTGAAATGAAACACCCTTCAAAGAATTATGGAATGTTGTCAAGAGTACAAATATTAAATATTTATACACAAAGTTACAATCAAGGAAATACTTAACTACTAATTTGATTAAATATAATACTTAAACAGGAATAAATGAACCATTAGAGATCATAGGTTTTCTTAACAAAAAATTTACACACACACACACACACACATATATATATATATATATATATATATATATATAAGAGTAATGATGCTCTTACCGGGTCCAAGTACCGATTTAGTACCAAATGAGCTTTATTTAATTGGAACCTACATCATTTTCTGGCAGGATCCATACTATAGTACAAATAAATAAAGCAGTACCGGTACTAAACCGGTACTAACACCCGGTGTATCTAACATCTTCCATATATAAATAGATAATAACACCCCAGAAAATATATTATTCACAAATGGTGGAAAAAAAGCCTCTCCAAAGAGGATACTGATAGGCGCACATTTGCAAAACCACTCAAATTTACCATGCATATAAGTAAACCAAACAAGTCAAAAGGAAAATTAATGAACCACAACAGTCACCAGAATGTTCCACGATAAAATCACACAGAAACTGAGTGAATTGCGTCTGATCAAACATGAAGTTTCAACAGCCAACCCCAACCAGGAAAAAAATTACAAAATTGACCTGATAAGGCTGTGTAGATTTGATACCAAATTCAATTATAATATGTGTAATTTGCTCTAGAATTTTATTTATACGAACAGGCCAAGAAAGCATCCTCAATATCTAAAAGAATTTTCCCAACGATATGATCTGAATTCATAGGAATATTATCAAACACATGTTTATTACGAACTCATAAAAAATATTGCACAACACAGCCCTTAAATCTTTACTCCTTGTTCTAAGGCATCAAAACGGAACACATGGAGTGGGGACCAAACTGAAGATCTAAAATTCCCGCCAAATTTTAAATGCCACCTCCCCTAAATAGAACAGGTGCTCAAAAGTTCCCTCCATGAAACAGAACAGGTGCGCAAATGTTTCCTTATTTCTCTATATATAAAACCTACACTCTAGACACCATAAGAATTTTCAATTTCGAGATGGACTTATCAACAAGAATGTGCCAAAGAAGAAGCTTATATAAGAAAATAGAAAAATGTTATGGAATTAATTTCAGAGTCTCACACGGACTTGAAAGAAAATAGCTCCACATCTATACTTTTAACTAATTCCCAAGCCAACACAACGGAGAAAGCACCAGTCAATCTAGGCTTCCAAAAATATTGATTATCGACACCTATGTGGTTCTTAACCATGTCAATCACAGCTTGAAGACACTTCCAATCTTTGGATGCAAAGGCACGATAAAGAGAATCAAGGCGGGCCACACTAAGATTAGAGATCATAAATTTTAAATAATGAAGTTCATGAGGTTAATCTTTGGATGTCTATCTAACAATTATTTAGGGAACTCTATTGGCATTCGATTAGAAGTTTTTTTGATGTGATTGGAAGGGCACATTCATTATGACTTGGGGGGTGCATCTTCAAATTGGTCATCTGACAATTTTTTAGGTAAGTCTCGTGAAGAAAGAGAGATAATCCACTTCAACATATCCAAATTTGTTTCTTTTCTCCATACACATCCCTTTTACAGTGGTCAGTGCATTTTACTTTCAAAACAGTCCATCTCTATATCGATATACGCGCATTTTGTTGTGATCCTAATGATCTATCATATACAGATACAACCACTTTATTTTCACAACCAAATAAATTGAATTTTAAAAAAAGCATTCAAACGCAATAAACAATGCATGCGAGAATAGGGAAAGAATAAGGATTTTACCTTGAAGGACGTCTGTAACCGACCAATATGGGAAATTCTTGGAGCTTCAATTCGTTATGATCTGTGCAACCTGTGGACAGTGAGAAATAGCCAGAATTAAAGGAAGAATAATCAAATTGAAGTATATGTCCGAACAGACTTCTAATGTTTAAATTGCAGAAAGCTAAAGATGGCCAATTATTACAACTTACATGCCTTAACCAACAGAATTTGAGGATGATCATTAGATTTACTCTTGAATTACACAAGATCAATAGACTATTTCTATCAGTTCTTCAAGTTCTAAACAAACAGTCCAACAGAGCAAGGATTATTATTGCACAAAACGTTTAAGCAAGGATTATTGCACAAAAAAACTACTGCACTCAAAGATACCAAAATTGCAGAAAAAATAGACCAATAGAGTAAGGACTATTAATTAAAGAGGTCATTATGATATATACGGACTTAAAGAGGATATCGATAAAAATCATAAAAAAATTGATAAGAAGACGAGCATCGATGGTTCATGAAACACTAAAGCTGATCTTCCATAGAAACCGTTTCAAGTCATTTGAAATTCATATAAACAAAATTGAAGTGGCATCTGATCTAAGAAGATGAATCCTCTAATTTCGATATCCCTTTATATTAGTGAATATGCAAGGAGATTGAGTTTAAGGTTTTGAAATTCCATATTTTGGGATGATGAAACTATTAGATTTTATGTTATTTAAATATTTTTTTTGTATGTATTCGGCCCTCCATGTTTTGGGCCTTAGTGGTGTTCTCTTAGTTTTGTAGTCTCACAAACCTTCTTTGTACTATTTTTAGTAGAAATATAATTGTTTGGCACTCAACTGGGTAATCCATTACATCACAAAATCCTTCTTGGTATCATTCATGGTATCATATCCAAATCTCTCTTTAGCCAAATCGTAACCCTAACCCTAAAAAACATCTTACCAAACCTTAACCCTAACTCTACTTAAACCTAAGTCGCCAAACCCTAGATCTACCTAAATCAAAGCCGCCAAACCCTAGATTTAACCGGTTAAACCCCCCCTCCCCCTCAACCTTTCACTTCCACACCCCTTCCCTCCAAACTCCGCGGGATAAAAGAGAAAGAAAGGAAGAGGAGAAAAGAAGAGAGAAATGGGAGAATTTTTCCAAACTCCGCGGGATTCGACTCGAGGTCGTCGGATTTTATCCACGAGGCAAGTGTTTACTCGTTTTATTCCATTTAGTGTATATATCTCATATTATAGTTGGTAAACTATATAATTTTGGGTTAGAACCCTTAAAATAAAATTGGATAGTTTGTGTATGAGTTTACAAATTGATGTAGTATAAACTCTTCATGATTTCTAGTGTTAAATTCAAGATAATAGAAGGGTAGAAATGAATTGAAATGGGGGGAAATGGTAAAAGTAGGGCTTTAAGGATTTTTGGGTTTAAATCTAAGAAAAATTGGTTTAATCCCCCAAATAAATGATGTGTTAGTTAGAAATTAATGTTTAGAAGATTGTAGAGTTGTTGGTTGAGATTAGAAACCATGAGAATGAAGTTTGGGTTAATATATTGGGTGTTTCGAATTTTGGATTTCATCCAAAACGGGAAAGGTCTGACCTGACTGGTATGACCGGTCGACTGGGTAAGGGGAAAAGGGCCTACTGATTTTGTAGCATGGCAAAATCCCAACCCGCGGTCGATCGGGGGTAAGGGGCCGGTCGATCGGCACTCTGCTTTCTGCCCAAGAATTGGATTTTGATTCCTTTTCTCTTTGGGTTTAAAAATAAAAAGGGGCCTTCTTAATTATGGTATTAGGGATGGTTCTGACCTAAAGGATTTCAGTAGTTGTATATAAATCTTGGGTTAGTTAAGGGCACAATTCGAAGTGTGGACCTAACTAATGTTTGGGACGAAAGACATTCAGGAAAATTATTTCGGCATGCGTACGCATGTATACTTATACGGATATGATAAGTATGGGCCGATTGAAATGGAGTAAATCATAGGACGTGATTAGGATGGAATTTGGGATATAGGCTAAAGAGGATTGAGAGGTTATCCGATACGTCTATGGACGACTATCGTATAGATAATACGAAACCTATGGGACTAAAATAAGTTGAGGGTTGACTTATTTAATTATTTTGAATAGGTAAATTCAGTGAGTATTTAAATTCTTAACAGTGATTAAGGTACAAGTTATATATCAAGTGAGAGAAAACTTTTGGGTTTAGTATCGTAAGTGTGCGAATACTTAAATGTTATTACGAATGGGAACATTCGGGGTTATTGGCTATCGCTTAATGAGTTTGGCAATTATATCCATGTGTATATATTGAGAAGTGATATATATATATATATATATATATATATATATATATATGATATAATTATAAATATATCTATGTGTGATTGGTATATTTATGTGAAGCATACCCCCTCTAATACTTTCATGGGAAATAGCGCGATGTGGGTGAGGCCCCTAGCTTGAGGAGCCGGGAGCGTATAGTCCCCAGGTTATAGCCTCCATTTTATATTGTGTGATTTTTATCAGGGGTGAGACGTGGTGGGTATGTTTCATCTCATTTCGGAGGAGGAACTATGACCGCTTGTCATAAATTGTGATTTGGTTTTTACCAAGTCGGTGTGAGAGTCCAATCGCTGGTACCCAGGATGGTATATGAGTAATTCCCTGGAAGATGATAGCATTGAGAGACTGCATCCTCCAGTTATAGCTCGGTGGGATGGTTATTATACTTTTGTGTATAGTATATTACCTGTATATGAGGATAAGATATCATATATCCTTAACTAGTGTAAAGAGATAAATGAATAAGGATTTATTCTCATTCCGGAAGATTTTATCCGAACTTAATTGTGATTTGTATACTAAAGTTAGTATTATATGTATGAATATATATGAGTGTGTATATATATATATATATATATATATATATATATATATATATATATATATATATATATATATATATATATGTTTTGTACTAAGGGCCTAATAGATCTCGACGATCAACATTGTCAGGCAGTAGTGTATCGGGGGAGTTCCTTGTTTGGATTTCGCTTCGCGAGACACCACACGCACGAACATGGCACAGTGTTGAGAATGGGGAGAAGTTTAGTGTGACACCCCTCCTAATTAAATACCGTGTGATCAGTCCTTTATTAAATTATAATCAAGGTGAATGGTTACTTCATTCTTAGCATCACTATCGCAAAATAAACTTTCCAATTTAAACACCCTAAGTAATTAAGCTAAGTGTCAAAACCATTTACAACCTTATTTCCATTTTATTAAATCCAATTTTAAAAAAAACTTTAATAAATAACAGATTAAGAATCACACAATTATTAAGACTGGTAATAAACACCAAAGAATTTAACCATTCAGATAAACCAATACAATCTTTAAAATCACAAAGGAAAAACCATCCTGATAGTAATCAAATACCAAAGAGTAAAATACTGAAGATAAATGAACATAATCTCTGACAAATCCAACTGAATAAGGAAACGGGTGACACATGCCCAACTAATTAGAACTGAAATAAGAGTGGAATCAACAACGAGGTCGTCTAAGCAAATGGCCTGCAACTCCCACATAAGCTGCAGCACGTCCCGTCCAAAGAACCTAAGCATGATGCCCCTATGGCTGGGAACCTGTAATATATACATATAAATACAAGAGATAAGAGATAACAGGAAATGGGTCAGAGCCCGATTGTAAAACAGTTTTAAAAATATTTTAGCAAGTATTTAAAATTTTCACCTGCTAATGCAACAACCATACTAGTATACGACACTCTCTTGAGAATTCTCACCTCTCGTCTAGTGTGCACATCGACCGTACTACTAAACCTCACAAGTCTATCTCACTTACTCTCCATAAAGTTTTATCCCGATAAATAACAGGGTGATAATATTTGGTTTAGGAAATTAATCTCTTCAAGATTCCTTACGCTATTTAAAACAAATCACTACCATTATGAAGTTCCCAAACACTTAAGAGCGTTGAAACATGTATTCATTACTTAACTACGTATATGCACAGTAGAAAGTTCCCTTGTAAATATAAGTATATATATTAGTCTCACATATAATATATATACTAACGGCACCCCACATAAAATCTATGGTGCTGGCATACTCTGCTATCAAGTCCCCATATCACTCGTACTAAGAGAAATACTAGTTCGGAATCACTCTAGAACTGTATTAACACAAAACACATACAAATGGAGGTGAAGCGTAGTTCCAAGTCTCTAAGAGGTCAGCACATACCCTCACGTCTCTTAGGACCGTCTGACTATCAATCAAATAGCCTGTACCAAAGAATCCTATGTTCAAGGGTACAAGTCAATATCTTCCATAAAGGTCCAATCGAGATAAGAGTGTCCCGACGCGGCAACCTCCGTGATATCAACTAGCGCTGGTATGGTTATACACAAGCATAATATAATATGTATACACATGCATTCTATTATATATATCAATATTCTCATTTTTCCAATTAGGTTCGCACACGACCCAACGATAACAAGTATTAACCTCACATTGTACAACTTTTGCCCAATTACCTCACATAAAGGATTTGTCGCTTTTATTCTTAATTATAATCATTTCATACTTACTTCTCATCTCTCGAAGTAATCTCTCTTTCTAAATATAATCTCAGTAGGTACATCCTCTCTAACTTTTTGGTTTAAGTCTTTTACGAGTCTTTAAATAATTTAGCGAATGTACGCACAATTTCTAATGTGTGACGAAACTCCCCGTTAACCCAAAAATTCAACCCATATTAAAGCTCACTCAGCGGAGTTTACGTAGACCCTACTGGTCCTCTTCATAACCCATTTTACTCAATAAATAATAATCAAGGGTTCTTACGTGTTTTAACCGAATTAAACAAAAAAGGGAAAATATACAATTTTCCAGGAAGGATCGATCGATCGAGGAAAATGGGTCGATCAATCGACCATCGATCGAATCGATCGATCGATGTTCTTGGGTCGATCGATCGATCAAGCAGTTCTTGCCCAAAAACTGCAATTTAAACCTACGGGTTTCATCTTCCAAATTTCTCCAAAACATCATTATCGATTCCCAAACTCTCAAATAACATTACTACTAGTTCTCTATACATATATGCATGATTTCCTACTTGAAACATGTACAAATTCATCAACTGGATTATATTAAAGGGCCAATTTGTCTTAATTATCAAGAACCCTAATTTTTCACTAAACTTCCATTGTTCCAATTCTTTTTCCAGATTTCTCGCTCCTAAATTATTCCAATTTCGTGGGTAATCCTCTACATATGATTGAGGTTCTAGAATTTACTTATTTTCTCAATATCGTATGATTGGGTTCTCTAAATCATTAAATTCTTTCATGAAACATAGGTTTAACCATCCTAATCTAACATGGTGAGACATTAACTAAAAGAGAAGAAAGATAGATATTTGCTGGGAATTTAAGGTTCTGATTTTGTGGACGAAAGAGGTATGGTTGCGCTCCTCATCATGCGATCTACGTTTTGGTGGTGGTGGTGGTGTAAACGGGTGAGTCTTTGGCCTTGAGTTGCTTGGAAAGATTGCCAACTTCTTCTCTAATGGTTGTTCTTTGATTTTGTGTTTGTTAACCCTAGAAGACAACTCCTAAAGGCTGATATATCCTTAGGAAATTCGTGGGTTTAATTACCCAAAAATATAAAATGTCAAATATACCCTCCCGGGATGTCAATTAGGCCTAAAATGCGCCAAGACCCAAATTAAACCCTCGGGTACATTATTTTGACTATCTCGACCCTTACGGACACTTTGGCTCACTCGAAATGACCATACGGTCCACTTATAATTAATTCACTTTTAATAATCATAATTTAGTCCTAACACGACACAGGCGCATCCCGACTTAAATTTCCACAATTGTCATTTTATTCACTCGTGACAATTTTTAATAAAATCAATCTTATATATTACTTTACTCATCTAGTAATATTCAACAAATTTACAATAATTACTAACTCTCGTCACGCTAGTAAATATTTAAAATAAATTTTCGGATTAATATTAAATTGATTCCTCCACTAAATTTAATAAATCCCTAAATTTTAAAAGCCATCAAAATACGGGGTATTACATTTAGCCCTTAGTACTCGGGGTTGTAGTGATTTTCAGAGATTTGATGAAATGGATTTGTTAAGGAGGGTAACTTAACTAGGTTATTTAATATGTATGCGATAGGCGTGCACTATTGGAAGAGGGGTGAGGGGTATCTCATGAGAGTGCGATACCAATTTAAATATGGAATAAATGATATTTTTTTAAATATAGCATTTATGTACTTGCAAAATATTATTAGAAATAGGTCTCTGACCCATTTATCTATTTTCCCCTCTTTTGCTATATATGTATATATAAAGGAAATGCCTGGATGATGATTCATTCGAGTCAGACGTTGCTGCATCAGCTGTGGATGCATGCAGGTTTATTTTTAGACGCTTATATTCTTATGATCTAGATAGTAAGCGTTGTAGTAATACTCAGGCCGAAATCCCAATTGTATTCATTTCTATTTTTACCGCCTTTTAGTGCAGCTTTCGATTTGGTTATATAAGTTAAACCAAGTGTTCGGTTATTTTAATTCATTTCAGTTTCACATATTTAAACTGTGTGGATGTTTTATTTGAATTGTTTGGTTAAAAAGATTAGTAAAATAAAATTTTGACGCTAGACTAATAGGTTATTTAGTAATTAATTTGGTTTTCGACAGTGATGCTAAGAATGAACCATATGAGACTCCTGTTTTAATTTAGTACAGGATTGATCACCTGGTATTTTATTAGGTGGGGTATAACAGATGGTATCAGAGCATCAAGTTATAGTGTCCTTAGGAATCTGTGCAGACGTACTACGCTTTCAGCGTTGCTCTTGATTTGATATAGAGCTTTAGGATTAGGATTGTTGATTCCTCTTGTGAGATTTTGTTCTCTTGTTGTTATCTAAGACTTTAGTAAATCTTTTGCTCACTCGATTGAGACTCGTGTGTTGATCGCTGAAGGACAGCTATAGAACACCATTTCAAGGGCGACGGGAGGTGGGGCTTAGTAGGAGATATAAGTTGAAATTGGTGACCAGGACCGCAGTAGAGGTCACTCTCCTTATGGCATTTATCAAGGATAGCTGCAATGACTACTAAAGTATAGCAGTTATGAGTATCCGAGTACCACAGTAGTAGAGAGTGGTGCTAAATTTGAATTACCCAGTGAAGTAAATTGGAAAAAAAAGTTTGAGAAGGTCTTTGATAAGGACCATACGGTTAAGTTAAGTTATACAGAGTAAGGGTAACGTGATTCAGTGGAAATATAAGGCTCTGGATCTTTGGCTTAGAGCAGGGTATGGAAATATCCCTATGTGAAAATTTGATGAAAATTTTTCACTCGTGGGAGCAATACTTAAATGGAGGGAACGGTGGTCACCATATTTAAGGGAACAGGATATTTTGCTCATAGAGGGATCGTACGGATGGATATAATCGTTAGTTCCTTTGGTTTATCAGGAGTGAAGAGAATGCAGTTCCTGAATTATTAACATAAGGATCGGTTAGAGGCCGACAGTGAATAAAGAGTGATATGGAGAAGTCAACCTTGTACCGAAGTAAGGTAGGTACAACGAAGAGAAAGTACTTCTGAAGAATGATAGGCTCACTAGAAAGTGTTCCTAACACCTGTGGATAATTTGTGTTCGTGGAACCCCATTGGTGGACATCCACCCGGGGAATTCATTCAAAAAAGATAATTGAGGCCGGTAGTGGAGTTTCCTTTTGACGAAGAAGTTAAGGGGAAATTATGAAGGCGATTGACAGGATCAATGCTATAGGTCCAAGATACTAATAACCTTAACATGGTCAGGGTGACTAGAGATGGGGAATGTTGCAATGTGGATTGTAGAACCACACAGTTAGTCCTTGCCCAGTATGACTTAAAGGACAAAGTAGGGTGGTCGGATGGAGCATTGATTAAAGAAATTTTGGTTCGATTGAGATAAGTGTGCTATGTCAGGGAACCAGTCAAAGCAGTTTGGGAGATTTACAAACTTATTATTACGAGTTTTGCCTTGGATGAAAGAGGCATATTTTGCGTGACTAGATAGAGTCGTGGTATTTCGCTAACCCTAGATTCTTGTGTGTCATTCGAGCTCGGTGGTGGTATCGATAACATTATCTAGTGTATGTCTATATGTTTTTCCGCGGTAGTGGGGTTCTATTTTGAATTTATATATGGTTTGTATTACTCGTTTTGTATGTATTATATGAGTATAATGCTATTATAAGAGTAATGTTATGGTATTATCAGAGCGATAACGGGCTAATGATTGTAAGACTATCGTATCCGTGGTTCCTGGGTGGAACAGGTTGTTTTTGCGATATCTCACCTGGATACAGGTTGAGTTCACCTTTATTATATGGGTAGATGGAACTTCGGTGAGCAGATGTTTCATTATCATGACTTGAGTACGTGGCGACCTTATTGATGTGATTTAAGGTATGCAGGATTTATTGTTAAGTTATGAGTCTAAGCTCATTGTTGTGCGTGCTAAGGACTTAGTGTTAGTACAAGCACTTGGTGGTGTGGCTCCTGGAAGGAAATATGAGTTCTGCCCACATTTTATCAATAAGTTGGATGGGATTATCCCAGTGGCATATTTGAAACTAACAAACCTCCACGATCGATAAAGTTAAGTAGTAGTGTATAGGAGGGGTTACTTATTTATATTTCTCTTGCGAGACGCTCCACACATGAACCTTAATGACGTCGGAAGTGGAGAGATGTTATGGGATGCAAGGATGATGGTGTTGACGATAAGTCACGTAGTTTAGAGAAAACACTATGAACTGAAAGTCGTGTGCTAATTGTATGCTTATTGCGATAGAAGTGCTATGGAAAAGAACAAAAATGATTCCTCACCACAAGCAAGTGGGTGAGGCAAGGTAAAGGAAATTGATTTAAGTCTTGTAGCAAGGCCTTGATGAAAAGGAAAATTCAGAGGTAGTATTTTTTGTAGTGTGATGTTCGTAACATATTTGAAGAGAGTAGGCACCTCGATTAGTTAGACTTTATTTTTCACCAAGGTGGAAGTATAGAGTGGTAGAGGTACGTTAGTAGGTCAGTGAGGTAGGATATAGGAAGTACCACTGTTGTGCCATAGGCCGCTATATCTCGATGACCGACGATGGAAGGAAGTAGTGTAACAGGAGGGTTCCTTGTGTGGATTTTTCTTTGCAAGACGTCCCACGCATGAAACCGAGTGAATGTCAGAAGTCGGGAGAAGTCTTGGGCACTAGGGATATAGTTAGAATAGTACCAATTTTTCACGTATAGGAAGCACGTCGATATTAGGATTATTAGGAAGTAAGTTCAGCATAACTAGTAGCACCGAGGTAAGGGAATAGTTATGAGTTAACCACAAGAATATTAATGGGTTAACCTTGAAGAAGGATTGAATTTCCAGCTATAGGAAGCATTGGATCTTGAGAATATTGTTGAGGATACCCAAGTGTTAACATCAGGTCCATAAAGAGATGCCCATTCTTTTAGAAAGAACGTTATGTCGGTGACGTTTGCAGTAATGGTGCAGATAGTCACGGATTAAAAATGCGTATGGGCACCTTGGTAAGTTAATTTTATATACCGCCTGAAATAGATGTAGCGTAGTATATAAAGTTGAGGAATATACTATGGGGCAGTTATATGTGAGATTGAAGTTTGTGGATGGAATGTCGTTGGAGGCACGTGATGATCCAATTAAATTGTTTCAACCATGAGTAGCACGCTTGAGATAGAAAATTTATGGGAATAGTCAAGTGCTAGCGCAGTTTCCTTATGAGGGAAATTCTACGTCGTGAGGTAGACGAACTGACGCTTAGAGTAGTGGTTTCTTCGATAGGATCGAGATGGTTAAGTTCTCATTATAGGCTCATTTTCTTTATATGCGCTTATAAAAGAACTAGGTGCGACGTGACATTGGAGTCAATCTTGCGACGAGGTGGCATTGTAGAATATGGAAATCTAGATGAGCTTAAAGTAGAGTATAAACCTTGAGATCGGTAAGTACTGAACGAGTGTATGGTTGAGTGCCATTGGAATAGTACCATTCCACTTTTACGCATTAGGATGTTGGGTGATTCGTGATCCTAGGTTAGTATCGATCGTATCCGAATTATGGGGGCGAAATTCCGTTGTAAGGTGGGGGGGAGAATGTAATACCCCGCACTCTTATGGATAATTAAATTTCATAAGTTAGTGTAATTCAAAAATTTGAGGAATTATCATGAATAATAATTTTTGGAGTTTATGAGGGTTAGATGATTTTCGATGTGTGCTACATTTACTTTGAGAGTAAGTAAATGAGTTAGACTAATTTAATTATATGTCGCAGTTGGGTAAAGCGACAAAGGATAATATTTTAAATTGGAAAACACGTATTAAGTTGTGTTGGGTTTAATTAGTGAATTGTGGTTAAGTGACTCGGATGTCGATTTCGAATATGCGGTTGGTTTCGAAAGGCCGAGATAGTCAGAATAGAGTATCCGGGGGTAGATTTTAGGATTAGAGAATTTTTGGACCAGTAGGGACTCGTAATTGAGTAAACGAGTCATTTTTTGGTTAATAAGGGACAAGCCCTTATTTCTCCCTTATAAAGGCATAAGAGAGAGAGAGAGAGAGAGAGAGAGAGAGAGAGAGAGAGAGAGAGAGAGAGAGAGAGAGAGAGAGAGAGAGAGAAAGAAAGAAAGAAAAAGAGATAAAGAAAGGAAGAGGAGAAAAGAAGAGAGGAATGGGAGATTCTGGTCAAACTCCGCGGGATTCGACTCGAGGTCATCGGATTTTATCCACGAGGCAAGTTTTTACTTGCTTTATTTCATTTAGTGTATATATCTCATATTATAGTTGGTAAACTATATAATTTCGGGTTAGAACCCTTAAAATAAAATTGGATAGTTTGTGTATGAGTTTACAAATTGACGTAGTGTAAACTCTTAAGGATTTCTAGTGTTAAATTGAAGAGAATGGAAGAGCAGAATGAATTGAAATGGGGGAAATGGTAAAACTAGGGCTTTAAGGATTTTTAGGTTTAAATCTAAGAAAAATTGGTTTAATCCCCCAAATGAGTGATGTGTTAGTTAGAAATCAATGTTTAAATGATTTTAGAGTTGTTGGTTGAGATTAGAAACCATGAGAATGAAGTTTGAGTTGATATATTGGGTGTTTGGAATTTTCGATTTCGTCCAAAATGGGAAAGGGCCGACCTGACTGGTATGACCGATCGATCGTGCCCCTATGGCCGATCGACCGGGTAAGGGGAAAAGGGCTTACTGATTTTACAGCATGGAAAAATCCCAACCCGCGGTTGACCACGGGTAAGGAGTCGGTCGACCGGCACTCTATTTTCTGCCCAAGAATTGGATTTTGATTCCTTTTCTCTTTGGGTTTAAAACTAAAAAGGGGCCTTCTTAATTATGGTATTAGGGATGGTTATGACCTAAAGGATTTCAGTAGTTGTATATAAATCCTGGGTTAGTTAAGATCACAATCAGGAGTGTGGACCTAACTACTGTTTGGGACGAAAGACATTCGAAAAAATTATTTCGAATAGGTTAATTTAGTGAAATAAGTTAAGGGTCGACTTATTTAATTATTTTGAATAGGTTAATTTAGTGAGTATATATATTATTAACAGTGATTAAGGTAGAAGTTATATATCAAGTGAGAGAAAACTTTGGGGTTTAGTATCGTAAGTGTGCGAATACTTAAATGTTATTACGAAAGGGAACATTCAGGGTTATTGGCTATCGTTATATGAGTTTGGAAATTATAGCCATATCTATATATTGAGAAGTGATATATATATATATATATATATATATATATATATATATATATATATATATACACACACACGGGAGTTGTTATAGTATATATATATGATATAATTATAAATAATCTATGTGTGATTGATATATTTATGTGAAGCATACCCCCTCTAATGCTATCATGGGAAGTTGCGCGATGAGGCCCCTGGCTTGAGGAGAAGGGAGCGTATATTTCCCAGGTCATAGCGTCCATTTTATATTGTGTGATTTTTATTAGGGTGAGACGTGGTGGGTATGTTTCATCTCATTTACGAGGAGGAACTATGACCGATTCACATACGTTGTGATTTATTTTTTACCAAGTCGGTGTGAGAGTCCGATCGCTGGTACCCAGGATGGTATATGAGTAATTCCCTGGAAGGTGATAGCATTGAGAGACTGCATCCTCGAGTTATAGCTCGGTGGCATGGTTATTATCCTTGTTATGTATAGTATATTACTTGTATATGAGGATAAGACATCATATATCCTTAACTAGTGTAAAGAGATAAATGAATAAGGATTTATTCTCATTTTGGGAGATTTTATCCGAACTTAATTGTGATTTGTATACTAAAGTTAGTATTATATGTATGAATCTATATGAGTATATATATATATATATATTTTGTACAGAGGGCCTAATGGATCTCGACGATCGATATTGCCAGACAATAGTGTATCGGGGGGGTCCTTGTTTGGATTTAGCTTCGCGGGACGCCCCACACACGAACGTGGTGCAGTGTTGAGAATGGGGAGAAGTTTAACTCTTAGTACTCGGGGTTGTAGGCATTTTCGGAGATTTGGTGAAACGGATTGGTTTGGCAGGGTAACTTAACTAGGTTATTTAATAGGTATGCAATAGGGGTGCACTATTTGAAGAGGAGTGAGGGGTATCTCATGAGAGTGAGATACAAATTTAAATATGGGATAAATCATATTTTTTTTTAAATATAGCATTTATGCACTTGAAAAATATTTTTGCAACTCGGGCTTTGACCCGTTTATCTGTTTTCCCCTCTTTTGATATATATGTATATATAAAGATGTTCAGACACGGGGACCCCTGGATGATGATTCATTCGAGTCAGACGTTGCTGCAGCAGCTGTGGATGCATGCAGGTTTATTTTTAGACGCATCTATTCTTGTGATCTAGATAGGAAGCATTGTAGTAATACTCGGGCCAAAAGCCCAATAGTATTCATTTATACTTTTACCGCCTTTTAGTGCAGCTTTCGATTTGGTTGTATATGTTTGTTGGTGTACGAGGCCCCCAATTTTAAAATATTACCAATAATAATTTCCCTTAAATGTGGAATAGGGATGGTTCAACAAAATAAACAAATTTTAATTTCTTTTCAAATTAAAATTAAACCAAGTGAAATTAAACAAGTAATACATTTTCACTTAAATATATTAACTCAACCCAAGTCCTAGAAATTTGCTTAATCAATTAATGAACTCAATTTTTCAAATTAGGCCAAACCAAATTTTATCCAATAAAAGGATGACTTGAATTAAATTAATATTTACCCAAATTAAAATAGCACCAAATTAATTAAGTGTGACAATTAAACCAAATTTTATCTTAAATTATCCTAAGCATGCGTTCTAAGTTATTTTTCAAGATAAGAGTAAATCAGTCACACTACGCCGCGACGTACAAGGAAAAACCCACAACGGGAAAAAATCTCGGATGGCCCTAGCCTTAAGTCCACTAAGTATGGTTTTACAATTATAAGACAAATGACTTACTTTCTCGACTCGACCCCTTTCAAGCCTTGACACGTCTTCTTGCAAACACCTCCACCCAGTCGACAACCCCAAAACTCCATCGGAATATTGGACTTCACTAATGAGACATTAGGTACATCGTCAACCACACATGGTTCCTTTCACCACGTGAGAATACCGCAGCAAAACAATGAACTTCTTCTTTGAGGGATGTAGAAGTACTCCCAAACTTATCTACTTCAAGGTGTACAGATAAACTGGTGCCAAACACTCCAAGCAAGATATTTATATGGAAGCTTGGAATAAACAAACTATGGGTGTAAAACAAAAGTGTTTCAAAGATTTTCTTGAAAAATTAACACTTTAAAAAATGAACTTTTTCTTGAAAAGTTGAACTCTCAAAACTCTCTTTAGGAGTTTGAATAGTATGAAAAAGTTAAGTTCAAAAGTTGGTTTCCGCACTTTACTTATTCAGGTAAAAAGTTAGTGGGAAAAGAAGTGGGAAAAACTGCTCAAACTGCCAAATAAACTGTTCCTGCCAAAACTCGTTCGAACAAGATTTTCGTTCAAACGAGCCTTCTACGAAGTTCCAGTGTATAAAAGTTGAACTCGTTAGAAATCCGTTGGAATTCTCGTTCGAACGACATTTTCGTTCGAACAACATTTCGTTCGAACGAACTATCTAACGACGTTCCAGTGGCAAGTCGTTGGCAAACCTCATTCGAACGACATTCTCGTTCGAACGAAAAACTCATTCGAACGACAACTTCGAACGAATTTCCAGAAAGTTGAAAAATTAAAATTTTAGCCCAGAAACTTTATTTTAAAGTTTTAAAGAAACCTTCTGAAAATGAACATAGTTTAAATAAAAATTACACCCTTATAAATTTATTCCAAGTCTCCCTATATATAAAAAAATGCATTCATACCTTTTAGAGACTATGGAATATGATGTTGATGACATAGAAATATGGCACTTGAAACATGGAAAATGATGAAGCTTTATAAGTCTTGGCCGCTATGATTTCAACTCTTGCATGTCATAGGCTTGGAGGATACTCACTCAATCTATCCTATGACACGACTGTTTTTGTCCGGAATTGAGCCAAAACTATATTAAGACTCAATTGGAGAATTATGTCCTTACAAATCTCCCCCTTTAATTCTGGGACAAAAACTAAACAAAAAATCCTAAAGGGCCATCAAGCTCACTAGACTCAAAAACATCCCACCCAAAATAAAGAGTTCAACGCTTGACTCGAATACCACTTTAGAATTAAGCGCTTTGCCACTTTAAATAGATGCCTCTTTACAACACCTGCACACTTAAGCAATACATTAAACGCATAGGAAATATTCAAATATTAAATGCAATTTAAATAAAGACTCCCCAAAATTAATTCTCCCCTTTTATCAACTATGATCAACCTAAGAAGAAAATGCACTCCCCCTAAGTCAAATCTCCCAAACTAAAATACGATTACAATAGGATTTGATACCATTTCTACCCATATCATTATCCCCCTTT
This sequence comes from Sambucus nigra, assembly GCA_949130495.1. Classification (NCBI taxonomy): domain Eukaryota; kingdom Viridiplantae; phylum Streptophyta; class Magnoliopsida; order Dipsacales; family Adoxaceae; genus Sambucus; species Sambucus nigra. Next base: position 30,645,642 of record OX422207.1, on the reverse strand, counting down.
TTGTTCAGGAATAAATAAAGGATAAAGAATCAAAAACTTAACTTATCTCCACCAATTAAAGTATATACACACTTTAAACTAAACAATGGATAAATAAAATCGGATAACAAGCTAAACATGCAATTGTGCATAAAGTGATGAGAATATTAAAGCAAATGGGCAACTAAAAGTCAACAAATCCACATAAAGATATGAATATCAACTATGATGCGATAACAAAAGATATCAATTGATTGTAGTAATCTAAGCATGTAATATAGAAACAAAGTTCGCAACAAGATAGATACCAAAAATGAATTAAAAGCATTAACTAGCTAATCATGGCAACGACTCACAAACAAACAAAATATCATATATATGTCTACACAACATATTCAAACTAAGCATAGGTACACACATATAGATATAAAGACCCAAATGACACAAAATTAAATAACATAAGTTTTGCACACTCTTATAGAATAGATGTGTCATATGGAAATGAAAGTGAAGGGGTGTGAATAGATACCAATGAATTAAAACCCAATCACTTAAGCGTGTTCACGTAGTTCACATTTGATTGCAAAAATTTATCAACTAGAATTTAGCCTTTATGTGATAGGATAAAGTTAACTAATGAACAAACAAACACAATGCATACAAGCCTAGCCTGTTGATGATTCTGCAAACCAATAGAGTCATGAGATTGTAAGTGCAACTAAGATAAACAGACATTGTGCAAGCCGTTGATATACCATCCAATCTCCCTCAATAATCATATATTTTTGAATGAATATATCAATCAAACATAGGCCTTGGAAATTGTAATTTTTCTTTTAATGTCATTATTCTGTTTTTAGGCCTTCGGACCACGTATTTCTTTAAGGTCTATTCCAAACAGTGGCTTACTATTCGCAAACGATTATTATTCCTTTCGGAGCCCTTCCCCATGCACATTTATATATAATATTTTTTATATCACACAAATCTCACGTGTAACGGATTTTGACATGCACTAGTCCTCCTAGGTCATAGTATGTAGAAGACTAGATTGGTAGGAGAACACCTCACAAAGCTCAAATATAACATGTGACGTTAAGGTTCAAAAAGCGCGTGCATGTGTGTAAAGGCATATAAAAGTGAATCCATTAAGCAAGTCAAACTTAAGCTACTCTAAGAATGATAAAGAACATTTTAAGGATTAAAAATTATAACCAAAAGTTCTAGTCACATTGAAGCGAAATGAGGATTCAAACACAAGTACATGCCACATAAAGTGTGCCAAACTAAAATACACACAAAATAAAATCTTTTTGAGTTTTTGAACTTTTTAACCAAAAATAAAAATATTTACTCAAAAGACAAACAAAAATCATTTGTATTTTTCATTAAGCTTAAATTACTAAAAGGTAAAACACAAATAATAAACAAAATCTCTTTGTATTTTTCATTTAATTCAAATCAAAAGAAATATAATACAAAAGATAAACAAGTCATGATTTCTAGCATGAGATAAGAAATAAAGCAATGACTAGAAAATGACTAAACATGCATACACCTAGCAGTGATATATAATATTAAGCACAACAACAGGCTAGAATATGCAAAAAACTAACACATTCAGCCTTTAAATTTAGCAAGGGAGGTTTCATGTGAAAGCAAATGAGAATCAACAAATCTAATATCTAGCTCGTCTAAAAATGATTTCCTAACCCATATAGATGTATATTTAAAATGATGGGATTTTGGAACTAATGAAATGCTAGACAAAGACTCCTAGGGCTTCTTTTAAGATCAAAACAAAATGACTAAAGGTGACCTTTCCTACCACAATGCAAGCATGTGTAAACACGAGGAATGTTACCTAAGGTGTGACATTTTCTAAAGTCCATGGATAAAGTAGACCCTCTAAAGCAAATAATGGTCTTAGCTTTAGTAATGAAAGCATTTGAGCAAGATGTGCTAGAACCATTACTACAACTACTCGAGTCTTGTAAATCATTTTTCATTTTTAAAATTTTGGACTCAAGCAATAAATTAGACTCCTCAAATTTACGGAACTACTTTAAATTTTCAATAACTCCTAGACGGTTATCACGCTCCCCCTCAATGTGAGCAAACTTGTCCCTAAAAGTCTTTTCTCGACAATCACTCTCTTTCTTGGACATTAACAAAATATTAAAATTGTAATTTATGTCCATGAGCTTTTCACAAAAAATATCTTTTTGAGATAGTGGGGTTTGCAAAAATTCAATTTTAGCTTTAAAACAAGAATTTTGATTTTCAAGAATTTTGATTTTCAAGAAATTTAATTCTTTTTGCAAATCTCAAATTTAATTCTCTTAATTTTTCATTACACTTATTAATCCCGTTAAATTTCTCTCGAATAGTAAAAACTTCATTATCATTAGAAATGGATAAATTATCATTAAGACGTCCCATCGAGAGATACAAACAAAAATTAGAGTGAGTAAAAAAATGAACCACCTGAAAATACAAGGAGCACAAAAATTATAAAAGTCAAAAAATGGAGCTTTAACATGATAAATTAGCGCTCCGGCTCTGATACCACTTGTTGGTGCGCGAGGGCCCTAATTTTAAAATATTACCAATAATAATTTCCCTTAAATTCAGAATAGGGGTGGTTTAACAAAATAAACAAATTTTAATTTCTTTTCAAATTAAAATTAAACCAAGTGAAATTAAATAATTAATTCATTTTCACTTAAATATATTAACTCAACCCAAGTCCTGAATATTTGCCTAATCAATTAATTAACTCAATTTTGCAAATTAAGCCAAACCAAATTTTATCCAATAAAAGGATGATTTGAATTAAATTAATATTTACCCAAATTAAAATAGCACCAATTTAATTAAGTGTCACAATTAAACAAAATTTTAACTTGAATTATCCTAGGCATGCGTTCTAAGTTATTTTGCAAGGTAAAAGTAAATCAATCACATTACGTCGCGAGGTACAAGGAAAAACCCACAATGGGAAAAAATCTCGGACGGCCCTAGCCTTAAGGCCACTAAGTATGGTTTTACAATTACAAGACAAATGACTTACTTCCTCGACTCGAACCCTTTCAAGCCTTGACGCGTCTTCTTCCAAACACCTCCGCCTAGTCGACAACCCCGGAACTCCACCAGAATCTTGGACTTCACCAATGAGACATTAGGTACACCGTCAACCACACATGGTGCCTTTCACCATGTGAGAATGCCGCAGCAAAATAATGAACTTCTTCTTTGAGGGATGTAGAAGTAAACCCAAACTTCTCTTCTTCAAGGTGTAGCGATAAACCGGTGCTAAACACTCCAAGCAAGATATTTATATGGAAGCTTGGAATAAACAAACTATGGGTGTAAAACAAAAGTGTTTTAAAGATTTTCTTAAAAAATTAACACTCTAAACAATGAACTTTTTCTTGAAAAGTTGAACTCTCAAAACTCTCTCTAGGAGTTGGAATATTATGAAAAAGTTAAGTTCAAAAGTTGGTTTTCGCACTTTAATTATTCAGGTAAAAAGTTAGTGGGAAAAGAATTGGGAAAGTGGGAAAAACTGCTCAAACTGCCAAATAAACTGTTCCCACTAAAACTTGTTCGAACGATATTTTCATTCGAAAGAATACAATTGGGCTTTCAGCCTGAGTATTACTACAATACTTCCTATCTAGATCACACGAATAGAAGTGTCTAAAAATAAACCTGCATGCATCCACATCTGTTGCAGTAACGTCTGACTCGAATGAATCATCATTCAGGCGTCCCCGTGTCTGAACACCTTTATATATACATATATAGCAAAAGAGGGGAAAATAGATAAACCGGTCAAAGCCCGAGTTGTGAAAATATTTTGCAAGTGCATAAATGCTATATTTTAAAAAAATATAATTTATCCCATATTTAAATTGGTATCGCACTCTCATGAGATACCCTTCACCCATCTTCTAATAGTGCACGCCTATCGCATACCTATTAAATAACCTAGTTAAGTTACCCTGCCTAAAAAATCCATTTCACCAAATATCTGAAAATCCCTACAACCCCGAATACTAAGGGATAAACTTCTCCCCATTCTCAACACTGCACCACGTTCGTGTGTGGGGCATCTCGCGAAGCGAAATCCAAACAAGGAACCCCCCCGATACACTACTGCCTGGCAATGTTGATTGTCGAGATCCATTAGGCCCTCAGTACAAAACATGTCTATATATATATATATATATATAGGGGGAGAGAGAGAGAGAGAGAGAGAGAGAGAGAGAGAGAGAGAGAGAGAGATTCATACATATAATACTAACTTTAGTATACAAATCACAATTAAGTCCGGATAAAATCTCTCAAAATGAGAATAAATCCTTATTCATTTATCTCTTTACACTAGTTAAGGATATATGATATCTTATCCTCATATACAGGTAATATACTATACACAACAAGTATAATAGCTATCCCACCGAGCTATAATTCGAGGATGCATTCTCTTAATGCTATCATCTTCTAGAGAATTACTCATATACCATCCTGGGTACCAGTGGTCGGACTCTCACACCGACTTGGTAAAAAACAAATCACAATGTATGGGAAGCGGTCATAGTCCCTCCTAGGAAATGAGATGAAACATACCCACCACGTCTCACCCCTAATAAAAATCACACAATATAAAATGGACGTAATGACTTGGGGACTATACGCTCCCTGCTCCCAAATCCAGGGCCTCACCCACATCGCGCAACTTACCATGATAGCATTAGAGGGAATATGCTTCACATAAATATACCAATCGCGCACATATATATTTATAATTATATCATATATATATATATATATATATATATATATATATATATATATATATATATATATATCACTTCTCAATATATACACATGGCTATAATTGCCAAACTCATATAGAGATAGCCAATAACCCCGAATGTTCCCATTCGTAATAACATTTAAGTATTCGCACACTTATGATACTAAACCCAAAAGTTTTCTCTCACTTGATATATAACTTGCACCTTAATCACTGTTAAGAATTTATATACCCACTTAATTTACCTATTCAAAATAATTAAATAAGTTGACCCTCAACTTATTTTAGTCCCATTAGTTTCTTATTACCTATACGATAGTCGTCCATAGACATATCGGATAACCTCTCAATCCTCTTTAGCCTATATCCCAAATTCCATCCTAATCACATCATAGGATTTACTCCATTCCAATCGGCCCATACTTATCATATCCGTATAAGTATACATTCGTACGCTTACCAAAATAATTTTCCTGAATGTCTTTCGTCCCAAACATTAGTTAGGTCCACACTCCGGATTGTGCCCTTAACTAACCCAAGATTTATATAAAACAACTGAAATCCTTTAGGTCATAACTATCCCTAATACCATAATTCAGAAGGCCACTTTTTAGTTTTAAACCCAAAGAGAAGGAATCAAAATCCAATTCTTGGGCAGAAAACAGAGTGCCGGTCGATCGGCCCCTTACCCCCGGCCGACCGTGGGTTGGGATTTTGCCATGCTACGAAATCAGTAGGCCCTTTTTCCCTTACCCGGTCGACCGGCCATTGGGGCGCGATCGAACTGTCATACTAGTCAGGTCGGCCCTTTCCCATTTTGGATGAAATTCAAAATTCCAAACACCCAATATATCAACCCAAACTCCATTCTCATGGTTTCTAATCTCAACCAACAACTCTATAATCATCTAAACATTGGTTTCTAACTAACACGTCAATTATTTGGGGGATTAAACCAATTTTTCTTTAATTTAAACCCAAAAATCCTTAAAGCCCTAGTTTTACCATTTCCCCCATTTCAATTCATTTCTACTCTTCCATTATCTTGAATTTAATACTAGAAATCATTAAGAGTTTACACTACATCAATTTGTAAACTCATACACAAACTATCCAATTTTATTTTATAGGTTATAACCCAAAATTATATAGTTTACCAACTATAATATGAGATATATACACTAAATGAAATAAAGAAGTCAACACTTGCCTCGTGGATAAAATCCGACGACCTCGAGTCGAATCCCGTGGAGTTTGGCCGGAATCTCGCTTTCCTCTCTTCTTTTCTGCTCTTCCTTTCTTTCTTTCTTTCTTTCTCCCTCTCTTATGCCTTTATAAGGGATAAATAAGGGCTTGTCCCTTATTAACCTAAAAATGACTCGTTTGCTCAATTACGAGTCCATACAGGTCCAAAAATTCTCGAAACCTCCATTTCAATTCATTTCTACTCTTCCATTATCTTGAATTTAACACTAGAAATCATTAAGATTTTACACTACAGCAATTTGTAAACTCATACAGAAACTATCCAATTTTATTTTAAGGGTTCTAACCCAAAATTGTATAGTTTACCAACTATAATATGAGATATATACACTAAATGAAATAAAGCAAGTCAACACTTGCCTCGTGGATAAAATTCGACGACCTCGAGTCGAATCCCGCGGAGTTTGGCCAGAATCTCGCTTTCCTCTCTTCTTTTCTACTCTTCCTTTCTTTCTCTCTTTTTCTTTCTTTCTTTCTCCCTCTCTTATGCCTTTATAAGGGAGAAATAAGGGCTTGTCCCTTATTAACCCAAAAATGACTCGTTTACTCAATTACGAGAACATACAGGTCCAAACATTCTAGAAACCCAAATACTACCCCCAGTACTCTTTTCTGACTTTCTCGGCCATTCAGAAACCAACCACGCACTCGAAATCTACATCCAAGTCACTTACCTGCAATTCACTAATTAAACCCAGCACAACTTAATATGGGTTTTCCAATTTCAAATATTATCCTTTATCGCTTTACCCAACTGCGACATATAATTAAATTAGTCTAAATAATAAACTTATTCTCAAAGTAAATGTAGCACACATCGAAAATCATCTAACCCTCATAAACTTATAAAATTATTATTCACGATAATTCCTCAAATTTCCGAATTACACTAACTTATGAAATTTAATTATCCATAAAAGTGAGGGGTATTACATTCTCCCCCCACCCCCTTACAACGGAATTTTGCCCTCGAAATTTGGATACGACTGATACTAGCCAAGGATCACGAATTACCCCACATCTTAATGCATAAAAGTGAAATGGTACTAATCCAATGACACTCAACCATACACTCGTTCAGTACTTACCAATCTCAAGGTTTATACTTTACTTTAAGCTCATCTAGATCTCCATATTCTACAATGCTACCTCGACGCAAGATTGACTCCAATGTCACGTCGCACCTAGTTCTTTTATAAGCACATATAAAGAAAACGAGCCTATAATGAGAACTTAACCACCTCGATCCTATCGGAGAAACCACTACTCTAAGTGTCCGTTAATCTACCTCACGACGTCGAATTTACCTCAAAAGGAAACTGCGCTAGCACTTGACTATTCCCGTAAATTTTCTATCTCAAGCGTGCTACTCCTGGTTTCACCGATTTAATTGGATCATCACGTGCCTCCCATGATGTTCCATCCATAAGCTTCAATCTCACATATAACTTCCCCACAGTATATTCCTCAACTTTATATACTACGCTACTTCTATTTTGGGCGGTATATAAAATTAACTTACCAAGGTGCCCATACGCCTTTTTAATCCGTGACTATCTGCACCATTACTACAAACGTCACCGACATAACATTCTTTCTAAAAGAATGGGAATATATTTCTTTTCCTGGTGCTATTACCTGGGTATCCTCAACAATCTTCTCAAGATCTAATGCTTCCTATAGCTGGAAATTCAATCCTTCTTCAAGGTTAACCCACTAATCTTTTTGTAGTTTAAATTTGGTATCATTTTGTTGCTCAATTGTTTAACAAATGATTTTTCAGAGTTTATTCATATTGGTATCTATTATCATTTGGTATCATTTGGATATATATATTGGTTTTATTTGTTCCTCCATACTTCACTGGGTATTTGTTTCTCTAATTCATGTGTGTAAGTATGCTTCAGCGATTCGAGATTTCAAGTCTACATCACATTCAGACAGTTTATGCTTGTCGGTGCTACATATACTAGTCCGTGTCCTGTAATTTTTTACTTTGGGTTTATGGGATGGAATTTAGGCGTCATACGGCTTGACGGCCCGGCTTAGGCATTTCACTGGTTTAGTTTTGTCCTGGAATAGTCAAAGGGGGAGATTTGTAAGGACATAAATTTCCAATTGAGTCCCTGTATTGTTTTGACTTAATTCCGTGAACAAAACTGTGTTTGTAATAAGTCATAGGGAGATTTTATTTTGTCACGATCCCACTTGGTCTATGACGTATTGAAGAAATTGAAGATGTTGCAACAAAGCTTCAAATAATTAATCATGCCAAAGTTTAATTGGTGCAAGCTTACTCGTCTTCAAAGTTAATTGCATTCCGAGATCACACAGGTATGAATGCGTATAATTAATGGTGCTCGGAATTGTTTTTATAAAAGACAAGGATGTAATTTTTATAAGAAAAATGTTTTTAAAAGTGTTTTAAATGTTTACACTACGTTTTATTCTAATAAAATCAAAATAGAGTTTGACTAAATTGAATCTCTTTTAGAAGAGACATTTTAAACAAAAAGTCAAACTGACGGGGAAGATGAGCAGAATAAAAGTCAAACTTCTCGATATTTGGCATCTTGAACTTCTCGGGTAACCTCGCTTTAGGATAAGGAGACATGTGCGTGTAGTCCATGTAATTCCCAGAGATTATGACTTGGTCAAACTTCTTGGTGAGCATCTTGAGATCCTCCCTGACTTTATTCAACTCTTCCTCTTTTGGATCAACGACCACAGGCAGGTTAGCCATAGACTGGGCAATGTTTGGCATTGGAAGATGGGCAGGCGGCAGCCCATTGACAGGAGGGGCACGTGGAGCATGCTGATATTCTTCAGGAACCCAGATAGGCTCGGGTGGACCCATAGCACGAGGGAATAGGGTCTCGAGCTCTTGAGGAATAGGAACTTGGTTTCATTGCATCTCTCGAACCTCGGTTTGGAGGTTGTCAATCTTAGACACGAGCTAATCTAGGACTACCGTCAGATCCGGCTGTATGAGTGGTACTTGATCTGTATTCTCCATAGAAAGTGGATGGATTCTAGACTCAAAAGAAGTAGTAGAGGAACGGATGAAACTCCGGAGTGATTTGACTGGAGACTGAAGCCAATAGGGAGCCAGGCCAAGGGCTTACAATCGACCTGAGAAGGCGTAGAATGGGATTTATTTATTTTTTTGAGAAAAAGGAGAAGAAACTATTTTTAGATTTTTGATAAAAAAAAAAGGAGAAATGTTTTTGGAGATGGAACTCAGCATGATTATTATGATTATTATGTTCTCACTTGTATTTAATTCTCCTGAATGCAATGTCGAACGGGACCTGAGCCTGGAAAAGTGGGTTTTTTAATATATGCGAAGCTATGGCTGGAATTGTAACCAGGCTCACGGACAGGGTCCCGTTTTAAAAATGCGTAAAAATTTAGGCGGCAGGCCGACCCGAAATTTCGACAGAGTTTCGGGTCGAAACTGGCAATCTAAAGTGCGTGTCCTAGGTTTGACACCTATATGCGGGTATGAAGTTGGTTGAGTGAATTGTAATGGGTTCCCCCCTTTGGCGTGACTTCCACGAGATACGTATTGCTCTTCCGGGCAATCGGTACGTGTGGACAAGCCATTTGATATACCTGAGTGTACGTGAATTTCCTCACTATATACCTCGTAGTGACGGTCTAGGTGAGAGAGAATTCGATATACTCGGTATATGTGAATGAATTCCCTGCGATATACCTCCCGTCATGACTTCGGTCAAGCGGTAGGATGCGGGCGAACCGTTTGATATACGTCGAATGTACTTGGCCAATGGAAGGTGAGAGTCATATCGCTTAGGCTAACTGCGCCCTGTCGGACCAGCGCCCATCACGAAGTGACCCTCCAGTTAATGGGTAACATTTGGTCAATAACAAGGCTCTTTAGTGATGTCGTGTGAATCATGCATGATTCTCTTATTAGTATCTTATGATGAGAATGCCTTTCTTGATTATGCCAAACAGGGAGCAAAGTACATGTACCAAAGGTACACCAAGTATGGATGGGTTATACGTATAACATGGGGATATATGTGATCCTTGGTGCACGTGGTGTGAAGTGTATATGGAGAATTTTCTACAAGTGTGTGAATAGAAGCATAAGCATGGTATACACATGGAAAAAAGGGGAAGATGCAGATATAGGGAAAATATAAACAAATATAGCATCCATGTAAATAGAGTCAAGCCCTCAAAACATATAAAATCCCAAGCAGAGTTGCCACTGTGGTCATCCCCGATACTCGGCCGCGGGTGAGCGCGCAGAGGAAGGATCCTCGGGTCCCATGCATCCCTCTCAAGAGCGTTTCGGCCGGTGTCGTTTGAGATAAGGTGTAAAAATGTAGAGAGATTTAGAGTCGCCAGTCTATTTTACTCAAAACAGGGAATCCATCCCGAAGGACGGCATCCAAAGACATACTGGTGCATGCGAAACCAAAATGATTTGAGAAGGGTTCGGAGTTACGAAATGGAAAGGTGTTATGCACCCATTCCGCCCTTTCGGTCTCTCATTGATATTTGCTATTTTCCTTTATTTTTCCCCGTGATACGTGTGCATGTGTATATATATAGTGGAGATTGTAATCCTCAACTTGTATCATGGGAGAGATAAAGCGAGTCATCCGTAGGAAGGTATAAGAATAATATTAGAAAATAAGATTTACATGATTACCCTTACGTTGATCGTTATAATGGAACGATAACGCATATGGAGTAATACGTCACTAAGAGCAAGTATATAGATTATAAGGAAATTGGATTTAGAGAAAATAGAAAATAAGAGAAAAAGTGAGAAAAGGACTCGAGTCTCGGGTTTTACCCTGGAAGCCTACGTAGCCTATAAAGGCATCAAAGTCCACGCAGTTCGCATACAAACCGAGGGGTCGGGTTTATCCCATAAATCCAAATGGGGGATCTTTTATTTGTGAATGTGTGTAAGAAAAAGTGTTTTTAGTTGTGAGAAAAGTGTGAGAAAAGTATGAGAATCCCTATTTGGAATTTATGAGCAAACCCTCTTTTTCTTGTTTTTTGGGTTTTATTTATATGAAAATAAGAGATGTGCAATAATACTAAATAAAAAGTATATTAGGATGTGTGAAATGAGATAATAAAAATGCTAAGCGATAAAACAAGTTATTGCGAATTTAAGAGAATTTGAAGAGAAAGTTGAGAAAGATGGACCTTCTTGGAGACCTTAAGCTTGATCTTGAATGTGGGAGAGCAGACCTTGCACTTCGATGATGATGGAGAGTGGCTAATTCACCAATTTTGATGAAAAGGATGATGAAAAGTGGAAGTAAAAAAGGGATTTGGATGTTGAAATCACGCTGCCTTCGAGAGAGGTTTCTGGGATTCGCTGTGAGTGATTTTTATCAAATCTGGGCTCCCTTTGCAAATGAGGTGAAGGCCTCCTTTTATAGGCCCAGGTCACTGTCGATCGGCATAGACCTGGTCCTGCCTATCGGCACCTGCTGATAGGCATGGTCTGGAACCTGCCATTTGGCAGTGTGTTTCAGGCCTTTTCAGAAAATTGGCTGCCGAGGGTAAACTGTTGGTCAGAATCGTGCACAAGGTAGACCATTGGAAAGATAACTCAGAGACATTTGTAAGTCCTTTGGACCGCTCCCGGGTTCAGGAGTTGACTTTGGGTCAAATATGGCTCGAAAGCTTTTGTCGGTCCATTGGACGGGGAATCGTTCGGATGCAAACGGATCGTTCGTCCATACGGTAAGTCCGAATTGCGCACGGGGTGGACCGTTGGAAAGGTTAGGAAATGTACTTCGACATTTCAAAGAGTTTGACCCGGTTTGGGTAGTTGACTTTGGTCAAATGGGCCCTGGAAACATTCGGTGACCTCTTGGAGTCAAACGGATCGTTCGTCCGCATGGTAAGTTGGAATCACGCACGGGATGGACCGTTGGAAAGGGGATTCAGTTCCCTTCGAAGATTCATTTAGCCTCAATTGAGCTGAAGAGTTGACTTAGGTCAAACAGATCCCGGGAGCGCCTGGTGGCCTCTGGGTCAAGTTTTGGACGCAAACGGATCGTTCGTCCGCATGGTGAGTCAGAATCGCGCACGGGATAGACCGTTGGAAAGGGGATTTAGTGCCCTTCGAAGATTCATCCAGCCTCGATCGAGCTGAAGAGTTTAACTTTTTGGTCAAATGGAGCCTGGGAGTGCCTGATGGCTTCTAGGTCGGTACTCGGGGTACGACCTGGGTTTGTAGTGATGAAGGGAGGTACTCGGGACCTAAGGAGAGTTAGGGGGTAACAGAATGGGGTGTCTACACACATGTCACAAATAAAGAAAGTTATATAAAAATGAAAAACGTGTAATCTCATTTAAAGATACCATCATTGAAAGGGGTAAAATGTATTTTCACAGATTATCAACACTATTCAAACTTTTGCATTGATTTCACCCTAAGATTACATAGGACTTTATAGGGTTGTAATGTAGTTTTGGGTTTATGAAACGAAGGAAATATGTACGCATTCAAAGTATTCGAGGATGAAAAGTAGGGATAATGGGAAAATGCAGGCAAATTCAAAATTGGAAAAATTACTTCCATAAAAGGCATTGAATATAATAATAATAGGGAGAGTAAACAAAGCTTATTGAACCCTATACACAACATATACAAATTTCTCTTTCTTTTCTTTTCTTCTTTCTCTCACTTTTTCTCTTTTTTTCTTTTGTTTTTAACTTTCTCTTTTTCACTTCTTTCTTTTCTTTACTTTTCTGACTCTCACATGTTTAATTTCAACCACATAACAATAACATCATTCAATCCCGAGTGCCATTCCAAAAAAAGGTACGAAAGGTGATATATATGGCTTATAACTCCAATGTGGTGTTGGTTATGGGATTTTGGGTTATGAAACTAAAGGCTATATTAAGACTCAAATGGGTTGACAAGGGAAAACATATAAGGTGAGGTCAAGGTTCATATGGATGATATAATAAAGATGGCCTATGATCATTTCATAAAGTTTATGCAATTCTCGAGTCAAAATAAACTTTGAAAATCATGCTCAAGTAACACATTTCAATGTATGAACTCCATTAATTAATGATCAATGAAAGAAGAGTGAGATTACCGATGAATATAATGTTTTCAAAGAGGAAAAAGAAGTGTACAACAATCACAAATGAAGAAAAGTCCAAAGCTCACGAGGTGTAAGTATATACAATGCAACAAAAGATTATCGAGTTATAAAAATCTCAAACCAAATCAATAAAGCAAGAAAATGCATGTGCTCAGGGGATTAAAGTTTAATTCATGAAATTATTCATAATATCAATAATTTGAGGACTAAAGTCTAATAACTTTTAAAATCGAGAACATGCATTAAGTTGTCTATTGGATCGGGCAATTATTAAAATTTACCATCAGAAATAAAGGCAAAATGCCCAACAAGGGAGAAAAAAGAAAGAAAATCTTTTTGAAAATTTTAATTTTTTATAAGAAAAGCATGCTTGAAAATAACATATAATCAAATCAAATAAACTACCAATGAATGGATAGAATATCCCACACCCCCTAATTTAAAACCTGACATTGTCCTCAATATGAATTAAAAACCAAGTTAAAGAGAGAAAAAGAGTGATATTACCCAAAATGGAGCGATCTCGTGAAAATACAAGTCCAATGATTCTGCAAAACATATTAGTAACAAGCTTATCAAAAAATAACTAACTAAAACTTAAGTAACTACACTAGAAAATAAGTAACAATAAAGAAGAAAAATAAAAATAAAAACTAACTATTCACAACCTACAATTTTAACTTCTAACTAACTATACAGTAGAAGTTGAAATTTTTTAGGGTCCACCCAAAAGAAGATTTGACGTTGGAGGATCAATGGGGGACCCTCCCTTTCATGCATACCTTTCTAAAAATTGGAATTTCGTTCAAACAACGAAAGGCATATGTAAGGCAGAAGAAATAAACCATCACCAATTAAAAATTTTGGAGGGATGATGGGGGTTTGGATAAAATGGGTGACAAAAACACATGGGGGCCAAGAAAAATAGAATTTTCTCGCAAATATTTTGAAATTGGAATGGGAGGTGGCATACATGGAGGCAAAGATGCCTTCATGGAAAGCAACTCAAGCAAGTAATCCTCATCGGTGAATGAGTTAAATGTTTTAAAGTTTGGAACCAATTCATTGGTACTGGTATCGGTTCGATAATATAGAATAAAGATGGGGACGAAAGAAATTTAAATTCCAGAGATGAATCATCATCGCTTGAAGATTGAGTTTCGAAGAAAATATGATCATTTTTAATGAAATATTCTTCTTTGGGCAAAGAAGAAATCATTTCATTGCAAATAGATACTAAGTCCATTTCCTCCTCATTCTCATTCTCTATTATACCATGGGCCAAGTCAAGAATGGTTTGTTCCAAAGTAGGCATAAAATCCTCGTTTGGATCAAAACATTCCTCGACTTCAAAAGTCTCGAAAGAAAAATCATCTTCGGATTCAAATAATAAATCCAATTCTACCTCCCAACAATGATTTTCTTCTCAATAACAGTTTTCAAATTTCTCATCTTCAAGAATGCGCAAACCCTCACCGAAAATCATAGATCGAGGCGCGGATTCTTGCAAATGAGAATTTCAAACACTATCGTCAGAACTACAATCAAAATCATTAATATAAGAATTTTTAAAGCTATTGTAATCTTTTTCAAATTTCTTATTATAATGATTTTATGGCATCATTCCCAAAAATTTCATGCCCCATAACTTGACTTGCATTATACACATGCAACGACATTTTAGAATTTGTAATTTTTTGGGTATGTAAGTATTGACCAAAAGTCATAAGGGTAGGGGATTTTGATAATTATCATTATGATTATCGAAAGGATTGGAATAAGACATGCTTATCCCAAAGAAAGCTCGAGATGGCAAATTCCACAAAGTGATGTGCGGACGGAAAATTCAAGCATTTCTTAGCGCTCAAATGTAGAATTCCTATAAAAATTGTTAGCGAAAAATACAAATAGAAATAAAATACTGCGAAATACTAAATCAAATAAATTTTAAAACAACAAGTCCCTGGCAACAGCGCCATTTGATCGTGCAAGTTGTCGGGATTAAAGCACTAAATAAATTAAGATTCAAAGAAAATCATCCCCGAAAATGGTGCCATTCTGATCTAGGGAAAAAGGTAGCGTCATATCAAAACGCTTGTCATTATTCGTTTCACCTCCTCAATACAAAAACCTAAACTATTGACTACACTCTTTTAAGGGAGTACAACGGCCAGTCCGAGTATGAATCTACAGAGAAATGTTACTAGAATTTAATCAGTTTAATACTTCTAAAATAAAAGTGTAAAAGGTAATTTTTAACAAAAAGAAAAGATAACTAGGCGAGTGTATTTAACTAAATTAACAAAAGGAATAAAAACTATAGATTGTGACAGATATCCCTCACCCCGAGTAAATTGGTATAAATGGTTACATGGGTTTACAAGTTATTAAGATCGAATCTCATTTCGTCAATTAATTAAATCAAGAGTTGTCACAACTCTAAATTCGCATAAATGCCTACTATGATTTTGGCATCAACAAATACCTCAGAAATTACACACGTAAGGTCATAAATACGAAGCATACGTGATATACCCTATTAAATATCCTAGGCATAATAACTAGGACAACCCAATCAAAATAAGCTAATGAAAACCCATCAACATGGCAAAGCTACCAAATCAACCCTATGTGAGTTCAATCCAACATAACCTAATTTAATTTGGCCACTAATCATGAAGAAATATATAAATAAACTAAGTTAGGACAATTAATTAATTAAAGCAAACACTAAATAAAATTAACTACAACAATTATCAAGACATGGACATAATTAATAAAGCAAGAAAACCTAAAATTAGAAAGTAAATAAAATTGGGCACAAAGCTTAAAAACAATAGAGAAGACAATTAATAGTAAGGGTCTTACATTAATGGGTGTTAACCAAAGAAAATGGAGGAGAGGAAGTATCACCACAAAATCCCCCAAAATGTCTAACCCTGAGAACTAAAGTAAAATAAGGTAAAAAAAAATAGATTTCTCTTACAAATAAAACAAAAGACTTGCTTTTATACTAAGTGGTAATAAAAATAAAACAAACAAAAGAAAAGAGAAAAAAAGAAAAAAAAGGAAGAAGAAAATAGAAAAAGAAATAAAAGGGGTAGCGCCGGATAACAGATAGGGCCAATTGACCATGGGAATGGCCAGTCAACCACCGGAGAAGAAAGAGGCCACTGCATCATTCGTAAGGTAAAAAGGGATTTCGCGGTCGATCAGTGGGGCAGGGTCGATCGACCGATCCTACAGAACCTCGCCCGCTGCTGCTGCTTTCCTTCCTAGTCGAAACCTGTTATCAATTAGACCAGTTATGGATTATGTAAAAGACCTTTGTCTCATATTATGTAAAAGACCAAGACTTACTTGTTTTGTGGCAACAAAAACCAAGATCCTCTCAATATTTTCTTTCACGATTTGCCCGAGAATGGCAAAATTTCCATAGACCTGTTGCTGCAATTAGAGCTTGGGACACAAATGTCATTTATTTAATTATTTTATTTTGTGAATTTCCTTATATTTCTTCCCTAATCAAAGGCTCGTACCAACTACATTACGACTCGGATTCGCACACCATTTACGTCCATGCAAAGATTGTTCTGAGAACCTCAACTTTCATGAATACTTTCGCAAAAATCCCAAAGTGTGAATTTACTAAATTGCCCCTGAACGTGCAATTTTCAACGGGACTTTATCGGAATGCACCCAAACCTCAAACTAAGCATTGTAACACCTACAAAAACAAAATAATACCCTAAATTAACATGTTAGAATATAAAACGGAGGTTGTATGATTAATGAGTATGATTATAGGCATTAAAGTTGTAAGAGCAAATTTCCAATCGAGTCATTTGTAATGTTGGCTTAATTTCAGACAAAACTTACGGAGTCATAAGATAGATGTTCGTTGTATCCTTACAAGCCTATGACATTTGAAGTTAGTTGAAGACGTAGCGGCCTAACATTATGAATATTTCATCCATACCGGTTTACGTGCCAAGCATTGCATCATCAACATTTTGATTCCAAGGTCTCTAAATGTATGAATGCATTTAATATATATAGAGTCTTGCATTATTTTTATCTTGCAAATTTTCATTTAGAATCATGACAAGTTAGTTTGGATAATTTTAGTTTAATTTAATTCAAGTTGGGATAATTAATTTGACCAAATACATGCTTTAGTTTGTTTGGCATAATTTTGACTTGAATTGAACTAATTTTGTTTAATTAAGATTAAAAGAAAAATTCAAATATTTGGTTTGTGTTGTTCAACATAATTTTAATTTTGAAGAAATTAAAACTTGTGTTCTTTAATTGCTAAATTCAAAAAGAATTTTAATTTGGAATATATTATGAACCATCCAGTTTTTAGAATTTCAAAAATCAGAGAATTTCCACTTTTCAAGTGGTATCAGAGCAGGAATGTTAATCTATTGCGTTAAGATCCTTAATTTTTATTTGGTTTAAAAATGAAAAATTCACCGTTTTTAAAATTCCCTATTTTATGGTTCCAATTACGCGTATTGGAAAGTGCGTATGAAATCGACACTTTAGTACTTGGATCAGCGGGTTTGGTAATTAGTAGTTAAAGGGTGAACCCCACCTACATGTTTATAAGGAGAGGATCATGTACTAAAACCTATAGAAAGTTGGAATGAGGGTGAGCTTAAGTTAGCTAATTTAATTCCCGTTGTTTGAATGCTCTTTTTAGTGCGGTCACACCGGATGAGTTTCAACGAATTATGGCGTGTGAAACATCTAAAGAGGCATGGGATATTCTTCAACTCACCCATGAATGAACTAGTGTCTTGAAAACTTCGAAACTCCAAAACTTCACCACTCAATTCGAAACCATTAGAATGATAGAAAGTGAGACTTTTGATGAGTTCTATGTGAGATTGTACGATATAGTTAATTCATCTTTTAATTTGAGAGAAAAGATACCTGGCAACCGCGTTATAAATAAAATTTTGAGGTCATTACCGGATAGATTTAATGCTAAGGTGACCGTTTTAAATTCTTTAAACACTTTAAACTCTACGAAAATTAAAGATATCGTAGGTAACTTACAAACCTATGAACATGACATATTTTCCTCTGAAATGAGAAGAAGAAGGATAAGGGGATATCTTTGAAAGCCGAAAGGAGGAAACATCGATTTTGGATGATGAGTTTCAGATTTAATCGGATGATATGGCTAGTGGTGTTCGTGGTCCGGTTCGATTCGATTTTAAGGGTTTTTTTTACCGGACCGACTTAGCCGGTCCTAAAAAAAATGGATCGAGACCGGACCGAATATGTTGGTTAACCGAACCTAGTCGGTTTGGTTTTTTATAGGGTCGATCTGGTCTAACCCATCGGTCCTCACATTAATGAATTTCATCATTTATAATACTGAAAATATACTCAACTCTATTTTACCAAACATTAAAAACTAAAAGATATCAAAATTTGCAATTAAAACAAACCTAGTATTGATCAAAGTATAATTTAAACTAATAAAATCTTGAAATATATATTTTCACTATTTATATATATATATATATATATATATGTAAAAATATATTATTTTATATAAAGTCAGTCCGAGTTGGTTCTAACAGGGTTATTGAAACTATAAATCGTGGACCAAACCGACTAGATCGGTCCTCC
The DNA here is from genome assembly GCA_949130495.1 of Sambucus nigra. Classification (NCBI taxonomy): domain Eukaryota; kingdom Viridiplantae; phylum Streptophyta; class Magnoliopsida; order Dipsacales; family Adoxaceae; genus Sambucus; species Sambucus nigra. The sequence goes on along the minus strand of OX422207.1, from coordinate 30,626,799 downwards.
AAAAAAATAAACTAAGACCAAACCAATTAAGAAAAAAGATTAAAAAAAAAAGTCGGTTCGGTTCGGTCCTTCAGTCTAGTCGGTTTTTTGAACACTCCTAGATGTGGCTTTGTTTTCTAGGAAGTTTAGAAAATTTCTCAAGACTAATAAAGACAAACTTAAATATGATTATAAGAAGTTTGAGAAATCTAAGCTTAGTAAAGCCGAGAAAATCCCTAAAAATCGTAATGAAGATCTTAATAGGGACAAGTCAAATAGATGCTATGGTTGTGAAGATTATGGCCATAGGGCATTCAAATGTCCTACTAAACTAAGGAAGGAGGGCAAGCAAACGATTTCATACAATACCACCTTTAGTGATAGTAAATTGGAAGAGGGACCTAATTCCCCCAAAGAGCACAATTTCACCGCGTTCATGGCAAGTCATGTGAGCACCGATAATGAATCTTCCCATGAAGATATCCCTTTACAAGACACTTTCGAGGAAAATATTTGTGAATCCCAAAAGTTTGATGGTATAGAGAGTGGAGTTTAAAGTGAGAGTGAGAATGAAGAAGAGGAAAAGGAGAGTGAGCTTCAAGTAGCCTTTCGAGAGTTGTATGCAAAATAGATAATATTAAAAAGGGCAAACTTGAAGTTAAAAGCTTGTTTGAGAGAACGTGCCAAGGAAAATAATGAGAGTGTTTTAGTAGAAAATCTTAGGTAACATGAGAGATCTCTTCGTGAGAAGATTGAGTACATCGAAGGTAAGAGAAACAACCTTAGACGTTTAATGGAGGCTATAAAGAAATATCTTCTTGAGTTTGAAGAGAGTAAGTGTTTACTTGAATCGAAAATTTTAGATTTAGAAGAGAAATTAAAAGACTCGAGTCGGGTAAAATTTGATTTGGAGTGTGGGTCGAAGAAATTAGACAAAATCTTAGGAACCGTCCAAATAAAAAATGACGTGTGTGCTATTGGCTTTGATACTCAAAATGCTTCCAATGTAAAGACAATACTGTGTGTTTGAGAGAATGGCCTAGGAATCCTAGAAAAGATCAATCCTTAGGTAACACGTCGCACCGTGTTTTTACTTGCACACATTGTGGTAGGAAGAGGCACCTTAGGAATTTTTTTGTTATCTTAAAAATGGTTCTAGAAAATCAAAGGATAAATTCACCAAGGTCACTAAATCCCGAGAGCTTCACGCTTCACTAGTTTGGGTTAGGAGATCTAATTTGGCGGCTTTACAAGATAGGATTTTTTATTCTCATTTGCTTGCACGTGATACCTCCCTTGCTAAATCTAAAGGTTGGATTTGCTAGATTTGTTTACATACACTAGCTTTTGTACATCATGATATATTCTTTCTAGTTGCATGTTTGTTTGTCATTTTCTAGTCCTTGCTTCATCCTATATGTATTTCTAGAATTATGACTTGTGTATCTTTTGTATTTAGTTCTTATTTATTGTATCTCATTGAAAAAATACAAAAATGTTTTTTTTCTCTTTTGAGTTAAATTTTGTGTGTTATTTGGTTAAAGATTTTGAAAAACTCAAAAAGATCTTTTTGGTGTTTAGTTTGATACACTTTATGTGGTATATACTTGTGTTTGAATCTAATTTCACCCCCACTTCCATATGGCTAGAAATTTTGGTTAAGATTTTCAATCCTTAAAGTGTTCTTTATCATGCTTGCATAGAGTAGTTTAACTTTGACTTGTTTAATGGATTCTCTTTTTATATGCCTCGATTCACACATGCACGAGCTCATTTGAAATTTAACTTCGTATGTATATTTGAGCTAATTAAGATGTTCTCCTATCAATTTATTCATCTACATGTTGCTATGGCTATGGAGGATTTGCACATGTAAGAACCGTTTCTCGGATTTAAAAAAATAAAAATAAATAGTTATCTGATGTTGTTGTTTATCACTAGAATTGGGCTGCGAAAGATAAAAAATATGGCATTAAAAAAAATTAACCAAGGCCTTATTTTTTAGTTGGTATGTTCACAAAAGAAAAGAAAAAGCAAAAGAATATTAATGAGAAAGTTTGGTTGGATCTATTAACGGGTTTGCATAATGACAATGTATCCTAGTTATGTTATTTTTGTCATAACTCTATTGGTTTGTAGAATCATCAAAATTCTAGGCTTGTGTGCATTGTGTATGTTTGTTCCGTGAGTTCACTTTATATTGTCACATGAGGCTATATATAAGTTTGATAAAGTTTTGCAATCAAATGAGAACTCCGTGAACACGTTTAAGTGATTGGGTCAATATTCCTTTAGTCTCTAGTTCACACCCCTTCATTTTCGTTTACCACATGTATTTAGACACATTTTTGCCATATGAGTGTGGAAAGCTTAATGTATATTGTGTCGTGTGTGGTGTTTATACCTATGTATATGTGCGTGTGAGTTATTGGTATATTTGTATGTGTATGTGTATGTGTGTGTGTGTGTATATATATATATATATATATATATATATTTATATGGTATTTACTTATTTTGAGTCTTTACCATGCTATCTAGTCCATGTATGTTTTAATTCATATAGATATCTATCTTGTTGCGAATTTTGTTGATATCCCATGCTTATAATAATACATTTTAGTGGTATCTTTTGTCATCGCGTCGTAATTGATATCTATTAATCTTTATGTGGATTAGTTGAATTTCATTATTGCCAATATGCGTTATTGTTATTGTCACTATATACACCATCGCATGATAAATTTATTTTTCCATTTTACTTATCCCTTGTTTCGTTGAGGGGGATATTTTTCTTTAATTAGGGAGATATAAGTTATGTTATGATTTTTTATCCTTTGTCTATTCCTGAACAAAAAGGGGGAGAAATGGTATCAAATCCTTTGAAATTTTGAGATATCTAACTTAGGGGGAGACATCTTTCTAGGGAGATCATTATTAGATAAAGGGAAGAATTTATTTTTGCATTAAATTTTTTGATATTCCCTATGCGTTTGATGGTGTGTTTAAGTGTACACGATTTTATCTCTATCGGCAAATGTCAAAGAGGAAAAGCTTCTCAACTTTGAGTCATGTCAAGCGTTGTATTTTTTATTTTGGGCGGGTTTGTGTCCTTTAGAAAAGCTTGACGGTCCTTAGGATTTTTATTTTGGGTTTTGTCCGAAATAGCCAAAGGGGAATATGTGTAAGGGTAAATTTCCAATCGAGTCATTTGTAATGTCAGCTTAATTCCGGGCAAAACTAATTGAGTCATAGAATAGATGTTTGTTGTATCTTTCTAAGCCTGTGACTAGCATTATGCAGATTTCATCCTTGTCGGTTTACGTGCCAAGTTTTGCTTCATCAACATTTTGATTCCAAGGTATCTAAAGGTATGAATGCATTTAATTCATATAGAGTCTTGGATATATTTTTATCGGTGTCCTTTTATAAACATTTTGTCAAATCAACTTTTCATATTCTCAGAAAATCAATTTATAACTTTTCATAAAAGTTTTGAACTTAAAAATTGATTTTGGATTTTCTGGATTGCCGTTCGAATGACAATGGGATCTCGTTCAAACGAGATGCCCAGTTTGTTCGAATGAGATTCGAACGAACTTTTGCCATTTTTTACTGAATTGTCGTTGGAATGTCGTTAGAACGACATCGTTCGAACGAGTTTTATCTAACGAGATTTTGGCATATTCCTCTTCTAAAATCTCGTTTGAACTACATCAAAATTCGTTCGAATGACGAGGCATAAGAAAAAAAAATTCCCAGTATTCAATTTCCAACTTCCCACTACTTACACCTTTTACATACCTGATTTTATTAGTGCGGGAGCAACAGTTTTAATGATACTTTTGAGACTTTTCCAAACATTAGAGAGCAACAACACTTCCATTAAAAATTCTCATTTTTGTATGTTTATTTTAAATGATTTAACTCCTACCAACACACATGTTTACACCTATATATTTGTTTTGATCCAAAGTTCAATTTGGCAACGGGTTCATTCACATCCCAAAAAGGAGAAAAAGTTTCCCTACGGAGGTTTTCGTTCTTAGTTCGATGTGTGCATAGTGAGGAAAGGCTTCTGTGTGTTTTGATGGGAGTTGAGCCCCATCGGTGGATTCCAAGACTGCGATGGATGTCGTAGTTATTTACTAGGCGGAGGTTGAAGATAGAAGGAGCGTCACGCTTGAAGGGAGTCGTGTCTGTGTTATAAGTCTTTTTGTCGTAGTCTTTGTAAAAATACCGTACTTAGTGGATTTATAGGCTAGGATTGTCCGAGATTTTTCTCGTTGTGGGTTTTCCTCGTACATCGCACCTTGTGTGTGTAGGTTAATCAAGATAAAAATTGGCTTGATTGGTGCTAAGTTTAATTTGAGTAATTTTAGTTCAATTTAATTCAAGTTGGGATAATTAATTTGATAAAATACATGTTTTAGATTGTTTGGCATAATATTAGCTTGAATTGAACTAATTTTGTTTAATTGAGATTAAAAGAAAAATTCAAATATTTGGTTTGTGTTGTTCGACATAATTTTAATTTTTAAGAAATCAAAACTTGTGTGCTTTAATTGCTAAATTCAAAAAGAATTTTAATTTGGAATATATTGTGAATTGGGTCGTTTTCATAATATTAAAATTCAGAGCATTTCTACTCAGAGTTGTGTGGTTAGGCGCACGATCGTGGGTTCGATTCCTCGCAAGGGTATGCCAGTATTTAAGCGGGGCTCATGTGTGAGGTGGGTCATACGCAGTGTCCCCCTGTTTAGCTTGCATGAGGGAGTCTAAAGGGCTCGTTCGTGTGGAAGTTCAGGGTTATCAAAAAAAAAGTACCCGAGGGGGCTAAAATGCATAAATATAGAGGGTATATGTGTGCATGATTCGGGACAAAAATCACACCCCCAAACTTATACATTGCTTGTCCCTAGCAATGAAATTCAAAGCAAGAATAAGTATAAGAAAACCACAACACAACAGATATATATATAAAAGAGTCAAAAATAAAAATAAAAACACATTGGGGTGACAAATTGAAACCTATTGCAATTTGTTTCAAATTTCTTATTATAATATTTTTGGCCCAACATCGGAGGGATCATTCCCAAAATTTTCGTACCCCGCAACTTGACTTTTTTTATACTCACCCAACGACAATTTAGAATTTGTAATTTTTTTGGTATGTAAGTATTGACCAAAAGACATAGGGGTAGGGGGTTTTGAGAATTACCATTACAATTTTCGAAAGGACTGGAATAAGACATGCTTACCCCAAAGAAGACTCGAGATGGAAAATTTCACAAAGTGATGTGCGACCAGAAAATTCAAGCATTTAGTAGCGCACAAATGTAAAAGTCCTACAAAAATTGTTAGCAAAAAATACAAATAGAAAGAAAATACTACAAAATATTAAATCAAATAAATTCTAAAAAAACAAGTCCCCAGCAACGATGCCATTAGATCTAGCAAGTTGTAGAGATCAAAGCACTAAATCAATTAAGATTCAAAGCAAATCATCCCCGGCAACGGCGCCATTTTGATCGAGAGAGAAAGGTAGCGTCGTGTCAAGACTCTTGTCGTTATTCGTTTCATATCCTCAATACAAAAACCTAAACTATTGACTACACTCTTTTAAGGGAGTACAGCGACCAGTCCGTGTAACGAATCCACAGATAAATATTGCTAGAATTTAATCGGTTTAATACTTTTAAAATAAAAAAGTAAAAGGTAATTTTTAACAAAAAGAAAAGATAACTAGGCGAGTGTATTTAACAAATTAACAAAAGCATTAAAAACTATAGGTTGCGACAGATATTCCTTACCCCGAATTAATTGGTATAAATGGTTAAATGGGTTCACAAGTTACTAAGATCGAATATTGTTTCGTCAATTAATTAAATCAAGAGTTGTCACACCCCCTAAATTCGCTTAAAATCCTACTATGATTTTGGCATCAACAAACACCCCGAAAATTACACACGCAAAGTCATAAATACAGAGCATACGTGATATACCCCGTTAAATCTCCTAGGCGCAATAACTAGGAAAATCCAATCGAAATAAGCTCATGAAAACCCATTACCGTAGCAAAGATACCAAATCAACCCTAGGTGAGTTCAATCCAATGCAACCTAATTTAAGTTAGCCACTATGTATAAAGAAATACATAAATAAACTAAGTTAGGACAACAAACTAATTAAAGCAAAGACTAAATAAAATTAACTACAACAATTGTTGAGGCATGGACATAATTAATAAAGCAAGAAAACTGGTCGAGGGTGAAAAGTAGCGCGTGTCAGACGTTGATCGTTGTTTTCGTTTCACTGCCTCAATACAAAAATATAAACTTATGACTACACTCAATGAAAGAGTATAGCGGCCAAGTCCGGATATCGAAAGATCCACTGAGACGAGTTGCTAGAATTTATAGGATTTAGTAGTCCGAAATAAAAGTGTAAAAGGTGAATTACAAACTAAAAAGAAAAAGATGCATAAAGGGAAATGGTTAATCTAGGCGAGTATATTGTAAACTAAATTAACAAAGCGGATAAAACTATAGGTTGCGTCGAATATCCCTCACCCGAGTTAATTTGTATAAAATGGATACATGGGTCGACGAGTTATTTAGAATGCGTCTCGTTTCGACAGTTAATTGAACCAAGGGTTGTCACGCCACTAAATTCTCATAAAAGCCTAATAAGATTTTGGCGTCAACAAATATCCCAGAAATTGCGTACACAAGGTCTTAAGCACGGGACATACATGATATGCCCCGTCAAATCTCCTAGGCATAATAACTAGGACAATGCACCCAAAATAAACCCGTAAATGCCATCACCAAAGCAAACCAACACGTCAACTCGAGTGAGTTCGATTCAAACACAACCTAATTTAAATAAGCTAGAAAACATGATAAAAACGGGATAAAGGAAAGCGGTAAATAAACGCGGTAAAACTATACTATAAAGCAAGTAAATCAAAGCAAGAAAACCAACTTATGAAAGCTTGTAAATTATCTAGAAAGCAAGAAATTAAGGAATACAAACTATATTAATGGAGAGGATGATGAAAAGTCAACTTACAAACCAATTAGGGTGTCAATCCAAGAAGAAATACGAAGAACTCTCCAAAATCACCCAAACCCTAAGCTCTTCTAACCTAAAAACGAAATATCAACTTGATATCTGATAATTTACAATAAAAAATGCTTTATATAGTAAGTGGGAATAAAAGAAAAGAAGGCAAAATATCTCCTTGAAATAGGGGATCGATCGATCGACCCAAACCGTCGATCGATCTATGGTGAACAAAATATCCCACTGTTGAGAAGGATCGATCGATTGACCAAAATCGTCGATCGATCGATCAAGCAGGTATCCGCACACTGCATTGCTGTTTTGGCTTGGTTGGTTTTCCCTTCCACTGAAATCCCAGTAACTTATTTATACGGACTCAGAATCGCCCACCGTTCAAGGCCACGCGAAGCTTGCGAGGGGGGCTACAGTGTCCGTGTAGATGTTGGGCCAGTGCCCAATCTGTAAAAAGACTAAAATGCCCTTGAACATGCGATCGCGTACAAAAATTGAACGGAATGCGTCCGAACTTCATACTTAGCATCCAAATACCTATAAAAGCTTAATTAACCCCTACATGTTAACGTAGAAATTCGAGGTTGTTTGGTTAACGAGCATAAATATAGGGAATAAGATACCCAAGGGGCTAAAATACGTCGGCTCGAGGGATGGAATACGCAATATTTGTGTATGATCTCACCCCCTAACTTACACATTGCTAGTCCCTAGCAATGAAATAAGATGCAATAAGAACTACAAGCAAACCAAAAGTAGGAGATAGTACAAAAGTATGGTATGAAAGCAAAAGGCCACTTTCGCGGGCGATTCGATTGCATTTAGCGTATGCAATAAGTCATTAAGCCCCTAGGTCACCCTAGTGGACGAGTGTAGTCTCGTGAGGGTTTTCAGGGATGGTACCCACAAACATCACATGGTTTCCTCAAAATATACCCAAACCAACATGCGACAAGCCCAATAATAGCGAACAATATTTTATACGCATTATTAGCAAAGTGAATGAATTCAAACAAAAGTCCAAATCATTAACATTATAGAATGCACCTCATAGAATTGAAACCTTAAAATGTGGAAGGGGAGCGAGCACATGCAAAGTGTGATTTGGCAAAAACTTAAATAAATCGGATACTAAATTAACGCAAGCATATATTCAATCCTCACAGGCATTACACTCATCAAGCGAATTCACTAGAAACAGGGATGTAACACACAGAACATGCGGGCATAAAGAGTAAATGTAAATGGAAACTAGGCCGCGCACATGTCACAAAAGAAGAACGCTATTCATAAAATGAAAAAATATAATCTCAATGAAAGATACCGCACATTAAAGGAGGCAAAATTCATTTTCATAGATTATCAAAACTATTTCAACTTTTAAATTACATCAACCTAAGATCACATAGGACTTGTATAGGGTTATAATGTAGGTTTGGCTAGGGTACGAATTGAAGGATATGTATGTATAGATTCAAAGTGTTTGGAAATGAAAACTCGGGATAATGGGACGATGCAGGCAATATCAAAACTTGGAAAATAAGTTCCAAAAGGCATTAGATATAACATCGGGGAGAGTAATCAAAGCTTATTGAACTATATACAACATTTACAACTTTCTCTTTTCTTTCTTTTCTCATTTTTCTCTTTTGTTTTCTTTTGCTTTTTGCTTTCTCTTTTTCACTCTTTTTCTTAACTTTTTCTTTACTTTTCAAACTCTCATATGCCCAAATTGCAACCGACATCACAACATCAACATTCAATCCCAAGTAACATCATAAACAAAGGTATGGCAAGTGTATGTATGGGCAAAAACTCCAATTTAGATTTGGTTATGGGATTTGGGTTATGAAATGAAAGGCTATATTTAGGATCAAAGGGGTTGACGAAGGGAAACCTATAAGGTGAGGTCAAGGCTAATATGGGTGATATAATAAAGATGGTCAATGATCATTTCACAAAGTTTACGCAATTCTCGAGTCAAAACAATATATGAAAATCATGCTCAAATAACACATCTCAAGTATGAACTCAATTAATGAACGGTCAAATGAAAGAATAGTGAGATTACCAACGAATTCAACGTTTTTAAAGAGGAAAGAATAGTGTATAACACTCACAAATGACGAAAGGTAAAAAGCTTACTCGGTGTAAGTATATACAATGCAACAAAAGATTATCGAGTTATAAAAATCTTAAACGAAATCAATATAGCAAGAAAAGTGCATGTGCTCATGGGATTAAAGTTTAATTCATGAAGTTATTCACAATATCAATAATCGAGGACTAAAGACTAACAACTTCTAAAATCGAGAACATGCATCATTGAGTTGTCAATTGGATCGGGAAATTATTAAAATTTATCATCGAAAACAAAGGCAAAATGCCCAATAAAGTAGAAAAAAGAAAGAAAATATTTTTTGAAATTTTCAATTTTTTTAAGAAAGCCTACTAAGTAACTAACATGAGAGAAAAAACATGGACTAAATAAGAAATGGATAAAATATCCCACACCCCCTAACTTAAAACTTGACATTGTCCTCAATGTGAATTAAGAACCAAGTCAAAGAGAGGAAAAGAGCGATATTACCCAAAATTGGAGCGATCCCCATAAGAACAAGTCCAAAGAATCTAAAAAACAAGTTAGTACCGAGCATAGCAAAAACAAATAACAAAAAGTTAACTAATTACACTAGACTAAATTAAAAAGGAAAGAAAAACTAAATAAAGAAATAGTAAAAAACTAACTATACACAACTTACTATTTAGGCTTCACGCTACCTGTACACTAGAAGTCTAAATAGCTGAGGGTCCACCATAAGAACGATTTGACTTTGGAGGATAACCGGTGTACCCTCACATACAAGAATGCCTTCCGAAAAATATGGATTCCGTTTGAACAACGGAAGGCATGTGTAAGGCGAAAGAAATGAACCATCGCCAATTAAAAGTTTTGGAGGGACAATGGGGGGTTTGGATTGAACGGGTGACAAAAACAAGTGGGGACCGAGAAAAGCCAAAAATACTCCCAAAGATTTAGCAAGTGGAATGGGAGGTGGCGCACACAAAGGCAAAGATGCGATCGTGGAGGGAGACTCGAGCAGGTACTCCTCATCGACGAAAAGGTTTAAAACATTAAAGTTTGAAACCGAATCACCGGGTACTTGTGATGGTGTGATAACAGAGAATGAAAATGGGGATGAAATAAATTCAAACTCATGAGATGAATCATCATCGCATGAAGTTTGAGTTTCGAAGGAAATAATATCATTTTCAAATAAATGTTCTTCTTTGGGGGCCAAAGAAGAAATCATTTCATTGCAAATAGATATTACGTCATTTTCATCCTCACTTTCAACATCTATTATGCAATGGACAAAGTCTAGAATGGTTTGTTCCAAAGTAGGCACAAAGTCCTCATTTGGTTCAAAACATTCCTCGACTTCGAAAGTCTCAGAAGAAAAATCGTCGTCGGATTCGAATAATAAATCCAAGTCTTTCTCCCAACAACAATTTTCTTCCTGATAACGATTTTCAATTTTCTCATTATCATACATACGCAAGCCCTCACCTAATGTCATAGGTCGATGTACGGATCCATGAAAATGGGAACTTTAAAAATTACCATCAGACTTAGACGAAAACTCATTATTATAGGAATTTTGAAAACTATTCGAATTCGTTTCAAAATTCCTATTATAAGGAGGTAAAGGCCCAAAATCATTATCATCATCATCAAAATTCCAATAACCCAAATTTTGACTTTCGTTATACTCGCCCCAAGTCATATTTGAATTTGTAATACTTTGGGATTTTAAGTATTGACCGAAAGTCATAGGTTTGCGGGAATTTTGAGAATTATAACAATGATTACCGAAAGAAATGGAATAAGACATGCTTACCCCAAAAATGGCTCGAAGTGGTGAATTCCACAAAGTATCTGCGCGCGGGAAATCAAGCGTTTCTAAGTGCTCAAATGTGGAAGTCCTGCAAAAATATTAGCAAATAATACAAATAGAAAGAAAATACTATGAAATACTAAATCAAATAAAGTCTAAAACAAACAAGTCCCCGGCAACGGCGCCATTTTGATCGAGGGTGAAAAGTAGCGCGTGTCAGACGTTGATCGTTGTTTTCGTTTCACCGCCTCAATACAAACACCTAAACTTATGACTACACTCAATGGGTCAGTATAGCGGCCAAGTCCGGGTATCGAAAGATCCACAGAGACGAGTTCCTAGAATTAATAGGATTTAGTAGTCCGAAATAAAAGTGCAAAAGGTGAATTACAAAATAAAAAGAAAAAGATGCATAAAGAGAAATAATTAATCTACGCGAGTATATTGTAAACTAGATTAACAAAGCGGATAAAACTATAGGTTGTGTCGAATATCCCTCACCCGAGTTAATTTGTATAAAATGGATACATGGGTCGACGAGTTATTTAGAATGCGTCTCGTTTTGACAGTTAATTAAACCAAGGGTTGTCACGCCCCTAAATTATCATAAAAGCCTAATAAGATTTTGGTGTCAAAAAATATCCCAGAAATTGCGCACGCAAGGCCGTAAGTACGGGACATACATGATATACCCCGTCAAATCTCCTAGGCGCAATAACTAGGACAACGCACCCGAAATAAACCCGTAAATGACATCACCAAAGCAAAGCAGCGCGTAAACTCGAGTGAGTTCGATTCAAACACAACCTAATTTAAATTAGCTAGAAAGCATGATAAAAATGCGATAAGGGAAAGCGGTAAATAAACGCAGTAAATCTATACTAGAAAGCAAGTAAATCAAAGCAAGAAAACCTAATTATGAAAGCTTGTAAATTATCTAGAAAGTAAGAAATTAAGGAATACAAACTATATTATTGGAGAGGATGATGAAAATTCAACTTACAAATCAATTAGGGTGCCAATCCAAGAAGAAATGAAGAAGAACTCTCCAAAATCACCCAAACCCTAAGCTATTCTAACCTAAAAACAAAATATCTACTTGATATCTGATAATTTACAACAAAAAATGCGTTATATAGTAAGTGGGAATAAAAGAAAAGAAGGAAAAATATCTCCTGGAAACAGGGGATCGATCGATCGACCCAAACAGTCGATCGATCGATCAAGCAGGTATCAGCACACTGCATATACTGTTTTGGCTTGGTTGGCTTTCCCTTCCGCTGAAATCCCCGTAACTTCTTCATACGAACTCGGAATCGTGCACCGTTTGTGGCCATGCGAATCTTGCGAGGAGGGATACAACTTCCATGAGATGTTGGGTCAGGTGCCCAATCTGTGAAAAGATTAAAATGCCCTTAAACATGCGATCGCGTACAGAAATCGAGCCCAATGCGTTCGAACTTCATACTTAGCATCCAATTACCTATAAAAGCTTAATTAACCCCTAAAAAACATGTTAACGTAGAAATCCGAGGTTGTCTGGTTAACGAGCATAAATATAGGAAATAAAATACCCGAGAAGGCTAAAATGCGTCAGTTCAAGGGATGAAATACACAATATTTGTGTATGATCAAAAACTTAAATTAGATGAAAAATAAAATTGGGCACAAATCTTAAAAGTAAGAGAGAAGACAATAAATAGTAAGGGTCTTACATTAATGGGTGTTAACCAAAGAAAATGGAGAGGTGGTTTCACCACAAAATCCCTCTAACCCAAAGAACTAAAGCAAAAGAAGGTAAAAAATAGATATCCCTTGAAAATAAAACAAAAGACTTGCTTTTATACTAAGTGGGAATAAAAATAAAACCAAAAAAAAAAAGAAAAAAAAAGGAAAAAGGAAAAAGGAAAAAGAAAAAAAGAAAATAGAAAAGGAGAGAAAAAGGGGTAGCGCTGGATAACAGGTCGGGTCGGTCGACCGTGAGTAATGGTCGGTCGACCGCCGAAGAAGAAAGAGACCACTGCATCGTTCGTAAGGCAAAAGGGATTCACCGGTCAAACACTGGGGCAGGGACGGTCGACCAGTCCTATGGAACCTCGCCCGCTGCTTCTACTTTTCTTCCTTACCGAGTCCTGCTATCAATTAGACGAGCTATGGATTATGTGGCCAAAGACCCTTGTCTCGTATTATGCAAAAGACTAAGACTTGCTTGTTTTTTTCCAACAAAATGGAGATCCTGAAAGAGTGCGCGTGCGTCCAAATAGAGATATTATTTAATTAAACTCAGTTTTTATCAATTAAGTCCGAAACATGCATCTATATGTGATTGAGTAAGATGATGAAATTTGCAAGAACATTCAAACACACATATGTCAGGAAAAATCCCCCAAAGGGGAAAAACAATTTATTTTCACTATAATTTTGTAACATACAATGACACGGATTACAATGAAAATACAGTGACACGGAATTACCCGCAGGCATCGAATCTGTAATCATTGGCTGGAGGTTTTCCTTTCCAGGAGGCCAGCAAAGAAGAAGAAGAAGAAGAATGGTCTTCTCCACAAGGGTATGAATAAACACACGATTGTGTTCTTGGGTTGCAAACAGATTCACAAGGGTTTGAAAAGTTGTGTGAATCGAAACATGAGTCTTGGGACTCACAAAGGTGAAGACTAGAGTATTTAGGACTCTGAAAATCGTCTACGTAAGTCTTAGAAAACAAATCCCCGAAGTTGGTTTATAAAATAAAACCTGGCCCTAAAAAATCTCAGCACGATTTGCAAGATTTTATCTCAGGCGGATCGGTCCGCTTCTGAGTCGGACCGATCCGATAGCGGATCGGTTCTTTTTTGAAAAGGGTATCTTCGGTTCGCAATCGATCGGGGGTTTACTGGTTTGGAGCATAGCGGATCGGTATAACTTGAGGCGAACCAGTCCGGAGGTGGATAGGTTCGTTTTTAAAATGGGCAGACCGGTCTGGTATCCCAGAAAAATGATTCCAAGGAAAAGATGTTTTGATATTCGAATCCATTGATGTAGATGCGGTCTTGAATTTCTTCAATGATGTAACGTCTTATGGCATACAAATTGATGATGGACAAAAATATCCTTACAAATCTCCCCCTATGTCCATGCCGGTACATACATAAAAAATCCGAATTATCAAATATCAAAATGCCTATAAAAATCTACCCTTCGACGAACCTAAAACTGGAAAGATATAAATGAATAAGTCTTCATCATTTGCTCTTCGAATCTTCAGGAATCTCAACGCTTGTCTCATCGGGATGTGTAACATATGATCATCAATGTAGTACCTACACACATGAGAAAAAAGCACAATACCAAGTGACATATCGAGTTTGAAATGAGATAAATATAGATACCAAAATTCCAAAATTTCAAAACTCCCTCAAAATATGATAATTCTTTCTCCCCCTTTTTATGATGTCCCCAAATAGACAGAGAGAAATGGCAAAAAAAGAGGCACATGGAGGCTGTCACAAGGTAATAAACTGATATTTTTGAATTTTTCAAAAAATTTCACAAAAAATATATAAACAAAGAAACATGCCATGAACGAGCACAAAACAACCAAGTCGATGAAAGCGTAAATGTATGGGTGTGATCAAATTCTATAGGAAAATCAATGCATACAAACATGACGTATGTATACGATGAATATCGGATACTCCTAATGAATGAACTCAAAATCTTCCTTTGGTGTAAAAAGAATGGAAATAAGAGACATTGACTGAATCAAATCAACCAATCAAAGCTCAAAGTGATTTCCACACCAATAACGTCCAAAACGATTTCATGCTTTTTCAGGACTTTCAAGGAAGTGCAAACCCGTTTAAAATCTCCAACCAAACACCCTCAAATATATTTTCTTTTAGAGGTAATCTAAATTCTCAAATTTTGGAGAATTGATGGTGAAACCTAATGGCCAAGATTTGGAATGAATTGCTTTTTATTGCCTTTAAACTTTTTGGGCTCTTTTAACCTCTTTGGACCTCGGATAATAAAATTCCTCATTTTTTTAGGTCCTTTTTAACGATGGCTTTTGCGCAAAGAATATATAATTACCTTTCGTAGCCCCTCCCCATTCTTAATTAAACACACTGTCTCACCAAAACGGTTTTACATGCATTCCAATCATGTCAAGTATTATCGCATATTGTACGTTGTATAGACAGAATTGAGATGGAAACACTCAAGCCAATATGTGATAGACAAGTGCAATAATCAAATAAAGTCGTGCATGTGTGCAATAAAGGAGATAGGAGTCAAACATGTAGAAAGATATCACTAATCACATCTCAAAGACTCAAAATCAATGTAAAGCACATGGATTAAATGATGTAGCGTCTCAAATCTCTATCAAACAGTCACATGGATAAATGGAATGAAATTGTGACTCGGCTATCTTAAATGCTCATCCACAAAAAACTACAAAAATCTTTTTGGATTTTTCAAAATTTATCAAAATAAAATCTTTTTGAGCTTTTCTAAAATTTTTATAGAAAGAAAATCTTTTTGGATTGTTTTTTTTAAAAAATAAAGAAAAACAAAACATATGATACAATTTAGCAATAGGCATCAGATGATACGAGAAAAATGCATCATGTGCTAGACACGGACCAACCCCTCAGTCAACTGTGCAAATCCCCAAAGACTTCCTAAGACTCTCAAATCTAAGGGCAAGAGGATTCATGAAAATATCAGCTAACTGATGGTCGGTGGGAACAAAACTCAGGGATACAACTTTTTATTCAACTAACTGACATATAAAGAGCTCATGTATCCTGATGTGCTTTGTGCGCAAATGCTGGACTGGATTGCGGGATATGTGTATCGCGCTCGTGTTCTCACAGGAAATGGTTATGGTGTCCTGTGAAATCCCATAATCCTCCAGCATCTGCTTCATCCACAAGAGTTGCGTCCAACAACTCCCGGCGGCGATGTACTCAGCCTCCGCAGTGAACAAAGAGATGAAGTTTAACTTCTTGCTCAACTAGGAGACAAGAGCAGAACCAAAATAGAAACTCCCACCAGAAGTGCTCCAACAACCATCTACATCCCCGGCCCAATCGGCATCCGAATAGGCGGACAAACGGTCATTGGTGTCAAAGGAATACCAAATACCATATGAGAGAGTCCCACTCACGTATTTGATAATACGTTTTAGAGCGAGTAAGTGTGACTCTTTTGGGGATGCCTAATATCGTGCACAGACTCCAACACTAAAGCCTATGTCAGGACGACTGGCAGTCAAGTAGAGTAGACTACCGATCATACTCCGATACAAGGTTTGCTCTACGTCCTTGCCTGAAGTGTCCTTACTAATCTTTATAGAAGTACTCATAGGTAGCGGAGTCTAAACCAAATTTCTTCACTAAGTCTCTAGCATACTTGGATTGGGAGATGAACATCCCATCCTCTAGCTGACGAACCTAGAGACCAAGGAAGAAAGTAAGCTCACCTACCATGCTCATCTCAAATTCACTTTTCATCTCCTCCTCAAAGTGGTGAGCATGTTGGGAGCACGTGGATCCAAAGACTATGTCGTCCACATAGACCTGGGAAACCAAAATAGCATCTTCATCTCTCCTGACGAACAATGTCATATCAACTCCCCCTCTCTTGAAGCCACGGGCTAAGAGATAGGAAGTAAGCCTTCCGTACCAAGCACGGGGTGCTTATTTCAAGCCATACAAGGATTTCCTCAGATAATAAATGTGCTCAGGGTGCTTAGGATCTTCAAACCCTTTTGGTTGTTCCACATAAACCTCCTCCTGTAGAATTCCATTCAGAAAGCCACTCTTGACATCCATCTGATACAACTTAAAGCGCAGATGACATGCGATGGCGAGTAGTAAGCGGACGAACTCAAGCCTCGTAACAGGAGCAAATGTCTCCCCAAAGTCTACACCCTCTATCTGTGTGTAGCCTTGAGCGACCAACCTAGCCTTATTTCTGATTATGGTACCATTTTCATCCATTTTATTCTTAAAAATCCACCTGGTACCTATCACATTAGTCTCACTAGGTCGGGGGACTAGTACCCAGACATTGTTCTTTTTAAACTGAAGCAACTCATCCTGCATAGCAGATATCCAGTGTTCATCCTTGAGTGTTTCTTTGTGATTCTTGAGCTCGACTTTGGACGTATAGAAAAAATGGCTAACGACGTTATCTACTTGAGCACGAGTCCTGACCCCAAGAGTGGGATCACCTACAATGGAGGCAGGGTCATGACGGTTGCGAACCCAAGCAGGTGTGCCCCCTAACACAGGAGTAGGGTCCACAGAGTGTGGGTGAGGGACAAGTAAGTCACTGCCAGAAAAGTCCTCATCCTCACACTGAAGGTTAGGATCAATAACCGTCGGAGGTTCGTCATCTTGCACGGTGACGTTTATTGATTCCATAACCTTAGATCTCTTCAGGTTAAAAACCCAGTATGCTCTACTATTTGATGAATATCCTAGCAAGATTCCCTCGTTGCTCCGGGAGTCAAACTTTCCTAATTGCTCTCGATCCCGTAGGATGTAGCATTTACTCCCAAAAACACGAAAATATGCAAGGTTGGATTTTTTGTCGGTCCACAACTCATAAGGCGTCTTAAGTGTGTGTGGACGCAAGTAAACCCTATTCACCGTGTGGCATGAATTAGACACTGCCTCTGCCCAAAATCTTCTAGACACTCTATGACCTAGAATCATAGATCTAGCTATTTCTTGGATCGTCCTGTTCTTTCTCTCAACAATCCCATTTTGATGAGGAGTCTTCATAGCAGAAAACTCATGTTTGATCCCAAGGCTACCAAGTAAAGATCTACCTTTGCTTCCTTAAATTATGTGTCGTTATCACTACGGATCCTATTAATAGTGACTCCGTGTTGATTTTGTAGGACACGGCACTTGGTCGTTAAAAACTCTACAGCATCGGATTTCTCCCTCAGAAAACCTACAATCGAGTATGTGGAGAAATCATCTACCATCACGAGGATATACCTCTTACCACCCAAACTCTCAGTACGAGTAGGACCCATAAGATCCATGTGAATCAGCTCAAGTACTCGGGAGGTGGTAATGGAATGCAACTTCCTATGGGGGCTCCGAATTTGCTTTCCCAACTGACAGGATCCACAAACGGTGGAAGGTGACTTTCCAAGAGATGGTAAGCCACGTACTAGGTCCTTTTTGGCTAAACGAGTCAAATCTCTAACGTTCACATGACCTAGACGTTGGTGCCACAAATCCATAGGAGTGATTGTGGTGCTGTTACAGATAAGTGAGGAAGTGGAAACAGTCCCATAGCAATTATTCTCGGTCCTCACCCCTTGCACTAAAAGTTTATTGGCTTGATTGTAGACATTACACGCGCCCCAGTCAAACTTTACTGCAAAGTCAACGTCGCACAGCTGGCTAATGATGCCTTTGACGTACAAAACATTCTCTAGCTTAGGAAATCCTGGTAACTCTACCGTGCCTCGTACTATAAAGCTAGACTTGCTCCCATCTCCAAAGGTGACTCTGCCTTCCTTATACTCCTCTAGGTAGGTTAAAAATGAGACATCACATGTCATGTGTCTAGAGCACCCACTGTCAAAATACCACTGTGAGGTATTATGAGCCTTGAGAGCGACATGGACAACAAGGGCTTTCTTATCTTTCTTAGGCACCCAAGAAGTGGTAACCTTTTTTTTACCCTTGTTGTTGTTGGTTTTAACCGAAATGTGAGAAGCATTCACTATCGGCAAAGACATCCGTCAGAATTCCTCCATCAAACTCTGTGATGTGGAAGCTAAAAACTCAACACGCTCTCTCAGACTGGTAAACTTATCATTATGACGTGGTGAAGCGTTAGTACGTCATATCTGACCCAAACAATAGCAAAACTCCCTCAGGTGTCCTTTTCTTTTGCAATATGTACAAAAGAACACAGTCTTAGGTGGACCTTGGTTTGATTTTCTTGGTCGAACTCTCCTTCGTGGATTTTGGCAATGGCCATAAGGCGTTGTAGTAAACTCAGGGACTGGTCCAGGTGCAATTTAGGATGTGGAGGCACCATCATAACCAATACCCTGCCGATCACCAAAAGCTAAAGCGGGGCCGAGGAGCATCTTTCCCATCTTCCCAGATCTGTCCTCGATTTGTACCTTAACTTCCCGAGCTCTCTCAAGATCATGAGTAAGCTAGGTTACAAGGGCTTCAAGTTTCTTCCGAGTCTCCACGGAGTAATGAAGCTCACTTGTAAGACTAGCCACTTATTTAGTCAATTCCCCTCTCTCTTTCTCAAAACAACTCTCTTTCTCAACACAGGCAGACTCTCTCTCTCTTAAGGTAGTGCAGGTGGATGGCTCTCTCTCTTTCGTTTTTCTTAAATCTTCCTCTAAAGCAGTGATCCTAAGAAATAACTCTTTGTTATGCTTTTTAGTTTTAAAAGACTCAGAATATAGCTCAGTGTAGGCGCGTTGAAGATCACACTCACTCTCACTTGTGTCATCCTCCCCCTCACTCGCATCGATCTCACTATCGAGGTGTCCCTGTGATGCATCATCCTCATTGTCGTGAGGAGTACTATAAGTGCTCACATGACTGGCCATGAATGCAGTGAAGTTACAATCAAGTGGTGACTCATCTCCGGAATCCACCGACTCGACCTCACTATCGTCACTAAGAGTAGCATTAAGGACAGCTTTGTCATTTTCTCTGTTTAGCCTACTAGCACACTCAAAAGCTCTATGACCCCTACCGTCGCACTCAAAGCATATCTAACTTTCTTTCTTAGGAGGATCTTTAAAAACTTTTTCATTTTTCTTTTCAAACTTATTTTTCTCAAACTTCTTTTTATCTTTAAAATTACCATTTTTCTTGAATTTGAGAATTCTCTTGATTTTTTTAGCAAAAAGGGCCAAATCATCTAAGTCAAAATCACACTCAGAATCTGACGTATTTGTCTCTCTTTTTCTATATGACTCTCCCCTCTTTCTTGCCGACCCCTCACTCTTTCTCTCTTGGGCATTAAGTGCAATTCCCTTATCTTTAGGCTTAGCAGTTTTAGGAGACATATCAATTTTATACCTTTGCAAGTCTCCTACAAGTTCCTCCAATTTTAGCGTATTTATATTACCCATAGAATTTAGCACAGTGACTTTAGGGATACAACGCTTAGGCAGAGAACGAAGAATCTTTTTAACAACTCTAGCATTAGGAATATGTTCATCAAGATTAAAACTAGTATTAACATTGTCAGATAGTCTAGCATAAAAATCATCAAAACATTCAGTTTCATGCATGGTGATGGTTTCAAATTGAGTTGTTAAATTTTGCAATTTAGACTCTTTCACAGCACTAGTTCCTTCATGGGTGAGTTGCAAAACATCCCATGCCTCTTTTGACGTGGTGCACGTCATTATGCATTTGAACTCATCAGGTGTGATAGACCCAGAAATAGCACTTAGACCCTTAGAATTAAAAGATGACCATTTAAATTCTTCTTCAGTCCAAGAGGTGACAGGTTTTAAATTGGTCACATTTTCAACAGTGACGGAGGGAGGAGTCCACCCACTTTCAACCAAAATCCAGACTCGTTCATCAATGTCTTTTAATGCAGATCTCATGCGGGCTTTCCAGTATGCATAGTTTGTCCCGTCAAAAACTGGCATTTTATTATATAATTTCTCCATTATGAGCACACTCGTTTTCAAAAATCAATTTTTCTGAAAATTGATATCTTAGAAAAATGTTGCGAAAAATTACATGATAAAGTTGTGTAATTAGCTCTGATACCAATTTGAAAGAGTGCGCGTGCGTCCAAATAGAGATATTATTTAATTAAACTCAGTTTTTATCAATTAAGTCATAAACATGCATCTATATGTGATTGAGTAAGATGATGAAATATGCAAGAACATTCAAACACACATATGTGAGGAAAAATCCCCCAAAGGGGAAAAACCATTTATTTTCACTATAATTTTGTAACATACAATGACACGGATTACAATGAAAATACAGTGACACAGAATTACCCGCAGGCATCAGATCTGTAGTCGGCGGCTGTAAGTTTCCCTTTCCAGGAGGGCAGCAATGAAGAAGAAGAACGGTCTTCTCCACAAAGGTATGAACAGACACACGATTGTGTTCTTGGGTTACAAACAGATTCACAAGGGTTTGAAAAGTTGTGTGAATCGAAACATGAGTCTTGGGACTCACAAAGGTGAAGACTTAGAGTATTTAGGACTCTAAAAATCATCTATGTAAGTCTTAGAAAACAAATCCCCGGAGTTGGTTTATAAAAGAAAACCTGACCCTAAAAAATCTCAGCACGATCTGCACGATTTTATCTCAGGAGGATCGGTACGCTTCTGAGCCGAACCGGTCCGATAGCGAATCGATTCTTTTTTTAAAAGGGTCTCTTTGGTTCGCAATCGATCCGGGGTTTACTGGTTTGGAGCATAGCGGATCGATCTTACTTGAGGCGGATCGGTTCGTTTTTAAATGGGCGGACCGGTCCGGTATCCCAAAAAAATGATTCCAAGGATAAGATGTTTTGATATTCGGATCCGTTGATGTAGATGCGATCTTGAATTTCTTCAATGATGTAACGGCTTATGACATACAAATCGATGATGGACAAAAATATCCTTACAGATCCTCTCAATATTTGCTTTCACGATTTGGCCAAGAATGGAAAAATCTCCATAGATCTGTTGCTACAATTAGAGCTCAATACACAAATGTCATTTATTTAATTGTTTGTGTTTTTATTAATTAATTCCTTTATAATTCTTCCTCTGCTCAAAGGTCCGTACAATCTTCGTTTGGATTCCGATTTGCGCACCGTTCGCAGCCACGCGAAGCTTGGCTCGCGAGCTTCAACTTCAGTGAATACTTTGGGCAAAAATCCCAAAGTGTGAATTTACTAAATTTCTCCTGAACGTGCGAACTTTGACGGAACTTTACCAGAATGCACCAACCCAAACTTCACACTAAGCACCGTAACACCTACAAAAACTCAATAATACCTCAAACAACGTGTTAGCATATAAATCGGTCGAGGTTGTCTGGTTAATGAGTATAATTATAGGCATTAGAGTACCCGAGGGGGCTAAAATGCATAAGTATAGAATGTATGTGTGCATGATTCGGAACGAATCAAGAACCTCCTCTTTCTTCCTCCTAGGGTGGTTCTTCCTCCTCTTCTTGGGTGGGTGTTCTTAGGGTTATTGTATGTAATTCCTAATGGGTGGTTTAATCCTTGATAAATGAGATTAGTCTTCAATTCTCGAGTTGGGCCTTATGCTACATCTTTGGAACCCCAAATGAGCCCAAATACAATATTTAATTAGCTCGATAACTACCCGACTCATATATATATATATATATATATATATATATATATATATATATATATATATATATATATACCCCGGGACAATTCCTAAAGGTCTACAATGCCTGAACGAGCCAGCAATACCTCTCAAAGTGTGTCCCAAATATTTTTATCTAAAAATATATTTTAATTGTAACGTGACACACGTAAATACTTTTTACTCAAAATAAAATCCCTTTCTGATTTGTTCCAAATCATTAAAGTACAACTCAAAAGTTTATAAAAAATATTGAGTCTAATTACTCACAACTTTGATTAATTACTTTCACCGAACTAAATTAATTCCCATTAATTATTATTTTACTCAAAAATTACTGGGTATTATAGAGACCTTCATTTTGGGGAGAAATAACAGATAAAAATAATCAATAAGATCAATCATGTGAATGTAAAGATAATGTTACATTTAAAAATGTTATTTAGTTAAGATACATCGTTTAAAGATTATAAATTTTATTAGTATATAAAAAGTGAAACGTCTAAATAATACGAAAATATGTAAATATAAATCCACTCATGGTATGGTTGGAATAAAAGTCCGAAAAATCATCACTTGTGGAAAATTGTTAGAAGCACCTTCCATTGAGTGAATATATAATTTATGGACCTAATAATGTGGGAATATAAAAATTGAAGTGTTTAGAAAGAAATAACGGGATTGAAATAAAAATTCTCTGCATGAGAAATCATTTATGAAATGGGGACTTCCAATTTAATTTCATGCGGTTCAATTAAAATCTTAAATCAAAATAACTCAAATGCATTACAATTTAATACACAAATCAAAAACATAACTTATATCCAAATATAAAACTTTTGGGAGTATAAGGATATTATATTCAAGTAGGTTGTTCTCATCTATGTAGATTGTTTTTTTATTAAATTAATCAATCCCACCTTCCCCAGTCCCAGCCACACCCACAAGGACAACATGATACTGCAAAAATAATTATGATCAATTTCTTTACCATTGGAAATAATTTGTAGAAATATTGAAAAGAATGTGAACTCTAAAACTGAGACAGTGACTACTAAACTAGCATTCTTATTATATAAATGAAGATATCATCTAGTAGACTAAAAAAGGAATAAATACCTAAATCATATATTATGAAGACAGTTTTATCTATAATCGAATGCTTTAATCTTCTTCTTTAGCATTCGTCCATATACAATACAAGTAATAAATAAAGGATTCTTCAAAGGATAAATAATTTGAGAACAATCTTTAATATGGGTCTTGATAACATGTGCTCTAAGAGCATACATTCAGAATCCAAAAATAGTAGGGACAGAGTTTTGATATACAATTAATAGGGCGCAGATACTCATGTGAAGCTAGCATACTTACTATTTTGAGACTCAAGGGCAAATGTTAACATTTTCTCTTCAATATATACAAATAAATATCAAATTGTGTTCATCAACTCTTCCCACGGAGGGATATGATATGTTGCGTCATTTTCTTGCATTGCTATTGGGTCGAGTCAACGCCCAAGAGTCGAATTTGCGTTAAGTGGGATCGAGTTTTGATTATTTTTTAATTCTGATGTCTAAAGTTGAGGCATGAATAGTGGAGATGTGATGTGGGAATCCGGTGTTCTTGATGATGATGATGATGATGATGATGATTGTTGCATTAAAAGAAGTGAAGTATAAAAACATAAATAATACCATGTGAAAAGTTGATAAGCAAATTAATGTATGCAAAATAAATAAATAAGGTTAAAACCCCTGAATTGCGCATTTTGTTGCAACTACCCCATTTTGGGACTTTCAAGTGACACATGAGGCTTCTTTATGAAGAAATGCATAGTTGGTTGTGGGGGTTGGGGGTAATAAAACATTGAAGGAGTTTTGATGCAATTATATGAAGGGGAGTTGTTTGCATTTTAGGTAAAAACAGAGAATAACAAAGACCAATATTTAAAATAAGCATTAATAATACTTCATTATTTTGGGAAACCTTTTAGCAACACATGGGGAAGGGATATTTATAAGAAATTGCATAGTTCAAGAGCATTCTCCATAAAAAAAATGTGTTGTGTGTGTGGGGGAGGGGGGGGGTATTTGCATTTTTATCTAAAAATTTAGAGAGAGGAAACCCAAAATTATCATCAACTTTCCTTTTGTTTATGGCTAGGGCCGGTCCCAAGATTTTAGGGGCCCGAGGCGAACTCTTCAATTGGGGGCCCCATATTTAACAAGAGATTTTTTTATTAATTTATAAATTGTAGGTTTTTTTTAAAAGATGCTAACTTATTTTTACGAAATTGCAACAAGTTTAAATGTTTGTCCATTAAGTTTTCAACATATTGCTTTTGGGACAATTGAAAAATGACGCTATAAATATATATACATATATAAAATTTTGGGCCCCCTAAAATGCATCGAAAACTGGGAGCGGTTGCCTCTCTCGCCTCCCCTCAAAACTGGCCATGTTTATCGCCTACGAATGAGCTATGATTTTATAGGTTAACTATTGCGAGATGCAAACATTGATAAGCAACAATATAAAAGAAAAAACTAGAGTAAATAATTATAGATCAGCCATTTTAATATTATTTGAATTTTTGAGCATGTTATTAAGTGAGATAGTTCCATAAAGACATTTTTAGCTAATCATTTATTAGTTCTACATAATACATATTGAAATGTATATCTAAATACATAGTCAAAGGGATTGTGATATATATACACACACACACACACACACACACATATATATATATATACATGGAAGTAAATTTACCACCTCAAAGTGTATACTCGATTTTTCAATATTGCATCGATTAAAATTTGAAATTTACACATGGATTTTTCAAGTCTTACATGGAATTTAAGAATGTATACACATTTTTTTATAATATACACATGTTACGTTTGTATACTCTATCTTAATAGGTATACATTAAAGGGGTGAGGACCTTAGTACACAAAAAAAAAATATGTAAGTAGACTAAGCTTGAAAAAATTGCCAACGACTAAAATGGAAAGATTTTTTTTATATAGTTTTTTACATGATAAACATATGTTAATCAATGGCCAATTTTATTTAATCCACTTAAGTCATGGATGCGCCTTTGATGTAAAAAGTATCGAGGTGATTTGAAATTATTTTTATTCATTGTTCTCATTTATCTTCCTTACTTTTTTGCTATTTGTAGTTGTGTTTAGTTTCTTGTTGTGCTTATTCGTCTTTTATTCTTTTAGAGATCACTACAATCCCCTACATATTACGGGAGAGTTGTAAGTAAGGGTGGAGCCGGGATTCTTTAAAAAGCGATGAGTTGATATTGGGATAAAATTCCATTAAAGAGTAAAGTTAAAAGGGAAAAGGACGCTACATATTTTAGGGTCATTCTTCCAAAAGTCCTTTGGCAATTTTTCAATTAACGTTTAGTCCATCCTTTTTTAATTTGTTCCGAAAATTCATCACCATATAAAATGCTCACACTATTTTCTTCTTTTATCCAAAACTTTAAAATAAAGGTCAAAAAATAGACACGAGACTTTTTGGAAATTAAAAAATACGGTGATTTAAATACAAAATGTACTTAGATCCTAGGGACTAAACATTAATTGTCCCTATATTTTAAAATAATATTTGTTTATCGCAATAATAGGAAAAAATTCATATAAGTTGTACTAAGAAAATTTTTATGTCTATCAATAACTTTTTGAGTGGTGCATAACTCCACAAATCAACCGTTGAAATTAATATACTTGTTACCCATAATATTATAATCTGCATTCAGAATATTACGTTTGTCGAATATTCATAAGAAAACAATAGGTATGCTCATGTTTTTTATGAAATTCATTACCTATATTATCTTAGTTTAAGCCATACAATTTTTTTACTAAAATAATAATTGGGCACTGCTTGACCTCCTATTAATTTTATTTTTCACATATACATTTAATGTCAAATGATTTATTAAATTATGCGTCACACAAAAAGTTATTATAAAATGTATGGTAAGTTGAACCCTCATTTACCTCTCTCTATATAATATAATTAATATACTATATTATAAAGTGTGTAAATATAAAAGTTCTACATAATACATATTTTAAGGATTATTAGGATAGAAAACCAGTATAGCAAATATTGTTTTGAGAAGAGGTTTAATATCCATTTAAAAAGGGATGTGATTTTTTTCCAACATTGATGAGACGTGGAAACTAAATACAACAGTTTTAAATTAAAAAAGTGTATTCTTGTTGTTCCACACGTGAAAAAATATTTTTATTATCCCATTCTTTAAACTTTCCATTTGTTACCTGGGCTATGTGACCCTTATCATCCAATATATAAGCATAAAGGGCTACACTAAATTTTGACTTTTCTTATTTATCCGGGATACAGACGTCTAAGGTTGGGTTTTTTTTTCGAGCTTTTGATTTTTTAAATTTTCAATTCGATTTATTCCTAATTTGGAATGAAATTTTAGTTTGTCGATTTCTTATTTTTTTATTTCCGGTCTTTTCAAAAAAATTGGATCGAAAATAATTCTGAATTTTTTATTTTTTGATTTTCCTGACCGATTTTTTAGAAACTATGCCGATCCGATTTTTTCGAATTATTTTTCGATTTTTGATTTTTTAAAATTTTCTCGTATCTCACATCGGTTGGGAGAGAATGAGGGTTACACAAAGGAAAACATGAGTCAAATCCTCATATAGGGTCAAATATTTTTCTTTGTTTCTTTGAAATGAATATTTTAAGTAATCGAAAATCCTAACTTATTTTATCGAAATTTTGGAATTTTCAAAAAATCTTGATTTTGAGTATATTTAGTGAATTTTCGTTTTTTTATTCTTGCCATTTTTTTTTTCGAATTCAGATTTTATTTTAATTTTTTGAAAAAATCGGATCAAGAATCGAAATAATTATTTTATTTCCGAAAAAATCGATTTTTTCCCAAATAGGCAAGTTCCGTTCCAATTCGGTCGAAACACAGGCCTATTTTGCCCTTGGTTGTAAGGCCCGAAACATGGTGGTTTCACGATCTGAAAATCCAAAAGTGGTTTGTCAATTTTAACGATCAGAATTTTAGTAATTATGGTTATAATACAATTTTGACTCGAACCACATAATAAATTGCAAGAAAAATGACTTTTAAACTAAATATGTAAAAATATATACAAGATTGATTTATATATATTACTAATGTATGTATAAATATGTAGATTGTAAAATACATTATTTTAACAGAAATACTAGGCCGATACAAATTTGCGACACAGTGATGTGTCGCACTGGTATTGGCTATTGCCTTATAGATGTGGGTTCGCACCAGCGGCACTAGCCAATACCAGTGCGACACGTCACTGTGTCGCACCAAATGTATTGCAAATCTGTGTCGATGTTGAAGTACTCTTATTTTAATACTAAAAAATCCAACAAGACTTCTAAAGTCCACCAGTCCAAAGAAGTCAACCGACGGGGCCCAACGAGAGAGAAGACTCTGTTTGCTTGTTTGTTTGTTTTTCTTTTTCTTTTTATAAATTTCTAAAAGCCACATTACAATTGTATCCTTAAAACAGTCATGTATGCACATACTGTTTTCCTTTATATTTTACTGTAAAATTTGTCCACATTTTTTTTAGGGCTTAATTGACACAACTATTTTAAAACAATCGTAATAATTTAGGGCCAAATAAGTAATTTGCTCTAATAATAATAATATATGTAAATAACACACAATACTGTAATAAAGAATATGTAAATATATAGTACATATTTACTAACCTAAATATATTATAAAAAAAAATAACAAATACACCCATATTACACTTAACGCTTACACCCAATTTATCATGCACACAAATACAAATGCATAACGGAGATATAATAATAATAATAACAATAACAATAATAATATTATTAAAATAAAAATAATAATGATGATGACGATGAAATATATATATATGGACTCGTTTCATATTTTAGTTTGATTAATTAAATTCATTATATGTTGCAAAAATATGGTCACAGTTTAAATAAAGGGGTAATTATATTTAGGTCCCATTTATTGGGTCAACAAGCTTATAAGCCCTATTGACTTTTTAATAATCCCATAGGTCCTATTCCAACTTTTTAGGAAATTTTTTCACAATTTTACACTTTTAAAATCAACCATCCGTAACTTCCTTGAGGGAGTTACATAAGTGGTTGGACTTTTTGTTTTAATCTTTAAATGATCATAACTTTTGATTCACAAATCCGTTTTTCGCAAAATTACTATTTTTGAAATCTGCTCGACGAGATCTATCAAACAAGATCCATGAAGACTATAAAATTTCAAAGAAAAAAATTTACACAAACAGTAAACTTTACTGTATGCACTAGAATATGAAATAGTTTTATATCTGTGACATTTCACAAACAGACAGTAACATTCACTGTGGTAATACTACACAGTAAATATATATATATATATATATATATATATATATATATATATATATATATATATATATATATATATATATATATATACATCCGGTGGATCCAAACCCTCTTTTTTCAACAATACCTTATATTTAAAGGTTCGCGCTAACGGCATTCAATCCTTACCACCATTGTTGGAGCGTCATCGACCTTCGTCAGAGCTCCGATTTGGGGTGGGTAAGGATGGCATGTGGTGCCGCTGGCGCGGACCTTTGAAAATAAGAGACTTTTGAATAAATGGGCTTTGGATCCACCGGAGTATCATAGGGTGCAGCTGGCGCGGACCTTTGAAAATAAGATTGGATCAATGGGATCGGGATCATCTGGAGCGCCAATTTGGGGTGAATAGAGGTGGCACAGAACTTTAAAAATTTACGAGCAAATTGGATATATATATATATATATATATATATATATATATAGTTTGTAAAAATGTCATAGATATTAAACTTTATTGTATACACCAGAAAATGAAATAGTTTTATATTTGTGACATTTTCACAAACAATAACATTTACTGTGGTAATATATTTATGAAATAGTTTTATATATATAACATTTTCACAAACAGTAACATTTACCGAGTTAATATTACACAATATATATATAACATTTTCACAAACAGTAACATTTACAGAGTTAATATTACATAATATACACACACACACACACACACACACACACACGGTAGATCCAAACCACTATTTTTTTTTTTTAAATTACCATATTTTTAAATGTTTACGCTAGCGACATTCAATCTCCACCACTACCCAACCCCATTGTCGGAGCTTCAACGACTTTCATCAGAGCTATGGTTTGGGTTGGTAGTAGTGGCATAGGGTGCCACTGGTGCGGACCTCTGAAATTAAGAGAATATTAGATAAATGGATTTTGAATCCACCGGAGCTCCGATTTGGGGTGAGTAGGGATGGCATTGAGTTAGGTTTATATCTATAACATTTTCACAAGCATTAACATTTACTATGTTCATATAACACAATATATATATATATATATCCAAACCTCTTTTTTCTGATATTATATTATTTTTAACGGTCTGCGCCAGCGGCATCCAATCCCCACCACCACCCACCCCCTTTATCGGAGCCCCAACAACCTTCATCAGAGCTCTGATTAGAGGTGGCATGGGATGCCAATGTAACATTTTCACAAACAGTAACAATTATTATTTGTGAAAATATTACAGATATAAACCTAATCCAATGCTATCCCTACTCACCTCAAACTGGAGCGCCGATGTATCCAAATCCCATTTATCCAATATTCTCTTATTTTCTAAGGTCCGCCCCAGCGGCACTCCATGTCACTCCAAATCAGTTGTCTGAAGAAGGTTGTTGGAGCTCCGACAATTGGGGTTGGTGGTGGTCGGGATTAGATACCGCTAGCGCAGGCCGTTAAAAATATCAGAAAAAAGAGGTTTGGATCCACCGTATATATATATATATATATATATATATACATATATACTGTGTTATAACACAGTAAATGTTAACGTTTGTAAAAATATTATAGATATAAACATAACTCAATGTCACCCCCTACTCACCCCAAATCGGAGCCCCAGTGGATCCAAACTCCATTTATCTAATATTCTCTTAATTTCAGAGGTCCGCGCCAACGGCACCCTATGCCACTACTACCCACCTAAATCATAGCTCTGATGAAAGTCGTTGAAGCTTCGACAATTGGGGTGGATAGTGGTGGGGATTGAATGTCGCTAGAGTAAACCTTTAAAAATATGGTAATTTAAAAAAGAGAGGTTTGGATCTACCGTGTGTGCACATATATATATATGTTAATGTTACCGTTTGTGAAAATGTTATATATATATTGTGTAATATTAACACAGTAAATGTTACTGTTTGTGAAAATGTTATATATATAAAACTATTTCATAAATATATTATCACAGTAAATGTTATTGTTTGTGAAAATGTCACAAATATAAAACTATTTCATTTTCTGGTGTATACAATAAAGTTTAATATCTATGACATTTTTACAAACTATATATATATATATATATATATCCAATATGCTCCTATTTTTAAAGTTCTGTGCCACCCCTATTCACCCCAAATTGGCGCTCCAGATGATCCCGATCCCATTTATCCAATCTTATCTTCAAAGGTCCGCGCCAGCGGCCCCCCATGATACTTCGGTGGATCCGAAGCCCATTTATTCAAAAGTCTCTTATTGTCAAAGGTCCGCGCCAGCGGCAAGACATGTCACCCTTACCCACCCCAAATCGGAGCGCTGGCGAAGGTCGTTGAAGCTCCAATAATGGTGGTAAGGATTGGATACTGCTAGCGCGAACCTTCAAATATAAGGTAATTTTGAAAAAAAAGGGTTTGGATCCACCGTATATATATATATATATATATATATATATATATATATAGTGTGTAGTGTGTAGTATTAGCACAGTAAATGTTACTGTCTGTTTGTGAAAATGTCACATATATAAAACTATTTCATATTCTAGTGCATACAGTAAAGTTTACTGTTTGTGTAAATTTTTTTCTTTGAAATTTTATAGCCTTCATGGATCTTGTTTGATAGATCTCGTCGAGCAGATTTCAAAAATAGTAATTTTGTGAAAAACGGATTTGTGAATCAAAAGTTATGATCATTTGAAGATTAAAAAAAAAAGTTCAACCACTTATGTAACTTCCTCAAGGAAGTTACGGATTGTTGGTTTTAAAATGGTAAAATTGAAAAAAAAGTTCCAAAAAATTAGGAATAGGACTTATATGTAAGGGAAAAATATGATGGGATTAGAATGTATATAAGAAAGTCTAATAGGATCTAAACGTAAATGCCCCTTAAATAAAACCACAACTCCATATATAAATTGATAAATGTCTTCATTTATAATTTGGCGACAAAATGAGCATTAAAAAGGATATTTTAGGGAAAACAATCGTTAAAGTTAACGAAAGGACCAATGATGTAAGTTACGATAATTAAATGACCAAAATGAATTGATGGAAACTTTAGTATTAAAACAAACAACAAAAGAGCATATTTTAATTTTCTCAATTAACTTCTTTTTTTTTTTTAATACAAGGGCAATCCTTAAATAGTTGCAATGCATTTTTATCCAAAACTTTGATTTTTTTGCACAAATTTATGGTTTTCATACTTCAAATGAAAACTAAAATTAAAATTATTTGAATTTACACCCCACTTTTATGACAAACTTTGCAATAACCCCCCCACTAAAATATAAATTTGCAATAGACCCCTATTCCATTGTTTAGTTGTTTGTGTTAATGGTCACTTTTAATAAGAAAATGTTTTTTAAATTTATCCCCCATTTTTAAGACCGAATTTTTCATACACCCCCATTTAAAAAAGTACTGCAATAAGGCCATATTTTATTAACTTTCAATAAAAAAAAATTAGTCAGATATATTAAATGATTAGACAAACTATAAAGTGATATTAAACCCAGTTTCAATATTTATTAAACTATCATTTTTTTCTTTTTTATTCTTCAATAAGTTGTTTTGAAAAGACTTCGTTTAATTAATATA
This sequence comes from Sambucus nigra, assembly GCA_949130495.1. Classification (NCBI taxonomy): domain Eukaryota; kingdom Viridiplantae; phylum Streptophyta; class Magnoliopsida; order Dipsacales; family Adoxaceae; genus Sambucus; species Sambucus nigra. The sequence continues at coordinate 30,594,415 of OX422207.1, read as the reverse complement.
AAAAAAATAATTTTATAATTGCTAACTTTTTTTAACAGGTTCGGTTTAGCTAACAAATATGATGGAATAATGACCAAATAGGAGCTTATTTTATTTTTTTAATGGGGATGTAATTCAAAACCGAACAATAAAATGGGGAGTAACTTAAAAATAAAACCTTCGTAAAGGTTGGGGGTTAACCTAAGTGGATAGACGTGGGGGTATATTGCAAATTAATTTATTCGTGGGGTTATTAAAAAACGAGTCATAAAAACAATGGCAAATCACAAAATAACCCTTTTTAAAAAGTTGCAATGCATTTTTATCCTTTCATATTTGAAAGAAAAATTAAATCCAAAAATGTATATTTCACGAAACCAAAACTAAACAAACTCTTAGGAAAATGCTTCCATTGGGCTCAACATTTGAAGAATAGGCAATGTGCAAAAACAAAAAATAAGAAAAGACCATCACATAATAAATAAGCTAAAAACAAGTCACTTTCAATAATTAAATCAACTAATAATACTTTCTAAGAACGATATGAACAGACTCAAAACAAACTAATTTACAACAGAAAAAAAAAACAAGTTTTTTTGTTGTACTAGGAAGAGAGAAAAAGAAAAAGAAAAATTAAGCTAAATCAACAACTGCATCTATGTATATTAACGGGTAATTGAGGTTACGGTATGGTTTGAACGTGAAGAAAACAATAAAAATCCGGGTTTTAGGAACTCACATTTACAAAATGGGGTCGCCGTGATTTGAAGAACACCAACACAAATAATAATAAAAATTAAGATTTTTCGGAACTCACGTTTACAAACTCGGAGTCGCCGCGATTACAAGAACACGGATGCCTGTAAAATTCTGATTATCTTTTGTTTATCCCGCGACACGTGAAAGTCCAGTTATCATTGATTACCATTTACGCGTCATCCAAAGAGAATCACAACCCTGACAAATTAAACACCATTCCTCACCTCGAACAATTAATTAATGCGCGAGTATGCTTGCTTATTTTTGTCAGAATTGTAATTCTCCTAAGCTAGGACGTAAAAATATTGCACTCCATCCTATCTAACGAAGAGGTTGGATGAATATTTTGAATTTAGTTTGAAGCAGTGGAATGAGCCTATATATAGAGCCTCTTCAGTTTAACTCATTAAATTATGGGTCAATTATTAAATAGTCCCTACTATAAAAAAGTTTGAACTAAATGGGTATTAAAAAATGTCCGAGGGACTATTTGGTATATTTCCCTTAAATTATTGTTTCATAGCCTCTTCCCCTTACAATTCTTATTTAATAAAATATAACCATTTCGTTTCCTCTCCTTATTTTAATTGTTTTCTATCTGTTGAGCTTCCTCTTCGGTTCTTCTTCTTACTCAATACGTGAATGAATAAATAAGAGATATATGAAGGGATAGTGTCCTTAAATAAAATGAAAAGAAAAAAAAAAGTCAATTTTAAAACCCGATAACAAATTGGATTTTGTACAGTATCATTAAAAAAATATTCACCTTTAAAACCCGGTTCATTACAAATTGGATTTATACAATATTGCTTAGAAGAAAAAAAACTTTCCCCTTTAAAACCAGGTGTGCTTATATTTTCTCATTATTTTTGCACCATAAATACTTCTATTTTCTCACTCCATTGCTGCCATTAACCAAAGTTTTTAGGGTCTAAAATATGGGGTTGAGTTGAGATGTGATTTATAATAAACCAAGTAAATTACGGCACAACATCTAATCTAATCCATATAACTATAATCTAATTTACATAACTATATAAAATTTATTGTCCCAAATCGTGTGAGAATGACACGTGACATATGTATTAAATATCCTTAAAGGCCTTAAAGGCTTAAAGGCTCGTTTGATTCGAGGTTTGGAAAGAAAATTTGGGATTCCTGGAATTTAGAATTTCTCTCATTTAGAATTACAATGTTTGGTTGGAGATTTAAGGGGAACTTAAAATTCCTGGAATTTAGAAATTCCCACGAAATTTGACTTCTCCTTTCCCCTCTAAAATTTGGGTAATCCTATATTCCCGGACATACTTGTTAATTAATACCGTTTTGTTAATCATAAATTCAAATATGAATCATAAGGTTGCATAATGAATAAAACAGTTTTGACATGAATCCAGGATGTTTATCTTCATGCAATCACAGAACCGAAAATTCCTTATAACTACGATTTAAAAACTGACCTTTGTCCATCGTTGTTGAACGGATTAAAATGACTTGAATGCTCCTTTCTTGAACAACCCGGAATATGAGAAAAACGAATTTCGAATTTTCTCTCCCTCCTTAGAAACAGTGTGTATTGACATGACTCTAGATAGTGTAGAGGTCTCTATTTATAAGGGAAAGAGGGCCAGAATCCTAGTGATGGTGGGACTCTTTCCAAGTCTCCCACTAATGCCACTAACCATCATGTGGCTAACGGATAAGGTTTACCCAAATCTTTTAATATTTTTACTTATCACATTCCTAATTAATTATCTGACATTTATCAAAACCACATAAATGGGAAATTCGGAATTTAATACAATTGAAATTAAATAATTAATTTCGTCACTTAACATTAATTTTCAACAGTCTCCCACATGGTCTTAATAATTCGTATAATTAAATTAGGTATCATAAGGTGCACAATCATTGATAAATATTGCTAAATCAAATGATTCACGGATGCGAGTCATGGCGGTTCCATGCTATTCAAGAGCATGATTCCTTCCATGTACCACAACACCAATGTTTCATGCAACTAGCCTTTAATATTGGGTATCATAATGGCCTCATAATGTCCTTCTGAATAAGGACTATTTATGTCAACAATAATTCATAATTTTATGCATGCATTCACAAAAGACAGAAATAATAGAAATCAGAAACACTTTTATTGAATTCAACTAAGCCAAAATAGCAATCATAATCTAACTAATCGAGACCCATCCCTTTGAGATGTTCCATAAAGGTCTTCGGAGATAGTCCTTTCATAAGAGGATCTGCTATGTTATCATGCGTGCTAATGTGATCAATTGACACTCTTTGTTTCTGAACTTCTTCTTTAACTCATAGGTATTTCATCTCAATATGCTTAGCAGCCTTAGTATACCTATCGTTCTTCGAGAAGAAGACTGCTGCGACATTATCATAATAAATTTTCAGCGGCTTAGATATTGACCCCATAATTCTAAGTCCTGAAATAAAGTTTCGCAGCCATAATCCATGATTTGTAGCTTCGAAGCAAGCTACGTACTCAGCCTCCATAGTAGATGATGCAATGACGCTTTGCTTAGCACTTTTCCATGAAACGGCTCCTCCAGCCATAAGGAAGACATAACCCGAAGTGTTCTTCCTACTGTCAAGGCATCCCCAAAAATCTGAGTCTGAATAACCAATCACCTTAAGGTGATCAGTCTTTCGATATGTGAGCATGTAATATTTGGTCCCTTGCAGGTACCTCGGCACTTTCTTTGCAGCTTTCCAATGGTGAATCACCGGATTGCTTTAATATATGCCTAGCATCCCAACGACAAAACTGATATCCGGTCTAGTGCAGACTTGTGCATACAACAAGCTCCCTACGAGCGAAGCATAAGGCATGCCTTTCATGTGCTCCCTTTCTAAATCACTTCTGGGGCATTGACTTAAGCTGAACTTATCCCCTTTCTGAAGTGGAACATTAATGGGATTGCAACTTTGCATGCTAAATCTTTCTAAAACTTTGTTAATGTAAGCTTTCTGAGACAATCCTAACATTCCTCGTGATCTATCCCAAGATATTTCTATCCCGATCACGAAAAATGCCTCGCCTAAATCTTTCATTTCAAAGTTTTTAGAAAGGTACTTCTTGGTTTCACTTAATAACCCAAGATCACTGCTGGCGATAAGTAAGTCATCAACATATAGTACTAAAAACACAAACTTACTCCCACTGATCTTCAGGTATATATACCGATCAACAGTGTTTTTCTTAAACCCAAAGGATGTAATGGTATCGTGGAACTTAATGTACCATTGACGAGAAGCTTGATTTAGACCATATATTGAATTCTTTAACATACAGACCATGTCTTCCTTTTCTTCCTTTATGAAGCCTTGTGGTTGTGCCATGTAGACTTCTTCTTCTAAACTCCCATTTAGAAAAGTTGTTTTTACGTCCATTTGGAGCAACTCCAAATCATAATGAGCCACCAACGCTAATATGATTCTCAACGAGTCATTTTTTGAAACTGGAGAGAAGGTCTCATTATAATCAATGCCTTCTCGTTGATTAAAACCTTTGGCAACAAGTCTAGCTTTATGTCGTTCGATATTGCCTTTTGAGTCAAGTTTGGTCTTAAAGATCCACTTGCACCCAACTCGTTTTTGTCCTTCTGGCAATTCGACCAACTCCCAAACTTTATTGTCATTCATAGATTTTATTTCTTCATTCATGGCGTCAATCCATTTATCGAAATCATCACTATTTACATCTTTTTCATAAGAAACTGGATCATTAATATTCCCTATGTTAAATTCGGTCTCTTGAAGGTATACCACAAAATCATCCGAAATTGCCGATCTCCTTTCTCTTTGAGATCTTCTTAATGGCACTTCATGTGGTGCTTTAAAAGTTTCATCGGTTATAGTCTCATTCTGTGGTTGTTCAGTTGGTTGATCATTCACTTGTTGTTCATTGTTATTGATTGGGTCAATGACCGGTTCAACAACTACATTAGGAACAACATGTATGTTATGAACTCTGGGTATAGCAATTTGTACCCTGACTTCTTGAATGATTACCTCCCTTTCTTTTATACTCCCACTTACTTCACCTTCTTCAATGAATTTAGCATTTCCAGTTTCTATGATTCTAGTTGTATGATTTGGACAGTAGAATCTATATCCCTTCGACTTTTTTGGATACCCGATGAAATGACAAGATAATATCCTAGGATCCAATTTCTTTTCATGAGGGTTATAGATTCTAGCTTCCGCTAGGCAGCCCCACACACGTAAATACCTTAAATCGGGTTTCTATCCTTTCCAAAGTTCAAAAGGGGTTTTTGAAACTGACTTACTAGGAACCCTATTTAAGATGTGTACAGTGGTTTTTAATGCATGTGTCCACAAAAATGTAGGCAATTGGGTCCTACTTATCATACTTCTTACCATTTCTATAAGGGTACGATTACGCCTTTCAACTACACCATTCTGCCAAGGTGATCCTGGCATTGTGTATTGGGCGCAAATACCTAATTTTTCAAGGATTTTAGCAAATGGGCCAGGGCGTTGCCCTGACTCGTCATATCTACAATAATATTCGCCACCTCTATCAGACCTAATAATATTCACCTTTTTGCCTAATTGCCTCTCAACCTCATTAATGTATATTTCAATGACGTTCACAGACTGGGATTTATTATGCAACATGTACAAAATGCAATAACATGAAAAATCATCTATAAAGGTGATGAAGTATTTTTCTCCACCAATGGATGGAATATCAAAAGGTCCACATATGTCTGTATGTGTTATTTCAAGTAGCTGGGTGCTTCTTGTGGCTCCTTTCTTTGTATGTTTGGTCTATTTTCCTTTAATACATTCCACACATACATCATAATTGGCCCAATCCAGGTTAGGGAATATTCCATCTTTAATGAGCCTTTCAATTCTCGGCCTGGATATGTGACCAAATCTTTTATGCCACAAATAAGCAGATTTTTCATCATTAAGTGTACGTTTCGTACCAACATTAGGATGCAGGGTCACAAGGGTTTCAAAAAAATTCTTTTCAAGATTCAATCGATATAAACCATCTAATAAAAATCCAGAACCAACATTATTAGAATTTTTAATCAAACCAAAACCATTGTTCTTAAATTCAATTGCAAAACCATCTAAAGCGAGCTTAGAAACAAAAATTAAATTCCTAGAAATTGTGGGAACATAAAAAGTTTCTTGCAAATCTAAAATAAATCCAGTGCTTAAAATAAGGCGAAAGGCTCCAACAGTTTTTATTTTAGCCTTTGCCTTATTGCCCATGTAGAGAAAATGCTCATTTGGATTTATTTTGCGGATCGAAATAAAGCCCTGCATCGAATTAGAAACATGACACATAGAACCAGAATCAATCCACCAAGTGTTAGAAGGAGCGTTAATAAAGTTTGATTCGAAACAAACATAAATAAAAGGGCTTACCAATTTTATCGAACCAGGCCTTTCGTTTATGACAATCCCTATGGAAATGGCCCTTCTTTTTACAGAAGTGATGCTTGTCGTTCTTTTCCTTCTTCACAGCAGCAGTTGATGGTTCAGCTTAATGAGACGGTCCAGGACCTTTCTTAATGCCCTTGCCGAACTTCTTCTTAAAACCAGCTCCTTTGACTGTAAGGTTTGCCACCTGTCCCTTAGTCACATGGCCATTCTGTTGCTTGAGCCTTCCTTCCTCCTGTACCAACAAGCTTTGCAAATCATTTACATTCCACTTATCTTTTATAGTGTTATAATTGATTTGGAAAGGCCCATACTCAGGAGGTAGGGAGTTTAGGACGAATTGGACGAGAAAAGACTCATCCACAGTCATGCCCAAAACTCTAAGTCTAGCAGCCAGATTGGTCATTTCTATAATGTGCTCATTCATGGTTCGAGTATCATCGAACCTTATAGTGGTCAGGTCAGCCATCAGTTTCCCAGCAAGGGATTTATCAGCAGTGCGAAAGCGTTCCTTAATGTTGTTCAAATACTCTTTCGCTTTCGTAGTTTCAGGTAGGGAGGTCTTAATGTTAGCAGCAACACACATTCGCATAAACATTAGGGCCAACCTATTGGATTAAGACCATGTTTCATGAACAGCAATTTCATCCTCGCTACTGGTATCAGTAATAGCAGCGGGTTCATCACACATAATTGCTATGTCCAGGTCAAGAACCCCAAGGCTAAGCTCAATTTGATCATTCCATTCAGAAAAATTAGTTCCATCAAATTTGGAATAGGACTGAGCTTGCGAATACAGGTTCAGGGGAACTGCAATTAATAACAATGTTCACAAATTAAATTTTCACACACAACAAAAATTGCAAGGGTCGAATATTGAATTGTTGACTAAAGATTTTGGCATATTTCATTTACAATCTGATTATCACGGAATCTGTGTTAATCATCACATAATGTTCAGATTTGTAAAGATATATTACCCTATAATTCATTTATCATGGTCCCATAATTTTGGCATCTGTGTTTGTTGCCTAAACATTTAATACCATGATTAATGGACTTAATGTCAACTATTCTGTTTTAACAAAAACTAGTTCTAATGTTGTTCAATTCAGATATTAGCATGTGTTGCGCCTCAATCCAATTTTATAACTGACATTAGAATAAGTCTTTAATGAATGTAAGTATATTATTCGTACATGCAATCTCAGCCAGTGTTTGGCCTTTGACTTAACTCAAATGAATAATTGTTTACATGTCTCAACTTAAATATAGTTAATCATGCCTTAATATTAACTATAATACGTAATCTATCAATAATTACAAAGATACCAATAGTAGCTTAAATGCCTCAAAAACAGAATTGTCCAGGTATAGTAAAAACACAAATTACATGAATTTTGCCAAAAATGGCAAAAATGAGTTTTCACCATAGAATCGAAGTAAAACATGCCAGAAAACCAAAACTTTTTGCGGAACGTTAATATCAATTTTCTGCAAAGATTTATAAGTCTAGAGATTATTTCCTAAAATGGCAAAAACGGGGTTTTGAGGGCCTTAACGGACTCGGATTGCCGAAAAACACATTACATCACGGTCGAATGCCGTGAAATTCGATCGTTGGCTCGTTTCCATTCAACCTACAAAGTTTCAAGTCAATCGGACACCAAAAATTTAGAAAAATACTATTCACTGCGCCAAAAAAAAAATCTCCCGGAATCTGTTTTGCGCCAAATCGCAGTTTTCTCTTAATTAATCTTAAAAACAGATTCGTTTTCTTATCATGATTAATAAACGTGTTTTTCAGAATGTTTACACAACTTGAAATAATAAAATCATGTTAACGGCATATTAGGATTCTTATAACACGAAAAGGGATTGAACAATAATGGAACAGTTTTCACAAGATAAGGACTGTAACAGCAATTTCGTTCTTAATATCATAACACAAATTTTAATTACCATATGTACGATTATCATATTGCTTAAAAATTCCAGATTTTCAGAAAAACAAAATTTCCAGATTTCCAGAAAAAAATAAAAATTCCAGATTTTCAGATTTACCAAAAATTTCAGATTTTTAGAAGATCATAAATCAAAATTGTTATAAAGGAGTTTTCATTAACGGAAAACATGAGATTATAAACCGCAAGCTCTGATACCACATGTTAATTAATACTGTTTTGTTAATCATAAATTCAAATATGAATCATAAGGTTGCATCATGAATAAAACAGTTTTGACATGAATCCAGGATGTTTATCTTCATGCAATCACAGAACCGAAAATTCCTTATAACTACGATTTAAAAACTGACATTTGTCCATCGTTGTTGAACGGATTAAATGACTTGAATGCTCCGTTCTTGAACAACCCGGAATATGAGAAAAACGAATTTCAGATTTTTTCTTCCTCCTTAGAAACAGTGTGTATTGAGATGACTCTAGATGGTGTAGAGGTCTCTATTTATAAGGGAAAGAGGGTCGGAATCCTAGTGGTGGTGGGGCTCTTTTCAAGTCTCCCACTAATGTCACTAATCATCATGTGACTAACGGATAAGGTTTATCCAAATCTTTTAATATCTTTATTTATCACATTCCTAATTAATTATCTGACATTTATTAAAACCACATAAATGGGAAATTCGAAATTTAATACAATTGAAATTAAATAATTAATTTCGTCATTTAACATTAATTTCTAACAATACTACCTTACTTTTGTGGTGAAACAAAAAATACCATCTCACATAAACTCATACGTACTCTCTCTCTCTCTCTCTCTCTCTCTCTCTCTCTCTCACACACACACACACACACACACTCTCTCACACACACACTCTCTCTCACTCACATACTTGCTCTCTCTCTCTCTCTCACACGCACACACAAACACTCTCTCTCTCTCTCTCTCTCTCTCACACACACACACACTCTCACTCACATACTTGCTCTCTCTCTCTCTCTCACACGCACACACAAACACACTCTCTCTCTCTCTCTCTCTCTCTCACACACACACACACACTCTCTCTCTCTTCCCCTCTCTCTCTATCACACACACTATCGCACATATAAATACACACACACATACACTTACACACACACACACACACAGTGGCGGAGCCAAAAAATTTTACAGGTGGGGCACAAGAAGATAATATGCAGGGGTTCGGGGGCGGCAGCCCCCGTTTTTTTTTTTTGATGGTTATTCATGCATTTATACTTTGTGACTAAAAAGACAGATATTCACATAATAATTATAATAAAATAGAACACACGAAACCATAATACTTCATTACTAAAACGAGTATCCAAAATCTGAATTTGTCATTACAAGTATTAATCAAAATATAAAACAAACAAACTACAATCTCCCTCTACGATTTTTCATCTTTTGAAATCGATCCACAATTGCGTCATTGGAAATGCAATCAAAGACATCTTTTTCGATATACATCACGCAAGAGTCACTTAGCCAACCATCCCCCATACGGTTTCGAAGATCAGTTTTTACGATGTTCATAGCAGAAAATGACCTCTCAACTGTAGCTGTTGAAACTGGTAGAATTAATGATAACTTTATGAGCCTATAAACTAATCCATACACAATGTGCTTTCGTTTCTCTACCATTTTCCTAGCCAACCCACTTATTCCATCCACATCAACAAAGTCACTATCGGATTTGATATCGAATTCATACAACTCAAGCTCACCCCGAAGTACAACACGCTCTTGCTCGGTGAAATCGTCAACATAAAGTTCAGATAGACGAACCAACTTGTTTATATCAAAAGCAACAAAAGAATAAGTGGGATCAAATGATGCCATGCATAAAAGCAATTCGGAATTCACCTCATCGAAACGGTTGTTAAGTTCTACAAGTTGTTTATCCACGCAAAGGTAGAACAAGTCAACTTTATAGTGATGTAAATTTGTGGTTCTCAATCCTTTCCTTGATCTTCCCAAAAGACAAAAATCACTTTCCATGTTTGGAATAACAATATCATTTTTCACACAAAAAGACGATACCTCCATCAAAAGATTTTCCCACCCACTATCCCTCAATTTTTGCATTCGGCTCTTTGACAATTTCACTAAACTCATTGCATTAACAATATCTTGTTCTTTTCGTTGAAGCGCTTTAGAAAGCTCATTACTTATTGCAAGTACATTCTTCATTAAATGTAAGGTGAATACATAATCAAATGATTGCATTGATTTCATCAAATTAATCGCCTCACCCTTTTTATCCGTGGAATTTTCCCCCAAATCATCGAGAACACCAAGCACGGATTCATACATTACAATCAAATTAATCAAGGTCCCAAAGTGCGAACCCCAACGTGTATCACCGGCGCGTTTCAAGCAAGTTTCTTGATTTAATCCTCTACCACTTGATATTTCACCACTAACCAATTGATATTTAATCCACTCTACCTCTTTCTCTCGGAAAATGTCGCGACGCTTACAAGATGCGCCCACAATGTTCACTACATTATTTACTAAGAAGAAGAACTCATCAATGTGTTTAAGATCCTTTGCAACTTTTACAAGTGCCAACTGAAGTTGATGTGCAAAACAATGTACATAGAATGCTGATTTGTTCTCCCTTAGAATAAGTGATTTAAGTCCATTGTACTCGCCTTGCATATTACTTGCCCCATCGTAACCTTGACCCCGCAAATTTTTTACACTCAAGTTATGTTTGTTGAAAAATTGATCGAGTGACGCTTTTAATGATTTAGCGGTAGTGTCAGGAACATGTACCATACCCATGAATCTTTCCATCACATAACCCCTCTTATCCACATAACGAACTACAATAGACATTTGTTCTTTAACTGATACATCACGTGCCTCGTCAATCAATATTGCAAATGGATCTCCACCAAGATCTTTTAATATTGTATTGGTAATCTCACTCGCAATTGCATTTACAACATCCTTTTGAATGTCAGGAGATGTCAATTTATGATTACCCGGTGCATTTTTAAGAACAACTCTGTTAACTAATGTATCTCTTTTGGCAAACAATTCTAAAAGTTCAAGAAAGTTACCTTTATTCATGGAGTCCTCTGATTCATCATGAGAACGAAAAGATGAGGCTTGCCGCAAAAGAAATCGAATCACATCAATAGTTGCAATTAGCCGTAGACGATAATCATCTTTACATTCCTTCGATTGCTTATCAAATAGCGCCGCAATATGCTCATTTTGGTTCAACAAATTTTGAGTCTTCATGTACGCCGCATTATGACCCTCAGTGTTAGCATGCTTTTGAAGTCGGTCTTTTTGTTTCCAATTGTCAAAACCATCTCTAACAAAAGCATCACTTTTATATTTGTCCGTGGATTCCGAACAAAATAACTAACAAGGCAAACAAAATGTCGCATCCTTTGATACGCTATATTCCAACCAACTACCAAATTGGGTGAACCAATTCGAAACAAACCGCCGATCCTTTTCTCCCATTGATTTTTGAGGATAAAGAGGCATAAAGGGTTGACAAGGGCCCATTTGCAAGTATGCTAGCCTAACTTTGTCTTGATCGTTCGCATCATAATCTGAAATGCGTGGTCGTACACTAGGATCCGATGGAATTTTTGTCAAATCAACTTCAATGCGAGTTCGATACACTCTTGAAGGTTCCACTTGGATAACTTTGGTTGGAAGCGGTGAGACATTGTCATTTGGAGAAACCTCTACACGGGCTTTTTTTGAAAAATAATTATCAAGAGACTGCAATGCAATTATAAAAAAAATTATTAGAAACTTTCAATAGACTGCAATTAAAATGGATAATACAATTTACAATTTATCTACTTCTAAAAAAATGGACACTAAAAAATGGACTATTCCATAAAAAAATGGACTATTATTATAAAAAAAAATGGACCCCAAATAAAACCCCCCAAAAATGAAGCTTCTGCATAAAACCCATCACATAAAAAACTCAAAACCCCCAAAAATGGAGCTTCTGCAGAAAACCCATCACATAAAACCCCCTAAAATGGAGCTTCTGCATAAAAACATCACATGAGTCTAGCAATTAATAATTTCTTACAAATAAATCAACCACAAACAAATCAACTACAAATAACAGTTTGTAAAAGAATAAACAAATCAACCACAAATAACAGTTTGTAAAAGAACAAACAAATCAACCACATACAAATCAACCACTGTAAATGAAATCAACCACAAACAAATAAACTGTAAATGAAATCACACAAGAATAAGAGATACCTTCATCAGTGAACAGAGTAGGCCGAACAGGGGAAAGGAGGCCGGAAAATGAGAGGTCGGAACACCTTAGGTCGCCGGTCGGAAAAGGGTTCAGACGAGGGAAGGGGAGAGCAGAGCGGGTAGGGGGCTGTTTAGTTTTTGTGGTTTTTGTTTTTTGTTTTTGGCTTACTAAGCTTTATGTACTCCTTTCAATGTTTACCCAAAAACAAAAGTAAGTTGTCCATCTGTACGTAAGCTGTAATATAAAAAAAAAAAAAAATTTTTTTTTTTTTTTTTGAAATCAGGTGTGGGGCACGTGCCCCACCGTGTAAGCCATTCCCTCCGCCACTGCACACACACACTCACCACACACTCACGCGCGCACACTCAAATCAAGTAGAATGGTATTTTAATTTAATGATATTTATTCCTAATTTAGAAAAATAATTTTAGATACCGGGAAAAAAGAATTCCTGTTTGAACCAAACAATGGAAAGGAATTCAAGATTATCAGAACTTAGAATTCCTGAAATTATGAATTCACATTCCCTTTCCAAACCTCGAAGCAAACGAGCCGTAAATGCATATATTAGTCTGTTCATAGTAAGCCCCATACATAGCATTGGAGGTCCTATTATTTGTTTTCAAGAGACTCAATAAAATGGATGTCTTTAATACAATCAAACTTTTCATTTTCTGACTTTTTTCCTTCCTCCCACCCCTCAAAGGGCATTAGTCATTTCCCATACACATCTCTCTGTTACAAATGGCCCGTTCACCTGCTACTTCATTTTCTCTGTACCCATAATGACATCCAAATTTTTAACATATTCTTAGGTTTCGGAGCTGGTTGTGGTTTCGGCTCAGATGGGGTTTTGGAGGTCCTTTTTTCATCTCTATCTCCTTATCATTAATTTTATGTACACTCACAAATAATTTTAAAATCTTTTGGCTAGATTCATTTCATTTTTCCACGGTATCTTTGTCAAGGGCGGAGCTAGGATTCCTCGGAGGGGTGGGCTAAAATTAGTAATGAATCCAATAAGTTTTGTCAATAGGGCGGAAGTCTCGACCAATGTCCGGAGTTCAGGAAGATTTCCCAAGAGGAGAAATTTACTAAGTTTTTGTATCTATTTATCTATGTTATTTTTTATTTTCCAGCAATTTTTTAACCTTTAAAAAATTTGAGATTATTTTTCAATAATATTTTAACTACAAGTAGCAATTTTTAACCCTTAAATATTTTTTTTTCCAATTTGGGAGGGGTGGGCTACAGCCCTGGTGGGCCCACCCCTGGATCCGCCCTTGATCTTTGTTTATTTGTTTTGAAATATTTTCAAGGTTGTGTTTTTTAAAGTTGCACCACTTGGGATATTAAGTGATTATGTGTAAATGATACCTGTAACTAATATAAAATGTATTGTGGTGTAATACGATAAAATTATATTTTAATATAATATAAATTTTTAATGATAGAATAATTAAGTAATATTACAAAAGAATTCCTAATATAGTAGTGTCATAACAAAAAATAGAAGGGAACACAATGTTATACGAGTTAAGGATATAGACTTTTATCGTGGTGTCCGAGATGGGAGAATGACAATCCACATTTTTATTCTAATTGGTTAAGTTGTTGAAAGATGCTCATATAAACACATTTATTTACTGTTGATTTTATAATAATTTTTTTAATGAGGCTCATAGTTGGGGGATTTCAAGATGAACAAATTATGCATTTACTGATTAGATTATTTGAGTTCATTTTAAGAAAAATATATGTTAAATGTCATTTCATACATGTCTATGTTCATATAGACGTGTATCTTATTATTTTGTGTATTAACTTATTAGATTAATTGATTTATTTTTAAAAAAGATATTTGTTAAATGTATTGGTGATAATTTGGATTCCTATCAATGTTATTAATTGATTGTAAGATCCATTTTTGTCACATATCTAAGAAATTGGCTATTTTATATATTGTTTTTATCTATATATGCATTACCTTCCTATTTCTTCTTTTTGATGATTGGGTTGGAAGTTTTTTTTATTTGTAAACTCTGCTTATGGCAATTGAAATTTATTTTATGTATAATGTTCTTTCAACCTCAAGGGTATCGTTTCAACCTCTCCATCTACGTCCCCTCTACATTCATAATGGACATATTATTTTAGTTTATAATTGATTTTATTTGTTATATATTTTACAATTTTAAATATATTATTTTAAGGCTAGGATAGTTCACTACGGGTTAAAAAATTTAAAATATTTACCTCTAACAAATAGTATTATTATGCAATGTTTTTTGAAATTGGTTCTTCATTTTATTAGTTAAATTTTTTTCAATGTATTTTTAAGAAATATTATAATGCACCCGCGCATTGCGCGGATTGCATGCTAGTTATATCATATATCTAATGTTATCATCACAACACAACACCGACACTTGTCGCGCCTACACGAGGACACGTGTACACTTTATTGAGCCATTTATTAATTTTGTATTATCTAGATTAATGTACACATATGTATTTTGTCAAAAATATATGAATTTAGTTGGTTCATGTATTAGGAGGTTCATGTATAAAAGTTTAAATGGGGTATGTTTACATTAAATGTAATGGATACATGAATTTTGGTAGATACATTTTAGAGATTCTATAAATTATATTTTTATATACTATAAAATGCTATACAAGAATTAAATACTCCTCTTCATATAGAGTGTCCACGTGGAATTCTAATTTTATGAGAATTTCCTCTCTCCTCTCTCTACTAATTTTTTAGGCAGTCAATATTAACACACAAAAACTTTCATATTTCCCTTTCCTTTACAATTACCAACGGTACATCAACCGTCCACAAGCTACCTTATCTCTCCTCAATTATAACAAACCATATGCTCTCCCCAAACCCCCAAACCCTTCTCTCCCAAAACTCATAAAATTCTATACAAGAATTAAATACTCCTCTTCATATAGAGTGTCCACGTGGAACTCTAATTTTATGAGAATTTCCTCTCTCCTCTCTCTACTAATTTTTTAGGCAGTCAATATTAACACACAAAAACTTTCATATTTTCCTTGCCTGTACAATTACCAACAGTAGATCAACCGTCCACAAGCTACATTATCTCTCCTCAATTATAACAAAACTCTTTATCTCTACCCCATTATCAAAAACGAAACAACTCATATGCTCCCCAAACCCCAAACCCTTCTCTCCCAAAACTCACCTAACCTTCATCCTTTCCAAGCGATCGGAGTTTCTTCCTCACATCGGATTCTGATTTTGTAAGTTCATGTTGACTTTCTTATTTGTATTATTCATGTGATATTATTTGTATACGGATTATTCATGGAGGGTTTTTTTGTGTTTAATATTTTTTTTTTAATTTGGCTTGTGAAAGAAGATGTGGGTGAAATCAAAAAAGGGAGGGGAGGGTGATGTTAAACATCCGATATAAACGAGAGGTGGTCACTGGTTTGTGAGGTGGAGGATTCTGGTGCGTTGTGTTGGTGGAGGGAACGGTTGAAGTCGGTTTACCGACGATGTGCCATTTTTAGAGGTGGGTGAGGTAAGAGTGGATATTGTTTTTGTAGCATTACAAAGATTATGATGTGAATTCCAAAATTATAACCACTTCTTAAATATACAAAGTAAAGAAACAAAATTCAAGTTTATGTTAATTCTTGGTTTCCAGGGTTTAAGCCCTACAAAGTTAGAGGGCTATCGTGATTTAATAGCTGGAACTGTTGCATCGGCTATAGGAATTCCTTGATACATATACAAAGAATGTCTTAACATCACCTTCTTCTGTTCTATATACAACTGGGTCATGGTGGGCGTCAAAGTTAGTAGGACAGGTGTGAGGTTGTTAGGAGTTGGTTGTTTCATATCATTTTTTACCCTTTTTGTTTGTTATTTTTTATAGGTATGTTTGGTTTACAAGTGTCATAAAAGGCGAATGTAGCAAATATTAATAGAGTGAATCAGTTCCAAATAGTTGTATTAAGTTGCAAAGACAACAAACATTCAATCAGGGAGGTACCATATATATATATGCCCGTAATGTTTGTTTTTTCATAAAATGACTTATTAATTTTCTTTATCTCAATTTAGTTGATAATTAAAAAATATCTTTTATTCTTCCAATTTCAAAGATCAATATGTGTCAATCATGGTTGATAATGGTGACATTTGTAAATCAATGGTGGTGACTCAAGTCTATGGGTGACAAGAGCACAATGTAACCACAGGAGACGGCTATATTCTGAATTCTCCGATATAATTTTTACAATTTATTTTGGCCGATAATGGGTTCGATGTTTGGCTTGCTAATACCCGCAGATTTGCAAGTTGATATAAGATAATTTTATATGGTATATAATGAGATATTCCTTATTATGGATTTGGATACCTGATTATAAATTAAGATTTATGTTATCTTAATAACATCATATGTATTGTGGTGTGATCACTATTAGCGTTCTCCTATTAACATTATTGTACTATCTGTTTTTTTTCCTTTTACATTTTAATCAATTATAACTGGTTTATGGCGTAAGTTCTAAGCTACTAATTTTTGGTTTTGATCTTCAAATGTTTGGTGGATGCTTATATTCTTCTATTTTTGTCCCTTTCATGTTGCGATTGTTCATATTTTTTTTTGTTTCGATTTTACTATTGGAATTTTAACATTTGATGGAGTTATTTTGTGCGACTTGGGACTTTGATATAATTTTTTGGGTCATTCTATGAAAAGTCTCTTGACATTTTTTTAATAACAACCCACATATCGTGAAACTAAGTATGTATATTAAAAAAATTATTATAATATAAGAGAGTGCTACTTTGCCATTGAAATGGTAATTTTTTCCCCAAAAAATATGTATATTTTTAACTACGCGTACACAATCGTCTTGCTCGCGCATCGCGCGGATTTACAACTAGTTATTATATATCTAAAGTTGTCATCACAACACACGTGGACATTTGGTGCGCCATATGACGACACGTGTACACTTCATTAAGTCATTTATTAATTTTGTATTATCTAGATTAATGTAGACACATATGTATTTTGTCAATACTTGTATTTAGTTGGTTCATGTATTAGGAGGTTCATGTATAGAAGTCTAAATGGGTATGTTTACATTAAATGTAATAGATACATGTATTTGAGTAGATACTTTTTACAGATACTATAAATGCTCATGTAATGTTAGCATTTGAAGTGAAGTCATAAAAAGTCGAAAATATTGTGTGAGTAGTAAAGAAAATTTTCTCCTCATATTAAGTGTTCTCTCTCAAATATTGAGTGTGTTAGTATATTATATAATCTCTCAAATATTTTTTTTATTTTTGACAGTTATGTATTTGGGATGAAGGGATTTATGGAGGTGTTCTCAAGTTGAATGAATATTGTCTGAATTTTTTGGGTGTGATGGTTTTAAATGCCTTAGTAGGTTTCTTAATTTGTATGTTAGCTTCACGCATTAGTAGTGCACTATATTTACACTTACAATTTTTTAACTATGGATACTAATATATTGTGCTTATTAGATTTGTTAAAGTATGTTTTGTATAAATTTATAACGTGACAAATATTGTATAAAATATTTAATGTTACATATTAAGATTTTGTAATCTATTTGATGAGTTCATATTGAATATTTTAGGGTCATTTTATGTTGTTTTCTATGTATTTTTAAATATAACAGTCTCTTTCACTACATTTTTTATATATTGGTTTAATATTAATTTTCATTTATATAAAATAATATTAACACATTCATGAACATTATCTAGCATCAAAATATCGTTCTACTATGTTAAATATGTTTTCAACATACTTGAACAATATTCTCTTTCACAATGTGAGTCTTTAAAGTATCACTTTACGGTTGGGTGACCTGCAAGCTAGTATAATAATATATAAACGGTGTATCCTCACTGTTTTATTCCACATGTCAATCATAATTATATATCCCTCAAAAGTATGGTCTTTCTATAGAGTTACCAAAAGTCATCATAAATCTCCCTCTCTTTCATCCCAAATGATGTTTTATTTTCGAGCCTTTCTTTAATCAAATATGACATTGGTTAGAACCATGAAAAAAAAGGTCAGATTGCTATTTAACATTGGAGAGAGGCAAACAAATGCATGCAAAAGTTCCGGATCAAGCACTGCATATGTATATATCATGGTTGATTCAGAGAAGAACATTTGAACATTTAATTTAATTAAAACTGATTATTGAGATCAATGCTCTAAATAAATTTTTACCTTTTGCTATGTTGGTATGCAAATTATTTTTGTTGAACATGATCTTAGCAAAATTTACAACCATAACTTCTTCGCGGGTCATTTTTTTATTAACATCATCATTGGTATATACTCAATTTTTCAATAATGTGTACATGAACTTTTTGTAATGTTAGCGTCGAAACATCTATTCACTACAAAACGTCTATCATAATTTTGATACAAACATAAAATGGCGTATTTCAACTTCGTGTCAATTTCATATCATTTCATATCTTTTTTTTTCTATTGTTTCATATCACTTCATGACCATTCGTGAAAAATTGTAACAGTTAGTAAAAAGTCGTGACTATTCATATAGGGCGTGTCCATTCCCTAAGGTTACCTTGCAATTTATAAATTCCCTAAGGTTACCTTGCAATTTATAAATATAGCATTTTGCATTCGCCAGTTCTTGTATATTACTATTTTGGATAACAATTACACATTTAATGGCTATTTTTTACTCACTTGAAACGGTTTTCATTTCATGTCCATTTTTTCAACTCACGCTACAAACTATTGATGTCCCCTCTCGATGTACAATACATGAACAAAAAAAATTATTCATCTCTAAACAGGGACCAATCCACATGAATTAGTATATCTAACAAACTCTGCTCAGTGCTATATTATTTTACACGCACACACACGCGTGCACACACACACGCATATATATTGTACTGGGTTTGCCCTTTATATATATATATATATATATATATATATATATATATATATTGTACTGCTCTTGTGCGGACCAGTCCGCATTTTAAAAGTGCAAACTGAACATGTGTCATCTAACGGTGAGTCCAAAAAAAAAGTGCCTATAATTTAGCTAATAATTTATAGGGTCACCGTCAGGTAAACATGTTATGTCCGCACTCTTAAAATGTGAGTTGATCCGCACAATAGCAGTATTGTATATATATATATATATATATATATATATATATATATATATAGAGAGAGAGAGAGAGAGAGAGAGAGAGTAATCCTCTGCATTACCTAAATATCATACCTCTAATTTAGGGAAGTAAATGAACGAATTATGTTTCATAAAATTTTGTATGATGATTTAACCATTGATATCGTTCTCACCAAAAAAAAATCAATCATATAGTGGGAGAGCCTATTAAAAAATAGATATATCTCTTCATTTCCGCTCTTGAATCTTTTTTATCGTCTTCTCACCAACTATATAATTGACTTTTTAATAAATTTTGGTATAAAGAAAATGGATGTATGTTTATTAGGTTTATTGAATGAGATATATTAGAGAACATATTAAATATATACATATATATACAAAATTACATAAATATACGGCTAACCAGCCCAACTTACGCTTTGTTTCAATTGTCTCTTACATTTCCCTCTCCTCAAAAAACTTATCCATGTACCCTAAAAGTGGAGGTATGATCAAATAGGTATGTTAAAAAGTTTGGAAACCCTGACTAATGTGTTGTATACATACATACATATATATATATATATCAAGCCCGGGTATGTTTACCCCTCCACTATTGCCTCACGTGATTTTCTTGTCGAGGGGACTCCGGAAAAACTGGCCCTTGGTCTCTTGGATCCCTAAATATAGAGAGAAATGAGTTGAGGCTTTCAGAAGATGCACCCCCTAAGATCCACAACAACAATGAACTAAATGAGGAATTTATAGGAGCCCCAGGGTTAGGGTTAGGGTTAGGGTTTTCATTCTCGGTTGGTCGCTGTTGCTGTTGTTGTTCTTGGAGGTTCGAAATTTCTGCTGCTTCATTTGTTTGCATTGTTCTTGGGCCAGTGCCAGGCCCAAGCCCAGGAGTTGGATTTGTGTTAAGTGGGCCCGGATTTCGATTGTTGTTTAGTCTTGTAATGTGTAAAGTTGAGGCAAGAATGGTGGAGGAGGTGATGTGGAAATCCGGGTGTTGCTGAAAATGAGACCGTCGGTTATGCATAAACCTTTGCAGCGCTGGAACCTGAGATGGTGAATATGATGGTGAATGTATTGTTGCATAGAAATAAGTATAGCATAAAAAAAATAAACAGTACCATGCAAAAAATTAGATAGAGAAGACAGCATCAAAATTAATGTATGCAAATAATAAATAAATAAATAAATAAGGCTAGAGTGAAGGGAAAAAAGTGAACTTTCGACTTTTTGCAAATACCCCGTTTGGGGACTAATTAGCTACACATAAGGGTCCTTATAACAAAAGGCAGAGTGGGGGAGGGGGTGTATCAAAAATAGTGCAGGGGTGTTTCAATTAATTGAAAGGGGGGATATTTGCATTTTAACCTAAAACTAGAGGAAATGAAAGACCAATATTTATAATAAACACTACTAGAACTTTATTATTATTAAACCTATGCATTTTTTCGCAAATACCCCCATTTGGGGGACTTTTTAGAAACGTGTAGGGACATCGAAAAATAGCGCAGGGGTGTTTCGGGAAAAAAAAAGGTGAAAAATCAGGGGAATAACTAAGCAAAAGAAGAGAAAAACATTATTAGAACTTTATTATTAAACCCTATATCCATCACGAAGTAATATAACTAAGCAAAAACAGTGTTTCAATGACATTTTTCAAAATAAATTGGAACCTTTCGTCCTAAAGGTTACTATGATCCACAAATGAGCTATGGTATTAAAGAAAAACATGAGCAAACAATTATGAATCAGCCGTTTCAATTTTCTTTGGAATTTTCAGCATTTTGTTAAGCGACGGAGTTCCATTACAACATAAATACCTTTTTTATTTAACCCCCAAGGGCTTCTAGCAAAAAGGGAAGAAAATCCACAATATTGAGAGACAATCTCAACAACATATTAAACATGTTGAAGTTCATCCTAACAGCATTGAAGTTGTATCAAGAGTTAGTATCGTATGAGATGAAGTATCGTAACTTCGTAAGTAGCATTGTATCATGGCCGTATCGTTCCATATCGATTATTCATTTTTTACACAAAAATGTCAAATAAATATTCATTATATTTATTGTATTCTAAATTTCTCTCTTTTAAAATAATAGCAGGATAACAATAGGTATTCAAACATAGTTGTTGAATCGTGATACGTATCGGGTATCGAAAACCCTAAGTATCGTGAATCGTATCGCGATACGTATCGTAAGATACGGCACAAAAAACGAATAAAATTGTAAAAATTAAATAAAAATATAGAGAACACTTTACAATCAATTATATAACATAATAATATTTAAACTTCTAATTTCCCAAAAGTCATATCAAAAAGAGAATCCACAAGTCATATTTAGATTTACTAAGTAACTATTAAGGTATTGTCATGGTGTCATCCTCAACTATGATGATGATACCTTAATAGTATCCAAAAAATAATAACAAAAATCCAAAATATATCCAGAAAAGTCATCATCTTGATCGCACCTCTAGTTATTCCTAAATCCTAATCATCATTAATGTTTAGTCCATTACATCATCATCTTCTAAAACGATTCTCTCCTTTTCTCTTTCATCCTCATCAATAACTTTAACTTCATCAACACGAACCGACTTTCCTACCCCCGTACCGACAAAATGGTGCTTCATTCTAAAAATACCACCTCATTTTGCATCCTTACAAAAATTACATCTTAAATGCAATCTATTATCATTCACTTTTTCACAATAATCCCAAGGGGGTCAACAACAACATTCCTCTTTTTTTTAGTCATTTCCTAAATAAATAAAGAGGAAATATCAAAGATTAAAGCCACCAAAACAATAAATAAATAAAGACAACTTAATAAATAAGTAGGAAGATTTTAAATAGGTTGAGAAAATGAAACAATAAATAAATAAACTAGGTTACTTACCAAAGTACCAAAACAAGGGATATTAAATAGGTTAGAAGCCTCTCTTTGCAAAAACTTGAGGAAAAAAGACAAGAAAGTGTTGTTTGAAATAAGTGAACAGAACAATAATGGTGGGGAGCACAAAAAAAATGAGAAAAGGGGCCTATTAAACCTAGGGTTTTGCTCCTTTATGGGTTAAAAAAACTTTAAATATTATTAAACTCATGTTCGGCCATTAAAAATTAAATTTTTTTTCCAAGTTTTTAAACTCCCAGTTCCGAAATATCCGACCCAGAACCCGACGTCACTGTATCGCGAGTGACTCGCGATTCATACGTTTCACGTATCGAATCGCGATATGTTACCAATTCTCACGATAAATTGACGATTTCAATTCATGCCAACGATACGTATCTTTTTAGTTGTGTATCGAACCGAATCGGCCGATACGTATAACAGAGAATCCAAACATATTTTTTTATCACAAAAGCTAAAGTCACATTGTTAGACGATGTAATCATGTCCTAAGATTAATCTTTAGCCTATAATATGGTTTATTACGTATCATCATATTACTTTCTTGACACTCTTATTTAATTTTATTGTATTTTTTCATTTTGCATTGTACACGATAATCAATACATAGGTTTTCGATACACGATTTGACAACTAGAGTTGTATCACTCAAACTCCTCCCAAGAAGTATCACAAATGTCTTAACCACACAAGCCACAAATCTGCAGCCAAGCCAAACAAGCTACTATTGTTGTTACAATACTGGTAATCGATTATAACGAGAGGCAACAACACACAGTCAAAGCCCCCAATTCTTGGATCTTAATGCATGTCAAAATGGTCGTGAAAATATATATATATATATAGTCACACTCCCCAATGTACCTCATTAAACATATCTATGAACATAGCTATTTTTTTTAAATAGTAAAAAAAATAATTTTGAGTTAGATATTTTTTATATAAATTCATGATATTTCAATGTGCCATTGTAAAAATTTACAGCTCAAAATAATGTGTTTTGTTATTTTTAATAAATAGGTAAAAAAAAACTGACAGTTTTAAAGGGTAAAAAATGTCAGTTTTTTGACCCATTTTTTAAAAATATCAAAAGACATTATTTTTACTTGATTTTTTTTATAGGGGTACACTGAAATATCATGAACCCATATAAAAAATATCATCTTAAAATTATTTTCTTTACTATTTTAAAAAAAGGGTATGTTCATAGGTATGTTGATAGGAGGTATGTGGGAGAGCCTGACTTTATATATATACAGAGAGAGAGAGAGAGAGAGAGAGAGAGAGGCAGACTCTCATAAATACCAAGTTTAAATACCGATTTTTTTAAAATAGTAAAAAAATTGTTTTTTAGTTGAATTTTTTTACATGGCATTTAAACATTTCAATGAACCCATATAAAAAAAATCAGCTCAAAATGACGTTTTTTACTATTTTAAAAAAAAACGGTCAAACTTTTACAACTTTAAAGTGCTTTAAAAGCTGTGAAAGTTTGATCGATTTTTTAAAAATAGCAAAAAAAAAAATTGTTTTGAACTGATTTTTTTATATGGGTCCTCCGAAATGTTTAAATACCACATAAAAAAATCATTTATAAAAATGGCTCCGCATCAGCAGTATGTAAACTTGGTATGTATGAAAGCCTCTCTCTCTCTCTCTCTCTCTCTCTCTCTCTCTCTCTCTTTATATATATATATATATATATATATATATATATATATATATATACAGTCCTGCTTTTGTGCGAAGTAGTCCACATTTTAAGAATGCGGACCGGACATGTGTCACCTGACGGTGAGCCCAGAAAAGAGAGAGAATGTGCCTATAATTTAGGCGATAATTTCTAGGCGCACCGTCGAGTGACACATGTCCGGTCCGCATTCTTAAAATGCGGACTAGTCCGCACAGGAGCACTATATATATATATATATATAAAATTAACTAAACATGAGTAACACCAATCAACATTAAATCCCCATGCCAAACCCTATTAGCACAAGTAGTTGCACAAGCGATACAAGTAGAAGGCATTCAACTATCGTAAAAAGCTTAATATAAAATATGTCACCTCAAATCGATTCCAGAAGTAGAGAATGAGGTGTTGCATAAATGCTGCTGTTGTAGAGAGAGCCAGATAGGAAAAACCTGGAATTTTTATTGGAGCATGATGTAAAGTGACAATAAATGTGACGAGTTTAAATTTTGAGAAGAATGAGTGATAGGTTCATACCGTAAGTATATGAAAAGAAATAGATATGGAACACCAGAAAATAGAGTAAAAAGAAGCGAGGAAAGAACTTCATTGATATTGGCGTCCGGACACTGCAAGCCAATAACAAACAGTGTTATATTAAGACATGCATATATCTCTTTAATAAATTAATTAATTAATAAAAAATCAGGCGGCCTACACTGGACACAAACACAACTTTGCCTATTAGAAAACCCATTAAGGGCCAATTTGGTTGTCCCCAAAATTGTAAATTAGCCCATTTAAAATGGGTCCATTCACAAATTGTTAGTTAGTACTGTTTGGTTGCAAGAATGAACAAGTTTAAAAACTAACCAATTCAAGTTAATTCATAAAAACTTAAATTAGCCAATTTCACAAAAAAATGAAATTGCACAATGACGTAAATGAGCGTCAAATGGAAAGTAAGAAGATTTAACTCTCGTCTCAACTCTCTCTAAAATCTCAAAATGATAGAATGACTCGAGTGAAGCTACAAGAGAAATATTTATATGGGGAAGTAGAAGGTTCTTACTTGGGCTACAAGAAAAGGACATAATTACAACTATACCCTTACTAACTTTTAATACTTTCACCTATAGTACTAATCAAAACAACTAATAAAAGAAACCACCGGAAAGAAGAGCCGTACTCGAAAATGTACCTCATACTGGCTTCCGAAAGGTCCACAAAGAATAGGCATACAAACCAACCACGACCGGTCCACAAAAACTCAATCCCAGAGTCCCGTGATGAACCTCCTCAATTCAAAGTAGCGAAAAACTTCCTCCGAGCACATATCAAAAGCTACCAAAAATGGGTCCACATACTCACCACCTATCACATCACCTCCAATCACCACCTCAACCCCATGAGAGAAAACCGCCGATACAACCCCATCAAAATCATCATCCCCATTCCCAAAGATTGGGAAGAAATCTCCCAAATCAAACGTTTTCGGCTCGCGAAAGTACTTGTGAGTCACCCAACCATCCTCGACAAAAATGTCAAAAAAATCCCCAATACACAACCCAATTTCGTCTTTTTTATCTTTTTTGCAATCAACCCGGCTTAGGAAGGGAGCTTTTATCGCTGATTTTACCCGCTTGGGTGCGAGAGTGAGGGAGAATGATTGGGTGGAAAAAACAATTTTGGACTTACCCCCGGTTATCTTGAATTGAGCCTTGAGAGTTAATCGGGGCGGGAACGTAATTTTTTTTAAGTTTGGGGGCTGAAAAATGATTGTGAGAAGTGGCGGGTTGGAGGATACATGGTGGTAGAAGATGCAGTGATGATGGTCGGTGACCGAATAAGTGTGGATCGAGTGGTGATGGAGAAACTTTGTAGGGTTGGAGGCTAGGGTTTCCAAATTGTGGATTGGATTGGGAAATGGATGGTGAAACGCTAGAATTGGTTTGTTTTGGATCTTGGATAGAAGATTTATGAAATTGGGTTGGATTTTTTAGTAAAGGGAACAAATTAGGGCTCAAGAAGTGGGTCGGATTGATCGGGGATGGGAGAGGAGTCGCGCCACGCGGGAGGGTGGCGGCGCTGCCGAGAGCCACGAGAGGGGGTGGGTAGGAGGTCCAAGAGCCAATAGGGTTGGTCCGGTGGGCCCAAGAGGAATTCCGGCTGGGTCACCACCTCCAGTTGCCTTTTCGGACGCCGCGGGGTTGGTGGATATGGTGGTGGAATTTGGTTGGATAATTTTTTTAGTGGGTAATGAGCGGAATTGAAGGTAGTGAGATTAGGGTTTTGAGCGGGGGTAAGGGGAGGAGTGAGGGCAGCTCGTAGATGCGTCCGGTGAAGGAAGGCGCGCGTCGAGAGCGTCAAATCATGCTATGAGCTGGTTTAAAACCTCCCCCATTTGCCGTTGACTACGATTTTTTTTTTACGACAACAACGAGTGGAGCCAACGAGGCTCTGATACCAATTGACGTAAATGAGGGTCAAATGAAAAGTAAGAAAAAGATTTAACTCTCGTCTCAACTCTCTCTTGAAATCTTAAAATGATAGAGTGCCTCAAATGAGGCTACAAGAGAAGTATTTATAGGGGGGAGTAGAAAGTTCTTACTTGGGCTACAAGAAAAGGACCTAATTACAACTATGCCCTTACTAACCTTTAAAACTTCCACCTATAATACTAATCAAAACAACTAATAAAAGACAGTATATCAAAATAGAGAAAAATAAATACAATGCCACTATGTACTAAAAATAAGCCTCTTGATTCATATCACACAATTTCAAGTTCTCATTTATATAAACGGGACTACTTACATAGAGTTCTCTCTCTCTCTCTCTCTCTCTCTCTCTCTATACACACACACACACACACACATATATATATATATATATCACTGTTCTAAAAAACCCGCCTAGGCTCCGCCTAGGCACGCCTAGGCTTGAGGCTTGGGAGAAACGCCCCGCCTTAATATTTTGACGCCTTATGCTTGGTAAAACCCTTAAGGCGTACTTTTTCTCTAAAAATAACAATGCTTTAGTGAAATGATATCGCCTTTTAAAGAATTTTTTATAAACTGAACCATTATCTCATCTAAAATGATCAAATAGTATTTTTATTTGCAAATATCCAGACATATTTTTATGATATGGACAATTTTAGTATTTTAATAGCCTTGTTATGGTTAAAAAATATTAAAATATATTAAAAAGACCTAAACGCCTTTTCACGCCTTTTTACGCCAAGGCCCGCCTAGGCTTCTAAGGCTTAAGGCTTGGCCTCCACGCCTCGATCACGCCCCGCGTTTTTTAGAACCTTGATATATATATATATATATATGTATGTATATATATGCATGTATATATATATATATATATATATATATGTATGTATGTATGAATGTATGTATGTATATCAACAGGTGATTAACTCTATTTTACTTCAAACATTACATAAATTGGATTTAAATCCATTTCAAATGAATGCATCCACAATCTACTAGTTCCAAATGGACCAATTTATATAACTAAACAATTTAAGCAACTAAATGGGCCATAAGGGCCAAGTGTGTGTGTGTGTGTGTGTCTGTGTGTGTGTGTGAGAGAGAGAGAGAGAGAGAGAGACCTGATCAGTGTAAATAGTTCACACAGCCAGACAAGTATTAAGACCATGAAAGCCAACAGCTGATCATCATAAAATTCAAACAAGAAAAATAGGATACCGATCATAATCTGCAGACAAAAAGTTCAATTAATACAGGGCAAAGGGACCAAAAAATTTAAATATAAACACCAAAAACATATAAAATAAAGAAAATGAGATGCATGCTTACCGGCACAAAAACGAGAGATTCAATAACATGCACAAAGATCAACTGGAATGTTGGAAGCCGATGTCGAGCATGGTGTTGAAGCTGCACTGCAATAATTTCAGAAGAGCAAATATTACATGTCAGCACTCAGCAAGGAAGAGGACCTTTCCACTGTCAAGGTCGATCTGATAACTTTTTAGAAGGTCTTTTGTCCCAAAGAAAAGTAGGACTACTTTTTTTTATAATTGCATATATTATGTAGTGCATTCAAACGATAAACAATTCTAAAAAACCTCTTTTGGGGGGGAAATTTAATTATAGATGAAACAAAATAAACCTGTGAACTTCAGCATGCGAGTTTGCGTCTCTCTCAATGTAAATGAAACTGACATCGTGGTTGTGAAGAAAACAAACAGGGACATCATAAGCACACCACACTTGGTCGCCAGGTAGTCTGTAACATATAGGAACATGGCATCATTGAAATTTTTTAACTCACACACGCACACCAAAAAAAAAAGAGAGAGAGAACAACTGAACAGATAACATTTTTTTATTACTCCCTCACCAAAAAAAAAGATGGTCAATAAACTACAGTATGACCACAGGCATTTATAATTAGTCTTTCAAAACTCAAAAAATCCAGACCTGTTAGAGCACCTAAGCACCTGAATAATCCCGAGGAAATATTTAGACACTAGAATATACCCGCACCAGGACACAATATGAGACGTGGCCCCTTATTATTCAAACTCCTGACCTTGAGCGTCATTGAAATTATACAACTTCCACATACACCCCCCAAAAAAAAAGATGGAGAAAAATTGCACAGATAACCATTTTTTTATAACTCCCACTCCCAGAAAAAAGACGGTCAATAATTACAGTATGACCATAGGTATTTTTTATTGAGTTTTTTATACCTCAGGATATCCAGACCTCTTAGAGCACCTTACTAATTCTAAGGGAATGTTTAGACCCTCGAATACGCCCACACCAGGACACAATATGGGAGGTGTCCCCTTATGATTCAAAATCTTGACCTTCAGGTTATGAGGTAAGAGCAAATGTCACTAGGTTACCCCTTGGGAGTGTGTGACAACAAGTATATAGCCTACAATTTCAATGGTAACTCTTAATTAGACAACGAGGGAGTAGCAAACTCAGCATAGTTCTAGTAAAGCTCAATTGTAAGTTCTAGTTTAAAAGCAAGGAAATAATATAAATGATATTTCATTCGATTAGATATTTGTCAAATGTACGGATGTACCTAGAGATGTAATATACATTGGGAGGAGGCTCAGGCCGACAAACCCCGACACAAAATAGTATTGAAAATATACAAAGTATTAAATATATTTAGAGGTAAAAATTAGATTCTATATAATATAAGGTTTAACAAAGTAATATTACTACAACTATATCATACATATATTCCTTTTATACGTCTCATTTCCCTTTCTAGTAAAAGCCAACCCCTACGTAATAATTGATATTTAATTTTAAAGTTGTCTTTTTTAGGGTTCAAATTGAGGGTTGTTTCTTTTCTGATCCAAATTTGGGGCGGATACTTTTGTGGATAAAAATTGGAAGTTATTCCGCTTTCAAATATTACACAATCTACATTCTCAAATATATCATGTGGTAATTTCACAATGATTATTTAGCTCAAATTGATTGAGAAAATCGGTATTTAATTGATTGTTGATTATATGAGCAATTATTTGTTAAATAACCTAAAAATCACCTTAATATTTCATCTCCGGGCTCCCACCCTCAAGCCCCCGTCATTGGTTGTTGTTGATGTCTAAAAATGGACTTAATCTAGATTTACAATCACGGATAAAATAAAGTAACTCAAATCACACACAAGAGAAGAGATTTTTTAAGTGGTTCAGTAAAATAGCCTACATCCACTGTTGGTTTTTATTTAGTAGGGTTTACAATAGCTCAGTATGGTGTGCATGTGAGTGAGTCGAGTCGAGTCGTCCCTTGAGCTAAGGGAATAGTTTGTATTTATATGGGTGTCAAACCCTAGAGATGGAGCATCTCTGTGTAC
Source organism: Sambucus nigra (assembly GCA_949130495.1). Taxonomy (NCBI): domain Eukaryota; kingdom Viridiplantae; phylum Streptophyta; class Magnoliopsida; order Dipsacales; family Adoxaceae; genus Sambucus; species Sambucus nigra. The sequence goes on along the minus strand of OX422207.1, from coordinate 30,564,273 downwards.
AATAAATGAAACTCTTGGAATTCAGTGTTGGTTGGCATCCCATCCGAGTAACTATTGGTATTCCAGTTGGTTGGCCTTTTGGAATTTGGTCAGCCTCCTTGCTGACTAAGTATCTCTGAAGACGATCAAGGTGGCTGGTCGGCGACGTAGGAGGACAGGTGTGTATTCATCATTAGTCCACGTAGGAGAGTAATTTTTACATACAACAGTTGTGAACTCCACACCACTCACAAAAATTCATGACTACTTCTATATAATATATGGTTTAACATTGTAATATTATTACTTCAACTATATCACACGTATATTCCTTTTACGTATCTCTATTCCCTTTCTAGTAAAGCCAAACTCTACGTAATATTGATATTTAATTTGAAATTTAGTTTTTCTAAGGTTTGAATTGAGGGTTATTTCTTTTGTGATTCAAATTTGGGGTTGGTACTTTTGTAAATGACATTGGAAGTTATTCCGCTTTCAAAAATTTCACAATCTGCGTTCTCAAATATATCATGTGGTAATTTCACATTAGTTATTTAGCTTTAATTGATTGAGAAAATCGGTATTTAATTTGATTGTTGAATATTTGAGTAATTATTTGTTTAATAACCCAAAATCACCTTAAAAGTTCGCCTCGGGGCCCCCCCACCCTCGAGCCCTTGACATTGGTTGTGAACTCCACACCACTCACAAAAATTCCTGACTCCTAAATAATATAAGGTTTAACATTCTAATATTATTATTTCAACTATATCACAAGTATATTACTTTTACATGCTCTTTTCCTCAATGTTTAAAAAGGCGCCCGAGGCGTACGCCTCGAGGCGAGGTGAGGGAAAAACGGCTCAAGGCTCAAGCCTCAGGCCATAAAATAGAGGCTTACACCTTTTTGGATGAGGTTGACCGCCTCAAGGCGGTGAGGCGTACGCCTCTTAGGCCATCTCCAATATTTAGTTTCTAAACTCATTTCCATTTAGTAGTTAAAATCTCTTTCTAATCTAATTGGCATATTACCGTGAATAGAGGAACACATGCTTCTCCAATGGGTTTTTTTCTACCCAGCAGTTTTTATCAATTTATAACTGCAAAAGAGAGATGTGGGTAGATTTTTACCAATAGATTGATTCCATGTCAGATTGTCTAACCATCTCTGCATTTCTACATGTGGAAATGATTATAGAAAATTTTCATATGATTCATCATCCACGTAGGATTCACACCTATTTAGAAACTATTGTTGGAGAAGTTTTTTTCTTCTCTGTATTTCTACCATAGAAATCTGACTACCATTGGAGAAGGCCTTATACGGGGCTTAAAAAAATGAAAAGAGAAGATAGTTAAAAAAAAAAAACGTACGTTAGAAATAAACCAAAACCCTTCTATTATTAAGTCGTACTTACTCTCTCTACTCCGAAACCCTTCTCCTTCTCCGAAACCCTAATCCGTCCATCCTTCTCCTTCTATTCTTCAAGTCTGGCCCTCGGTAAGACTCCATCCTTTAATTCTTCAACACAGGCCCTAGTTTTTTACTAAAAACTGTTATACGAAAGTGTTTATGTTATTTGTTTTTTAGTTTTAGTATTAGTTTTAGTTTTAGTTTTAGTTTAGTTTTAGTAGATTTTTTTTTGTAAAAACTTTGGTTTTAAGTTTTTTTACCTTTTTTTTCCTGTTACTTTCTTCAATTTTTTTTTGTTTTCTGTTTTTTTTTGTTTTCTGTTTTTTTCTGTTTTCTGTTTTTTTTTTTCTGTTTTTCTTTTTCACAATATTTTAATAAAACCTGTTTCACAATATTTTTAACTTGTTTTTTGTAATACTTTGTTTTATATTTTTTTTTGTAGTTGAATTATGTCTAGAAAGGATCCCGCTTGGAAATATGGTACGGAGGTTGATAATGGGAAAGGATATGTCTATATCCAATGTAAGTTTTGCAATAAAGTTATAAAGGGGGGTGTCAAACGAATGAAAGATCATCTTGCGGGAACGACAGAAAAATGTTCGAGAATGTGATAGAGTTCCTACGGATGTGAGACAGGAAATGGCGGATTTCTTGAAAAATAAAAACTTTGAAAAAGATGTGGCCCGAAGAAAATCCGAGGAACATATTGGGAGTGGTGCGTATTTTACAAGTTCAAAAAATGGTTCAAGTATGGGTAGTATGGCTAGGGGGATTAGGGGACCCATGGATAGGTTTTTAGTTGATCTTGATGATGAGGGTTGTGATGATCAACCTAAACCTAAAACTGAAAAGGAGGCTAGAGATGAAGCATGCTTTGATATTGGTAGATTTTTCTTTGAAAATGGTCTTCCATTTCATGTGGCAAATAGTCCTTCCTTTATTAGTATGGGGCAGGTAATTGGAAAGTATGGTCGCGGGTTGAAACCTCCTACTGCATACGAGCTTAGCACGTGGATATTAGATGAGGAAGAAAGGCATGCCAAAATTGTAGTTGATGAAGTAAAGAAAACGTGGATGCAAACAGGAGTGTCCATATTATCGGATGGTTGGAAGGATATTCGAGGCCACCATTTGATAAATTTTCTTGTTCCACATGGAACTGTTTTCTTGCGATCAGCTGATGCGTCGGATGCTATAAAGGACGCAAACATGTTGTTTAAGCTTTTTGATAGTGTTGTTGAGGAGGTAGGGGAGGAGTTGGTCATTCAAGTTGTAACCGACAATGCCTCGAATTATAAGGCAGCGGGAAAGTTGTTGATGGAGAAGAGGAAACGTCTGTGGTGGACACCATGCGCCGCCCATTGCATTGACCTAATGTTGGAGAAAGTTGGGGAATTACCGCAGCACAAAAACGCCTTGATAAAGTCAAAAAAGGTATTAATTCATCTTTAATTTTTATTTTTACTTTTTAATTCGTTTCACATATTAACAACGTGATATATAATTGTAGGTGAGTAACTTCATATATAATCATGGGTGGGTTTTGCAACTGATGAGAGATCATACGAAGAAGGATCTTATTCACCCGGCTGCAACGAAATTTGCTACCGCTTATTTGACCCTTCAGAGTATGTATAGCCTTAAGGAACCATTGGAGCATATGTTCACTTCTCCTGAATGCGCTAGATCAAGCAGGGTAAAGAAGGATGAAGGGAAGCAAATAAAAAAATCATTTTGCAGGATCGAAATTTTTGGGGTAATATGTCGTACACAATTAGAAGCACAAAACCTCTTGTGGGGGTTTTGAGAATGACTGATTCAGAGAAGATGCAAGAAGATGCCAGGAATGGGTTTCATTTATGGTGCCATGGACAAAGCAAAGGAGGCCATAGCAGAAAATTTGGGAGGAGATGAGGGATCTTATAAGGAGATATGGAGCATAATTGATACGAAATGAGTTTCAGTTACATCGCCATTTGCATGCAGCAGCATATTTCTTAAATCCACATTTTCAATATGAAGAGAACTTCTCTAACCATCCTGAAATTAAATTGGGTTTATTGACTTGCATGGAAAAGCTTATTCCGAATGAGCAAGATAGATTGAAAGCGGATATACAGATTGATGATTTTAGGAATAGAAGGGTTTTTTCTCTTTTGCATCAGCAAAAACAAGTTGCAAATTGCGTAGTCCCGGTAAGCAAATCTTTTGTTTAAGTACGATTTGCTTTTAATTAATACCATTAAATACATTTTTGAACTAAATTTTACTTCACTCTTATTTTAGCGGATTGGTGGATTCAATTTGGAGATGGAACTCTAGAATTGACTAGTTTTGCGGTGAGGGTTTTGAGTCTTACATGCTCTTCGTCCGCATGTGAACGCAACTGGAGCACATTCAATCAAGTATTCGTTTATAAAAAATTATTATTTGTAAAAATTATTATTTGTAAAAATTATTATTTATTTTATGACTAAAAAATTATTATTTGAAAAATTTATACAGCTCCATACGAAAAAGAGAAATCGTTTGTCAACGAAGAGGTTGAATTCATTGGTGTATATAATGTATAACAAGAAGTTAAAGACGAAGTTTTTGAGAAAGAAGGCGCTTAAAGAGGATGAGGACCCATTGGTTATTGATCATCTAACTTCAGATGATGAGTGGGTAGCGGCGCAAGATGATGATTCCCATTCGACAGATGCCTCAGGAGCGATGGATGATGTGACAGGGGTAGGAGAGATTCCCATTCCCATTCGCCGTGAACGTGCTAGAGGGGGGCGAGGAAGAAAGAGAAATAATTCACAATTTAACACTTCAAAAAAGGGTTAGTATTCACAATTGTCTTTTTTACATTAAATAATTATTTTAAAGAGTTAAAATAATTATTTTTATCTTATAGGTAAAGGAAAGGGGATCTTGGTAGATGAGGAAGATGAATTTGTTGATATTGACTCGGGTGATGATGATGACGAGATGACCATTAGATATGATGATGATTCCATGGACGATCCTATTAGCGATGGTGATGATAGCAATGATGAGGATGTATTAAATCCGCTTTTCAAGCCTTTGGATACGGATGATCCATTATTGTTTTAGTAGTAAGCTTGAGGGGATGCTTTGTTTTTCTATGTTTTCGTGATGAACAATATGTTTTTGTGATGAACAATATGTTTTTGTGATGAACAATATGGTAATGACGTAATGGAGATGAACTTTTAGTTTGATTGGTTGATGGATTGAATGATTATGGACCCTTTTGCATCATTTAATGTGTTGGATTATTTTTTTGTGAAATTACTAAACTTTTTATATTTTTTTCCCTTTCTTTTTTTCTTTTCGATGAGGCTTACGCCTCAAGCGCCTCGAGGCTTACTCCTCGCCTCGTCGCGGCCAAAACGCCTCGCCTGGCCTCGCCTTTCGCCTTTTTAAACATTGCTTTTCCTTTTTTAGTAAAAGCCAAACTCTACGTAATATTGATATTTATTGAATTTTGTTTTTTTAGGGTTCAAATTGAGGATTGTTTCTTTTGTGATTCAAATTTGGGGTTGATACGTATGTGGATAAACAGTGGAAGTTATTTAGCTTTCAAATATTTCACAATCTACGGCATGATTCAAAGTAGCGCCCGAGTCAACTCGGAATCAGCCGAGTTGACTCGGAATCGCAGGGGACTGCACCGATTACGAGTACCGTTTCAAATATATATATATATCGTAAGTAACAAAAATGCGCCGATATAGCGCCGATCCCGAGATATCTCGGTGATATCTGGCCGATTCAATGGTATCTCCCCGAGTTAGATGATATTTCGTCCAAAGAAAAGAGAGAAGAAAGAAATAATTGAAGAAACCTTACCTTTTTCACTCAACATACTCGCCATCTTTAAAGAAGCCGGAATGCCCCATAGAATCATCAGGAAGCAGAGTCCTTTTTGCTGTTTATCTTGGTTGAAAACCCTAATGAAATGAAAGTAAAGAGGCTGATTTGTTTTGTTTCAGCTGTTTAGTGTCGGCTGATTTGTGTTGGTCTGCTGATGCGTTTTCATTTTTTAATATGCAAATAATGTCTCTTTTTTAAAAGAAGGTAGTGTTCAAATAATGGCCGACCATTCCTTTGGTTATCCCTTTTCTTTTTTTTTCGGTCATTGAAAGGAGGGTACAAATTTTAAAAAAATTAACATTTGTACTTGTTTAAAAAACGTAACATATGTTACCTCATATTTGTATCTTGTTTTGTTAAAAAAATTAATATAAAAGTTGTTAAAAAAATTAATATAAAAGCAGATTAAAAAAGTAACATGTGTTACCTCAAATTAAAAAAAGGACCGTAGGGTTATGTATCCTATTTTTATTTAGCAATATATAAAAAACTGACATTTGTATCCTGTTTTGTTAAAAGCAGATTAACAAAAAGTAGTCTGTTTCACGTCTTTTTAAAAAATAACATACTAGAAAAACATGTCTATATAATATAAAAAAATAACATACCAAATTTCTGAAAAAATAACACTTGTATCTTTTTTTGTAAAAAAATAACATTTACATCCTTTTTCTAAAAAAACAACCAACTCAAAAAATATATAAATGTTATTTTTTTGCAGGTTATTTTTTTACAAAAAGGATGAATATTCTTTTTGTAAAAAAATAACATTTGTATCCTTTTTTATAAAAAATAACCAACTCAAATAAATGTTATTTTTTAGTAGGTTATTTTTTTACAAAAAATGATGAAAATAAATTTCATCCTTTTTGAAAAAAAAATAACCTACTAAAAACATTTGTATCATTTTTTGTAAAAAAAACAACCTACTAAAGAAATAGGATTTGCCTCTTTTTTGAGTTGGATCATATTTCTTTATTTACCATACGAGAGGAAACATTGTAGTCATTTATACTTATCTTCAGTGTAATTTTTTAAATAAGTTATGCATGTCATTAGATTGTTTTTCTATATTAATATTGGTCAATTATGGAATATCTTCAATACAACCAATTATACAATGCAATGCATGTTAAAATATTGTTTTGAACATGTCTGATTGCTCCACATTATTAATCGTATTTTTTTAAAAATTTTCTATATTTTAAAAATAGTGAAAGTTGTAAAAAATTTGTTGCAAAAAAATTAATGAACATTTGTAAAAATAATATCATTCATATCCTCTTTTTAAAAAAAATATTTGTAAAAAAATAAAATTCGTATCCTCTTTTAAAAAAAATAATGTCCGTATCCTCTCTTTTTTTAAATAACATTTGTTAAAAAAATAACATTCTTACCCTCTTTTAATAAAAAAATTTGTAAAAAAATACTATTCGTATCCCATTTTTCAAAAATTACCCTTACTCACGTCCTTACTATGATCGATGTCCAACTAGATAGGGAGATGAAGATAATGAAAACAATGCAATCATTTCTATTTATCTTTATAGCAACTTATGTATCAAGTTACATGTGTGTTGTTTTTCTATGTTAAGATTGATTTATTATGGAATATTGAATCTGACAATGTCGCCGCGCATCAGTATAAACAATTGTACAAAGTTATGCACATTAAAGGATGATTTTAAATTTATTTGACTGGTCCACATTGTTAATCTTATTTTTTTTAAATTTTCTATATTTTTTCCGAAATTTTTTGCGCTCTCTAAATAGCGTATCTTTGCGTATCGCCCGATTCCGCGACCAAGTTGAAACTTGGGTATCCGATACCGAGACTTTGAACCATGATCTACAGTCTCAAATATATCATGTGAATTTCACATTGATTACTTAATTATTTGTTAAATGACCAAAAATATACCTTAAAATTTTGCCTCGGGGCCTCCCACCCTCGAGCCCCCGACATTGGTTGTGAACCTCACACTAGTCACAAAAATTCCGGACTCCTTTTACTCCTTATATATAATATAATGGTGTTTCCAAATGTTAATTTAGAGAAACAGAGGCCTATTTATTATTGTATAAGAAGCCAATTTTCCTTTACCTTCGAACTCCCCAATATCGGAGTCCTATTCTTGGCTCGATTAGGACAAAACTAAAAAAGATCGCATCCTGTGCACAAGGCTCCCTCCCGCTTAACTGCAGGGTCTCCCTCCCGCTTAACTGCAGGGTCTGGGAGAAGCAGATGTCGGCTGGCCTTACTCCCATATATGGAGAGGCTGCTCCCACGTCTCGAACCCAAGACCAACCATAACTTGGGTGAGGGCACTTGCCATCGCCCAAGATACGGCCTAAAAATACTAGGAAACAGACTAAAAATACTAGGAATTCCTACAAGTCAAAAGATAGCCAGTCATAATTTTCCAACAAGTTCTGAAGCTCTATAGGATTTGCAAATTGTAAAGAGACCCTAAACCCAGCTGTGATTCACGAGGTATTAGCGGTATAAATTCCTTTCTATGTTGTATGAGATCAGAGGTTTTCCTAATTCTTTTCATATATATATATACATCACTATTTCATCCAAGCCTATTACAAAAACCTACAACCTATGCTCGAAGCCTCAAGGCACAATATAAGCAATTATAGATGGCGTTATTCCAAAAACTTAAAATATGGTCCTAAATCAACAGCAATCTACATGAAAATATTTTGAGTTAGAACTACTGGTTCGACACTCCAAACTAAGAACTTTAATTGTCATAAGATCATGCTTGAGGCACGCTAAATTTAAATATTCATGAAGACCAAATTAAACACAACCCTTAAATCAATTGAAAATATCAAAAAAACCAGAATTCAGCATATATCTAAGAAGCTAAACCAGGATGGTTAGAGTTTATTGGCTCCATTGCACCAAAACCACAGCAACTTAAATCAATTAGTGAGTTCGATTGCAACTCTATCTTCATTCTCACTTCGATAACTCTACCTAGGATTCACCAACTTTAGCAACAATAAATGAGTTCTTTTAGGTTCCTAACCATAGTTGTCAAATCGTGAATCGTTTACCCCCCGAATCGCGAATCGTGAATCGAATCGGTCGAATCGGAACCAAATGATAAAAACGTAGTAAAACATACGTAAATGGGATTTAACACTATAGAATTGGTAACTAAACGTAATATGACAAAAAACTAATCGTAGCACATGATAATATACCAAAATATATCACAAAAATTAATCGTAGCACATGTTCTCATTCATTTTAAGCTTAAAAATGTAAAAAACAAAAATATATCATAAAACAGCCTACATATTAATTTAAAATAATAAAATAAATACTAAGGTTAATTTAAAATAGTAAAACTGTAAAACAAATACTTCCAAAAATTTTAAACAGCGTACTTACTAAGATTATCAATATTAATTTAAAATAGCCTACAAAATTACAACAAAATTAATTTAAAACAGTAAACCATATTAATTTAAAACAATAAAACAAATACTAAGATTAATATAAAACAATATTAATTTAAAATAGTCTTCATATTAATTTAAAGCAACAAAAAAATATACCTTCAAAGAATTTATAACAAATACAAAAGTTTTATAACAAAAAAAAGGCAAAAGATAGAAGACACTCAGCCAAGAGGATAGACAAGAAAAGTCAGCTGATAATAACCGAGCCAAGAGAACATGTTTTTCTCTAAAACTCATTATCTTAACGGTATCCTTTGTTGTTTGTTGTTTGTTGTTTGTTGTTTGCTTCTTTTTTTATTTGTTTTATTAAAACACACGTATGGTTATAAGGTAAAAAAATAGCGAAAAAAAAAAAGAAAAAAAGTGAATCGGACCCGAATCGGGAATCGGACCCGAATCGGGAATCGGACCTGAATCGGACCCGAATCGGAAGATTCAAATCGTGAATCGCCGATTCGGTCCGATTCTTTAGATAATTGCGATTCTCAACTCGATTCGAATCGTTTTATGTGTGAATCGAATCGAATCGTACGATTCGAATCGCGAATCGTACGATTTTGACAACTATGTTCCTAACTTAAAGTGATTTAGTATAACCTTCGAAATAACTATTCCGCATGAAAAACAAAAAAGAAAATAGAAGAAAGAAAACAGTACCAACTACTTTTCAGTATGGTAGTTCCTCTACACAATATCATCATAACAATTGGAGGAGTAAGCAGGTCACTGCTTCAGCTATCAGCAGCATGACTATTGATCTGAATGAATAAATTTCAACCAATCTTATGTTGATAGTCAAGGTCATCCAGTTAGTATTAGTACCTTTCAATGTTACCTGGAAAAATGGTCGCTCAGGTACGTGATACGGGCTCTGTTCTAAAAGGCGCGCCTAGGCTCCGCCTAGGCCCGCCTAGGCTTGAGGCTTGAGAGAAACGCATCGCCTACGCCTTATTACGCCTTATTACCCCATATTCTTAGTAAAAGGCTTAAGGCACACTTTTTTTAAACAAAACAAAGGATTAGTTGACAAATATTGGTTATGGAGCATGACTGTGAGAAAGATGGCTACCAAACATACGGATATATTTTCAAAATTCAAGGTATGTACTATTTTATTATATTACTAGCCTTGGAATAATTAAAATAATAAAAAAAGGACAAACGCCTTTTTACGCCTAGGCTTCGCCTAGGCGCGCCTAGGCTCCTAAGGCTTGAGGCTTAACCTCTACGCCTCGACCACGCCTCGCGCCTTTTAGAACCTTGGATACGGGTACGATACATGGTATGTTAATAGACCAATATAGAGAGGCTAACTACGAATATATGTAGTCTATAATCCGTGTAATATACTCCCCCTCCATCCCAAATAAACAGTCGTTTGAAAGTCAACATATTAAGGGGGAAAAATCACTTTCCAACTCTATCCTTCTAAAACTGATGAATACATTTGAAAGCAATGCATGCACCTGGATCATTGTTTTGGGTTGTTCTACGGTTCAACATCTCGGACGAGTCAACTCGGTATCGTCCAAGTTGACTCGGTATCGTAAGGCACCGAGACAATTCCGATACACGTTGCAGAAAATATACTAATTCGGTAAATATCGGTTTATAACGCCTAGATATCAGCGATACCGGTTTATAATGCCGAGATATCGGCCGATACAGGCGAGATTGTCAAGATAGCAGTGATGTTTACCTTCAAAAAGCTTATTGAAATCTTCTTGGCTTGAGATTTAGGGCTGGAAAAGTCGATCACAAAAGTCTTTCCAAGGATCGAGTGTTCTCAATCAGAGAACCCTTTCGCAGGCGAAGGTATGGCTGAGGAAGACAGTTGAAAGTTTAGGGTTTGATTATGTTCGTAAAAGGTGTTTGGTGTTTGTGTTTGGTTCGCAAGGGTTTAATATCTATATATGTTTGTTATATATTTTGTTTTATTGTCCAGTTCATTTTATTGTACAAATAACAAATACCAAAAAAAAAAACTAAGTTCTTTTTATGTTAAGTTTTTACATTTGTACAAAATATTCAAAATAAAATATTTTATTGTACAAAATCGTTTATTTTCTTGTTATATTTTCATATTTGTGTTTCTAAAAAAAGATAATTTTTTGTGCAAAAAAATATGTTTTTACATTTGTAAAAAACAAATTTGTACAAAACAAAAAAGATGACTGTTTTGACGTTTGTTGTACATTTTTCATAATAAAAATTGATTTGTCTTACATTTTCAAAATTAGTGATGACTCTCTAAAATTTGTTGTACATTTTTCATAAATTAGTAATATTTCTTTCAAATTTGTTGTACATTTGTAATAAGGGATGCTTACCAATTTCTCCCGATAACTAAATTTGTAGTTAAATAGGTCGTACGATTTTTTTGCTCCAACATGTCTCATAAAAAAACATTTTTGTTGCAATAGATCCTCTTAGAAAATAGGTAGTGAATATTTAAGAAAATTAGTTTTAAGATGATCAATGACGAAATTTCTTAGGTAATCGAAACTTATTTGGCAAGCTTCCTTTTAATAAATTAGTACCATTTCTTAAATAATTAACAATATTCCTTAAAAAGTTATTATTCTTTCTTAAAAATTCTTTCTTAAAAAAGTTAGTATTTCATAAAAATTTACAATATTTCTTAAAAATGGATTTTTATTTTGTAAAATGCCTCTTAAATAAGATATTAGTTGAGAGCATGGACTAAGTCTTGATGGTGATATGAAAAATGTTATTACATTTATTGTAGCAAGGTCGTTAGTGGTGGTATTACCAAATTAAAAGAACATTTGGAACTTGGGAGGAGTGGAAATTATAAAATCATTACAATAACTTCTAATTAACTTTTATGTAACTTCTGTTTGAAGTCTTATGTGTTACTAGATTGTTTTGCTAACTTACTACTAGTTTGATGCGCATTAGTATAATCAATTAGATAATGCTATGTATATTAAAGGATGGTTTTGAACTTATCTAATTAGGCCACATTATTAATCTTTTTTTTTTTTAATTTATATTTTTCAGAATTTTTTAGGCTCTCTAAATAGTGTATCTTTGCGTATCGCACGATACTGCGACCAAGTTGAAAATCGGGTGTCCGATATGGAGATCGAGACCGAGACTTTGAACCATGGGTTGTTCGGATTGGTAACCTTGTAAACTCACGAAATTTTATATACTATATTAAGAAATAGGACTACTCATTTGGGACTGACTAAAAAGGAAAGTAGGATTATTAATTTGGGACGACGGGAGTATTAAGGAAATAAATAAACCATTATTGGCTTATTGTATGCTTCTATTGTTTTAGACAAAGCATCTTTTTAATCCTTTTGTTACATTCTTTAAATCATACATTGCATTTTTACTAATAATGGCTAAAATATTGATTGTTAATACTGGGACACCACTTTTGGAGACCAAGGTACTGAACCCCCCATATGTCAGGTCAGTGATCCTGGATAGAGGTACGTAGGGGGTGCATAGATCCCCGTAACTACCATATTCAGTTATTGTCTTAGTGGGAATGACTAGTGGATTAAAGCATTGAAAGAGGTGAAGCAGGGGATTATACCGGGTTCATAAGATGCAGTGAAACCTGGTGCTAATCCGGCAAATTCATTCTTATCTGGAACCAATTTGTTTGCTTGCGTCTGATTAGTTAGTTGGTGAGGATAGCTCGGTTTGTCCACTCACACCTCACAGGGATCGCATTCACTGATTGGCGGGGAAAGTTATACTTGAACATACTGCTCATTACTTCCCTTTAAAATTAGTAGATCAAACAACTCAACTCAAAAAATTATGTCCCAACAACTTGAGGACTACCTTAATCATATCTCACTACTCTGCTCTTCTATTAGAATTAGTAGCTCCAAGAATCTCAGTAAAATTAACTGAGGCGGAGTAAATTGCTTAATTGGCATCGGATCAATAGATATGTATCGTATTGCATGAAAAACATGGCGTAAAAAATGCAGATAGATTGTATAATTGTATAGCGACAAACCTCCAAATCTTGCAGAACCTTCAGGTTGCTCGTGTGCATATGTAAGATTATAGAACTCTTTTGTTTGGTAATTATAAAGATAACCTGCACGAGAAATCCAATTAATGCTCAGACACATGAAAAAAGTGGGCACACACAAGCTTACCGTGAACTACTACAGTCTACAGCCTTCACCTATTCTGAATTCAGGTCACAAAAATATCTATACTCGATCCAAATTCATCGTTTCAAACATGCTACAGAAATGCTGATTCAAGTAGTCTGACTAATCAGGGTATAAAACATCATAAATTTGACTGTTGCTTAAATAATAGCACAAAATAAGAAGCAGAAAAAAAACAAAATAGTATTGAACTGTTGTTAGAATTTTTTCTTTCTGGCAGACTGTCAGTCCACTTCTCTTGTAAACTCCTCCCTATAAGCGCTATTATATCTATTTCTGATTTTAAAAATAATAAAAAATAAAAGCTAATATAAAATAAAATAAAATAAAAACAGGCATCAGATGAATGTGCAGACAACTAGAATCAAACATGATCTGGCCCAGCAAAATAACACAAGGCCATAGGTAGGACCTAAATGCAATACACCAGAACAATAAGGACTTCAAAACAACAAAGTTGCCAAAGAAGGAGTTACATCAGTGATAAATGAATTATACATCTACATATTTGGAAAATGTGCCATTAAATTAAATCATTTTCTGGGACAAAAAATGCTCTTTGCACTTGATATGCATCAACAATATGTAGGGCTGTAAAATGAATCAAGCTACTCGAACTCATCTTATGTTCGCTAGGATAAAAGCCAGTTCAAGTTCGGCTAGTAAAATAACTAACCAAGCTTGAACAAGCTCGATATCTTATTGAGCTCAGTTCGAATGTCTCAATCACCAATAATCGTCCTGAAACAATATAAAAATATCAAGCTACTCAAGCTCGGCTAGTGTTAGTTCGGATAAAAGCTCGTTCGAGCTCGGCTCGTGAAATAAACGAACCAAGCTTCAACACATTGTTAAGGTCGTTAAGCATTTCAAATCAAGCTTGAGTATCTCACTATTTCGCTTGGCTCGAGTCATTTACACCCCTAACGTTATGCAACAAACTGATAACAAATGTCGGCATATAAAAGACAAACAAGAAAACATCTCTAGTAACCCATATTACAATATCAAGCATTAAGATTTAGATTAGCAAGCATGTAAGCATAGTAGTATTCTCCGGTGCCACCCTACATAATAAAAGTTACACAAAAAGAAAGCAACTAATATAAATAAATCGGCCTGTGCTAGGTCAAGGGACGAAAAAATACCTTGACCAGGAGAATACAACAAACTGTTCATCAATATAGTATCATATCCTACAAGTCGATTTATCAGAAGTTGCTGCCACCTGGAAAAAGAATATTTCCATTTCAACGTTTTAGTAATGAAGGAAAATCTAGTATTTCCATTTAATTATATATTTTAAGACAGGTTTTGATGACGTGTACCCTAAGAGCACATGTTAAGATACCAAAATAGCAAGAATATGGGCAATCATGTCTTTTAGCGCCTTGTACAAAGTTTGTTATGACATGTTCTTTCTATTATTGGATTTCTAACAAGTGCTTTAGGGTACACATTAGCAAGACGAGCCTTTAAGATACCAGAAATTTTCCAGCAATATCAACCCTTTTCTATATTGAACAGTTATTCTTGGAAAATATAGGGCAAACTATACCAAGTAATATTGATTTACATTTTTAAACAAATCAAAACAATCAAGTGTTCTCTAGCTAAGGGACCTCTTATAACATTTCTTCATTAATGAATTTAACCATAAATTATAGAAGATAAATTAACTAGACCTGTTTCCAAAGCAGGAATGCCAAGCTGAAACGCTAATGTTAACAGTATGAATGTTGTGCTGAAACTTGGCTTCTTCAGGCAGCAAGAAATAACCCTACACAACATATACTATTAAAAATTTAGAAATTAATAAATAAAAATGATAATGACCTTCACAGCTATGGTCAAATCTTTGGTAAAAGTCATTGTTGTCATGTTAAGTGTTATTAAAATGTATAAAAGCAATGAGAAAAGCAAAAAAAAAATAAACAGCGTTGAACCTTTACCTTCTCCATAGTGTATAAATAAGTTGGTTCAAATGTTTTGCTTCTCTTTTCAAGCCACTGCACTGAAATATGAAGCACATCTTAGTATCGGACTACAAAGGGGAAGTTATATAAATTGAAAGGAAAATTACACTCGACAATTCCTCATGTTTTACAAATTTAAAATATATGTAAAATAATAATTAAATTACTGATACCACTAGATGTTAAGATTCAATGATTTACTCTGACACTGCAATGGGAAAATGAAGAAATACCAATTCTTAATTAACATGGATTTCAATTCCAGAAACATATTAACCAGAAACCAAAACTCTAGCACCAGATGTGAAGTTCATTGAATAGGTGGCATATTATTGGTAGTGGTGAGAATCAGAAAATTAGTGCTTTATAAGCCCCAAATTCTATAACTTCATACTTTTTCCAGTTTATCACATCTTACAACTTTAATATACACATATATTACAAAAATGAATCAACACGTGCCTGATTAACAACGCCTAATGTATCTCATGATGAGTTTTGCGTCACTAGCCCTGGGTATAAAACTACTTATATAACGTCTAAATACCATTATCAAGTTTCTTGATGACCTTATGATTAGAAGTATTGATATATTGACAAAATCCAAAAAAATAAACAGATTACATACGAAGAATGTATACAGAAATAAAACCTTAATTTTATCTAGCAGAAACAAAAAAAATGCATTGATGATCAATAATCGAGTGCATCAAAAGAGGACCAGCAGTCCTTTAAAAAGGACAAACGAAAAGACATTATATATCTTAAATACAAAAATATGTCACAAAAGTTCACAAAATACAATCATTGCAACCAAGGGACAAAATCAAAGAATGGAATATGTCTGAAAAACGACGAGGTAGCTTCCCAGGTTGTCGCTGCAAATTTAATATTCTCCCAGTCTCCTTTTCCACCCTCTTTTCTTTATAAAACCAGGCATTTCTTTCATTCGAGAAGCCATAATATAGATGCTTAGCATGACTAGGTAGAGGACCCACTATATCAAGTTCCTTCATCACTTTCCACCAGATAAGAGAAGTTATTTTAAAATGGACCAGCATAAGATCTCTGTCTTCGCTTGAACTATAGCATGGCATATGCTATTCGGGGGATAGAAACCAATTTGGTCTTGAAACTTGGACAATAATATAGCACGTGCCAAATTGCAATGGACCAACACAGGTACGCACGGATAGCAGGCCACGTGACATTTTAAAGAAGGGGGACACTTTGCGGACACGGCCAAAATATATGAACTTTAAGAACTTCTAGTGTCATAATGTAAAATTAAATCTTTTAGTCGTTCCTTATAAAAATGAATTAAAAGAATGAAGTCAGTATCTTGCTCGCTTTCAATCTGGACTTACTAATGGTTTAAGTGTTTGAACATTTTAATTTTAATAAATTAGTTTGACCTCTAAATTTTGTTTTTGAAGTTCAAAATAGTGAATATATATATATATATATAGAGAGAGAGAGAGAGAGAGAATAAAATTATAAATAAAAATATATATATTTTTTGTTAGCGAGTCTCCGTTGTGTCATGTCCTACTTTTTCTAAATTTGGCGTGTCGGTGTTGTCGGACACGACACCCATACCCGTGTCCGTGCTTTATAAGTCATCACTCTTAATTTCTTATCACTAGCAAACTCCTATTTTATGTCCATGACAAGTCAATTCATATGGTTAAAAAGAAAGATCAAAACAGACACATGGACCTAAATATCTACATCTTAAAATCAATATTTGTGGTCCCATTGATGCTAAAAATAAAACCAATATTGACAATCTGAAAGATGACCCCTATAAGGACAATAACAAAGGAGATAAATCTCACACAAGAGTAGACTGTTGCAAATAAGTGTATCTTTGGAAATAGATACAGGGAGATATACTAATATTGTATCCGAAAAGACTGACTAAATTTGTGTCTTCCTTGGGGGGATCTTTGCTTAAACCATTTGAAGATGCTCCTCTAATCCTTATCAATTTGGGGTTGAAACAAGTGGTGCGGTGAACAAAAGCGTTGTTCAGTAAAGCCATTTGTTCATTCTTTTAGTTAATCTGAAAGTTGTGTTCGGCTTGAAGAAGATTTGCTATGGGTTATGTCTATATTCCTTCCAATTTTTCAGATGCAAAGCAAACGCAGCATAAAAATACCAAAATAAAACTCACAATCAACCAGAGAGGAGAAACTCTCAATGTCATTCAATAATTCAGGAAATGAGGATTTCAATGATATTTAAAGACATGGGATACTTGGGGTTCCAGGTATCCCTAATATTAAATGACCAAAAAGGACATAAAAAGGAGAGGCCTATAGCACTCAACTATACAAATAAGCCCACTTGTTTTACATCACTTTCAGTCATTTTTGTATAGTATTTATGTTTCGCCTGTTGTAAGATGATCTGTGGACTGCTGGTCCACTCCTTTGTAATCCTTTATCGTCTTATTAATTTAATCTCTTTGTTTCTGATAAAAATAAAAAAAACTTGAATTTTGAACCACATTGCAAAACTATTATGTTGCTCAGATCTAACACCAAGCTAGAGGTGAGGTGTTCACTGATATTTCCTATTGGCGAGAAGCTTTCTCACCAAGCTAGAGGTGAGACGCTTATGGAATTGATATACTAACGTGCAACATGCTAGTGTGTTAGCCCCTTCTACTTCATTGGTGGCGAAAAGTACAATCTTTGTGTTATGGGTCTAGTCAAGATTTATAGATGAGTTAGTGGGTATTTCAGCACCTACTACTCTTATACCTTTAAAAGTGACCGATATTCTAAATTGACTAGCCTTTATTCAAATAGTGTAAGCTGGTGATAGCTCGTGACTATAATAATTACCTGCCAATGAGTTGACCCTATCCAAGTGAAGTATACGTAACCATTTAGGAACATCAAGATTCAAATGTATACCTGCAATATCCTGCAGTTTGAGGTTCATTATCAGCTGAGAAAATATTAAGATGCGACTCAAATTCAAGTTAAATCCATCAGAGGGTGCCCGTACTTATTTTATTTTTGATAAAAGAAAAAACAATGTTCTAAAAGGCTCTAGGCAGAAGGTTGGAGGCCGCCTAGGCAGTTTTTACTGTTATTTTTAAATATAATATTCGAAAATATTAACTACTAGCAAAGATAGACAATTCAACAGTCTGTATAGCCAAATCAATGTAATTCAATTTAGCAATAATTGTACATACACCAAAAGAGTGTATATATATTTAGGCCTAGGTGGGGTGGTGGAGCACTAGTAGCTGGCGCCCTAGGTGGGATTTCTAAACGTCGTACCCAGTGCACAAGGCTCCCACTCTACTGCGAGGTCTGAGAAAGGTGAATGTCGGCTAACCTTACCCCCATGTTTTATAAGGAGAGGCTGCTCCCATGTCTCAAAGCCGAGACCAACCGTAACTTGGGCAAGTGCACTTGCCATCGCACCGAGGCGGGATTTCTATAACATGGAAAAAAAGGGGGAAATCACAGAGAGAGAGAGAGAGCAGATGTTATGTGTCACATCCACCGATCGCATGTGTCACATCCACCGATCCACATCTAAAAATAAGAATTAAATAGCCAAAAAAATGCTTATTTTTTGACAAATCGGAGTTCAATAATCTAAAAGAGAACTTGGAAGGCAAAATGGAGTAGTGTATCCCATTCTTATCAACTCTGGAGATTAAAATTAAAAAAAATAGAGATCTAACCATAGAAAAGTGAAAAGGCTGGCTGGTAAAAAAATGGTTAGTTCATGAACCAGTGGATCAAAGAGATGGGTTTGGGGAGGAAAAGCAACTTGAGACAAAATAAGATTAATACGATCTTACGATGGGAAAATAATATTGGCTTTACTAGATGACAGAAAGGGGTCCGTACTAAGGACTGCATATGACAAATAAAATTTAGCACTTCCAATGAGCATAACGGCTTCCCCCCCCCCCCCCCCCCCCCCCCTCCATCCAACCTACCAACCAAACCCACCATAAGCCTGCTTCTTCCAACCTCCTCCTCTCCCCGCCCATCCCCCACCTCCCGCGCACAGAAGAGCAAAGAAGCCAAATCTTTACAATGGCTAGGCGCCACGATAGATTGTGACTCCCTCCTCCAATTTCCCCCTACTACCGAAGAGTCGCTCACTCCAACACTAGCCACTTGCCACTTCGCAGCCAACTTAGGAGACTCACCTCCGGCCGCCGCCTCTAGACCAACACAACATTGTTAGCACACTTGGAGCTCTCATCGAATCGAAATCACCTGAATTAGTGCACTTTTGTTTCAAATTGAGACAGCTCCTAAACCTCACCATTTTCCTTCTAAAAACATCACAGGCTTCTTATTAAATTAGTTACTTTTAGGGTCATTCATAAAGACAAGTCCCAAGCACACATCTCCCAACACCTCCTTTGGGCAAGAAACCTCCAAGATCACGATATCCTTTCCCGTCCCCTCCTTGTCACCTGTCCCCCAAGCCACCTTCTCCTCATACCCTTCCTTCCCTTGCACGTTGAAACTCACACTCCTCCAGTGGAGACCGCGCCTTCTTCTTGCCAGAAGTCATATATCTTGATCATGGTTCAAAGTCTCGGCCGAGTTCACTCGGAATCGCATGCCACCGAACCGAAACCGAGTCGCGATTCAAAAAAAAAATTAAATCAGTAAAATATCGCAATATCTCGGCGATACCTCGGCGATTCCGAGATATTGGCTGAAATATCGTCCGAGACAGTAAAATCGAACGAGCTATCGGCGAGATTATTTTGGTTGGAAAAAAAAAGAAGAAAAAGGGAAGATGGAAGAAGGAACGAGGAGGGAAAAAAAACTAGCCTGCTTCTTCTTCTTACTCCGTTAGCTTCTTTGTCGTCTTCTTGTATTTGAAAGAAACCCGATCGGCGTAGAAAGAAACCCAACTAATGTTTTGAAGCCTCTTTTGTCTTGTGTTTAAGAGGTCCGTCACTTTTTTTTTTTAATTTGAACTGATAAAGGAAAAGAAAAGTTAGTGGGGAGATGCCATCTGTGTAAAAAAAGAAGAGAGAGAATGAAAAGTCCCGTCTCTTTTTTACTTTATTTGAACAGATAAAGGGCAGAAAAGTTAGTGGGGCAATCATGCTAACTATGGAAAAAAAAGAGAGAATGAAAATGCTAGTTTAATATATTCTCTTGTCAACAAAGATAATTCTGTTTGCTTGACCAACAAATTAGGACGTTCTATTTTCTAAAAATTCGAGTGTTTAAAACCACCATTTTTTCTCATTGTTTAATATAAATAAAAGTTACCCTATTAGTTGTCTTGTATAAATAGAATTTCTAAGAATACCTAAAAATAATATTTTGTATAAAAAATATTTAGAATTCTTATAAAAAATATTTAGAATTTCTAAAAATTCTTAAAAATAATGTTTTGTACAAACTATGTTTTAAATTCCCTAAAAATAATGGTATGTACAAATAATGTTTAAATCTAATAAAAAAATGTTTAGAATTTCTAAACAATTCCTAAAAATAATGTTTTGTGCAAAAAATGCTTAGAATTCTTAAAAAAATATAGAGAATTTCTGAAAATAATGTTTTGTACAATTAAAGTTTAATAATCTTTAAAAAAATGTTTAGAATTTCTAAAAATACCTAAAAATAATGTTTTGTACAAAAAATGATTAAAATTCTTTAATTAAATATTTAGAATTTCTAAAAATTCCTAAAAATAGTGTGATTTAGAATGGTTGTAACAAATTCCTAAAAAGTCCTAAAAATATTTTTTTCTTCTCTATTAATATTGGATTATTATGGAATATTGAATCTGACAACTCCGTCGCGCTTCAATATAACCAATTGTCAATGTTATTCAAATTTAAGGATGGTTTTGAA
This sequence comes from Sambucus nigra, assembly GCA_949130495.1. Lineage (NCBI taxonomy): Eukaryota > Viridiplantae > Streptophyta > Magnoliopsida > Dipsacales > Adoxaceae > Sambucus > Sambucus nigra. The sequence goes on along the minus strand of OX422207.1, from coordinate 30,543,497 downwards.
CGAATCTGATTGGTCCACATTGTTAATCTTATTCTTTTTTAATTTTTTATATTTTTTTCAGAATTTTTTGTGCTCTCTAAAGAGCATATCTTTGCGTATCGCCCGATACCGCGACCGAGTTGAAAATCGAGTGTTCGATACCGAGACTTTGAACCATGATCTTGATGAAAGCACCACCCCTCCTCTTCCACGGAAATCGAAAACCTCAAAGATCCACTCTCCATCACCTGCACCCCACTGCGTACTAAAATTCTAGCCCATTTAAAATGCTCTCTCCCCAAAACATATCTATCAACAGCCAAAAATCCTTCGCACCTATTACCAATGACCTTAAAAAACCTCCAAATCCCAAACATCAGGGTATACCACAAACCTTCGCCCACATAGACGATGGCAAAAGTCCAAGAAAACAGGAGTCCGTTGGAAGGACCACTCGTCAAACTCCCAACACTTCCTCGCCGACACCTCCAACGGGAACACAAAGGAATCTATCCTCCTCAATCCCATATACTCCGACCTTACCAGGTTCTCTCCAATTAAGTCTAACCCAAGACAACATCTCCTTCAAAAGAGGAGCTTTTGGCTGAAGGCCACCCACCCTCCCCACTAGGCACCTTCTCACAAAGGCTAGTCTATCCACAACAGATGCCCCTCTGATCTCCACGTCAACACCCACCTTCTCACTCCCAATAACTTGCAAAGGAGATTTCGGCCACATATGCAACGCTGAAACTTCCACTTAAAAGGGTAGTTTGGGGTTACTCTCCTCACTCTTGAACAGCTTCCAAAGCTTTGAGGAAAGAAACCACACCAGGAGGCTTCGAAGTCTTGAGAGTCCGCACTATGGGCTCCAAACAGCAGAACAGATCGGCCACAACACCCCACCCACCACCAAGCAACAACTTTGGGATTCTTATGGCCGAATATAATTTCCCTCGCAGCATTTCTTCTCTTAAGACACCATCTCTCTATTTGTGGACGACAACTTGTGAAAGCCTCCTCCACACCCACCCACATCCTTGATCAATGATTGATGACAGCCAAAGCAGCTCACCTTAAAAAAAAAAAAAAATCGCTATTGTCGCCACGACTCCTCTCAACCATCTTGAAACGTCAAAAACCTTGGCCACACTCGGCACAGACCTCAAAGCACTGAAACCCTGCTTGAAAAAATCTCATGATTTGATCCCAAGTGCATTGTTGTTTAAGGCGCTAGGTGCACCTAGGCGCAAAGGTGTCTCTGGAGCCTAGGCGCAAGGCGAGGCGCGCGCCTGATTGAAGATAGGCGCACCTTTTTTGAAAAAAAAAAATAAAAAAAAAAGTTTGGGAGAGCTATTCATAGATTATTTAGAGAGACATGGTCAACCGGATGAGTACGACTTTGAAGAGCTCCAGGAGAAGTCTCTCTTACTGGATTGGCTCTCAAGAAAGAGAATGTCCTCTCAAGGCGGGTCTTTCAACCGCCTCCTTGAAAAATCACCTGACATTCCTCTAGTTAACCTGTCGCGGGGTAGGGAGGTCCCTCTAGTTCAGAACCTTTCTCCCAAAGCCTCCCCCGATTCAAGCAATATATTGATGTTTTAATAATATCATGACATCAATGATAAATTTAATGGCATAATTAAGATTCCAAAATTTAACATATTATCATGTAAAGCTATACTTTAACCAAAAGGCAACAATACAAAAACTAATTTCAATTCATCAAACAATATGAAATATACTATAAAAACAGTAATTAAATTGCAAAACAGTAATTAATTAAATTGCAAAACAGTTCTAAAAAAATCAGTCTTTTTTCTTTCTTTATATTTCAACTGATATTTTTTCTTTCTTTTTACAAAAAACAGTAATTAATTAAATTGCAAAACAGTTCTAAAATTTAAAAAAAAAAGTCAGTATTTGTTCTTTCATTTTATTTCAACTAATATTTTTTTTTTCTTTTTTTTACAGAAAACAATAAAACAACTCAGAAAATGGAAGAAAAAACAGGGAGGAAAGGGGAAAAAAGTTGCCGGAAACAGGAAAAAAAGAAGGAAAAAAAGAAAAGAAAGAAAAAGACTGACAGGAAAACAGAAAAAAATATAGAAAAGGAAAGAAAAACAAAAAAGAAAGGAAAAAGAAACAAAAAGGGAAAAAAGAAAAGAAAACAGAAAAAAAAAATAGATACCTGTTAAAGAGAAGAAAGAACTTGCGCCGGAGAGAAATAAGAGCCGCCGGAGAAGAATGAACAGCCGCCCGGTGAAGGAGAGAAGAGTATAGCTGCCGGAATACAGAAATAGAAGAGTTTGGAGGGTTTTGTTAGACTAGGGTTCCTCTTTTTTTTTTGATATTTTGGTTTGTTTTGTTAAAAAAAACGTGCGGTTATGTTTTACAAATAAAGGAACTGGGTTTTTACCAAAACTAATGAACCAAGACACCTGTTAAAAAAAAAAAAAAAAAAACAGAAATGGAGAAGCGCGCCTGGGCGAGCGCCCGGAGCCTAACTGCGCCTAGCGCCTTGTCCAATAGGCGCGCGCCTCTCTCAACCCGCCTCGCCTGACCCCCTTTGAGGCGCCTGCCCTGCGCCTGTGTGCGCCTAGCGCCTAGGCGCGCCTTTAACAACTATGCCCAAGTGTTCCATGGCTCACAAAATATTTTACCAACACTGAGACAGAAAAAATGCAGCCACAAGATAAATCGTGAGAAGATAACAGAAGCCTTCAAAACCAACTATCCGCAGCAGCAAACACAAAGCAAACAACCATACTACACCCATACTCCTTGAGTCGGACTGAGCAGAGATGACGAACAGCACAAAACGAGGACGTCGAAGGTGACAAACAGAGATAAACGCGCTGAAAAAGTGGCGTGTGAACTGGCCAGAGATGCTCCAGAAGGGTTTGCGACTGGCTTGAGGCTACGAGCCGATAGTCCACACGCCGAAGTGGAGATTGGATGACCAGAGATCTGCACTATTCATATCTCAGAACAAAACTCTGCGAAGTGACCAAAGATTACACCAATAACGTCACAGGAGAAAGGCGAGCCCTGTCCTTGCTTGGCTAGGCCGGAAATACCATCGGTTTTGGCCAGGTCAGCTCTCATTTACAATAGAAAGAACAAAAAAAGGACTAAAAGAAGAGAAAAACAGAAGTAAAACTACCATAAGATTCATGGCAAGTATCTGTGATGATCTTGTGTCGCAATTATTAATTTATAACATCGCTAGTTTAGAGCTCTGAATATATCTAATGTACTCACCCATAAACCTCCCAAGATTGGCTTTGAATGTCTCCAGATGAAAGATAAACGCCCATACCATTTTCTGCCAATGTGAATCATTGCTGCTTTAAATGGGTCAATGGCTGATACAGGGAACCTGTTAGAGGACTCATCTTTTTTTATTTTAACAACCGCATCAACTTCTGGCTTAGAGCTTTCAGTGCTGATAGAACTTTCTGGTTGAGATTTGAGAAGCTCTTTAGCAGAATTCCAGGATTTCAGTGCTGATTTACCTTTCTTAGCACCGGAACTAATCCAGTTCAACCAAAACTTTGTCCACTCCTCTTCATTCACGTTTGCAACTTTTTGGCTTTCAGCTTCAATTTCTTTGTTAGGAACAGTCATCACATTATATTCCGAATCATTGTGTGACCACAAGCCAGCACTAGTAATCTGCACACAAAAAAGGAAAATTACAAAAAACAGGAGACATCATGAACATCAGATTTAACCAGCATTTTTTATCAGAAAAGTTACTCAGCATACAAAATCAGCCTAATTAACCGCTGATCAAAATTCAGAGTTTAGCCCGATACGTCCCGGTCATGCTAGTTAGGTAGAGGTTAATGAGTTAGATACGCATGTCAAATAACTAGTCCAAATGACTTTGTATCAATATGGATCCGGTGAAATTTCGATTGTAAAGCGGTATACCAAGATCTCCTAGTCATAATTTCTGTATGGGTCAAGATCCCAGTTGTTTCAAAGGAAACACTGTCTTCAAGAATTCTTCCCTTTTTCTAAGTCACAGGGCTCTACTCTTCCTATTGTGTCAATATATGGAAATCCAACCTTTTATTGTCCCTTTGTAACCTATTTCGAACAATATCCATAACAAGATGTGGTGTTCATGCTGGGTAAGGGTCACATGATTTTTGAATGCGTTACTAGGAAAAAAAGACGAAAGAAAAAGTCGATGAAATCCACCTAAAGTGACTTTAGCTCGGCATTCTGAAGAGACTAGTGAAGATAAGAAGAATTTTACCACTCCGTCGCCACTGTTGGTGAGCAAAGATTCCGAGACTGAGATGAGCGACAATAATGATGACACCCGATTACAACGCGCCAATGTAAGTTATTCGAGGGTTCTCTCAAACTCAATAATAGAAATTTGATTTTAGCACCCAAAACTCAAGATGTGGGAGAAAGAGAAGAGTGCATCTTTTATGGATCACCGCAGCCCTCAAAGTTATCGACCTACTATATTTCTAAGAAGAATCTGGTTATAATGTTGTATTTATAATGTATATGACATATAGAGAGAAGTTTAAAGGTTTGACGGCTAAACCGTGAAAGTATTGTCCATTACCATGTGTCCGTGTTTAAAGAGTTTCTACCCTTATGATTTTTCTGTACTTGTGTAACCAATAACCCTGGCCCCTGGGTATTGTATTAAGATGGCAAAATGAAAAACCCCTAAGGCAAAACTCAAAAGGTGGCTGCTCAAACAAAGAAAAATAGAGAGCTGGAGGAGGGGGGACTTGGAAAAGAAGCAGCAAGGGAAAACCCTAGGCTCATTCTTCCTGCATTGCACGTGCCTACGGTGCATCCAATGTATGGGCACACCATGTATGTCATGCCTATGATACGCCCAAACATCATGCCTAGAACTGGAAGTCATGCCTACAACTACAGCATGTCAGGTGATTAGGTGAACCACATTCTGACACAACACATTACGTGCCTACTGTACATCAGGATGTGTGTATCGTCTCTATGTTACACCCAGTATTGTTTCAGTTTTATTAAAAAAATCAGAACTATGGTTAATGCCTATGATATGACCAAGGAACAAATTGCAGTCAATTGTACATTTAGAAAGTTCAGAAGCCAAAATAAAATTTTTGAAACTTAGATAGGGGTCTACAAGAAATTTTATTAAAAAAAAATTTAGAACCCTATGAAGCGGAGAGAGAGAGAGAGAGAGACATTATTTTAGGAGAATCGAAGAGTAGTATCATGAATTTTTTATATATTTTGACCCTAGTTTAATAAACAAGGGAGTCAAAATCTTGTACCAACAAATTTTCCGAGCATAAGATGGGTAAATGTTTATTCTATCAGTTTTGCTCCATTTTTTTCCAAAAAATTTCTCCAAATATCTAAGGGGAAATTGACCTTCTGACATTGAATGTGGCCTCGCACATGCAGTGAGGTGATGCTTATTAGAGGAAAAAACAAAATGGAAGAGTTAAACCTAGCCACTGGCTTAACATTTAGGACAATCTCAACTTTCCTTTGTACTTCTACATTTTAGGGAGTCAAAAACAAGTTACCGTACTACATAGATTCTAATTCCTGGTGTTTTCAACTATCGACCTCAATTTTCTGTATTTTTCCTTTGTAATTCCTTTTACTCCCTGCAATTTGACTCTTGCCACTTTATGTTTTCTACTTGCGTCTTGTTTTGCAAGACTTGCTTATCATCCCAGCCATCTCTATCCCTCCCCTTTGAAGCCAGTTGGAACCACAATGTTCTTTCTCTAACCCATTGTGAGTTATACTAACCAGGGTTTTTGATGCCTACCTACACAAGAAACAACAATTCGCGAAATACAAATAAGCATCGAACATCTCACACCTTCAATGATGTGAATGAAGAATACGGAGGATATTTTGGTCATTTTTAGGATTTTGTAATATTTTTGTTATTTTCTTTTATTTTGTTAATTGGTTGTATTTTCCTTTTGTTTGTTTAGTATTCAGAGATGGGAAGGAGAAGTGGCATTAAGGGGTACATTTGTAATTAGATCATTAGTTGCTTAGAGCCCAAGCTACTTTCCACCTATAAATACCCCATTTGTAGCCTCATTTGAGGTATTCTATATTTTGGGGAGTTTAGTGATTAAGGGTTGAAGTGTGAGATATATCTTCTTCTTACTACCCATTTGGCGTCATTTACGTCAATTGGTTTCAGAGCCTCGTTGGTTCTACCCGTTGTTGTAAACAACATCAAGATGGGTTTTAAGAGGAGATATGCTCCCGTGGAAACTCGTAATGATCGAATCACGCGAATCTTGGATCACCTCTTGATGTGAATGGAGGATCTTGAGACTCGCCTCTCTTCCACCACCACCCAAAACCCTAGCCACCAAAACAACTCTACCTAAGCTTCCGCAGCCCATTTCACGCCCCTTCCCCCAAAAAAATCAACCCCACCAAACCCTAATGGCCAAACCACCGCAGTGGCAACAAGCGGCCACCGTGGCCAGCTCTTGCAGGCCTACCACGCGTACATCATACCACCCTTTTCCAACCTTGTTCAAGGCTCCCCTTGGCCTAGGCTCCTCACAACTGTCATGGGCCAGACCATCTCCGATCAGCCTTCTTGGCTCCATTCCGGCGGGGACAGGCGCTACCCCCTTCGCTACCACCAAAACAGGTCCCTGACAGCCCCAACTTCCCCCCGTCCTTTTGGTCGGACCACTCTCCAGGTGGTCAGATGCCCTTCCCCTACCCTTGGCCACCCCGAACAGCTAGGGTTCTGCCCTAATGGTGGTCGGGGGCCACCAGAGGCAGCCCCTAGTCCCAATGGTCCCCTCTCCCAAGCCAGCCAAACCCAGGACAGTCCATCACTCACCGATCCTTCCCCTCTGCCCCTCGATCCAACCACGCACCCACTTCTGATGGCCAAAACACATCCAACTCCTACCGTCGGGCAAGAAACCCTAGGGTTTCAACCCATTTTGGCCCAAACTCCCTCCTATGCTAGCCGACCTATATTCTGCCCTAGGTGGAACCCTCCAACAAATTCAAGAACTAGGATTTGGCACCAAACAAGTGATTTTTGACCCAGGTGGAAGCTATTTTTGATGATTCACATGAGAGGCAAGGGGAAGATGATCTTGAAGCAAGAACTGAAGGATCTTCCTCAAATTTTCAGAAATTACTTTTGGCCCCAAAAGTTTTGCCTCTTCTGCACATTTTTGGCGTTTTTCACGTGATTCTCCAATTTTGAAGAAGCATTTTGGGCCATCCCATATATTTGACAAAATTATTTTGGGACCCCATAATTTTTTCTTGTCTTCTCGGCCCCATACTTCGAAGATTTTGTGCAACCTCAACTTTCAAAGCTCGAGGACGAGCTTTTTCGAAGGCGGGGAGAATGATGTGAATGAAGAATGTGGGGGATATTTTCGTCATTTTTAGGATTTTATGGTATTTTTGTTAGTTTCTTTTATTTTGTTAATTGGTTGTATTTTTCTTTTGTTTGTTTAGTATTTAGAGGTGGGAAGGACAAGTGGCATTAAGGGGTACATTTGTAATTAGATCATTAGTTGCTTAGAGCCCAAGCTACTTCCCACCTATAAATATCTCATTTGTAGCCTCATTTGAGGTATTCTATATTTTGGAGAGTTTAGTGATTGAGGGTTGAAGTGTGAGATATCTTCTTACCCATTTGGCGTCATTTACGTCATTCGAACTCCAAGGACAACTTCAATAAATAGTAAGGGGCACTCACAGATACAAGTTATCACGCAAGGCAAGCACAACCAAACGCAAACGTAACACAAGGTATGACCTTTTACGACTCTCAAAGAGGAATCGATCCCCACACACCATGTTAGCCTAAGTCAGGCAGGGATTATGAGGGTCAATTGGCCCAGGTCTCAACCCCCTTTGAGAACCCCTAGAGTACATGGATTGGAGGATAGAGAGTGATATACCAAAATACACCCTCGGCCAGGCCGATGGTAGCCTCGTCTTGGACGAGGGTCCAACTCTACTACCCCGGGGGGTCATACTGAAGAAGGGTGAGGCCAGACAGGCCGACCCCGTCATCTGAGATCGGACGACCCTGCGACACGCCGACCCCATCATCTGAGACCGGACGACCCTGCGACAGGACGACAGTGAGGAGGCCGACCCTACTATTTACTTTGACTAGAGCCCAAGCCCGTGGGGATAGAAGCCTCGTCTTCGGGTGACCAAGTGATAGGCCGACCCTATGAGGGGGCGACAGCGCGAAGCCTACTTCCAGCAGTGTCAGCATCAACCTCAGCCTTTGCCTGCCACCATAAGCCGAGGATGACATCATGGCGCATGATTTGGGAGACGCGTGGGGCAGTGCGCGTAGGACTCATATAGCACGTGGATTAGACCGTTATAAGAATATCCCCTCACGTGAGGGAATATTATGTCATCATTAACCGCAAGTGGCACAGCCAGGTGTCAACAGGGAATTGGCTAGATCATCATTCACATGCACAATGCATGCTAGAGGGTACACTACTCCCCCCAAGCCTTATATTATACTTGTCATCTTCAACCTTGCAAGGGATGGATCATAAAAACCCTAATGAAAACTCTGCTTGTACACAGAAAAGAGAGAGTGAGCTTATGAGCATTGTATCCAAGGCCATTAGTGCCCATACTTAGTGGATCACACACTCACAGTGGGCGTAGGCCTAATTGGTTGAACCACTATACATCACTGTCTTTATTCCTCTTATCCTCATCCCCTTCTATACACTTATGCACATACATAACTCTATTGATGCCATTGTTATTATCGCTTGAGCTCATCATCTCTTATCTGGTAGAGCTAAATCTTAGCATCATCAGAGAGTATGGACTTCTTTAGGCTACCAAAGCTAACCACCTCAAAAAGAGATGAACGGTACTTTACACCCCCATCCCCACTCCCTCCCCCCACGCGAGATCATCTCAATGTACCCTCTCAAACTAACCCTCTAACAACCCACTCGAAAGTACCTCGTTAGCCCATCGAAGACAAGCGATTGTCCTCGCCCAAAAAACCTATCAAAAACACGAACATTAATTGGCATATGACAAACTGCAGGCCAACTCTTATTTTATACCACCTCAGCTCACCAACTCTTATTCAATACCAGCTCAGCCCACCAACTCTTATTCAATACCACCTCAGCCTAGGGGTGCACAGCGAAACTGAAAATCCGATAAACCGAACCAAACCGATGGTATTGGTTCGAGTTTTTAGAGTAATGGTTCGGTTCTGGTTCCAAAAAAAAAACGATATTTCGGTTCGGTTCCCGATTCCAGGAAGAAAAAAACCAATTTGATTCAATCCGAACCGAACCGATTATATAAACACATATATATTTATATTTATATATTTCTTTTCCCCTTCTTAATCCTCCCTTCTCTCTCTCTCTACAAAAAAAAACCTCTGCACCTCAACCGAATAACCCTCACTTGAGTTCCCGACCTCCGACCCTCACCCACGACGCCCCAAACCACTGTCGGTTTGCCCCCTTGCCACCGCCAACCAGCCATCTTCTTCCCCTTTCCACCGCCGACCTGCCACCCCGGTATATGGATGTGTGTGTGTTAACAGTTTGATGCTCCAACCAGCCATCTTCTTCCCCAAACCACTGTATGTATATGGAGGTGTGTGTGTTAACAGTTTGATGCTCCGAACCAATTTTGGGAGTTCCCTTTAATTTTAGGTTTTATTTTCTTGCTGCCATAAAACCCATTTTGGGATTGGATTGTGTTAACAGTTGATGTTCGTATTTTTTTCAACATTTTGGAAGAACCGGGAACCGATCCAAACCAACCAAGAACCATCGGTTCGGTTTGGTTCGGTTTCAAAAAATATTGGTTCCGATTCCAAAATCCTGGAACCGAACCACCCCGGTTCTGGTTCTGGTTTAGTAATAAACCCGATCCAATCCGAACCGTGTGCACCCCTACCTCAGCCCAACAATCACCACCCTCTATCAAATAAGCAGAGAGTCAATGGTCAAAAATACGCCAAGTCAAATTATACCCCCCCTACCTCATTAATATGGGTTAATCAATTCCTACCTACCTAGTACTCTCTTTAACCTCAAGAACATAATTATCAACCAACGTCCATTAAAGCGACCTTCCCATCATGTGTTGAGACTGCCTTCACATTTTGATTCTCTATTGGCGTACCTATTCTCTCACCCTCATTTGCATATGCTCTAAGAGGTTCTCTCTAATTTGTCCTTCATATAAGTTCTTCGGGACGAGTGACATATAGGATCTTGAGGATCACTCCTCTCAAAGGACCACCGACTCGCTACCCTCTTACACCCACAATGTGACTATTTTCAATATAGTTACTTAGACCCTATACAAAAAGTCCTGCTGATTATAGCAAACATGAGCAATTATATGGGGAAAGTTTTTAACAATGACCCCATTATAAGTAACACTCAAGTGAATTGGATTAAGTTCGCACAAAAATACCAGATTTTGTGTAAGAGTAAAGAATTGTAATGCATAGTTCACATGCACAATGCAGATGTGCAAAAAAATGGATTGAAAGGGATATAACATTGAGTCAGTGAGTTCGAACAGGGAACTCATTTAAGTGTAAAAGAGTAGGACGTCTCTCAGGGACTAATTTAAGTGTAAAAGAGTAAGACATCTCTCATAACGACGACAAAATAAGCAGATAAGAATGTAAGTGAACAAAATAAAAGGTTACATCATGCACAAGAAGATCACAAACCTTGATCTGAATGAGTTGGGCCTTTGTTGTCTCAACTCCAGTTAGCTCACTTGAACAGCCAGGCTTCACATAAATATAACTCGATTTTAATTAAACGGTTTGTACAAAATTGGAAATAAATCTATAGAGAAAAAGGTAAGTAGGAAAATTGGTTAACACGCATAAGAAGTAAACTAACAAACTCAAGATTTTCTATCTTTAATATTTCAAAATAAAATTAAAAAAAAATAAAAAAAAAACTTGCTTTCCGTCACTTCTCTTCAAATAATATTCCATATTCTGATCGTAATACTACAGAGAACTGTGTCACAACCTCATACGAATCCATTGACTTCTAATACCTACAACTAACAATCTTAGTATACAAATTATAGAAATAGTAACAAAATCATCAGTAGCAGCTAGCAATGCCTTGTCAACACATGAAAATTTAGCCATGGGTATTTACACACGTATGCCCATACATATAGAATTTCATCAATATCAGGGCATGAATGTGCTGCCACACATAGTAGACAAATGTGTGTATATATAACTACTGAAGGGGAATGTTATTATGAGAAGTAACTTCTATCACTTTCAATCTTATATGTATCTCCTCTGCTGGTGGTAAATCAAGATCGACATGCAAAAAGTTTATTATGTATTGTATTCCATGTACAAGCTTTTGGAGTATAGCAGGATTATTTTAGGGTGTGGATTTACTGACATAACCCCATATGATGTAGCAAATTATAACATCTACAGGCTCCATATGATGTATTGTATTCCATGTACAAGCTTTTGGAGTATAGCAGGATTATTTTAGGGTGTGGATTTATTGACATAACCTCATATGATGTAGCAAATTATAACATCTACAGGCTCTATGAGATCATAATACTATGCACCTGTTTCATAAAGATAAAAGAAACCTTTGCACTGAGAAAAAAGGATTCTGGGAAGGGTGAGAAATCATGAACCCAACCATGGGTAGTAGGGTTTTATAAGGGTTATTTGTAATTTAGGGTTCAACAGTTATTCATAATATGAGCTTGGGGTCTAAAGTTTTCACTATTGCCCTTTGAGATCCATTTTGGACTTTCTATGACACATTTTCTATTGCACTTTGGGATCCATTTTGGACTTTTGCGACACATTTAAAAATAAAGTTTTGCAAAAAAATCTAAAAATGTCACAAAAAGATGGACGCAAAGAGCAATAGTGAAAAATGTAGAACTTAATCTCAATGTTACTAATAACTAGCGGACCCCAAAATATAAATAAACCTTTTTTTTTACTTTATCTCGTGAGATCATTCGGTATATGGAGATACTCATACATAGGAATGGCAACATGGCACAATAATAAGACACGAAATGACATCAACCCGAAATTAACATATCATGTTCGTATTGGGATTTTTTACACGAAATCGTATTGTGTCGTGTCACGTTCGTGTCAAAAAAAACTATGACTAGTGTTATCATGTTGAGTAGTGTTATTTGTGTTTTACTCGTGTTTTCATGTTTGATTGGTGTAAAAAAAATTAATTGTGGGTCAGTTGTATCATGTCATGCTTAAAATGGGTAGTGTTTGAGTTAGGTAAACAATACATTTTTGTGTCGAGGTTGTTCGTGTCTAAATGGTGTGTGAGGCCATAATAGCCACCCCTACCCCTTCATGTTCATTAAATAAAGTTCTTACCCAACTTGTACTTTATATGCATTCATCCAGTTGCTTATGGGATTAACGAACATGTAAGAGGGTAGGGGTGGCAAGTTTAAAAACGATACGAAATTGACACGATATGTCATCATGTTCATGTCGCATTTTTCCTGACACGAAGTCGTATCGTATTGTGTTTGTGTCAAAATTATGAGTCACGTTATCGTGTTTTACTTGGGTTATCAAGTCTATTTCGGTTTATTATTTCGTGTCGTCTTTTAAACTAGTTGTGTTCGTGTAAGATAAAAAGAGATAAAGTAATGTTGTGTTGTGTCGTGTCCAAAAAGCCTTGTGTCATGTCAGCCACAAACACAACCCAAAAATAGAAATTGTCACCTTTTTAGGAGGGTTGTCTGTCACAACCTTAGCTGGTAGTTCTGTAAGGGTTTGTGGCATAAATGCTTGGGTTGTGACTTGTGTCATAAATGCTTCGGTTGTGACTTGTGCCCGTAGCAAGAAGATAACTAATGAAGAGATGCCGTCCATGGGCATAAATGCAGGCCATGGCAAGAAGATAATGATGAGATGCAGACCCAAAGAGAGTAAGGGCTTTGCTACTATTGTGATGAGCCATTCTTAGGCATGTCTGCTAGTCTAAAACTATTTATATTTTAAATGTGGATGCAGAGGAAGAGCGACCCGCTGAAATTGATAGTTTGAATTGGCTCATGAGGAAGGGGAATCTAGTATCACATTGTCTGCTTGACCGGTAGTGGTGCTCATAAAACTATCAAAGAGTTTTGTGAAAAAACACATCGTCACCATTTTGGTCACTAGTTGCAGCACTCAGTTTTTTGGACTCCAAGTTTGCAACAATTGGTGGTTGTCACATAAAGGCAGGCCCCCATTGGCTGTAAGATCACCCGTCAAAAGAAATATGCTAAGTATAAATGGGTGGAACAAGGCTGCGAGTTGGAAACTAATGTGGGAATTTTGCAAAAGGGGGGCTGTGATATGGCTTTAAGAATGGATTCTGGAAAGTGTAAGTCCAATTCAATCTCGAGCAAAAGAGATTGATCTTCAAGCAAGAGGGTAAAAGGGTTATCATTAATGAAGGAGGATCAACTAATGAATGTTGCCACCTTGATGGAGGCCTTGCAAGGAGAAGATCAACTCTACATAGGGCTTCTAATCATTACTTGTGGAGAGTCTACCACAGAGGTAACCTTACACACTCATTGTTATATGAACTGAATGATTTGTTTGAGGAACCATAAGGCTTACCGCCACATAAATCTTGTAACCACCACATATCCTTAAAAGTAAGGTTGAGGCCACTCGAGTTTTATCATCCAGTTTGTCCCAGATTTCAAATAAATAAATCGAAAAAGGCAGGGAAGGATGTTGTTGCAGATGTCCGGGACCTTCAGATACCCACATTTTCAAAAACTGAGATTAAAAGGATTGTACAAGAAATGTTAGAAAGTGGAATTATTAGACATATCACAAGACATTTTGCATCACCTGTGTTACTTATCAAAAAGGACCAGACATACTGTGCGCATTTTAGAACATTAAATGAGGCCACCATAGAAGATGAATTTCCCATACCTGTTATTGAGGAGCTCTTAGATTAATTGGATAGTGACAAAAAATTCTAATATTGACTTTTCATCTGGTTATCACCAGATACGGGTTTACAATGAAGATATACAATAAACAACCTTTAGAACACACTCAGGCCACTATTAATTTGTTCCCACGCCCTTTGGGCTTACAAATTCCCCACACACTTTCAAGTCACTAATGAATGATATTTTAAGACCATATCTAAGAAAGTTTGTTCTAGTATTTTTTTTTATGAGATTTTAGTGTTCAATCCTGATATGGATAACACATGTGAAATGCTTAGAGGCAAGTTTTTGGGTATTGAAAAGCCAACAATTATATGCAAAAAGGAGCTAGTGTTCAATGGGGCATGATAACATTGAATAACTTGGTCACATTATTTTTGGAAATGTTGTGAGTACTAACCATACCAATCGGTGCTTTAATATTTGTTTGGTAATGGCCACTGCTGCATCCTAATTAGCGCACCATTGGCTTAACTTTTGAAGAAGAATGTTTTTCAATAGACTAAGGAGGCTACTTTAGCATTCATTGAACTCAAGCAAGCAATGTCCAATGTTCCGATCTTATCATGCATAACCTTACAAAACCTTTTGTGATGGAGATAGATGCAAGTGCAAAAGGAGTGGGAGTTGAGGCCTATTGCATTGCTAGACAAAGTTTTTGGTCCAATGAATATGGGGTTGTCCATATATGAGAAAGAGATGTTGGCTATCATGATGGTTGTAACCAAGTGGGGCACCTATATACTGGGGCCTCACTTCATTATTCTCACAGACCATCAAAGTTTGAGGTACTTCATGGATCTAAGGATCACCAGTCCTTCAACAAAAGTGGTTAACCAATATGTTGTGTTTGGATTGTGTGATCGGGTACAGAAAAGGTGTGGAAAATGATTTGGCGGATGCATTACCAGAAGAGATATGGACTTGACTACCTTGCCAGTACTGCTTCTTCAATTGAGCCAATGTGGATGCAAGATGTGATAAAAAGCTACGAAGGAGATGCCCTATTTACCCAGATGATCTCTCAATTATTGATAACTCCACAAATGTGTCTCGGTTTACTTGTGTCCATGGCATTCTCAGAAGGAAAGGAAATATTTATGTGGGCAATACTACCAACTCAAAACAAGGTACTTCAAGTACTACATAGTTCAGCATTTTAGGGAGGCATTTCTGGGTGGAGGTTAGATACAGAAGAGCCAAAAACCTTTTTTTATTGGCATGAGCTCAAGAAGGCAACAAAGCTATGGGTGGGACGTTGTGATGTCTGACAACGACATGAAAATGAGCATGTTGCCTACCCTGGATTGCTACAACCCTTGTATGTGCCAACTCAAGCATGGACCCATGTGTCTATGGACTTTGTTGAGGGACAATAAATTTACAAAGTATGAGCATTTCATTGCTATGAAGCATCCTTACACTGCTGGTGAGGTCACTACCTTGTTCTTGGATAACATATACAAGTGACTTGGCCTCCCCTCATTCATTGTTTTAGATAGAGATCAGATTTTTGCAAGTCATATTTGGAATGAGTTGTTTAAATACTTGAAATGACGACTTTTGAGGCCTTGTATGGAATAGTTCCTCCCCACTGCTTAATTGACATTACCCACTGATTTAGACACTAGAGTAGGAAGAGTGGAAAACATGTTTCAAGAAAGGAGGTTGATGATGGAGATAATTAGAGAAAATTTGGTTCGAGCAAGGAAAGGTAGGCCTGAGAGGATATTTGAGATAAGGAATTAGGTATGTCTAAGGTTGCAGCCTACCGACGGGTTTATGCGGCTCTAAGAAGGAAAATGAAATTAGCAACTTGTTTTTATGGACTTTTTCTCATATTAGAAAAAATTGGTTACGTTGCAACATTCTCAAATTACCATACGGCTCTCGCATCCATCATGTTTTCATGTCTCACGGCTGAAGAAGAAAGTGGGCTTCCAAGTGGTAGTGCAACCAACTTTACCAATGGTGAGGCAAGAAGGACTACTTGTGGAACCAATGGTTATACTATAAAGAAGGCTTGTCCAAAAAGGACACAGTTTCCACTTCCTCACGTGTTTCCACTTCCTCACGTGTTAATCCAGTGGTCCAATACCATCTCAAAAGATGCAAAGTGGGAGGAGTGGTACTCAATTATGACTCGTTTTCCTTCTTTTAATCCCTGAGGCCAAGGATCTCTTTGACGGGAGGGGTAATTGTCACAATGGCCAAGGTAGTTCTAAAAGGGCATATTGGTCATTTTAATAGGGCAAGTGGTTACATTCATCTAGACTATGTTTTGGTGATGTTACGTGTTGATTAGTTGGGTTGGTTCGAGAGGTGGCTACAAATGCTAAGAAATGAGCAGTTAGAATGAGAAGGTCGTTACAACAGCTCATCTATACATTTACATTTTGAGGGTGTACTCAGTTGTATTCATTCATTTTTTTCTCATATTGAAGTAAACCAAATCTTTTCATCTCGCTAATTCTTCATAATTAGTTCGATTGTCATAATTCGTGACAATATCTTATACTCCCTTTGTCCAAAATTAAGAGAGTCCTCTATTTTTTACATTGATTAAAGATACACTCCATCAATTGCCAAGACCAATACTTCTTAATAATTAGCGGATTTGGTTCATTGATTATGTACAAAGAAATGAAAGTGGACTATTAATTTGGGATGACTCAAAAAAAGAATAGAGGACTCTTAATTTGGGATGCAAGTAGTATTATGATTTAAAATGCTAGGCTTACAACTAAATTGTACAACTTTTTTTATGTGGCATCAATTAATGATGGGAGAAAGAAAGATAAAACACAAAAAGTGTGATCCCACACAATCACTGATTGGTGACACGCGTTCAGAAAAGTTACAAAATAAAAACCCTAGACCATAAATTAAAATAAACCAAATCCAAATCAGTTAAAAAACAAGTAATTGACATAAATTGGAAGTAATTTAATCAACTGTTGAGCATAATTGGCGTGCACAACAACCAAAATACTAAACAAAGTGATTGCGATGAACAAATAAATTAGGGGTGGCAATTTTAGAAACGACACGAAAAAATGACACGGAACGACACGAAATTGACCTGAAATTGACACAATGTTTCGTGTTCGTGTCGTGTTTTTTTTACACGAAGTCGTGTTGTGTCGTGTTCGTGTCTTAATTATGAGTCGTGTCGTGTTATCGTGTTTTTTAGGCCTAAAATTTAAGAAATTATAATTGTCGTGTCGTGTCATGCGGTGTTATTTTTTATTCGGGTCATGTTCGTGTCAGCTAAAAAAAATACGAATTCATATCGTTCGTGTCCGAAAAAACCTTGTCGTGTCGTGTCGGGCCGAAACACGACCCGTTGACCCGAATTGCCACCCCTAAAATAAATATACTCCAACAAAGCTCGAATTCTCAGCATAAGCATCTCCAAAAAACGCTCTTATGCACAAAATTATGTTTGTATCCGGATTTTCCGACACAAAATAATGACTCGTGATAGTTTTGTCATTTATGTGAGGTATAATCGAACTCCGAAATACAGGTCTAAGCTAGTGAACCAAATTCTAATTCAAACTCAACAAAAATAGAAGCCCTAGACCATAAATTAAAACAAACGATATCCAAATCAGTTTAAGAAACAAATAATTGACATAAATTGGGAGTAAATGAATCACCTGTTGAACATAATTGGCGTGCATAACAACCAAAATACTAAACAAAGTGATTGCGATGAAGAGATAAATATACTCCAACGAAACTCGAATTTTGGGTGTAAGCATCTGCGAAAACCGCTCTTGTACGCGGATAAATGTTTGTTCTGGATCCATCTCTTTGTGTATATGTTTCGATGAAGAATTAGGGTTTAACAAAGTAGTATCATTGTTGTGAAATCGAAGGGAATTTATATTAACTAGGGTTTAAGACAAGGTTGGTGGGAAAAATGTGATGAATTTAAGTTCTGCAAAAAATGTGATCAATTTGTGTTTGATTGTGAAGGATGGATGTGATGTTGAAGAATAAAATAAATGTTCTTTAGTCATTAGTCTCATTTAGTAAGAGGCTTTGTTTTACTTCCGACTTAAAAAGTATTAAATGATGTTTTTTTCCTATTATTAAAATGTTAACGACAATTTTTATCTCTCAATGATTAAGGATAATTATACATATGAAATCTAAATCAACCTAAATATATATATTCAGGGGTTCATTCATGCATTAAATTTCAAATTCACACTTTAGACACAGATGAAAAAACAAACGCAACTTAAGATTTTGTTTGTTTTTACCTACCTTCAGACTTAAGAGACATCGAATAGTATTTGTTTTTTTAAATGATTAAGAGGTTAACGGATATTTATATTACTGAATGTTTAAGAGGTTAATGTATCTATGAAGTCTGAATTAGTTTAAATACATTCGTACAGAGATTCTTTTAGACATAAAAAACAAATGTATTTTTCAGATTTTGACTTCAGATTCAGATGGAAAAATAGAAGCAACCTAAGTAAGTAGTTTAATATGACCCGCGGTATTTTTTTTCCTCTGAAAAAAAAAGGAATTTTGCTCAAATAGGTCTTATTTGTAAACATTTAATGAATATTTAATATATGCATATATAGAATATATTGAGAAAAAAATATTTAATAGAATCTATCAGGAAATGTTGTATATAAATTAGGGGTGCACGTGGTTCGGTTCGGCTACGGAACCAGAACCAGAACCAGAACCGAAATTGATCGGTTCCATGATTTTGGAACCAGAACCAGAACCAAAATTGATCGGTTCGGTTCGGAACCGAACCATCGGTTCTCGGTTTGGTTTGGGTCGGTTCATGGTTCTGGTTTGCGGTTCTGGTTCGCGGTTTGGGTCATGGTTCTGGTTTACGGTTCTGGTTTGTGGTTCTGGTTCGCGGGTTGGTTCTCGGGTTGGTTAATGGTTCTGGTTAATGGTTCAGGTTCATGGGTTGGTTCTCGGGTTGGTTCTCAGGGTCGATTCTTTGGTTCGGTTCTTCAGTTCGGTTTTTCGGTTCGGTTTCATGGGTTCGGTTCTCGGTTCGGTTCGGTTCGATTTGGTTTAGGTATAAAACCGAGAACCGAACCGAATACTTTGGTTCTCAATTTTTTGGAACCAGAACCAACCCATGGATAAAAAAACCCGAACCAACCCAACCCACGAAGGTCGGTTTGGTTCGGTTCTTCGGGTTGTCGGTTTTTTTACACACCCCTAATATAAATTATAAATGTGACTTATTTCCCAAGATTTTGATTTTAGTCCCCACTGGTAATGCCAGTTTTGGTTTTAATTCATAATTAAGAACTATCGTATGTTTGACCCCCCATTTTTCACTTTTAGCGACACTTTTTGAATGTTTTTTATAAGTGTCGCTAAGAGTGAAAAATTGGGTTAAATATGCAATATTTTTTAATTTGGGTCAAAACCCAAATGGGTATGACTAATGGGGGCCAAAACCTAAATAACCCTAAAATAAAAAGTTCTTTTGACTTTACCCCTCTAAGGTTCGTATTTAGAGATTGTTAGAAGTTCAATAATTAGACTTTACCTCGTATGCATAAGGTACAAGTGAGGCAATGCATAGATACAAATGGGATGATGAAGAGGCAAATATTTTGAAAGGCGGAGCATTGTGTCTAATCACGGTATTATCTCACGAGTATAAATAAATAAAATTAGGGGTTAGAGTGAGAAAATCCCAATGTGACGATGCAATATTTGACATAATCAAAGTTTTTGCAAATAATTAAACATAACACCAATTTTATGCAAACAAATACTTATTTTATGCAAATTAGTGGTCGTAAACACGTAATTAATGAAAAAATACACATAGTGGATGCAAAACGACACTTTGTTCCATACATACCAACATTTTTTCTTCATGAAATTGGTGTTAAGTTTATTTGCGAAAATTAAGGTTAAGTTAAATCTCATATTATCAAATCAAGGCTTTGTCAAATGGCCCATAAATTAAAAATAAATTTATATATATCCTTTTTTATTTTGTACTTTTTTAAATAATGTTATATGTACGTAGAACTAGTATTAAAATACCGCAAGTGTTTTAGATGTGTTTACTTTAATAATGTGCTTTTTTTTAAGAAAAATAGATAATACAAACCCTTAAGTTTGGGTGATTTGTTCAGGATACAGGAAATTATACTAGCGGATGCCCGTGCCCGGGGGTACGGAGATAAATTTGCCCTCGTGATAAAACCCAGCCCGTAATAACCCGCCTTTTTAAAAAAAATACTTTAAAAAAAATAAAAAATATTTTGAAAAAAAAATTAATAAAAAAAATAATAAAATAATAATGTATGTATGCATGCATACATGCATGTGTATGAATGTAAGAATGCAACACATAAAATGAGATGCATGTTTATCATACATGAGTTACTATTCATAAGACCATTGTCCCATATTATATAGATATATAAAAACAGTTTTATATATAACAGTTTTACATATATATATATATATTCGGGTCGGGTCTCCGGGTCCTTAACGGATCCGGGTCTGGATCCATTTTCTGAGACCCGACGGGTAATCGGGTAAGATCCGATCAGCTAAAAATATACCCGGATCGAATTTGGATATACCCAGACCCGATCCATTTACACCCCTAGGCGTGGGGGACATTACTGCGTGTGTCTCCTATGAGAAGAGTGATGAGATTCCCGAATAAAGGAAAATTGGCTCCAAGGTACGTAGAACAATTTTCCATTATCGAGAGGATTGGGCCGGTGGTATATAAATTGGGGTTGCCAGAGCATTTGCACCGCATTCACGATGTATTCCACATCTCGTCGTTGAGACGATATCTTCGGGATGATATGGCCCATACTCATATCGCGATAGAGGAGATTGACTTAGATCCCAACAGTTCTTACGAGGAGAGACCACTGGCTATCCTGGACCACAGCGAGAGGAAATGGAGGTCGAAGGTAGTTCCACTTGTACGGGTTCAGTGGGAGCATCATAATGTGGAGGAGTCCATTTGGGAGCGCGTGGCAGATATGCACGAAAAATATCCAGATCTATTTTTACCAGGTATGCCTTAGTTTTCGAATTTCGGGACGAGATTCCATTATTAGGGGGGAAGTATGTAATACCCCGTGTTTTTATGGCTTTTAAATTTGGAGATTTATTAAATTTAAATTTAGATATTAATTTAATATTAATCCGAAAATTCATTTGAAATATTTACTAGCGTGACAAGAGTTAGTAATTATTGGGAATTTGTTGAATATTACTTAATGAGTAAAGTAATATATATAATTGAATTTATTGAAATTTTCACGAGTGAATAATATGACAATTATGGAAATTAAGTCGGGACGTGCCTATGTCGTGTCGGGACTAAATTATTATTATAAAAAGTGAATAAATTATAAGTCGCCCGTATGGTCATTTCGAGTGTGCTAACGTGTTCGGAAGGGTTAAGATAGTCAGAAAAGTGTACCCGGAGGTTTAGTTTGGATCTCAGGGCATTTTTAGGCCTAATTGACATCCCGTGAGGGTATTATAGACAGTTTGTATTTTTGGGTAATTAAACCCACGAATTTTCTAAAGATATATCAGTTATTAGAGTTTATCTTTTAGGGTTAACAATCATATAACATAAGAACGGCCATTAGAGAAGAAGGTAAGAAGCTTTCTAAAAAATCCAAGGCCAATAACCCATTCGATTGCACCATCACCACCGCCAAAACATAAATCGTAAGATGAGGAATGCAACCATATCCTCATCATCAACAAATCAGACATTCGAATACCAGGCAAGTATCTATCTTACTTTTCTTTTAGTTAATGTTTCGCTAATGTTAGATTATGATTGTTAAACTCATGTTTCATGGAAGAATTTGATGATTTAGAGAATTAAAATCACATGTTTTAGAGGAAATAAATATAGTCTGGAAATCTCAACATATGTAGAGGATTACCCACGAAATTGTGTTGGTTTAGAAGTAAGTAATCTGGAAAAGAATTAGAAGAATGGAAGTTTAATGAAAATTAGGGTTCTTGATAATTATGATGATTTACCCCATTAATTCAATACCTTTGATGAATTTGTACACGTTTCACGTAGAAAATCATATATATAGGTATATGTAACTAGTAGTAATTTTGTTTGGGAGTTTGGGGATCGTTAATGGAGTTTTGGTTGAGGTTGGAGAAGAAAACCCGTAGTTAACAATGGTAGAATTCGGAATACCTGCTTGATCGATCGATCGCCCCAAGAGCATCAATCGATCGACTGATCAATCGATCGACCACTTTCTTCGATCGATCGACTCCTCCTGGAAAACTGCATATTTTCCCCCTTTTGTTTAATTCGGATAAAATACGTAGGAACCCTTGAATATCATTTAAATAGTATAATGGATCATGTAGAGGACCAGTAGGGGCTAAGTAGACTTCGTTGAATAAAATTTAATATGAGATTAAATTGTGGGCTAATGGGGGGTTTCGTCACACATCGAAAATTGTGCGTACGTTCACTTAAGAATTGAGACTAGTGTTAGACTTAGCCCAGAACGTTAGAGAGGGTGTACTTACTTAAATTACATTTAGTAAGAGATAATACTTCGAGAGATGAGAAGTAAGTATGCTATGATTATAATTGAGAATAAAAGAGATGAATCCGTTATGGGCGATAATTGGGTAAAAGTGTATTAAGTATGGTTAAGGATAATTATGGGTCGTGAGCAAACCAAATTGGAAAATGTGAATATCTATATATATGGCCGTGTGACTGTGTACATATATTAAATATTACATTTGTGAATAATCATACCCGCGCTACTTGCTATCATGGAGGTTGCCACGCCGGGACGGTCTTATCTCGATGGGACCTTTATGGGGGATATTGACTTGTGCCCTAGAACATAGGATTTCTTGGTACATGCTATCTGAGAATGATAGTCAGACGGTCCTAAGCGACGTAAGGGGTATGTGCTGACCTCTTAGTGACTTAGAACTATGCTTCGCCTCCATTTTGTGTGTATTGTGTTAATACAGTTCGAGAGTGATTCCGAACTAGTATTTCCCTTGGTACGAGAGATACGGGGATTTGATAGCAGAGTAGGCAGCCACCATAGATTTTATGTGGGGTGCTGATAGTATATATATTACAGGAGTGGTTAATATATATACGTATATATGCAAATCTTCTACTGTGCGTATAAGTAGTTAAGTATTAAATGCTCCAACTTTATCATAAGTGTTCAGGAACTTTGTAACGGTACTGAGATACTCTAAGTAATGTAAGAAATCATGAAGAGATTGATTCTCTAAACTAAATAACATACCATTGTAAATTCTCGAGATAAAACTTTATGGGGAGTAAGTTAGATAGACTTATGAGGTTTAGTAGTACGGTAGGCGTGCACACTAGATGAGAGGTGAGAAGTCTCAAGAGAGTGTCGCATACTAACATGGTTGTTACATTAGCCAGTAAGCATTTAAAATACTTGCTAAACTATTTTAAAACTGTTTTACACTCGGGCTCTGACCCGTCTTCTGTCTTTTCTTTCTCTCTCTTGCATATATATGTATGTATTGCAGGTGCCCTGCCACAAGGGCCTCAGGTATAGGTTCTTTGGATTGGACATGTTGCAGCTTATGTGGGAGTTGCAGGTCCTTGCTTTAGACGACCTCTTCATTGATTCAGATCTTATCTTAGTTCTTCCTAGTTAGGGCATGTGTCGCCCGATTTCTTATTCCATTTGGATTTGTCAGAGATTTGTATTTATTTATGTTTACAGTATTTGGTACTCTTTGGGAATTAACTTTTGTCAGGATGATTTCATTTATGGATATTTGACTTGGTTTGTTTAATTTAGATGGATTAATTCTTGGGTTGATTGCTATCTGTAGCACTTATGTGATTCTTAAACCGTTGATTATTTAAAAATGTTTTCATATTGGAATTTAATAAAATGGAAATAAGACTTTAAATTGTTTTGACACTTAGCTTAATTATTTAGGGTGCTTAATTTGGAAATATTTATTTTGCGACAGTGATGCTAAGAATGAACCAACCTTTCACCTTGATTTTAGTTTAATAAAGGACTGATCACCCGGTATTTAACTAGGCGGGGTGTTACATATACAACATCCCGGAGTAGGGCCTCACGGATGCATCCCTCGTGTGTTATTAGGCTCCAATCATACCACGTACCACAACTGGGCCACTGGGTCGAAATCTTACCACTGAACTCAAAACGTAAATAGAAACAGAGATGGTCATGAACATGCGTCTGGGGGTCGCAACCATACTACAATGCTCCCAACCGGTCTCCAAACAATATTTATCCTCACTCGTGGATAGTGTCCATGCAACAGTTCTATAACTTGGGGAAACAACCCAACCATGCCCCTATACGGGCCATTTTAGGTTCAAAAAGCCCCCAAAACCCAACTATAACCCCTTGGTACTTATTCTGGATTATTTCAACCCATTCTGGATCACTGGCGCACTAAAAAAGGTCATCTGGGTCATCGAAATAAAAATGTTCAACCATTTCAATAATCAGGCCCGACACGTGCGTACAATACGTGTAGCCTTTAAACCTTTATAAATCCGTCGTTTTACTCCCTAATGATATAATATAATACTCCGTTGTCTTCACTCTCTAAATGACAATATAATAATATCCACATCACTATTTACTTATTACATGCAAGTAAATAATTGTAATCATAAATATTAATCCCAAAACTCAGTAATCAATATTTATCAAAACCAATTAAATTTCTCAATTAAATTAATAATTTAATCCACACGTGGAATAATATGCTTTCAAAAGTACAGGTATTACATTCTCCCCTCTTAATAACGGAATTTTATCTCCAAAATTCAAACATACCTGACATGAAAAGTTCTGGACACTTTTCCCGCATATCATCCTCGCGCTCTCAAGTCGATTAATCGGCATTGTGATGCCCCCACTGCACACGTACTAATGGTACCATATTTTACCGAAGCTTTCATTCGCTACGATCTAAAATGGCAACAAGTATCTCCTCGTAAGTAATGTCCAAATGCAAGCCTATCTCCGCTGATGTGATATGCTGGTAAGCTAACTCGTCCCTGAGATACCTTCCCAACGACGACACATGGAACACATCGTGAATTCGCTGTAAGTGCTCTGCTAAGGCAAGTCTATACGCAACCGACTCTACCATCTTAATGATGGAAAATGCCCCACTTATCTTGGTGTTAACTTCTTTTTCTTCCCAATCTGCATCACTTCCTTAATGGGAGATACTCGTAACAACACCTAGTCACCCACGTCAAACTCCAAGTGTCTCGTGTTCCCATCAGTGTAACTCTTCTGATGGTCCCGAGAAACATGAATACGACTCTTGATCAACTCAATCTTTACCGACGTATCCTTAATCACGCCTGGCCCGAGAAGAATATTGTCCCCTACCTCTAACCAATATGAGGGGGAAGGACAAGGTCTCCCGTACGAGGCCTCGAAAGGTGTCATGTTAATAGTGAACTAGTACGAGTTATTATACGTAAACTCCACCAACGGTAGGTACTGTTCCCAACTACCCTAAAAATACATAATACACATACTCAGCATATCCTCTAGCATCTTATTCATCCTCTCCATCTGCCCATCGATCTGCGAATGATATGTCATGCTGAAATGCAATTCCATCCCCAACGCCTCCTAAAAGCTCTGCTAAAAGTGGGACACAAAGATCTTATTACGGTCAGAAATAATGTTAAACACTACTTTGTGTTGTCTTACTATCTCTATAATAAAGAGTTGGGAATATTACGTTGTCATGTAGTCGACCCGAACAGGTAAGAAATGGGTTACATTAGTCAAACAATCCACAATAACCCAGAAAGAGTTGGCGCTTGCGTTCAATTAAGAAATAATATAATAACTGCCATTTTTAACCCAAATTAACCCTAAGAATGCAACTAGGTGTGATTGAAACAATATGAAATCATGCACAAGATATTCAACACACAAAGTTAAGAAAAAATCCCCCACAGGGGCAAAACCATTTGTATATCACTATAATTTGTAAAAGACGGTTTACAATCGGATTACAATGAAATACAGTTTGACTAAGAATTACCCTCGGGTATCGGATTCTGTAGTCGCGGCTGGAAGAAACCCTTTCCAGTAGGGCTGGCGGCTGGAACTATCCCTGTCCAGTAGGGCTGCAATGAAGAGGAAGAAGCGGTCCACTTCACAAAGGGTTGAACATCAATGGTGTTCTTGGGTTACCAAAAGTGACTCACAAATGTATGGAATTTGTGTGAATCAAGGGTATGAATCAATGGACTCAAATACTATGAAGACTTATGAGTTATGGAACTCAGAAAATCATCTGTAAGTCTTAAGAAAACCAACTCCCCGATCGTGGTATAAATAAGAATTCATTTGCCCAAAAAATCTGCACACGATCTGTTCGTGGTTATCCAGGGCGGACCGGTCCGGGCCTTAGGCGGATCGGTTCGTTTTAATATCAGGCGGACCGGTCCGGCTGTCTGAATTTCTGAATTCTTCCTTTCTTTTGATCTTCGGATTTTGTTGATGACGATGTGATCTTTTCAATTATCATTCTTGTAACGGCGTATGACATATCATATACATAATGATGGACAAATTGTCCTTACAAATCTCCCCCTATGTCTATGCCGGAACAAACATAAAAAATCCGAATTATCAAGTATGAAACAATGCCTATATAAATCTACCCTTTCATGAACCCAAAACTGAAAGAGGTACAAATGACTAAGGTTGCATCGTTTGTTCTTCGAATCTTCAGAAATCTCACCGCTTTTCTCATCAGGGTGTGCATCATGGGATTATCAAGGATGTACCTACACACATGAGACAAAGCAAATACCAAGTGACGTATCGAGTTTGAAATGAGATAAACATAAGCATATATATCCATTTAAGATGATATTCTCAGAATTTCAAAACTCCCCCATAATCAGATAATTCATTCTCCCCCTTTTTATGATGTCCCCAAATAGACAAATGAGAGAAATAAATCAAGCAATCAAGTACCGGGGTGACACAAGGCATAAAATCACACCATGAATGAACATAAAACAACCAAGTCAGTGATAGCGTAAAAGAATGGGTGTGATCAAAATTCGATAGGAAAATCAAAGCATACAAACATGACATATGTGCACGATGAATATTGGATATTCCTAACGAATGAACTCAAATGCTTCCTTTGGTGTAAAAGATTGGAAATATACGACATTGACTATATCAAATCTACAAATCAAAGCTCAAAGTGATTTCTACACCAATAACGTCCAAAATGATTTTCATGCTTTTTCAGGACTTTCAAGGAAGTGCAAACCCGTTTTTCAATCTCCAACCAAACTCCCTCAGATTTATATTTGAATAGAGGTATACTAAATTCTCAAACTTTGGAGAATTGATGGTGAAACCTACAATGGCCCATATTTGGCATGAATTGCTTTTTATTGCCTTTAAATTTTTTCGGGCTCTTTTAACCTCTTAGGACCTCGGATATTAAAATTCCTCCATTTTTTAGGTCCTTTGTAACGGTGGCTTTTGCGCAAAGGATAAGAATCAACTTTCGCAGCCCCTCCCCGTTATGAAAATGTACACACAGTCTCACCAAAATGGTTTTTACATGCAATCCAATCTTGTCAAGTTTTATCGCATTTTATACATTGTATAGACAGGATTGAGATGGAAACACTCAAGCCAACATGAGATTGACAAGTGCAACAATCAAATATAGCCGTGCATGTGTGCAATAAAGGATATAGGAGTCAAGCATGTAGGAAATATCACTAATTACATCTCAAGGACTCCAATCAATGTTAAGCACATGGATGAAATGATGTAGCCTCTCAAATCTCTATAAAACAGTCACAAGGATAAATGGAATGAAGTTGTGACTTGGCTATCTTAAATGCTCATCCATAAAAGGCAAATCTCTTTTTGAAATTTTTTTAAACATTTTATCAAAATAAAATCTTTTTGTGTTTTTCTAAAAAAAATTCTAAAAAGAAAAACTTTTTAAATTTTTTTTTTAAAAAAAAATGAAAAACTAACTAATGATACATGCTAGCAATAGGTTTAAAAAATGACATGATAAACAACCTATGCTAGCAATCAAGACTAGATCTCAACCAGGAGTAACGGTGGAGTTTTCTAAAGATGGTGGCCTCTTTTGAACCAACTCCACTAGATCATGTGTAGTCTTGATAAAAAACTTCACTTGCTCGCGAATATGTGCAAACTCTCTATCAAAATGAGCAGGCAAAGTATCATGAGTGGGTGCATGTGCATGAATATGTGAAGTGGCATGATATGGCACAAAACCCAACTTAGAACAAAATTCCCTAAGATGTCCTCGCTTCTTGCAGTAGGAGCAAACATAAACCGGTCTAGGAAGCAATTTATCAACAATTTTGGGATGAACATTCCTAGACGGACACCCATGGGACTCACTCACAATGGTGGATATAGGCTCGGGAGAATTCTCTAATGTGACTTGAACTTCCCGTGCTTGTTTGAGGTCATCCTCAAGATGGGACACACGTGTCGTCAGACTAGACACCATGTTGGTCAAGTCACCTTTTTCCCTTTTAAGCTCATCATTCTCTCCCTTCAACTCACCAATCCGAAGACCTACGATCCTATTAGACCTTTTTGTTTCCATGGTCTCGATAAACAACTTTCTAAAGGCATTTTGGATCAACCTATCATCACCATTATCACCCTCACTATCACTTAGAGAAGTGGGCATAGCAACTTTCTTGTCCTCTCTCTTAAGTCTAGTGGGACACTCAAATTTCTTGTGCCCTATCCCATCGCACTCAAATGTAAGGACATTTTTCACATGTCCGAAATGTTTCATTTATTTATGTCGTACGCCGCTACATTTGGCACGTCTCCTCACGATCTCACATGACGGCCTCTATCCGAATTCCGAGAATCAAGCATGCATTATCTCCACTAATATGTCCCACATCTGCCTCAATGACTTCACGTTCCAAGACTTTAGGGACTTAATGCAAGTGGTACGCAAGGGAAGTCAAAACAGTGAAAAAAGGCACAATAGGAGAGTTCAAGGGCATTTTCGTAATTTCACATCCATAGTTAGGAGGTCTGGTCAACTATAAAGTTGAAGAGCTCGCCGCAACGAAGATACTGGAAAAAATGGCATCTCAATCCGAGCTACGGTGAAGGAGTTATAACCTTTTGAAGATAGAGAAAATTCCTTAAAGAATGCTGTTTTTTTTGTACGCTGGATAGAATTTTAGAGTTTTAAGATCGTGGGACTCTTCATATTTTTTCCTATAAATACCAACTTCGGGGGAGTTGTTTTGCAAGACTTTAGGAGACGAATTTGAGAGTCCAAATACCTCTAGTCTTCATATTTTTGAGTCCCAAGACTCATGTTTTGATTCACACAATTGCCAAACCTTCGTGAATCTTTTTGGTAACCCAAGAACACAACCTTGTGTTTGTTCAAACCTTTGTGGAGAGATCTTTGCAACCGAGGGCTGCGTGTCATTGCTGAGGGAGTCTCTACAAAGTTTTATGGTTGCGTGTCATTGAGGAGTGCTGCGGTTCTTCCTTTGTTAATTGGACTGAGGTTCATGTGGGTTCGCTGCGTGTGGATTCATTGCTGACGACACCGACCGACGCCCGCGGGTATTCGTGTGTCACTATATTTCATTGTAATCTGTGTAAGTTGCGATTTACTTATTATAGTGAAATAAAATGTGATTTTTCCTTAACTTTGTGTCGCATGCTTTATTTATGGTTTGACACACACACACACACACACACACACACACACGTAGTTGTTTGTTTATGGGATGTTTCTAAATAGACTCGAATTAAATAAGGGTTACTTGAAAACTTGCGAGTTATTTTTTAATCGGTATCACACAGTCGCATACGACGTTTTTCAAATTGGTATCAGAGCAGGTTACGCTAATCTATCGCGTATTCCTTTTTTTTTCCGCAAAATTTTTCTAAGATATCAATTTTCAAAAAAATGATTTTTGAAAAAGTGCGTGTTCAAATGGAGAAGTCATATTATAAAATGCCTATTTTTGACGGGACAAATTATGCTTATTGGAAAGCCCGTATGAGGTCGGCTTTAAAAGCCATTGATGAACGTGTCTGGATTTTGGTTGAACGAGGGTGGACTCCTCCCACCGTGACTGTTGATAATGTGACCTACTTGAAACCTGACATTTCTTGGTCTGATGAAGAAATTAAATGATCATCTTTTAATTCTAAGGGTCTAAGTGCTATTTCTGGGTCTGTCACACCTGATGAGTTCAAACGCATAATGACGTGTACCACGTCAAAAGAGGCATGGGATGTTTTACAACTCACCCATGAAGGAACTAATGCTGTGAAAGAGTCTAAGTTGCAAAACTTGACAACTCAATTTGAAACAATCACCATGCATGATTCTGAATGCTTTGATGAATTTTATGCTAGACTTTCTGACATTGTGAATACTAGTTTTAATCTTGGTGAACATATTCCGAATGCTAGAGTTGTTAAAAAGATTCTTCGTTCTTTGCCTAAGCGTTTTATCCCTAAAGTCACTGTGTTAAATTCTATGGGTAATTTAAATACGCTAAAATTGGAAGAACTTGTAGGAGATTTGCAAACTTATGAAATTGATATGTTCCCTAAAAATTCTAAATCTAAAGATAAGGGAATTGCTCTTAAAGCCCAAGAGAGAAGGAGTGAGGGGTCAGCTAGAAAGAGGGTAGAGTCATCTAGAAAGAGAGAGACTGACACGTCAGATTCTGAGTGCCATTTTGACTTAGATGATTTGGCTCTTTTCGCAAAAAATTTCAAGAGGATTCTCAAATTTAAGAAAAATGACAATTTTAAAGATAAAAAGAAATTTGAGAAAAATAAGTTTGAAAAGAAAAATGAAAAAGTTTCCAAAAATCCTTCTCTGAAAGAAAGTGAGAGATGTTTTGAGTGTGATGGTAGGGGTCATAGAGCTTTTGAGTGTGCCAGTCGTCTGAATAGAGAGAAAGGGAAAGCTGTCCTTAATGCTACCCTTAGTGACGACAGTGAGGTCGAGACGGTGGATTCTGGAGATGAGTCACCGCATGAGTGTAACTTCACCGCATTCATGGCCAGCCAAGTGAGCACTCCTAGTTCTCCTCACGACGATGAGGATGATGCTTCACAGGGACACCTCGACAGTGAGATCGATGTGAGTGAGGGGGAGGATGACACAAGTGAGAGCGAGAGTGATATACAACGCGCCTACGCTGAGTTATATTCTGAGTCTTTTAAAACTAAAAAGCGTAACAAAGCGTTAGTTCTTAAGATCACTTGCCTAGAGGAAGATTTAAGGAAAGCGAGAGATAGAGAGTTCTCCACCTGCACCGCCCTGAGAGAGAGAGAATCTACCTGTGTCGAGAATGAGAATTTATTTAGAGAGAGAGAGAGTACTCTAGAGAAAGAGAGAGGGGACTTGATCAAGCAAGTGGCTAGTCTTACGAGTCAGCTCCATTCCTCCGTGGAGACTCGGAAGAAACTTGAAGTCCTTGTTGCCCAGCTGACTCATGATCTTGAGAAAGCACGGGAAGTCAAGATACAAATCGAGGACAGATCTGGGAAGATGGGAAAGATTCTCCTCGGCCCCGCTTTAGGTTTTGGTGATCGTCAAGGAATTGGATATGATGGTGCCTCCACGTCGCAAATTGCACCTGGACCTGTTCCTGAGTTTACTACAACTCCTTATGGTCACCGTAAAAAACCTCGAAGGAGAGTTCGACCAAGAAAAGCAAACCAAGGTCCGCCTTTGACTGAGCTCTTTTGTACTTATTTCAAAAGAAAAGGCCACCTTAGGGAAACTTGCTATAGCATGGGTCGGACACGACGTACTACTGCTCCACCATGACATACTGATGAGTTTTCTAGTCTGAGAGAGCGAGTTGAGTTCTTAGCTGCCACGACTCAGAGTTTGATGAAAGAATTCCGACGGATGTCTTCGCCGTTAGTGAATGCTTCTTACATTCCAGCTAAAACCAACAAAGGCAAACAAAAGGTCATCTATGCTTGGGTGCCTAAGAAAGATAAAAAGGCCTTTGTTGTTCATGTTGCTCTCAAAGCACATAATACCTCACAGTGGTATTTTGATAGTGGGTGCTCCAGACACATGACAGGTGATGCCTCATTTTTTACTACTCTTGAGGATTATCAAGATGGCAGAGTCACCTTTGGAGATGGGAGTAAGTCTAGCATTATAGGACGAGGTACTATCGAGTTACCTGGTTTTCCTAAGCTAGAAAATGTTTTGTACGTCAAAGGTTTGAAAGCAAACCTTCTCAGCATTAGCCAGCTGTGCGACACTAACTTTGCAGTAAAGTTTGACCGGGATGCGTGTAAAGTCTACAATCAAGCCGATAAACTTTTGATGCAAGGGGTGAGGACCGAGGATAATTGCTATGGGACTGAGCCCACATCCTCACTTGTCTGCAACAGCGCCACGATCACTCCTATGGATCTGTGGCACCAACGTCTAGGTCACGTGAACGTTAGAGATCTCAATCGTTTATCTAAAAAGGACCTAGTACGTGGCTTACCATCTCTTGGAAAGTCAACTTCGACCGTTTGTGGACCCTGTCAGTTGGGAAAACAAATTCCTAGTCCTCATAGGAAGTTACATTCCATTACCACCTCTCGTGTTCTGGAGTTGATTCACATGGATCTTATGGGTCCCACTCGTACTGAGAGTCTAGGTGGTAAGAGGTACATCCTCGTGATGGTAGATGATTTCTCCAGATACTCCATTGTAGGTTTTCTGAGAGAGAAATCCGATGTTGTATATTTCTTAACGACCAAGTGCCGTGTCCTGCAAAATCAACACGGTGTCACTATTAACAGAATACGTAGTGACAACGACACTGAATTCAAGGAAGCAAAGGTTGATTTGTACTGTGATAGCCTTGGGATCAAACATGAGTTTTCTGCTGTGAGAACTCCTCAGTAAAATGGGGTTGTTGAGAGAAAGAATAGAACGATCCAAGAGATGGCTAGATCTATGCTTCTAGGTCGTAAAGTTTTTAGGAGATTTTGGGCAGAGGCAGTGTCTACTTCATGCCACACGGTGAATAGGGTGTATCTGCGTCCACACACACTTCACACTCCTTATGAGTTGTGGACTGGCAAGAAGCCCAACCTGGCATATTTCAGTGTCTTTGGGAGTAAATGCTACATCCTACGGGATAAAGAGCAATTAGGAAAGTTTGACTCCCGAAGCGACGAGGGAATATTTCTAGGATATTCATCGAATAGCAGAGCGTACCGGGTTTTTAACCTGAAGAGCTCTAAGATTATGGAATCAATAAACGTCACCGTGCAAGATGACGAACCTCCGACGGTTATTGATCCTAACCTTCAGTGTGAGGATGAGGATTGTTCTGACAGTGATTTACATGTTCCTCTCTCACACTCTGTGGACCCTACTCCTGTGTTAGGGGACACACCTGCTTGGGTTCGCAAGAGTCATGACCCTTCTGCCATTGTTGGTGATCCCACTCTAGGGGTCAAGACTCGTGCTCAGCTAGAGAACGTTGTTAGCCATCTTTGCTACACGTCCAAAGTCGAGCCCAAGAACCATAAAGAAGCACTCAAGGATGAACACTGGATATCTGCTATGCAGGATGAGTTGCTTCAGTTTAAAAAGAATGATGTCTGGGAACTTGTCCCCCGACCTAGTGAGATTAATGTGATAGGTACCCGGTGGATTTTTAAGAACAAAATGGATGAAAATGGTACCATAATCCGAAATAAGGCTAGGTTGGTCGCTCAAGGCTACACACAGATAGAGGGTGTACACTTTGGGGAGACATTTGCTCCTGTTGCGAGGCTTGAGTCCGTCCGTCTTCTGCTCGCCATCGCATGTCATCTGCGCTTCAAGGTGTATCAGATGGATGTCAAGAGTGCCTTTTTGAATGGCATTATACAGGAGGAGGTTTATGTGGAACAACCAAAAGGGTTTGAAGACCCTCAGCACCCTGAGCACGTCCACTATCTGAGGAAAGCCTTGTATGGTTTGAAGCAAGCACCCCGTGCTTGGTACGAGAGGCTTACTTCTTATCTCTTAGCTCGTGGCTTCAAGAGAGGGGGAGTAGATATGGCGTTGTTTGTCAGGAGAGATGACGGTGCTATTTTGGTTGCCCAGGTCTATGTGGACGACATAGTCTTTGGATCCACATGCTCCCAGCATGCTCACCACTTTGAGGAGGAGATGAAAAGTGAGTTTGAGATGAGCATGGTTGGTGAGCTTACATTCTTCCTTGGTCTCCAGGTTCGTCAGCTAGAGGATGGGATGTTCATCTCCCAATCCAAGTATGCTAGAGACCTAGTGAAGAAATTTGGTTTAGACTCCGCTAAGCATGCACGTACACCTATGAGTACCACTACCAAGCTTAGTAAGGACACTTCAGGCAAGGACGTAGAGCAAACCTTATATCGGAGTATGATAGGTAGTCTCCTCTACTTGACTGCCAGTTGTCCCGACATCGCCTTTAGTGTTGGAGTCTGTGCGCGTTATCAGGCATCCCCAAAAGACTCACATTTACTTGCTCTAAAACGTATTATTAAATACGTAAGTGGGACTCTCTCATACGGGATTTGGTATTCCTTTGATACCGATGACCGTCTGTTCGCCTACTCGGATGCCGATTGGGCTGGGGATGTAGATGGATGTAGGAGCACTTCTGGTGGGTGTTTTCATTTTGGTTCTGCTCTTGTCTCCTGGCTGAGCAAGAAGCAAAATTCCATCTCTTTGTCCACTGCGGAGGTTGAGTACATAGCCGCCGGGAGTTGTTGCACACAACTCTTGTGGATGAAGCAAATGCTGGAGGATTATGGGATATCACAGGACACCATGACCATTTCCTGTGATAACACGAGCGCGATACACATATCCCGCAATCCAGTTCAGCATTCGCGCACAAACCACATCAGGATACGTGAGCACTTTATACGTCAGTTAGTTGAAGAGAAAGTCGTATCCCTGAGTTTTGTTCCCACCGACCGTCAGTTAGCCGATATTTTCACGAAACCTTTAGATGCCCTTAGATTTGAGAGTCTTAGGAAATCTTTAGGGATTTGCACAGTTGACTGAGGGGTTGGTCTATGTCTAGAATAGGATGCTCCTTCTTGTTCATATCATATGCTTCCTATTGCTAGTCTGTTTTATATGTACCATTGCTTAGTTGTACAGCTTTATTTTATTCTTGTTGCTTTTTATATTTCTTTTGAAAAATACAAAAAGATTTTCCTTTAAGAAAAATTTTTGAGAAAAAGCACAAAAAGATTTTTTTTTGATAATATTTTTTGAAAAAGGCCAATTTTTTTTTTTTTCTTCTGTTTTTGCACCTTTTATGGATGAGCATATAAGTTAGCCAAGTCACAACTTCATTTTACATTTCCATGTGACTGTTTGATAGAGATTTGAGAGGCTACATCATTTCATCCATGTGCTCTACGTTGATTGGAGTCTTTGAGATGTAATTAGTGATATCTTCCTACATAATTGACTCCTATATCCTTTATTGCACACATGCACGGCTATATTTGATTATTGAACTTATCTATCTCATGTTGGCTTGCGTGTTTTCATCTCAATCCTGTCTATACAATGTACAATATGCGATAAAACTTGACAAGATTGGAATGCATGTAAAAACCGTTTTGGTGAGACTGTGTGTTTTTGTATAACGGGGAGGGGCTGCGAAAGGTAATCATCTATCCTTTGCGCAAAAGCCACCATTAAAAAAGGATCTAAAAAATGGAGGAATTTTAATATCCGAGGTCCAAAGAGGTTAAAAGAGCCCGAAAAAATTTAAAGCCAATAAAAAGCAATTCATGCCAAATATGGGCCACTTAGGTTTCACCATCAATTCTCCAAAGTTTGAGAATTTAGAATGCCTCTATTCAATACAATATCTGAGGGAGTTTGGTTGGAGAATCTAAACGGGTTTGCACTTCCTTGAAAGTCCTGAAAAAGCATAAAATCATTTTGGACGTTATTGGTGTGAAAATCATTTTGAGCTTTGATTTGTTGATTTGATTGAGTCAATATCTTATACTCTCACTCTTTTACACCAAAGGAAGCATTTGAGTTCATTCGCTAGGAATATCCAATATTCATCGTGCACATATGTCATGTTTGTATGCATTGATTTTCCTATCGAATTTGATCACACCACTTCATTTACGCTATCATTGACTTGGTTGCTTTCTGTTTATTCATGGTGTGTTTTTATCCTAGTGACACCCCGCACTTGCTTATTTGATTTATTTCTCTAATTTGTCCATTTGGGGACATCGTAAAAAGGGGGAGAAAGAATTATCGTATTATGGGGGAGTTTGAATTCTGGGGGAGTTTTTGAGATGTTGCTTATGTTTTTATCATATATTGATATCCATGTTATCTCATTTCAAACTCGATATGTCACGTGGTATTTGCTTTGTCTCATGTGTGTAGGTATGAAGATTGCAGATCTATATGTTGCACACCCTGATGAGAAAAGTTTTGAGATTCCTGAAGAATTAAAGAACAAACGATGAAGACTATTCATTTGTACCTTTTCCAGTTTTGGGTTCATGGGATGGTAGATTTGTATAGGCAATTTCATATTTGATAATTCGGATTTTTTATGTATGTACCGGCATAGACATAGGGGGAGATTTGTAAGGACATTTTTCACATGTCCGAAATGTTTCATTTATTTATGTCGTACGCCGCTACATTTGGCACGTCTCCTCACGATCTCCCATGACGGCCTCTATCCGAATTCCGGGAATCAAGCATGCATTATCTCCACTAATATGTCCCACATCTGCCTCAATGCTTCACGTTCCAAGATTTTAGGGACTTAATGCAAGTGGTACGCAAGGGAAGTCAAAACAGTGAAAAAAGGCACAATAGGAGAGTTCAAGGGCATTTTCGTAATTTCACATCCATAGTTAGGAGGTCTGGTCAACTATAAAGTTGAAGAGCTCGCCGCAACGAAGATACTGGAAAAAATGGCATCTCAATCCGAGCTACGGTGAAGGAGTTATAACCTTTTGAAGATAGAGAAAATTCCTTAAAGAATGCTGTTTTTTTTGTACGCTGGATAGAATTTTAGAGTTTTAAGATCGTGGGACTCTTCATATTTTTTCCTATAAATACCAACTTCGGGGGAGTTATTTTGCAAGACTTTAGGAGACGAATTTGAGAGTCCAAATACCTCTAGTCTTCATATTTTTGAGTCCCAAGACTCATGTTTTGATTCACACAATTGCCAAACCTTCGTGAATCTTTTTGGTAACCCAAGAACACAACCTTGTGTTTATTCAAACCTTTGTGGAGAGATCTTTGCAACCGAGGGCTGCGTGTCATTGCTGAGGGAGTCTCTACAAAGTTTTATGGCTGCGTGTCATTGAGGAGTGCTGCGGTTCTTCCTTTGTTAATTGGACTGAGGTTCATGTGGGTTCGCTGCGTGTGGATTCATTGCTGACGACACCGACCGACGCCTGCGGGTATTCGTGTGTCACTATATTTCATTGTAATCTGTGTAAGTTGCGATTTACTTATTATAGTGAAATAAAAGGTGATTTTTCCTTAACTTTGTGTCGCATGCTTTATTTATGGACACACACACACACACACGTAGTTGTTTGTTTATGGGCTGTTTCTAAATAGACTCGAATTAAATAAGGGTTACTTGAAAACTTGCGAGTTATTTTTTAATCGGTATCACACAGTCGCATACGACGTTTTTCATCAAAACATCTTATCTTCTCAAGATCTTTCTTTCTTTCTTTTCCACTCTCATCACAACTCTCTCTTTCTCCAAACAATCTTAAATCTCTCTCTAAGGCGGTGATCCTAAGAGCTAAAGCATTATTACGCTTCTTGGTTTCAAATGACTCATAATACAACTCAGCGTAGGCGTGTTGAAGATCACACTCGCTCTTACTTTCCTCATCCTCTCCCTCACTCTCTTCGCTCTCGCTGTCGAGGTGTCCCTGTGAAGTAGCATCCTCATCGTCGTGAGATGCACTAGGAGTACTCGCATGACAAGCCATGAACGCGGTGAAGTTACGCTCATGTGGTGACTCATCTCCCGAGTTCACCAACTCGACCTCACTGTCGTCACTAAGGGTAGCATTTAGGACAGCTTTCCCTTTTTCTCTATTCAGACGATTGGCACACTCAAACGCTCTATGACCCTTACCGTCACATTCAAAACATTTCTCACTGTCCCTTTTAGGAGGTTCTTTGAAATCTTCTTTGAATTCTTTCTCATTTTTCTTTTCAAAAGTATTTTTCTCAAAATCCCTTTTATCGTTGAAATTTCCACTATTCTTGAATTTGAGAATTCTTTTGAATTTTTTTGCAAACAGGGCCAAGTCATCTAAGTCAAAATCACACTCAGACTTGGATTCAAAAACTTTTTCTTTCTTTTTCTGAAAATGAGTCTTTAAAGCAATCCCATTATCCTTAGCCTTAATGGTTTTGGGAAACATGTCAATCTCATAGGTTTGAAGATCTCCTACAAGTTCTTCCAACTTAAGTGATTTCAAATTTCCCAAAGAGTTCAAAACAGTGACTTTAGGAATAAAGCGTTTTGGGAGAGATCTCAAAATCTTTTTAACGACACGCGTGTTATCAATCACCTCACCCAAATTAAAACTAGTGTTAACAATGTCCGACAAGCGTGCAAAAAACTCATCAAAGCATTCGGACTCAGACATGGTGATAGTCTCAAATTGGGTGGCCAAATTTTGTAATTTAGACTCTTTAACAGCGTTCGTACCCTCATGGGTAAGTTGCAAAACATCCCAAGCCTCTTTAGACGTGGTGCATGTCATAATTCGGCGAAACTCATCAGGAGAGACAGCTCCAGAAATAGCACTCAGACCACGGGAATTAAAATTGGACAATCTATAATCATCTTCAGTCCAGGCTGACACGGGTTTTAAAGTGGTGATGTTATTAACAGTGACCGTGGGAGGAGTCCAACCATTTTCGCAAAGCAACCAA
Organism: Sambucus nigra; assembly: GCA_949130495.1. Classification (NCBI taxonomy): domain Eukaryota; kingdom Viridiplantae; phylum Streptophyta; class Magnoliopsida; order Dipsacales; family Adoxaceae; genus Sambucus; species Sambucus nigra. Next base: position 30,504,401 of record OX422207.1, on the reverse strand, counting down.
ACACGCTCGTCAATAGATTTTAAAATCGATTTCATACGAGATTTTCAGTAGGCATAATTAGACCCGTCAAAAATAGGCATATTATAATATGATTTCTTCATTTGAACACGCACTTTTTCAAAAATTAATTTAATTCAGAAATTGATATCTTTAGAAAAATTTTGCGGAAGGAAGGAATACGCGATAGATTAGCGTAACCTGCTCTGATACCAATTTGAAAGAGTTGGCGCTTGCGTTCAATTAAGAAATAATATAATAACTGCCATTTTTAACCCAAATTAACCCTAAGCATGCAACTAGATGTGATTGAAACAATATGAAATCATGCACAAGATATTCAACACACAAAGTTAAGGAAAAATCCCCCACAGGGGCAAAACCATTTGTATATCACTATAATTTGTAAAAGACGGTTTACAATCGGATTACAATGAAATACAGTTTGACTAAGAATTACCCTCGGGTATCGGATTCTGTAGTCGCGGCTGGAAGAAACCCTTTCCAGTAGGGCTGGCGGCTGGAACTATCCCTGTCCAGTAGGGCTGCAACGAAGAGGAAGAAGCGGTCCACTTCACAAAGGGTTGAACATCAATGGTGTTCTTGGGTTACCAAAAGTGACTCACAAATGTATGGAATTTGTGTGAATCAAGGGTATGAATCAATGGACTCAAATACCATGAAGACTTATGAGTTATGGAACTCAGAAAATCATGTGTAAGTCTTAAGAAAACCAACTCCCCGATCGTGGTATAAATAAGAATTCATTTGCCCAAAAAATCTGCACACGATCTGTTCGTGGTTATCCAGGGCGGACCGGTCCGGGCCTTAGGCGGATCGGTTCGTTTTAATATCAGGCGGACCGGTCCGGCTGTCTGAATTTCTGAATTCTTCCTTTCTTTTGATCTTCGGATTTTGTTGATGACGATGTGATCTTTTCAATTATCATTCTTGTAACGGCGTATGACATATCATATACATAATGATGGACAAATTGTCCTTACAACCTAGATGGAATCATGACCCCTTTGTGACATCGATAACCTCGTGATGAAATCTATTGATATACTCTCCTATTTCCACACTGGAATCTCCAATGGCTGCAAAATCCTCATTGGTCTCTGATGATCAACCTTCACCGTTTGGCAAGTGGTGCATATAGAGACAAACTCTACGATGTCCCGCTTTATACCGCCCCCATAAATATTGCCTCCTTATATCCTGGTACCCCTTGTCCCCTCCTGGATAAATCGAGAATCATGAATCGTACGACTCCTCTATAATTGTGCGCCATAAGTCCTCGTCATCTAGGATAATCAAACTCCCATGAAGCATAAGCCACCTTCAGAATTGACTGAGTATGACTCTGCTCCATCTGCCAAAAACTTCCATACCTTCTCCTAATAATAAAAATCTCGTGTTTGTGCATTCATAACCCTCAAAATGATATCGAGTGTGATGGCCATCACTATCATATATGCCCTGACGACCAACTCCTCCCGACGAAGCTCATACCACTCCGCTTTCCAAACTGCCTCTAACTGCCCCGTAGGTTTACAACTCAATGCATTTTCCACCATGTTAGCCATTTTCGAATCGTATTGAATGTTTAACTGGTAGTCTTTCACGAATTCAAGCCACCTGCGCTCCCTTAATATTCAGTTCTTTTTGCGTGAAGAGATACTGTAGTGACTTGTGGTCTGTTAACAAATAAAACTTCTCCCCAATAAATAATGCTTCAAATCCTCAAGGCAAAATAAGTGTTGCTAACTCCAAGTCGTGTATGGGATGGTTCTTCTCGTGGGGATTAAGCTTGCGAGATGTAAAAGCTATAGCACGCTCCTCCTGATGTAAAGCTCCCCCAAGTCCCTATAGGGATACATTAATAAAAATAAAGTACTCCACTACTCCCCTAGGTAATGTGAGAACTGGTGCTGGAGTCAGCTTGTTCCGTAGCTCATCAAAAGCTAACTAACAGTAATCATCCTAAAAAAAGGTACGCCCTTATTAGTTAAATTATTTAAATGACTCACAATCTTAAAAAACCCTCTGATAAATCGGCGGTATCAACCTGCCAACCCTAGAAAACTATGAACTTCTGTTGGTATTGTGGGCTGGACCCACTCCCTCTCACTGCTGAAACTTTAGTCGGATCCACCGAAATTTCCATATCAGAGAGTATATGACCCAATAACTGTACTTCTCCTAACTAGAATCCACACTTCTTGAACTTGGTATACAACTGATGGTCCCACAAAGTCTAAAAAGCTATCCGCAAATGCTCTGCGTGCTCTCCCTCTGTCCGAAAATAAACCAGGATGTCATCTATAAAGACAATGATAAACTGATTTAAGAGATTTTTGAACACTCTGCTCATGAGATAAAAGAAAAGTATTGGTGCATTGTTTATCCCAAACGGCATAACCCAGAACTCATCAGACTCGTATCTCATAAAAAATGCGATCTTATGGACATTCTGCTCCCTAATTCGTAACTGATGGTACCCTGACCTCAAATTAATCTTTGAGAAACAGGTTGTTGCTCTCAATTGATCGAGCAATTCATCGATATGCGACAACGGATACTTGTTCCAAATCCTGACTTTGTTCAACTATCGGTAGTCAATACACTACTTTAACGAACCTTTTTTCTTCTTCACAAATAGTAATGGAGCACCCCAAGGGAGGTACTCATGTAGATAAATCCATATCCCACAATCTACTGAATTTGATCTCTCAATTCCAGCATCTCTAATGGAGCCATACGATACAATGCATGTACTATCGTTCTAGTCCTCTAACCTAAGTCTATCACAAACTCAATCTCCTGACTCGGCAGTAACCCCAGTATCTCCTGAAATACATTAGCAAATTCCTTAACCACAGGGATAGAATCTAACGAGATGATAGTACCCTCCGAATTCTTCTCCACACTATAATATAAATGGGTGCTCGACCCTCCCTCGGAACAAGGCATTGCCATAAAAAAACATATCCTGCCCTGGAATAACGAACCCCCATATGTCGATAACCAGACCATCCGTAATATAACTTCTTGGACATGCCCAAAATGATAAAGTTCTCTATTAAACATATCCTCCTAATGTCCACACTCACTCCCCTGCAGATGGAACGGATGAGAGCCCCGCTACCCAATGATGAACCTACGGTCATCACAATATCAAACGCCATGTCCACTAAACTCGAATCCCGCATAAATCTAGTGCTAATGAAAGATTGTGGTGCTCCTGTGTCTAATACTTGTCCTATGTGCTTAATATGACAAATATAGTACCTGGGATATTCTTCTCATTTATTATTTAGTTTCATTGATTCGATCACATGTTCTTTCCAAGTGTGTATTTTTAGAAAATTTTAAAAATTTCTAAAAAAATTGAAAAAGTTTGAAAAAGCCAAAAATATTTTTCTTCAAAATAAATAAAAATTGGAATTTAAAAGCTTCAAATATGTCATAAATTTTTTAGACTCAAGTTGTAAAAATCAAATGCACAAAGCCGAAATTGACCAAATATGACAATTGAGCGAAAATTGACGGCTTTACGAATAAGTGTGGAGATTAACTAACTCGGTGAGATTTCGAACCTATCATTTTTGTGAATTTAAAAATCAATCTGAGTTAATGGTTAATTCAAGGTTCTTTCCAGCGTTACGTAAGTCGTTGAAGATCTCTAGTTCTTTTTTTTTTATCGGTTATGGGAAATATGTGGGATGTTGCCTTGAAAAAGGCGCTAAAAATATCTCTAAACTTAATTCATCTTGAGACGCATATGGTAATGTCATTAGCAATTTTGACAATGAAGTAGGCCCTCGCTTATCATCCAAAAATATTGGCCAGAAAAAGTCATGACAAATTAACCTTTTGCAACCCAATTCGAGACAAATAATTTTTTTTCCTTTCGTTTGACAACCCGAAGAACCCTAATTGGCCCAGAATTATGAAAAGTGAAAATTCTGAAATAAAGTCCGAAAAGTGCATAAAAAGGGGTAAGAAAAGAAAAATAGAAGTATAGTCAACAAAAATAGCAAGAAAAGAAAAGTGTGAAAAATAGTAGAAAAAATAGAAAAAGAAGAGAAAATGAGCAAAAGCCCAGGAAAAGCACTAATGGACATCATAAAAAAAGTTTTCCAATTCTGAATTTCCCAAGCAATTCCAAATGTTATCCAAATACATCTTAAACTCAAGAAAGTCCTAACCGAGTTCGAATTGCGAAATTGTCTACCGCGTGGAGAGCGAAGGCACAAAAGATAATAAAAGCGATTACATGGCGTGAAAAAGAGATGATGGTTCCCGTTCCCTATGGCTGTATTCTGATGACGAGATCTTTTCACCTAAAAAATTTCTGCCTTTCAAAGTGGTGTGCGTGAATTTGTGTCAATCATATTTACTCTTTTTATCATGCATACCGAGAGAATAACCACATTTCAGGTTATTCGTTTGTGAGTGTATCCGTGAGAATTGAATCAGAGCGAATTTTCGGGAAGTAAAGTAGTGATCAATCGGTGGAAGTTAGCAGTTCAATTTTTGGCTTCGCACACACATACACTATGATTTGAGACTCTTGAATATGAATTTGCAGTGACCATTTTGGGGGAGTTTAAATTGCACAATTTCTAAGTATTTTGAAATTTCTTTGAGTCAAGGGAAATGAATTTTGTGGGTATATTCACTACAAACCCTCACGAGACACCACTCGTCCTAATAGGGTAACCTAGGGGTTTAAAGTCTAATTGCTTACGCTAAATGGAATCGCTTGCCGCATATGGCCCTTCTCCTCACATATTAAACACCTCCAAGCAAAGTTCGCTGGCCTCTGATCTTGTTGGCCCCGACGAGGCTGCCCCAGTCGCTGGCCCTGATGACCCTGATATCCTCGAACCTCATGACCTACAGTTTAGTTCCATTGGCCCTGCTGACCCTGAGGAGCACGTTGTTAGCCTTGATGGCCCTGTCTGTACCCACTATCACCCGATTTAAACCTCTTAGTCGAGTCCCCTACTAGGAACCCCACTATTACTACCTGCCCTACTACAATGGAGCCTCGTTGGCATTGCTGCCCCCAGTCTTACCCTACTATCTAGACTCTCCTATCCTATTTGATCCCCTCAGATAGAAGAAATGATCCTGGCAGTGTAGCAATACAACATTCATGACATCAGTATAAGTCTTTAAGGTCGGTTTACATAGTGGATATTGTCGGATCCACAATGTGAACCCGTCCATGAACTTTAAGATTTTCTTCTCTTCTGTGTTCACCTCATCTGGTATAAAGTTTTCCAGACGAGTGAACTCCTCCACTTAATCAATTACTCTCCGACCATCCTATGCGAGGTTCAAAAATCTCCTCCTTATCCCTGTTTGCATTGCTGACAGAAAAAATATACGGTCAAACTATGCCTAAAACTCCTGAATGGGAATCGTATCCCTCTCCTCTAACGTGATGATCGACCCCCACCACTGCAAAGTCACCCTAACTAGTTTAAAAGTAGTCAGTACCTGCTTCTGAGTGCTGCTACACTCAACCATGCGAAGATGCCTTTGGATATTTTTCTATCATTAACTCACCGCAACCACATTTGCACTTCACTAAAACTCTCGTGGAAGGCCCTTCTAAAAGGCCTCCTTAACCCGCTCCCAAATGGACGATGCCATGTGAGTCAACACTGGTATTGCCACTAGTGATTGTGGCAGTTCCTGAGGCAGGTGTTGCGCCATGGATGTCATGGCAGTGTTAATTTCCTACGCTACGATGGCTGCGACCTCTACTGTGGTCACAGTACCCTGGGTTACCTATGGCTCTGGCTGAGCCTCCCTCTCTGTGTCCCTTCTTGCTGCCTTTGTTGGTATTACTT